>CM062806.1:647215582-648556861 GCA_031772625.1 Pinus tabuliformis | reverse complement strand
AATCTGCTAAAAAAATATACAGATTGCTGAAAATTGCTAAATCTGCTTGATCTAGGTTAAAAGAACCCTCAAGATTACTGAAAATGATTAGATTTTCTTCAGATTTAATTAGCAAACTCTCTCGTCTGTGCTGAAAAGTATTGATATCTACTGTAGATTTCGCTGAAAAAAACCTCTTATGGTTATTGGAAAATGCTTAGATCTTCTTTTAAATCGAGCTGGAAAACTGTCGGGGCTACTAAAAATGCGTAGATCTCCTTGGGTTTAGCTTAAAAACTCAAAGATCTTTTGAAAAAAATAGTAAAGAAATTTACTGTGTATTACCCCTTTTTTTTAACTTTCGGAAAGCTAGACTTCCTTTTAATAAGGAAAAATAACTTAAACCTGTCTTTCAAACTAGAAATAGGACCCTAGTATTTCTCTTTTTGAAAAAACGAACTTGGGTTAAAACCCTTAAACAAAATATACTTAGCGTTCTTTCTTTGAAATCCTTTGGTTTCATTGTCAAACAATGATACCTTGTCTGTCAGGGTCTATGCAGTACCTAGGCCTTCCCTTTCTTCAACTTCTCCTCACTTTGGCTCTAGTACCATGTAACAAAGAAACCGAACACAAGAAAACTTGGAAGCGAGAAATATTTTTTAGATTATGAAATGAAGAGAGCATATATTCTTTTACAATAGAGGAATGACAAAATCCTCTGTGCATGGTGGATTTTAAAATGTATTAAATACCAGCCTAGATCCTCTTAACTTCGGACCTATCATGCGTCAAGAGGGATCAAATCTCCGTTCACTCTAAAAGAGGTCTGCATATTAAGAGATTTCATCCCTCTTGGCGTTTGGTAGACCCAGAGTTAAGATAAAATTAGTCTAGTTTAATTATCAATTATAGTTAATTGTAAATATAATTATTAATTTATGTTTTTATTTAATTTTATTTTATATTTTTTAATTTTTTTTTATTTTGACTAGGTCAAAATGTTAAACATTAAAGAATATTTTAGACAAAGTCAATAATTGACTTTATTAATAAGAGTGAGTTTATAAGTGGACAAAGTCAACCTTTTTTCTTGAGTCTATTTCTTTTGGCCGGACATAGTTCCACCCTAATACACATTTTGGATATATAGACAATCTGGATCTTTCTAATTGTACTATAACCCTCGAGGACAAAATTCCGAAGTTTATCATCAGTTAGAGGGAACTATAATTTCTGACAAAATTCATACAGATTGGGGGGGAAAATTTCAACCAAAAAAAAAGAGATCAAGTTTGTTCCACTTATTCACTTGTTAATGTGTTTAAGTCCGTAGTCTAGATGACCATTATTAACTGGATAACTACCATAATTTAATTTTTCTACATGGAGGTTAGTACATGAGTCCTCTGATCTTTACATTTTAACTGTTCTTGCGATGTATATTGCATAGCTCTTTGTTATTGCTAACTCATATCTATCAAACTGTTATGTCTTCCTATTTAGGGAGCTTTTTCATAATGTTTGGAATTGTCTTCTACATTAATCACTTGCACAAAATACAAAAATCTTACAGGCACTTAGAGTAAAAAGGTTTCAGGTAGTCCTCTGACTGGAACACATGGATTTTCTAAGTTGGAATAGTGCATTCAAAAAAGCTTCGTACATGGTAACCTTTCCCATAGGGCATTTGCGGCTTCTCCTAAATGAATTCCTCTGATCAATTTTTTGTGTATGACTGGCAGTGATTGGTGTGCCTGATGGGGATGAACCTCTTATGTTAGACCTGAGCATATGGGTAAAGGTCAAGCATGGATAAATGGAGAACATATTGGACGTTATTGGACTTCTTTTTTGGCGCCTGTAGGAGACTGTTCAAGGTGTGATTATCGAGGAAGTTACAGTTTACACAAATGTGCAACAAAATGTGGACAACCTTCCCAAACGCTGTAAGAACATTCAAATATATTTCTTCTTGCTTTGTTGGTATAATTGCAAGTAGTATCTATCCAGTAATATTCCTAACGAATATAATTATCAATGTCAATGTACTTCGTAACATTGATTATTGTATAGGGCTCAGAGCATTAGATTGCCTGCTCATAGTTTGTTGTAGATTATCTCCGTACTTGCATCTTCATCTCTGCTTCCAATATAAAGATTCTTGAACTCCAGTCCAATAACTGTAGATTTTTGAAATGGCTATATATATCTACGATGCGTGATGCGTATTTGTCAGGTATTCATGTTCCTCGATCGTGGCTGCGGCCTACTGGGAATTTGTTGGTGGTATTTGAAGAGACAGGATGACTCGTCAAAAGTATCTCTACTTACTGGATCCATTGATAGTGTCTAAATCAAAAGAGGCTGTGGAAAAGGTATGGCTTAAATTTGCATGCACATATGAACATTTAGGTCTAGATCTCTCTCTCTACATGTATGTTTGCATTTATGTATGCATGCAATATTTAGCAAATATTGAAAATTTATTTAAATGCATATGTATCTCTTCTGAATGCTTCATGAAAATTGCAGGCTTGTTTAGGACAGCGTGGGTGTTCGATTACCATCTCACCCAAAGGAATTTGGAGGAGATGCATGTGTTGGTACAGTTAAAAGTTTAGCAGTTGAAGCAACATGCAGTTGAACATAGCGAAAGGCAAAAGCCTTGTAAAATTATTTTTGGTTTGACAGGAGATTGTGACTTTTCATTGGCCATTCTATGTCATTATGCATATATTATTTTACTGAATTCTGTCGGTGGAATCACTGGCTGTATATCATTCAAATGCTCAGTGCAAATTTTATTGAATGATTATTAATTATTCCTCTCACGTAAATTGATCAAAATATTTTGTTTTCCTTTATTAGTTGCTAGGAAACTATGATACAATAAGATAAAACAAGAAAATTTCCATGAATCCAGTAAACTAGCTTCTCTTCATCAAAATCATGGTTTATGGTTTGTTTTCTAGCTCGTTTTTCTGATGCTGAGAAGCTCTAGGCTTAAAATGTAACTCCAAGCATATTCAAGAACACATCACATTCTCTGAAGTTTGGGCCCTCCTCTCCAATCGCCATTCTTTTATCATCAAAACTCGAGTTTCTTATAAACAGAAGTATCTTGGTGACGTGCAGCACTGCAGTCAAACAATTGAAGAGAGGAGGTGAACAGTAAAACGAGCCATTGAAGAGAGGAGGTGAATAGTAAAAGCTCCTTAATCATGCCATAGAAAAGGAAATGGTCATTACTATACAAGCATTGGTACAGAGACAAAATCAATATATTTTCGAGAACTGAGACTTTACAGTTTGCATAGATATGTTGAAACTTATCTTCTTGTAGCCTATTTACAAATGTATCCTCTTGCTACAAGATGACAGATTGTGTTTTAGTCGTTTTAGTCTAATGCCAGATCAGTTGTATATCGTCACATTTTGTTTACTCAAGGATTAATCCGAGACTCCTTAGCATTGCTTAATAAGCGAGGCTTAAAGCTTAAAGATAAATAAGTTGGGTTTAAAGATATTTTTTCCATGTGGTTCATGGATCTCAGAGATTGGTGATTTCTGCATCCACAAAATATTTGTACCAAGCAAATCAATTTTTTGTTGGTTTAACCACAGAGCCTAACCCCGAGGGTTTAGAGAGAATTGAACTTGCAACTTTTTAATAAGAATGGTACTAATTGTTGGAAACACTGAGAGGGGGTGAATCAGTATTTCTTTTTCCGACTAGTGTTTTTATCAGTTAAAACATTTATATTTAGAACACAAGGTGAACAACAAGAATAAATGATTTTATTAATATAATCTTTGCAGTAAAATAGATACAATATATAGATGGTTGCAATCAGTTGCCAAGCACCAACTTGGACTTTGGTGAGGCTCCAACCTCCAAAGCTCCAACTCTATTTCGCCAAGGTACCAATCTTGACTTAGGAGCACCAACTCCCAAGGACTTCAATCCTTCCATTTCCTGAGACACCAGTCCCAAAGACACCTATCCTTCCTACTTCTGAGGCACCAATCCCAAAGGACTCCTATCCTTCTTACTTCTGAGACATCAGCCCCAAGGACCCCAATCCTTCCCACTTCTGACGCACCAACCCCAAGGTTTCAACCCAATCTTGTCAAGGCATGTTTGATAGTAATTTTCTACTCTCAGAATTCTTCTCTACTGAGTTCTGTCTGTTTATAGCTTCCCTGTAGTCTCCATGCTACAGCATCAATGACACCTAGTCTTCTTGTGAAGGAGTCTTTACAACTCTTCATATTGCCCACACAGAGTCTCCAATAGCCTTCATGACCTCTGATGATGTCTCCACACAGCTTTAGTTAGTCCACTGTTAGTTGCACAAAACTCTACATAAGAACAACTTTCTATTCAAGCGTCTGTTATAATGTCACAGTGAATGCTTCAGCTTGACTGCTTCTCTGCTGGCTACTTCTCCCTTCAAAAAACTTTATTTACTACATCACAGAGTTATTCTTCACACTCCATTGTATACCTGATTTATTCATCATTGGTTTGAGTCTTTCACAGGGTGATATGATCAGCAGAGATGCTCATCCTTTGAGTGCCTCCTTTCATGTTGGCCCTTCGGCCCTTTCTTGTTCTGTTGGACCCTCTCACTGCCTCTGTTTCCACTAGCTTATTTCAACAACATTCAACACACCTCTGTATTTTTATGCATCCCTCATACCTTTGTCTATCGGTTTCCTCTTTTCTGTTGGCTCTTTGGCTTCCCCCCCGGTCTCTATAGTTTCCTCTGCATTGCTTGACCATTGGCTTCCCTCTTCTACATTGATTTTTTCTTTTCAGTTTCATCTGCGTTGGCTTTCCATTCAGCTTCTTCGCTTTTCGGTTTTTGTATGTTAAAATTGTGACAGAGCCTCGTTTTTTTCAATGATAACAGGCATACACAGAGACAACATTGTTTAAACGGACATGTCTGTACCAATCAGGACGGCCCCTGCTTGCCACATCACCATCGCAATCAGAATCAGCTTTAGTTCAGCCTCCTGAACTATCGGGAGCATTTCTTAAAGCATTTTTTCCTTCAAACCGTGCGCAAGGCCAATATTCAAATACACAGGAAATATGAGAAAAACCACAAGCGAAGCGCTAAGGCAGACTTCAAAAGTATTATTCTCGAATCTATAACCGCTTCGGGTCCGCCTTGTAATCGTAATCGGCAGTGGCTAATGGCCGATGGACGCGATATATATATTAATTGTGTTGATAACTCCATCGGATTTGTGGTCAGGCCTTACACACTTGCGATATGGCGGATGCGATATCGTATTAAGCCCATCTATAATGTCGCATCGAGTCTGGTCTTGCAATCGCAATCGGTGATTCAGGGGTGACAGCCCTTTATACATTGTGATATGAGAGTCCCAATGGGCGGACACGATGTTATATAGGGTTGTTGCTATAACTCGTTCGGGTCCATGTATATACTCCTTTGCTCTTTGACTTAACCCATAACTTGATTTACGCCAATATTATGTTATATCACATTGTAATGGTTCGTGGGTCCACATATATATATATATATATATATATATATATATATATATATATATATATTGCAATCGGGGGTTTTGGGTAGTGGAACATAACTGAACCCGTTGATTATCATTGTCGCCGATATATATGTATATGCCACTGTCGGGGGTTTGGGGTGATGGCACATAGCTGAACCACTGATTTACACTGTTGTTGATATATATATATATATTCCGCTCCGATAGTGTATTCCACTATAACTCAATCTTCCGCCTCCGATAGTGTATTTGCCTATATATATCTTTTGGCCTCCGTTTGCACCTCTAATAGTGTAAAGCATATATATGATATATGCTCCCGATAGTGTATTCCTTTGGAATTCTTGCTTCGATAGCTTTGTTCGCTTCTCTGTTTGCTCTGTTTTAGAATATATATATATATATATGGCTCCTCTTGTAGCTCCTCCTGGTTCTTCTTGGGCATGTATTACATGCAATGCTCCTCCGATATCAGCACCATAACTTGATTTCCACCAATATTATGTTATATCACATTGTAATGGTTTGTGGGTCCATATATATATATATATATATATATATATATATATCAATTGGGGGTTTTGGGTAGTGGCACATAACTGAACCCACCGATTATCATTGTCGTTGATATATATGTTTATGCAACTGTCAGGGGTTTGGGGTGATGGCACATAGCTGAACAGCGGATTTACACAGTCACAGCTATATATATATATATATATATATATATATATATATATATATATATATATATATATATGTCGCTCTGATAGTGTATTCCACTATAACTCAGTCTTTTGCCTCGCGATAGTGTATTTGCCTATATATATGTTTTGGCCTCTGTTTGCACCTCCAATAGTGTAAATGCATATATATATATATATATATATATATATATATATATATATATGCTCCCGATAGTGCATTCCTTTGGCATTCTTGCTCCGATAGCTTTGTTTGCTTCTCTGTTTTTGGCATATATATGATATACATATATGGCTCCTCCTGTAGCTCCTCCTGGTTCTTCTTGGGCATGTATTATATGCAATGCTCCTCCGATATATGCTCCCGATAGTGCATTCCTTTGGCATTCTTGCTCCGATAGCTTTGTTTGCTTCTCTGTTTTTGGCATATATATGACATACATATATGGCTCCTCATGTAGCTCCTCTTGGTTCTTCTTGGGCATGTATTATATGCAATGCTCCTCCGATATGGCTCCTCTTGCTCCAATGTGGCTCCTCTGGCTTGGCAGTGTCTTTCGAAGACCTCCTCTTATACCTTCATACCTTGATGGCTTCTGAATTTTCCGATATGCCTCTCTTGCTCTGATATTCTATAATATGCTTTGATATGCCTCCTTTGTTAACTCCTCTAGCTTATGGCTTGGCTATCCTAATGGCCTTGCTCCGGTCTCTTCATGGATCTGTTTTGCTTCCCTTGGCTCCATATCATCATCTAATATCTAGAATATTTCCATATTGACATCAATGACAGCCTAGGTCAACAATCTCCCCTTTGTTTTTGATGGTAATATTCTTCTTCTCTCCCCCTTTGACATCAATGGCAAAGGAGTGCTCTGGGACTCCCCCTATTAAACTGCTTCTGGTCTTCATGAATGGTAGATCTTCATGGGTCTGTTACTCCCCCTGTCATAGTGCTCTTCTTTTTACTCAAGATAAAAGGATTGATGCTTTATCATCAATTAGCACATTATTCCCTCTTCATGTCTCAGAACTACTTTATCATGGCTTCAACAATGCTTAAAAAATGCTCTACCGCAATGCTTTCAATCCGATTGCAAATAGCCATACACCAAGTGTCCAAGTCAAGGTTTTTATGCTTCAATCCATATTGTTGTCTCCACATGCAGAACTGAGAGAACTTCATAGTCCAAATCAAGAGAAAATGCCACTGAGATTGTCTTTCTTTCTATCTTTCTTCAGATTTGAGTTCCTTTGTATCTTTGTGCTTCTCCTTGAGCCATTGCCATCAAGTATTCAACATCACTACATTTGGATGAAATGGTGAGAGGTTGTGCCTTATTGTTGCTATATTTTTCAGTGACCAGTCTTAGCATAAGTTATATTTGACTGCACAACATTCTCCTTTCTATGAACCATATTTTCCATGTGTTCTTGTACATATCTGAGTAAGTTATTTCACTAGCAAATTTAGGTATCCAGTGACTGTCTTTTAAAAAATCATTCCGTTGATTTGCATCTTTTTGCAATGCTTCAGTTTTGTTGTATGCTGCCAGCTGCTCTTACTTCAAAATCCATTCCAGATGTATCTGTTTGTTTGAAGATTGCCTCTATTAGTGTCCATAATTTTTGTTCTCACGTCAAATCCCTAAGTCAAGACATTTAGCATCTGTAATATCAACACCATAGTTATTTGCCCTATTTCTCTAGCATTAGACGATTTTCTTTGTTGCTCCAAATACTACTTAGTGATTAAGTGGAAAGCATCTTTAACAACAGTCCAAAGAATGATTACAGGATCATATTCTTCAATGGAGTACCCTTGAGAAATGATCTTTGTCAAAGAATGACTGTTAACATAGCTCAACAAGGATTTCATAAGGACCCTTTCACTAATAGCTTCTGCAATAATGATCACGGATCACAGGCTCCCCCTAACTGTATGCGTCATCTCCTTTTGGCAGAGTCTTCCCATCAAATTTAGATTGTCAAAATTCAGGCCAATGACATATATTGTTGGCTGGAGAGCTTAAGGGGCTTTCGGATTGTATTTGCTTCCTTCTCCATACATGTGTAACTTTCTTCTTTTGCATGGTTCTAACTTGTGTAAGAGCCCAAGTTAAGTTACAATCACGTGCCATATGACCAATGTTATGACACTTGAAGTATTCTACATTGTTCATGAATAGGAATTCATGATTTCTTCCTGCAAAATTGTTTCTTGGAGATTGTTGGAAACCATAATATCTATCTCTATGATATGGTTGTGGACCATAACATCTATCTTTATGATATGCTTTACAGTCTTTTGCCATGTGACCAAAGTTTGTACAAGAATAACAATAACCAAAAAATGAACTTTGGTACTTGGGAGATGGAGATTTCCTTAATGTACTTCTAAAGTCTTTCTGCCTTGAGATCCTTTAATGATAACCATTGCCTCTCGCATCTTTGACATCATCTACATTTCTTCTTGGAGCAGGATTTCTTCTATTGTAGCCTTGATTTTTCTCCTTACCTTTGCTGGAACTGGGAGCATCACCATTTCTTTTTGGCTTCTTCACAGCCCTTTTGTTTAAAGCATTTTCATTCTTGTTTGAGGATTCACCTGCATACCCGAGACCTGATTTATCAAATGGACATCTGTGATAGCTGAGCATGTCATTTGAGGCTTGAGAGCTCTTCAAGATTTTGTTCATCCCTTCAACCTTTATTCTAAGGAAGACAATCTCTTCTTCCAATCTTTCACTCATTATTCTTCTTAGCAAGTTGTTTCTCAATTTCTTCCTTGATACGAGTAGCTTCATCTACTTCTATTTTAAGAGAGATGATATCTGACTTCATTTTGAAGATTTCTTCATTCTTTGCTTGATTGCTCTCCATTGCTTCCTTGATCCTTGTAGCTTTATATGTTTCAGCCTTGAGCAACTTGATGTTAGATTTTAATTTGAAGATTTCTTCATCCTTTGCTTTCAGTTGACAGATCATGGTGTTTCTTTCCTTTCCTGCTTCATCAACCTGCCCTTCTATGACTTCCAATGCTTCCATGGTCTTTTCAGCTCCTTGTGCATGTTTCCTTGCTTCTTGTAGTTGAGACTTGAGAAAGGAGACCTCTACCTTGTATTGACCAATCTCTTCTTCAAGTTTGTTCAAGCTCTTGTGCCTTTGTTCAAGTTGACTTGACAAGGTAGCTTCCTTATTCTTTCCTTTATTCAATTGATTTGTCATGGATATGACTTCTTCATGATGCTTTCTTTTGCTTTGATGAAATTCCTTCTTAAGCTTGGTAAGCTCTTCATCCCTTTCTTGTACTTGAAGCTTGATGAAATCAACTTTCTTCCTTGTTTGATCTTGGTCACCAACCAATGCTATCTTCGTAAGGTCCTCATTTTCCTTTTTCAAATTGTTAATCTCTTCCATGACAGTCATAAGTTGAGCGAGGAGTTCTTCTACAAAATCTTTTTCATTCTCTTCATCTTCTAGGTCTGCTTTATCCTTGATGTCATCATTCTCATTTTTAGCTTCTATGATGGATTCTGGATTTCCTTATTGATTTCCATCATCTTTTTGACTAATGGTCATGGTCAATGCCCCTCTTGAGTGAAGGTCATGAAGTTTGTCCCATATACCTTTTGTTGATGAATATTTTCCTAGATTGTTCTTTATAGAATCAGGTAACCCATTCAAAATTGCTTTTGCATTGTACTCCTTGGATTCTTCATCCATCTGTTATCAACAATCACTGATTTCTAGATTTCAATGCCTTGAGTCTGTAAGAAATTATTCATTCTTGCTTCCCATATATTAAAGTTCCCATTGAGCCTTGGAGCCTCCTTAAATTGATTGTCTTCTATTTTCGTAGTAGAGGGAGACATATCCTTAAGAGGATTGGAGACTTTCTGCCTTGACTTCGCCATTTGTGTTCTAAAGATCAACCTTATGTTAGGTTTTGAGTGAAGGTATTGGCTTTGATACCAATTGTTGGAAACACTGAGATGGGGGGTGAATCAGTGTTTCTTTTTCCGACTAGTGTTTTACCAATTAAAACATTTTTATTCAAAACACAAAGTGAACAACAAGAATAAATGCTTTTATTAATATAATCTTTGCAGTAAAATAGATACAATATATAGATGGTTGCAATCAATTGCCAAGCACCAACTTGGACTTTGGTGAGGCTCCAACCTCCAGAGCTCCAACTCTATTTCGCCAAGGTACCAATCTTGGACTTAGGAGCACCAACTCCCAAGGACTTCAATGCTTCCATTTCCTAAGACACCAATCCCAAGGACACCTATCCTTCTTACTTCTGAGGCACCAATCCCAAAGGACTCCTATCCTTCTTACTTCTGAGGCATCAGCCCCAAGGACTCCAATCCCTTTCACTTCTGAGGCACCAACCCAATCTTGTCAAGGCATGTTTGATAGTAATTTTTTGCTCTCAGAACTCATCTCTACTGAGTCATTTCTGTTGATAGCTTCCTTGTAGTCTCCAGGCTACAACATCAATGACAACCAGTTTTCTTGTGAAGGAGTCTTTACAACTCTTCATACTACCTACATAGAGTTTCCAATAGCCTTCATGACCTTTGATGATGTCTCCACACAGCTTTAGTTAGTCCACTGTTAGCTGTACTAAACTCTGCATAAGAACAACTTTCTGTTCAAGCATCTGTTCTAATGTCACAGTGAATGCTTCAGCATGACTGCTTCTCTACTGGCTACTTCTCCCTTCAAAAAACTTTATTCACTACATCACAGAGTTATTCTTCACACTCCATTGTATACTTGATTTATTCACCATTGGTTTGAGTCTTTCACAGGGTGATATGATCAGCAGAGATCATCCTTTGAGTGCCTCCTTTCCCATTGGTCCTTCGACCCTTTCTTGTTCTGTTGGACCCTCTCACTGCCTCTGTTTCCTCCAGCTTATTTCAACAACATTCAACACACCTCTGTTGTTCCTGTTTTTATGCATTCCTCATATCTCTGTCTATCGGTTTCCTCTTTTCCACTAGCTCTTTGGCTTCCTCCTTGGTCTTTGTAGTTTCCTCTGCATCACTTGACCATTGGCTTCCCTCTTCTCCATTGATTTTTGCTTTTCGGTTTCCTATGCACTGGCTTTCCATTCAGCTTCCTGGCTTTTCGGTCGTTGTATGTTAAAACTGTGACAGAGCCCCATTTTTTCAATGATAATAGGCATACACAAAGACAACATTGTTTAACAGACATGCCTGTACCAATCAGGATGGCCCCTGCCTGCCACATCACCATCGCAATCGCAATCGGCTTTAGTTCAGCCTCCTGAACTATCGAGAGCATTTCTTAAAGCATTTTTTGCCTTCAAACCGCGTGCAAGGCCAATATTCAAATACACAGGAAATATGAGAAAAACCATGAGCGAAGCGCTAAGGGCGAACTTCAAAAGTATTATTCTCACATCTATAACTGCTTTGGGTCCGCCTTGTAATTGCAATCAGCAGCCACCAATGGCCGATGGACGTGATAGATATATTAACTGTGTTGATAAATCCATCGGATCTGCGGCAAGGCCTTACACACTTGCGATATAGCAGATGTGATATCGTATTAAGCCCATCTATAATGTTGCATCGGGTTCGGTCTTGCAATTGCAATCGGCAATTCGAGGGTGACAGCCCTTTATACATTGTGATATGAGAGTCCCAATCTGCGGACACGATGTTATATAGGGTTGTTGCTATAACCCGTTCGGGTCCGTGTATATACTCCTCTGCTCTTTGACTTAACCCATAACTTGATTTCCGCCAATATTATGTTATATCACATTGTAATGGTTTGTGGGTCAACATATATATATATATATATATATATATATATATATATATAGATATTGCAATCGGGGGTTTTGGGTAGTGGCACATAACCGAACCCGTCGATTATCAATGTTGCCGATATATATGTATATGTCACTGTCGGGGGTTTGGGGTGATGGCACATAGCCAAACCGCCAATTTACATTATCGTCGATATATATATATATATATATATATATATATATATATATATATGTCGCTCCGATAGTGTATTCCACTATAACTCAGTGTTCTACCTCCAATAGTGTATTCCTTTGGCATTCTTGCTTCAATAGCTCTGTTTGCTCTGTTTTGGCATATATATATATATATATATATATATGTGGCTCCTCTTGTAGCTCCTCTTGGTTCTTCTTGGGCATGTATTACATGCAATGCTCCTTTGATATGGCTCCTTTGGCTTGGCAGTGTCTTTCAAAGACCTCTTCTTATACCTTCATACCTTGATGGCTTCTGCGTTTTCCAATATGCCTCTCTTGCTCTGATATTCTGTGATATGTTTTGATATGCCTCCTTTGTTAACTCCTCTAGCTTATGGCTTGGCTATCTTGATGGCCTTGCTCTTGTCTCTTCATAGATTTATTCTACTTCCCCTTAGCTCCATATCATTATCTAGTATCTAAAATATTGCCATATTGATATCAATGACAACCTAGGTCAACATTAATGGTACTTTAATGATAAGAACTCAACCAATTGAAACTTAAGACTTTTCAATAAAAATAATAAGAATAATATTTTCATAATAAAAATTCAACTAATTAAACTAACGCTTAGCCAAACTTTTAAAAATATACCCCTGAGCTAATTCAATCCAAAATACAAATGGCACCATGTGAAAAATAAATAATGTTTCTAAAAGCTTTGCAATGAAGCAATGTTGAAAGTATGCATAGATATTATTTTCAATACATTTCTTACAAAATCTACATTATAATAGGAAATACAGTTTAGAATTATATGAGTATAAATCGGAAAAGGTATGAGAAATGGATAATTATTATTATTAAACAGGATTCTCATGGTTGAGTAGTAAAATAAATTGATATTCATGATTAACAAGTAAAAATTTCATGGAATATTACGATGTTTACAATATTGCAATGTGGAGAAAGATTAAGAAATTTATTGTATGAAAACATGGGATTATTCTATACAGTTTAGAAATATATGAGTATAAATAGAAATATATGAGTATAAATCGGAAAAAGTATGAGAAATGGATAATTATTATTATTAAACAGGATTCTCATGGTTGAGTAGTAAAATAAATTGATATTCATGATTAACAAGTAAAAATTTCATGGAATATTACGATGTTTACAATATTGCAATGTGGAGAAAGATTAAGAAATTTATTGTATGAAAAAATGGGATTATTCTAATTTGATGAAAGTGTAATAGTTAAAAATTGTTAAAATTTTAAAAATTAAATATATTATTTTTAATTTGTATAAAATGTTTATAATATATGGTAGATTTAACATAAAAGCGTAAAAATGTAAAAATAAATGTTTAACATTTAACATTTTTAATTTAATGTTTTCGTTATTTAAAAATTAATCTAATTATTATTATGTACAAACACAATATAAATTTAAAAATTTCACAGAAACATGTAAACATAAACATAATGTTTAAGTTTAACTTTATATAATGTCTCCACTATTTAAAAATCAATCTGATTAATGTTTGTAACAACCCATTAATAAGATTTTGAACCTTAAAATTTTATAAATATATATCTATGTATTAAAATTTATAAAGGATGTGATTAAAACCTTATAATATGAAATTATAAATTATATTAATTAATTTTATATCATACATAATTTAAATATTATAAAATATACTTATATCATATATAGTTTAAACATTATGAAATATACTTTACATCATATAATATTTAAATGTTATGATATATATATATTTTAAAGCTTTATGGCATGTATAAAATAGACGTTGTACAATATGTTATTAAAACCTTATAAATATTATAATGAAAGTTATAAAGGTATTAGTTTTAAAACATATAGCGTATGCTGAAGTGTGATATCCATAAATGTCAGCTGCCCAAAAGAAAAATCACGATATCCCAGTCATTAATAAAGGGGAGGAATCAGCTGAACACTTATGGCTGAGCGCAGAAGTCAGTGAAAAGATCCCAGAGCCTTCAATGTGAGGAAGGCGGTGGCTGCAAGTGGGAGGGCGGCCACCGCCAGACCTGTGGTTAAATAGCGAGGCTCGAACCTGAAGTGGGGGGGGAAAGAACGAGAGAAGTATAGACTCATCACGATGAAACCGGAAGGAGAGATTTTAACAGTGGAAGAGCTTGAGTGATCTGAGTTTTGGGCACGGAGGGACAGAGAATCTATGTGGAGAGCTTCTCTGGATTGAGCAACCAGGTTGCTCTGTCTGGTCGAGTGGTATTGGCCATCTCGACATTGGATCAAAGGATTACCAGTCCAACAGCGGAGTCGGAAGTCAGCAAGCAGCTCAGGTAGGTACAGATTACAATTTTATGCATTACTGTTTTCAAATTCATATAAGAGTTTATCTGGTTACTGTAAATTCATAATTAGGGCACTACACATGGTATCAGAGCCCGTTTCAAACCCTTTGGGACCTTAGGGCAAAAAAAATGGGTTATAAAATAGCACCATTAAATCTGCGGGCCTGCCTGGCTTCAATCGTGACCAGCTTCAATCGTGACAGTCGCAGACTCACGCCCTAATGGATAGCCTAACACTCGCTCAGCTTAAGAGTGAACCAATGCCCTGTTACTTTTGTGTTCGTGTTTGTGAAATTTGGTGTTTTAACGACAATAGGCGATATAATGAAAATATCATTGCAGTAGTACTGGGCTGTTAGTGTTTGTGATTGTGAAATTCGGTGGTTCAACGACAATTGACTTTGTATTAAAAATGTTATTACAGTACTACTGGGTTGTAACTGTTTGGCAGGAAAAGCAGAATCGATTTAGAGCGATAGTGAACCACTGCCCCGTTGGCTAAATTTTGTACCTTTCTGTTGGTGTTTCTGCAATTTGGTGGTTTAACGACAACTCCCGTCGAAGAAATCGTAAAAATGTGTCTGCCAAAATCGTAAAAATGTTTGCCAAAATCGTTTAAAAAAAATATAATAATGTCGGTGCCGGATCCGTTGCCGTTTTCCACGACGTTAGGCCCTGTCCGTAACGGATCTTCATCCCCGGCAGCCACGTCTCCGTCGGATTCTCAAAGCTCTCCCACTCAACACCATCGTCACTGCTCAAAGGTATCCGTTGCCTGTCTGTCGAATAAATTCTGCCATGGCATGCGCAACTGGAGCTACCGATATAGGAACAGCGATTTGCACTGCGAAGTTTAAAGCTATTTCAATACTTCCACCATTTCACCGCGGTTATCGCCAACCATGACGCATGGCTCACGTCAATTTCGAAACATCGATTTATTTTCCAACCCATTTGAGACCAGCAGAGGCCATGATTTTATGGTGTTTTGAAGACGGTTAGTCTATCTGATTATCCCATTGGTATGTCGGTGACAGCGTGGAAGAATTCTTCGGAACATGGACTCTGTTTTAAATTATCTCGCCCCGCGCAGTGTGAACCTTCAACTTTCTTTCAAGCAGCTCAGGTAGGTACAGATGTGTATGTAACAACCCATTAATAAGATTTTGAACCTTAAAATTTTATAAATATATATCTATGTATTAAAATTTATAAAGGATGTGATTAAAACCTTATAATATGAAATTATGTATGATATAAAATTAATTAATATAATTTATAATTTCATATTATAAGGTTTTAATCACATCCTTTATAAATTTTAATACATAGATATATATTTATAAAATTTTAAGGTTCAAAATCTTATCATAGGTATGGATTGGCTGGAAGCTCACCAAGCGTGGGTAGATTGTTATGGAAAAAGGATTTTGGGCTTAAATGATGAGAGTGAAGTAATCCAAATTCAAGGAATCAAGAGAGAAATTTCCTTACGCTACATTTCGGCAATGCAGGTGAAGCGTTGTTTAAGAAAGGGTTGTCAGGCTTATGCAGTTCACGAAGTAAGCCAGGAAAAGGGACCGTCCTTAGAACAATATCCGGTGTTAGCCGAGTTCCCGGATGTATTTCCAAAGGAACTACCAGGATTACCCCCGGTAAGAGAAGTGGATCTCACTATTGAATTAAAGCCAGGTACCCAGCCGATTTCTAAAACGCCTTATAGAATGACAGCTCCAGAACTTCAGGAATTGCAAATCCAGTTGAAGGAACTACTCGATATAGGGCTTATTCGGCCCAGTACCTCACCTTGGGGCGCTCCTGTAATTTTTGTGAAGAAGAAAGATGGATCCTTAAGATTATGCATAGACTATCGGGACTTGAATCGAGCTACAGTAAAGAATCAATACCCTATGCCGTGAATCGATGATCTTTTCGATCAAATGAAAGGAGCTTCTGTCTTTTCAAAAATTGATCTTCGATCAGGGTATCATCAGCTAAGGATTTCTGAAAATGATATCTCTAAGACAGCATTCCGGACACGTTTTGGGCACTATGAATTTACTGTGGTACCATTTGGGTTAACAAATGCGTCAGCCGTATTCAGCGACTTGGGAGGATACAGAGGACATATGTCAGAGATACCCTAGTTTATGTCCATTTTGAAGAACTTTACACTATGTTTAGTATATATATTTACTTCACCCCTGTCAGAGAACCAAAAACATTTGAATGATAAGTGATAAGTACGAAACTTTGCGGCATAATATATGTTTAAATTCCTGCTGGTACGTGGATACCAAAATAATATATGTTTAAAATTCCTGCTGGTACGTGGATACCAAAATAATATGTGTTTAATTCCTACTGGTACATGGATACCAAAACAATATATGTGATTATATTACCCAATTATAAATGTTGAAGTAAAGATTAAGACTGTCAAGTGAATTTACTTCTGGTAGAAATTGAACAATATAAATCTATTTTATTTTATGCATGACAAAACGAGCAACTGAAATAAAAGACAGGAAGTGAATACACCCTATAGAAAAGTCAGAATACATGCATGAGCAAATAAACAAAATTCTGTTATATGTAGATAATACATAAGTTATTTCGAATATGCTGATGCACATCTTACAAATGCTGGGTAAGTATAAGATTGCAGGTAAAACTGCAGATAAACTACGATTGCAGATAATTGATCCAATTTTCGAGATGACCACGTGATGACAGAACTCAGATCAGTTAAAGCTCAAAGTGATTCTATGATAGGGTAGTAGCCCTGATACTACTGGAGGGGTGGAGGTGTTACCCACCGTTTATCCTCCGGAACCTGGAGTCATGGGAGGACTGTGCGAGTCACGCTCCCCTAGACGTGTGATGATGACTGCCGGATGCCTACTAGTAATCAGGTCGGTGTAGTCGACGCTGTTACCTTTGTGTTATGAATGGTTAGGTCAGTAAATTGACGCCATGGCATACTCTAGTAGAGGACGGATAGGATGGGAGCAGAAGAGATTAGGGAGGATAGGATGAGTTTTGAATAGGCTGGGGACCGGGATAGAAAAGGGCCTGTCCGTTAAAACCTTGAACCTAAAGCTCTAACTTCGGGACGAAGTTTTCAGAAGGGGGAGTGTATGTAACAACCCATTAATAAGATTTTGAACCTTAAAATTTTATAAATATATATCTATGTATTAAAATTTATAAAGGATGTGATTAAAACCTTATAATATGAAATTATAAATTATATTAATTAATTTTATATCATACATAATTTAAATATTATAAAATATACTTATATCATATATAGTTTAAACATTATGAAATATACTTTACATCATATAATATTTAAATGTTATGATATATATATATTTTAAAGCTTTATGGCATGTATAAAATAGACGTTGTACAATATGTTATTAAAACCTTATAAATATTATAATGAAAGTTATAAAGGTATTAGTTTTAAAACATATAGCGTATGCTGAAGTGTGATATCCATAAATGTCAGCTGCCCAAAAGAAAAATCACGATATCCCAGTCATTAATAAAGGGGAGGAATCAGCTGAACACTTATGGCTGAGCGCAGAAGTCAGTGAAAAGATCCCAGAGCCTTCAATGTGAGGAAGGCGGTGGCTGCAAGTGGGAGGGCGGCCACCGCCAGACCTGTGGTTAAATAGCGAGGCTCGAACCTGAAGTGGGGGGGGAAAAGAACGAGAGAAGTATAGACTCATCAGGATGAAACCCGGAAGAAGAGATTTTAACAGTGGAAGAGCTTGAGTGATCTGAGTTTTGGGCACGGAGGGACAGAGAATCTCTGTGGAGAGCTTCTCTGGATTGAGCAACCAGGTTGCTCTGTCTGGTCGGGTGGTATTGGCCATCTCGACATTGGATCAAAGGATTACCAGTCCAACAGCGGAGTCGGAAGTCAGCAAGCAGCTCAAGTAGGTACAGATTACAATTTTATGCATTACTGTTTTCAAATTCATATAAGAGTTTATCTGGTTACTGTAAATTCATAATTAGGGCACTATAATGTTTAACTTCTAACATTTTTAATATAATGTCATCACTATTTAAAATCAATTTAACTTTTAATATTTTTAATATAATGTCCCTACTGTTTAAAAATCAATCTAATTGAAAAACGTAAACATGTAAAAGAAAATGTTCAATATTTAACATTTTTAACTAATGTCCTCACTATTTAAAAATCAATCTAATTATTATTATGTATAAACACAATATAAATTTAAAGAGTAAACATAATGTTTAACATTTAACATTTTTAATGTAATGTCTCCACTATTTAAAAGTCAATCTAATTTAAAAACAAACATCTAAAAGTAAATGTTTAACATTTAACATTTTTAATCTAATGCCCCCACTATTTAGAAATCAATTTAATTATTATTATATATAAACACAACATAAATTTAAAGAGTAAACATAATGTTTAACATTTAACTTTTTAATATAATGTTTCCACTATTTAAAAATCAATCTAATTTTAAAATGTAAACATATAAAAGTAAATGTTTAATATTTAACATTTTTAATCTAATGTCTTTACTATTTAAAAATCAATCTAATTATTATTATATATAAACACAATATAAATTTAAAGTTAAATGTTTAACATTTAACATTTTTAATCTTATGTCCCCACAATTTAAAAATCAATCTAATTATTATTATGTATAAACACAATATAAGTTTAAAGGTATTCGAATTTAAGCTTCTGTGATTTATAGACACATTTCTGGAAGAAATCACATTAGAAAAATTTGGTCGACACATTTGGAAACAACCAGTGTGGTTCATCATCAATACAAGATGAAGACTCAGATCATAGCTATAAGTTAAATAGAGAGATGGGCCTTCTAACGACAGGGAGATGGGCCTTCTAACGATTAAAAGGAAATGGCGGCTATATTGACTAGGTTAGAAGCCATTTTTAATTAAAAAATATTTAAATTAGTCTTATTTTATATATATATATATATATATATATATATATATATATATATATAAAAATAAACTAAATAAATATTTTTTTTTTGTAAACTAAGGTAGTATTCTATTAATAAAAGTAGAAGAAATTACATACAACAACAAGTCTCCACCCGCCCATAAGGGAAACCGGGTGACCATCGAAGGTTCTTTACAGCCATCCAAAAGAAATAGATAACCAGTCTATCTAACCAAGCAAAAAAACCATCTATTCTTTCTACTAACAAACTGATTTTTCTATGTAACCGTAACATCAAATATAACAGAGTCCAAAAAGAAGATGACAAACACCTTGCACCGTTTCCATAATCTACTGGTTCGCTGTCTTTGGCTGGGGCTCGCTCTCCATCTTGACCTCCATCCCACTTGCTTTAAACAACTGTAGAATTTTGTCCATCTTTCTATCTTGCATCAGAAGAGTAATCTGGATGTTCTTCAATTCCCTTTTGAGGGTGGGAAGCCCTTGAGCTAATTCCACCATTTCTAGGGCCACTTGCTCCATCGCTTTGGCCATTAGTCTCTTCATACCCCAATATACATGTAGTGACTGTTTATATAAAGACATCCTCCCTCTTGTATGACCCGGGTCAGGGATGAAGCACTCCCAATCATCCATTTCAGGCTCAGAGCTTTCCTGCATGGCCTCTTCCTCTAAGTGGTCTATAATTCTTCTAATTTTTGGGTTGGTATCATGAAGGTATGCTTCCTCAGCCTCCTTCAATTTCTTTCTCATATCCCTCTTCCTTCTTGTGCTGCCTCTGATCTCAGTAGCGGACCCCTCCTCCACTCCATGTCCTTTATTCCTACGACCCGCAGGCCTCCCTCTACCTCTCTGCATACAACGACCACGCACTCCCCGGCTTCTTCCACGTCTTCCACCCACATCCTCTGTATCGTCCTCCGACTCCTCATTTCTATCATCACCCATTGCACTGCTCTGCTGCTTCCCCTTACCCCCTTTACCCACTTTCCCTCCGCGTGACCAACATTGCTCCTCCTCTAGAATATAATCCCGTATGTCGAAATCCTCCTCAGACTCATCCGGGAGGTCCACGTAAATCCGCTGAAAAGTGTCCTCAACCGGGCATTTTCCTTTCTTATCCTCAGCAATTCCTTTGCTGCGCGTCCACCTACCTTCACCCTTCTCATGACTTGCTGCCATACTGGTTGCCTGTTCTTGTATCACCTCCGTAGCTCTCCTCCTCCCTTTACTGTAATGACCTCCTAAGTTACTCCTTTTCTCCGCTCGATTATATAGAACCACAATCAGATCCTTGCGCGGCCACCTTTCCTTCTGAAATTGGTATTGCTGTCCGCCCCCGTCATTAATACACCGAGCACTTGCTGTATTATAATATGAAACGTACCCTACCTGTCTGACATTTCCATCACTGCTCCTCGATCCTTTACCCATTGTCGTCCCTGGTAAGATCAATTGTTCTATGATATCATCTCGCTCACCTTCGATAACCATTAGTTGATATGCTCGACTCTTTATACTCCTTACTGTCGCATTAATTGTCCTGTCATTTCCCCCTCTCTCCTTAATAAGGAGGCGTCTAATCTTCCCTTGCATGCGCTGTAGCCTCATCATTATCATGCCTTAGAATGGTGTTTAATTCATTCCACCTTACCTCAGCCGAAAGTGATGTCCAGCTTCCGTCCATCACCCTGTCCGGCGCACCGCTACCCCAATTGGCCAGGAGATCGGCTGCTTTATTCCCGCTCCTCATAACATGCATAATTATGATATATTCTATCCTCCCTAACAGCCCTTCTATATCTTGGAGAATCCCTGTTGTCTGCCAGCTCTTTGCCACGTGATCCCAACGCTTGCCATTCCTTAATTTTTTGAGCATATCTATGGTGAGCTGGGAATCCCCTTCAATTTCGAGATTCCTATAACCATTACGAACTGCAATTCGGAGTCCATTGTATACTGCCCATAGCTCCGCTTCATTGTTTGTCATATCCCCTCCCCACTCCGCATACACCCACCGTGTACTACCTCTGTTGTCTCTAAATATACCTCCCCATCCTGCTTGTCCTGGATTACCCTTCGATGCCCCGTCGAAGTTCAATTTGAGCCGATCATCCCCTGGAAATCTGAAATAAGTTGGACTTTGATAATAAATATTAGATTCAATATTAGATTAAATCTGAAATAAATATTAGATTCAAACTAAAAAATAATTAATAGCTATATTATCAATCAAACAACTAACTTAGTTGCCAAATGAACATTTTTTATTATTATTTATATTCTCCTGTTATTTAATTTGGGAGGAATGGAGATTAAAAAAAAAAACTGAATTAAAGGAATAGATAAATATATATTTAACGAATAATAAAATAGGGATACCTAACTAAAACAACATAAAATAATAAATTTAAATAAATACTAAGAGACCATAAGAACAAGAAGGGAATGAAAAGATAGAAAAAAGGATAACAAAGGATACACATCAGGGAAAAAGAAAAAGAAACTAGGAGGAGAGGGTAGGAATCCAACAACTACTAATTTTCCAGCCATCCCTATTAAGATTGTTAGGCCTCTTCTCAATTTCTATGGCTTCCCTAAATTTAGGGTGATGGAAAGAGAAATTTTCGCAATGACCTTAGCCTCCTCAATAAAAATATGGTGTTTTGTCTTTGCTAAGGCTGAAGAGTGAGTCCTATTGTGCTTCATATCAGCTCTTATTGTGCTTAATATCAGTTGCATGTTCTTTAATCCTTTGATTAATGGACCTTCATGTGTCACCAATGTAAATATAAACACCTTTCATATCCTTTGGGTCCACCAGGTCTTTTACGGTGACGGAAATCATCCAAATTTTTCTGATGTGATTTCTTCGAAAATGTTTCTATTACTCAAATTTAAAGATCTTAAAAGTAAATGCAAAATTAAACATAATGTTTAACATTTAACATTTTTAATCTAACATCCCCACTATTTAAAAATCAATTTAATTATTATTATGTATAAACACAACAAAAAATTAAAATATAAAGAGATTTAAGAAAACTCAAAAAAGAGGTATGATAAATAAATATAAATATAAATAATCCAAAAGCATGGTAAATAAATAAAACCTTCTTTTTTATATTTATTTTAGAAGTATGGTAAATAAATAAAAATATAAATAAACTAGAGGTATGGTAAATAAATAAAACATTTTTTTATATTTACTCCATAAACCTCTTTATATTTACGGAAACTCAAAAAAAATGTTTTATTTAGGTGAAGCCTAGGGATAAATACCATGGGACAAATAATTATTAATACCATGCGCCAAATATCATATTTATAAAAGAGGTATGGTAAATAAATAAATATAAAAGAAATATAAAAAGGTCTGGTAGATAAATAAAAATATATCAAATAGGATTAGAAATCAACATCTAATTATATACCAAGCTTATGGGCCAAATAAGGATAATATCTATACATTGTGACCTTTATTATTATTATTATTATTATTATTATTATTGTTATTATTATTATTATTAAGGATCGTAAAATTGAAGAAAAAGTCCTCTGATGTTAACTTCATCAAATCTTTCTTTTCAATTTATCATTTGTTAATTATAAATTACAATATGTGAACATTTTATTCTTATTCATATATTTTATTTAAAATATATATATATCTACACAATATTTATTTTTTCTAAATGAATATATCAAAATTTGTAAACTTGATATAATATAATAACATAGTAAAAGTAAAATAATGTGGTAAAGGGTTTATATTTTATATTTTAATGGCTCTATTAATATCTATAAACTCTTTGAAAATACTACTATTTTAAAATAATATTATAAAATTTTATTAAAAAAAAAACATAATTGAGTCAATTAGAAAAACATATAAAATTATAAAAAATGTTTAACCTTAAATTTTATTTACATATTGGTAACATTCTTTATATATCGATAACACTATAGAATTAATCATTATCACTTTGAATGAAAACATGGTAACCATTGATTCAAAACTTGATTATTAGTCGTCCACGAGGTCTTGGATAAAAGGTGAGCACGTACTCTGATAAGGCACTCCTTGATGTGAAGTCATGTTCAATTCCCCGCCCCGATTGGGTTGATATATTAGACATGATGAAGATGATGTCCTGCCAAACTTACATACAAAAATAATAATAATAAAATAGTAAAATTAGTCTAGATGTTGTTGAATAGTGTTGTCATTGATGCTAAAGTCAGTGTTTGAAATATTAGTTGTCATTTGAAAGCTTCATTGGTCAAAGCTCATGGAAGAACCTAGAAGCCCTTGAAGCTCCAAATAGTCTTGTTCTTATTGATGATTTTTTAGAACAAAGATCATGAATTTGCCTTCCTAACCATTGAATCTCCTCGTCAAATTAATTCAAATTAATTTTGATGGTATGTAACACACCACAAGAGCATTCACTATTTGTGAGATATCCTTGTTTGAAGATAAAGCCCCCAACTCATAAACAAAAACCCCAAAAGATAATGATGTGGCATGGCATTAGAGGTTGGCCTAACACATGTTAAATGAAGAAATCGAACTTTAATATAGTTTCTCCATGGTCAAAGGTCAAAAGGAAATTTACATTAATTATTAGGGGGGGAATTTAAGTTCAAAAGTGTGCCTTCCGCTGCCATGCAATTCGACCTCATGTATGGTCTTGATATTCAAATTTAATATTATTTGATTGCCTCCCTCAATGTCTAATCTGAAACCACGAACTAGAGGTTCCAAATGACGGGCCCGCTTGGAAAGGCGACAGGGTACATGCATTTCTATCCGTTGTTGGAATGGCGATGGATCTTTCTGGTCATTGTCGGGACTCTGGTATGATGCTCTCTAATCAACTGACATCCTCTTCATGACGGAGACTCATGCGAGCCCTGTTCGACCCCTCCTAGATATTGCAGGTTGCCATTGGATCTTAGTTCGCAGGCAGGAGATGAGGAGCTCAGGAGGGGTCAGAGGATCAAGTGGAGTTGCTTGTTTGGCTAGTGACTCACTCCGGAACAGGGTATCTTTGGTAGCCGAAGATGAGTTTGTCAGGTTTATGTGGATTCGGATTAGCGTCGGAGTCTCTCCTCCAAGCAATATCTACATTGCAGTTTGTTACTTCCCCCCAGCCTCTTCACCATTTGCTGTCCATAATGGCTCAAATGGGGATCCCTTTATAGGCTTGTACATTGACATCACCTGGCATTGTGATGTTGGGGAAGTCATCTTCCTAGGTGACTTCAATGCTCGCACTAGAGATCTCTAGATCCCTCTCCACGGCTGATCAGAGGATGTATTTTGTACCTAGGGGCTAGAACCAAATTCTGTAGGGCTTCACCGAATGTCAGATGATACTTTATGGCCCATTACAGTTTATGGTAAACATCTATTGTAGTTGGGGGAATCTCAGGAGTTGTTGATTCTAAACGGTCTCCCCTGTTTCCCAAACTCTCGCTTTTTCACTTGCCGACCATATGGCGGGGGTGTGAGTGTAGTTGATTATGTACTCGCTAGCCATAACTTGCTCCCTTTTATTCGCCATCTCTCATTCTCCCCCATCCCCCTTGCTAATCATGCACTTCTTTCCTTATCTCCCCAGTTTGACCCTCCCCTTCCACCCCATCCCTCCCCTCAGGGCCCACCCCGAACTACCTTCTGATTTGACGAAGGAGACCCTGACATGTTCTCCTCTACCCTACGCAAGATACTCCCATCGAAAACCCAATTCTCCTTGCTTGGTTCTGATTCCACTAAATACACCTGTCTTTTAGCTGTCATTTGGGAAGCAGCACTCAAATCCTTCCCCCACTCCACTCATTCCACTTCCATCTCCCCTAAAGTTGGATCTTGCCCCATTAACAAATGGTACGATGATGAATGCAAGACTCTACATCAAGAACTTCGATATGCTTTCACCCACTCTCAACCCTTCTACTCTGACCTCAAAGCTTTTTATCATCGTCTCCTTCGTCATAAGAAACGACTCTTTGTCTCCCATAGAAGACAAGAACTTTCTACTCTCCTTGCCCACTCCCCTAAACAATTCTGGCATACCATCCTTCCCCGACGCTCCCCCCTTCCGCTTAACCTCGACCCTACATCCATGTTCTCTCACACTTCCAACCTTTATGATATTCCGGGGCAGCCCCAAATTCATGTTACCTCCCCACCCTCTTCCTGTTATCTATTCTCAGACAGGGATATTAGAGAGGCCATTTGGGTGATGAATAACAATAAAGCAGCCGATGAGGAAGGCTACCAAGCAGAGTTCTTTAAGCACGGTTTCTGTGCTTTGGTTAGCTACTTGGCTGATCTCTTCAACCATGTAGTCCGTGAAGGTTTTCCACCGACATGGGCACACCACATCATCCATCTGATCCACAAATCAGGTTCCAACTCAAATCCCAATAACTATAGAACGATCATGGTGGGTCACATGTCCTCGAAGTTGTATGCTATTGTTTTACATAGGAAGCTCTCCAGTGACCTTGAGTAGAGACAACTCAAAGCTAGGGGACAGGCAAGTTTTCGATCGGATCATCAGACCATTGACCACATCTTCACCCTTCGCGTCGTGATTGAGGAGGCATGACACCGCTCTTCGAAAGTCTATTGTTGTTTCATAGATTTTCAAAAGCCTTTGACTCTATTCCGAGGGAGGCCTTGCTCCAGAGACTCAGAGATATTGGCATCTCTACAACCCTATTGACTATTATTATGTGCCTATATGAGTTTGTTCTTTGTCGTCTTCGCGCAACCCATGGGATGTTTGATTTCATTCGAAGCACTATTTGAGTTAAACAGGGTTGTCCACTGTCCACTACCCTATTTGGGATCTATATTGATGAGTTGGAAGCATTTCTACACGAGCATATCCAAGACACTAATGGATGCCTTCTTCACCGGGTTTTGATATCTATTCTACTCTTTACTGACGACGTGGTCCTCCTCTCCTCATCCCCAGAAGGATTACAGAGGTAGTTGGATGCCTTAGCTCTATTTTGTGACCATCGAAAGTTGATGGTCAACCTAGGTAAAACCAAGGTTATGATCTTCAATGGGGTGAAGAAAACATCAGACCTTCACTTTCTATTCAAAGGGGAGGAGATTGAGATCACCAACATATATACTTACTTGGTGGCGCAATTCTCAGGTCCCCGCTTCAGTTTGGGACCAGCGCTTCAGCCTCGAATCAACAAAGGATATGGATCTGTAGCCCTTCTCGAGAGAGTGCTTTCAACATCACTTCCATGACAGCTCATCCAAGATGAGCCTCATGGACACCTTGATTCATCCCACTATTCTATATGGCTCAGAGATTTGGGGACTGCCTTTACTTGAGTCAGACTGGGCTTCAGCTGAGAGAATCTAGATTCTTCTTCTTCGCTGCATCATTAGGTGCAAACTGACAGTGTCGCAGCACATAATCCTTGCAAAGTTTAGAGCTCAGCCCTTTCAGCTTGAGACGTTCTTCAGATTGGTTTCATTCTTGCATCATGTCCAGGGTTTGACAGGCTCAATAAAGAGTAGGGACCGTTATCCTTACTTGGCATATTGCTCTTCTGAGACTATTGCTCGTTCTACTCCCTCAGGCCAGCCAGATGTTGGTTTACAAGAGTTTCAAACCTCTTAGAGTTAGTGGGAATTCAGTTGAATTGTCTCCCTCCTTTCCGATATTCCTTAGATGCTCCTGGTCACCTTTTACCTACTAGACAAGAGCTAAATAAGATCATCAGAGAGGACATCTACACGCAGTTTGTCTAGGTCACCTAGGTCAATCCTCTAGGTGGGTTGTTCCCAAAGATGGCCTTCTAGGCTGAGCACTTCTTGGAGTTGAGAGACGGCCTCATTGTTCGACCCCAATATACGTTTCACCACTGAATGCATGCTCTTCACATTCCTCTAGGCCAGTTCAAAGTAGGTTCTCATAGACTTCGTGTAGAGACAGACCACCAGGTGGATAGACTAGATAGACTCTGTCAGGTATGTCATTTACAAGGAGTGGAGACTGAGGTGCACTTCATCCTTGGTTGCCCTATCTACTATGAGATCAAGGGAAGGTTTCATTGCTTGTTCAGAGATTCTCGGACCCTTGTCGACTTTTTCAGGTACCCCGATCAGAGATGTTTGGCTCTATATATGCAGGAGGCTCTTAGGTTCCGAGCGCAGATTCTTCAACCTCCCATCAGACTAGACCCCACACAGGATCACGACATTTTTCAGGGTACTACCTTCAGACAAGGGCGCCAAGAGATCGATTGATACCAGTACGTATCCAGACTCCAGATCATTGAGGATCCGTGGGACCTCACCCTGCCACATGAGATCTCAGCAGCGGTTCCATCTCAGATCCATTCCTGGGAGACAGACTTTGTTGAGTTTCTTCAGCGTTATTCATTTAGCCTCAGATGCTAGGGGAGATGGGTCTGATCCTCAGACCTATTAGCCCCTGGATCTTCTCCGTTGGGGCCAGATGTTGACTTACTTCATGCATTGTATTTTTTATAGGAGACCATTTGGTTTTCCCGCTTTGTATATACGTAAGTATACTCAACATTCCCTTTGACCTACTTTGTGGTCATTAGTTGGACATAAATATAATTATTTTTATCTTTATCTTATCTGCGGCTAGGTCTAATCTTCTACAAGGCAAGTAAAATATTACAGATTTGATTAAGTGGACGCACATCTGAGTAAAATCTTAAGTGGACGCACATCTGAACGAGCTCTGTGGCTAATTTTGATTTTGTTTGGATGATATTCACGAGGGTTCAAATACATTTTGTCTTAGGTTTTGGAACTTGTTTACAACCCTCCGTTAGAGCACTTGCATTATGAAAACAAGCCTCCTCTTGGGCTTCAATAGACCACAAAATCTTGCACAAGTAGTACGATTTGATCATCCAAAAACCTTGATCAGAGATCTCCTGAAAGCATATCTGACTTAAGTATAATTACCATCATCTGTGACTAATCCGTGACTTATCTGAAACTCGGATCTGAAGCTCTGCGGCATTGAGTAGGAGGTCGAAGATCTGAAGATCAGTAACCTTTCAGCCCTAATTCTGAGACAGACAAATTCACCCTGATTGAGGGTTTACCGTGACAGATACGTGCTACTACGTGGGTTCAAAAGGAATGTGGTATTTCGGCCCATCTAACCTAAGACCAAGCCCTAAACTGACACATCTCTACGGTTGAACAATTTTGAAGGCCGAACTTACTGTTCTATCTGAAGGCTCTTTTTGCAGAAGTCGAAACCCTTTCTGAGGTCATACGGCCCTAAATCCGCAGTGACTGATATGATGCATGAATAAGACTTTTGTTTTTGCGGATCTCTTGAGAAGCTATTGCATGAATATCCAGTCCTGCATAGGCATTTACAACTACAATTCATGATACACAGTGCTGAGCATTGTTGGACGATACCTGTAGGCTTCTACAGGAAGTTTCGAGCTCTAGCAGAGACCATTTTCTTAAAATAAATTTGAGTTTAGTATGGTGACATTTCAGGACCCGAGTCTAAGGCTAATCTTTAGATCCCTGCTCTTGATCTAGGTTTTCTGGACACAAAACACAGACGTAGTTTTTTGGCATTTATATCTGGCTTCTGGAGCAGAACATTAACAAAGAAAGTTGTGCAAAGTAGCATTTGATATGGTCGACCTACAATAACCAGCGAATGAAGAAATCACAGGTCTGTCCCCTCTCATTGTCATAGTAAGGTTATCACCTGGATCCCTTTGGAAGCTAATTTGGCAGAGAAAATGTAGAGAGATTTTTCTAAGAGTCGACTTTGTGCCTTGAACATTCCGCATAAAAAAAAATGGGAACGATCTGAACCTGAATACGGAGGTCGATGTCGCGTATTAAGTAACACAGTGAGGTGGCAGATTCATGTTTGGTCGTTCGCTACACTACACGTTGAATCAATAGGAGGATATGTCTTTGAAGGTTGTTGTATTGTGGAGGACATGGTAAATTGATTCACGGAGAGAAATTTTAGCATGGGACTTGGACCCAACTCAATACATTAATAATAATTTTATTCAAGATAAAAGATATTACCAGCTTTGTAATTTATATGGCCCTTTGGTTGCATGTTTAAAAACTAACAGTGACTAGTACTAAAATCCCTAGTGTTTTTTAAGCGCGCTTGAGCCAGAGGAGTTCTGGGATGGGTGACCTCCTGGGAAGTCCTGGTTACCGGGTGCAAGCCCCGGAAGTGATGATTGATGCTATGTGATTCGTTCTCCACATTTCACTAGTTTCAATCCCACTTCTTCACCCCTGTGAGCATCACCCGATGCAATGAGTGCTAAGTGAACTATTCAAAAATCATGAGAAATTAGTCAGTTACGACTACCTCTCATGGAAATGGTCATACGTTTGAATGACTTACTTAACGCAGTTGAATCCCAAAAATGATATATAATATAATGCACTGCGTAAATCCCCCATACTTAAAGTTCGTTGTACAATCCAATGTGCTTATCTTGAGTTTCTAAAGTCATTATTTGTCCAAATCAAGATTTTGAAAAAGCTAAGCCATTAGGGCTCAGAGATGGATGCATGCATAAGTGTGTTGTATATTGACAATGTTTTAAACTTTGTATCATTGTTGGTGGAAGTATTTGTATAGTTGAATGAGACTATCATCTTGATCATGTTTAAGTGATGATTGATGTTTATATGATCATGTTTATATTGAGTTAAGGTTTTGCAGTTCATATTCAGTGTGAGTAGAAGAGTAATATTAGGGTTTCACAGTTGTGCAGAAATCAGATTGACTACTTGTTAAGTAGTGAATTGTGAATTGTTTGATGAAGCAGATTGATTGATGTTAGGGTTTCATGTGCAGATTAAGTAGAGCCAGAATTGTGTATGACAGTGGATATTGACAGTTAGGGCTTGATGTACAGATTGGGCAGAGACAGAATCATTTATCACAATTGATATTGACAATTAGGGTTTAATGTGTAGATTGATTTTATTAACATGAAGATTTTTCTTTTACAGTTTCCTATTGATATTGAGCACAGGCGGATCTAGTCTGAAAATTGTGAAACGTGGTCCATCGACTGATCAGGGTGGTAGGGTGGTGCAATGCAGGAGAGAGGAGTCTCCTTAAGGTCGGAGCCTGAAAACACTTCAAGGTGGCAGGGTGGTGTTAGGGCAGGTTGGAGCTTGTGCAGGGTGTTGTAGCAACATGTGAATCAGATAGTTGGAGCTTCCTTCAGGGCGGAGCCTGTAAACTCATGCATTGGAGCATCCATTCAGTTGCAGCAGGTAAACAGGTTGTTGGAGCATCTGTAAGGTTGTAGCCTGTAGACCAGGGGATTGGAGCCTCCCTCAATTGTAGCTTAAAATGATGAAGTTGGAGCTTCCTATTGATGTACTTATTGAAAACAAATATTATTAAGTGTTCGGTGGTTTTTCTCCTTGAAGGGTTTCCACCTAAATATCTCTAGTGTCTATTGTCTTTATTGTGTGCATTTTTGAATGGTGTTAATGATTGTTTATGTTTAACTAATGCTAATAATGTTTAATGCTCTAAAAAGTTAAAAATATTAATTGAAGTAAGAAAATAGATGTGTGGTCCAAAAAAAATAGGGATTACTTATGATATATTGTTGAAGTCAATCTTCTTATTTTTGGGTAAAGTGAAACAACGCACAAACTAAACTCAAAAACCATTACACAAATATGCTTGAAACTAAACCCTAATTCTTGTTCCAAATATGCCCAAAAATATGGGGGAAGTTTACAAGGACAATAAAAAAACATGGCGAAAAAGTGATCGATGTTGGTCACGCTATACCTTCCATCATCTCCCATTTCGATGTGCATTTGGAGGTTCTTCTCCTTCAAGTCACTGAAAACAACATAAACTTTGAAATGGATTTGATACTGTTACTCATTTTGTAGAGATAGCAAAAAAGTGACCCAATTTTGAAAGGGGGCGATGCAGAACACACATATTTTTTTTAGACCATAGTTTTTGGCACTTTAAATAACCGATACAATTACCTATTTTGTAAGGGTGGTAAAAACGTGACTCGATTTTGAAAAGTGGTGATGTAGAATACACTTTCTTCCTCTTCTTCTTCTTCATTTTTCATTTTTTTTTTTTCCTTTTTTTCGGAGCATATTTTTGACACTTTAAATTTTCTTATGTATCAAATATAAATATTTATTTTTGAATGTTAGTGATTTTCATGCTGATTTTGAAACGTGTTGATGCAACATACATTTTTTTTAGAAGACTTATTTTTCACATTTTAAAATTTATTATATCCAAATTTTTTTGAAATTATGATTACTTAACGAATTTTCAAGTTGTTTTATTTTTTTTTTAAATGTTGATTACTTAAAAAAAAACAAATATGAAAATATATATATTAAAAAAAAAGACAATATATATATATATATATATATTCATAAACTATAAATAAATTTGGAAAAAAAAAATAAAAAATAAAAAAAAAAAAAATTGAAAAAATATATATATAAAATTAAGTAAGTAAAAATAAAAACATTAACAAAAATTAGTATTTAAAAATAAAACAAAACAAAACTAGATTAAAAAAAATAGAAAATTAACAAAAATAAAAAAAACTAGTAAAACTAATATTAAAAACATTTAAAAAAACTAGAAAAACAAAAATAAATTCTATATATATAAAAATTTTAAAAATATATTTATCTTTTCAAAAAAATTAAAGTTAAAAAATTTATTTATTTTTTATTTAAAACAAGAAAAAGAAAAAAACTATTAAGCCCTAGTGTTTTTATTTAAAAACAAAAAAAAATTAAAATTTAAAAAATTTAAATGTATATATTTTCATATATATATATATATATATATATATCTATATATATATATATATATATATTTTAAAAAAAAAATGTAAATTTTAAATGTTTTTTTTAAACAAATTTTTATTTATTTATTATTTTTAATTAAAAATAAATAAAAATTGTTTTTTAAACATTTTTTTAATTAAAAAAAGTTAAATTATTTTTTTTAAACAAATTTTTTTATTTGTTGGTTCAACAATTAACAATTTTATTTATTTTTTTTTTTAATTTAAATATATATATATATATATATATTAAACATTTTTTATTTAAAAAAAAAAGTTTTAGCCTCTTGTAAATAATAAAAAAAAAAATTTAAAAAAAATATTTTTGTTTTGAATAAAAAAATGTTTAAAAAATTAATTTAATTTTCTTTTTTTAAATTATTATTATTATTATTATTTTAATAAAAAATTTATTTAAAAAAATAATTTAATAATTAAAAAATAAATAAATAAAATAAAATAAAAAATAAAAATTGTTTAAAAGACCATTTTTATGTCTATTAAAAAATATGTTAAAGGAAACGTTTAAAATTTATTTATTTATTTATTATTTTTTTTTATATATAAAAGAGCTAGGGTTTAATAATTAAAAATAAATAAAAATCAATGGCATTTATAGTGTGGCAGTTACGGTGTTTTGTTGGCAACATGTGATGTGATTTAGCACATATGAGTGGGGCCACCCGTGGAGCGGGCCGGCCACAGGCCGGGAAAGTTCGATCCCCACCAACCCTAGTTTAAATGGCGTGCTGAGTGTTTTGAATCGGTCATGGTCTATTGGGTGGGGTCCTCGATTAGCCAGGCTCCGACCTATTTTAAATATAACATATATTCGTTGGTGGGTGGCAAGGTTTGACCGCTTGCCACCCCATTTTTAACATGTTGTTTAAAGTATAACGATGTTGACGGAGGGGTGACGGATTTGGTGGCCCGCCACCCAAAAAAATGATTTTTATTTATATATAGACCATTTTAGTAAAAAATCATCGTCCAAAAATTAAAGATTTAAAAAAATCACCCTTTTTGGTGGTCGAGATTCTGCCAATTTTTTGCCTCGTTAAGACTACCACTTGGCCAAGTTTGACCAGAATTTTGACTGTGAATATCTTGAGCATACGAACTCGGATTTGAGTGTTAATCGCACTGTTGGAATCAGGGTGATAAGCACTGTGAGCTTGTCCTGGTTTCACTTTAATCCAAGGAATTTCATTTTTGAGCTTTCTCAAGGCCACTTTTGAATTTTGAGCGTGTCTAGAGCCACCTAGATCATTTCTCCCCATTGAGGAGATTTTGGTCTCCAAAAGCATGAACATAGTCTGTAATTGTTGTGTTACATTGTCTACACCATAAGTGTCATGACAAGTCACCCTTGTTCTTCGGAGCCATAAGTGGTGAACCGACACATGCATCATTTGCAAACATGTAGTACAATATTTGCAAACTACATGTTCATTGATACGATCAATCATGAACCAAGCATCTCCCATACTTGCCAAGAGTTTATAAGACACACTCTTTGGTCAAGTTTACATCAGAATATAAACAAATACCCCAATTATCAATACAAGGTAAAAACATCATTGTTGCTTTAATCAACGATGGAAAATGCATTATCACTTTTACAATTATATTACAACACACGATTTACAAAATGTTGTCATGACAAGCTACCATGTTTAGTAAAACCATCTCTTACTCAAAAAATTGGACCACCATAAATGTGACGGTTTTGCTTGTCGAACATTTTCACCAGTTGGTTCCTGCACGGGCACTTTGTACTTGCTACGTTGCTTTGGATGGAGCCTCCAACACGTGGCTCTTTGATGTCCACCTATATTGCAATGATTACAAAAAGTCTTCTTCCTCCAAACCTACTAACCTTCTTCCTTCCCTGATGTGGAGAAGGCCTTTCATGCCTCATCCTCTTTCTTACTGCCATTCTCTTCTAGCACTCAACAACCACATGTTTATGTAAACCACAAAACTACACGGTTTTCTACACCATGATTTTTGTTCATCATTAACATGCTTGTAATCAATTAAACTTTAGTATATTGAGACTTGTTATACCTCGCTTGATTGTCTCTAGTACTATCTTGGCAATGAGATCTTGCCTTAGCTCTTCCTTTGTAATTTGCAATGTCATGGGAGGATTGTGATGCATTCCAATCATCCTCTTTCTCCGATGGCTTCGACAATTCCTTAGAAGCTCCTAATACCCTTGAGCGCACTCCTTTAGTGTATCCCAAACCTACAAATCGAGGTCTTTGCACAACCTCCAATGGTTGAGTCATTCCTTGGCCATTAACATGAAGTCCTCCTTTATACTCCATCTTGGTAAGGAATCTCATGCCAGTTCCTGAAATGGGTACCTCCATGTTTCCAACAAAAATAGTGTCACGTGAAAATAAAATTGAAGAATGATCAACATTGTTTACCTCAGCTTTCGATTCTGGAACAAGTGATGATGGCTTCACCAAGCCTTTGTTGCACTTCAATTTTTCCAAGGCATCCTCTATGGTGGCTCGTAACTAAAGCTACAATCCCTGCTTCTCCTCTTTTTCTTCTCGTAGAAGTCTCCTCAATTCAACATTTTTTGCTTGAAGGATTTGATTGATCTCCTCGTGTGAATGATGAGAAGAAGATGAAGAAGATGAACAATCACTAGAATATGGAGATGGAGCATCATCCTCTACTCTTTCCTTCACCCATTCCTCTCTTGTGATATTCTCCTCATAATCTGCATACATTATGTCCACCATGTGTGCCATCTTGACGAGGTCCTTGTAGATATCTATGTTGTTCTCCATTCCCCTTCTTGTTGCACGTTCAATCATTCATGCTTGCAATTCACATTAGCGAGAAGACCGTTCTAATACCAAACTTAATCTAGATCTCTTTATATATCATAATTAATCAAGATCTTTTACTTCTATGATGTTAGCAAAATTGCATATGAAAGAGTATGAAAATCCACATGTGAATATTGTAAAGAAGATGAAACACAACGACAACCATCAAATCAAAAGTACACAAACACATTGATAATGGAGTTCACCTAGTGTGGGTTATGTCTCCGAGCCCTGGTGTTAAGAGCGGGGAGGTCACTTCATTAAATGTTGCAAGATGATGATGAGTACATAATACATTCTTTGTCATTACAAGGGTAAATTCCCTCAACCAAAGTGGCATCTTTGCATGAGACATTCTCCCTATAGGAAGTCTCACTCAAATGGGTCTTCCTCCAGCATGACAAGCTAATAAATTCTCACATGGCGAGGCATACATGCATCCCTTCAACATAATAGTAACAAGGATCTCGAAACCATAACATCATCTCAACAAATCACAAGAAAAGCATGACATAATTGCATCATATACCTCCACTTTTCGAGGATGGATGAAAAATGCAAAGATTAGCTGCAGAAACGAATATCACTATTGAATTCCAAGAGTGCCTGGTATGTGCTGCCAAATTCTAGATTGCTCTCATAAAGATGTGGCCACCCCGAAGTCTCGTGCCCACATGAGTTAAACACAGTGATCAACACCATGAATGGTGGTCGGTTGAGGCAATCTGCAACATTATTGTTGTTGCCCTTCTTGTACTTAAAGTTCAAATGAAATTGTTGTAGGTATGTGGACCATTTATGAGGGAAATTGTGCTACAACTTCCCTTGTGTCTGTATGAACTGCAGGATTCGATGGTCTGTGTGGATGGCCATTTCCTTCCCTAGAATGTAATGATTCCATTCACGACAACCCTTCACAATGGAATACTTTTCTTTGTCATAGGTGGGATACTTTCAGATTGTGTGTGAAAGTGTCTCACTATGATAAGCCGCTATATGACCCTCCTGAGTAAGAACTGCACCAATAGCATAGTGAGAGGCATATGTCTCAATATCAAATGGTTGTTGTAGGTATGGTAATGTGAGCACGGGTGCAGAGCAGAGGCGCTGCTTCAACTCAACAAATGCCTTCTATTGCATTTCAGACCAAAATAAAATTTCTTTCGCTCCACCCTTAGAGGCTTGACTTAAAGGCCAAGTGATATGAGAGAACGCCCAACATGAACCTGCAGTAGAAATTGGCAAGGCCCAAAAAGCTGTGGAGCTCTATTGAAGTGGTTGGGGTTGGCCAATCCCGAATGAATTGTATCTTGGTTGGGTCCACATGCGCACCTTTCTCATCAATGATGTACCCCGTATATTGAACTTGGGTCATGCCAAAAGTGCATATCTCCATATTGGTACACAACTTGTGTTGTTGCAAGGTTTGGAAGACCTGTCAATATGATGGAGGTGCTCTTCCGAACTCTAGCTGAAGATCAAGATGTCATCCAAATACACCACCACAAATGCAATGGTGAAGGGTCACAAGATGTTGTTCATCAATATCATGAAGGTTGCGGGGTGCATTCGTTAACCCGAAAGGCATGACCAACCATTCAAAAAGGCCTTCCTTGGATTTGAAGGCAGTATTCCACACATCAAAGGGTTCGATAGGCACCTGGTGATAACTCGACTTCAAGTCAACCTTGCCGAAATATTTGGCCCCCTTGAGCTAGTCTAAAAGGTCATCAATCTATGGGATTGGGTAGCTATTCCAGATAATGATCTTGTTCAGCGCCCGATAGTCAATACAGAGTCTCTAGGTCCCATCCTTCTTCTGTACTAATATAATCGGGCTCCCACAGGGTGATGAGCTTGGCTTGATGTTTCCTTTCTGCAACAGCTCCTGAATTTTCCCCTCGGTCTCATCGTTCTCCATAATAGAGTATCGATAGATCGGTCCTTTGGGTAGCGGCATGCTCTGGGTCATATTGATGGAGTGCTTGACCTGACAGTGTAGAGGTACCCCCATAGGGTGAGGTGAAAATGTCCATGTACTCCTCCATGACCATATCCATCTGTTGTTGTTGTGCGGAGGAACCCTGTTTGGAAGCTGTTAGTGTCAGTCTTTCCAGCCTTCCTACAGTGATCAAATATGCTCTTACAAAGTGGTCTCAGAGTGTCAAGGTCAAATTTTGTCATTTCAGTGAGTCTTCAAGCAAAATTTGGTCACTAGGCATTAGGCCTAGGGTTTGCCCAAATGTCAGTCCATGTCATCATTCAGCTAAGCCTATCATCATTCATAGGGTTTTCATTATCATGTCAGTGTCTAATGAGTCATTTTACATCTTGTTCATGCTTCAGTTGTGCCTAAGTAAGGTCATTTCCCTCTCCTAGGGTTTTGAAGGCAATTTCTCTTGGACGGTCAAATCATCAGCAAAACTTGTTTCCAGATGTTCATACACCTTCCCCTATCCTTCATGTACCTTATCAAATGCTTCCCATCACTGAGATCCCCCAAATTCCTCATTTTTGCACAAACCCTAATTTCTAGTTACAACCTGGCAATTTTCTAGGGTGGATCTGTGTTTTGCCCTTTTGGACCCCTTCCCCTCACTCGATCTCCACGATTCCACTTTCCCCTACTTCCTAACATCCCTCCCTACTTCCAAAAATTTCCCCAAGAATTTAGAAGCCCCCTATCCCCTTCATTTCGCTTCATTTCGACAAAATTCCTTGTTTCACACATTGGGACAAGTTTCACTCAAATGATGTTTCTGAGCAATAAAAGATGAATTTTGGAAAACTGAGAGAGATTATTGTCTACAACATGCCAAGGAAGAAAAACCTCCTTCACTTTTTACACAGGTGTCATGGTTTGAGAGAAATGTCAAGAATACCGTTGCCTCAGGAGAATCAAAGACACCTCTGAAAGTGACCTTGGGAAAATCAAGTTTTCTCCTAGCTTGGTGGGCCAAATGATTTGTTTGATGGGTAAAATGATAACTAGACACAAAAATATTTCCAATGAGCTATCATGAGCTCAATTTTGGGTTGAGGAAGGCATTCAAAAGTTGACTGCAACAGCACTCTTCCTTGAGGCAGCCTCATTTGGCACTTTTTGACCAGTCTTAGGAGATTTGATTTTTTATAGGTGAAATCAACTCCAAATTGAAAAATTCCACTTGGGTTGGAAAGTAGACTCAAAGACCTTTCCAACGAGCCATCTTGCGCCCGATTCCGACACCGGAAAGGCCTCCAAAAGCCTCCTGCAAAAGCGCGATCCGTTGAGAGGTGCGCGACCCGTTGAGAGCCCTCCTGCAGTGTAAAAAATCAACGTGCGCGACCCGTTGGGAGGGGCGCGACCCGTTGAGGATTTCTTCACAAAAACTTGCCAGTGAGCTGCCAAGTGACCATAGAATTGCTCAATCTTCCTCCAAATCATCAAATTTGTTTGAGGTAGGCCTTCTACACTTCAGTCGGTGGTTTGTCATGATTGATGGCTCTCGTGTGCAAAAGTTGAATTGGGCAAGTGGATGAAATTTTAAATGGCTCCTCAAATATGTCAGACACTGAAACATATGAGCAGAGTGATGACCATTCATCATCTTCAGAGGTTCAGGTACAGAGGAGGCCACATATAGGTGGAAAGGTGGCCATCACAGGAGAGAGGAGCCTACTTCTTTGGCAGGTCTACAAGCTTGTCCTTTGGCAGTTTCTTGCTTTCAGTACATGTCATGTTATGAGTTCTTTGTCTTGCACTTGCATGAAGGACATGTCAACCTTGTCGGGGTGGATTTCACTTTGACACCCGAGGTGATTGCACAGGCTACAGGGATTCCAAATGTTGGGGAGATATGAGCAAGTCCTTGATAAGCTATGGAGGACTCGAGGAGACCGAATCTTGAAAAGAAGGAGGCCCGGTGACCTATTGCCTGCTGACCGGGACTCATTGCTCATTCAGGAGAATGCTCACTTGGAGAGTTTGTTGGCTAAGGCCAACCAAGAGAAAAAGCTGCTAAGGAACATGAAGAATCACTATTGGGCGAGGATGTATGTTTGCAAGGCAAAAATGAAAATGTTCCAAAGGAGGTTGACCGAGGCACTAAAACGGAGAAAAAGGCCAAATCCACTCCGTATCTTGGCTGAGGCATCCCTCAAGGATCATGGCACTCACTAGCATCATCTACAGCACAAATCCCAAAAATTTTGGAGAATTTTGGGTAATTTTGGTATTTTTGGGAAATTTACAGGTTTTGGCTTCTCAACGGGTCTCACCCCCGGTGAGACCCTTTGTCATCGTAGCTCCGTTTTGCAAAAACTCAACATTTTTGGATTTTTCATGCAAAATTACACATGCCTATGGATGGACATGAGTTTTCATGGAGTTTTGGTCCTCCAAAAGGTCAAAATACAGCCAAATTTTGACTTTCTGCCCCTTTTTTGAGCTGCAGAAGTAGTCTTGGGATAATTGACTTTTGACTGGGAAAATGACCTCCAAATCCAAAAATTCCGGTTGGGTTGGAAAGTAGACTCAGAGACCTTTCCAACGAGCTATCCTGCACCTCATTCTGACACCGGAAAGGCCTCCAAACAGGGCTCCAAAGTGCGCGACCAGTTGAGGAGGATGTGCGCGACCCGTTGAGGGAACTTTGCCAGTTTTTACCAGTTCAGCCCAGAAATTGCAGTTTAGCTCCAGTTTGACTTTCTAAGGTCGATGGTGGTCCTCTTGACTGTACTTGTGGCACTTTTTGGATACTTTTACTCTTCTTTAACTCTTCTATAAGTTTCTTGAATGTAAATGGTAAATATTTAATGTATGGATAGGTTTCCTAGCTTATAGAGGAAAGTTGTTTTGACTGCCTATTATATAGTGCTAAGTTTAGAAGTAGTTGAAACTGCTCCTAGGAAGGGGAGCTCGACCCCTAAAGGTGGGGAAAGAGGTTAGATCATCTATATTATGCACTCTTTTGCTCATTTTCATGGTTGGACTCTTGAGGGAGGAGCTATCATTGTATATTTCACTTGTATCTCTGCAATTTTTGGCTAAGGAAGACCAGGGTTTTGCAGTCATCTTTGGGATTCTTGTGGACTCATGTGTTGATGGTGTGTTTCTTCATGTCATTGTAAGCTTTGCTATGTGATTCATTTCCTTTCTATACTGCTGCATATTAAACAAATGAAGTGATAAAGTTAGAATTCATGCTAGCCATGCTCTGCTTTTAAATTTGTTTAACTTCTATGTTTCCTGCTGTCTAAAGAGAATTCAAACCAATTGTTTTCTCTCTTTAGCCCTCTCATCTTTCTTCTTAATCATCCCTTTCAGCTAAAGACATCAATACAGCTTCCTACCTTGCCCCAAAGACCCCCCTGCAGAAACTGTGTCCAATCCCCGCACCCTAAATTGCAGTTCCTCAATTTGCCACCAAAAACCCAAAAACCCCCAAATCAACCTTCAAATCAGTTTACTAGCCTAATATCAATGTTACCATGTTGGTCATCTCATCCCATTGAAGATCCACCGAGATTGACCGGAGAGAGCCTTCTCCTGCCCCGTAGGGCTAGCTACGAGGCTGAATGGTTTGATGTAGCTTTGAGGTTTGCCTTTTCAGCCTGAGGTGAAATTTCAAGTGCTAACAGAAGCCATGGCCACAATCTTCTTCTTTCCCTCAGGGCGAATGTTAAGGAAAAAAAATTTCCTGGTTTGTGAAATGATCTTACTGCATTGCTTTGCAAATATCAAAGAGATGGCAGTAGGCAGGGCTACCTGTGGTATCATGTACAACTTATTGCCCAAAGTAATAATCACATAGCAAGGTCTAGACTCATATACAACATGTCGCTTCCATAAGTATGATTGTCCTAATAATACATCACAAACTTCAAGAGGAGCAACATCACACAATACCTCATTCGTGAAGGGCTTGATGTTGTAGGGAAGACGACATTGTTAGCTGACATGGAGATCTCGTCCTTGGTGAAGCCACTCAATGGTGTGTGATTGTGGATGTGTTGTAGTCGGTAGACCCAGCCGCTTCACGACCTCTACTGAAATGAGGTTCTTTTGGCTCCCATTGTTGACAATGAATTGAAGCGAAGAACCCTTCACTCACATTTGTGAGTGGAAGAGGTGTTCCCCCTCCTCTGGTTCTCTAGGCTCATTCTTCTGGATCTTGGAGGTGTCCATGGTGGCACTAGGTTCCGCATCAATGGTTTTCTTCCCTTTGTCATTCCCCTTGTCAGGTGCTAAGTCAGAGTCAGAACATGCATTTGACTTAGAAGCCTTCAATTTGGCCACTAGTGACTGCTTGGCTCGACACTCATTTGTGTTATGAGTGGAGCTATTATGGAACTCACACCATTTTCTTGTGTCCTTCTTTGTCTTTGGGGTGTTTTTCTTTGCTTATGGTTCCGACGAGTTGTCTTGGGTCGCCTCGCCTTGGCTTTGTCCTTTGCTCTGTGGTTTGGGGACGCCTTTCCCCTTATTTGGATTTGAATATCCAAAGTCTCGCTTCTTTTGTTGAAACTTCTGCTCAATATTGACAACGTATTGGTACGTCGAGCCGAGTGAGGAGATGTCCAAGAACTCCATCTCGTCGTGGATGTATCTATGTAGACAACTGTGATACTTAAGTAACAAATTTCCCTCAGAACCCTTAATACCTAACTTCATGCGAAGAGTATGAAAAGCGTTAGTAAACTTTGGCACGTCCCTTCCCTACTGCAGTGTGCTCCACTTTATGTATTTATCCTCATAGCTCCTGACAGGGTAGTACTGCTCCTTGATGGCGTCCCATAATGAATTCCAAGTGGGTGCAGCTGAAAATAGTGAGGTTGTACTTTCTTCCTTCTCACAGTAGGTTTCCCACTAATCCTTGATATTGGCGATGACTTTGAGAAGTGAAAAATTAATATTTTCCTGGCTAGAAAAATCATGAGCAGAAAAATATCCTTCTAATAGATTTACCCATTTATCTATGGCGTCTACATCTATCAAACATTCAAATACGGGGATGTCAAATTTAACTTGTACCTTAAAGGGTGTGGCGCTTCCAGAGTAGTTACTAGAAGAAGATGCGTCGCCTTTGGGTAGCCGCTAAAGGATCTGGGCAAAGTTGTCCATCATCGCATTCCTCTGTCGCTCGAGGGCTTATTCGAGCAATATTTTAAAAGGATATCTTTCTCCCTCGCCTTTCTTCTCTTTCTCCATGGGAGGCCGTCGAGATTTGCGAGGCTAGTCTTGCAAAGGTTCGACCTATTCAAGCCCTAACTCCTTATATCCCGACCTCATTGGGGAAATGCAAAGAAAAACAGAGAAAGAGCAAATTGAATTGATACCACTAATCCGAACTTAAACAAGAATACAACAAATCACAGATGTAACCATAAATACATAGATGCAATAGAAATAACACTTCATTTCATTAATATAAAATATTGAAATATGCTTACAAGGGAATGGAAATAAACTAGCTTGGGTGATGGTAGCTTATCTCTGAGAAGAGATGTGACGGCTACAAGCCTCTAAACTGTGTTACAATGAGGCTTGGAGGCCTATTTATTATTGAGAAACAATGGAAAACCCTGAACATCCAAAAACATTGTAAAAACCCTGAAATAATAACAAATAATTAATTAGATTTAATCAAGCGATTTATAATCAACAAGCAATTTATCAACTAGTTAACATCAATTTCAAAAATATATGGGTAGAGAGACAACTTACCTGTGGAACGCTAGTTGAATTCTGCTACCTGCAACAAAGTCTTGGGGACAACTCTCCACCCAACCGTAGGCTCAGTTGCACAAAATCTTGCTGCAACTCGCCACCCCCGAGCCCTCAATCAACGTACTATTGCCAGGGTATCCTTTGTCTCACAACACTATTCTCCCAAGAGAATGGATGATGGAATCATGGAATGATGGAATGCCTCTCATCTTCCTCCCCATCTATTAAATAGAGCAAATATTGAAAGGGGAACCACATGCACACACTCCATGTGTCAACATGCAACTTTACTGCTTTCTTGTTTTATTTCTTATTTATATTTATTTAGAGCATGTAATTAAATTATTTTATTATTATTTATTATTTATTTACTATTACTATTTTTTTATTTATTTATTATTTATTATTTATTTAACATTACATTATATTATTTATTATTACTTATTATTTATTATTTATTATTAAGGGAAATTACATATTCCCCCACTTTAAGGAACTTTGTCCCGAAGTTAAATTTTATTTATTTATTATTTTTGTTGTTTATTATTTTTATTATTTATTATTTATTATTTATTATTAAGGGACATTACATTTCTTTTGTTATTTATTACTTCAAGTAACATTCCTGACACCCTCTGCTGAACTAGTATAACCAGCAGGCATCGAGAGTTTCACAATACCCGGGAAATGCCAAGGAATCTCTGTCCTTTTTCCCACTTTCGGAATCAGGCATAAGCCTCCCACTTTCAAAATCAGGCATAAACCTCCTCGGTCTGTATCCTAGTCTAAGGCTAGCCCCAAGGCTTGCGCCTGACTCAGACCTCATCTGCCCCCAATGCCCCAAGGCAAGCATCTGGTACAGTGCTCAATGTCATCGGGCATCTCGCAAGGTTGGCCCACTCCCTCCACAACTCACTAAGGCTCACAACCCCAGGCATCGAAGTCCTTACACCCCTACCAGAATTCGACATCCCAATACAATACTAGGCACCTAGCCTAGAACATCAGGCACTTGGCCTCCTTAAGATGGTCCCATAGCTCTTCAAGAGCTATCCATCAAGAGCTATACAAGACAAAGGAACCACTGGCATATGCAGTGTTGATTGAGTTTGTCCCCAACCCATATGGTGTTACTTATTCTCCCTCGTGCGTGTGGGCTCGCACGAGATCATCAAATAAACTGGCCCTCTAGGCCCATTTGTGGAGTCCTGTCAATCATCACACCTCAACATGAAACCAATGCATTAGCTATACCATCATAGTATCATAGAAATGTTGGCATTATGATTCAAGTGTTGTCCTTGATGGCAACTCACTCAGAGGATGGTACAGGTGCTCAGAGGTTGGTACAGGTGATGGCAACTTAATCAGAAGACAGATCTCAGTACAGCATACCAAGGAAGCTCATACACGCCGTTTCGTTAAGCCCAAGTCGCGTGTACACGCAAGTTCGATTCATAAAAAGCGCGTGTATGTGGAAAGGTTCCTTTGGTCCATGGTGGTTAGTCCTTGGAAGTTGTGCCTATGATTTCGGACCATTGTGTCTCGACGGGCGTGTCGATCCCTAGTTTTGAAGTTGATGGTATTGTGTTACTATGGTTTTGGCTCTTGGTATTGAGTTAGGCCTAAGACTATATAAGGAGAAGAAGATCATTAGGCAAGATTATCTTTCGACAAGGCTTGAATATCTAAGAGAGAAAGAGATCTGATATGCAGGTTCTGGGTTGCTTGATCTAAGCCAAGGAGAGATCACATCGGTTGATGGAAGACTAGATCTAAGGATAGATCGGGATCTAATGGTTTGAAATGCACTATCATGATATGGTTGATTATGCGTATTTCTAGATCTGCATATTGTCGCAATGTTACGTTTTGGATCTAACTAATGTCTGGTACAGCTGCAAATTGAGAAAGTTTATTTTTAGATCTGTACGCAGGTTGGCTTCGGTAAAAGAGCGTGTATACGCGGGTTTTGCTCATTGAAGTAGCGTATATCTTTTGAAGCTTGATTTTGGGTTTACAGTGGGGTCTGAATGTTATTGCAGAGTTCTGTAGTCTGCTCTGTGATTGACAGGGTTCAGTGGTTCAGTGATTCAAAGTTTGGTTGTTTTATGCTTCAATGATCTGTTGTGGAAATTGAATGATTTGTGGTCTTCAGATTGTAATGTTGTGCTTCAGGAATATCCAAGTCTGAAAATGTATGAAAAGTGATATCTGAAAGAAGGAAGATTGTAGGTCAGCACCTACGTACTAGTATCTTGGCTAGTACAAGAGCAAAGGGGGTTGGAGCTCCCTTCCAAGGAAGTTTGAAGAACGAGAGAAGGTTGAAGCCTTCTGCAGGTTGTAGCCTGCGTACTGGTATAAGGCTGCACCAGTACAAAAGATTGTAAACTGAAGTTTCATATTAAAGAAAGATAGAGACAACTTGCAGCAGGTGGTTTTCACCCACATTGGGTTTCCACCTTATATCTTGGTGTTCATGTGTGTGGCTTTTTATCTGTTCTGTTCTACTGCACATGTTTACTGTTAATGTGATGAATAATGTCCTGATGCACTTAATTGAAGAAAAAGCTAACTAAATTGTGAGTTTTCTTCCTATACGCTGTTTTTCTTCGTCACAGTAGCGTGTACACGCTGGTTCACTTAACTGAAGTAGCGTATATGTTTCTGAGCATTTAAAAAGTTTGATTAATCAGATAATACTGATTCACCCCCCCCCCTCTCAGTATTATTTCCAACAATTGGTATCAGAGCAGGTCCTTCAGAGAAGCTTGATCGCTTGAAGGAAGATCATTCATCATGAGCAACTACGAGAAAGAAGCATCAATCAGGCCACCGGTTTTTGATGGAACAAATTTCAATTATTGGAAGGTAAGAGTTACTGCATATCTTCAATCTCTTGGTACAGAAGTTTGGGACATTGTAGAAACAGGCTATGCTTTTCCTTCAGCTACTCCTACAGATCCAGCTGAGAAAAAGGCATATGAAACAAATGCAAAAGCAGTCATTACTCTATTAGGAAGTATATCTCAAACAGAATTCATGAAGGTCATGCACTTCAAATCAGCAAAAGAGATATGGGACAAAATGATCACTAGCTATGAAGGAGATGAACAGGTAAAGCAAGCTAAACTTCAAACTCTCAGGATTCAATATGAGACCCTCAAGATGTATAATGATGAAAGTGTGGCTAATTATTTTCTTCGGGTAGATGAGATTGTTAATTGTATGAAAAATTTGGGTGAAGAAATAAAAGAGACTATAGTAGTTCAAAAGATTCTAAGATCATTATCCCCCAAGTTTGAATCTAAAGTATCTGCAATAGAAGAAAAGGAAAATCTCAAAGTTCTCACTATGTCTCAGCTACATGGAATTCTAACTGCTTATGAAATGAGAAAGGGAGGTCCATCAGACAGAAGGGAAGCTGCTTTTAAGGCATCAAGAAAAGAAGATTACTATGAAGCAAGCCATGTTCCAGAAGAAGAGGAAGAAGAATCAAATTTTGTCAGAAATCTTCAAAGGGGTGCTGGAAGGTTCAGAGGTAAGCTACCTTTCAAATGCTTTGCTTGTGGAAGAGTAGGTCATTATGCTGCAAAATGTCCTAATAAGGATAAAGGAAAAGAACCTGCTAGATGGAATAAGAAACAAAGTGCAAATAAGAAAAGCTACTACACCCATGAAGATAGTGATGGCTTATCAAACAGTGATGAAGATGAACAAGGTAATAAATATAAGCTATTAATGGCATTTGAAGATGATGATTATGAGGATGCTGTAGATGTGGATAATCTCTATAATGAAATTACTAGACTCAAGAGATGCATAGAAGAAAAGAGTGTGATCATTGATACTTTGCAATTTCAAATTGATGAAAAGGAAAAACATCTTGAAAAACTAGAAGGTGAAATTGTTGGTCTCAGAAAAGAAATTGAGAAAACAAAAACTATTAATCTTAAGTTTGTCAAAGGATCTGAAACTTTGGATGAGATTATCAATGTGCAGCGGTCTCCTCTAAACAAGACAGGTTTGGGCTATAATGGAGAAACCTCTCAAGCATCCACCTCAAAAAGTTATCTTGATGCAGCAAGAAGAAATGAGCAGAAGAACAATGAAGATAATCAGGTAAAGCAGGGACGAATTACAAACAGAAACTATCAGGGACAATCCTTCTTAAGGGTGAACAAAAGCTACAACCAACCACAGGTAAAATCTTCTCAGTTTGGCACAAGAATAGATGAAAATAGAAATTACAATCAGTTGGCTGGTAGATTCAATAACCGCAGAAGCTTCTTCAATGGACAATGCTTTTCTTGCCATAACTTTGGTCACAAAGCAGCTCAATGTGTTGCATATAAAACAATCATGACTAGGGAAGCTCAAAAACAAAGAAGTATGACAGGGATTACAAAGAGGACCTATAACAACTTTTCGGTTCTTGAAAATGAAGTTGAATGTTCTATTTGCAATAATTTTGGTCATAAAGAGTCTGAATGCAGGAGCAGGTTTCAGGAGAAAAAGGAACAAGCCACGAGCACCAAAAAATGGAGAATAAAAGAACCTCAGACAGAAAGATGTGGGATAGCGTTTTATGCAGAAGGACAGGAAAATCTATGGTACATTGACAGTGGATGTTCGAAACATATGACAGGTGATAAAGAAAAACTTGAATCTTATTCTACTTTAGAAAAGGGAAAGAAAGTTTCTTTTGGAAATGATACTCCTGCAACTATAAAAGGAAAAGGTATTGCTCCTTTGAAAGAAAAGGTCAAGGCTGGAAATGTTTTGTATGTTGATGGATTGAAGCATAATCTTCTAAGTGTCAGCCAGATGTGTGATCAAAAAACCGAGGTTATTTTCAGATCGAATGGATGTCTTGTTCGTGATCTTGATACAGGTAAAACAGTTCTCAAAGGCAAAAGAACTCCAAATAATCTGTACATATTTGAAGAAGGACAACAACAATGCTATCTTAGCAAGGATGAAGAGCACTGGTTATGGCATCGAAGGTTGGGACATCTAAGCTTCTCACAAATAAGGAAAGCATGCAAATATCAGGCAGTTCGCGATCTTCCAGATATCAAAATTCCAGACAACACCATATGCAAATCTTGTCAGTTTGGAAAGCAAACCAGAACTAACTTTCCAGAGAAGGAAGGATCAGCTAGCTTGCCTCTTGAGCTAGTCCATACAGATGTATGTGGTCCATTTAGGAAAAGGACACCTCGAGGAGAAGAATATCTGATATTATTCATTGATGATTTCTCAAGGTTTGTTTGGTTAGGGCTTATGAAGCACAAAGATGAAGCATTCGAAAAATTCAAATCCTTCAAAGCATTGGCTGAAAATGAATCAGGACACAAAATTAAGTGCCTCAGATCTGACAGAGGTGGGGAGTTCACATCAAATGAATTTTTCGATTTCTGCGATGAACATGGGATAAGAAGAGAATTCTCTACAGCTAGAACTCCTCAGCAAAATGGGGTTGTGGAAAGAATGAACAGAACTATCCAACAAATGGCTCGTGCTATGCTCGATGAATCAGGTACTCCTGCAACCTTCTGGGGTGAAGCTGCACATGCTGCTGTTATCATTCTTAACAAAACAAATGTCCGAGTAAACAGCACTCAAACACCTCATGAGCTTTGGAGTGGTAAAACTCCTTCCGTGAAGCATTTCAAAATCTTTGGGAGCAAATGTTATATTAAGAATACTGATGAGCAACTTGGCAAACTTGAACCTAGAGCAGATGAGGGCATTCTTCTTGGTTATTCTCCACATAGCAAAGCATACAAGTGCTACAATAAAAGACTTGGCAGAATTGTTGACAGTATTGATATAGTGGTTGATGAGAAGGGATATATTCCTAGGCAAGTTCATCATGAAGACATTGAAGAAGATGAAGGTTACTCTCAAAGGCGAAATGATGAAGAAGAAGAACCTCAAGAAGAAGAAGAATCTCAAGAAGAACCAGAGGAGCAGACAAGAATAGAAGAGAAGACTCCATCCAGATATGTCCAAAAGAATCATCCAGAAACTCAGATTGTGGGGCAGAAAGAAGCAGGAGTACAAACAAGAAGGACACTTGCAGAAGCTTCAAGCTACTTGGCTCTACTCTCCTCCATTGAACCACAAAATGTGAAAGAAGCATGCAAAGATGAATGTTGGGTCAAAGCAATGGATGAAGAACTTGAGCAAATCGAAAGGAACAACACTTGGGAATTAGTTCCTAGACCAAAAGATAAGAATGTAATAGGAACAAAATGGGTCTTCAAGAATAAGTTAAATGAAAATGGAGAAGTAATTAGAAACAAGGCCAGACTTGTTTGTAAAGGGTATGCACAGCAAGAAGGAATAGATTTTGAAGAGACCTTTGCTCCTGTGGCAAGACTAGAGGCCATCCGAATGTTCCTTGCTCTCTCAAGCTTTCAAAACTTCAAGGTATTTCAAATGGACGTGAAATCAGCCTTCCTGAATGGAGACTTAGAAGAAGAAGTATATATTGAGCAGCCAGATGGGTTCATTCTTGGAAATGATCCAAACCTTGTATGCAGATTGAAAAAGGCACTCTATGGGCTCAAACAAGCTCCAAGGGCTTGGTACTATCGGTTGGACAAATATCTTCACCAACAAGGCTTTTCAAAAGGATCAGCAGATAGCAATCTCTATATAAAAGTTGAAAATAACAAATTGCTAATTCTTGTTGTTTATGTAGATGATATTATTTTTGGCAGCAATGAAGAGACCATGAGTCAAAACTTTGCCTTGGTTATGCAGAAAGAATTCGAAATGTCACTTCTTGGAGAATTGACATATTTTCTTGGATTGCAAATCCAACAAAATGAAGGAGGTATCTTCTTGTCTCAAACCAAATACCTCAAGCAGATCTTGAAGAAGTATGGCATGGAAGAGTCAAAGCCAGTATGTACACCCATGGTTACAGGATGCAGCCTCAGTGCAAATGATGAATCAGCAGCAGTCCACCAACCCACTTATAGATCCATGATTGGGAGTTTGCTTTATTTGACAGGTACTCGACCAGATATTACACATGCAGTAGGAATGGTTGGAAGATTTCAAGCCAACCCAAAGGAAACTCATCTTCAGGCAGTCAAAAGAATCTTCAAATATCTTCAAGGGACCCAAAACTATGGCTTATGGTATCCTAGAAATACTGATCTCACTCTTCATGCTTACACAGATGCAGATTGGGCTGGAAGTGTGGATGATAGGAAAAGCACAAGTGGAGGTGCTTTCTTCATGGGTTCCAGATTAGTATCTTGGTTCAGCAAGAAACAAAGTTCGATTGCCTTATCTACAGCTGAAGCAGAATATGTGGCTGCAGCATCTTGTTGCACACAACTTCTTTGGATGATGCAGACCTTGCAGGACTTTCAAATCACTTGCACTCCACCTGTCTCTATCTTATGTGATAATACAAGTGCAATCAGCATTTCAAAGAATCCTGTCATGCACTCAAAGACCAAGCACATACCAATCAAGTACCATTTTCTTCGGGAACAAGTGCTTGAGCAGAAGGTCAAGTTGGAGTATGTTCCTTCTAAAGAGCAAGTTGCTGATATTCTCACAAAACCACTGCCCAGGGAAACTTTTGAATATCTCAGACAAAAGCTGGGAGTAGTTGATGCTTCATCCTGTTGTTGAAGTTTGTTTGTTCTACAGAAAAGTTGGTATACGCAGGTTACGGAAGGGATATGAGCGTATACACGCGGATTCATGCTGGGTAAGTCGCGTGTATGCCGGACGCTTGTTGCAGAAAGAATATCCGCGTACATACGCTGTTTTGTACAGGATAAAACGCGTATATGAAGTTCTGAACAGCAAGGGAAAACTCTGAAGTTCTGAACAGCAATAGGAATGTCAGAATTCTTCAGGCACAGTTTCAGGAGTGCAACAGGCACAGGTTCAGGGGGAGCAGCTCAAAAGTCTCATAAAGCATTGTTGGCATTCAGATGTTTTGGTTGTTGGTTTCAGGAGAAGGAGCTCAGAAAGAAATTCTGGTTGCTGATCTAACAAGATGTTTATCAGATGCTGCTGGTGTCTTTCCTAAGTCTTGGTCTAGATCTGTTGTCTCTATGTCATGTATCTCTCTTGTCATATCTCTTTTATGGTATCAAGGTCATGTAACGGCCTTTGTTGGTTTCCCCACTATGCCTGGGATGAATGCTGTAATATAATTGGTTGTTTCTGTTATGTCCCCTCTTGGTAGGGAGTATGGATGTATGTATTGAGTCTTTTGGTGATAGGAAGGTCCCTTATGGTGTATAAGTCTTGGTTCTTGTTGAAGAACATCTTTTGCAGATCTGGCCTTCGGTCAGGGGGAACACAAGTCAGCACAGCCAAACAGAGATATCAGCATGTCCTCAGGGGGAGCACAGCCCTTTGCCCTTGATGTCAAAGGGGGAGAGTGACTTGGTGTGATGGTTGCCATCAAGTCCAAAGGGGGAGATTGTTGGCATTATGATTCAAGTGTTGTCCTTGATGGCAACTCACTCAGAGGATGGTACAGGTGCTCAGAGGTTGGTACAGGTGATGGCAACTTAATCAGAAGACAGATCTCAGTACAGCATACCAAGGAAGCTCATACACGCCGTTTCGTTAAGCCCAAGTCGCGTGTACACGCAAGTTCGATTCATAAAAAGCGCGTGTATGTGGAAAGGTTCCTTTGGTCCATGGTGGTTAGTCCTTGGAAGTTGTGCCTATGATTTCGGACCATTGTGTCTCGACGGGCGTGTCGATCCCTAGTTTTGAAGTTGATGGTATTGTGTTACTATGGTTTTGGCTCTTGGTATTGAGTTAGGCCTAAGACTATATAAGGAGAAGAGGATCATTAGGCAAGATTATCTTTCGACAAGGCTTGAATATCTAAGAGAGAAAGAGATCTGATATGCAGGTTCTGGGTTGCTTGATCTAAGCCAAGGAGAGATCACATCGGTTGATGGAAGACTAGATCTAAGGATAGATCGGGATCTAATGGTTTGAAATGCACTATCATGATATGGTTGATTATGCGTATTTCTAGATCTGCATATTGTCGCAATGTTACGTTTTGGATCTAACTAATGTCTGGTACAGCTGCAAATTGAGAAAGTTTATTTTTAGATCTGTACGCAGGTTGGCTTCGGTAAAAGAGCGTGTATACGCGGGTTTTGCTCATTGAAGTAGCGTATATCTTTTGAAGCTTGATTTTGGGTTTACAGTGGGGTCTGAATGTTATTGCAGAGTTCTGTAGTCTGCTCTGTGATTGACAGGGTTTAGTGGTTCAGTGATTCAAAGTTTGGTTGTTTTATGCTTCAATGATCTGTTGTGGAAATTGAATGATTTGTGGTCTTCAGATTGTAATGTTGTGCTTCAGGAATATCCAAGTCTGAAAATGTATGAAAAGTGATATCTAAAAGAAGGAAGATTGTAGGTCAGCACCTACGTACTAGTATCTTGGCTAGTACAAGAGCAAAGGGGGTTGGAGCTCCCTTCCAAGGAAGTTTGAAGAACGAGAGAAGGTTGAAGCCTTCTGCAGGTTGTAGCCTGCGTACTGGTATAAGGCTGCACCAGTACAAAAGATTGTAAACTGAAGTTTCATATTAAAGAAAGATAGAGACAACTTGCAGCAGGTGGTTTTCACCCACATTGGGTTTCCACCTTATATCTTGGTGTTCATGTGTGTGGCTTTTTATCTGTTCTGTTCTACTGCACATGTTTACTGTTAATGTGATGAATAATGTCCTGATGCACTTAATTGAAGAAAAAGCTAACTAAATTGTGAGTTTTCTTCCTATACGCTGTTTTTCTTCGTCACAGTAGCGTGTACACGCTGGTTCACTTAACTGAAGTAGCGTATATGTTTCTGAGCATTTAAAAAGTTTGATTAATCAGATAATACTGATTCACCCCCCCCCTCTCAGTATTATTTCCAACAAGAAAATAATCCCCATGCCAAGTCTTGCATGTCATCATGAGAACATTCATCATTGTTAATCCAATATTTTGATTCATGAATAATAACGAACTGCATGCTCATGCATGTCATAAATTTGTACGCAACTATCACATGCTTCAGCTCATGAAATGCCATTATAAGTTATAACATCAACATATTTGCATCAAAGACGTATCATGACATCACATAATAAATGAACCACATGTCAATAAACCTCATATTATAGCATCATAATTCCTATGCCACGTTATGCATATCATATCCATCATGAGTATTCAACATTAAATACCTATCATCACGTAGTAAATGAAAATGTTAATATACCTCGACATATCATTATAATGCCTATGCATATCATCATCATCATAAGGATACATCATCACTATAAGAACCACATGTGCATCATTATCCTCATACCATTATATCATGAAATAACATCAATATAAAAATCATCTCAATACTTATCAAATATAAAAATTCTTATCGTGATTCATCAAAAAAATCAATTTCAATTGTTTGTATAAACATTGAATAGCAACTATGAACTAATATTATTCAACATCCATCTAGGATCTATGTTATCTCATCAGTATTATGCGTGTCATGTTTTCATCAAGATACCAATCACTTTTCAACAATAATTTCCTATGCTTTCTATTAGGAAGTTGACCATTTACATCGTAGGTATACTCATCTAAGTACACTGTTAAATTTCAATGAGCCTCCTCATCTTGATCCTTAATCTTTTGTAAGATATTCTTCCTTCCCCAAAGAAATTTGAGTGAAATTCATCGTTAAGATATTATTGTTTGTACCATCATTTAAATCATCCATATCGTGTTAAAATTCCATGATCAGTATACATATTTTTCTTATCCAAATGGCACACATACACGAGGTCATCCTTATTGTCTTATGTTATGCTTAATCCACCCGCATGAGGGATTTTTGTCCCCAGGTGATTTAGCCATCACCCGCATAATTGCCATTGTTTATCTTAAAAATATTTTCTTATCTCATCAAGTTCGTTGGACTAGGGATTCTTCCACCTTACTCATTAAATATTTTTGTTTAGAATTTGAAATGCTTGGAACCATTATAACCATTATCATCCATGAATGATTTGGGATGCCCAATGTGTTTGAAAATAACTTCTTTCAATACTATTGACACACTAGTAAGTTGTTTTAATTGAAGTAACACTGGATCATCAATCCACTCGTGAGTAATATTTATTCAAGTACACCCTTTATTAGTTCATTCTTATTTCTTCTCCAATTCATGTGTAAACATTTGCAAACTATTCTTATAAAATTTCCAATAATATATATTCTTACGCTTCGTGCTCGGTGTTTTCTCATAGTGTCTTTCTTTTTCCAAAAGTTAAACAATCATTATCCTTGAAATAATTTCCTAGTTTATCTTTTACCAATTACAAGTGCTCAACAATTTGTACTTTGACACTTTTGAATTTATAGGTCATCACTTTGACCCTTACCAATTATTTTGATCAATTCACTCATCATATCTTTAATCAAATTTCTTCTCGATGGAATCACCCTTCACTTTCTCATAATGAATATTCATAGATATATATATATTTTTTTATTTTTATTTTTTTTATTTTTACCGTAGTCTCAATTACCTAATACTCCATGTCTACTAGCTTCAACAATGGAAACTTCTTCACTTGGTTCAATTTTAAAACATATTATTAAATTGTTACTAGTTCCGAATTAAGAGCATTGTTCATTTTCATTGTCATTCTATAGGAATTCGGTTTCTTTGAGATGACTTTTATCAATATCGTGATCAGTGAACTTCATCCATGGATTGGAAATATTTTCTTCTTGGTAGGAATCATCCTCCTTTAGACTTCATAGTGATCCTTATCACATTTTTATATGAAATACCTTTTTTTATTAAATTCCATGTCCATTTTCCACCATGTGACACAAAATCTTTCTATTATGCTCCTAGACAGCCTAGTTTCTCTTGTTGATTACTTACATTCATTTTTGAAACTTCTACCCACTCATTTTTTAGTGTTCTATTACTCGTTTCCATTCATCTCCACATTCTACATTGGTCACAGTTCTGAAGGTTACCATTTGGTGGCTTCATTATAAAACCTACAAGTTCCTACTTTTCCTTTATTCCATAGGGTAACCTTATTAAATCTACATTGCTAATATTGGGAATCAACTTCGAAAGTTTGGTTTACTTCTTTTTTCTTTTTTTTTGATTTTCTCTTTATACTTAATATTCCATCATTTCATTCTTGTTGCATACTATCTTAAATTATTTTTCCTTCCAGTTTTAACTTCCTTTGACATGTATCTTTAGTGAATTTTACCATTATTCTCTAAATTTGACCTCTTATAATATCTTCACATCTTGCATTAATAGCTAATGTCTTCAACTAGTTGAGCATATTATATGATTATACATCACTTCATATCGAATGACCTTGTCTTAATGTCCATAGTTAAGAATTCATTACCATTCTTCCATCTTTAGATGCAACATCATGAAAGCAAAGACATCCAAATAATCTTTTAGTATGCATGAATAAGCTCCATAAATATGTTTGACTTTATTCTTTCATCATTATCCTAAAATTATATAAGACTAAACATAATTTTATGTCAACTACAATATCAATTACAAAAGAATCTCACTATGTCAACATAAATCTATGTTGGAATCAAGTAAGCATCACTAAACTAAATATATGTAGTGAGTCTCATCACTCTTAATACTTATATTGCAACTCTTCATCATGAATTTTCTCTTTGATATGCAATTTCAAAAACAAATTTTGTGAATGACAACATTTCTATTTTATAGACCTAAAATATTTAATTAAACTTAAGAAAACAAATAATAATTGATTCTAATATCATATTTTTCTGCTATGAATATAATAAAAGATGTGAAAGCAAACTAGAAAGAATTTTACCAACAAACTTTTTGGAGATTGTTAGCCTGTTGTGAAAACCAACAAACTTTTTGTAGATTGTTAGCATGTTGTGAATTGTTTTGGTTGTAATAAAGACACATTTTAGCTCCTAATGAACAACTTTGTATAAACAAGATATTATTATTATTTTTTAATTTTTTTTTTCCCAAAATTCAAATAAATTCTTAATACTAAATTATTATTAAACACATTATCAAAGATTAAACTACATGAAATACATGTAAATTCTCATGATATTAAAACTCATATATTTTACTAACAAAACAGTGTTATTTGAACATCAAAGCAATATATTAAAATTATAAATATCTTTAATATCACCCCAAAATGTATATAAAGGAAAAAATACACTGAGAATACTCTCTTGCTATTTTTCTATTATGGATATTTATTCAATTGACAGATTCCTTGCCTCCTGGTCCTATACGTGTCATGACTTATAAAAACCATGGTTTGGATTAATTTTTATTGTCTTGCTTGAGATTCTGTCCCAACCTGCATAGGAGGGAGAAGTGAGGAACTTGATGCCCCACAATTTATGTTCTCAAATGGGAAGAATGAACGAACATCACTCCGATTGGATTGAATGTGCACTTAAGTTGGAACAAGTGCAAGCAGAAATGGGAATAGCTCTGCAACAGCTACGTGAGAGCAGCTTTTTGAATGCGGAGTCCTTAATGGATTCCATGCCCGAAAGCAAGTGAGTGCAAGCAGAAATGGGAATAGCTCTGCAACAGCTACGTGAGAGCAGCTTTTTGAATGCGGAGTCCTTAATGGATTCCATGCCCGAAAGCAAGTGAGGCAATTGATTTCTAAGATATTTTAATGACTGGCTGTAGTTAATTTCTTTCTATCTTCTGTAGTGTGATTTAAACGGTAGTTATGCGATTGAATTGCATGCAGTCGATGATTTTCTCGATTTAGAAGCAAGCTGCAGAGGTCTAAGGCGCCAGATTTAGGCTCTGGTCCAAGAGGTTCTCGAGTTTCTGAGAAATTACAGTCCGGAGCAATAGAACCTTCAGATTTCAATTTTTTTTTTTATCCGCCAGATATCAGAAAACGGCGGCTTTTTTAGCGAAATTAGAGAAGCTTAAAAGCTCGAATATGGAGAAGATTGGGGTTGAAACTGAGGGATTCTTTCCAGACAAGAGCGGATTCGGCTCTGAATTAAAGTCTGAGGATGAGGTTAAAGTGAAGCCTAATAGTGGGATCGCGACTTGTTCTCGGCCTGATGCCGCTGAAAAGATTCTGGTGCCACCAACGCCGGTGGTGGGAGATGTCAGAGATAATGCTGTTGTAGGGGTGGTGGCAAAGTCTCGGAAGAAAAAGGATTTGCTTTCGTCACGGGATAAGGAATCAGCCAGGTTGCACGATAGTGACGACGAGAGTGCACAATTTGAATTAGAGAAAAAGAAGAGGAGGTTGAATGATAATCTAGCTCAAAGCAAAAAGCGTGTTAATGCAGTTTGGATAAACGGTGCAGCTGATAGTAAAATCGACAGGCAATCGGCCCTCTCATTAGATAGGAAGCATGTTCATAAGATGTCCAGAGATTCAGCTATGAGTCATCAAAGAGGGACGAGGTCTATAGCCGTAAAACAGCTGGTAATTCGGCAAAGATTTATACTATGAGCAAATTTGACAGGGACACAGCGAAGAGCAATGCGGATGGTGTATTGCCATCTGCTCCGGTGGTAGAGAAATCTGAGCCGAGGATGGCCAACGGTGCTGCTATTGAAAAATTGAAACAGGGCATCGTATTAAAGCACAACGAGAGAGGCTATTCTAAAAAAAAAAAAATGGTAGTCCTCTCAGGTATGAGAGAAAGAAATCACTTCAGAGGGCTGCAGCTTCAGTATTGGAAGACAACCTTGAGATCAGAAGTTTACCACATGAAAAGAAAAACAGTGGTGGTGCCCTCAGGGAGGAAATCACTGGGTCAAAACGGCTTTGGCAAGAGTGAGTCAGATGGCCATCAAAAGAAGAATGCCACTTTGTGAGCCAGAAAAAAATAGTTTTTCTTCACCGTAGTTTTTCTTCAACGCTCAAGCGAAAGAAGATGGCTAAGAGTTTGCCAAGCACAGCGATAAAATAGCTCAATTGTAAAGAAGATATTCGATAATATCATTTGATTATCAATGGATAAAATTATTTGAGAGTGAATGATTTAAACTCAACTATTTGAGAGTGCATGATTTAAACTACCTCCTGTGTTTTTTTTTAATTTTCTACATTAAAATGTTTTAAGTCTTAAGAGTTGAATCTAATCTTTGATACTATATGTAACAACCTTGAAATAACAACAGATAATTAATTAGATTTAATTCACTGATTTATAATTAACAAGTAATTTATCAACTATTTAACATTAATTTCAAAAATATATGGGGTAGAGAGACAACTTCCCTGTGGAACGCTAGTTGAATTCTGTTACCTGAATTCTGTTACCTGCAACAAAGTCTTGGGGGCGACTCTCCACCCAATCGTAGATTTAGTTGCACAAAATCTTGCTACTACTGGCTACCCCCGAGCCCTCAATCAACGTAACGTACTACTCCCAGGGTACTATTCTCCAAGAGAATGGATGATGGAATGATGGTATGTCTCTCATCTTTCTCCCCATCTATTAAATAGAGCAAATATTGGAGGAGTTGTCTATAATGCGACTTTTTGGAGATTCCGGTGACGGAATCCGGTTGAAGAAATTGAGGTTAAATCTTGATTTGTTGCAGTTAAAATGGTTTTTTAATTGCATATTTGGATTCAGCACCCTCAAAAACCCCTGGGACACCTTGATTGTGCAGAAACTAGCTATCAAACTTGCGATTCCAATAAATTGCTACCGGATTTTGACCAGAAAAATCCACCGGAAAAACTTCCAAAAAGTCTCATTATAGACAACGGCAATATTGGAAGGAGAACCACATGTACACATTCCATATGTCAACATACAACTTTACTGCTTTCTTGTTTTATTCTTTTGTTTTTATTTTTGATGACTTTACTGATTTTTACTACTTTCTTGTTTTATTTCTTATTTATATTTATTTAAAACATGTAATTAAATTATTTTATTATTATTTATTATTATTAGTATTACCACCCTTCTCTATATGTAAATCTCAAATCGTCTGAAGATTTTCATCCATTCCCTCTTTTCATGCTAATTTGAATGAATGATTTTCGGTTCATAGGGAGGTGATCATGACTTCATATCGACTATGGAGATGATCATGACTTCATATCATCTATTATATTCATTACGCCTTTATATACAAATGGGTTGGTCAATTTAGATATCTCATGAGTTGAGATGATCTAAAGTTAATTCGTTATTAAAATTTCATTGCCTCTTATTGCCTTACATAGTAATTTCGTTGACTTTTATGTTATGAGGTAGGTTTGTCATTTATAATATAATGTGTGAACGAAGTGGAATGGTTATTTATGCGACCCCACCCATTTCATTTCAAGGCATCTACGTTTGAAAATCACTTCCCAATTAGTGTTGGCATTTGACATATTTGACATTAAGAAGATGTTGAATTCTATGGGAGTTGGAATTTGGAAATCAATTTTTAGTGAAATTTTGATTATTATTTTTAAGCATATATTTACAGTGAAAGTGTTTTTATGATGGGTTTTGTTAGATAGATCTAACCAATCAAGGAAGTTAGTTTTTGTTTTCTTTTGCAGACCAATTTTTTACAACATGGTAAAGGACAACGATTTTGATTTTTTACGCACATAATCAAATGCTTCTTATGTTTCCTTCCCACGCTTCTTGGCACACTTTATATGAAGGTGGTTTTAATTGTGAGAAATCTATTGGCAAAATATTTGCACATCAAAACTCTACTCGAAAGAGGAAGGCCTCTGATGTGGGTCTTGATTATGAAAACGACGGATTTCTGCCTAAACTGAAGCCCATGGCCACAACTTGGCCTCGTCATCCTGTGCGTAACAAGAGACTCTTGGAATTCAAGGTTGAGGCGATGCTTGACATCAAAGGTGGGGTCGATTTGGCTTTGCCAAGTGAGCATGTGGATGCTAGGGCTCTTGGATTGTATTTTTCAACCAAGAATGTCAATGCCACTATTGATTCCAAGAATTTAACCAATGGCGACAAAGGATGTGAGACATCCAAGTTTGAGAAGCACACACTACCAAATATCTTAGCGTTCCTGCCAACGTCTAGGAAACCCAGACTGATGGCAAAGAGAAAGACAAAATCGACAATGACTTTGTCTTGAGCTTTGCTTTTTGATTCTCGTTTCTTCAATTTGATGTTCGTCTTGTAACCAAATAAAGTTGAAATTTGAGGTTGGACGAAGCTCAAATGTCTGTAGATTTGAATTTCAGATTTTGGCTCTTGTCCTCATTTACAAATTCTTCTTGCTTATTAACGAGGATTTGCTTATACTATTTTCCTTTGCTCTTTCTTTCCGTTAATTGTGGGATATTAATATTATTGAATAGTATATTAGTCCACCATTTCGTTCTTGCTTTAGAAGCCATAATAGTTGGAGGAATAGAGTTATGCTTCGAGGCATTGGAGGAAACTTTGACCACTAAAGAAGCCCAATGCCTCTTTGACATAGGAACAACAAGTTCCAGCCACCTATCTCAATCCTGGGTGATGGGCCTCCAAATTAGACACAAATTAAGGCTCATCTAACCTTTCGTAGGCAAATAAAGGTTATATTAACAAAAAATTTCTCATCTCATTTGCATCTGATTTGCTTGGGCATTCGACAAGTTATCTCAAGGACTAGCACTTGTTAGAATTAATGGAGAATAGGCTCTTCTTGATACGTAGTTGTGATTTTCCTTTTCATAGTTATTCAATTCCTATTCTTCATGGATATGATTTGTTGTCCCTAACAAATTGTATCTATTTAATATTGGAGATTAATGTGAAGCATGTGCGGCGTTTTGCTTGAGGTAGCTCCTGGTGATTCACACTTGTGAGCTCCTCTTGTGTTCGTTTGTCATTTCATGTCTTCCCTATGCTACTCTTGACATGGTGTCAGAGTTGTAGGGTTGTTAATCCTGTATGCCAAGTGAAGGGTGCGACTGAGGAAAAATTGTCGCGCAGTTTGGGTGGAAAACCGCGATGATCACACTGTGGCACTTCACCCATATTTCAATTTGAAAACTCAGTGTGACATCGCGATTCCATGCTGAATATATGTGAAGATATTCGCGATACCCTAGTGGACAAGGGTGTCGATCGTCGTGGAAACAGAAAAAAGAGATGCATATATTTTTTTCTATTGTGGTGAACTGCATGTTTAAGGACATCTTGCTGCCTGGCAATGAGAAGACTGTTGTGTATGCTGAGGAGGAGTCGGTAGTGTTGAGGTTGGATCGCCAAGCAGAACTGTTGAGGAGGTGAGGAGGCCAAGATTTTGGAAGAAGCCGGCTGCGTGTGAGACTGGTGCGGACTGCAACGGAGGTCGCGTGGAGGAGTCGCCAACCAAGGGATTGCGTGGATCGTTGTCCAGCCGAGGTATTAGCATGGACGGCAGGATTCAAACCTACGTGGGTCGGCAGAATAGAGGAGGCTGGATTATGTTCGTTGTATGCTGGCAGCGTGAGGCTATTGTTGGATCCCTACTATATCGCAGCTGGAACTGTTAGCTAGCGTGGAGGAAACCAAACTGAGATCGTGTTTAGGTGTATGCTGGCAGCATGACTGCTTGAGTCACTACAGATATTTGAGGCTGCGAAGAAGGCCGCATTTTTTATTGTGTTGCACTAGCTAGTGGACCGTGAGGAGATTTATCCACGATTACTCTGTGGACTGTGAAAAGATCAATTAGCATCTACTCTTTAATTAAAAAAACATGGAGGGGCTTGTTATTAAAAGGGGAGATTGGTTTTAAGGAAAGAATATGGTTTTTTATTTAAAGATTTTTATTTAAACTCTTTATTAAAGAATCCCAGTTCTTTTAATTTTTTAATTAAAGATTTGGGGGAAATAGAAGAAAAGGGAGATCTTAACTCTCTTGTTTTTTTTTTTGTTGTGGATCTGGCATTTCCCAGTTTATTTTTTAAAAAAGGTCGGAGTTGTTTATAAATTGGTGAAGTTTTTTTTGTTCATTCAAAGATGAATAATCAAATTGCATAAGCTTATCTCAATGAGAGTAATAAGCTTGATGGTTCCAATTACACTAATTGGAAGTTTAAGCTCCAGACTTTGCTTGAGGGATAGAATTCCTATGGCATTGCCACTGGTGATGAGGTCAAGCTGACTACTGCAATTGGTGGATCGAATACAACAATTCAATACTGGGAGAAAAAGGAGATGAAGGCAAAGGTTCTCCTCAAGTTATTAGTTAAAGATTGCATCATCCCTCACATTTGGGAGTACAAGACGACGAATGATATATGGACAATTCTCAAAGAAATGTATGAGATCAAGAACACCAGTCGAACTTTGTACCTTAGGAAGAAGATTCTCTCCATCAAGATGGAGGAGAATGAGTCTGTTTCTTCATTCATATCTCGGATAAAGGAGGTTAAAGATAAACTAACTGATATCGGTTAGACTGTGGCAAATGATGATCTAGTGACGATTACCATGAAGGGCATGATGAATGATTATCAGATGTTTATAACGGGATTGAATGCAAGAGAAAAGCCTCTAGGCTTTGAAGAGATTACCGGAATTTTGCTACAAGAAGAGAAAAGGAGGTTGTCCCTCAAACCTCAAAATCCAGATCTTGCATTGATGACCAAGTTCAAGCCGAAAGGGAAAGCAGTGGTTGATCATAGGAAAGGCAACGTATCATGAAAAAGGACACCACAAGGTATGACCTCGCATAAACATGACTCTGCTCCTAAATGTTTTTATTGTGGTAAGATAGGCCATATTGCTAAATTTTTCCATAAGAAAAAGGCAGATGGGAAGAGGTACAAGCAGAGAAGACATGCAGGTCATTTGGCTGATGTAGATCAGAACTAGGATGTCAGACTCTTTATGGCTAAAACTGCACTAGCCACTGAGGAGGATGAATCAGATATTTGGTTCGTAGATTCTGAAGCCTCCTCACATATGACAGGTAAAAAGCAATGGTTCAAAAATTTTAAAGAATCCAACACTGGAGTAAAGGTATACGTTGGAGATGATAGAGTGTACGAGATCAAGGGACATGGAGATGTCCTTATCACTCTACCTGATGGAAAGATCAGGAATATATCTTATGTGTGGTATGTACTTGGTATTAAGAAGAACCTGATTTCTGTATCAAAGATTACAGATCAGGATCTCAAGGTAGAATTCTTTAAATCTTATTGTATCATTAAAGACTTGTTGGACCAGATGAAGCCTATTGCTACAGGTGTTCGTATAGGAGGACTCTACAAACTGGATGTGAAGAGTACACCACCACAAGCATTGATGTCATCAGATAAGTCTGCTAAAAACTTGTGGCATCAACGACTTGGGCACATCAATTTCAGTGACCTTCTTTTGTTGCAGAACAAAGGTATGGTAGATGGTCTTCCTATTTTGAAAAAGTTGCATATTGATTGTGAAGCATGTGCATTCGGTAAATAGCATAGAGATGAATTTCCTATTGTTAAAGATAGGAAACAGAGGGATACACTCGAACTTGTACACATTGATTTATGTGGCCCTATGCAGACAAGATCGTTAGGTGGGGCCTACTATTTTCTAATCTTTGTTGATGATTGTACAAGATTCACATGGGTGTATTTTCTTAGACAGAAGAGTCATGCCTTTGAGTATTTCAAGCAGTTCAAGAACATGATTGAAAAGCAGACAGGAAAGTTCATCAGGTTTCTTCGATCAGATCAAGGTGGAGAATTCAAGAAAGGGGATTTCATCAAATACTGCAAAGAGCATGGGATACAACAACAGTTTACAACACCTTACACTCCTCAGCAAAATGGAGTAGCTAAGAGGAAAAACAGAACACTGGTGGAGTGTGCTCACAGTATGTTGAAAGGTAAGAATCTAACTAATGGTTTTTGGGCAGAAGCTGTCAATACTGCAGTGTATTTGAAGAATAGGAGTCCCACTAAAATTCTTGATTATAAAACTCCTTTTGAAACGTTGTTTGACTTCAAGTTTGCAGTAAGTCATCTTAGAGTATTTGGTTGTAAAGCTTTTGCACATGTTCCCAAAGAAAACAGGAAGAAGTTAGATTCAAAGGCCATTAAATGTACCTTCATTAGATACTGCAGTGAGTATAAGGCTTATAAGTTGTTTGATCCTTTTACTCACAAGGTGTTTGTTAGTAGAGACGTATTATTCCATGAATAAGTTGATGATGCAAATCCTGTTCAAGATAATGAAGAATGGCATGTACCATTAATTTCAGATGAGGATGTTGAAACAGGGATCAGTCAACAACAACAACAACAATAGCAGCAATAGCAGCAAAATAAAGAGGAGGAAATAGAGTTCAGTCCAAAAGAGAAAAACAGAGCAGAATAGTTGACACCCCACCACTCAGGAGATGTAGTAGGCTGAAACATTTACCAGCTCGGTATAGGGATTGTGCGCTCATGACTGGTATGTTAAACATTGTATAACCTTCTAATTTTCATGAAGATAGTAAGTGTTGTGAATGGAAGGGAGCAATGAAGGAGGAATATGAATCTATTATTAAGAATAATACTTGGGGTCTAGTAAAGCTTCCTCATGGTAAACAACCCATAGGTTGCAGATGGTTATTTAAGTTGAAACTTAAGGCAGATGGGTTTGTTGATATGTATAAAGCAAGGTTGGTTGCAAAGGGGTATTCCCAGAAAGAAGGTATTGACTTTGAGGAAACATTTTCCCCTGTTGCAAAATTAAATACTATTAGATTGATTATTGTTTTAGCTACTAAGCGTCATTGGAAAATACATCAATTAGATGTTAAATTTGCTTTCTTAAATGGTGATTTAAGAGAAGAAGTATACTTAGTGCAGCCTGAAGGGTTTGTTAAGAAGGGAGAAGAGCATTTAGTCTGTAGACTAAAGAAAGCTTTATATGGTTTAAAACAAGCTCCTAGATCTTGGTACGACAAAATTGATTCATTTTTCCTCATGCATGGTTATAAACGGAGCAAAAATGATCCTAATTTGTATATTGTGTTTAATGATGAGGGGCAGATAGTGTTGATTTCTTTATATGTAGATGATCTGATCATGACAGGGAATGCAGACAAACTCATTGAAGAAATCAAGCAACAGTTATCACAGAAATTTGAGATGAAGGACCTTAGAGAAATGCATTATTGTTTGGGTCTAGAAGTTTGGAGAGATTCAAGCCAAACTTTCTTATCCCAGGGTAAGTATGCTAAGAGTTTGTTGACTAAATTTAAAATGGATGAGTGCAAGGTTGCATTTGTGACTTTACAACAAAACAACAAACTTCAGGTGAATGATGGTTCAAAATATGCAGATGCAACATTTTACAGATAGTTGGTTGGTAGTCTTATCTATTTGACTACAACGAGACCAGATCTAGCTTATGCAGTGAGTGTTTTGAGTCAGTTCATCACCCAACCTCATGAGAACCATTGGCTTGCAGCGAAAGGAGTACCGAGGTATCTGCAAGGAACTTCAGACTTTGGTATTTTGTATTCTGACTCATCTGATGTTAGCTTGACAGGTTATACAAACTCTGATTGGGCCAGAAATTTACATGATAAAAGATCAATTATAGGTTACGCCTTTAGAATTGGATCCAGGGCCATAGCTTGGTGCAGCAAGAAGCAACATACTTTAGCCTTATCCTCAGTAGAAGCAGAATATCAAGCTATGTGTGCAGTAACATGTGAGGCAGTTTGGTTGTGCAGACTTCTCCAAGATGCAGGGGAAGAACAGACAGAAGCTACGGTTATCAATTGCAATAATCAAAGTTCCATCAAACTGGCTTACAATCCTATGTTTCATAAAAACACTAAGCACATAGACACTCAATTTCATTTTGTTAGGGAAAAGGTGCAGTCCAAAGAAATTTGTGTTGAATATTGTAATTCTTGTGATAATATGGCTGATATATTTACTAAGCCTCTGGGAAGACTGAAGTTTGAGTTGTTTAGGGACATATTAGGTGTGTTTAAGAACCCTTTCTCCATTAAGGGGGAGTGTTAGAATTAATGGAGAATAGGCTCTTCTTGTTACGTAGTTGTGATTTTCCTTTTCATAGTTATTCAGTTCCTATTCTTCAGGGATATGATTTGTTGTCCCTAACAAATTGTATCTATTTAATATTGGAGATTAATGTGAAGCCTGTGTGGCATTTTGCTTGAGGTAGCTCCTGGTGATCCGCACCTGTGAGCTCCTCTTGTGTTGGTTTGTCATTTCATGTCTTCCTTGTGCTACTCTTGACAACGCTCCTATAGCGATTCTGTAGCAATGTGCTTTCGAGATCTTCCTTGCCAAAATTTACTCCAAATTCATTATAGAAGTAGATTTATAACCTATAAATGCTCTCAGGCCATTTTGGTTGAGTTGAGGCTTGGTTAGGTCTCCATTTAGCTCTTACACCGGGATACCCATTCCCAAGTGTTCACTAAAGGAGGGATCTGCAAGGAGTGGTACAAATTGACACCAACATTCTGAAACCTCTCTACTTTTCAGTTGAAGTGGTAGAATGGCTTTCAAGATCGGTTATGGATATTTTTTGTTGTATAAATTCCATGCTTGAAATGGTGAAAGAAAATGAACCAGATTGTCATGCAAAACTTCCATGCAACTAGTATATCCTTGTGTTGATTATTTCTTAATTTGTTTAAACTATTTGGTGGACTCTCTTAGTGGCCAGATAATCTTCCAAATATTCCATTCCTTCCGTGCACCTTTAGGAGCAATGGCTAGTTTTCATGATTTTAAATTATTTAGTATTCAATTGTTACCAATCCTTGTCAACAAGGATTGATTGAGTTATTACCAAAATGCCTAATGACAAAGAAGGCCAGTTATTACCAAAATGCCTAGTGACAAGGATTGAACCTTGAAGCGTTGACACAATGTGTTTAGTGTCGAATGGAATGGTGCCCCATGAAGTATTGAAACACTTTGGTTGGTATTGAGTGGAAATGTACCCCTTGGACGTCTTGAAAATTTTTGGTGCACGTTGAATAATGATAACTGATGAAAAAGTTGTGGTTGGTGTTGAACAAAAATGTGCCCTTTAGACGCATTGAAAATTTGTGGTAAACAAAAGAAAAACAAAAATGTAGATTATGAGAGGAGAACAAAAGAAATAGATATAGAAAATAACGAATCTCAAGTCATCTATGTTTGCACCATAGATCTTATCTTAGATAGCCCTAAGCTTAACTTTCCAGATCAAATTTAGAATACAATTTATTTGGACCATAGATCGATTTATGTTAGATAACCCTAAGCTTAAAAATTACTTTGCACATAATTTAGACTCCGGTCAAATTGGTTAGTGTTTGGTTTTGAAATTCCAAACCTGGTCTCTTTATACCAACAACCCAACCAGACCACGTCACGTTAGTTTGAAAGCCCTGATCCCAAACTGCTTAACTTATTTGCAATCTCGATCTGGTAATAATACAAGTTTGCAGCAAGTGCTGGCTGGAATTGTTGTGTGTGTCCAGTACATCTATTTGTCATCTTCACCGCCTAATGCATTCTTCAACTGCATGGGATCATGTTACAATAAATCCTCCTTTATATTTGATGTTAGAGAAAAGGCAGCTAGAATGTCTCTAAACTCTGTGCAGAGCCAGCTTATTAAGGACTTGAAAGGTATGGATATCAAAATTGACAGTACTGCCCAGGGTATAGGGATACTTAAAAGGCATCTCTCATCTTGTCACGCTCTTATCGTTCTAGACGATGTAGATAGTGCCGATCAGCTGGATGTGCTATTGCCAATTAAGCATATCCTTAGTCCCCAAAGCTTGATTTTGGTTACCTCCAGGGACAAGCATGTCCTCAAAAGCTCAGGAGTGTTAGGGTCGTCAATTTATAATTTAGGGGGGCTGAATACACGACACTCCAAAGAACTCTTCTGCTCATATGCCTTTTATCACTCACTCCCACCACCAGAATTTGAAGATCTGGTAGATATTACAAACTCCATGAGGAGGAACAACGATTATTCTTAGATATTGCTTGTTATTTCATAGGAGAAGACAGAGATTTGGCTATAAAATTATGGGGTGTGGTGGGACTTCAAAATCTAGAAGACAAGTGTCTACTAGAGGTGGATCATGGAAATAAGATAAAAATAATAAAAATGCATGATCACATTAGAGATCTAGGAAGAAATATTGCGCAGGACGTATCCATGCCCCTCCGTCTTTGGTCTTACACGACCAACACCATTGATGACTGGTTGGAGCAATCATCATCTGTAAGTGCTTCAATCTGTTAAACCTTTGTCTTTGGCTTTAAAATGAACTTTTCGTTTTCTTGAGATTCAAGATAAAGATAGATCTGTGTGATTTTTACTTTTGATCAATGAACAGGTAATAACTGAAGTCCACGGAATCAAGACGATTAATCGCGCACATCGTTTTTCCGATTCGCTCATCACGAGGAGTTCAGAAATGTCATGGTACAGAAGATGGAGTGATGAGGTATTCGGGAACTGTTTGAGGCATCTATTCAATAATTTCGGTCGTGGTGGTATTCTGAATTTGCAACTTGTTACAACTGAAGCTGGTTATTTAGAAAACATAATGAGGAGGGCACGGTCACCAAATCTCATATGGCTCCGATGGTACAAGTGTTGAGTCTCAGGGGCTCCGAGTGGAGAGCACTGCGGACCGACGTATCAGAACTAAGTGTTTGCTTTTTTCCGTCCAATAGCAGAAAGACCTGAAGCTACAACAATTGAAGGGCGGATGCATGAAGGCTACTTGCATAGTAAGAGTTTGTAGTTTGGTTTTTTTAGCCTCAGACGTGTCCCCCTCTCAAGAACAGAGGAGCTTCAAGACGAAAGGCTATGTGCACAGCAATGGTTAATGCTTGGTTTGTAGGCTTAGACGTGCTATCCTCTCAGAAAATGTGTTTTGTCCAAGGAAACACGGGGTGTGCAAGTTTCAGACATTCCCTTTCTCGCCATTTTTCACTAACGCTGTGAATTTCAATCAGCTTGAACTCTCGACTTATCTTTTGTCTTTCCTACTTAGTCAACTTTCCTTTGTCTCGAGTCTATAGTCTTCTCCCGGAATTTTTGGCTCGTTTTGTTGCATGTCCCTTGCTTAGTTTTCGTCCTATTTCATTATTTGGCAAAGTGCTCTGGGAGAAATTCAACATTTTGGTTGGCGAGGCCTATAGTTTCCTTTCTGAGCGACAGTAAATGGCCAGATAGTGCGGAAACTTTATGTTTTTGCAAAGTATCGCTCAGGCTTTCTGCTCGGTTTGGCGGTGCTCTTCACTCAGACAATCGCTCGCTGCTTTACTAGTAAGTCTTTTTTACCATAATATATCATAAAAGGATAGACTTCTTGTCTGTATGGAAGCTATAAATTTAGGGGAAAGAAGGGATTTTCAGACTTCATATGAGTTATGAACTCTAAACTATTGTTTCAATTTTCTGTCTGAATTTCGTTTTTGCTAGAAGTTTGAATTTACCTTCCCTAGGCCTGTCATTTTCCTGGTTTTATGCTCAAATCCTTATGTTAAGGTCTGTAACTTTGGTCTGGTCGTGGTTATCCATTGATAGATTAAAGAATTGTTTTGGAATATACAAACCCTGTCAAGACATTCGTTTCAAATTTGGTTCATGGTGGTGTGTTTTTGAGATATATTGTTGTTGCACTGGATGCTCTTAGGTTTCGTTCTGAAACTTTCAAAAAGCAAGGATAACTCTTTTTTCTCCTGCCTCTTAGTTATTCTGGTCAGGCTTCATCTTTCCGAGAACTGGAAAAAATTTCGATTTATTTTCCTTTCTTCCCTGAATCTGTCTCGGGCAGAGATGTTCAGCCTCAAATCTTTTGGAGGAAAGAAATGGTACCTTTTGGGTTAATTTCTGACATCTTGGGTTGATAGAAGCCGCCTTTTTTAAATCTTCTAGCCTTTTCGTTGCTTACTACGTCATGTAATCGTTACCTTTCCTTAAATTCAAAAGACAGCTGGATTTTTTGGAATTTATTATCTTCTAGGAAATTGAAAATTCTAATTCCCGAGACTTCCTGTTGTCAGTCATCTAGTCAGCATAGTCCTTGCTTTCTGGTTTGGGCATTTACTCTTTGGGTATTTTAATCAGAAAGGGACAAGTGTACATTCACTGCATGATTTATCTCCCAATCTAGAAGATCCTAATAAGGACTCTCTTAGTACAACCTTTAGGATAGGAAGGGACTTGAAATGATGGATCCCACGTCAGATGCATTGGTCATGGAGGCAATGATCCTAGCTGCCATTCAAGCCGAAAGATGTCATAGTGTTGCCATGTTGTCAAAAGACTAGAAAGACACGTTGGATGATGTGCTTGTACATCCGACCTTTCCTTCTAAGGACATGGATAGTGGTGGCCTATCAAACGCTGGAAATTTTAAAAAAGTCAAACAAAAGTTTGTTCAGAAAAAAGACTTTCGGCAAAATAACTATGCCGATCTCGAGGCCTCAAACTACTATAATAAGAATACAAAACCTGTTAAAACCGCCCCTCCTCCAGCAGCGATCAAGCTGGATAGTATCCACCTGTCTGATCGCATAGAAAGTTTGTAGGATTTAGCCCTCGTGGGCCAATGGCACTTTCCAGAAATGGACGACTCAGAGATGAGGAAGTGGATAGAATTTAAATGGAAACCTCTGATTGGCTATTCCCCCATTATAGCGAAATTGATGAAAGAATGGTATTGTTTCCATTTTTTGAGTGCAAGCGACCTGGCAGTTATCCAAAACCGTCCATGGGTATAGGGAAGGAGTTTTCTAGCACTTTATAAGTGGTATATTGGCTACAACCCGCTAAAGAACACCCCTCTAATAACTTAATTTGGGTCAAACTTCCTGGTCTACCACTAGAGCTGTGGTCAAAGGAGACCTTAACAGAAATAGGGAATGCTATAGGAAAATGTGATTATGTCGGTCCTAGATGTTTAGGGGAAAAAGACAAACGTGTAGCCTGGGTACTCATAGAGAAAGCCTATAGAGGAGGATTTCCTGACAATATAGAGATATCTTGGAGAGACTTAAAAATTAACCAGAGACTGGACTTCTGGGGAGTCCCATTTAGATGCTTAGCATGCCATAGGACGGGGCACCTAATCAAAAATTTCCCTCGGTGCCCTGCTTTTTTGAATAATCTACACCATGGAAAATCCAAGTTTGGATTAAATAATCACAGGAAAGAGATTCCATCCCCTGCAATAAGCTTATCTTCATCAGATTATAGTGATCTACAAGGAGCTATTAATCCAGAAGAAAACCTTTGTATAATTTCTCCGTCTACACACCCTCAGAGTCAGAGCATCATCCCGGAAATTGCAGAAAAGTCAGAAACCCCATCTGATAAAATGGCTGACTATCTCCCTTCCATGCCTCCCCTGGAACCCGCTATTGATAAAGAAGTCCCCTCCCCCCCTCCGGTTCCTCAGCCATCCAAAGTTGCAAACCTGGACCCTCATATCACCTTTATTCCTTCTTCCTCATCGTCTCCAAGAAAGGAAAGATACCTATCTGAAAAAGGAAAGGAACCTATGGTCTCGCCAACACTGCTAAATTCCCTTGTTTCATCCCCATAAAATTCAATTGGCAATGATTTGGACTATCTCTTAAGTAAAAAATCACTTGAATTTGAACCCTTAACCATTCATAAGCCTGGAAAACCATCATCTCCTCATATAAGTCCAAATTCTACAAAAAACATTATTGTGAGAAGGAAAAGCAATAGGGGAAGTAGACATTTCAGGGGACGAGAAGATGTATCTGGCAGAGCTGTCCGGAATCTTTCCCTTGTTGATGTACCCATAATTGATATGTCACAAGAAGGGCCTCTTAGAGTAAGCAGTGTCGAAAAGACAACTAAATGACTTTCATTATATCCTTGAATGTAAGGGGTCTGGGGGCACGCTGAAAAATTTTGGAATTAAAGAATTTCTTCTATTCAAAACAGCCAAAAATAGTTTTTATCCAAGAAACCATGCATAACTCTCATGTATCTATATCCAATTTCAAGAAAATGTTTCCCTCTTGGCATATGTCTGCTTTGAATGCAAATGGCCTTTCAGGGGGCCTGGTGGTCTTATGGAATCCGGATTGGGTCAGAGCAAAGGTGTACAGATGTTTTGCGGGCATTCTTATATCGGCTTCAATTAGAGGGAAAGAATGCCCAATCAACATTCTAAACATTTATGCTCCTTACAAAAATAGAATACCATTTTGGGAAAAACTTTTTGCATCAGAAATCTTAGAAATTGAGTTTCTAATGATTGCAGGAGATCTAAATGCTACTTTAAATGCTGATGAATCTTGGGGAATCAGCAGGAAGAAAGACCCTCTAGCAGACCGTATAAGATTTGAATTATTACACAGAAATCTTGTTGACATTAGACCATCCAAAATGCTCCCGACATGGGATAATGGAAGGAGTGATGGGGCATATATAGCAAAAAGACTTGACAGGTTCATTCTACATGTCAGCATAATAGATAAACTGGGCATGCCCTTCTCAACAATTGGAAATGTGTTTATCTCAGACCACAGGCTGATTCTATTAAGCTGGAGAGAAAAGGCATTCAGAAGGGGGTACTCTTTCAAATTTAATAGGTCTTGGCTAGAAGAAGCAGATTTCAATGATGTTGTGAAAGGAACTTGGAAATAACTAGCTGAAACTGGTAATAGACCCCTATTTTTGACCTTCACGGAAAAACTTTGTCATATGCAAAAGATTGTCAAAGAATGGCAGATCAAAAAGAGGATTCAAAATAGAATAAACCTTACGGAGATTCAAAGGGAGTTGAACAACTGTTCTGTGGAAATGGCTACACATTCACTTCCTTTCAATACAAGATGTCACATGAGTGATCTTAAAGACAAAAACAAAAAATCCTGGAGCAGGAAGAAGCTTTTTGGAGACAAAAGAGCAAGGCTATCTGGTTAGAGGAAGGGGACAGGAACACAAAATTTTTCCACAGGTTTGCAAGCTCAAGGCGTGAAAAAAACTCAATTTGGAAGATCGGTGATGGAAAAGGGGGTTATTTATACTCTCAACAAGACATTTTAGATGAGGCTGTGAAATACTTTCAAAATCATTATAAGAGACATCTTATGGGGCATCAACTTATTTCCAAAAATGTTTGATGAAGAAAAAAATGAGCGCCTCTTTCAGCCAATCACGGAGGAAGAACTGCTACAAACAATGAGATCTTTCAAGAGGGATAAATCTCCAGGCCCAGATGGCTGGACCATCAAGTTCTTCATCCACTTTTTTTATTTCATCAAACACGACTTGCTAAGGATGGTAAAAGGTGCCAGAATATTAGGAAGTATTCACCAAAATATCTCCTCAACTCTAATTGCCCTCATCCCAAAAAAAGGGAAGCGGAATCTTTTTAAGATTTCAGGCCAATATCCCTTTGTAACATTTCTTTCAAAATCATCTCGAAAATTATTGCTGAAAGAATCAAGGTGACTTTATCAAATTTTCTAACAAAGGATCAACATGGATTTTTAAAAGGAAGAAATATCTTGGACGCTGTTGCAAACACACAAGAAAGCTTATTTTCCATGCAGTCTAAAAAAAGTGAAGCAGTTATCCTCAAAATTGATCTTCGAAAGGCATACGATTGCCTAGATTGGGGCTTCATCAGATGCTTACTTGCAAAGATTGGTCTCAATGCAAAAATAATAGAGTGGATCATGGCATGTGTTGAGAGGGTGAACTATGCAGTCATTATAAATGGGATACCATCCTCTTATTTTCCAGCTGAAAGGGGACTGCGTCAAGGATGCCCACTTTCCCCTCTATTGTTTATATTGGCAATGAATACTCTTAGTCTCCATATAAACAGGGCAGTTAGTGAAAAAAGGTGCCAGCCTCTGAGGATCTGCAGAAGCAATTATATCTCACACAACCTTTTCGTGGATGATATACTCATTTTTGCAATGTTATGCAGATTCACCTGGACATGCTTATATGACATCTTAAGACGTTTTCAAAAGGCCACAGGTATGCAAATTAATGAACATAAGTCAGTCTTTCTCCATAATGATGTCTGCATGGATTTAGTAGATTGGTTATCTTCTCTCTTTGGAATAGAGGCGCGCTCCATAAGGCATGGAATAAAATATTTAGGATTCCAGCTAAAAGCAAAAGGTTACTCAAAATTGGATTGGCAATGGCTAATAGATAGGTACTACAAAAGGATATCGTTATGGGAATTTAAATGCCTATCAATGGCTGGAAGAGTTGTTTTATCTCAGTTAGTTCTAACACAACTAGCTGTTTTTTGGGCCCATTTATTCTTTCTACCTGCAAGCATTATAAAGAAGATGAACAAGTTAACTGCTAACTTCATATGGGGCGGCCAATCAGAAAAAAGGAAATTTCATTTATCTAAATTGTCTGATATTTCATGGCCGAAGAAATTAGGAGGATGGGGCCTGTTGAACCTGCGAGATTTTGGAAAGGAGCTGCTATGCAAATCATTGTGGAGAGGGATTTATGGAGAAGGCCCCTGGAGCAACACAATAAAAAAGAAATACATGGCAAGCAAAGATATCTCTTACTGGTATAGACTGGGGAGGATTGGATCCAGTTATGGGTCAGCAATATGGCTGAGTTTTCGTAAGGTTGAAAAGTACTTTTTAAGCAACTTAACTTGGAGCTTTCAATCTGGTAGCCGGATTCTCATTGGAGTTGATCCATTCCTGGGTGGACAGGAGGAAATCATCTCGCCTGAATCCCTCCTAAATTTTTTCCATAGAAAAGGAATTTTCACTTGGGACAAACTGATAGTTGAATGGCAGGGCCCTCTCCCTCTTTGGAAAGAGGTGGACAGTATGGGGATGTCGGATCTCTTAGCTCGGCAATGGAGAAATCTCAGAACTTCTTTGAGGAACTGTGGCATATTTTGTACGTGGGATGTTGATATCCTTATTTGGAAGGATTTTAAAGGAACCTCCCAGATTCGTGTTAAGGATATATATCAGAATCTGATTGGGATAAAGAATGATCCACCAAGGCCGATTTTCCCACCAGCGTTTTGGAAATCGGGATGTCCTTCCAAGGGGATTCTATTCTCCTCGCTTGTATTCCACAATAAAAATTTAACATGGGAGAATCTGAAAAAAAAAAAAAAAAAAAAAAAAGAGTTGGCATGGCCCGGGCCTCTGTTTTATATGCAAGTCAGATGAGGAAAGCAATCTCCACATGTTCTTCAATTGCTGTATAACTCAAAAAATATGGAAAGATCTGGCAAAATATAAATTTCCTCACATCTCTCATGTATCTACTAAAGAAGCTTTCCTATGGTGGAATGGGCAAAAGGAATCCTATAGGCCTCTTATTATCATTGCTCTATGGTGTATTTGGAAATGGAGAAACAAAGCTATCTTTAATGACAGTAAAGAGCCTTTTATGGGAACTCTTCAAAGCATCATTGCTCTTTATGACTCTTTACCACAGAAACCACAAAAGCAAAAAAGGTGTAATCAGAAGGAGCAAGTACAAAATCACACAATGCTTCCAAGAGCATACTTCGATGGTGCTGCTCAGAATGGCACATGTGGTTGCGGCATTCACATTATCATAAAAGAAAATGATCAATTTCTCATTGCCTGGAATGGAGGAAAGGGATCGAATAGTAAAGCCGAGGTGATGGCCCTTGCAGGCCTTTTATCCCTTTGTCGTTTTTTTAACATTCAATTGGTGTCAATTTTTGGAGATTCAAAAGTCATGGTTGATTTTGTAGCAGGAAAGAACCACATCAAATGCCCTCTCCTTACAGGTTGGCTGGACAGAATCAGGTTTCTTTGGAAGAAATTGGATGGATGCTCCATCCATCACATATTCAGATCATAGAATCAGCAAGCAGATACCTTATCAAAGGAAGGTCTCCTTTTGGAGCAAGGTATATGGTACATGAAGGTAAAATCTGGCGAAGAAATCTTCTCTATCCAGGACTTTTCCTTGCCAGGTTTTTAATTTCAAATCCTTTTGTTTTTAGTTTTGCATCTGGCTTTAGTTTTTTTTGGTCTTTTCTTCTATACAACTCTGATTATGCCTGAAGCAATTTTGGAATCTCCTTGAACAAGTTTCTGAATATTGTTACTCTCTTTGGAGAGATCTTTATGCTTTTATTTTAACAATGTATCTGGTTACAATGTTTTTTTGACAGCAATTTGTGTCAGCTCAATGGGCTGGTCAATTTTTGGATTCTGAAAATCCAAAGTCGACTAAAATAGCCCCTATGAAGATCTATTTGTAAAATGTATTTGTCCATTATATATCTTATATAATACATCATGCTTTTTCTTTTTGAATAATACATCATGCTTTTTCTTTTTGAAAAAAAAAATGTCCATATTCTTGTCTGCCTTCCTGGATCCCGATGGAGAATTTGAAAGTTTTAGAAATAGCCGGGGGGCAATTGGAGATATTGTGGAAACGTCAATCTCAGGTATGTTTATTGATCTTTCTTAATTTCAACAAATTCCATCTGTAAGCGAAAATTGTCACATACATCTTTTTGATAGCTCAAATTTGAACATTGCAGGCGCCTCTGAAGTTGCGTGAGCTAAATATCATCGCTCCTCTTTCAGCCTTTCCCAAGTCCATAGGGCAGCTGAAGCATCTGGAAAAGATTATCATCTGTCGTCCACATTTCCACGGCATCCCACTGGAAAGTTTGCCTGAAGAATTTTGTTACCTTCGCTCCTTGAAATACTTGGAGTTAAAAGGGTGTGAGAAAATGATGTCGCTGCCTGATTCCTTCGGAAAGCTTACAACTCTCGAGCACATCGATTTGACAAGTGCTTCCAGCTTGCAAAAGCTTCCAGATAGTTTTGGGCATTTAAGTCGACTCAAACATCTATCGTTCTGCAATTGCTCCAATTTGACCATTTCCAATAGAGCACTTGGAAACATTACCACTCTGGAATTCTTGGATCTTTCATCATGTAAGAAGGTGAAAGAATTGCCATCCCAAGTTGCACGACAACGACACTTGGGAGAATTATTACTGGAGGGAACAGATTTAAAAGAATTGCCAAGAGGTATGACATTAGGAGGGGATTTGTTCACAGAGGATTTGTTGGAAGAGCTGCCACCTTGCCTCGGTTATCTCAAGAGCTTGAATGATTTGTCAGTCACTGGTTCACGGAAACTGACACGCCTGCCCGATTCCTTTGGACCGTCGAGTCCGTTGAAAAAGTTGAAATTATGGAAATGTGGGATAGAATACTTGCCACAAGATTTCGCTATGATGAAGTCTCTGGAGATTTTAAGTGTAGATAAATGTCCGTTGCTGGAACTTCCATTCAGGAGGGTTGAAGGAGAAACAGGGGAAAGACAGTTGGATAAATTGTCATCCACCGATGACAATTGCATGTTTGGTCTTCGGGAGTTATGGATGTCAGGGACAAAAATATTGGAGGTAGGCTTTCCGGTGGGCATTTGCCCCAATCTTCAAACTCTGACTTTACAGTCTTGTTCAGAATTGAGGCAAATAAGCTGGTTTACTGGTTTGGGAAAGCTTGAGTTTCTCGACATCATCCGATGTTGTAAAGAGCACTCACTCTTTGAATTTGAAGATGAAAAGAGCACTCACTCTTTGAATTTGGAGATGAAAAGAAAAGGGCTAAATTTTTAATTATTAAAAAATTTAATTTAACAATAATTAAAAATGTTTTATTTAAAATTTTGATTTTTTTTAAAAGAGAATCCACTCTTTGAATATGAAAGTTTGAATGAAATAATTATATTAATTTTATAATAGATTATTAAGAAAATATTTTTTTTTTGTATAGAATTGCATGTAATAATTTGAAATATCTTTTCACGTAGTACCCCAACATAAGTGTAATTTTGGAATTTCTTATCACATAATACCACAACATAAGTTTTCTCTGCCTTACCCATTGAGTAACATTCTCAGATTTCTCTACCACCGGAGCAGATGGCAATACACCATCCGCATTGCTCTTCGCTGTGTCCCTGTCAAATTTGCTCATAGTATAAATCTTTGCCAAATTACCAGCTGTTTTACGGCTATAGACCTCATCTCTCTTTGATGACTCATAGCTGAATCTCTGGACATCTTATGAACATGCTTCCTATCTAATGAGAGGGCAGATTGCCTGTCGATTTTACTATCAGCTGCACGCTTTATCCAAACTGCATTAACACCCTTTTTGCTTTGAGCTAGATTATCATTCAACCTCCTCCTCTTCTTTTTCTGTAATTCAAATTGTGCACTCTCGTCATCACTATCGTGCACTCTCGTCGTCACTATCGTCGTCACTATCCCGAGACGAAAGCAAATCCTTTTTCTTCTGAGACTTTGCCACCACCCCTACAACAGCATTATCTCTGACATCTCCCACCACCGGCGTTCGTGGCACCGGAATCTTTTCAGCGGCATCAGGCCGAGAACAAGTCGCGATCCCACTATCAAGCTTCACTTTAACCTCATCCTCGGACTTTAATTCAGAGCCGAATCTGCTCTTGTCTAGAAAGCTTCCCTCAGTTTCAACCCCAATCTTCTCCATATTCGAGCTTTTAAGCTCCTCTAATTTCCCTAAAAAGCCGTCGTTTTCTGATATCTGGCGAATTAAAAAAAAAAATTGAAATCTGAACATTCTGTTGCTCCGGACTGTAATTTCTCAGAAACTCAAGAACCTTTTGGACCAGAGCCTAAATCTGGCGCCTTAGACTTCTAAATCGAGAAAATCATCGACTGCATGCAATTAAATCGCATAACTACCGTTTAAATCACGCTACAAAAGCTAGAAAGAAATTAACTACAGCCAGTCATTAAAATATCTTAGAAATCAATTGCCTCACTTGCTTTCCGGCATGGAATCCATTAAGGACTCCGCATTCAAAAAGCTGCTCTCACGTAGCTGTTGCAGAGCTATTTCCATTTCTGCTTGCACTTGTTCCAACTTAAGTGCACATTCAATCCAATCGGAGTGATGTTCGTTCATTCTTCCCATTTGAGAACATAAATTGTGGGGCATCAAGTTCCTCACTTCTCCCTCCTATGCAGGTTGGGACAGAATCTCAAGCAAGAGAATAAAAATTAATCCAAACCATGGTTTTTATAAGTCATGACACGTATAGGACGAGGAGCCAAGGAATCTCTCAATTGAATAAATATCCATAATAGAAAAATAGCAAAAGAGTATTCTCAATGTATTTTTTCCTCTATATACATTTTGGGGTGATATTAAAGATATTTACAATTTTAATATATTGCTTTGATGTTCAAATAATACTGTTTTGTTGGTAAAATATATGAGTTTTAATATCTTGAGAATTTACATGTATTTCATGTAGTTTAATCTTTTATAATGTGTTTAATAATAATTTAGTATTGAGCTTTACCTGCCAAAATGCCTGCGACAGAGCCACGGTGCCCTGAAAATGAAAAGCGCGGAGGCGGCCTCTGGTGCGTCCGTTCGCTGGAAGATACACGCAAGACACTGCTGAGATGGGAAAGGAGTCCAACTGCCCTGGAGGCCGAGGCCAAGGCCCTGGAATTGGAAAAGCCCTTTTCAGGGTCCTTAAATGGCGATGCAAATAAGGGTTTTTCCTCCAGAAATGGAGAGGGAGACGGCCCCTACGCGTTTCAACTGCCCGTGCATTATCCGAGGTATTCCAAGGTCGATTACGAATCGATGCCCGAGTGGCAGCTCGACAATCTTTTTCATGAATACGGTTTGCCCATCAGAGGAGATCTGGCGTTCAAATGGAGTTATGCCATGGCGATGGCTGTGAAGGACGTTTGGAGAGCGACTGGAGGGATTGGAGGTCTCGAGATCGAAACCCGAGCCCTCAAAGAAACCCATCTCAGCAGTGTAAGAAAGCGGCCCAGGAGGAGCTTCGTAGGGGAGATCAGAGATCCATGGAGGATATTGCGAGTGTGGCCCGGCACATTCGTTACAGCAGTGGAGGCACCCCATGCATGCTATGATACCGACTGGGTCTTGCGAGGAGTAAGAGGGAAGGCATATTTCGCTCTCGCCACCGACAACTGGGCTTCGGATGCGTTTGCTCGGATGCGCAACCCCCGGTGGATTCGATCGCTGCACCCTCAGCAGCAGGAGCTTAAAAATCCCACGGCCAAGGCTCTGGCTTTGCTACCTTCAGTGCCGTCCTTGGAATCAAGCAAGAGAGAGTCGGAAAATGATTCATCGGCAGGGTCTCTGCATGGATCTGTGGCAATCACTTGCTATCCGAATCGCAGTCTCAGATTCAGATCGGACAAAGATCAGCCAGATCTGGTCATCCAGAAGGCAGAAAAACCCGTGTGCTGGCCAGATACAGAGATCTGCATGGGGTCAAAGCCCCTATCTGACTCCTTTCAGATCCAGATTGCTCAGCCTGCAGGCAGAACTATCATGCAATGGGTTCGCCCTTCAGATCTGGTGCAGGACCTCATACTGAATCTAGAGCGCAGAATGGGGATCCCATCTAGCCTTCTGCGACTTCTCTTTCAAGGTAAACAACTGGAAAACCCTCTATCCCTCTCTGCTTACAGCATTTCCAGGAACAGCTCGGTGGTGGCTACCCTTCGTTTGAGAGGAGGTGCAGCGGGACAATCCTCCTCTACTCGGCCTTTCTCATACAAGGACGCAGTTCACTCTGAGAACCCCAAACCCCCGGAAGCCCTTAAATCTAAGGCCTTCTTGGTTGAAAAAATTGAAGAAGTTCCCTCTGTTGAACTCATGCATGAAGATCTGGCTTCCCAGCATCAAGAATTTGCAGAAAGAGCCATCATTTGCAGATTTAATGGACTGTGGCCTCGATCCCAGGATCTCTATGCATGGATCCATGCAAACTGGACACATCATTGTAAGATCTTTTTTTGCTCGAAAGGTTATTTCATTGTTCTCTTTGATAACATTAAGCACTATGAAAAGGCCTTAGCAGAGGGCCCTTGGTTCATGGGAACTGCAGGGCTTTTTTTGACTCCCTGGTTTCCAGATTTTGATCCAGCCACTGCAGTCATTACCAAGACACCGGTATGGATTCGGCTTCCAAACTTACCTGCTCATCTATGGAATACTCGTGTCTTCAGAGCTATAGGAGACACATTAGGCAGCTTCATCCATGGAGATTTTTGGCGGGTATCCAAAGGTCTCTACTCATATGCAAGAGTGTGTGTGGAGTTAGACCTGAGCAAAGGTCTTCCAGAACAAATCAATCTCAAGATAAATGACTTTGTCTGGACCCAGACGCTGGATTACGAGAACACTACTTTTCGGTGCCGCCATTGCCAACAATCTGGGCATTTGCAGAATACTTGCCCATCTCGCCCGGCAAAAAAGAACAAGGCCAACGACTCCAAGCCCAAGTCCAAACGATGGGCTCCATGCTCTCCTCCTCTAGTCGGGGATTCTGATTCCTCCAGTTCTGAAGATGAAGATAGCGATGAAGAATTGAATCAGGCCCCTCAATCTGTGGCCCCTTCCACTGAGGGCCTGGTGCCTTCCTCTAACTCAGCCATTGCTCAGAAACGTGTCCATTTGTCCTCTTCCTCGGATTCAGAAAAGGAAGGCTCCCCTGTGGAGGACCCCAATCTGCAAGTTGTAATCGCCCATCCACCCCAAAGTGGTTGGGTTGAAGTTAAAAAAAGGAAAGGGACAAAGCTTCGTGTTGAAACCCCTACTCTTTCAGGGTAGCATTCAATGCTTCTTATGCTTTCAATGACTAGTAGTAGCTCCTTGCTTGCTTATCTCATTTCCCAGAACCGAGGTTGATAGTTCTATCATTTCCGGTTGCCGGTATCCTACATCTCTGGAATGTATCCTCATGTACAATATTTTACTGCTTAATAGAATTAGTCTTATCGAGAAAAAAAAATAATTTAGTATTAAGAATTTATTTGAATTTTGGTGAAAAAAAAGAGAATTAAAAAATAATAATAATATCGTTGTTTATACAAAGTTGTTCATTACGAACTAAAATTTGTGTTCATTACAACCAAAACAATTCACAATAGGCTAACAATCTACAAAAAGTTTGTTGGTTTTCACAACATGCTAACAATCTACAAAAAGTTTGTTGGTAAAATTCTTTCTAGTTTGCTTTCACATCCTTTATTATATTCATAGCAGAAAAACATGATATTAGAATCAAATATTATTTGTTTTCATAAGTTTAATTAAATATTTTAGGTCTATAAAATAGAAATGTTGTCATTCACACAATTTGTTTTTGAAATTGCATATCAAAGAGAAAATTCATGATGAAGTGTTGCAATATAAGTATTAAGAGTGATGAGACTCACTATATATTTAGTTTAGTGATGCTTACTTGATTCCAACATAGATTTATGTTGACATAGTGAGATTCTTTTGTAATTGAGATTGTAGTTGACATAAAATTATGTTTAGTCTTATATAATTTTAGGATAATGATGAAAGAATAAAGTCAAACATATTTATGGAGCTTATTCATGCATACTAAAAGATTATTTGGATGTCTTTGCTTTCATGATGTTGCATCTAAAGATGGAAGAATGGTAATGAATTCTTAATTATGGACATTAAGACAAGGTCATTCGATATGAAGTGATGTATAATCATATAATATGCTCAACTAGTTGAAGACATTAGCTATTAATGCAAGATGTGAAGAAATTATAAGAGGTCAAATTTAGAGAATAATGGTACAATTCACTAAAGATACACGTCAAAGGAAGTTAAAACTAGAAGGAAAAATAATTTAAGATAGTATGCAACAAGAATGAGATGATGGAATATTAAGTATAAAGAGAAAAAAAAAAAAAAAAGAAGTAAAGTTTCTAAGTTGATTCCCAATATTAGCAATGTAGATTTAATAAAGTTACCCTATGGAATAAAGGAAAAGTAGGAACTTGTAGGTTTTATAATGAAGCCAACAAATGGTAACCTTCAGAACTGTGACCAATGTAGAATGGGGAGATGAATGGAAACGAGTAATAGATAAACACTAAAAATGAGTGGGTAGAAGTTTCACAAATGAGTGTAAGTAATCAACAAGAGAAACTAGGCTATCTAGGAGCATAATAGAAAGATTTTGTGTCACATGGTGGAAAATGGACATGGAATTTAATAATAATAAAAAAGGTATTTCATATAAAAATGTGATAAGGATCACTATGAAGTCTAAATGAGGATGATTCCTACCAAGAAGAAAATATTTCCAATCCATGGATGAAGTTAACTGATCACGATATTGATAAAAGTCATCTCAAGGAAACTGAATTCCTATAGGATGACAATGAAAAGGAACAATGCTCTTAATTGGGAACTAGTAACAATTTAATAATATGTTTTAAAATTGAACCAAGTGAAGAAGTTTCCATTGTTGAAGCTAGTAGACATGGAATATTAGGTAATTGAGACTAGGGTAAAAATAAATTATATCTATGAATATTCATTATGAGGAAGTGAAGGGGTGATTCCATCGAGAAGAAAATTTGACTAAAGATATGATGAGTGGATTGATCAAAATGATTGGTAAGGGTCAAAGTGATGACCTATAAATTCAGAAGTGTCAAAGTACAAATTTTTGAGCACTTGTAATTGGTAAAAGATAAACTAGGAAATTATTTCAAGGATAATGATTGTTTAACTTTTGGAAAAAGAAAGACACTATGAGAAAACACCGAGCACGAAGCGTAAGAATATATATTATTGGAAATTTTATAAGAATAGTTTGTGAATGTTTACACATGAATTGGAGAAGAAATAAGAACGAGCTAATAAAGGGTGTACTTGAATAAATATTACTCACGAGTGGATTGATGACCCAGCGTTACTTCAGTTAAAACAACTTACTAGTGTGTCAATAGTATTGAAATAAGTTATTTCCAAACACATTGCGCATCCCAAATCATTCATGGATGATAATGGTTATAATGGTTCCAAGCATTTCAAATTCTAAACAAAAATATTTAATGAGTAAGGTGGAAGAATCCCTAGTCCAACGAACTTGATGAGATAAGAAAATATTTTTAAGATAAACAATGGCAATTAGGCGGGTGATGGCTAAATCACCTAGGGACAAAAATCCCTCATGCGGGTGGATTAAGCATAACATAAGACAATAAGAATGACCTCGTGTATGTGTGCCATTTGGATAAGAAAAATATGTATACTAACCATGGAATTTTAACACGATATGGATGATTTAAATGATGGTACAAACAATAATATCTTAACGATGAATTTCGCTCAAATTTCTTTGGGGAAGGAAGAATATCTTACAAAATATTAAGGATCAAGATGAGGAGGCTCATTGAAATTTAACAATGTACTTAGATGAGTATACCTACGATGTAAATGGTCAACTTCCTAATAGAAAGCATAGGAAATTATTGTTGGAAAGTGATTGGTATCTTGATGAAAACATGACACGCATAATACGGATGAGATAACATAGATCCTAGATGGGTGTTGAATAATATTAGTTCATAGTTGTTGTTCAATGTTTATACAAACAATTGAAATTGATTTTTCTGATGAATCATGATAAGAATGTTTATAGTGTATTATTCTATATTTGATAAGTATTGAGATGATTCTTATATTGATGTTATTTCATGATATAATGGTATGAAGATAATGATGCACATGTGGTTCTTATAGTGATGATGTATCCTTATGATGATGATGATATGCATAGGCATTATGATGATATGTCGAGGTATACTGACATTTTCATTTACTACGTGATGATAGGTATTTAATGTTGAATACTCATGATGGATATGATATGCATAACGTGGCATAGGAATTATGATGCTATAATATGAGCTTTATTGACATGTGGTTCATTTATTATGTGAAGTCATGATACATCTTTGATGCAAATATGTTGATGTTATAACTTATAATGGCATTTCATGAGTTGAAGCATGTGATAGTTGCATACAAATTTATGACATGCATGAGCATGCAGTTCGTTATTATTCATGAATCATAATGTTGGATTAACAATGATGAATGTTCTCATTATGACATGTAAGACTTGGCATGGGGATTATTTTCTATGATAGTATGATGGTATAGCTAATGCATTGGTTGCATGTTGAGGTGTGATGATTGACAGGACTCCACAAATGGGCCTAGAGGGCCAGTTTATTTGATGATCTCGTGCGAGCCCATACGCACGAGGGAGAATAAGTAACGCCATATGGGCTGGGGACAAACTCAATCAACACTATATATGCCAGTGGTTCCTTTGTCTTGTATAGCTCTTGATGGATAGCTCGGGACCATCTTGAGGAGGCCAAGTGCCTGATGTTCTAGGCTAGGTGCCTAGTATTGTATTGGGATGTCGAAGTCTGGTAGGGGTGTAAGGACTTCGATGCCTGGGGTTGTGCGCCTTAGTGAGTTGTGGAGGGAGTGGGCCAACCTTGCGAGATGCCCAGTGACATTAAGCAATGTACCAGATGCCTACCTTGGGGCGTTGGGGGCAGATGAGGTCTGAGTCAGGCGCGAGCCTTGGGGCCAGCCTTAGACTAGGATACAGACCGAGGAGGCTTATGCCTGATTCTGAAAGTGGGAGGCTTATGCCTGATTCCGAAAGTGGGAAAAAGGACAGAGATTCCTTGGGATTTCCCGGGTGTTGTGAAACTTTCGATGCCTGCTGGTTATACTAGTTCAGCAGAGGGTGTCAGAAATGTTACTTGAAGTAATAAATAACAAAATAAATGTAATGTCCCTTAATAATAAATAATAAATAATAAAAATAATAAATAACAAAAATAATAAATAATAAAAATTTAACTTTGGGACGAAGTTCCTTAAAGTGGGGGAATATGTAATGTCCCTTAATAATAAGTAATAAAAATAATAAATAATATAATATAATATTAAATAAATAATAAACAATAAATAAAATAAAAAAATAGTAATAGTAAATAAATAATGAATAATAATAAAAATAATTTAATTACATGCTCTAAATAAATATAAATAAGAAATAAAACAAGAAAGCAATAAAGTTGCATGTTGACACATGGAGTGTGTGTATGTGGTTCCCCTTCCAATATTTGCTCTATTTAATAGATGGGGAGGAAGATGAGAGGCATTCCATCATTCCATGATTCCATCATTCCATGATTCCATCATCCATTCTCTTGGGATAATAGTGTTGTGAGACAAAGGATACCTTGGCAATAGTACGTTGATTGAGGGCTCGGGGGTGGCGAGTTGCAACAAGATTTTGTGCAACTGAGCCTACGGTTGGGTGGAGAGTCGTCCCCAAGACTTTGTTGCAGGTCGCAGAATTCAACTAGTGTTCAACTAGCGTTCCACAGGTAAGTTGTCTCTCTACCCATATATTTTTTAAATTGATGTTAACTAGTTGATAAATTGCTTGTTGATTATAAATCGCTTGATTAAATCTAATTAATTATGTGTTGTTATTTCAGGGTTGTTACAATGTTTTTGGATGTTCAGGGTTTTCCATTGTTTCTCAATAATAAATAGGCCTCCAAGCCTCATTGTAACACAGTTCAGAGGCTTGTAGTTGCCACATCTCTTCTTAGAAATAAGCTACCATCACCCAAGCTAGTTTATTTCCATTCTCTTGTAACCATATTTCAATATTTTATATTAATGAAATGAAGTGTTATTTCTATTGCATCTCTGTATTTATGGTTACATTTGTGATTTGTTGTGTTGTTGTTTAAGTTCGGATTAGTGGTATCAAATTGGTTTGCTCTTTCTCTGTTTTTCTTTGCATGTCCCCAACGAGGTCGGGATATAAGGAGTTAGGGCTTGAACAGGTTGAACCTTTGCAAGACTAGCCTCACAAATCTCGACGACCTCCCATAGAGAAAGAGAAGAAAGGTGAGGGAGCAAGATATCATTTTAAAAAATTGCTCGAATAAGCCCTCAAGTGACAAAGGAATGCGATGATGGACAGCTTTGCCCAGATCCTTTAGCGACTACCCAAAGGCGACGCATCTTCTTCTAGAAACTACTCTGGAAGCGCCACACCCTTTAAGGTACAAGTTAAATTTGACATCCCCGTATTTGAAGGTTTGATAGATGTAGATGCCATAGATAAATGGGTAAATCTACTAGAAGGATATTTTTCTGCTCATGATTTTTCCAGCTAGGAAAAGATTAATTTTGCACTTCTCAAAGTCATCCCTAATATCAAGGATTAGTGGGAAACCTACTGTGAGAAAGAAGAAAGTACAATCTCACTATTTTCAGCTGCACCCACTTGGAATTCATTCTAGGACACCATCAAGGAGCAGTACTACCCTGTCGGCAGCTATGAGGATAAATACATAAAGTGGAGCACACTGCAATAGGGAAGGGACGTGCCAAAGTTTACCAACGCTTTTCATACTCTTTGCAAGAAGTTAGGTATTAAGGATTCTAAGGGAAATTTGTTACTTAAGTATCGCAGTTGTCTACACAGATACATCCAGGACGAGATGGAGTTCTTGGACATCTCCTCGCTCAGCTTGGAATACCAATACGTTGTCAAGATTGAGCAGAAGTTTCAACAAAAGAAGCGAGACTTTGGATATTCAAATCCGAATAAGGGGAAAGGCGTCCCAAACCACAGATCAAAGGACAAAGCCAAGGCGGGGCGACCCAAGACAACTCGTCAGAACCGCAAGCAAAGAACAACACCCCGAAGACAAAGAAGGACACAGGAAAATGGTGTGAGTTCCATAATAGATCTACTCATAACACAAGTGAGTGTCGAGCCAAATAGTCACTGGTGGCCAAATTGAAGGCTTCTGAGTCAAACGCATGTTCTGACTCTGACTTAGCACCTGACAAGGGGAATGACAAAGGGAAGAAAATCATTGACGCGGAGCCTAGTGCCACCATGGCCACCACCAAGATCCATAAGAATGAGCCTGGAGAACCAGAGGAGGGGGAACGCCTCTTCCACTCACAAATGTGAGTGAAGGGTTCTCCGCTTCAATTCATTGTCGACAGTGGGAGCCAAAAGAACCTCATTTCAGTAGAGTTCGTGAAGCGGCTGGGTCTACTAACTACAACACATCCACAGTCGTACACCATCGGGTGGCTTCACCAAGGATGAGATCTCCACGTCAGCTAACAATGTCGCCTTCCCTACAACTTCAAGCCCTTCACGAATGAGGTATTGTGTGATGTTTCTCCTCTTGAAGTTTGTGATGTATTATTAGGACAATCATACTTATGGAAGCGACATGTTGTATATGAGTCTAGACCTCGCTCTGTGATTATTACTTTGGGCAATAAGTTGTACAGGATACCAAAGGTAGCCCCGCCTACCACCATCTCTTTGATATCTACAAAGCAATGCAGTAAGATCATTTCACAAACCAGGAAATTTGTTTTCGTTAACATTCGCCCTGAGGGAAAAAAAGAAGATTGTGGCCATGGCTTCCAAACAGGGTTCCTCCGCACAACAACAACAAATGGATATGGTCATGGAGGAGTACATGGACATTTTCACCTCACCTATGGGGGTACCTCTACACTGTCAGGTCAAGCACTCCATCGATATGACCCAGAGCATGTTGCTACCCAAAGGACCGATCTATCTATTCTCTACCATGGAGAACGATGAGACCGAGAGGCAAATTTAGGAGCTATTGCAGAAAGGACACATCAAGCCAAGCTCATCACCCTGTGGGAACCCGATTATATTAGTACAGAAGAAGGATGGGACCTAGAGACTCTGTATTGACTATCGGGCGCTGAACAAGATCATTATCTGGAGTAGCTACCCAATCCCACAGATCGATGACCTTTTAGACTAGCTCAGGGGGGCCAAATATTTCGGCAAGGTTGACTTGAAGTCAAGTTATCACCAGGTGCCTATCGAACCCTTTGATGTGTGGAATACTGCCTTCAAATCCAAGGAAGGCCTTTTTGAATGGTTGGTCATGCCTTTCGGGTTGATGAATGCACCCTGCAACCTTCATGATATTGATGAACAACATCTTGCGACCCTTCACTAATGCATTCGTGGTGGTGTATTTGGATGACATCTTGATCTTCAGCTAGAGTTCGGAAGAGCACCTCCACCATATTGACAGGTATTCTAAACCTTGCAACAACACAACTTGTGTACCAATATGGAGAAATGCACTTTTGGCATGACCCAAGTTCAATATACAAGGTGCATCATTGATGAGCAAGGTGTGCATGTGGACCCAGCCAAGATACAATTCATTCGGGATTGGCCAGCCCCAACCACTTTAATAGAGCTCCACAGCTTTTTGGGCCTTGCCAATTTCTACCGCAGCTTCATGTTGGGTGTTCTCTCATATCACTTGGCCTTTAAGTCAAGTCACTAAGGGTGGATCGAAAGCAATTTTCTTTTGGTCTGAAATTCAATAGAAGGCGTTTGTCGAGTTGAAGCAGCGCCTCTGCTCTGCACTCGTGCTCACATTACCATACCTACAACAACCATTTGATATTGAGACATATGCCTCTGACTATGATATTGGTGCAGTTCTTACTCAGGAGGGTCATATAGTGGCTTACCATAGTGAGACACTTCCACACACAATTTGAAAGTATCCCACCTGTGACAAAGAAAAGTATTCCATTGTGAAGGGTTATCGTGAATGGAATCATTACATTCTAGGGAAGGAAATGGTCATCCACACAGACCACCGACCCCTGCAGTTCATACAGACACAAAGGAAGTTGCAGAACAATTTCTGTCATTAATGGTCCACATACCTGCAACAATTTCATTTGAACTTTAAGTACAAGAAGGGCAACAACAATAATGTTGCAAATTGCCTCAGCCGACCACCATTCATGGTGTTGATCACTGTGTTTAACTCATGTGGGCACGAGACTTCGGGGTGGCCACATCTTTATGAGAGCTATCTAGAATTTGGCAGCACATACCAGGCACTCTTGGAATTCAATAGTGATATTCGTTTCTGCAGCTAATCTTTGCATTTTTCATCTATCCCCGAAAAGTGGAGGCATATGATGCAATTATGTCATGCTTTTCTTCTTATTCGCTGAGATGATGTTATGGTTTCAAGATCCTTGTTACTATTATGTTGAAGGGATGCTTGTATGCCACGCCATGTGAGAATTTATCAGCTTGTCATGCTGGAGGAAGACCCATTTGAGTGAGATTTCCTATAGGGAGAATGTCTCGTGCAGAGATGCCACTTTGGTTGAGGGAATTTACCCTTGTAATGACAAAGAATATACTATGTACTCATCATCATCTTGCAACATTTAATGAAGTGACCTCCCCGCTCTTAACACGAGGGCTCGGAGACGTAACCCACACTGGGTGAACTCCATTATCAATGTGTTTGTGTACTTTTGATTTGATGGTTGTCGTTGTGTTTCATATTCTTTACAATATTCACATGTGGATTTTCATACTCTTTCATATGCAATTTTGCTAACATCATAGAAGTAAAAGATCTTGATTAATTATGATATCTAAAGACGTCCAGATCAAGCTTGGTATCAGAACGGTCTTCTCGCTAATATGAATTGCGAACATGAATGATTGAACATGCAACAAGAAGGGGAATGGAGAACAGCATAGATATCTACGAGGACCTCATCAAGATGGCACACATGGTGGACATAATGTATGCAGATTATGAGGAGAAGATCACAAGAGAGGAACGGGAGAAGGAAAGAGTAGAGGATGATGCTCCATCTCCATATTCTAGTGATTTTTCATCTTCTTCACCGTCTTCTCATCATTCACACGAGGAGACCAATCAAATCCTTCAAGTAGAAAATGTTGAATTGAGGAGACTTCTACGAGAAGAAAAAGGGGAGAAGCAGGAATTGTAGCTCCAGTTACGAGCCGCCACAGAGGATGCCTTGGAAAAATTGAAGTGCAACGAAGCCTTAGCGAAGCCATCATCACTTTTTCTAGAATCAAAAGCTAAGGTAAACAATGTTGATCATTCTTCAATTTCATTTTCACGTGACATTATTTTTGTTGGAAACATGGAGGTACCCATTTCAGGAACTGGATTGAGATTCCTTACCAAGATGGAGTATAAAGGAGGACTTCATGTTAATGGCCAAGGAATGACTCAACCATTGGAAGTTGTGCAAAGACCTCGATTTGTAGGTTTGGGATACACTAAAGGAGTGTGCTCAAGGGTATCAGTAGCTTCTAAGGAATTGTCGAAGCCATCGGAGAAAGAGGATGATTGGAATGCATCACAATCCTCCCATGACATTGCAAATTACAAAGGAAGAGCTAAGGCAAGCTCTCATCGCCAAGATAGCACTAGAGACAATCAAGTGAGGTATAACAAGTCTCAATATACTAAAGTTTAATTGATTAAAAGCATGTTAATGATGAACAAAAATCATGGGGTAGAAAGCCGTGTAGTTTTGTGGTTTACATAAACATGTGGTTGTTGAGTGCTAGAAGAGAATGGCAGTAAGAAAGAGGATGAGGCATGAAAGGCCTTCTCCACATCAGGGAAGGAAGAAGTTTAGTAGGTCTGGAGGAAGAAGACTTTTTGTAATCATTGCAATAGAGGTGGACATCAAAGAGCCACGTGTTGGGGGCTCCATCCAAAGCAACGTAGCAAGTACAAAGTGCCCATGCAGAAACCAACTGGTGAAAATGTTCGACAAGTGAAACTGTCACATTTATGGTGGTTCAATTTTTTGAGTAAGAGATGGTTTTACTAAACATGGTAGCTTGTCATGGCAACATTTTGTAAATCGTGTGTTGTAATATAATTGTAAAAGTGATAATGCATTTTCCATCATTGATTAAAGCAACAATGATGTTTTTACCTTGTATTAATAGTTAGGGTATTTGTTTATATTCTGATGTAAACTTGACCAAAGAGTGTGTCTTATAAACTCTTGGCAAGTATGGGAGATGCTTGGTTCATGATTGATCATGTCAATGAACATGTAGTTTGGAAATATTGTACTACAGGTTTGCAAATGATGCATGTGTCGGTTCACCACTTATGGCTCTGAAGAACAAGGGTGACTTGTCATGACACTTGTGGTGTAGACAATGTAACACAATAGTTACAGATTATGTTCATGCTTTTGGAGACCAAAATCTCCTCAATGGGGAGAAATGATCTAGGTGGCTCTAGACACGCTCAAAATTCAAAAGTGGCCTTGAAAAAGCTCAAAAATCAAATTCCTTGGATTAAAGTGAAACCAGGACAAGCTCACAGTGCTTATCACCCTGATTCCAACAGTGCGATTAACACTCAAATCCAAGTTCGTATGCTCGAGATATTCACAGTCAAAATTCTAGTCAAACTTGGCCAAGTGGTAGTCTTAACGATGCAACAAATTGGCAGAATCTCGACCACCGAAAAGGGTGAATTTTTTGAATCGTTAATTTGTATAATATCCCTTAATTTCTGGACGACGATTTTTTACTAAAATGGTCTATATATAAATAAAAATCATTTTTTTGGGTGGCGGGCCACCAAATCCATCACCCCTCCATCAACATCGTTATATTTTAAACGTGTTAAAAATGGGGTGGCAAGCGGTCAAACCTTACCACCCACCAACGAATATATGTTATATTTAAAATGGGTCGGAGCCCGGCTAATCGAGGACCCCACCCAATAGCCTATGACCGATTCAAAACACTCAGCACGCCATTTAAACTAGGGTTGGTGGGGATCGAACTTGCCCGGCCTGTGGCCGGCCCGCTCCACGGGTGGCCCCACTCATATGTGCTAAACCACATCACATGCCACCAACAAAACACATCCAACAGAACACCGTAACCGCCACACTATAAACACCATTGATCATCGTTCAAATGGTTATGTAACTCATCATGCCAAAAATATGTTATGATGCGGATATAACAAAAAAAAAAAAATTAAACGTGCCATATGGGGGTCAGTAGGGTTGGAACCCTCAACCACCCTACTCCAAACTTAACACTTTTACCAATGGGCCAATGACCCCTCTTTGGAAAGTTTTCCCTCTATGTTATATAAAAACACTCATACGCCACTTAAACGGGGTACCAACGGTGGAGGAGCGGCTTGGGCAGTGGAACCATGAGCAAGGGTATCTTAGAGATGACAAAGAGATTCCCTTAGAGGGCCAGAGGTGTTAGTGTCAGAATTTGACTAGTTGATAGTCATTTTTGCACATTTTCTCGCCAGGAGTCCAACTGCATGGTCTGTTTCTCCATCTGAGCAGTAGAAATTCAAGCGTCCAACAACAAAGAATCTTATGGAATCTAAAAGAGTCCCTTTGAGGCTGATTTTTGACCGAGTCGGAATGATGCCGACTTTATAGTCATTTTCACAGAATTTCGCAAGGAGTGCAGTGTTGTGCTAAGAATCTTCATCTAAGCAACGGATTTTTCAGCCATCTTCTGGAAGGAATCTTGGGGGAATCTTCAAGATTCTCGAGGGTCTAGAATTTTACAGTGTCAAAAAGGGGAAAAGTTCTTAGTCGTTTGGCATAATTTCGCGCCACGAATTCAGCGGTGATGTCCATTTCAATAGTTGAGTTTTGAATTTTTCGTCCATCCCTGAAAGTGGAGGTATATGATGCAGTTATGTCATGTTTTTCTTCTGATTTGTTGAGATGATGTTTTGTTGTCAAGATCCTTGTTAATATTATGTTAAAGGGATGTTTGTATGCCATGTCATGTGATAATTTATTAGCTTGTCATGTTGAAGGAAGGCACATTTGAGTGAGAGTTCCTATAGGGAGAACGTCTCATGGAGATACATGCCACTATGGTTGAGGGAATTTATCCTTGTAATGACAAAGAATGTACTATGTACTCATCATTATCTTGCAACATTTAATGAAGTGGCCTCCCCACTCTTGACACAGGGGCCTAGAGACGTAACCCACATTAGGTGAACCTCGTTATCAATGTGTTTATGTACTTTGATTTGATCATTGTTGTTGTGTTTCATTTTCTTTATAGTATGCACGTGTGTCTGTTCATATTCATTCATATGCAATTCTGCTAACATCACAGAAGTAAAAGATATTGATTAATTCTGGTAGTTGAAGAGATCTGGATTAGAGGGAGAAGCTTCCAAAGTGGGAGTGTTTGTGGTCTGACTTGGTGTAAGAAGAGATTTGGCAAAAGACCAGAGATGGATCCTCATCCAAGATTGATGATGAGGAGAACCATGCCTTAGCTGGAAAGGCGAAGAAAGGGAAAAGGAAGTCATTCCATTCCAAATCAGATTCCACTCAGTGTGGCAAGAAGAAGGACTTATCGAAGATTAAATGTTTTCATTGTCATGAGATGGGACATTATGCCACGAAGTGTCCGCATAAGAAGGCCGACAAGAAGTTCTCAGGAGGAACAACAGGTGAAGCTCTTAATTCACAATTCAAGTTGGATTTCACTCTCATTGCTTGCATGGTGACATCGATGATGGGTAGTGTATGGTATCTAAATAGTGGAGCATCATTACATATCACCGAAAACAAATAATTCTTCAAACAATGTAAACTTTGAAACGGGAACTATAAACTCAAAACGGAAACTCTAGCCAAAAAAACCCCGTAAAAACATCAAAAACAGTGCTAAAAACGAAAAGTGTTGATGCTAGAATAACACCTTTTTTTTCTAGAGTAAATTTTCAACATGTTTTAAAAATGGCGATGAAAACCAATTTTTTATGCAAAAATTGTCCAAAATACACCCTCAAAATGAAAAGTGTTGGTGTTCGAATAACACTTTTTTTTTCAATGGTAAATTTTGTGCAAAAAACACCCTCAAAACGAAAAGTGTTGACGCTGGGATAACACTTTTTTTTTTTCAAGAGTAAAATTTCAACATTTCGAAATAATGGCGTAAAAGATTTTATCATGACACCGAAAAACATTAAAATTTCAAAAGAATAATAAAAAAAATTAAATTAAATTAAAAATTAAAACAATCAAAAAAACACAAAAAATGTTAAAAATAATAATAATAATAATAAAATGTTAAAAAAACAAACAAAATTAACCTATTAAATATAAGAATTAAAAAATTAATATATATATATATATATATATAAATTATAAACAAATAAATAGTAAGAAAAACATATTAAAAAAAAATTGTAAACCGTAAAAATAATAATAATAATAATAATAATAATAAATAATAAATAATAAATAAAATATTCAAGTTGTTTTATTTTTCTTTTTTCAAAAGTTGATTACTTAAAAAAAATTATTCCATAAACCATAAAAGAAATTGGAAAAAATAAATAAATAAATATATATATATATATGTGTGTGTGTGTGTGTGTGTACACACACATATATAAGTAAATAAAATAAAAAAAGAAAAAAGGAGGAGAGTAAAAATAAAAACAAACTAGATTAAAAAATATAGAAAATTAACCAAAAAAAAAACCTAGTAAAATTAATATTAAAAACATTTAAAAAAACAAAAATAAACTCAAATTATAAAAACAAAAAACAAAAAAATATGAAAATTTCAAATATATATATATGATGATGATGGTTAACGTCCGCTAAGACCAAATAATGATCTATCGGACCTAAAAAGACAAATTATTTATTTTGATTTAAGATTTTATTCCTATGCTCAAAAAGCTTGGAGAGAAGCCTCTTGAGTTCACTATAATTTTGGCATTGTAAAAGGCTAGGAAGGTCAGTATTGTAACAAAGGTTGTGAAATTGAGATCTAATGTGGTTGTATGAAGGGCACTCTAAGAGGAAGTGGTTTTCATCCTCGATGCTCCTATTCTCACAAATATGGTAGATCCTTTCCATCCATGGCGTTTTAGGAATTGCCCAGCGGCCAGTTTCACTATGGAGCTCATGAGAATTCGTTCTAATCTTTGCTATATTAATTTTCTTCTTTGAGCTAGTTAGAATAGAGAGATACTTTTGATCTTCAAGGGTGGGGTTGATGACCTTCTTATAGTAACTTAATTTTCTTTTAGACGCTAAATCTTTCTCACACCACAATTTTTCTTTGAACTTAGAAGTAACAATATCTTTAATGTTATTAGATATCATTTTTGGGATTCAACTGCGTTAAGTAAGTCATTCAAACGTATGACCATTTCCATGAGAGGTAGTCGTAACTGACTAATTTCTCATGATTTTTGAATAGTTCACTTAGCACTCATTGCATCGGGTGATGCTCACAGGGGTGAAGAAGTGGGATTGAAACTAGTGAAATGTGGAGAACGAATCACATAGCATCAATCATCACTTCCGGGGCTTGCACCCGGTAACCAGGACTTCCCAGGAGGTCACCCATCCCAGAACTCCTCTGGCTCAAGCGCGCTTAACTGTGGAGTTTTTCCCCACAATCAAGCCCACTTAGCTTGCTACCCCATTTGCAAAACCTTAGCAAGTATTGTGCCTCATGAACCATTCAAGTAGAGATCCCTTGACTCTTTTTGAATTTAAGTATGGGGGATTTACGCAGTGCATTATATTAGATATCATTTTTGGGATTCAACTGCGTTAAGTAAGTCATTCAAACGTATGACCATTTCCATGAGAGGTAGTCGTAACTGACTAATTTCTCATGATTTTTGAATAGTTCACTTAGCACTCATTGCATCGGGTGATGCTCACAGGGGTGAAGAAGTGGGATTGAAACTAGTGAAATGTGGAGAACGAATCACATAGCATCAATCATCACTTCCGGGGCTTGCACCCGGTAACCAGGACTTCCCAGGAGGTCACCCATCCCAGAACTCCTCTGGCTCAAGCGCGCTTAACTGTGGAGTTTTTCCCCACAATCAAGCCCACTTAGCTTGCTACCCCATTTGCAAAACCTTAGCAAGTATTGTGCCTCATGAACCATTCAAGTAGAGATCCCTTGACTCTTTTTGAATTTAAGTATGGGGGATTTACGCAGTGCATTATATTAGATATCATTTTTGGGATTCAACTGCGTTAAGTAAGTCATTCAAACGTATGACCATTTCCATGAGAGGTAGTCGTAACTGACTAATTTCTCATGATTTTTGAATAGTTCACTTAGCACTCATTGCATCGGGTGATGCTCACAGGGGTGAAGAAGTGGGATTGAAACTAGTGAAATGTGGAGAACGAATCACATAGCATCAATCATCACTTCCGGGGCTTGCACCCGGTAACCAGGACTTCCCAGGAGGTCACCCATCCCAGAACTCCTCTGGCTCAAGCGCGCTTAACTGTGGAGTTTTTCCCCACAATCAAGCCCACTTAGCTTGCTACCCCATTTGCAAAACCTTAGCAAGTATTGTGCCTCATGAACCATTCAAGTAGAGATCCCTTGACTCTTTTTGAATTTAAGTATGGGGGATTTACGCAGTGCATTATATTAGATATCATTTTTGGGATTCAACTGCGTTAAGTAAGTCATTCAAACGTATGACCATTTCCATGAGAGGTAGTCGTAACTGACTAATTTCTCATGATTTTTGAATAGTTCACTTAGCACTCATTGCATCGGGTGATGCTCACAGGGGTGAAGAAGTGGGATTGAAACTAGTGAAATGTGGAGAACGAATCACATAGCATCAATCATCACTTCCGGGGCTTGCACCCGGTAACCAGGACTTCCCAGGAGGTCACCCATCCCAGAACTCCTCTGGCTCAAGCGCGCTTAACTGTGGAGTTTTTCCCCACAATCAAGCCCACTTAGCTTGCTACCCCATTTGCAAAACCTTAGCAAGTATTGTGCCTCATGAACCATTCAAGTAGAGATCCCTTGACTCTTTTTGAATTTAAGTATGGGGGATTTACGCAGTGCATTATATTAGATATCATTTTTGGGATTCAACTGCGTTAAGTAAGTCATTCAAACGTATGACCATTTCCATGAGAGGTAGTCGTAACTGACTAATTTCTCATGATTTTTGAATAGTTCACTTAGCACTCATTGCATCGGGTGATGCTCACAGGGGTGAAGAAGTGGGATTGAAACTAGTGAAATGTGGAGAACGAATCACATAGCATCAATCATCACTTCCGGGGCTTGATTGTGGGGAAAAACTCCACAGTTAAGCGCGCTTGAGCCAGAGGAGTTCTGGGATGGGTGACCTCCTGGGAAGTCCTGGTTACCGGGTGCAAGCCCCGGAAGTGATGATTGATGCTATGTGATTCGTTCTCCACATTTCACTAGTTTCAATCCCACTTCTTCACCCCTGTGAGCATCACCCGATGCAATGAGTGCTAAGTGAACTATTCAAAAATCATGAGAAATTAGTCAGTTACGACTACCTCTCATGGAAATGGTCATACGTTTGAATGACTTACTTAACGCAGTTGAATCCCAAAAATGATATCTAATATAATGCACTGCGTAAATCCCCCATACTTAAAATCTTTAATGTTATTTATGTTTTGCAAAGCATCATTCTCATTGATCTCCCAATAGTTTAGCCAGGCCCTTGTGTCCTTATGCCATCCTCGGTTAAGCCTTAGGTGGTTTTGGCTGGAATTTAAAGCTAGCTTAGGAAGTCTATGATTGTCTATGTTATTGAGCTTGTGCTTGTACAACAGAAACCTGCGCATAGCTAGGCTCTCAATAGGAGAAAGACCTGCTTCTATAAGGAGAATAGGATAGGGTGTATTACTTTTAATTTTCAGGTTATAAGTTATAAAACGCTTCTGGATTTGCTCAATCTTCCTCCATGATTCTCTGGAGATGCTGCAGCCCCAAACTTCACAGCCATATAAGATAACAGGAGTGACTAAAGTTTCAAAGAGGAACTTCTTTTTATCCCACATTACGAGGTTTGTTGTTTTACAATTATTTTCAAGACCAAAATAAGCTTTCCATCCCCCATTGATCTTTTTCTCAATGCTATGGTTCCAGTTGAGCTTGTGATGGATATCAATTCCTAGGTACTTGTAAGAATACACTTCCTCCAAGTTATTATTGTCATACATAAAATTAGCACAAGTGTCCTTCTTGGATTTGATAATCATAACTTTTGTTTTGTCTGTGTTAACAGTCATACCCATGGTAGAGCAGAAATCCTTAAGAAGCTTGAGTTGCTCATCAAGATCAGAAGGGCATCTTGCCAAAAAAACAATATCATCAACATAGAGAAGAAGGATAATAACTATCCCAGCTAAGATTGTGCCACCACATCCTGCTTCTTCTAAATAACCTTCGAGCTTATCGATGTAAATGCCAAATAGAGTAGGGGAGAGGGGGCAACCTTGTTTAACTCCGATGTTACACTTAATATCTTTTGACCACCCCTCATTGTTCTTTAGCTTGGCAATTACATTCTCGTATAGCCTTATAGCAGCAGCTCTTAACTCAAGAGGAACCTTTAGCTCTTCTAACCTGTTCCAAAGGTTGTATCTAGGAACCGTATCGAAAGCCTTTCTAAAGTCTACAAAGCAGCAAAATAAATTGGATTTATCATTACGACATTCCTCCGCAATGATCCTTAGCGTAACAAGGTGGTCCGTTGTTGAGTGATGCCTTCTGAAACCTGCTTGGCCTTTAGCCCGCTTACCTTCACTTTCAAGCCATATGCTTAACTTTTTTTCCAGAATACTACCATATAATTTGGCTAAGAGAGGGCTGATCATAATTGTCCGATAATTAGAGGGGTTATTTGTATCTCCACTTTTAAAAATAGGGATAATGAGGTTCTCAGTCCAAGGTTTAGGGAACCCTTGCTTAACAGCTTGATTGAAAATATTTAAAATTAAATTAAAAATATTTAAAAATAAAAATAAAAATATTTAAAGTTAAATATATATATATATATATATATATATGAATATGTTTTTTTTTTAAATTATTAAGCCTTAGCTCTTTTAAAAAAAAAAAAAAAAAAAAAAAAATTAAACCTTTTTTTTTAAATAAAAATAAAAATTGTTTTTTAAAGAACTTTTTTTCATTAAAAAAAAAAAAAAAAACCATTTTTTATTTAAAAAGAAGAAAATTAAATTAATTTTTTAAACATATTTTTTATTTAAAACAAAAATATTTTTTTAAAACATTTTTTTTTTTTTTACAAAAAAAAAATACCCTTTGCCCAGGGCCGCACCACCATGGGCAATGGGGGGGCGGAGGCTAAAACTTTCTTTTTTTGTAAATAAAAAATGTTTTCAATTTTTTTAAAATTAAAAAATAAATAAAAAATAAAATTGTTAATTGTTTAACCAAAAAAAATGTTTAAAAAAATAATTAAACCTTTTTTCTAATTAAAAAAAATGAAAAACAATTTTTATTTTTTTAAGTAAAAATAAATAAATAAATAAAATTTTATTTTTTTTGTTCTTAAATAAAAACGCTAGGGCTTAATAGTTTTTTTTCTTTTTCTTTTTTTAAATCAAAAATAAATATATATTTTTTTAACTTTAAATGTTTTTTTTTTTTGAAAAGATAAATATATTTTAAAAAATTTCATGCTTTTTTTTTTTCTTTTTTTATAATTAGAGTTTATTTTTGTTTTTCTAGTTTTTTTTAATGTTTTTAATATTAATTTTACTAGTTTTTTTTGGGTTAATTTTCTATTTTTTTTTTAAATACTAATTTTTGTTAATGTTTTTTCTTTTTTTTTTTTACTTACTTAATTATATATATTTCCCAAATTCATTTATGGTTTATATATATATATATATATATATTTGTCTTTCTTTATATATATGTCTTCCTTTATATATATATATATTTGTCTTTCTTTATATATATATATATATATATATATTTGTCTTTCTTTATCTATATATATATATATATATTTGTCTTTCTTTATATATATGTATATATATATTCATGTTTGTTTTTTTAAGTAATCAACATTTAAAAAAAAGAAAAATAGTTAAGTAATCATAATTTAAAAAAAAAATTGGATATAATAAATTTTAAAATGTGAAAAATAAGTCCTCTAAAAAAAGGTATGTTGCATCAACACGTTTCAAAATCAACATGAAAATCACTAATATTCAAAAACAAATATTTATATTTGATACATAAGAAAATTTAAAGTGTCAAAAATATGCTCCGAAAAAAAGAAGAAGTGCATTCTGCATCACCACTTTCAAAATCGGGTCATGTTTTTACCACCCCTACGAAACAGGTAATTGTATCAGTTATTTAAAGTGCCAAAAACTATGCTCTAAAAAAAATATGTGTGTTATGCATCGCCCCCTTTCAAAATCGGGTCACTTTTTTGCTATTTCTACAAAATGAGTAACAGTCTAAGATCCATTTCAAAGTTTATGTTGTTTTCAGTGACTTGGAGGAGAAGAACCTCCAGATGGACATCGAAATGGGAGATGATGGAAGGTATAGCGCGACCAACATCGATACTGTTATTTTTCAGAGGGAGTATAGTTCTCTTCTTACATTAAAATATGTCATGTATGTTCCAGGTTTGCAAAAGAATTTGGTTTCAATTGTTATGTTGGAGGACCCTGGCTACGATGTGATATTTAGCAAAGGAAAGGCTTTCCTTCGTCACATAGCCTCAGGACAAGTGAAGTGGATCGAGGTTCGGGTGAAGAACTTCTGCAAATTGGATGTAGAAGATCGTACTGCTTTGAGCACAAAAGCAGAGAAGGTGCAGAGCCGATACATCAATGAGTTGTGGCATAGAATATTGGGTCATTTGCACCACAACGCCTTGAAGATCATGAAACATATTTCTACAGGACTTCCCAAGGGTACACTACAACAAAGAGATACATCCAAAGGGTGTACATTCGAGAAGTACACCAAAACCACCTTTCATGATTAGGACAGTTGAACGCAAGTGATCCTTGAAAGAGTTCACTGAGATGTGTGTGGACCGTTCTCGACAGCCTCCACAACCAAGCACATGTATTATGTAATATTTGTAGATGATTTCTCACGTAAGTGTTGGATTTTCTTCATGCATAAGAAAGGTTAGGCTTTTAATAAATTTTGTGAATTTAAAGCATTTGTTGAGAAAGGCACTAGCAGGAAAGTGAAGGCTCTCAGAAGCGATAATGGTGGAGAATATGTGTCGAATGAATTCAATAACTTCTATGTAACAGAAGGCATTCGATGGGAGTTAATAGCACCCCATAACCCACAATAGAATGGGGTTGTTGAAAGGAAGAACAAAATTATTGTGGGAGTTTCACAGGCAATGTTACATGATCAGGACTTACCGTTGCACTTGTGGGATGAAGCATGTGACACAATTGTATATGTGCAGAACAAGAGTCCTCATCAGATTCTCGGGATGAGTACACCAGAAGAAGATTTTTCAGGTAAGAAACCAGATGTGGCACACTTCAGGATCTTTGGTTCATCAGTTTACTATCATGTTACCAAGGATGCAAGGAAAAATCTAGAGCCAACAACTGAGTTGGGCATATTTCTGATACACCTCACAACTATCGTTTGTACCTGTCATCTCATGGGATGAGAGTGGTTCATAGAGATGTGAAGTTCGATGAAGAGAAGGCCATGAGATGTTCCCTTGAGAGGGAGCTTCAATTACATGCAGATGATGAGCTTTTAGCTCCAAAGGAAGAACCTCAAGATGATGTGGAGCAACCACATCCAGGGGAGAAGAGAGTGGAAGCACCCACTCATGCAAAGACTTCCAGAGACGGAAGGAAGCGCACCAGAGAGGTTGATAGATTGATGTATGATGTTAGAGAGAATGTGGGAGCACCAACATCACAACGCAAGCAGAGGAGGTCACCAGATCGATAGACTGCCTACATGGCTCTAATGAGCGAGAGTCTAGAGATTGAGCCATCCTCATTGGAGGAAGCAATGCAACAACAAGTATGGGTTGATGCCACAATAGAGGAGTATGACTCCATTATCAGAAAAAATGTTTGGGAAGTGATCCCAAGACCAACAGGAAAGTCAGTGGTGAGTTCCAAATGGTTTTAGAGGGTAAAGCAAGTAGCATATAGGAGTGTGGAGAAACACAAGTCTAGACTTGTGGCTATAGGGTTCTCTCAGGTGGATGGAATTGATTACGAGGAGACCTTGGCTCCAGTAGTAAGATACTCTGCAATCATATCTATTCTAGCACTTTTAGCGGAGAGGATGGAAGATATATCACATGGATGTGAAGACAACATTCTTGAACAGAGTGATTGAGGAAGAGGTGTACATTGAGCAGTCAGAAGGATTTCAGACCTTCAACAGAGAGTCACATGTGTGCATACTCAAGTGAGCGATGTATGGATTGAAACAAGTACCTCATGCTTGGTACACCAGGATTGACAATTATTTCACCAGGTTGGGCTTCACCAAAAGTGAAGCAGATGCAAACCTTTATCATATTCTAGTTGAAGCTAAATTGTTGATTATAGTATTATATGTCAATGATTTAATTCTAACAAGTGATGAGAAGCTGGTAAAATCTTGTAAGAGAGTTATAGATGAAGGACCTGGGGCTCATGCATTATTTCCTAGGTATGGAAGTATGGCAAGGAGATGAGGAATTGTTTGTCTCTTAGGGAAAATATGCCAACAAGATACTGAAGAAGTTCCACATGGAGAGCAGCAAACCCATGGAGACTCCTTTGGCAGGGAATTGGATGAAGGAAGATGCTACTTCAGGTAAAGTAGTGGAGGCTACTATTTACAGGTAGCTTGTGGATTCACTTATGTATTTGGTGAACACACGACAAGACATATGTTTTGCAGTTAACCAACTTAGTAAAGCAATGGTTAATCCAACCAAACTTTATTGGAAGGAAAATAAACATGTGTTGAGATACCTCATAGGCACCACTCAGTTTGGCCTTTGGTATAGACGGATAGAGGGAGTGAAGATGCAAGGATTCACAGATGTAGATTGGGTAGGGAGTCCATTCGACAAGAAGAGCACATCAGGGAGAATCTTTAGTATTGGGTCAACAACAATTTCTTGGTACAATAAGAAGCGGAGATCAGTTGCACTCAGTTCGGCAAAAGCAGAGTACATGGCTGCTAGTCAAGCAACTTGTGAGGCTACTGGATAAGGAAGATCCTTGTTGAGTTATTTAGTTAGAAAATGGATCGTACTATGATTTATTGTGACAATCAAAGTTATATAAAACTCTTTAAGAATCCAGTTTTTCATGATCAGTCAAAGCATATCGACATCCAGTATCACCACCTACGAGATTGTGTGTAGAGGAGAAACATGTTGCTAGAGTACATTCCTACAGAGGAACAAGATGAAAATATTTTAACAATGGCATTGTCAAGATGCAAATTCGAGTTTCATAGAGGCAAGATCGAGGTAGCAGATAATCCCTTTCTTGTTGAGAGGGAGTGCTGAACATGCAAAAAAAAATCCTAATTTAGTTTTTTCTTTGAATTAAATTAGGAATAAAATTGTAATTCCACATTACATGACAACTTGTATTAGTTAACTAAGTTGAGGGGTCTAACTTGAGTCGTGTAGAGTATCTCCTACTTTATAGGAGCCCTCGATGAATTTATTTTGAGTTTTAATTAATTAATTCAGTTTAACTGAGTTAAAGTCAGTTAAACTAGTTCCAACTGATGGAGGAACTAATAGGATGTTAGATAATGGGGTGCTAATTCATGTGTTCAACCAGTTAACTGATGATTCACTCATAAATAACTCATGCATGTCAGATTTGAGAGTTACCCAGTTGAGATTAGAGTTCAGGGACAATGTACTATTAGTTGTATGATCACCCGAATTGTACAAGTGGTGCATGCAGTCAGAGGAAGGCCTATGAAGATTGCGCAATTCCTTTGAGGAAATTCCCTGATTAATAGGGGGCTAATTCCCAAGGAAACAACGCAAGGAAATAGGAACTTGGGCAAATGAGAAATTGGTTAAGTATTGGCCTAGGTTTGTTTAGGAAGTTGTGAAACATATAGAGATAATGCAGAGGTTGCTCGGGCTTGAGCAAACCATTGTAATCTTCTCTTGTTTTCTGACTAATGAAATATACAAATAGCAGGGTTTTTTAGTTGTGGTTTTCCCTAGGAAATCATTGCGTAATGTGTTTATTGAATTCTTTCTCTTGTATGCTTCGTGATTCGCGATCTTTTAATTGTTTTCGCTAATGGGCAGAGTAGATTCAGGTTTATTGTTTTAGTAAATTACAATTAGCAGTTTGAATCTACAAGGAATTTCTACAAAATGTTTGAATTGTGTAAGTTCTTGATTAGAATTATGATCCATGTGCCTGAATATCGAGAGATGGGTGAATCTCTGTAATGATTATACTCCATTGAAAGAATGGTTAAATAAGGTTTCTAAACTTGTGACCCTAGGAAGGCTTGGGATTTTGCACAAGGTAATGTGCAAGTTTAGTGCCTATGTTATTGTTGAGGAATGTTAAAATCCCTATGTGAATAAATCATGTTGAATGTTGTGCAAATGACGAGGGATGGTTAATCCATGAAGGTTGATATATTAGTGATTGTTTATGCTCTTTGTATTGTGACTATTTGCTCGCAACAAAGTTAATAATTTCTTAAGTTAATAGTTAAGAGTGGGTTTCTCTAGTGTTCATCTAGATCCTTTAAATTGGCCTATATGGTCGTTTATAGAAGACATAGACAAATATCTATTAATTTAGTGAATGCCAACAATAAAATAACTTGGTTATCAAGCCAATGTTTACCCATAAGCTCAGGAATGATAACATTTCCAATACATATGTATAGACCTTAACATCTATGTATTCGTTAGTTGGGTCAAGGTCTTGGTAGGGTCATAAGAGATAACAGGATGTTGATGAAGGAAAAATCACTATAGGTATCCCACATATGTGTCACAAGCTAATTTGGGCCAAGATGATGCCAAGATCAAGAGGGATAACTCTAAAGGTATATGTAAAATCAAATGTGTGTAAACGAACGAGTTTGCATGAGATAATAACCCCTAGCCCTTTGGAGGAATGATGTTAAGCCTCGAACAACCATGTGACTCATAGCTACAATCAAGTGTGAAGGCAAGATGAATCTAGATCGTTGATATGAGCGGAGTTTTGTATAGGAAACCATGTGTCTTGGAAGTTTGGTACCTCAGAGATTTCTATGGAGGGTTGGGTAGGTCCTGCCAGGAAGGAAATGTTGGGATGATGTGGCAAGGTGGGGTCGGATGTTATGCACTGGTGCAATAAGGTGGAAAACCCTAAATCATATGTAATAAAAAAGTTAAGATTTGCATTTAGAGATCTACGTGAGACCCCGACCACGTGGAGGGTGTGATCAAGGATGATGTCACCCCGACACTTAGGAAAAGTGACATCACCTTGGACCCCGGAGACTTCAAGTGAAGGACTTGGTAGAATGCCCAAGATTTAATTTTCGATATGAATTGGCGTGTGGGCCCATTCAACAAGGTCGAGTGTTGCATAATATGAATGTGTTTGTTAGCGGGTCAAGGGAGAGGTTAAGCCATAGTGTGGAGTGTACATTGGCATATAACTGAGAAGGTTGTCCCCATTAATTTCAGTGGGGAATGATATTGGAACCTATTAGGATCCTTTTCCCTGGGTGACATTGCCATGGAGGTCCCACACCCATGTGCATTGGATATGTTGCTTATTTATTGATGGTTAGTCTATGTGGCCCATAAGAAAGGGTTAACACGTGACACTAGTATGGATGGGTCGACAGCTAAGGGAACACTGCCATGTGACAGTGAGCTAGCTAGCTTGGATAGCCACATGGGCACCACATGGCAGGTTAAGAGGACGTGGCACTATCTGATTGCCTAGACTTTAACCAGCCATATATTTTGATCTAGGGGTTGCATTGAAGCACATTTTATATAATTGGAAAGGTCTTGATTAGATGAACACGATGATGTCATCCATTTTAGGTTTTGAGAAGGTCGAGAAATGTCAAAAATTTAGACCCCATTTCCATAACTAGACTTTAGAGGTTGGGTCATCTTAGTAACTGCATCCTTCTACCCTTATTAGGGGCTACGTATAATAGGGTGTATGTTACATAAGCCATAATGCTTTTTTGCATGCTTGTGTCACAACAATGCACTTTACCTTCATGTTGGAGAATGCAACTAATGATAATTGTTCAATAATCTACCAAATAACTCTATAATATAATGGGGTTGGTTTCTTGAAGAAATGGGTGGTCAAGAAGGATACCAAATACTATTCAACAAAGTTTGATATCTTAAAGAGGAAAAAAGATCAAACTATCCCAGTGTTTACCAAGAGATTTTGTAAGTTATACCATCAAATCCCTAAGGTAGTGAAGACTTATGAAGCAATTGTTAGCTTATGTTAACGCTATTGAGGTTAAGTTTTCTTTCCATTTGAGCGAAAGGAGGTCTTATATAGGTATACAATGAGCTTAAGGAAAGAGTGGAAATATTTGAGGTTGTTTTCCTCTACATTAATTGTGATCATGAAATAGTTCCCTCTACTTATGCATGCTAAGTAAAGCCTCACATATTTTCCTCCAAACCTTTCAAAAACAAACAAGGTTAATTTCTAAATTTGAGATAGAGTAGGAATGTTCAATCATTTTCGTTCCCATGCAAATTTTCCTCCAATCCTTTCAAACAAGCAAGGTTAATTTATAAATCTACTTAACAATAGGAAAGAAGGTTTTGGATTGAATTTTTTTATGGCTAGAAAGTTGTGACTTGTTCATAGAAGTGTACTTGGGCTAATGGGGTGAATCAAAATTAGTTTTGAAGGTTCTACAACCATTAAAATAGAGATAAGGTTGGACATAAAATGCCATTAAATCCTTTTAAGTTTATATATGCTTTAATGATCCACAAGGAAAATAATATTATGATAATTTCAATTAAACTAAGGTAATATATTCACCATGCATGGAGAGTAACACACACAACCAATCTATTGAAAAAATGATAATTATCCAATCAAAACTATGACAAACATCCACAAGTAATAAGATACTTATTGAATACTATCCCAAGCTTGAAGCTTGTACATCTCATTCATAAACCAAAGCAAATGCCATATGTACAAAGAAGAAATTGCCCACCTCTAATGAGTCACACATGTGAGCATAGAAACCCTCATAAATGCCTCCAAATATGTAGAAAGTACATCGCCCTAGGTGACTGACTCAATCATCCATGAATAAGCCATAATGTAACATCAAACCACCAAGAAAGGTTAAAGCGCTCAAGCAATGAGTCCCCAACCCACACATGTGGATAAAATGAGACATAATACACACATATGTAGTGTCTAACTTAATACAATGTTCTAATAACTCCACAAAATTAAATATTTCACTTCATCACATAAATTGACCATAGTGTGACATAAGTAAACCAAGAGTAGACATGGAACCCTTAGGCAACAAGCATTCCCTAGATCCTCAAGTAGGTGCTTAAATGATGAAGTGAATATGCAAGGAGAAAGGGGACTTCATGATTTAACCATCATAGATGTGATCAAGTTTGATTATGAGTGTATATATTCATATGTTTGTCAAAGAGCGAGTGACTATTTGAGTTATCATTCATTGGGCCTTATTTTTCTTTCTTTTCATTTTTCTTATATCTAGGGCTTTCATTAGTTTGACGCAATTCATAGATATAACATTTACATGAATTTGCACTTCAACCTTAGAGTTTTAGATACATCATTGTAGTGTATCTTTAATGATTTTGGCTTTCACTTTTTGCTTTTCTTTCAACAAAAATAAGAAAAGGGGAAATAATTTGTTGCAAATCTATGAATGCTTAATCATAAAGGAGTCACATGATGAGAATGAATGAATATCATATGGAATGACATGGGATAAAATTTTACTAAGGGAAATAAGGGGTACAATAAAATTGATGTGTTAAAAAACACACAAAAGCCACCTCCAAAAGTTAAATTCTCATGACTTTTAGAGGAGGGGAGGGGGAGGGGGGTTGTCAAAAAACTGCAATGAAAAATATATTTAGGAGTAGTCATTTAATCCCCCACTCCCCCAAAAATAAAGTCAATAGAATTTTTTTTTAGAGGTGATTGTTAGAAAATCCCTCCGGAAATTTCAATTTTTGTGATTTTCGAGGGGGGGGGTGGACCCCGACCACATGGAGGGCGTGATCAAGGATGATGTCACCCCGACACTTAGGAAAAGTGACGTCACCTTGGACCCCGGAGACTTCGAGTGAAGGACTTGGTAGAATGCGCAAGATTTAATTTTCAATATGAATTGGCGTGTGGGCCCATTCAACAGGGTCGACTGTTGCATAATATGAATGTGTTTGTTAGTGGGTTAAGGGAGAGGCTAAGCCATAGCGTGGAGTGTGCACTGGCATATAACTGAGAAGGTTGTCCCCATTAATTTCAGTGGGGAATGATATTGGAACTTGTTGGGATCCTTTTCCTTGGGTGACATCGCCATGTAGGGCCCATACCCATGTGCATTGCATATGTTGCTTATTTATTGCTGGTTAGTCTGTGTGACCCATAAGAAAGGGGTTAATACGTGGCACTAGTATGGATGGGTCGACAACTAAGGCAACACTGCCATGTGGCAATGAGCTAGCTAGCTTGGATAGCCACATGGGCACCATGTGGCAGGTTAAGATGACACGGCACTATTTGATTGCCTACACTTTAACCAGCCATATCTTTTGATCTAGGGGTTGGATTGAAGCAAATTTTATATAATTGGAAAGGTCTTGATCAGATGAACATGATGATGTCATCCATTTTAGGTTCTAAGAAGGTCGAGAAAGGTAAAAAATTTAGACCCCATTTCCATAACTAGACTTTGGAGGTTGGGTCATCTTAGTAACTGCCTCCTTCTACCATTTTAGGGGCTACGTATAATAGGGTGTATGTTACATAAGCCATAATGCTTTTTTGCATGCTTATGTCACAACAATGCACTTTACCTTCATGTTGGAGAATGCAACTAATGATAATTGTTCAACAATCTACCAAATAACTTTATAATATGATGGGGTTGGTTTCATGAAAAATTCTTGAAGAAATGGGTGGTCAAGAAGGATACCAAATACTATTCAACAAAGTTCGATATCTTAAAGAGGAAAAAAGATCAAACTATCCCAGTGTTTACCAAGAGATTTTGTAAGTTATACCATCAAATCCGTAAGGTAGTGAAGCCTTATGAAGCAATTGTTAGCTTATGTTACCACTATTGAGGTTAAGTTTTCTTTCCATTTGAGAGAAAGTAGGTCTTATATAGGTATACAACGGGCTTAAGGAAAGAGGAAATGTTTGAGGTTGTTTTCCTCTGCATTAATTGTGATCATGAAATAGTTCCCTCTACATACGCATGCTAAGTAGAGCCTCACATATTTTCCTCCAAACCTTTCAAATGAACAAGGTTAATTTCTAAATCTGAGATAGAGTAGGAATGTTAAATCATTTTCGTTCCCTTACAACTTTTCCTCCAAGCCTTTCAAACAAGCAAGGTTAATTTCTAAATCTACTTAACAATAGGAAAAAAGGTTTTGGATTGAATTTTTTATGGCTAGAAAGTTGTGACTCATTCATAGAAGTGTACTTGGGCTAATGGGGTGAATCAAAACTAGTTTTGAAGGTTCTACAACCATAAAAAAAGAGATAAGGTTGGACACAAAATGCCATTAAATCCTTTAAGGTTAGATATGCTTCAAATATCTACAAGGAAAAATACTATTATGATAATTTCAATTAAACTAAGGCAAGATATTCACCATGCAAGGAGAGTAGCACATACAACCAATCTATTGGAAAGATGCTACTTATCCAATCAAAACTATGACAAACATCCACATAAATAATAAGATACTTATTGAATACTATCCCAAGCTTGAAGCTTGTACATCTCATTCATAAACCAAAGCAAATGCCATGTGTACAAAGAAGAAATTGACCCTCCTCCAACGAGTCACACATGTGAGCATAGAAACCCTCATAAATGCCTCCAAATATGTAGAAAGTACATCTCCCTAGGTGAGTGACTCTATCATCCATGAATAAGCCATAATGTAACATCAAACCATCAAGAAAGGTTAAATCGCTCAAGCAATGAGTCTCCAACCCACACATGTGGATAAAATGAGACATAATACATATGTGTGTGGTGACTAACTTAATACAATGTTCTAATAACTCCATAAAATTAAGTATTTCACTCCATCACATAAATTGACCATAGTGTGACATAAGTAAACCAAGAGTAGACATGAAACCCTTAGGCAACAAGCATTCCCTAGATCCTCAAGTAGGTGCTTAGATGATGAAGTGAAAATGCAAGGGGAAAGGGGACTTCATGATTTAACCATCACAGATGTGATCAAGTTTGACTATGAGTGTATATATTCATATGTTTGCCAAAGAGGGAGTGACTATCTAAGTTATCATTCATTGGGCCTTATTTTTCTTTCTTTTCCTTTTTCTTATAACTAGGGATTTCATTAGTTTGACACAACTCATATATATAAAATTTACATGACTTTTCACTTCAACCTTAGAGTTTTAGATACATCATTGTAGTGTATCTTTAATGACTTTGGCTTTCACTTTTTGCTTTTCTTTCAACAAAAATAAGAAAAGGGGAAATAATTTGCTGCGAATCTATGAATGCTTAATCATAAAGGAGTCACATGATGAAAATGAATGAATATCATATGGAATGACATGGGATAAAATTTGACTAAGGGAAATAAGGGGTACAATAAAACTGACAGGTTAAAAACCACACAAAAACCACCCCCAAAAGTTAAATTATCATGACTTTTAGAGGAGGGGAAGTGGGGTTGTCAAAAAACTGCAATGAAAAATATATTTAGGAGTAGTCATTTAATCCCCCACGCCCCCCAAAAAGAAATTCATTAGAATTTTGTTTCAGAGGTGATTGTTAGAAAATCCCTCTGCAAAGTTCAATTTTTATGATTTTTGGGGTGGTGGTGGTTTCAAAAACTACCCTAAAATCCCTAAAAAAACTTTAGAAGTATGGATGGATGTTTTGGAAGACTAAGAGAAGTATGGATGTTTTGGAAGACTAACGAAGAATAATTATGGGTGAGGCCTAGTTAAGGCAACACAAGAAAATAAACCAATAATAGTTAGTCTACAACTAGAAAGAAAAGAATGAAAGAATATTTTATAGTCATAGAACATAATTACATGATACTTAAAGAAATAAAAGAACAATCTCATGACATGATTATGTGATGATGTTATCGAAACATATTTATCGTAATTGGCTTTGACTGAGCTCATCTAATTGGAATGACCTCATATTTATACTAAAGGGTATGCAAGGCACTTTAAATATTTATTATAGTGATAAACCTACCATAGAAGTAACCATTGGGGGATAATGTTGGAAGCAACGAAACAAATTGATTAAAACATGATGCAGGAGCATATGGACTTAGCTAGCAATGTGATGGTTTGTTCACATGTTGTGGCTAAATGAGTTGAATTTCATTGACCTGAGTGGTCAAAAGTCAGTTTTAGTCAAGAGGGTTGGATCTCTCGAAAATGATTTGTACTTCATTATTGTAATAGTTAGGAAATTGTCTTATTTTAGACTAAGGGATAAGTTGTTAGCATAGGTGTGTAATAGAGCTAAAAAATAGAGATTTGATTGTTAGATTGATTAAAATAGAGATCGAGTTGTTAATACAGTTAGAATAGGATTTGGCTCATAAAGAGAAGAAATTGTAATGAAAAGGGATTAGCTGAGATGATTGAGATTTGAGTGAGAGGCGAGAGTTGAGTGATAGAGAGGGTTTTGAGATTGAAACAGGGGTCTGTTAAATTGCTGTAATTGAGCCGAGAGGGCTACGACTCTGTAACTATTATTATATTGAAGGAATTTGATTTAGTGTGCATCTGTGTGTTAATCCTGGTAAAAACTCTCGTTTACCTTTGTGTATTTGCATTCTGAAACTAAATCGGGTATTTTCCCTGTTTTCACACTTTAATTGTAAATCTCAGTGTTTATGTGTTAATCGTGGTCATTAGTATTAATGGCGGGGGTAGAAGAGCACAAAAAGGCTTGATCGTGGTTGAAGACCCGCAATTGATCTTAGTTGTCGATCGCAGATTCAAACTTTTGGGTCACAGTCAATGGTGGGGTTAGGCCCGTTTTTAACCCGTGTGTTAGTTGAAGAACCACTAGTCATAGGATTTGATGGACTCCGTTATCCAATGGATATCGGGTTTTAAGATGATCGGATGATAATCTCAAATCCGGACCCAAACTCTTATAGACCAAGAGTTTATAAACCATATTGGCTCCGTAAGGGCGGTTAAGTGTCGCGCAAGTTCCCTAGCCGATATCATTGTGAACCATTGGATCCAGCACGCTTTGATCAACGGCGTAGAGTGAAGTGCCTATGCAAAAAGAGAAAGCCAACGTGGGACCGATAGCTGTTCAATTGCTGTTCAATTATTGTTCAATTGTTGTTTAACTGTTGTTTAATTGACCTCCTGCGTCATTTTTTGTATCAGAGCACAAAAATTGAGTTGACTGCAGTAAACATGTCGCCAAGGAGAGGAGATGGAATAGGTCGAGGAAGACCTGAAGCAAATGCAGTTCTACTGGAGGAGATTCAGAGTCTGCGTACAAGGATGGACAGAATGGGGACTACTCAGACAAGAACACCTGATGAAGGAGTTGCCAGTGCTGCAAAAGAATCTTCTGAGGAAGAAGAAGAGGAGGAAAATGAAACTACCAAAGTTATCAAGGTGTCGGCTAAAGTAGGTGGAAAACCAAAAGTGGAAATTCCTGTGTACGAAGGGAGTCTTAATGTAGAAGAGCTAATGGATTGGATCAATTCACTGGACAAATATTTTGACTATGAGGAGGTTGATGACAGAAAAAAGGTGAAATTTGCAGTTACCAGATTGAAGGGTCATGCAGCTATTTGGTGGGACGAACTACAAACATCCAAAACAAGAAAAGGAAAGTCCAAGATCAAGCAATGGGACAAAATGGTGAGTAAAATGAAAGCTAAATTTATGCCAAAATATCATCAGTTAAATATTTTCAAACAGTTACAAAATTTAAAGCAAAAAGGAATGTCTGTTAAAGAATACACATAAGAGTTTTATAGATTGAGTATTAGAGCAGGACATGCAGAGGATGATATGGAGAAGGTAGCCAGATATATCGATGGCTTAAGATATGACATACAGGATGAGATCAGCTTGCTGAGAATGAAACCATTGAAGATGCCAATCAAGCAGGTTTGAACACAGAAGAGAAGATGTTGAGAAAACAAAATTAGAGGAATAGAGGGAAAAGTTCATTAAGAGGTAGAGGAACTACCAGACCAAGGTTTCAGCAACATCAAAACGAAGCAAGAAGTTCAAGTAGTAGACCACCACAGAGGGGAGATTTTAATAGAGGAAGATTTGCACCCGGAGGAAGAGGCCGAGGAAGAGATATTTAGTTTTACACATGTGAGTAAAATGAAAGTTAAATTTATGCCAAAAGATCATCAGTTAAATATTTTCAAACAGTTACAAAATTTAAAGCAAAAAGGAAATAATGGATGATTTAATGGATTGTTTGAGTGGGTCAAATTATTTTACTAAAATAGATCTGAAGAGTGGATATCATCAAATAAGAATTAGAGAAGGAGATGAATGGAAGACTGCATTTAAAACAAACTGTGGGTTGTATGAGTGGTTAGTGATGCCTTTTGGACTCACTAATGCACCTAGCACGTTCATGAGATTGATGAATGAAGTCTTGAAGGAATGTGCAAACAAGTTTGTTATCGTTTATCTTGATGATATTCTAGTTTTTAGTAGAAGGAAGGAAGAACATCTAGAGCATCTTAAATTGGTTTTAAGAACTCTACAAGAAGAGAAACTACTGATAAATCTGAAGAAATGTAGTTTCATGAAAGAAGAATTAATTTACTTGGGATTTGTAGTTTCTAAAGAAGGATTGAAAATGGATCCAGAGAAAGTCAAAGCAATTTCGAACTGGCCTATTCCAAGGAATATATTTGAGTTAAGAAGTTTTCATGGTCTTGCAAGTTTTTATAAGAATTTTATTAGATGGTTTAATCAGGTTTGTGCACCAATTCTTGAAACAATCAAGGAGACTAATCAGCTGTTCAAGTGGACAGAAGCAGCAGACAAAAATTTTAAATTGTTGAAGAGGAAAATCACAAAGAAACCAGTTTTAGCTTTACCTGATTTTGAAAAAGTATTCCATGTTGAAACTGATGCTAGTGGAGTTGCAATTGGAGCAGTTTTGAGTGAGGAACAGAGACCAATAGCATAATTCAGTGAGAAATTAAATGAAGCGAATAAGAAGTATTCTTCTTATGATAAATAATTTTATGCTGTTGTACAAGCCTTAAAAAAATGGAGACGTTATTTGCTACCAAAGGAGTTTATATTGTATTATGACAATCATGCATTACAGTTCATAAACAACCAACCAAAATTGAACTAGAAACATGCCAAGTGGGTAGAGTTTTTGCAGAGCTTTACTTTTGTGATAAAGCACACAAGTGGTAAGTTGAACAAAGTTGCTGATGCTTTAAGCAGGGTAAATTTCATTGTGCAAGAATTAAAAGTTGGTGTTGTAGGAATTGAAGAAACGGTTGAAATGTATAAATACGATGCATATTTCAAAGATATTTATATAGCAGTACAAAATCCAATAGTTCATAACTGAAGTCAATGGTTAGATTATCTTATCCAAGGAGGTTTATTGTTGAAAGGCAACAAGTTGTGCATTCCCAAATGTCTATGAGGGAAAACATAATAAAGGAGAAACATAGTGGAGGATTATCTGGTCAATTTGGACAAGACAAAACCTTTGCTCAGGTGAATGCTTTTTACTATTGGCCAAAGATGCAAACTAATGTTAAGAGATTTGTTGAGAAGTGCGGGATATGTTAGCATGCTAAAGGGAGAAGCCATAATACAGGATTGTACCGGTCGTTACCAATACTAGACCAACCATGGGATGCAGTTAGCATGGATTTTGTTTTGGGGTTACCTAAAACTCAAAGGGGGAATGATTCCGTTTATGTTGTGGTAGATAGATTTTCCAAGATGGCACATTTTATTGCATGTAAAAATACTAGTGATGCAACACATATTGATAATCTATTTTTTTTATTATTATTATCAGAAATTGTAAGATTACATGGATTGCCTGTAAGTATTGTGTCTGATAGAGATACAAAGTTTGTAGGGCATCTCTGGAGAACTCTTTGGAAGAAACTAGGAGCTAACCTCAGTTTTAGTTTAGCATACCTTCCTCAAACAGATGGACAGATCGAAGTAGTAAACAGAAGCTTGGGAAAGATATTGAGAAGTCTAGTGTATCAAAATCCTAAGCAGTGGGATTTAGCACTAAATCAGGCTGAGTTTGCTTATAATGACACTCCAAACCAAAGTGCTGGAATGAGTCCATTTCAGATTGTCTTTGGGATGAATCCAAGAGGTGTATATGAGCTCATAAATTTGGGTAAACAGGAGACAAGAAGTGTAAAAACTGAAGAGTTTGCAGAGCAGATGCAGAGACTACAAGAAGATGTTAAAGGCAGATTGCAGGAAAGCAGTGGCAAATACAAACAGAGAGTACATATGAAAAGAAGAGAGAAAGAATTCCAAGTGGGAGATCTAGTGATGGTGTATTTGAGAAAAGAAAGATTTCCTGCTAGGTCTTGCAATAAACTAAAAATGAAAAAGATAGGACCATGTAGAATTGTAAGAAAGTTTTCAACTAATTCTTATGAAATTGAATTTCCAGAAGGGATTGGAATATCACCTATCTTCAATGTTGCAGATTTGTATCCATACAAAGAGACAGAGACAGAGCTACAGGAGGAAACTACAGAAGATGAAGTTCAAACTTTGAACTAGGAAGAACAAATGCCAAAGACAGTTAAGAAAGAGGTGGAAGCTGTTTTGAAAAAAAGAGTATCCAAAAGAACCAGAGGACAAGTTTATTTTCAATATCTAGTCAAATGGAAAGGACAACCAGTGGAGGATGCTAGTTGGTTGACAACAACAGAGTTGCAGAAGTATGGAGTAAACCCTGAAAGTTTGAGGAATGATTCTTTTCTTCCTCGGGAGTCTGATGCAGGAGCATCTGGACTTAGCCAACTATGTGATGGTTTGTTCACATGTTGTGGCTAAATGAGTTGAATTTCATTAACTTGAGTGGTCAAAATTCAATTTTAGTCAAGAGGGTCGGATCTCTCGAAAATGATCTGTACTTCATTATTGTAATAGTTAGGAAATTGTCTTATTTGAAACTAAGGGATAAGTTGTTAGCATAGGTGTGTAATAGAGCTAAAAAATAAAGATTTGATTGTTAGATTAATTAAAATAGAGATCGAGTTGTTAATACAGTTAGAATAGGATTTGGCTCATAAAAGAGAAGAAATTGTAATGAAAAGGGATTAGCTGAGATGATTGAGATTGGAGTGAGAGGCGAGAGTTGAGTGATAGAGAGGGTTTTGAGATTGAAATAGAGGTCTGTTACCCTACATGTTATAGCTTGGATATAATATGGTGGGCGGGGTGGGCGGAGGGGGAAGGGTGGGGTGGGCGCGGTGGAGAGGGGCAGCCGCGGGGAGGGGGTTGGGGGTGTAGGGGGAATGGGGCGCGTGGGGTAGGGGGGGTGTGGGGGTAGGGGGTATGGGACGCGGGGGGGTAGGGGGGTAGGGGGGAGTAGGTGGAGGGATGGGGGTGGGGGTGGAGGGGTAGGGGGTATGGGGCGCGGGGGGTAGGGGGGAGTAGGTGGGGGGATGGGGGGGGGGGTAGGGGGGATGGGGGTATGGGGGGTGGGGGGTTAGGGGGTATGGGGGGATGGGGCGCGGGGGTGTGGGGGGACGGTAGGGGGTAGGATGAGGGAAGGGAAGGGGGGGCCGCGGGGGGGTAGGGAAGGGAGGGAAGTGGTGGGCGACCGGGGGGGTGGTGGGGCAGGGGGAGGGACCGCAGGGGGGTGCCGCAGGGGGGTGGGAAAGGGAGGCTGGGGGAGGGAAGGGGGGCGGTCGGGGGGTAGAGGAAGGGGACTTGGGGGGGAGGAAGGGGACTTGGGGGGGAGGAAGGAAGGTGCTACTCCAGGTGAAATAGTGGAGGATACTATTTACAGGTAGCTTGTGGATTCACTTATGTATTTGGTGAACACACGAAAAGACATATGTTTTGTAGTTAACCAACTTAGTAAAGCAATAGTTAATCTGGCCAAACTTTATTGGAAGGAAAATAAACATGGTTGAGATACCTCATAGGCACCACTCAGTTTGGCCTTTGGTATAGATGGATAGAGGGAGTGAAGATGCAAGGCTTCACAGATGCAGATTGGGTAGGGAGTCCATCCGAAAAGAAGAGCACATTAGGGAGAATCTTTAGTATTGGGTCAAAAACAATTTCTTGGTACAATAAGAAGAAGAGATCAGTTGCACTCAGTTCGGCAAAAGCAGAGTACATGCTGCTAGTCAAGAAACTTGTGAGGCTACTGGATAAGGAAGATCCTTGTTGAGTTAGTTAGCAAATGGATCGTACTATGATTTACTATGACAATCAAAGTTATATCAAACTCTTTGATAATCCAGTTTTTCATGATCAGTCAAAGCATATCGACATCCAATATCACCATCTACGAGATTGTGTGTAGAGGAGAAACATGTTGCTAGAGTACATTCCTACAGAGAAACAAGTTGAAAATATTTTAACAATGGCATTGTTAGAGATGCAAATTCGAGTTTCATAGAGGCAGGATCAGGGTAGCAGATAATCCCTTTCTTGTTGAGAGGGAGTGTTGAAAATGCAAAAAGAAAATCCTTATTTAGTTTTGTCTTTGAATTAAATTAGGAATTAAAATTGTAATTCCACATTACATGACAACTTGTATTAGTTAACTAAGTTAATTTGACTTAGTTGACTCAGTTAATTCAAGTTGAGGGTCTAACTTAAGTCATGTAGAGTGTCTCCTACTTTACAGGAGCCCTAGATGAATTTATTTTGAGTTGTAATTTATTAATTCAATTTAACTGAGTTAAAGTCAATTAAACTAATTCCAACTGATGGAGGAACTAATAGAATGTTAGACAATGGGGTGCTAATTCATGTGTTCAACCAGTTAACTGATGATTCACTCATAAATAACTCATGCATGTCAGATTTGAGAGTTACCCAATTGAGATTAGAGTTCAGGGACAATGTACTATTAGTTGTATGATCACCCGAATTGTACAAGTGGTGCATGCAGTCAGAGGAAGGCCTATGAAGATTGCGCAATTCCTTTGAGGAAATTCCCTAATTAATAGGGGGCTAATTCCCGAGGAAACAACGCAAGGAAATAGAGACTTGGGCAAGTGAGAAATTGGTTAAGTATTGGCCTAGGTTTGTTTAGGAAGTTGTGAAACATATATAGATAGTGCAGAGGTTGCTCGGGCTTGAGCAAAGCATTGTAATCTTCTCATGTTTTTTTACTAATGCAATATACACATAGCAGGGTTTTTTAGTTGTGGCTTTCCCCAGGAAATCATTGTGTAATGTGTTTATTGAATTCTTTCTCTTGTATGCTTCGTGATTCGCAATCGTTTAATTGTTTTTGATAATGAGTAGATTAGATTCAAGTTTATTGTTTTAGTAAATTACAATTAGTAGTTTGAATCGACAAGGAATTTCTACAAAATGTTTGAATCGTGTAAGTTCTTGATTAGAATTATGATCCATGTGCCTGAATATCGAGAGATGGGTGAATCTCTGTAATGATTATACTCCATTGAAAGAATGGTTAAATAAGGTTTCTAAACTTGTGAGCCTAGGAAGGCTTGGGATTTTGCACATGGTAATGTGCAAGTTTAGTGCCTATGTTACTATTGAGGAATGTTAAAATACCTAGGTGAATAAATCATGTTGAATGTTGTGCAAATGATGAGGGATGGTTAATCCATGAAGGTTGATATATTAGTGATTGTTTATGCTCTTTGTACTGTGATTATTTGCTTGAAACAAAGTTAATAATTTCTTAAGTTAATAATTAAGAGTGGGTTTCTCTAGTGTTCATCTAGATCCTTTAGATTGGCCTATATGGTCGTTTATAGAAGAGATAGACAAATATCTATTAATTTAGTGAATGCCAACAATAAAATAACTTGGCTATCAAGCCAATGTTTACCCATAAGCTCAGGAAGGATAACATTTCCAATATATATGTATCGACCCAAACATTTATGTATTCGTTAGTTGGGTCCAGGTCTTGGTAGGGTCATAAGAGATAATAGGAGGTTGATGAAGGAAAAATCACTACAGGTATCCCACATATGTGTCACAAGCTGGTTTGGGCCAAGATGATGCCAAGCTCAAGAGGGATAACTCTAAAGGTATATGTAAAATCAAATGTGTGTAAACGAACGAGTTTGCATGAGGTAATAACCCTTATCCCTCTGGAGGAATGACGTTAAGCCTCGAACAACCATGTGACTCATAGCTACAACCAAGTGCGAAGGCAAGATGAATCTAGATCGTTGATTTGAGTGGAGTTTTGTATAGCCAACCATGTGTCTTGGAGGTTTGGTGCCTCAAAGATTTCTATGGAGGGTTGCATAGGTCCTGCCAGGAAGGAAATGTCGGGATGATGTGGCGGGGTGGGGTCGGATGTTATGCGCTGGTGCGATAAGGTGGAAAACCCTAAATCATATGCAACAAAAAAGTTAAGATTTGCATCTAGAGATCTCGTGGGACCCCGACCACGTGGAGGGCGTGATCAAGGATGATGTCACCCCGACACTTAGGAAAAGTGACGTCACCTTGGACCCCGGAGACTTCGAGTGAAGGACTTGGTAGAATGCGCAAGATTTAATTTTCAATATGAATTGGCGTGTGGGCCCATTCAACAGGGTCGACTGTTGCATAATATGAATGTGTTTGTTAGTGGGTTAAGGGAGAGGCTAAGCCATAGCGTGGAGTGTGCACTGGCATATAACTGAGAAGGTTGTCCCCATTAATTTCAGTGGGGAATGATATTGGAACTTGTTGGGATCCTTTTCCTTGGGTGACATCGCCATGTAGGGCCCATACCCATGTGCATTGCATATGTTGCTTATTTATTGTTGGTTAGTCTGTGTGGCCCATAAGAAAGGGCTTAATACGTGACACTAGTATGGATGGGTCGACAACGAAGGCAACACTGCCATGTGGCAATGAGCTAGCTAGCTTGGATAGCCACATGGGCACCACGTGGCAGGTTAAGATGACGTGGCACTATCTGATTGCCTAGACTTTAACCAGCCATATCTTTTGATCTAGGGGTTGGATTGAAGCAAATTTTATATAATTGGAAAGGTCTTGATCAGATGAACACGATGATGTCATCCATTTTAGGTTCTGAGAAGGTCGAGAAAGGTAAAAAATTTAGACTCCATTTCCATAACTAGACTTTGGAGGTTGGGTCATCTTAATAACTGCCTCCTTCTACCGTTATTAGGGCTACGTATAATAGGGTGTATGTTACATAAGCCATAATGCTTTTTTGCATGCTTATGTCACAACAATGCACTTTACCTTCATATTGGAGAATGCAACTAATGATAGTTGTTCAACAATCTACCCAATAACTCTATAATATAATGGGGTTAGTTTCTTGAAAAATTCTTGAAGAAATGGGTGGTCAAGAAGGATACCAAATACTATTCAACAAAGTTCAATATCTTAAAGAGGAAAAATGATCAAACTATCCCAGTGTTTACCAAGAGATTTTGTAAGTTATACCATCAAATCCGTAAGGTAGTGAAGCCTTATGAAGCAATTGTTAGCTTATGTTACCACTATTGAGGTTAAGTTTTCTTTCCATTTGAGAGAAAGTAGGTCTTACATAGGTATACAACGAGCTTAAAGAAAGAGGAAATGTTTGAGGTTGTTTTCCTCTGCATTAATTGTGATCATGAAATAGTTCCCTCTACATACGCATGCTAAGCAGAGCCTCACATATTTTCCTCCAAACCTTTCAAAAACGAACAAGGTTAATTTCTAAATTTTTGATAGAGTAGGAATGTTCAATCATTTTCGTTCCCATGCAACTTTTCCTCCAATCCTTTCAAACAAGCAAGGTTAATTTATAAATCTACTTAACAATAGGAAAGAAGGTTTTGGATTGAATTTTTTTATGGCTAGAAAGTTGTGACTTGTTCATAGAAGTGTACTTGGGCTAGTGGGGTGAATCAAAACTAGTTTTGAAGGTTCTACAACCATTGAAAAAGAGATAAGGTTGGACATAAAATGCCATTAAATCCTTTTAAGGTTATATATGCTTCAATGATCTACAAGGAAAAATACTATTATGATAATTTCAATTAAACTAAGGCAATATATTCACCATGCATGGAGAGTAATGCACACAACCAATCTATTGAAAAAATGCTACTTATCCAATCAAAACTATGACAAACATCCACAAGTAGTAAGATACTTATTGAATACTATCCCAAGCTTGAAGCTTGTACATCTCATTCATAAACCAAAGCAAATGTCATATGTACAAAGAAGAAATTGACCCACCTCCAATGAGTCACATATGTGAGCATAGAAACCCTCATAAATGCCTCCAAATGTGTAGAAAGTACATCGCCCTAGGTGACTGACTCTATCATCCATGAATAAGCCAGAATGTAACATCAAACCACCAAGAAAGGTTAATTCGCTCAAGCAATGAGTCCCCAACCCACACATGTGGATAAAATGAGACATAATACACACATATGTAGTGTCTAACTTAATACAATGTTCTAATAACTCCACAAAATTAAATATTTCACTTCATCACATAAATTGACCATAGTGTGACATAAGTAAACCAAGAGTAGACATGGAACCCTTGGGCAACAAGCATTCCCTAGATCCTCAAGTAGGTGCTTAGATGATGAAGTGAAAAATGCAAGGAGAAAGGGGACTTCATGATTTAACCATCACAGATGTGATCAAGTTTGACTATGAGTGTATATATTCATATGTTTGCCAAAGAGGGAGTGACTATCTAAGTTATCATTCATTGGGCCTTATTTTTCTTTCTTTTCCTTTTTCTTATAACTAGGGATTTCATTAGTTTGACACAACTCATATATATAAAATTTACATGACTTTTCACTTCAACCTTAGAGTTTTAGATACATCATTGTAGTGTATCTTTAATGACTTTGGCTTTCACTTTTTGCTTTTCTTTCAACAAAAATAAGAAAAGGGGAAATAATTTGCTGCGAATCTATGAATGCTTAATCATAAAGGAGTCACATGATGAAAATGAATGAATATCATATGGAATGACATGGGATAAAATTTGACTAAGGGAAATAAGGGGTACAATAAAACTGACAGGTTAAAAACCACACAAAAACCACCCCCAAAAGTTAAATTATCATGACTTTTAGAGGAGGGGAAGTGGGGTTGTCAAAAAACTGCAATGAAAAATATATTTAGGAGTAGTCATTTAATCCCCCACGCCCCCCAAAAAGAAATTCATTAGAATTTTGTTTCAGAGGTGATTGTTAGAAAATCCCTCTGCAAAGTTCAATTTTTATGATTTTTGGGGTGGTGGTGGTTTCAAAAACTACCCTAAAATCCCTAAAAAAACTTTAGAAGTATGGATGGATGTTTTGGAAGACTAAGAGAAGTATGGATGTTTTGGAAGACTAACGAAGAATAATTATGGGTGAGGCCTAGTTAAGGCAACACAAGAAAATAAACCAATAATAGTTAGTCTACAACTAGAAAGAAAAGAATGAAATAATATTTTATAGTCATAGAACATAATTACATGATACTTAAAGACATAAAAGAACAATCTCATGTCATGATTATGTGATGATGTTATCGAAACATATTTATCGTAATTGGCTTTGACTGAGCTCATCTAATTGGAATGACCTCATATTTATACTAAAGGGTATGCAAGGCACTTTAAATATTTATTGTAGAGATAAACCTACCATAGAAGTAACCATTGGGGGATAATGTTGGAAGCAACGAAACAAATTGATTAAAACATGATGCAGGAGCATATGGACTTAACTAGCAATGTGATGGTTTGTTCACATGTTGTGGCTAAATGAGTTGAATTTCATTGACCTGAGTGGTCAAAATTCAGTTTTAGTCAAGAGAGTTGGATCTCTCGAAAATGATTTGTACTTCATTATTGTAATAGTTAGGAAATTGTCTTATTTTAAACTAAGGGATAAGTTGTTAGCATAGGTGTGTAATAGAGCTAAAAAATAGAGATTTGATTGTTAGATTGATTAAAATAGAGATCGAGTTGTTAATACAATTAGAATAGGATTTGGCTCATAAAGAGAAGAAATTGTAATGAAAAGGGATTAGCTAAGATGATTGAGATTTGAGTGAGAGGCGAGAGTTGAGTGATAGAGAGGGTTTTGAGATTGAAACAGGGGTCTGTTAAATTGCTGTAATTTAGCCGAGAGGGCCACGACTCTGTAACTATTATTATATTAAAGGAATTTGATTTAGTGTGCATCTGTGTGTTAATCCTGGTAAAAACTCTCGTTTACCTCTGTGTATTTGCATTCTGAAACTAAATCGGGTATTTTCCCTGTTTTCACACTTTAATTGTAAATCTCAGTGTTTATGTGTTAATCGTGGTCATTAGTATTAATGGCGGGGGTAGAAGAGCACAAAAAGGCTTGATCGTGGTTGAAGACCCGCAATTGATCTTAGTTGTCGATCGCAGATTCAAACTTTTGGGTCACAGTCAATGGTGGGGTTAGGCCCGTTTTTAACCCGTGTGTTAGTTGAAGAACCACTAGTCATAGGATTTGATGGACTCCGTTATCCAATGGATATCGGGTTTTAAGATGATCGGATGATAATCTCAAATCCGGACCCAAACTCTTATAGACCAAGAGTTTATAAACCATATTGGCTCCGTAAGGACGGTTAAGTGTCGCGCAAGTTCCCTAGCTGATATCATTGTGAACCATTGGATCCAGCACACTTTGATCAACGGCGTAGAGTGTAGTGCCTATGCAAAAAGAGAAAGCCAACGTGGGACCGATAGCTGTTCAATTGCTGTTCAATTATTGTTCAATTGTTGTTTAACTGTTGTTTAATTGACCTCCTGCGTCATTTTTTGTATCAGAGCACAAAAATTGAGTTGACTGCAGTAAACATGTCGCCAAGGAGAGGAGATGGAATAGGTCGAGGAAGACCTGAAGCAAATGCAGTTCTACTGGAGGAGATTCGGAGTCTGCGTACAAGGATGGACAGAATGGGGACTACTCAGACAAGAACACCTGATGAAGGAGTTGCCAGTGCTGCAAAAGAATCTTCTGAGGAAGAAGAAGAGGAGGAAAATGAAACTACCAAAGTTATCAAGGTGTCGGCTAAAGTAGGTGGAAAACCAAAAGTGGAAATTCCTGTGTACGAAGGGAGTCTTAATGTAGAAGAGCTAATGGATTGGATCAATTCACTGGACAAATATTTTGACTATGAGGAGGTTGATGACAGAAAAAAGGTGAAATTTGCAGTTACCAGATTGAAGGGTCATGCAGCTATTTGGTGGGACGAACTACAAACATCCAAAACAAGAAAAGGAAAGTCCAAGATCAAGCAATGGGACAAAATGGTGAGTAAAATGAAAGCTAAATTTATGCCAAAATATCATCAGTTAAATATTTTCAAACAGTTACAAAATTTAAAGCAAAAAGGAATGTCTGTTAAAGAATACACATAAGAGTTTTATAGATTGAGTATTAGAGCAGGACATGCAGAGGATGATATGGAGAAGGTAGCCAGATATATCGATGGCTTAAGATATGACATACAGGATGAGATCAGCTTGCTGAGAATGAAACCATTGAAGATGCCAATCAAGCAGGTTTGAACACAGAAGAGAAGATGTTGAGAAAACAAAATTAGAGGAATAGAGGGAAAAGTTCATTAAGAGGTAGAGGAACTACCAGACCAAGGTTTCAGCAACATCAAAACGAAGCAAGAAGTTCAAGTAGTAGACCACCACAGAGGGGAGATTTTAATAGAGGAAGATTTGCACCCGGAGGAAGAGGCCGAGGAAGAGATATTTAGTTTTACACATGTGAGTAAAATGAAAGTTAAATTTATGCCAAAAGATCATCAGTTAAATATTTTCAAACAGTTACAAAATTTAAAGCAAAAAGGAAATAATGGATGATTTAATGGATTGTTTGAGTGGGTCAAATTATTTTACTAAAATAGATCTGAAGAGTGGATATCATCAAATAAGAATTAGAGAAGGAGATGAATGGAAGACTGCATTTAAAACAAACTGTGGGTTGTATGAGTGGTTAGTGATGCCTTTTGGACTCACTAATGCACCTAGCACGTTCATGAGATTGATGAATGAAGTCTTGAAGGAATGTGCAAACAAGTTTGTTATCGTTTATCTTGATGATATTCTAGTTTTTAGTAGAAGGAAGGAAGAACATCTAGAGCATCTTAAATTGGTTTTAAGAACTCTACAAGAAGAGAAACTACTGATAAATCTGAAGAAATGTAGTTTCATGAAAGAAGAATTAATTTACTTGGGATTTGTAGTTTCTAAAGAAGGATTGAAAATGGATCCAGAGAAAGTCAAAGCAATTTCGAACTGGCCTATTCCAAGGAATATATTTGAGTTAAGAAGTTTTCATGGTCTTGCAAGTTTTTATAAGAATTTTATTAGATGGTTTAATCAGGTTTGTGCACCAATTCTTGAAACAATCAAGGAGACTAATCAGCTGTTCAAGTGGACAGAAGCAGCAGACAAAAATTTTAAATTGTTGAAGAGGAAAATCACAAAGAAACCAGTTTTAGCTTTACCTGATTTTGAAAAAGTATTCCATGTTGAAACTGATGCTAGTGGAGTTGCAATTGGAGCAGTTTTGAGTGAGGAACAGAGACCAATAGCATAATTCAGTGAGAAATTAAATGAAGCGAATAAGAAGTATTCTTCTTATGATAAATAATTTTATGCTGTTGTACAAGCCTTAAAAAAATGGAGACGTTATTTGCTACCAAAGGAGTTTATATTGTATTATGACAATCATGCATTACAGTTCATAAACAACCAACCAAAATTGAACTAGAAACATGCCAAGTGGGTAGAGTTTTTGCAGAGCTTTACTTTTGTGATAAAGCACACAAGTGGTAAGTTGAACAAAGTTGCTGATGCTTTAAGCAGGGTAAATTTCATTGTGCAAGAATTAAAAGTTGGTGTTGTAGGAATTGAAGAAACGGTTGAAATGTATAAATACGATGCATATTTCAAAGATATTTATATAGCAGTACAAAATCCAATAGTTCATAACTGAAGTCAATGGTTAGATTATCTTATCCAAGGAGGTTTATTGTTGAAAGGCAACAAGTTGTGCATTCCCAAATGTCTATGAGGGAAAACATAATAAAGGAGAAACATAGTGGAGGATTATCTGGTCAATTTGGACAAGACAAAACCTTTGCTCAGGTGAATGCTTTTTACTATTGGCCAAAGATGCAAACTAATGTTAAGAGATTTGTTGAGAAGTGCGGGATATGTTAGCATGCTAAAGGGAGAAGCCATAATACAGGATTGTACCGGTCGTTACCAATACTAGACCAACCATGGGATGCAGTTAGCATGGATTTTGTTTTGGGGTTACCTAAAACTCAAAGGGGGAATGATTCCGTTTATGTTGTGGTAGATAGATTTTCCAAGATGGCACATTTTATTGCATGTAAAAATACTAGTGATGCAACACATATTGATAATCTATTTTTTTTATTATTATTATCAGAAATTGTAAGATTACATGGATTGCCTGTAAGTATTGTGTCTGATAGAGATACAAAGTTTGTAGGGCATCTCTGGAGAACTCTTTGGAAGAAACTAGGAGCTAACCTCAGTTTTAGTTTAGCATACCTTCCTCAAACAGATGGACAGATCGAAGTAGTAAACAGAAGCTTGGGAAAGATATTGAGAAGTCTAGTGTATCAAAATCCTAAGCAGTGGGATTTAGCACTAAATCAGGCTGAGTTTGCTTATAATGACACTCCAAACCAAAGTGCTGGAATGAGTCCATTTCAGATTGTCTTTGGGATGAATCCAAGAGGTGTATATGAGCTCATAAATTTGGGTAAACAGGAGACAAGAAGTGTAAAAACTGAAGAGTTTGCAGAGCAGATGCAGAGACTACAAGAAGATGTTAAAGGCAGATTGCAGGAAAGCAGTGGCAAATACAAACAGAGAGTACATATGAAAAGAAGAGAGAAAGAATTCCAAGTGGGAGATCTAGTGATGGTGTATTTGAGAAAAGAAAGATTTCCTGCTAGGTCTTGCAATAAACTAAAAATGAAAAAGATAGGACCATGTAGAATTGTAAGAAAGTTTTCAACTAATTCTTATGAAATTGAATTTCCAGAAGGGATTGGAATATCACCTATCTTCAATGTTGCAGATTTGTATCCATACAAAGAGACAGAGACAGAGCTACAGGAGGAAACTACAGAAGATGAAGTTCAAACTTTGAACTAGGAAGAACAAATGCCAAAGACAGTTAAGAAAGAGGTGGAAGCTGTTTTGGAAAAAAGAGTATCCAAAAGAACCAGAGGACAAGTTTATTTTCAATATCTAGTCAAATGGAAAGGACAACCAGTGGAGGATGCTAGTTGGTTGACAACAACAGAGTTGCAGAAGTATGGAGTAAACCCTGAAAGTTTGAGGAATGATTCTTTTCTTCCTCGGGAGTCTGATGCAGGAGCATCTGGACTTAGCCAACTATGTGATGGTTTGTTCACATGTTGTGGCTAAATGAGTTGAATTTCATTAACTTGAGTGGTCAAAATTCAATTTTAGTCAAGAGGGTCGGATCTCTCGAAAATGATCTGTACTTCATTATTGTAATAGTTAGGAAATTGTCTTATTTTAAACTAAGGGATAAGTTGTTAGCATAGGTGTGTAATAGAGCTAAAAAATAGAGATTTGATTGTTAGATTAATTAAAATAGAGATCGAGTTGTTAATACAGTTAGAATAGGATTTGGCTCATAAAAGAGAAGAAATTGTAATGAAAAGGGATTAGCTGAGATGATTGAGATTGGAGTGAGAGGCGAGAGTTGAGTGATAGAGAGGGTTTTGAGATTGAAATAGAGGTCTGTTAAATCGCTGTAATTTAGCCGAGAGGGCCACGACTCTGTAACTATTATTATATTGAAGGAATTTGATTTAGTGTTCATCTGTGTGTTAATCCTGGTAAAAACTCTCGTTTACCTCTGTGTATTTGCATTTTGAAACTAAATCGGGTATTTTTCTTGTTTTCACACTTTAATTGTAAATCTCAGTGTTTATGTGTTAATCGCGGTCATTAGTATTAATGGCGGGGGTAGAAGAGCACAAAAAGGCTTGATCGTGGTTGAAGACCCGCAATCGATCTTAGTTGTCGATCGCAAATTCAAACTTTTGGGTCACAGTCAACGGCGGGGTTAGGCCTGTTTTTCACTCGTGTGTTAGTTGAAGAACCGCTAGCCGTAGGATTTGATGGACTTCATTATCCAATGGATATCGAGTTTTAAGATGATCGAATGATAATCTCAAATCCGGACCTGAACTCTTATAGACCAAGAGTTTATAAACCATATCGGCTTCGTAAGGGCGGTTAAGTGTTGCGCAAGTTCCCTAGCCGATATCGTTGTGAACCATTGGATCCAGCACGCTTTGATCAACGGTGTAGAGTAGAGCGCTTGTGCAAAAAGGGAAAGTCAATGTGGGACCAATTGCTGTTCAGTTGACCTCCTGCGTCAAAACATAAAAGAACTTGAGCTTTCAACTCTCTCTCCACACACAACATGACATCCAAGGTGCATTAAATGTACATTATAATGATAAAAAAAATAAATATACAACAAAATGCTTGATTCTTGTGAAATATAAAAACCTAAAAAATAAATATTATTAAATTAAATATAAAAATTAAAAAATAAATGAAAAATATATACCTACAAAATTTATGATGTATAATAATTAAATTAGCAAATATACATCCTCACCATACATTGAAATAAAAGTATATAAAATTGACCACATCAATTCAAAACACCACTTGAAAAAGACACTAACTTTTTAATCAGTAAAAAAAACAAAAGCCAAAAATAATGTGAAAATTGCTACATGACATTTCTATAAATTTCATATTAAATATTTTTCATTTTATATTTTTTTCTTTTAAAATAAAATTTATTTATCGTTAATAATTTCTTTAATTGGAATTAAAAAATAATATAAATGATTTTTATTTTTTATTTTTCTTTTCATAATATTAAAAAACTTCATAAATTTATAACATCAAATTAAACCAATATAAAGCCAAGTAAGTAAATGGAAAGTATATGCTTATTTCGAGAGGAATAGATTAAAAAAACAAAACATTTCATATCATAATGATACACTTTTAAATAGTAGTGGGCATGCTTTAAAAGCCACTTTGATAAGATAAAAGAAAAATAGTTTGTAGGTTAGATAGTATTCACATTTGATAAAATGGGAATGCTTGTATGTAAGACATGTTTACATTTTTAATGTTGATTTGTTATTTATATGATTTAGGGATAATAATATGTGAGTATTAAAGTAACATTTTTCTCTTAGTTTAAAGGCTAGAGTGAGGTTGAAGGATGATGTTAGAAGTAGGGAAGCACTAAAGAATTTGAGTTTTTAATTAATTAATTTAATATGAATGATCTCATTTTTCTTTACACACACAAAATGAAATTATTATTATCTAATTTTAAGGTCACGGCCAAGTTATACACCACATTGGTGTATGAGACCCCTTTGTTTGTGGGACAAAGGACCTACTTTCGCGCAATGATTTGACTGCTAAGTTTGCGAAGGCATACATACTCTGCCCCCTCTGGTTTTGAACCTATGACCTCTTAAGAGGAAACACATGCTCTTAACCATAAGGCCCACTCAAGCTGTAAAATAGTATTCTTGCTTTCTTTCTTTACAACATTTATAATATTAATAATAATTACATTAATAAGTATATATCCTCGAAATACACTAAAATAAAAATATGTAAAATTGGTCACATCAATTTCAAAACACCATTTGAAAATGATTTTTTTTTTTAATATTTGTTTATAATAAACAAAAGGCAATAAATAACTAGTTTGAGCATAGGGCAGAGCTCCTTAACTCTATGGAGCTTGCATCGTCACATGAAGAACATGGATTAGAGACTGGATCATATAGAGAAACACCTCGACATTCAAACCCCAACAACAACCAGGACCCCATTTAGGTTGTAGCACATGAAGGACACTGATTAGAGACTGGACAAAAAATGAAAATGAAAATGATATTTTAACGTCCACGAGACTAAAATAGTCTATGGGACCATCAATTCTCTGTTTTTAAGCCTTTTGCAATTCAATCATTTTCTTATTCAAATTGATGATGAGCTGACCCAACCTTCTAACAATCCCCTTACTAAAAAGACAATTCCAAGAAATTGATGCTAACATATTCCCATAACTTTCTCTAATGTCTTTGAACACATCACATTTTAAAATGAAATGTTTTTCTCATTTTCTTATTCAAATTGATGATGAGCTGACCCAACCTTCTAACAATCCCCTTACTAAAAAGACAATTCCAAGAAATTGATGCTAACATATTCCCATAACTTTCTCTAATGTCTTTGAACGCATCACATTTTAAAATGAAATGTTTTTCTGATTCCATTGCCCGAGACATGCAAAATGTGCCAGAGACGTGATTCCAGTGTCCTAGACATGCAAAATGTACACACCTGTTCTTCCCAAGCTTCTTTAGGCCTTTTCCACCATCTTGTTTCACACCGAAGTTGAAGCGAGTTGGTTCTTAATTGAGCAATAAGAACCTTTGTCTTCCAGAGAATGCTTGCTCCAATGTACTCTTTTTGTTGGAGATCACACGTAGGGTTGAATTCTTTGATATAATACTTCTTTTTTCTACCCGACTCTTTTCCCCATACCCATTTACAAAATTTTTAAATAACAAAATTCTTTAGTTCCTTGCTATTTGTGGGATAGACATTGAGGTAGATATTCCATTTTTGCATCCATGTGTAGTTTTGTCCCATCCATGTTTTCTTTTTCACTGATGATAACATTAGGCCATTTACTTATTCCCATTTGCTCAATTCTTTTTAGATATCTTATGAGCCGCACCATAGCAATTGCTTCCACGAGAGTTACTCCTTTTTCACTCAACATTATCTCATAAGGTACTGAACTTTTTATTTTGAACTTGCTCATGATCAAGCATTTTTGGATTTTCTCACTTGCCAGATCCGAAATTCAGATAGATCTATGCTAATTAATAAATAAAAGTTAATAAATTTTTTATGTTCTATTATTAATTTCTTTAACCAATTAAAAACACGTATTTTTAATAAATGAAAGTCAATAATAATGTGAAAATTGTCACATAACACTTTTACTAATTCCACAATAAATACTTTTTTTTTTAAAATAAAGAATTTAGATGCCATTGTTAATTTCATTAACGATTTAGAAAATAATATAAATAAAATCTAGAAATAATAAGTAGAAATATTAAAGTAACATTTTTTTGTGAGAATGCTCTACTAAGAATGTTGATAAATATACTTTAAGACATAAAAGCATTACAACAGAATTTTTCAAAGTATTATAGCTCATCATATCTCTAACTTAAATTTGAATCCAATAAAAAATATAACAATCATTTTACCTAACCATCTACCATAACTCTAATTAACAATTTTATTAAAAAAAAATTAAAATTAAAAAATTCTTATATTTCCCTTATTTCCATTTCATCTCAAAAAAATATATAATTTACTCAATTTTTTATATTCACTCAAATTTTAATATACCACCAAAAAAATATAGTTTACTATTTAAATAACAAAAATATATAATTTGAACCATGTAAACCACCATTTATAGAACAAAAATAAATATATAATTTACAATTTAAATAACAAAAATATATAATTTGAACGATGTAAATCACAATTTATACCACAAAAAAACGACAATAAAGAAGTTACCAAACGCCCTCCAAAATTACCCTACTCCCTCGTTTGAAGTAAAAAATCAACCAAAAGAAATTGAAATGATTTGAAGATAGAAGTAGCACATATATAGCTTTAGATTGAGATACCCGTTACATGATTTGCCCCGGGAGTCTGGTATTACAGATAAACAGTGGAGTTCCATGGAGCTCCTTGGCAGTGGAGAACTGAAATAGGCGGTGTACCGTTTGTTAACCTCCCGATATACACAAAGGTCTGGCTCATCCTCTTCAAACATGAAGAGGAGAGGTAGTATGGGTTTGAATAACACAGCCAGGAACACAGGCTCTCTGATTTCACCCAAACCACCGATATCAACACCACCCTCACCAACAGCAAGAATTCCTCTCCATCACAAAATCTTCAAAACCATCACTAAAAAGAGATCTATTAAGCCCTCCAAAAGCGTGACCACCAAACGGACTCTCCTCCATGATTTTGGGAAAGAACTCACTAGCTGCAAATCCCCATTGTTGTGGCAAAAACCATTCTATACCCTGGTCGAAGCTTCATATAAAACTGGTGATACTACAGATTGTTGCTGGAGAAGCCTTGGAGTGGGAATGAAGGAGTTGAAGTTAGACATCACATTCCCCACTGGGCAGACCTTCAGATGGAAGAAAACAGGTCCATCAGAGTACACAGGGGCAGTGGGAACTTATTTGTTCACACTCAGACAAGTTGTTACTGATGATGATGATGATGAAGAAGAAGAAGAAGAAGAAGTTGAGTATTTCATTCATAACTCAAGTGGGTTCTCTCAGGAAGCCGAAGCGGCCCTGAGGGATTATTTGAATCTCGGTATTTCATTGACAGACATGTGGAAGGGCTTTGCAGAAGCAGATTCCAGGTTTGCAGCATTGGCTCCTTACATGGGTGGTGCTCGTTTGCTCAGACAGGATCCTCTCGAGTGCCTTTTTCAGTTTATTTGTTCTTCCAATAATAATATTCAGAGGATCACACAGATGGTGGAGTTTTTGTCCGGATTTGGACCTTGTTTGGGAACTGTTGAGGGAATTGAGTTTCATGCTTTTCCTTCATTGGAAGAGTTGTCTTCGTTCGATGAAGGGCAGCTTCGGAAAGCAGGATTCGGTTATAGGTTTGATTCTATCCTTTCTAGTTATTTATTTGTTTTTTCCTCCTTCGGAATTGCATCAAAATAGAGTTCCAGGGGCTCCACTGCAAATAGCAGACATCATCCCTTTGAAGGCTGATGCCATAAGAGCGCGGGCAGGTCATAACACAAATGGAACCCTGATGGACAGTTCAACAACATGTCATGGTCTAACCTTCTAATGAAGAGTTGGTCCTGTGCCAATCCAGTTAGCCAGAGAGCCAACCAGCAAGGTACTGGTGAAACCTTTTAAGAAAGGGTTGGTCCTGGCTATGTTACCAGAAACCCGACCAGGAGATCTGTTTATTGTTCTGTTTCCATTCCCCCGTTGATATTAAATTAGTACATTACTGATACATTTTATATGCATAATATATACTAGGAGGGGGTGTCGGTTCATGTTTCTTATCCCCCGAAATTCTATAGCCCTGTTTCTTATTATGCTCGTTTGGTGTTCTGCTTCTTGTTCTGGTTTTTGGTAACATGGGGTTCTCCATTAACCCACCCAGCCAACCATGCAGTAAGGTCCTCATTATCCCGGTAAAGTTTTGATCAACTCTCGAACTAAAAATATCCTGAGCAACCCTTCTGACACACAGGATTGGTCCTGCCTTGCCAACGAACCAATCTCTTGTTGGGCTCCTCATGGGAACCTTGCCAATACAGCAACACCTTGTTGACATACTTTGTCTTTCAGTTCTCGAAATTGATGCTCTGATTACTTGGAAAAATTATCAATTTACATAACCTAAATCGCTTTATCTTGGAAACTTTGCAAAATGGACAAATGACAACTTCATGCCCAAAATCCTAAACCCAACTGGTAAGCAGGGTCAACATATCAAAACAAAATTGACCTTACAATAAACCGTATGATAAAAAAAAATAATCAAAATTAGTATTGAAGTCAGAGTCATAGTTCAAACTTAAGTCTCAGCAGTGCTGCAGATAATAATTCACCATTTGTTTGCTCAGGATTTCCCACATTGTGGTTTGGTGCTCCACCCTGTAACTGCACATCTGCCCGTCTTCACACCCCACCCTTGCTGAACCCCAAGATTTCCTCTGCCCATGGCACTGATGTAGGCTAACTACCAACATTTTGTACTTAGGCCTCCCTCTCACTAATTCAAGTGTCATTTTTTAATATTTAGCAGCTTTTTTTGGTGGCCCAGTGGAATGAATTTTGGGTCGTCAAACATCATCACTATAACATTAAGTGACTTCTCATTTTATTGTGGAGAAAGAAGAAACCATGGTAAACTGAGCTCTCTCGATGATTATACTTCAAGGCCTTCAAGCATCATCATTATAACAGTAAGCGACTTTTCGTTTTATGTTGGAAAAATAAGGAACTATGGTAAACTGAGCTCTCTGGATGATTGATACCCAACTGTCCCATATCCAGATGTAATCTCCCCTCATTTGCATGAGGCCTGTATTCAGTGTGGCATGTGATGTGGACTGAACTTGGGATCGCAATTTGGCAAACGCCAAACTTGTTTCATCTGTTCTTGTTATGTTTTGTCTTTTATCATGTTTCTCTCAGAGTGTATCCATGAAAAAGAAGAATTTAGTAAAATCAAAATATGTTTACTGGAAGTTGATTCTGCATTCGTAGAAAATTGAAATGTTTCAGGTAGCCCCTGACATCTCTAGCTCCATTGCCAGACCTTGCCATCTCACTCACTCATTCCTTTTTAGCAGGCCATTACTATTTTGTATCGTGCACAGACTATTGAGTATTTTGTATCATACCATGGTGTCTTATATGCGTGTCGTGGCAGCGCTACCACTGGTTTCTTTCTCTCTATATGTTATTTTTAGCGTTTTTTTAGGAGATGTGCTTGCACTCCCACATTGGAGTCATATTGACTGTACCCTTCTTCAGTCCCATTGACCTATTTCTGGTCATCAGTTGGACATTAATTAATTTACTTACTTTGTGGCAGCGCTACCACTGGTTTCTTTCTCTCTATATGTTATTTTTAGCATTTTTTTAGGAGATGTGCTTGCACTCCCACATTGGAGTCATATTGACTGTACCCTTCTTCAGTCCCCATTGACCTATTTCTGGTCATCAGTTGGACATTAATTAATTTACTTACTTACCTTCAAATTCAGAGTAATGTCACTTATCTTTTTTCTTTAATATGTTGACGTCCACAGATGACTAAAGGCAGTCAAAGGCACTGGATATTACAACCATAGCATCATGTAATTTCCTCGGGTATCTTCAATCTAATTAATAAACAAAAGGCATTTGGCAAAGTGTAATACTTGCAAATTGTCATCAATCAATAAAATAGCTTAACCAATAGAAAAGAACTATTTGCTATACAGTTGTCAGTGGTCAGAAAACCTATCCTTCCTTATCGACTATTCTAAGTCTGGAACTGACATAAACCTGTCATCTGCAGAAGAATTTGCTGACATGGAGTACTACAGTGCAATCTTGGGTCGAGTCTAATAGTACTTCTTGAAGAGGTTAAAGAAGAGGTGTCTCTTCTCAGTTCCATCACACAAATTTCTATTGCTGTTACTCCTCCCATAAAACTGTACATGCTAATGCTGAGGCCTTGATCGTTGCCTCTTTGGTATATATGCCTCTTCTGGCATATCGTGGCACACAAGTACTTTCAGCACACATTTTTGTGGTCCAGGATCTATCCAGCTAGTTGATATTTAGGTCAAGCGTGGAGGTGATACCAGCATATATTGTGCAAAAATACTGTTTCAATGACCCTAGAGAGCCCTGATGGGGTCATTATTTTAGCTTCTATTTTCTTGTTTAATCCATAAGGAAAAGCTACATTCCTTCATTGCTGATACGGTTTATATCTGTTTTCATACTTTTTTCTCTATAGATCGTATCAAATGCGTTAGAGCAATGGAGTAGTTGTAAAGGTGGATGCCCAGGTCTCCCACAATGAGAAGCGGGATGCATGGGCAGCCCCCCATGATTTCCTCCTTCAGTTTTTCAAAAAAAGTAAAAAAAACTATCTGAAAAAACAAGTCTAATAAACTGACTCTATTTTCGTAATAAACTGACTCTATTTTCCCTAATTATATTTCTCATTTGAATTTACAATGGTAAATCACTTGATGGATAGTGAAATCCAATTGGCAATTAGTCTTTAAGTGTATCATTTATCATTTTATGTTTTCACATCTCTTGAATTTTATTTTAGAGATGGCTCCCACTAGAGTTGCAGGGGAGTTGCCCCCCCCCCGTTCCATGCCCCCACTCCCAATTCGCGCTCCGGGTGGGAGCAACTCGAGAGCTAGTTGGGAGCTATGTTGCATAGGTTCCCGAACCCAGAGGTGGGGTTCTCGAACCTGTCCTGGGTTCCCGTCCCCACGTTCCAGGTGCTGGAACGGGTACCTCTGAGAAGAACCTGTTGACGGTGCTGGACCTGCCAACATGTCAAGGGGATCTTCCTGGTAAGAAGTCCCAACTAGACCTCAAACTGTTCGGTGTAGGAGTCCCAACAGTGGGTCGTAAGGTAATGCCTTGACCGCGGTGTCGCACAGAGGCAAATAGAATAACACTATCAGCAGCAAGGGTGTGACTGATGCAGTGAGTTAAGGAATGTGTGTGAGAGGTTCCAACACTTCGAAAGGGGAAGGAGGTTAAGGTGAGTTCCAGGTTGAAAGGGATTAGTCCCAACTCGGCTAGGAACACACAACACAACTGACACGCACAACTTCTAGCAGAGCAGTCCACTCAGATGTGGCAATCATATCATACAAGGTAAGATAACACGTACAACACTCACGGATCAGTCTGAGACGAGTGTGACGGTTGTTATAGCAAGGTTCAAGTGAAAGGTCTATTTGATGTCCGATAGAGCAGTCGACACGGATGGTGACAACATTAACAACATATGCAACACATTAACAACAAGATTCATATAATTGCATGTGAATCAATGCACACACAAGTACGTAAGTTAAACAACACATCATTAAAGCAACCGGAGCAGTCCAGCTACAATAACAACATATGCATGAAAATGCGCTGACTCTTATTATATAAAGAGGTGTAAGTCACAATCATACAATACATCCAAGTAAACCTGCTAACCCCAACAGTGGAACGTTACAACCACATCCGCCTGCTCCTCCAAAGAGATGTACTAGCTCTGTGCAGTGGAGAAGCCAAGGCGCGTTACAATACTGTCCAAGCCTTCGTCAAAATAGTCTTAGTAGAAGCTTGGCTGACCAAAAGCCTATACAATGAGTTATGAGGGACTATTTATAGCAAAGGGTGGGGTGACCCTTGACATTCTCTTTTGTGACCATTCAACTACCCTCATGACTCTTCACCTACTCTATGACTGTCACATCCACTCTTGACACTTGACTTACACTTGACATGACTCAACATTACAATGCACATGTACCCATGTAAACAATGGCTTGGACAAGCCAAACTAGACATCATTTGGACTTAGACAACCATAGAAGTCTAACTGCTTGACATCGTCATGCTGATTAACAGTGACATATTGATGCCAAGATTGGTAGTCCTTGAGAGTGTCCGTGTGTTCTGTTGTGACATCCCTCTGAAACTTGAACCTTGCCTCCATAGCATCTGGGTACATTGCTCGGGCTCCTTTGTTCGACTCGTTTGTGAGCATGCGCATCATTGTGTTTAGTGTGGCCGGACCAACAACATACTTGCGCATGATGTTTGCACTCATAGGCAAGTTTGGGCTGGTGGCGGTGCGCATCAACTTGTCGAAGTACGAGTCAAGCTCCTGTTGGACCTGCTTCTTGGTCTTCGCTTGGGTGAGGGTCCCAAATGATGGGATTGGATGAGTGTGCACTATAACCTCCATGCTTTTGAATACTCGTGCATGGGAAGCCTGTATGCTAGTGATGAGTTGCGGTAGGTCTTCATAGTTTCGAATCTAACTCCGGATACGTGCTTGCAGCTCGACCGCATTGGCCTTCATCATCTTTGGCAAGTGAAGCGGGGCTCCTTTGTACTTCATCGTCCATGCTCGCATGTTATCAACAACAATATGTATGTTCTTCAAGATGCGTACTCTTCTTGCACATCGCTACTGCGATCCATGGAGATGAACGACTGCCCGATGCACGGTATTAAACTTGGAGTACAATGCTTGCATAAGCCAAGGATAACACTTCATCTAGTATTGCCTTCTTCAGTTCAGCTCGGGCGGACATTGTCACCAAGTCTCCTCCCTGCTTGGCCACCTGTAGTTCCTTCGCCATTCACTCATTCTCAGCTATGAGAAAATGAACACTTGAGCTAGTGGCTTCGACATACACTCTAGTTGTATCAGCCAACACAACTAGATGCTTGTGCACATCAGTCACGATCACTTGCTCTTCAAATTGCACAGGGGATGTTTGGTCCTCCGGAGTCGGTACTCTTTGAGACTGCACAACTCTGTGATGAGATTCGTCAAAGGAGATGTTGTGCATAATGTTGCAGGAAATGCCCCCCCGAGTCAAAAGCCCGATCCGCGATCCGTACAGATCCGCCCTTCGAAACGCATTTTTCCGAAACGCGGATTAGGCTGAAAAATGCGGTTCTTGCCATTTCGGAACCTTTCGGCCCGATCCGCGTTTCGGTTTTTTGGATCCGTGTTTCAGTTTTTCCGAAACTCTCGAAACACGTTTTGTACGGAGATAATTGAGCAACTATATGCTTAACACTAGTCCATTTGGGAGCATGCATGCAATTAGTGATTCTAGGATGATGATGATCGAGTTGAGATGCCACGCCCATCTGGTCCCTTGGTTCCTAGGTTCCATGGTTCAACACCAACAGCAGGGGGTTCGTCTTCATCAGTTTTAGTGCCACAACTTCCACAGGCACCATCTTCTTCATTGCCACCACATGGAGGCCTGCCTCCATGTTCTCTTCCTGGTGGAAGGAGGAGAGATTAATAGATATATTCACAATTTACTACTTTTGTCATAGATTAATCATTAGATTTGTAGGCTTGTGAATTTGAACCTTTTTGTCTTGGCGATGACCAAGTGACCTATTTTGTAAACATTGTTATTTGAATTTTGGACATGACAAATGTTGACAATTGCTCACTTGCTAGATAAATCATAATATGCTCTATGTTTTATGTTTTATAATATGCTTAAATGTTTTATGTTTTATAATATGCTTACAAATTTGATGTATGTTTGTAATTGCTAGAATATAGATGGTTGATGCTCGAATAATTAATCATTGATGTACATACTAGTAACTACAATAGTACAATGGAATCATGGATGCCATATCTATCTTGATTTATTAAAAAATATGCATGTTTTCATGTCTTCTACAACTAATTTGGTATTTGGGATGTTTATTTTGAATATAAATGCAAAAAAATATTATATATATATATATATATATATAGCAGATGCTTCCGCAGACGCTTCGCTTCCTAGATTTTTGGAAAATGACGCTTCCGCGTCCCTGCTTCCAAAAAACGTCCCCGTTTCGTGCAACATTGGTTGTGCATCTTTGCTTCTGGTTGACCACCAAGGATCTCAGTGCCTCCTTGGTCATTTGAGACTTGCTCATTGTCTGGATGCATTGAAGCAGGTGAGTCAACCTCTCTTTGGTGAGGCATGAGGTTAGTGTCCTGTTCCAACTCCTGCTGCTCCATGTTTGCATCCAACTGTTCAAGACCCTGTTCTATCTCATGAGCAAAGTCTTGCCCCTGCGAGGGTTCACCCTGTTTGCCTGATGCCAGCTGTTCAGAAGAATCAACTACTTGTACGGGCGCTGCTTCGTCTGTCTGCACGTGATGCGCCCCCTGTTGAATCTGCTGTTGCTGCGCTTCCTTCTCTTGTTGGCACAACTCTTGTTCTTTCCGGAGTTGCTCCCTCAGCTCATGCAACTCCTCTGCTTCTTCCATTCTCTTCTTATCCATCTGCCTTCATGCGATTCGCTTGTCACGCTACTGCCTCTTCTATTGAATAGCCATAACTGCTTGTTCTACAAGTGGATCTGCTTGAAACTTGCATCTTTGTTCCTCCTCCATGCGATTGCCAATCTTTCTCTTCCCTTTGTCGCACATAGGTATGCTTGGCTTTGGTGTTGCTACTACTATTGGTGTTCTCCATGATGTTGTTTCATGTTGTTGTGCCAACCATTATGCGGCAAAACCAACCTGTTTATTGGGCCTGAAGGAATTGTAATAGTATCTCCATGGGTCCTCTTCGGCCCAATGAAATGCCCCATGGATCCAATTTAACTGAACTCTCATGCATTTATCCTTCACAATGCAATGTGGGTCATACGGGTTGAAATTTCAGAGGTCGAACGGGTATTTCTTCATCTGTTGAACTTCGACATCCGCTTGCTTGATGCTTCGGATCTCGTATAACCCAATCCGCAACGGAAGAGTGGGTCGAACGGGTATTTCTTCATCTGTTCAGCTTCGACATCCGCTTGTTTGATGCTTCGGATCTCGTATAACCCAATCTGCAACGGAAGAGTGGGCCAAGGTGCCTTCTTCCGCTGCAGCCTAGCTGTCAATCCTATTGAGATATGATATGCTACTTCCTGCATGATAAGCACGTCCAAAGCAAACTTTGGTAGAACATGCAGAGGCTTCTCTGCACTGAACACTTGGATGAACGTGCCGGTTGGTGAGGCATACCAATCTGCAATGCCTAACAATGCCTTCATCGCTTCTTCTGACATGCAGGGTGGATCTTGTTCGAATATCAACCTGTACACTAGGGTGACAAGATGGTCGGATAGCCGTTTGATCACTCCTCTAAAGCTGCACTTGGACAATAACTTGAAATACATGCTCACAATAGTCTCCACTGGTGACCATGCCCACTCTAAGCCCGGGAACTCATGTCGGGCACAAACTGCATCTAGAATGTAGGCGGACATATAAATCTCTACATGCATGCCTTCGGGTGACTGTCGAGCCTTCGTGACTTGCTCCTTCAGCTGATGAGCCACTATGTTGGACCAGTTGCATGGTCTTCCTTCTTTAGCTAGTTGGTCCTGTGCGACCACCCAATTCTGAGGGAAGGTTTCAGTGCTCGCTTGGCCACTCAGTTGACATGCGAATATGACCAAGTATTGGTATGCCTTCCTTAATATCTTCGTCTTATAGATTTGATTGGGGGTCATCTTGAAGCGAGTTGGCTCCTTTACCCAATCCTTTAGAATGTCTCTGGAGTGGCCTTTGCTGTTGGGCAAGCTGAACGGGGGAGTCATGACAATCATGGGCTCGGTCATCTAATACATCTCATTGTAATCTCATGCCCAGAAGGTTGCAAGCTTCGTCCCACTGACACTACTCAAGGTCATCGTCTCGGGGTCAGTGTGAGAGACGATCCAGTGAATCATGTTCGCGCATGGGAATGCAGGGTATCTGCATGCAATCCGGTACAAGCCAGACTTATGAATGTTCACGTACACCTGACGGTCTTCAAGGTCTTCCCCAAAAGTACCTGTGAATGTTTCATTCACCTCTTGCCACTTCAGTTTGATGTCCTTGTCTAGATACAACTTCGTATCTTCATAGATCGGCAAACCAGAGGACACCTGCTCAGCTGCTGCTCCAACTGCCATACCATCAGTGTCCTGAGATCCTGTTCTCTTGGAAGCCATTAAGACAGATGAACACCTGAAAGATCTGGAAACAAGCAGCATGCATGGCAAGAAATATGTCAGTAAAAACAAAGCAAATCCGGGGAAGGACACAACACATACCTGATAAACTAATGAGCAAGATTGCGCAAATTTCACTGGGAGGCGGAGTGAGTGGCTGCTAGAATTGTGCAAAAGGCAGTTTAGGGTTTTTGGGAGGTTGGACTGGCCGCTTGATCTGCGAAATGCGCAATCCAGTTGGCTGTTGGCCCAGGGATAGATTTGCGCAATTTCCTGGGCCAAGCAGCCATTGTCCTCCAGGAATGTGCAAAACAATCCAGGAGGTCAGTGCTGGCCCATAATGCGCAAATCTGGAGAGGAAGGCGAGCCTTCCTTCCCCAGATTGCACAATGCAGCCTTGGTGAAGGCAGAGACTGGGCCAAGGTTGGCTCAACTCGTCAACGGGCAACTGAAAACAAATAAGTCGATGAAATGCACAGCGACACTAAGTGATAGTAGAAGTGATAAACAGTGCATGCAAAACATGAATGGAAGATTCAACAAATTGATCAATATGCATGTGGGTGAGGTTGTTCGCCGGTTGGGCGAACGTCCATGCAAAACAGTTTCATGCATGCGACAACAGTGAGATAGCAATAAAAATTGAAACAGAGCTAGGACAAGCTACAATATATATAAATGACAATAGGCGTTCAAAGAAATCAAGCAAACAACAATCACACAAGCAGATACACAAGAAGCGACATAAGTGCTAAAAAAGACAAATTGAGGCCACTTACCTGTGAATAGCTGAGTCGGATGTGTCGAAGAGTCCTGGATGTGTTGTGGGATATCAGACTTCCAAGATTGATGTGAATGAATGAGCTGTGATGCGTCAAATAAATAAGTTTGGTCTCATGACATGCTCGCCACAAATCTAGGAAAATGTGCCACTTGGAGGGAAGCTTCTAAAACAATTTTGCATGTAACCCCCGATTGCTAAAAATAGCTCCCTGAATCATGAGATGCCTTTTGCATGTTGCCTCTTGCTATTTCGGGAAGATCAAGTCATGCATGCATGCAAGTCAAGTTTCCTTGGTCCTGGGTGGAACTGGTCAACCAGACTGTTCATGCATGCGAGTGCTCAACTGCTCGGGAAAAATGCGCATTCTTGGCTTGGAGCTGGGCTGACTGCCCAAGGGGATTGTGCAATTTTTAGGCTAAACAGTTGGTTGCTGCCCAGGTTTGCGGAAATCCTGGGCTGAACAGCCTGTTGCTGGGAAAAATTGCGCAAATCCTGCTGGAAGGGTTTGCTGGTAGGATTGCGCAATCTTGGATCCCAACAGGCTGTCAGAGAGGATTGCTCAATTCCTTGAGGGAAGGCTGGTTTCTCTCTAGGAATGCGCAATTTTCAAGGGGAAGCTGCTCAGCCTGCAGTTGGACCAAGTCTGGGTAAGCAGCCTGTGAGGGGAATGGATCGACAGGCTGCCTTTGTGCGTGGGAAACATTGAAGCTTGAGTACTTGACGAAGCAAGATAAAGTGCTGTGTAAGGTTGGTAGGGAGGCTCCAAAACAAGCTAAGGCAAAATTTTGGAGGGTGGTTGTAGCCGCTACGCTAGAATCCTGAAGAACCCAGTCCTTCTTGAAAGGACCCCCGAGATTTTGAAATCATAAACCGGGTTCTTTTGATACATCAGGTATCGAGAACCCCGAAAAAGGGTGCTTGGCTGGTTCGTCGGAGGCATGGGGAGAAAAAAATAATTTAATTTTTATTTAATTAAAAATCACAAAACCCTAAACGAAGTCAATTTGACCAAATTTATTCGTTGGCGGCAAGACTTTTGGTTAGTTTTTATCCTTGCCCGAATTGCAACTCCATTTGTACAACGTTGGCGTCCATTTTCGGTCCATTTCCGCAGCAACAGTGAGCATGACGAGCATCCATTATCGCAGCAGTGGGCACGACCTCCATTTTTGCACGCACAGGTGAAGAGTCTCAGACAACAGCTCAAGAGACGTCGGCAGAGTTTGTGACTTGTCAACATTTGGGTGCAGCGCTACAACAGGACTGCAAGTTTTTTTTGTTGTTGTTAAATTTTCTATCTTTATTCCCAATTTTCACCTTCCAGGCTTCCACATTGTCTGATTTTCATGGTCATTAATTTAATAATTTAACATGAGTCATGTTAAATCTGCATTGCCGATAATCATAGACACTGAATAAGGCATCAATCTATCTCTCTGGCCCCTTGGGCAAGATGGGAAATAGGATCATGTCATAAAAAAAAGCGTGGAGAATACGACATGGTGCAGAAGACAACCATCGCAATCTTGTATGTGCTCATTGAGAAAGGATTGCAAAGTGTCGATGTAGATGTAATATTCCCAACTCAAATATACTCAATTTTCTCTTAAAATTTCTGAGTTTTTAATTGAGTTTCAACGATTCTTAATTGAGGTATTTTATCAAATAGTTGAAGGAAAACTACTGTAGATGTTGGTTTTATATTTTCTCTCAAGTGACATGGACAGGGGTCATTGCAGCAATGGGAAAATGCTTCAAATAACTAGACAACTATTTATAAACTCAGAATTAGACTTTCATTGTTGTAACAACTTAAAATGATGAAAATTTTTGAACATAAACAACCATGCAATTAACTAGACACCAATAGCATTACCGCAGTATATAAATGGAATATCAGCCTTTAAATAATGGATCTTCAGCCATTAAAATCAGTGTTCTACAACAGAGATGGATCAACAATAAATATAGCTTGTTCTCTGAAAAATCATTGTTTAACAAGGCAAAGTCTGATCTTGTTTAAGAGCAAATTTCCCAATTTTTACAATGCCATTAGGAAGGACACAACTGAAACATGCTCCATCTGATAAGAACTTAAACTTGTTGATTGTTAGAGCTTCTGCAATTAACTTGATTTCTTGAGTAGGCAAGCTGCTACAGGGTTTGGCAAAAATCTTGAAATCTGGACAATGAATAAGGATACATAAATTGGGCTCTATTATCTCTTGAAATAGGATATTCGATCAACCTTTAACCTTTGAAATCAATTCCTTTATGACTCTATCCATTTTCAGATTTAAGTTACTTTCTCACAAACAAGTCCTCCAATTCTCTCAAACTAGAAACTTTGAAATTTCAATGTGAATGTTGAATGTTCATTGTTCAATGATGTGTATGTTTAAATCTTTGAAGTTTAAATCATAAATATTTTATTTTTCTTGTTTGAAGTTGAAAATATACAAATTCATGTATAATATAATTTATAAAATAAATTTATTAAATTATACATATATACCTGACGAACCCACACATCTTGTTTCAAAAAGTGACGTCCCCATCCCCATCCCCAAACCCAAGTTTCTTGGCAACATAGGTCGGGAGCGCGCTCCATGCAAAAAAAACGCTCCCTAATTTTTCGGGATCGTTTAGTCTTTTTTGTAGTAATATTCCAAATGCAATTTTTCTCAAAGAAACAAATAAGTTTTGAGTGGGGCAGCGTAATGATCAAGCCTATGGCCCTAGTATTGATATTGATATGCTGTTAAAATTGGCAACTAGGGCCAAACTCCATGTGGGTCATCTTATTAATGGAAGCTGATATTTTTCTTGGATCCCTCTCATCGAGAGGCGTAGGATTGATCTAAAGATCATCCGATTTCGATAATTATTCATGGAGATATGAATTTATTTATGTTATGGGACAATTTGTCAAGGTCGGCCAACAATCAAATAAACCCCACTTGCGCTCAACGTTTTACTATAAATAGAGATGGCCTTCAAGTCATTTTCAACACACTTGGGATCTCTTCCTCTCTACTTGTCTTTGTATTTCAGTACGGGGAGAGATCCTAAGAGATAATGCTGCCCTAATCCAGAGGGAAGAAGCCGAAACTGCCGGGAATAGCCCGGAATTGCCGAAACTACCGGAACTTCCGGGGAAAAGTCGGAACTGCTGGGAAAAGCTGGAACTGCTGGGAAAAGCTGGAACTGTCGGGAAAGCTAACGTAGAGGGAAGAAGCTGGAATTGCCGGGAATAGCCGGAGCTGCCGGGAATAGCCGGAACTGCCGAGAACAATCGGAATTGCCGGAACTGTCGGGAACTGCTAGAACAGGTGGGAAAGCTAACGTAGAGGGCAGAAGCCGGAACTGCTGGGAACAACCGGAATTGCCGGAACTGCTAGAACTACCGGAACTATTGGGAACAACTGGAATTGCCGGAATTGCCGGAACTGCTGGAATTGTCGGAACTGCCGGAACTGCCGGGAACAATCGGAACTGTTGGGAATAGTTGGAACTGTCAGGAACTGCCAGAACAACTAGAGCATCTATCTTTGAAGGAGAGCAACATGCAAGGGACAACTAACTAACATTGAGACAATTGTATGCTACTTAGCAGCAAACACACCAAGCATGCAATGTTACAACTAGCATGCAAGGGACAACTAACATGCAACAACAAGCATGCAACAACAAGCATGCAAAGGACAACAACCATGCTGGGGACAACAAACAAGCTAAGGACAACAAGCAAGCAAGATGCAGCCAACACATAGGTCCGTATGGCAACATGGTGCAACAATGGCACATAATGCAGTACAATAATGGGTACAGTCATGATTAATGAAGCATGATGAGATGCATCATAGTGATGATGGGTGCAGCATGGTGCAGCACGGTGAGGTGCAACATGATACAAAATGCAGCACAATGTTAGGTGAAGGAGTCACCTTGGAGAATTAGTTGAAGCAGCATGTCTAGAACAACTAGAGCATCTATCTTTGAAGGAGAGCAACATGCAAGGGACAACTAACTAACATTGAGACAATTGTATGCTACTTAGCAGCAAACACACCAAGCATGCAATGTTACAACTAGCATGCAAGGGACAACTAACATGCAACAACAAGCATGCAAAGGACAACAACCATGCTGGGGACAACAAACAAGCTAAGGACAACAAGCAAGCAAGATGCAGCCAGCACATAGGTCCGTATGGCAACATGGTGCAACAATGGCACATAATGCAGTACAATAATGGGTACAGTCATGATTAATGAAGCATGATGAGATGCATCATAGTGATGATGGGTGCAGCATGGTGCAGCACGGTGAGGTGCAACATGATACAAAATGCAGCACAATGTTAGGTGAAGGAGTCACCTTGGAGAATTAGTTGAAGCAGCATGTCTTCCACTGATCTCATGTATCATCTTCTTAGAGATGATCTATGCTCTTATCTAGATAAGTCAAAGTTTTGACTTCTGTTGTAAACGTACTATCTCTCTCTCTCTCTGCTGAACTATGGAAGAACATATAAGAAGAATTGATCAAGGGTTCCCCACATTGGGGTTTGTCCCTGGCTAACGAGACATCTTGTGTCCTCTTGTCTTGGCTTGTCTTCTACGATTTATGTTTATGTTCTATTTGTAGTTTACTTTAATGCTGATGTGACTGCCAATCTGGAAAAGATATTGAGCTAATAGTGAAAATTTAAATAAATTGCTTTAAGCATAGAACATACCTAAAATTAACATATGTGATTCATGGTAATGTTAAATTCTTAAAGTAAAAGTGACATTCTCCTTAATCTTCATTTTCATCCTTTTACTTAAATTTTTAACATTACCATGAAATGACTCGGGATGTTTGAGAGTGGTTCCGACCTCAATGGATTTCATATGGATAATGTAGAATTTTGATTTCATTCAAAATCCAACAGACTTATCAGTTTTTCAAGATTTCAGGATTGGGGGGATTGCAATGTTTCCATTGGATTTTGTCATGTATTAGGGTATGGAACTCGTATTTAATCAAGAGCACCAATCCCTCTATGTACCTTGATGTTAGTGACATTGGTCGTTGAACTCCTTTATCATGACCCTCCTAAAAATGTACACATCACTCAAACAAAATCTTGACTTGACATGATCCAGCAGACTTATCAGTTTTTCAAGATTTCAAGATTGGGGGGATTGCAATGTTTCCATTGGATTTTTTCATGTATTAAGGTATGGAACTCGTATTTAATCAAGAACACCAATCCCTCTATGTACCTTGATGTTAGTGACATTGGTTGTTGAACTCCTCTATCATGACTCTCCTAAAAATGTACGCATCACTCAAAAAAAATCTTGACTTGACATGTTATGCTTTTTATATCTTATGTTAATGCTTAGAGGGTGACATTAATGACAAAGATCCCTATACAGATCTAGAGGTAATGACAAAGATACCTCTTGATATTAATGCTTAGAGTGTGATATTAATGACAAAGATCCTGATTTTCCAATAAGACTAAAAAATTAGACATTTCTCGTGGCGGCAAGAGGCCCAAGCATTAGCAATAGATAATAAATTTACTTGTCTTTTCTAGTTTCTAGTAATTTTTATAACTATTGACTCTTTTATATTTATTATGATATTTTTTGTAAACAATATATGACAATTTAAGTTTGAAGTTTGAAGTTGGCAATTATAACTCATTAGTAATGAATTATGAATATGATGCTTCGTGAAAGTTGAAAGCTGTTTCATTTCATGTTAGATATTATTTGTTACATTTAGCTTACAAGTACAACTTTGGTGATCAATGATGATAAATGTTATATATTGAATTTTGAAAGCTTGAAACTTTAAGATTGATGAATCGTGAGACTCAATATGGTGTATGTTACTATGTTACTAACTTGTGGACGTGGTTGATGAAGATTATAACTTCTAGATGATTGTTATTATATGGTTCAATGTTTTTTTGTTTTTGTTTTTGTTTTTTGTTCCTTCTATATATTTAATTCATCATTCTACATGTTTTTGTTGACATATATGCATCAAAATATAAAAAAATATATATTATATAAAAAACGCTCCCAGAATCGCTCCCAAACAGGGAGCTTTTGAAAATGTCGCTCCTGCTCCCTGTTTTCGCTCCCGCTCCCAAGTAACCTTGGGCCTCCCTATGCAACGTTGCTCAAGGATACCAACATCTACCTTTTGTTGGAAAATGTAAATATGTTCGGTCTTCATTAATGTACTTGAATCATCATGAAATGTACTTATAAAAAAGAATAAAGAATATTTATTATTATTATTGTAACAATGACTTATTAAAGCATGGGTTTCATGCTTAGGTCATCATTATATTAGTCAAAGTCCCCATTGTGGATTCCTAGGATTAATATTGAATTTATAGGGTCATTGTGCATTCAAAGAGACCCTTCTTGGGCTTTTGAATCATGTAAAAAGGTTTAGTATTAAGTCAAAAATGATTTATGTATCCTCCACACCAAGTCGGCTTAGAAGAGATCAAGTCGACCTAAGGACCCTAATTCGACCGACAAGAAACCTATAAATACAAGTTAGTCGAAGTTGTTTGGAGCATCACAACTCAAGCTAGTTCGATATCTCAAGAATGGCTAGGGAAGTGCGAAGTTTGTTGTTGGGAAGCCAAAGGAAGTGCGAGTTTGGGGAAGTCTAAGGAGAAGAAGAAAATCGAACTTTTGGTGCCTCTCTCTCTCTCTCTCTCTGTTTTGTGCCCTAGTTTGGGAGATCGAAGTCTTCCAAGTTTCGCTGTTGCCAGAAGCTGCCTATTGTCGAAAGCTGCTGCCTAGTTGAAGTTGCTGGAAGAGGTCGAAGATTTGGGAGGCTGACTTGGTGTGGAGGGAAGGTCTGGTCTTTGTCTAGGGTAAAGAGTCTCAAAGAATACTATTGAAAGGAAGAATTATCTTGACTGGGTTTTGCCCTGGCATAGTGCCTATATCTTGTGTCTCTTGTTTTGTGATCTTCATACACACATAATATGGTAATTGCTTGATGAAAGATAAGATAATAAAGAAGTAAAAGAAGCCAACACACTCACAAGTAATTATCAAGAAAAGAGAATCAAACCCTAATATAACTACTTTGATTTTCTGACATGGTATAGGAGCTAAGGTCAGGAAGAGTCGAAGATCACATTATGGCATGAATTCTCCCTTGTTGATGAACTATATAAGAATGGCTATCAACACTGTTGGAAGCTAGATCAAGAAGGTTATCTACTACTTATTCTACAAGGTCAAGAGTCAAGGGTTCTTAGTTGCTCTTAAAGGTTCTCTTAGTGATGACAATGCATGGATCATTGATAGTGGAGCATCGAGACACATGATAGTTGAAAGTAAACAACTTTATACACTATCAAAGGAGCCATCTTCTCATGCAATGGAATTGGGTGACAACAAAAGCTATGCTGTTAGAGGCCTGGGATCAACATCGTTGAAGCTGGATAATGGATTGAAGCTGCATCTCAACAACATTCTATATGTTCTAGGTTTGAAAAAGAATTTGCTTTCTATTTCTTGTTTAGAAGATAAAGGGGAAAGAATTGCTTTTGTTGATGGAAAAGTATTGGTTTAGGGAAAAGACTCTAGCATTGATAAAGCTAGGGTTATTGGAGTTCGTGAAGGAAGTCTTTATAGAGTCATTACACCACCTCCTCAAGCTCTAGTTCATATGGAAATAAGTCCCATTGAGCTATGGCATAGGAGGTATGGTCATCTACATTATAAGGTCATCCCTACTCTTAGTTAATTGGTTCATGGTATTCCTAATATGAAGTTAGATCATGAAGGTGTGTGCAAGGGATGCTCTTTGGGAAAACATACAAGAAAGCCATTTCATAATAATTGAACTAGGTCTAAAGAGATATTAGACCTCATCCATTCCGATGTTTGTGGGCCCATGTCTGACAAATCTCTTGGAGGTCATCTCTACTATGTGACATTTATTGATGACCATTCTAGAAAGACATGGCTCTACCTTCTCAAAACAAAAGACGAAGTATTTGATAAGTTCAAGGAGTTTAGGGTTGAAGTGGAAACCCTAATCGAAAGAAAGATAAAAACTCTGAGGTCTGACAATGGTGGGGAATACACACCTAAGGAATTGATTGCATATTGTAAGGAAGAAAGTATTAAGAGGGAGCTCATTGTTCCTTGTTATCCTGAACAAAATGGATTGGCTGAAAGGAAGAATAGGTCAATTGAAGAAGGCATTCAAATTATGCTCCTTGATCAAGATCTATCAAAGTTCTTATGGGGAGAAGCAACGATGACAGACGTATACATTCAAAATAGAAGTCCTCGTAAGAGTCTTGATAATACAACACCTGAAGAAGTATTCACAGGAAAGAAGCCGAGTGTGGATCACCTTCGAATCTTTGGAAGTCCAACATATATTCATGTTCCAAAGGACAAACAAAAGAAGTTGGACTCTACAAGTATCAAGGGAATATTCGTTGGTTATAGTCTCTCCTCAAAAGCATATAGAATATACATAAAGGAAGGAAGACACATTGAAGTGAGCAAGGGTGTCATATTTGATGAGAATCAAGCATACAAGAAATCAAAGGACATTCCTATTGATTTTGATGACGAAGAAGTTCCCATTTTTGAAGAAGAAGAAGTTCGTCATGAAAATCCTACTACAAATCAAGAAGAAGAAGAAGGACAAGTGAGCCTATTCAATTGATGGTGATCCCTACCACAAGGAAAAGGCCAAATTGGTTAAAAGCCACATCAAAAAATGTTGAAGGACATGAAGTTGCAAAAGGTTCCTTCAGGGAAAGTAAGAAACCAAAGATATATTCTGGCTATGCTGTGAAAATTCCTTAAACCCGGGAATTCCTATTACAACACTGAAGATATTTCTCCTACTTGTTAGATTTACATGAACAAGTTATTTGCGGTTTCCTATGACAAACATCGAAATACATACACTGTAACCTACACCAATTAAATTATATGTCGAAACAAGAGACTGAACAATAGAGAAAGATACACACAAATGACAATTATTTTTGGACAAACGTCCCCGGAAAAACCCAATGTGGGAAAATCGGTACAGTGGATTTGAGGGTTTTTATTATTAAGCTGAAGTATTTATGAATACAACGACAAGATGCCTTCTCGATAATCCAGCTACAAAGAAAATCACTTAGAAAAAGAAACTGGTGAGATTACCTCATTCTACACTACAAGTCCTGGTTGATCTGGCAACCGAACTACGAGTTCCCGGCTACTTCTGCGCTGCCCCTGTGTCAGCCTCTAAGGCCTTGCGTTAGCTCAATGAGAATCGATTTGCCTTCAGAAGCCTTTTCTAGCCCTCTCAGCTCAGAAACGTCAGCTTCCTCAACAAACTTGGACTTCTGCGCTGGAAGCCTCTGCACTACTCTGTGTGGGGCCTATGTGAGCCCTTCCTGGCTCTGCGTCACCCTCTTTGCCGTCTGCGCCACCCTCTTTGCCCTCTGCGCTGCCTCCTCTGTGTGTCTCTCTGCCTCTCTGCTCAGTATTCTTGGCTCCAGAGAAGATCCTCCAGCCAAAACTCCTTCTGCCCCTCTCTGCGTGATCACTACAAATCATTCGTTGCGTCTAGCTTCAGCAATTCGATCTCACTGATCAACTCTCTGTGTGTCTTCCAAATGACCCTCAAGCCTCCTTAAATAATCTCCTCGTTGACATTCAAAGGCCCAGATTAGAAGCTAATCAATGACTAAGATCATTTCTACTTGATCCTCGTCTTATTTTAGAAGATACACCCACAGTTAGATTAATACCCATTAATTATTTTATTTTCCTAAGTTTAGATTTAGGGTTCCATTAAAAATAATTAATTATTTTAATAAAACTGTCTCTAGGTGGAATTTCCCAAAATGCTTTCTGGATTCTTTGGAATACATGTGTCGAAGCCTCTCTACAAAATTTGAGGTTTAGATCACATCCGATGCTACCAGAAATTAACACTACCTCTTAGCGAGGAATGTGCTCTAGCAATGCCTTCCACTGAAGCATCACACTAATTTCATAACGTCGTCCTTTGCTGCTAATGCCTAACATGTTGTCCATCAACCACTGCGCAAATGCTGCATCTGTACTGTTGTTGACCCTGCCACTGTCAACATTGCATCTGTACTGCAACTCCTCTGAATTTCTGCATCCGTGCTGTTGTTGGCACTGCCATTGCCAACTGTCTCTGCATTGCAAACTGCTGCTGCTACTGCATCAACAACAGAAAACATCCCAAATCACTGAACAAGTGTTCACCATAGATGCATCTCGATGTTGAAGATTTGACTGCTGTTAGTCCCACGCTATCCCTCTGAAGCCACTGCGCTGCTATTGTTGCTACTGCACTGCTGCAACTTTGCTCTACATTGCTCAGACTTAGCGTTCTATCCACTGCAATTGTTGCTCCAACACTCCTCCGCACCATCTGACACTTCGTCCATCCTCTACTCCTGATCTGGGCTCTTGTATCAAGGTATTGATCCGAGAGGTGGACTTGTCAAGGATCTTGCCCATCTGTAGCTCTTTCGAACTATAACTCCAAATCAACCCACCTCCCTCCAGGATGTATCTCGACTGTCATGGCGAACTTCTCCTCCTTGATCTTCGCGGGTGCAGCCCTCGGATCGTGCTTCTCATCTTTGTCCTTCTTCCTGAGAGGACATTGTGTTGCGTAGTGACATATTTCACTACACCTGAAGCATTTTATCTTCGAGACGTCCTTCTTCCACCTCCATTGCTCCTGCTGCCCCTTCGATGCAAGTGCTGCATTCTCATCCTCCTCCTTGGGCTTCGACCCACTGCTGTTGCTTCTGTCAAGTTTACACTTGACCAAGTCTCTCCTCATCTCCTCTTGCTTGAGAGCTGCCCACATCTCATCTCAATTCGGCAAAGTCGCCCTACCCAGGATACTCTGGACAAAGATTTGCCACTCATGTGAGACAAAATTGAGGGCCAGTCTAACCAACTCAGAATCTTGAGGTGTAGACCCCACAACTGATAACTCATCTCAGGTCTCTTGAAGCTTCATGAGGAACGAATCTACGCGCTCCCCCTTCTGCATCTGTGCAGATCTCAATTTCTGTTCTAAGTACATCTTCCGCTATTCAGAAGATCCCTGCTACAACGTAGAAAATGCATCCCACATCTCCTTAGCAGTCCCTCTGCTAGCGATGTGACAGGCTACATGATCCTTCACTCTATCGAGGATCATTCTCTTTGCCTTCGGCATTTCTACTTGGTACTTCTTCAGCGGATCCTGATCTGCAAGCACAATCGCCACACTGTCCACATATCTTTTGAGGGAGTGCTCATCTAGAAGGAATGACATCCTTGCCTTCCAAATGATATAGTTGAATAATATGTCCAATATATCATGATCCCTCAAACCACTGGTTGCCATCATTGCCTCAAAAATATCGAACTGCTCCTTTCTACTCTTACTGTTGCTGCTCAGCGAATAAGAGAACGGACTTCTTGGCGGGAAGTCTACTAAGGAGAAGTTCCATCACTATGCTTCTCTTCTCTTTTGACGTCTTTCTACTTGGCAAAACGACCCAAAAAAATGACCTACAGAAAGACTGCGTCCCACCAGCTCCTCCTCACGCTGAGGCTTCAGCGCTGCTCCCTCTGCCACAACAAGATTTCGATCTGGAACCCCTTCTCTCCGTCGACTCACTTAGAGAGAGACTGCCTCGAAATTCAACCCTTTGGCTAGGATTGCACAAACCCCTTTGGGGATTTGAACTGCTGCCTCCTGTAACTTTTTCGACCTCCTTTTCTGCTCAACGCTGGGTTCTCTGGCACTGTTCTTCTTGCTTCACTTGCACTCGCTCTGATACCATGTGAAATTTCCATAAACCCGTAAATTCCTACTGCAACACTGATAATATTTCTCCTAATTGTTAGATTTACATGAACAAGTTATTTGCGGTTTCCCACAACAAACATTGAAATACATACACTGCAGCCTACACCAATTAAATTATATGCCAAAACAAGAGACTGAACAATAGAGAAAGATACACACAAATGACAGTTGTTTTTGGACAAACATCCCCGGAAAAACCCAATGTGGGAAAACCGGTGCAACAGATTCGAGGGTTTTTATTATTAAGCTGAAGTATTTCTGAATACAATGATTGGATGCCTCCCTGACAATCCAGTTACAAAGAAAATCACTTAGCAGAAGAAAATGGTGAGATTACCTCACTCTACACTGTAAGTCCCGACTGATCTAGCCGTTGAACTACAAGTTCTCTGGTTACTTCTGCCCTGCCAGCCTCTAAGGCCTTGTGTCAGCTCAACTGAGAATCGATCTGCCTTCAAAAGCCTTTTCCAACCCTCCCGGCTCAGAAACATCAGCTTCCTTAGCAAACTCAGACTTCTGTGCTGGAAGCCTTTGTGTTGCTCTGCGTGGGGCATGCGTGAGCCCTTCCTGGCTCTGTGTCACCCTCTCTGCCCTCTGCGCTGCCTCCTTTGCATGTCTCCTTGCCTCTCTGCTGAGTATTCTTGGCCTCGGAGAAGATCCTCCAACCAAAACTCCCTTTTCCCCTCTTTGCGTGATCACTACAAATCACTGCGCTGCCTCTAGCTTTAGCAATTCGATTTGATGTGTCTTCCAAATGACCTTCAAGCCTCCTTAAATAATCTCCTCATTGACATTCAATGGCCCAGATTAAAAGCTAATCAAAGGCTAAGATCATTTCTGCTTGATCCTCGTCTTCTTCTAGAAGTTACACCCACAGTTAGATTAATACGCATTAATTATTTTATTTTCCTAAGTTTAGACTTAGGGTCCCATTAAAAATAATTAATTATTTTAATGAAACCGTCTCCGGGTGGAATTTCCCAAACGCTTTCTGGGTTCTTTGGAATACATGTGCCCAAGCCTCCCTGCAAAATTTGAGGCATAGAGCACATCCAATGCTACTAGAAATCAACATATGTTGCATATATGACAAAGTTAATTGAAGCCCATCCATCTACATTTAAGGAAGCTGCGCATCAAGAGGTTTGGAAGAAAGCAATGCAGGAAGAATATCAATCCATCATGAAGAATGGGTTTGGGAGATTGTTCCTAGACCTAGTGACAAATCGGTTGTCACATCTAAATGGATCTATAAGATCAAACATGCTATTGATGGAAGTATATACAAGTGCAAAGCACGATTCATTGCAAGGGGTTTCTCTCAAAAGGAAGGCATTGATTATGGGTACCTTTGCACCCATAGCAAGGTACACTACCATTAGATCATTGGTTTCATTGGCTGCCATAATGGGGTGGAATATCCATAAAATTGATGTTAAGACCGCATTTATGAATGGGACTGTTGTGGCAGCCAACAACAGTCCCATTCATGCCTCCCTACGCCAAGCTAAGGGGGGTGGACCCTACGGATAAATGGGATGAAGGAGAACCAGCTGGGAATCAACCGGCTCGGGAGACACAGCGAGGCAATAAAATACTTGATTAGGGCTTAGCAAGACTTAAAATTTAATTTAATTTTGAAAGATAAATACTAGTGCCTTTAATGACCTTCCTAGGTAAAATGAAAATCCAGTAATTGATTAGCTACTGTTGCAATAAAGATGAAATCTATTTGCAATTCCACAATAAAAATATTCAATCCCTTGAAAGAAACATTTGCAAAGTATCTAACATGTAAAGAGCATTAAATGATTCAAGCAATGAAGATCAACTTCACTAGATGCACAATGTATTAGCAATTGAATTTCAAGAGATCCCTTAATCAAACATGAAATTTTAAAAGCTAATCAATTTCAATCCCAAATCTAGGAAATTTACCTATTTCAAATAGTTAATCTTTAGATAATCATTTAAGCACATTATAGAGAAACGACAACCACAAAATTTCACCTTTAGGTCTTATCCTTTGATTAGTCCTTAGAAAATCTTTTCTAATGCTCTAAACGAGACTTAATCAATATTTTCTCTTGTGATCCAGATAAATCAAAAGATTTAAATACTTTTTAACCTTTTTTTTCCTCTCTGGGAATCTTTTATAACTTTTTAGTTTTAGAATTTTTATGTTTTATGATTTAAATGTTTTTATTTTTTTAGGATTTTTAAATATTTAGAATTTTTTAAGATTTAAGATTTCTTAATTAAAATGAACCTAACAAAAAAAATCGAATATGAAAGCACACCCTAACCCTAAAAAAAAGTATGCATAGGCTAACCCTAATCAACATAAATCAAATACAAATAAAAAAAATTTAAAAGGGGAGAAGCTTTGTTTGTTGTCGTATGTGTTTTTCAGGTTTGGTCGACAGGAGGTCAATGACAAGGAAGGAAAACGTGAGGAGGCCAAGGACAGTGTGGGATGGCCAGCAGATGGGCAGCGTGGAGTTGCGTAGGGTTTTTGCAAGGGATTTCGCAGTGTGAGGAAGAGGGAACACGCGAAGGCAGCTGATGGTGAAGGATGGATGAGAACAGAGCTTGATGGAGGTTACGCGCAGGCAAAGAAGGATGGCAACGCTTGGAAAGAGCCACGGACTTTGATGAAGGTTACGCGCAGGGCAGCAAGGAAAGAGCTGCGATGAGGGGAGAGGAATGACAGATAAGGAGCAAGGTTTAAGTGAGGGTTTGAAGGGCGAAGGGACAGGTAGCGGATTGTACGTCGAGCGAGGGAGGGTTTCAACGCAGGTATGCAGATAATGAGGAAGGAGCTGCGTAAGGAGGAGCAACAAAATGAGGGTTTTAAAGAATGCGTGAGAGGGATTGAAAGCAGCGAGGAGGGTTATGGATGTGTTGAAGGAGGGAGTTGCAGAGGAAAACGCGGTAATCTACAGGCAGAGAGGAGTGCGTATAGCTGGAATGGAGTAGTGTTTGAGAGATTTGCGGATCTGGATAGAGAGGAAGGAAAACACAGGCTAGCATACAACGAGAATGCACATAGGAGAAAGGATATGAAATCTCTAAGAACCCCAAAAAATTGAAATTTTTGACGCCAAGCATAGAAAAATTCGAAAAATCCAAGCAACAGATAGATAATTTTAATTAAAATGTCGAAACTAATGCTTCAGATTTATTTGAAGGAAAACCTTCAAAACTTTTCCCTAGAAGATACATGAACAAAAAAAAAAAACTCTGGATTGCAAAATCATGCCCTGCAAACGCTAGTTTTGAGGCCAGATCTTACCCTCTGGGGCATAGATCTTGCTTCAAACAAAAATTCTGCTTCAGATCTGTACTCGTGATGACAAAAACCAAACACCCAGAAACAAAATATACAATGATGAAATTAAAAAACTCCAAAAGAAAACCGGTTAAATAATTACAGTAATTACAAGCTAAAGGTTTGAAATAGCCAAATCTATCATTATGCCACAAATATTTTTGAAATTTTATGTTTAAAGTAAGGTGCTTCAGATAAAACCCTTCATGCATCAACAGTGGAAGTTCTAATGATAAGCCCGGGATTCAATCATGTTGGGCCCTTCAGAAAATGCTAATCGGGAGTTGGCTGGTCCAACTGAAAACTTCCCCGAACGCCCGATGATCTCAAAATCAAGAATTTCCTGCACAACTCAATTCAACCATTAACGTAGAGAGAGAAAACGGCAATAAAATTCAGATTTAATGGAAATACCTACCATTATATTCAGAGCTTAAACTACCATTCAAACCCTAGTGATCAAGCAAGATACATGTGCTTAAACCACTCTTTAGAAAGCTATTATCAATGGTTGAAAAGGAAATCTATGCATGAAAATAATACATCTTATAACATTCCCATGAAGAGTAACACCAACAGAGATTAACCGCAAAGTCCTTGTTTATTTCACATGAAAAAATATTACAAGAGAGCTTTCACTTAGCACACACTCAAAGATCGAATGATCTCAAGTGACAACTGACCCCCTATTTAAAGATAAATTTCCCAATGGCTAGTTCGAGTGATCCTTGTCAAAGCGATCTCGACCGTTGATGAGGATCAAAATTTCTTTAATCTCATCCGTCGAAATTTTAAATATTGAGGAAATTTAAAATTTTTCAATTAAATGCATTTTAATATATTCAAAAATTAAAATTTTGCATTTATTTCCTCAAAACTTTGACTTTGACTTAACCCCGGGGACCTAAGACATAAAATTTATCAAAATAATCAACTAACCTTAGTCCCTGGTCCAGCTAAGATTTAATTTTTTAAATGACCCACCAATTTACCTCTGGAAAATTTAAATTTACTTAGGACCTAGGACCTATGAAGGAATAAATTATTTTTCTAACCCTCAAGACATTTTACATCATGATTTTACATTTTTACATCTCAAGGGGGAAAACCCATTTGAACAAGACCCTCACAGACTACCCAGTTTTGTGACACAAATATAATCTAGCAGATCAAGCAATTTGTAATAAAATAACCTAACCAAATAGTTACGATTATTCTCAAATCACGTTTACATAGACTCGATCTAGCACACTAGGACTCCCCTAACACTTTGGTGACAAAATCCATCCTGGCTTTGGGGTAAGGCTGAAGGAAAACTCTGCCGATCATGGATCAGTGAGACAAAAAACCTTTCAAAATGTAGATCATCATCAAAAAATTAGGTTTACCTAGGCAATTACATACATGACACGGATTTGCTGAGATTATTTACAATTTACACATGCAGAAAGGGTTTATAGTATAACATGATCAGGCTGATGATGATAGTCGCATCACACAGACACGTTGATTAAGCGCTATCCCTTTTGTGGAAAAGGGGGTGTACTGCTATGGGTCGTTGACACGTAGTGGTCAACATCTGGCTCTACTTGGGGACACGTTGCTGCACTGTAGGAATGTGCGAATCCAGAATCTGCATCGACGCAACACACAACAAAACATAAGTAGTGTCCATCCAAAAATCATCATATAACATTAAGCACAGGAAAGATATAAGCTCTTCATTTTTTAACTATCTAGTAACATGAAAAGTAAATCTAATCCTAAAACAGAAATGAAATGCTGAAATGACAAGGTGTAGGGTTAGAAATGTAATACAGAGGATGCCCCATGGCATTAGATGTTATCTTTGAAGAATAGCTTGAGCATTTGGCCATTCGCAGGTAAGTCAAGTGGTTCACCATCCAATCTGCTCAAGTGGAATGAATTAGGCCCTTTGGCCCAGCAATGTCTCGGATAATGTAGGGTCCCAGCCACACACTGTCAAATTTCTTGTGTTTTTCCGGTTTTTCATTCTTGCGATCCCAAAGGAGTACCATATCTCCAACTTGCAAAGACCTAGATCGAGATGATTTATCAAAGCTTTTTTTAATGTTAGATTGACTTTTACATATATTATCAAAAGCTGACCTACGAGTTTCATCCAACTCCACAATCTGATCAATTCTATGTTGAACAACATCTTTATTAGTGGAAAAATGTTGAAGGAGTTGATAAGCTGGCAATTTCATGTGCACAAGTAAGGTTACATCCAGGCCATAAACCAATTCAAAGGGACTTTTACCCATAGCTTTCTTTTTAGTAATCCTATTTGCCCATAAAGCATACTTGATTTTGCTATCCCAAGCCCGCTTATTATATCCTACTATCTTCTTGATAATGGTTATGAGATTTTTATTACTTGATTCAACAAGTCCATTACCCTGAGGATAGTAATTTGATGAATGAGATAAGACAATGCCATACTTGAAACAAAAAGATGAAAATTTTGAAGAACTAAAAGCCTTGGCATTATCAGTAGTGATCTTAGCAGGGACACCAAATCTAGTAATGATATTATTTTCAATGAAATCCATAATGACCTTTTCAGTGGCATTCTTAGCAGGGATGGCTTCAACCCATTTAGTGAAATAATCGGTAGCAGTCAAAATCCATGAGTAGCCATTGCTAGAATTTTCATGAAACTTCCCGATGAAGTCTAGACCCCAATGCTGAAAAGGTGCCTCCACAACGGCAGGTTGTAAGCGCAGGGCAACAAGCTTCTGTTTCCCAGTGAACTTGACAACTTCTAACAAACTTATGCACATTAGAAAAAATTGAAGGCCAATAATAACCAGCTCTCAGAATTTTGTGGGTAGTAGTTCTAGCAGCATAATGACCACCACAAAACCCCGAATGAAACTCAGAAACTAACTTCTTGGACTCAATTTCATCAACACACCTAAGTACTATGCCCTCAGGATTTCTCCATCCAAGGCCATCCTTCATGAGGCAATACTTAGTGGCTTTTAATCTAAGAGTCCTCTTATGAGCGACTAAATGGTTAGGACATGTAAGATTTACCAAGTAATAAATAATGTCCTTGTACCACTCATGCTCTCCTAATCTTTGCAGTTCAGGCGAAGATAGATCGTTAAGACAAATCAAACCAAGAGCTTTTTCATTACCTTTGGGTTTCATTTGAGCCAAGCCTTGGCCTTTGACTAACTTGGTGGGTCTAATCTCTAAATCATATTCTTGTATTTTAGTAACCCACCTAGCACGAGTCCCTAAGCAATCAGTTTGATTTAATATATCTTTAACTGCAGAATGTGGGACAAAAGCAATGATTTTAGAATAACCCACATAAGTTTTGAAATGCTTAAGAGACTTGACTAAGGCATAGGCTTGTTTTTCCATGGTATTGTATTTTAATTCAGAATTTTGAAGCGCTCTACTCATGAAAGCAATAGACTGCTCGTGACCATCCTATTTATTTGCAATAAGACACTAGCAATGGTATCTTTAGAAGTGAAAGAGAAAATCATGAAATCTTTAGAATAATCAGGACTGACTAAAATAGGGGCTTTTGCAATAGCACCTTTGATTCTCTGAAAAGCCTTTTTGCCATCTTCTTGCCAAACAAATTTTACATCTTTTTTCAAAAGACTTTGAATAGGCTTAGCTACTTCCGCATAATTTGGAACAAATTTTATAAGAAAATTTGATTTTCCAAGAAAAGACTGAAGGGACTTAAGATTATGGGGAAGATGAACCTTTTGGATTACCTCAACTCTTTCAAGATCAATCTTGATTCCATATTTAGAAATGATTTGACCAAGTAATTTCCCTTCAGTTACTCCAAAAACAGAGTTAGCCGGATTTAAAAAAATCCCAAACTCTCTACATCTTTCAAAGACTTGCCTAAGATGACTTATATGACTAATACCATCCTTAGAAAAAATAGTAAGATCTTCTTGATAAATTTCGATAAATTTCCCAATTAAACCTTTGAACGCATAATCCATAGCCCTTTGAAACGTAGCCCCAACATTGGTTAATCCAAATGACATTATATTCGAAAGTACCCCATGGTGTGGTGAATGTAGTTTTGTGACAATCCTCTTTTTTAACCCATACTTGATTATATTCAGAAAAACCATCTAGCAATGACAACGTTCCATAACCAATTTCCTTTTGCAACAGTCTCCATGTTCAGCAAAGGATAATTATCTTTCTTACATGCTAGATTAAGGTTTCGAAAATCGACACAAACTCTTATTGTACCATTCTTTTTCGTAACAATCACCAGGTTGAAACACCATGTTGAATGCCTCGTTTGAGCAATGATTCCTGCTACAAGCATCTTTGAAAGCTCCTTTTGAACCAAAGGGACCAACTTAGGATTAATTTGCTTAAGCTTTTGACGAAAGGGTTTAGCATTTTCATCTTTCAAGGGATAGTGTTTTCCATGACATCTTCCCTATAACCTTTTAATTCATCATAAGAAAATGCTAAAACATCCCGATATTCACGGAGTAAATTGGTTAACTTTTTTCTTTTTTCAATGTTAGTACCCTTACCAATTTTAATGATCTTTGGATCCTTAGAAGTACCAATGTTTACCTCGATGTATTCGCCTGGATCCATTTTATTTTCCTCTTTCATCTTTGTGGCATCATGCTGATCAAAGTGCTGTTCTAAAGTAACCACATTCCTAGGAGTAGGATTTATGATATCTTCATGATCATCAGATCCATTCTCCTTAGAATCTATCCGAAAATTTTCAAACTCATCCAAATTATCAAGAAAACGAATCACCTGTTTCTCGTCATCAAAAACTTGCCAATGCTCTGAGTTATCTGGAATAGAAGGTCTAAATATAACTTCCATTTTTATCTTATCCTTTATCAACTCATCAGATAAGAGCAAAGTAGAAGCAACTACAACAAGCTCATCTGTTGAACTATTATGCTCTCTTGGGATAGTCTCCAAGTCAAGGGCATCAAAGTACTCTATAGTATCCCATACAACATTTCTATAGTTCTTTAACCATTGATTTTTACATGTAAATTTATTTTTAATTTGCATGATAATTAAGTCAGAATCCCCCTTGATGCTAAGCAACTTAACTCTTAAAGCCTTTGCCAACTCAAGATCCAACAACAGAGCTTCATATTCAGCAACGTTGTTGGTTGCTTCGAATTCCAATCGATAGGCAAACTTGAAAATATGACCAAGGGGAGATTTTAATACGGCTCCTGCACCTTTACCATGTCTAGATGATGCACCATCAAAATACGTGTACCAAACTTTATCTTTGAGACGCCAAATGTTTTTATCAACCTTATCATCGGGAAGAACTATGGAATTAGACAGGATAACATAATTTCCAATGTCAGATTGTTCTTTAATTATTTCATTATGAGGTCTCCTAGGAGCTGCAATGAGGGGAGAGGAATGACGGATAGGGAGCAAGGTTTAAGTGAGGGTTTGAAGGGCGAAGGGATAGGCAGCGGATTGCAGGTCGAGCGAGGGAGGGTTTCAACGCAGGTATGCAGATAATGAGGAAGGAGCTGCGTAAGGAGGAGCAGTAATGAGGGTTTTAAAGAATGCGTGAGAGGGATTGAAACCAACGAGGAGGGTTATGGATGTGTTGAAGGAGGGAGCTGCAAAAGAAAAGGCGGTAATCTACAGGCAGAGGAGTGTGTACAGTTGGAATGGAGCAGCGTTTGAGAGATTACGCGTAGGGCAGCAAGGAAAGAGCTTTCTCTCAAACGCTGCTCCATTCCAGCTATACGCACTCCTCTCTGCCTGGAGATTACTGCCTTTTCCTCTGCACTCCTAGGAGACCTCATAATGAAATAATTACAGAACAATCTGACATTGGAAATTATGCTATGCTGTCTAATTCCATAGTTCTTCCCGATGATAAGGTTGATAAAAACATTGGGGGTCTCAAAGATAAAGTTTGGTACATGTATTTTGATGGTGCATCATCTAGACATGGTAAATTGCAGAAGTCGTATTAAAATCTCCCCTTGGTCATATTTTCAAGTTTGCCTATCGATTGGAATTTGAAGCATCCAACAACATTGCTGAATATGAAGCTTTGTTGTTGGGTCTTGAGTTGGCAAAGGATTTAAGAGTTAAGTTGCTTAGCATCAAGGGGGATTCTGATTTAATTATCATGCAAATTAAAAATAAATTTACATGTAAAAATCAACGGTTAAAGAACTATAGAATTGCTGTATGGGATACTATGGAGTACTTTGATGCCCTTGACTTGGAGGCTATCCCAAGAGCACAAAATAGTTCGACAGATGAGCTTGTTGTAACTGCTTCTACTTTGCTCTTATCTGATGAGCCGATTAAGGATAAGTTAAAAATGGAAGTTATATTTAGACCTTCTGTTTCAGATAACTTAGAGCATTGACAAGTTTTTGATGACGAGAAACATATGATTCGTTTTCTTGATAATTTGGATGAGTTTAAAATTTTTTGGATAGATTCTAAGGAGGATGGATTTGATGATCATGAAGATATCATAAATCCTACTCCTAGGAATGTGGTTGCTTGAGAACAACACTTTCATGGCATGATGCCACAAAGATGAGAGAGGAAAATAAAATGGATCCAGGCGAATACATCAAGGTAAACATTGGTACTTCTAAGGATCCAAAGATCATTAAAATTGGTAAGGGTACTAACATTGAAGAAAGAGTTAACCAATTTACTTCGTGAATATCAGGATGTTTTAGCATTTTCTTATGATGAATTAAAAGGTTATAGGGAAGATGTCATGGAACACACTATCCCTTTGAAAGATGAAAATGCTAAACCCTTTTGTCAAAAGCTTAGGCAGATTAATCCTAAGTTAGCCCCTTTGGTTCAAAAGGAGCTTTGAAAGATGCTTGCAGCAGGAATCATTGCTCAAATGAGGCATTCAACATGGTGTTCCAACCTAGTGATTGTTAGGAAAAAGAATGGTACGATAAGACTCTGTGTCGATTTTCAAAACCTTAATCTAGCATGTAAGAAGGATAATTATCCTTTGCCGAACATGAAGACTATGTTGCAAAAGGTCACTGGTTCTGGAATGATGTCATTGCTAGATAGTTTTTCTGGATCTAATCAAGTATGGGTTAAAAAAGAGGATCGTCACAAAACTACATTAACCACACCATGGGGTACTTTCGAATATATTAGAACGCTGTTTGGATTAACCAATGTTGGGGCTACGTTTCAAAGGGCTATGGATTATGCCTTCAAAGGTTTAATTGGGGAATTTATTGAAATTTATCAAGATGATCTTACTTTTTTTTTTCCAAGGATGACATTCGTCATATAAGTCATCTTAGGCAAGTTTTTGATAGATGTAAAGAGTACGAGATTTCTTTAAATCCGACTAAGTCTGTTTTTGGAGTAACTGAAGGGAAATTACTTGGTCACATCATTTCTAAAGAAGGAATCAAGATTGATCCTGAAAGGGTTGAGGCAATCCAAAAGATTCCTCTTCCCCATAATCTTAAGTCCCTTTAGTCTTTTCTTGGGAAAACAAATTTTCTTAAAAGATTTATTCCAAATTACGCGGAAGTAGGTATAAGCCTATTCAAAGTTTTCTGAAAAAAGATGTAAAATTTGTTTGGCAAGAAGATAGCAAAAAGGCTTTTTAGGAAATCAAAGGTGCTATTGCAAAAGCCCCTGTTCTAGTCAGTCCTGATTATTCTAAGGATTTCATGATTTTCGTTTTCGCTTTTGAAGATACCATTGCTGGTGTCTTATTGCAAAGAAATAAGGATGGTCACGAGCAACCTATTGCTCTTATGAGTAGAGCGTTTCAAAATTCTGAATTAAAATACAATACCACGGAAAAGCAAGCCTATGCCTTAGTCAAATCTCTTAAGCATTTCAAGACTTATGTGGGTTATTCCAAAATCATTGCTTTTGTCCCACATTCTGCGGTGAAAGATATATAAACTCAAACTGATTGCTTAGGGACTCGTGCTAGGTGGCTTACTAAAGCACAAGAATATGATTTAGAGATTAGACCCACCAAGTTAGTCAAAGGCCAAGGCTTGGCTCAAATGATGACCGAAGGTAATGAAAAAGCTCTTGGTTTGATTTGTCTTAACGATCTATCTTCGCCTGAGTTGCAAAGATTAGGAGAGCATGAGTGGTACAAGGACATTATTTATTACTTGGTAAATCTTACATGTCCTAACCATTTAGTCGCTCATAAGAGAAGGGCTCTTAGATTAAAAGCCACTAAGTATTGCCTCATGAAGGATGGCCTTGGATGGAGAAATCCCGAGGGCATAGTACTTAGGTGTGTTGATGAAATTGAGCCCAAAAAGTTAGTTTCTGAGTTTCATTCGGGGTTTTGTGGTGGTCATTATGCTGCTAGAACTACTGCCCACAAAATTCTGAGAGCTGGTTATTATTGGCCTTCAATTTTTTCTGATGTGCATAAGTTTGTTAGAAGTTGTCAAGCCTGCCAACTGTTCACTGGGAAACAGAAGCTTGTTGCCCTGCCCTTACAACCTGTCATTGTGGAGACACCTTTTCGGCATTGGCATCTGGACTTGGTCGGGAAGTTTCATGAAAATTCTAGCAATGGCTACTCATGGATTTTGACTGCTACCGATTATTTCACTAAATGGGTTGAAGCCATCCCTGCTAAGAATGCCACTGAAAAGGTCATTATGGATTTCATTGAAAATAATATCATTACTAGATTTGGTGTCCCTGCTAAGATCACTACTGATAATGCCAAGACTTTTAGTTCTTCAAAATTTTCATCTTTTTGTTTCAAGTATGGCATTGTCTTATCTCATTCATCAAATTACTATCCTCAGGGTAATGGATTCGTTGAATCAAGTAATAAAAATCTCATAACCATTATAAGCGGGCTTGGGATAGCAAAATCAAGTATGCTTTATGGGCAGATAGGATTACTAAAAAGAAAGCTATTGGTAAAAGTCCCTTTGAATTGGTTTATGGCTTGGATGTAACCTTACCTGTGCACCTGAAATTACCAGCTTATCAACTCCTTCGGCATTTTTCCTCTAATAAAGATGTTGTTCAACATAGAATTGATCAGATTATGGAGTTGGATGAAACTCGTAGGACAACTTTTGATAATATATGTAAAAGTCAATCTAACATTAAGAAAAGCTTTGATAAATCATCTTGATCTAGGTCTTTGCAGGTTGGAGATATCATACTCCTTTGGGATTGCAAGAATGAAAAACCGAGAAAACATAAGAAATTTGACAGTTTGTGGTTGGGACCATACATTATCCGAGACATTGTTGGGCCAAATTCATTCCACTTGAGCAGATTGGATGGCGAACCATTTGACTTACCTGCGAATGGCCAAATGCTCAAGCTATTCTTCAAAGATAACATCTGATGCCATGGGGCATCCTCTGTATTATATTTCTAACCTTACACCTTGTCATTTCAGCATTTCATTTTTGTTTTAGGATTAGATTTACTTTTCATGTTACTAGATAGTTAATAAATGAAGAGCTTATATCTTTCATGTGCTTAATGTTATATGATGATTTTTGGATGGACGCTACTTGTGTTTTGTTGTGTGTTGCGTGGATGCAGATTCTGGATTGTCACATTCCTACAGTGCAACAACGTGTCCCCAAGTAGAGCCAGATGTTGACCACTACGTGTCAACGACCCATAGCAGTACACCCCTTTTTTTTCGCAAAAGGGATAATGCTTGATCAACCTGTCCGTGCCGTTCGACTATCATCATCAGCCTGATCATGTTATATTGTAAACCCTTTTTACATGTGTAAATTGTAAATAATCTCAGCAGATCCGTGTCGTGTATGTAATTTCCTAAGTGAACCTAATTTTTTGATGATGATTTACATTCCGAAAGGTTTTTTGTCTCATTGATCCATGATCGGCAGAGTTTTCTTTCAGCCTTACCGCAAAGCTGGAATGGATTTTGTCACCAGAATGTTTGGGGAGTCCTAGTGTGCTAGATTGAGTCTATGTAAAAGAGATTTGGGAATAATCCTAACTATTAGGTTAGGTTATTTTATTACAAATTGCTTGATCTGCTAGATTATATTTGTGTCGCGGAACTGAGTGGTCTGTGAGAGCCTTGTTCAAATGGGTATTCCCCCTTGAGATGTAAAAATGTAAAAATCATGATGTAAAATGTCTTGAGGGTTAGAAAAATAATTTATCTCTTCGTAGGTCTTAGGTAAATTTAAATTTTCCAGAGGTAAAATTCGTGGGTCCTTTAAAAAATTAAATCTTAACTGGACCAGGGACTAAGGTTAGTTGATTATTTTGCTAAATTTTATGTATTAGGTCCTTGGGGTTAAGTCAAAGTCAAAGTTTTGAGGAAATAAATGGAAAATTTTTATTTTTGAATATATTAAAATGCATTTAATTGAAAATTTTTAAATTTCCTCAATATTTAAAATTTTGACGGATGAGATAAAAAGAAATTTTGATACTCATCAACGGTCAAGATCACTTTGACAAGGATCACTCGTATTAGCCGTTGGGAAATTTATCTTTAAATAGGCGGTTAATTGTCAGTTGAGATCATTCGATCTTTGAGTGTGTGCTAAGTTAAAGCTCTCTTGTAATCTTTTTTTATGTGCAATAAAGAAAGGCTTTGGGGTTAATCTCTGTTGGTGTTACTCTTCATGGGAATGCTGTAAGATGTGTTATTTTCATGCATAGATTTCCTTTTCAGCTATTGATAATAGCCTTGTAAAAAGTGGTTTAAACACAATTATCTTGCTTGGTCACTGGGGTTTGAATGGTAGTTTAAGTTCTGAATATAATGGCAGGTATCTCCATTAAATCTGAATTTTATTGTCGTTTTATTTCTCTACGTAAATGGTTGAATTGAGTTGTGCAGGAAATTCTTGATTTTGAGATCATCGGGCGTTCGGGGAAGTTTTCAGTTGGACTACCCAATTCCCGATTAGCATTTTCTAAAGGGCCCAACTTGATTGAATCTCGGGCTTATCATTAGAACTTCCATTGTTGATGCATGAAGGGTTTTATTTGAAGTACCTTACTTTAAACATAAAATGTTAAAAATATGTATGGCATAATGATAGATTTGGCTATTTAGAGCCTTTAGCTTGTAATTACTGTAATTATTTAACCGTTTTTTGGGGGTTTTTTAATTTCATCATTGTATATTTTGTGTCTGGGTGTTTGGTTTTTGTCATCGCAAGTACAGATCTGAAGGAGAGTTTTTGTTTGAGGCCAGATCTAGGCCCCGGAGGGTAAGATCTGGCCTCAAAACCAACGTTTCCAGGGGCATGATTTTGCAGTCCAGAGTTTTTTTTTTTTTGTTTAATTTATTTTCAAGTATTTTCTGGGGAAAAGTTTTGATGGTTTCCCTTCAAATAAATCTGAAGCATTAGTTTCGACCTTTTAATTAAAATCATCTATCTGCTGCTTGGATTTTTCGAATTTTTTTGTGCCTGGCGTCGAATATTTCGATTTTTTGGGGCTCCTAGAGATTTCAGATCCTTTCTCCTGTGTGCATTCTCGTTGTAGCGTTTTCCTTGCTTTCTGTCTAGATCCGCAAATCTCTCAACCGTTGCTCGATTCCAGCTATACGCACTCCTCTCTACCTGTAGATTACCGCCTTTTCCTCTGGAACTCCCTCCTTCAACACATCCATAACCCTCCTCGCTGCTTTCAATCCCTCTCACGCATTCTTTACATGCTCATCATCATTGCTTAATGCTCTTTACATGTTAGATATTTTGCAAATATTTCTTTCAAGCGATTGTTAAAGATTTTTATTGTGGAATTGCAAATAGATTTCATCTTTATTGCAACAGTAGCTAATCAATCAACTGGGTTTTCATTTTACCTAGCAAGGTCATTAAACGCACTGGTATTTATCTTTCAAAATTAAATTAAATTTTACGTCTTGTTAAGCTCTAATCAAGTATTTGATTGCCTCGATGTGTCTCCCGAGCCGGTTGATTCCAAGCTGGTTTTCCTTCATTCCATTTATCCATAGGGTCTACCCCACTTAGCTTGCTATAAAGAGGCAGCTTAAACGAAGAGATCGGGGATCAGGGTGACAGCGCCTGATCTGAGTGTTGTCGCGGTGTCTAGACACTCTGTGCGACAATAGGGACCATTGATGAGGAAGTGTACATCGAACAACCCGGGGACTTTGAAGTTAATAACATGGACTCATGTTTGTAGACTTAAGAAGGCCCTATATGGTTTAAAGCAAGCACCTAGGGCATGGAATGCAAGGATGGATGCATATCTTTTTAGAATTGGGTTCATGAAGAGTTATGCTGATCCGAATCTCTACATCAAGGTCATGAATAATGAGCCTGTCATTATTCTACTATATCTGGATGATATATTCATCAATGGTGCAGAGTGAAGAATTCACGAGTGCAAGGAGACATCAAGGTCGTGACTCATGTTTGTAGACTTAAGAAGGCCCTATATGGTTTAAAGCAAGCACCTAGGGCATGTAATGCAAGGATGGATGCATATCTTTTTAGAATTGGGTTCATGAAGAGTTATGCTGATCCGAATCTCTACATCAAGGTCATGAATAATGAGCCTGTCATTATTCTACTATATCTGGATGATATATTCATCAATGGTGCAGAGTGAAGAATTCACGAGTGCAAGGAGATGTTGGCAGCTGAATTTGAAATAAAGGATCTAGGATTGATGCACTGTTACCTAGGTCTAGAAGTATGGTAGAGACCTTGAGAGATATATTTGGAGCAAGGAAAGTACATCATCAAGTTATTGTAGAAATTCGGGATGATGGATTCCAAACCGATGACTACTACTATGATCACCAACCTCAAGAAGTTGAGGGGCTTTTACTCTAATCTCATGGATCCTACATCATATCGGCAGTTGGTGGGCTCCCTAATGTATCTGGTAAATACTAGGCCATATATATGTTTTGCAGTGAACATTCTTAGCCAGTTTCAGTTGGAGCCTCATGATGATCACTAGATAGTTGCCAAATATATATTGAAGTATCTTCATGGAACTATACGTCACTGCCTAAAGTATGATAGTAAGGAAGTCAAGCTAATTGGCTTCACAGACTCTGATTGGGGTGGCAGTGAGACCGATGGAAGGAGCACTACCGGAGGATGTTTTAGTTTGGGAGTTGTTATGATCTCATGGATGAGTAGGAAGCAAAATCCCATTGCTTTAAGTAGCGCCGAGGAAAAATATGTGGTCGCATGTGAAGTAGGAAAAGAAGCTGATTGATTCAGGAAGCTTCTGACAGATTTGTTTGAGAATTCTCTGGGTCCTACTGTGATTAATTGTGACAATCAAAGTTGTATCAAGAAGTCTGGAGATCCTGTGTTTCATGCTAGGACGAAGCATATCAACAATAAGTTCCACTTTATTAGGAACTTGGTGCAGGATGGGATCGTGAAGTTGGAGTATGTCTCGACAGATGAACAAGTAGCAACCATATTAACAAAGGCTCTTCCTAATAAGAAGTTTGAATATCTAAGGAACTTGCTTGGTTTAGTAGATATTGCTGATTGTATTGATGATAAGAGTGTGGAAGAAATTTGTTGAGGCTTTGCAAGTGAAGCATTCCCTGGGAAGACATTTGGCCGACACTTTTTGTTGATGTCTAGGTACCTAAGTTGGAAAGGTGGTGTTGGTTATTGAGCTCTGTTTTGGATACACACTTGGATCTTTGGGTTGGTGGTTAGCAAGTAAGCTTGATGGTACCTAGAGGGGCTGAAAGCTTGAGTCCAGATTATTCCCACTTGGATAGATTGCCCTGGTCAGAAATCTAGTCCTTGGCATTGTGGTGCCTAAATTGTTGAGAGACCAATGGATAGATTGCCTTGGTTAGAAATCTAGTCCATGGCATTGTGGTGCCTAAATTGTTGAGAGACCAGTGGATAGATTTCCCTGGTCAGGAATCTAGTCCGTGGCATTGTGGTGCCTAAATTGTTGAGAGACCAATGGATAGATTGCCTTGGTCAGGAATCTAGTCCATGGCATTGCGGTACCTAAAGTTCTTCGTGGCTCATATAGTTTGAGATCTTCCATTGTATTTGTACATTATGGATACCTCCCTAGTTAAAAGGGAGTGTTGGAAAATGTAACTATGTTTGGTCTTCATTAATGTATTTGAGTCATCATGAAATGTACTTGTCAAAAGAATAAAGAAAATAATTTTTATTATTGTAACAATGACTTATTAAAGCATGGGTTTCATGCTTGGGTCATCATTATATTAGTCAAAGTCCCCATTGTGGACTCCTAGGATTAATATTGAGTTTATAGAGTCATTGTACATTGAAAGAGACCCTTCATGGGCATTTGAATCATGTAAAAAGGTTTATTATTGAGTCAAAAATGATTTATGTATTGAGTCAAGTTGGCCTAATTCAACTCGACAAGAAGCTTATAAATACAAGCTAGTCGAAGTTATTTGGAGCATCACAACTCAAGCTAGTTTGATATCTCAAGAGTAGTTGGGGAAGTGCGAAGTTTGTTGCTGGGAAACCAAAGGAAGTGTGAGTTTGGGGAAGTCGAAGAAGAAGAAGAAAATCGAACTTTTGGTGCCTATCTCTCTCTCTCTGTTTCGAGTCCTAGTTTGGGAGATCGAATTCTTCCAAGTTTCACTATTGCCGAAAGTTGCTGCCTAGTCGAAGTCGCTGGAAGAGGTCGAAGATCTGGGAGGCTGACTTGGCGTGGAGGGAAGGCTTGGTCTTTGTCTAGGGTAAAGAGTCTCAGAGAATACTATTGAAAGGAAGAATTATCTTGACTGGGTTTTCCCCTCGAAGGGGGTTTTGCCTTGGCATAGTGCCTATATCTTGTGTGTCTTGTTTTGTGATTTTCATACACACATCATATGGTAATTACTTGATGAAAGATAAGATAATAAACTCACAAGTAATTATCAAGAAAGGAGAATCAAACCCTAATATAACTACTTTGATTTTCCAACACCTTTCCCCATGACACTTCCTAAAATTTGGGGGGTCTTTCCACACATCCCCCAAGTTTAATTCCCTCTTCCCGTGTCCCCTTGTCCAAGAAACTTGGTGGGACGTTGACTATGTTTCCTCTGCCCATTACTAGTTATCATCAGTGACATTATCAAACTTTGACTAGCAATGGACCTATCATTCTTGTGCAGCTATTGGTCAGGGTATATTTACCTTTTCTTTGTATTGGGGTGCTACAAGATACACTGCTTCTAATTCTTTACTTGAGTGAAGAGGTTCCAAGTTCATGTGGGAATATTATCTACTATTAGGTTTGCATCTCTGCTCTAACTTCCAACATCTTGCACATTCAGGAAGATGCGATTTTAAATTCATGAAAACTAGTCCAAGATGCTAAACACGACCTTTGCTATTAAATGATTCTCTAGCCTTACTTGAAGTTTGAACAAATAAATGGTTAGTCCAAGATTACTATGTGAACGGCTAAAGAAGTCCCACAAATATCAAGAATCAATTGAAGGATGAGTGGAATTATGACAGATTATATAGTATACATAAACAACTGCAACATAACAACATAGGTTCATAAGCGTTGCGTGGTTTAATTTCAGGTTTAATATCACAAGCTTGTCTTATGAAGCAATCTAGAATAATTTGGGATAGATTAATGAAAACTTGTATACGAAAGTTAAAACTTTATACATCGGGAGTTGCATATGATTAGGAGAAACAAGGTTGCGAGAACCCTATAAAGAAATATCTCGCACTCAAATTTGATGGTTTGCCATGTTAGCAATATTCAGATTCCATATTATTAGGCAATTTGATATATTCATTTACTTGGATCCTTCACATGAAATTTTTTGCTGAGGTAGTGAGCATTACAATGAGTGTCAAAAAATTCGATTGTTGTGGCAAACCAAAAGAAAATTGAGTTTGATGAGTGTAAAGTGCATAGTTCCATGGTGGTGGTTATCATGTGGGAAGAGATCAACTTCATTTGTGGTCCTGCACCTAGATTAATGAAAACTTGTATACGAAAGTTTAAACTTTATACATCGGGAGTTGCATATGATTAGGAGAAACAAGGTTGCGAGAACCCTATAAAGAAATATCTCGCACTCAAATTTGATGGTTTGCCATGTTAGCAATATTCAGATTCCATATTATTAGGCAATTTGATATATTCATGTACTTGGATCCTTCACATGAAATTTTTTGTTGAGGTAGTGAGCATTACAATGAGTGTCAAAAAATTCGATTGTTGTGGCAAACCAAAAGAAAATTGAGTTTGATGAGTGTAAAGTGCATAGTTCCATGGTGGTGGTTATCATGTGGGAAGAGATCAACTTCATTTGTGGTCCTGCACCTAAGAGCTTTGCAAGCGAGTCCCATTGAACCAAGGCAAAAGCTTTGGTGATTCTATAAGGGAAATTCAAAATTTTGAAGAATAATTAAGTACTCACATCTATAGTAAATTCAAAATCCCGGGTTTGCAAATCCAAAACTGCTACTACAAAAGCAATCACCAAGATAACTCAAGAAAACTCGTAGAGGGCACAATTACAAGCCACAATGAATTTTCCAAAAGGAAATGTAACCAATACATGTTTTACAATCTCATTGTAGTCAAAACTTAAAGGAAGCAATGGGTTGAAACATAGAGTTTCTGATAGGTTGCTACCAGAGCCTATTTAAAGGCAGAACTGTGTCCTGTACGGATCTGCGGCTTCGACGGAATCGTGGATTCAGAAATCGGATCCGGGGTTCTGTCATTTTGCAGTGATTCTTGGAAATTCAGAACTGCGTGGGCCCCATCCGCGGTTCCGGATGCCTGATCCACAGATCCATAGATCCGGAAATAGATCGATCGAGAATCCATGGCGGTTCGGGAATGGATCTGTTGTGGATCCAGAGGGAGATGAGCGGTTCCACGGGGGCTGCATCTCTAATTTTTTATTTTATTTTAATTTTTGTAATTTTATGTGAGAAATTATGCTTCCACAACACTTCCAAGGTGCCCCAATGTGTTGAGAAATCAATAGGGGCAATAGTTATGATGATTTCTCTTTACTTGATAATTGCTTGTGAAGTTATGTTGGCTTCTTATTACTTTTATTATGTTCTATTCATCAAACAATTATAAAAAACATAAAGTATGAAGATCACAAATAGACAATGAACACAAGATGTAGCCTCCAAGCCAGGGCAAAACCCCTCCAAGGGCAGAACCCAAAAAATTCTTCTATTCTAATAGAATCAGATCAACGAGGAATCCAAGACCCAAATAACAAGACCAAGGTCTCCAACAAGACCCAAGTCAACCCTCCTCCCAAGTTCTTCCAGCAAGTCAAAGTCAACTCAAGTCAAAACCTTCCAAAACAACTCCAACTTTAGAATTTTGACCCCTAGCTTCAAAATTTCAGACCTGCAGTGAATCTGTATCTTTGGCCTTTGAAACAACTTCAAAATTTTGCACGTGTGAGAGATCTAGGGCAGATATTAGGGTAGAAGCTTTGATTTTCTTCTTGTTTCTCTCTCTTGCTTTCGTGCTCCTCTTGAATTCGCTCTTCTCTTCTTGGAGAACGAACTTGCTTGTGTGGTGCTTCAAATGAGGTTGAACTGTCTATATTTATACACATCTAGGAGGTCAAATTATACCTTTCAGGGCCGACTTGGTCTTGTGGGTACAAAAATTACATTTTTGACTCAAATAAATTTCATTTTCCATTTTCTTTTCAACATCCAAATGGGACTTGACTCTAGAACACTATTTTGACTTATGACAAATATTCTTTTGACTTAATAAATCCTAGAAGCATGAAGAACATGCTTGACTTAGATGACAAATCAATTTGAGCATGAGACCCATGCTTGAAAAATAATATTCCTTTTTCTTCTTTTTGATCCTTTACATAAAATATATATTGACATAAACTACAATAACAACTATGAAGACCGAACCTAGTTACATTTTTTCTGACACAATGATGCTCCCTAGATGCTTCTTAGATGCTTCTTAATGGTATTGTTAAATTCTTAAAATAAAAAGATGAAAATGAAAGATAATCCTTTTACTTAGATTTTTAACATTACCAGAAATGGTTCAGGATGTTTGAGAGTGGGTCCGAACTCATCAAACTTCATATGGAGCAAATAGAATTTCATATCCCTTTCAAAATTCAGTAGACTTAACAAGTTTCAGGATTTTAGGATCAATGGGATTGTGGTATTTCATTTGATTATATCATGTATGAGGGTATGTGATTGGCATTTAATTAAGAGCACCAAGCCCTATATGTACCCCAATGTTGGTGGTGTTGATTGCTGAACTCCTTTGTCATGGCCTTAGCAAAAATGTACCCTTCACTCAAGTCAAATCATTGATCAGGCATGTTAAGCTTTCTCTACCATATTATAAGGTTTGGATTAGGCCGTTTGAAATTGGGCAATTTTGAGTAATTCCCTAGAGAATCGAAGTAAAGGCAATGGCTAGACCAGAGGAGAGGAATCTAAATTCTAGATGGTTGATGCTCGAATAATTAATCATTGATATACAATGGATACCATATCTATCTTGATTTACGTACAAATATGCATGTTTTCATATCTTCTACAACTAATTTGGTATTTTGGATGTTTTTTTTAATATAAATAAAATAAGTCATAAAAAATATGTATATAAAGATTCCTTTGAGACGCTTTGCTTCATAGATTTTTGGAAAATGACCCTTATGATGCTTTGCTTCCAAAAAACGTCTCTGCTTCGTCCCCTCTTCGTGCAAACATTGCTCTGGAGTAGCCTAAGGTAGCCTCAAGATGAATTTTCTCCTAAATAGTTTACATCAAAGAATAGAAGAACAACTTTGATGTTTGACAATTTTCTATAAATGATGTACATGTATCACTATCTGCCAGAATGGCCTTGCAACAAAAAATTTAGCCTTCGAAGTCTGGAGAGAAGATAAGATAATATTATTAATGTCCGTAGATGATCAAAACAGTAGGTCAATGAGACTCGAAAGTACACCCTCTAACAACATATTGGGAAGTCACCAGTCTTGGGGAATTAAACTGAGTTGTTGCGATTAGATCTTTTGCAATTAACCTTGGCAGTCTACAAGATAGTCATGTGAGCAGACTCAACCCTCGACAAAGGTGGCCTTGACAATCTCTTGATGGACTACTTGGATAGGCCTCACCTCAACAGTATTTACATTCTCCATAATGATTAATAGAAGATAACATGGAGAACTTATAAGCTACATGGTTAGCACAATCTAAGCAGAGCCCAAGCTCTACGACTGCATCTTAGGCAAGCACAAATATTCTCTTCAGAGGCAAATCAGACTGCTGGACAGTCAAATTCATACGTGTAACATATGCCTTAGCTTAAATAACTTGCACAGGAGTGAAGGGTAGGTTTTCTGACAATAGAGACATGCTATATGCAAAAGCAAATTGTTTTGCTGAAAAATCTGGTCGGAAGGGCAGGAGAACAATGGTAAATGATCTAGTAAGGGGTGCAACGATGTCATTTTGTTGGAAAATGTAACTGGGTTCGCTCTTCATTAATATATTTGAGTCATCATGAAATGTACTTGTCAAAAGTATAAAGATTTTTTTATAATATTATTGTATCAATGACTTACTAAAGCATGGGTTTCATGCTTGGGTCATCATTATATTAGTCAAAGTCCCCATTGTGGACTCCTAGGATTGTTATTGAGTTTATAGAGTCATTGTACATTCAAGGAGACCCTTCTTGGGCCTTTGAATCATGTAAAAAGGTTTAGTATTGAGTCAAATATAATTTATGTATCCTTCACACCAAGTCGGCCTAAGGACACCAATTCGACGTCCCTTGAAGCCTATAAATAGAAGCAAGTCGAATTCATTTGGAGCATCTCATCTCAAGCTAGTTTGATAACTCTAAGGACGCTGGAAAAGTGCCCAAGATTTTTCTATTTATTATTGTATCAATGACTTATTAAAGCATGGTTTTCATGCTTGGGTCATCATTATATAAGTCAAAGTCCCTATTGTGGACTCCTAGGATTGATATTGAGTTTATAGAGTCATTGTACATTCAAGGAGACCCTTCTTGGGCTTTGAATAATGTAAAAAGGTTTAGTATTAATTTATGTATCCTCAACACCAAGTCGGCCTAGAAGAGATCAAGTCAGCCTAAGGACATGAATTCGACGTCCCTTGAAGCCTGTAAATAGAAGCAAGTCGAATTCATTTGGAGCATCTCATCTCAAGCTAGTTCGATATCTCTAAGGAAGCTGGAGAAGTGCCAAGTGGGTCTAAGGAAGAAAAGGAAGTGCGAGTTGGGTGAAGTCTAAGGAGAAGAAAATCAAACTTTTAGTGCCTCTCTCTTTCTGTTTCGTGCCCTAGTTTGGGTGATCGAAGTCTTCCAAGTTTTGCTGCTCCCTGATGCTGGAAGTTGTTGGGAAGGAAGTGTTGTTGGAAAGAGGTCGAAGATCCGGGAGGCTGACTTGGTTTGGATGGAAGGTTTGGTCTTTGTCTAGGGTGAAAAGTCTCAAAGAATACTATTGAAAGGAAGAGAATTTTTCACTGGGTTTTCCTCTCGAGACAGGTTTTGCCCTGACATAGTGCCTACATCTTGTGTCTCTTGTTTTGTGATCTTCATACACACATAATATGGTAATTTCTTGATGAAAGATAAGATAATAAAGAAGTAAAAGAAGCCAACATAACTCACAAGTAATTATCAAGTAAGGAGAATCAAACCCTAATCTATTTGTATTGGTTTTCCAACATGGTATCAGAGCTAAGGTTAAGAAAAGTTGAAGATCACTTTGTTGGCATGGATTCTCCCTCTTTGATGAACTACATAAGAATGGGTATCAACACTGTCGGAAGCTGAATCCAGAAGATCATCTACTACTTATTCAACAAGGTCAAAATTCAAGGATATTTGGCTGCTCTTACAGGTTCTCTTAGTGATGACAATGCATGGATCTTTGATAGTGGAGCATCAAGACACATGACAAGAGAAAGTAAACAACTTCATACACTATCAAAGGAGTCATCTTCTCATGCAATGGAATTGGGTGACAACAAAAGCTATGCTGTTAGAGGCTTGGGATCAACATCATTGAAGCTGGAAAATGGATCGAAGCTGCACCTCAACAACATTTTATATGTTCCAGGTTTGAAAAAGAATTTGCTTTCTATTTCTTGTTTAGAAGATAAAGGGGAAAGAGTTGCTTTTGTTGATGGAAAAGTATTGGTTTAGGAAAAAAAACTCTAGCATTAATAAAGCTAGGGTTGTCTGCCCTAGTTTTGAATGTAATGTCGACTTACCCATGGTCCGCAGACCATGTGATTGTATAAATAGAGCGAGGCTCTAAGTTGTAAAGACATCTGATGGGATCAAATAAAGGATGGGCATGAAGGGTCTTAGAGATTAAGTTGAAGTGCGAAGTGTGTCTTGGGTCGTGGAGTAGGGGAAGGCCCTGCAGCTGAGTGCGCAAAGGCCTAGTAGAGTCCGCAACTGAGTGCGTGGACCATTATAGAGTCATTACACCACGTCCTCAAGCTTTGGGTCATATGGAAATCAGTCCCATTGAGCTATGGCATAGGAGGTATGGTCATCTACATTATAAGGTCATCCCTACTCTTAGTCATTTGGTTCATGGTATCCCAATATGAAGTCAGATCATGAAGGTGTGCGTAACGGATGCTCTTTGGGAAATCATACAAGAAAGCCATTTCCGAATAGTGAAACTAGGTCTAAAGAGATATTACACCTCATCCATTCTGATGTGTGTGGGCCCATGTCTGACAAATCACTTGGAGGTCATTTGTACTATGTAACATTCATTGATGACCATTCTAGAAAAACATGGCTCTATCTTCTCAAAACAAAAGATGAAGTATTTGATAAGTTCAAGGAATTTAGGTCTGAAGTGGAAACCCTAACCAAAAGAAAGATAAAAACTCAGAGGTCTGACAATGGTGGGGAATACACTTCTAAGGAATTGATTGCATATTGTAAGGAAGCAAGTATTAAGAGGGAGCTCATTGTCCCTTATTATCCTGAACAAAATGGATTGGCCGAAAGGAAGAATAGATCAATTGAAGAATGCATTTGAACTATGCTCCTTGATCAAGACCTACCAAAATTCTTATGGGGAGAAGCAGTAATGACAACCGTGTACATTCAAAATAGAAGTCCTCATAAAGTCTTGATAATACAATGGCCGAAGAAGTATTCACAGGAAAGAAGCCGAATATGGATCACCTTCGAATCTTTGGAAGTCCAACAAACATCCATGTTCCAAGGGACAAGCAAAAGAAGTTGGACTCTACACGTATCAAGGGAATATTCGTTGGATATAGTCTCTCCTCAAAAGCATATAGAATCTACATTAAGGAAGTAAGACACATTGAAGTAAGCAGGGATGTCATATTTGATGAAAATCAAGCATACAAGGAATCAAAGGATATTCCTATTGATTCTGATGACGAAGAGGTTCCCATATTCAAAGAAGAAGTTCATCATGAAAACCCTACTACAAATCAAGAAGAAGAATAAGGACCAAGTGAGCCTATTCAATTGGTTGTCATCCCAACCACAGGGAAAAGGCCAAATTGGTTAAAAGCTACATTAGAAGATGTTGAAGGACTATGAAGCTATGAAAGGAATCTTCAGGGAAAGTAAGAGACCAAAAATATATTATGGTTATGCTACATACATGACAAAGTCAATTGAAGTCGAACCATCTACATTCAAGAAGCTGTGCATCAAGAGGTTTGGAAGAAAGAAATGCAGGAAGAATATCAATCCATCATGAAGAATGGGTTTGGGAGATTGTTCTTAGACCTAGTGATAAATCGGTTGTCACGTCTAAATGGATCTATAAAATCAAACATGCTATTGACGGAAGTATATACAAGTGCAAATAACGATTCATTGCAAGGGGTTTCTCTCAAAAGGAAGGCATTGATTATGAAGAAACCTTTGCACCCATAGCAAGGTACACTACCATTAGATCGTTGGTTTCATTGGCTGCTAAATGGGGTGGAGTATCCATCAAATGGATGTTAACACCGCATTTCTGAATGGGACCATTGATGAGGAAGTGTACATCAAACAACCTGAGGACTTTAAAGTTAATAGCAGGGACTCTCATGTTTTTAGACTTAAGAAGGCCCTATATGGTTTAAAGCAGATGCATATCTTCTTAGAATTGGGTTCATGAAGAGTTCGACTGATCTGAATTTCTACATCAAGGTCGTGAATAATGAGCCCGTCATTATTCTACTATATCTGGATGCTCTATTCATCATAGTTGTGGAGCGAAGAATTCAAGAATGCAAGAAGATGTTGGCAACTGAATTTGAAATGAAGGATCTAGGACTGGTGCACTATTACCTAGGTCTAGAAGTATGGAAGAGACCTGGGGAGATATATTTGGGGCAAGGAAAGTACATCATCAAATTGTAGAAATTTAGGATGATGGATTCCAAGCATTTGACTACTCCTATGATCACTAATCTCAAGAAGTTGAGGGGCTTTGACTCGAGTCTCATGGATCCTACCTCCTATCGACAATTGGTGGGTTCCCTAATTTATCTGGTAAATACTAGGCCAAACATATGTTTTGTAGTAAACATTCTTATTCAGTTTCAGTTGGAGCCTCGTGATGATCACTGGATAACTGCCAAACATATATTGAGGTATCTTCGTGGCACTATACATCACTGCCTAAAGTATGATAGTAAGGAAGTCAAGCTAATTGGCTTCACAGACTCTGATTGGGGTGGCAGTGAGACCGATGGAAGGAGCACTACCAGAAGATGTTTTAGTCTGGAGCTGCTATGATCTCATGGATGAGTAGGAAGCAAGATCCCGTTTCTTTAAGTAGTGTTGAGGCAAAATATGTGGCTGCATATGAAGTAGGAAAGGAGGTTGTTTGGTTAAGGAAGCTTATGATAGATTTGTTCGAGAAGTCTCTGGGTCCTACTGTGATTAATCGTGACAATCAAAGTTGTATCAAGATGTCTGGAGATCCCGTGTTTCATGCTAGAACGAAACATATCAACTATAAGTTTTGCTTTATTAGGAACTTGGTGCAGGATGGGATCGTGAAGTTGGAGTATGTCTCGATAGATAAACAGGTAGCAGACATACTGACAAAGGCTCTTTCTAATAAGAAGTTTGAATATCTAAGGAACCTGCTTGGTTTGGTAGATATTGCTAATTGTATTGATGATAAGAATGTGGAAGAGATTTGTTGAGGCTTTGCGAGTGAAGCATTGCCTAGGAAGACATCTGGCCGACACCTTGTGTTGATGTCTAGGTCCCAAAGTAGGGAAGGTGGCGTGGGTCGTAGAACTCTGACCATGGGTACACACCTAGGTCCCTAGGTTGGTGTCTAGCAAGTAAGCTTGATGGTACCTAGAGAGGCTGAAAGCTTGAGTCCACCTTATTCCCACTTAGATAGATTGCCCTGGTCAGGAATATAGTCCGTGGCGTTACGGTGCCTAAATTGATGAGAGACCAATGGATAAATTGCCCTGGTCAGGAATCTAGTTCATGGCATTGTGGTGCCTAAAGTTCTTCATTGTTCATATAGTTTGAGATCTTCCATTGTATTTGTGTATTATGAATACCTCCCTAGTTAAAAGGGAGTGTTAGAAAATGCAACTAGGTTCGGTTTTCATTAATGTATTTGAGTCATCATGAAATGTACTTATCAAAAGAATAAAGAAAATTATTTTTATTATATTGTATCAGTGACTTATTAAAGAATGGGTTTCTTGCTTGGGTCATCATTAAATTAGTCAAAGTCCCCATATTGGACTCCTTGGATTGGTATTGAGTTTATAGAGTCATTGTACATTCAAAGAGACCCTTCTTGGGCTTTTGAATCATGTAAAAAGGTTTAGTATTGAATCAAATATAATGTTTGTATCCTCCACACCAAGCCGGCCTAGGAGAGATCAAGTCGTCCTAAGGACACCAATTCGACCTCCCTTGAAGCCTATAAATAGAAGCGAGTCAAATTCATTTGGAGCATCTCATCTCAAGCTAGTTCAATATCTCTAAGGAAGCTAGAGAAGTGCAAAGTGGGTCTAAGGAAGAAAAGGAAGTGCAAGTTGGGTGAAGTCTAAGGAGAAGAAGAAAATCAAACTTTTAGTGCCTCTCTCTCTGTTTCGTGCCCTAGTTTGGGAGATTGAAGTCTTTCAAGTTTCATCGCTTCCTGATGCCGAAAGCTGCTACATAGTTGAAGTTACTGGGAAGGAAGTGTTGCTGGAAAGAGGTCGAAGATCTGGGAGGCTGACTTGATGTGGAGGGAAAGTTTGGCCTTTGTCTAGGGTGAAGAGTCTCAAAGAATACTATTGAAAGAAAGAGAGTGTTTTACTAGGTTTTCCCCTTGAGGGGGGTTTTGCCCTGGCATAGTGCTTACATCTTGTGTCTCTCGTTTTGTGATCTTCATACACACATAATATGGCAATTGCTTGATGAAAGATAAGATAATAAAGAAGTAAAAGAAGCCAACATAACTCACAAATAATTATCAAGTAAGGAGAATCAAACCCTAATCTATTTGCATTGATTTTCCAACACATTCCCCTGAGACATACACAAGCATTGGGAAGATTCGGCATCTTATACTAAAGGCACATAGCAAGGGTTATTCGATTTGAAATTGAGGGCGAGTTGGAATTAACCTTTCAGAAAACAGAAGGGTTGTTGAGGATATAGATGAACCATGAAACCTTCTAAGATATCAAAGACTGCAACTGATTAACTCCCTCAAATGAAATTGTATGCATGCCAATGTTAATTGTTGGAGTTGCATTAATATATTTTATAAAGCTGATGAAACTGTATAGGAATTAGCTGTTTTGAGTCTTCTCTTTTTATGTGGGAAAAATAGAATTTCATTAAACTATGCAAAGGAAATACATTAGCTCTGGGCAGAGCTCTTTGCATTGCAAACAAAAAAACATTTAAACTAAAAACTTTGTTTCTCAGCCATGACTTCTAAGTTCTACTTCATCTTGCTTCTGAATTCCTCTTTTTCCTTTCAGGAGATTATATTCCACTCTTTTCCTCTCTTCAAGTCATCCGGTACTTCAGTCTTAATTTTGGTTGCTTATCAGTGAAGTTCAATTTTTAGTTCCCTTCAACATATAAAATGAATTTCTTGACTCCACTCTATCTCCACACAAGCCATTCCTCACTCTTCATGGTCTGATTTTGCCTTGGGAATTACAGTTTCCTCCTTTGAGTAGCTAGTTATCTTCCTAACTAGATTTCTCCTCATCGTCTATTTCTTCTCCCTCTTCTAGCACAGGTCTCTTATTTTTGCCAAGGATGCCTTCTACTTCCTTTCAGTTTTTATCAGCCTAAATACATCCTCATCCATTTTTACTTCTCTGATTATGAAGAACCTTCCTTTATGCAAGTCTCAGCCAGCTCACCATGTTGGCATTTTATGCACTTAATATCTTCAAGTCCAGGACATGCTTCTGCTGGGAGACTACAATTTCAAGCACAATCTCTTCTGCCAGCTCGCTTCTCATGTCCACCTCCAACTACAGCTGAGTCCTTGTAAATGTTCAGCTGAGTCCTTCGCATCCCTAATTTGTGCCAGGGTCCATACAAACCAAATATCAATGGGCAAGCTTGGCCATGTTACCAAGACTGGCCACAAGGTTAAAACTTAACTGCATGGTTGCAATTGGGGAACCATGCTTTTAAATATAAACTGGCTTCTCCCCAAAACCAGAGACCCCAAAACCAGAGACCTTCTTCTGTACACTTACTTCTGCATCCATTGCCTTTGAACTCCACAATGAAAAAGATATCTTAAGCAAAGGAACAAGATGGCATCTCCATAAAGGTCCCCAGACTCTGGATTGTTGGTCATGAAGAGTCCTAACTGGTGCAATAAAACACAAATAAATCTGTAAGTTGTTTTTTTTCCTAGCCAAGGCTCTGTATGTCCCCAATGTTCAAAGCATTTTTTCTGTAATCTTTATCTGGAAAGAAATCTCTACCTTTACACCTCAACTGGATTGTCTTCATTGCCATGCCCGTACTACCTAAAGACTAAAAAAATTCAACTGCTTGACCTTTCCATCAATGCCTAACAAGCCACTTACAGCTACAGATGTTGGGAGTGTTTAGCCTCCCTTGTTACTTGGTGGGGAGGGGCTTTGTATTAACCAGCGAAAACAGTAAGTTATGAACATTATCCAATAAATATAAATTGGAGAAAAGTAAATAGGAGTACAATGATGTTAAATCTGCACAATTTGAACCCTTGTCTTAATAATTCTAGAAAGAGGGCAAATTTCATGGGCCTCTTTGAAGGGGCAACCACTTGTTGAGTGGAGCTCCAATACAATAACAATATTTGTCAAAACGTTACATAGCTTTCTAGCTCTTGAAATAGTTTATCACTAGCAAAACCTTAACTATATGTGGTCCCATCAGTAATGAATACCAACCACCTAGTGGGCCTTATTTAGTGAAGATGATCTTTTTACATCTAGTAACTACCCACTAACAACTTAATGGGCCTTATTCAAAGAGAATGGCCTTGTAACTATTAGGGGGTTTTGGTTGTATGATCTTTGGGGGGGGCGAGCAAAAGAATGAGATTCTGAATAGACCTCTAGTTGTTCCTCTAGATCTGGGAGGTAGTTTGACGGGCAGGTTGTGCCCTACTTTGGATTTGTTTGGAGCTGATCCCTCTAATGCTCTAAGGATGTGTGGACTACTGTATAGTTTGTGATCTTTGAATTGATCTTGATGATATCGGTCACTCTTCCAGAGGATGTGTAGGAGTAGGGGATTCTCCTAGCATTTGAGGTCAAAAGAATGAAATTTTGAATAGACCTCTAGTTGTTCCTCTAGATCTGGGAGGTAGTTTGACGGATAGGTTGTGCCCTACATTGGATTTGTTTGGAGCTGATCCCTCTAATGCTCTAAGGATGTGTGGACTAATGTATAGTTTGCGACCTTTGAACTGATCTTGATGATATCGGTCAATCTCCCAGAGGGGGGAGGCTGAGGAAAGAATAAGGTCTCACCATTCAATAGTCTGATGCATTTTGGAACTTTGCTCATTGCTTGTTGCTCCAATTTGATGGATCAACATGAAAGTATGAGGTGATCATTGTCTTGATCATCCCAAGGCGGGGCATGGTATGTAGGAACTAAGATCTGTGGTTGAAGACCTCCTTCATGAAGAGGGCTAGGCATCTCTAGTCCTAGTATTGAGAGAAAGTAAATACCTCTTCCTTTGGCTGCAAACTTGCCTCTCTTCTTTCCTTGCTCTCTACTCCTCAATAACTCTTGAGAATAATGAGCTCCTTTTTCTCTTTTTGCCTCTTTTGTCTCCCTAAAATGAGGAGAATCCTAACCCTTAGATCTAATGGCTGAGATTAAATCTAATGTCATTATATCAAGGGTGGAGATCAGTCCCTCTCTTGAACCCCTCCCTCATGTGGTCCCCCTCAATTAATGCGCTTCCTAGTACTATTTAATGTTTTGTACCATGTGCACTTTTTCTCTCATAAAATAACTTTTAGAACATAAAAGTCACTTTAATGATATAAACTATACTTATTACTTTTCACATAGTCACTTTTAGAAACACATGTGACTTTAATAAGTACAAGGTACATCTCCCATAAAAAGTAACTTAGTGCTATGACATTAATAAAACTCATAATATCACATAGACAAAAGGTGATTAATGTGTCTCCCTAGGCCAAAAGGATAAATTCCTAGGAAACGCCTCCTTGGTACCCTTATTTTCAACACTCCCTCTTACCGAGGAAGGTGTTTCTCACCACACCCATCCTGTCTCTGAAGAATACATGCTTACCCCTTGGTGAGAATGTTAATCAATGGATATATACTCAAGCTTCACAACTCCCACCTAAACCTAGTTTTCAGTGAAGTGGTATATGATCTTATTATGCTTTGACTAGTCATGAAATACTGGATTCCAAGAGAGTTTAATACAACTCTGATTATTACAGTATATTGTTGATGGTCTCTCAACCTTTGACCAAATAACCCAAATAACTTCTTGCAAAGCCAAAGTGCCTCACGACCTGCTTGATTAGCTACGATATACTTTGCCTCCGTGCTGCTCAATGCCATCGGCCTTTGTTTCTTGTTGAACCATGACACAACTGCTGAGCCCAATGAGAAACAACCCCTGAAAATACTCTTCCTGTCACTAGCACTGCTAACCCAATCTAAGTACATGCAACCAATCAATCTGACTCGATCAACCCTAACTTAGTCCAAACCATAATATACTGTGCATTGTAGGTGTCTCAATACATGTTTCACAACCACCCAGTGCACTCTCCTGGGCTCCATCATAAATTGACTCAATGTGTTGACTGCGAAACAAATATCTGGTCTAGTGTTGACCAGATACATCAACGAACCGATCAACTGATGATACAAGGTGGGGTTCACCAACTTGGAATCTGAAGCATGCAACTTCTTCCAGTTGGTGATCATAGGAGTAGCCATAGGCCTACAACCCTCCATACAAAATCTCCTCAAGATATCACTTGCATACCTGCCCTGGCCAATGAAGATATGCCCATCCTCCTGCCAAACCTCCAACCCCAAAAAGTAATGCATCAGTCCCATATTGGTCATATCAAATTCTGAAGCAAGATCTCTCTTGCAATGCTGGATGAGTTTGTCCTCTCTTGTAATAAACAAGTCATCCACATACATAACCAAAATGAGTGGATCATCACCAACCATAATGAAATAGAGGTTCGGATCTGCATCACTCTTCTGGAAACCCATCTATTGCAAATAGGCATCTATCCTCTCGTACCATGCCCTTGGCGTCTGCTTCAGTCCATACAAGGATTTCTTAGGCCTACACATATGAGACTCCCTCCCGTGCACCTCAAAGCCCTGTGGCTGCTCAATGTACACCTCCTTCTAAATAACTCCATTGAGAAAGACAATCTTCACATCTCTCTGGTGAATCCTCCAACCCATCTCAACTGCTATAGATAATGGAAGTGTAACAAGCAACTATGTTGAAAATTGGCAGTTATGGGATGAATTTCCTTGAATAAAATTTCATTTCCGACCTTTCTAAAGTATCATTCTAAAAATAGAAACTCATGTCTATCTTTGCAACCATGATTTTCCAGAAATAGTAAATCACCTTCCATCAATTTGTAATCATATATATATGATGGAAAATCACTTTACTTGTCTTTAATCAATCTCAATTGTTTAATTTTTAACTTAATCAACAATTTTAATATTATTATTACTATTATCCTCTTTACGATATTATTATATTATTTTTAAAAATAAATTTAAGTCTCTCAATCATGAGACTTAATCATGTCATATGTAACTCCCTCAATTAATGCATATGTTACTCACTCTCTCTTAATGGATTCATTCCTCTCTCCCTTTAATGCTCTTATGCACCTCTTACACTCTCTTACACACTTTAATGACTCATCATAAAAAAATTCCTCTTACACCTCTTTAATGCATAAGCTACACTTCTCTCCTAAATGCATAAGTTACACTCCTCTCCTTTATGGCATAAGTTACACTCCTATTTTGGCATATGTAATTCCTCCTCAAAACATAGTGTAGCATAAAAACTATGGTTGAAGCAAGAAAACTGATAGCTTGAAGGCTTGAATGTAAAAATACACACAGGTATTTAAAATAATAATTTATTAATATATAAAATTGTATAAGATGATATAAGATGATTTGAATGTCACAATGAGTTCCTGCTTTTATACCTCAGCAGGTGACCTTTCGTGAAAGACATGCTTTTTCACCTAACTTAATGACTATTTAACCTAATTAATATCTAATTATTTAATATTTATATTTATTTTATTTATTTAATTTTTAATGAATTATATTCATAACATAGCCCCTTCCTTCAGAAGCTTTGTCCTCGAAGCTATATTGCTGGCAATTGTCTTTGTTGTCGTCGTCTCGCCATATGGAAGGTAGAAGGTCTCCATCACTGGTGGCTCGCTAGTAACTCTATTTTGAGTCCAAGGTTGTCTTTTTTTTGTTTTAATATTTTTTTTGATTTATTATTATTATTTTTATTTTTTAAAATTATATATATATATATATATATATATATATATATATATATATATTTAATAATAATTTTTTTGTAACTATTTAACAACATATATATAATAAAGTTATATATGTTTATATATATGGTTAAGAAATGTGACGATCGCGGAGAATATTGGGCGTGACGGTCGAGGGGTCAAACGAACAAAACAAAAAAAATGGTGAAATGAATGGTAGTGGGAGAAGATGGGTTTGACTGAGGAGTCTGGCGGTGAACCTGCACTAGGTATGATACAGTACACGACAGTGTTGGCAGAACACGTTGTTATAATGCAGGTTCATAACACCATTAGGAATCGACGCCTGAACCCGCCTCACGTCCGTTGACCCTTGCACCGGCTACGATGCTTGGGGGCAGAGGAGACGCCAATTTTTTTGTGTCGTACACAGTGAAGTGATCTCACTGGTAGGGGTAGGGCCCTATCCGTATGATGGAAATCAATATGTGCCCAACAGTCAAACATTCAATAATGAATCCACCCAGCAGCAGCATTCATTTCCCTATCCGTGCCGAAATGGGGGAACTCGATACTCATGGCGCTTGTATCCCACCCGAAGGTGTTTATGTCGGGACAGGTATATGTGGAGAAGTGTGGTCCCGGGGCACAACAACGAGGGGATGGTTTTCTGCATACCAAGCAGCAGGGACTTGCTGTCGGGTTTTCTGCATACCAAGCTGCAGGCAATTTATAGCAGGGGTGTGGTTTGCCGCAGAGGCAGTAGATCGGAGCGAGGGTGTGTGGTTAGGCGGATATGGCAGCGTGGACAGGTCGAAAAGACAACGGAAACACAGTGGCGGGGATCCGTTGAGTGACGAAGGACGCGAAGATATAAACATTGTTGTTGTTTCAGGATCAAAGATGAGTTCCCAGGAAGGCCAGTAATGCAGGTCTTGCTTTAAACTGAAGACATTTGGCTTTCGAGTCAACTGTACAATCTTCACACGGACGGATGCCTCATTCCCTAATTCTTTTATCACACCTACAAATGTTTGCAGATTTGGGGTTCCTTTTTCATTAACTTCAACAATCCACTCGCAAGTATACAGTCCATATCTCTGAATAGGACTGCCACAAAATGCATGTGAAACATAAACCCCATGCCCTTGCTTATTATCTCATGTCTGATGTTTGATTGCTGGAACAACCTTCAGGAATGGTTCAAAATTTAGAAATTTGGCCCTACTCTTTTCATCAGGCCAAAGTGCCTGCGCAATTACTATAGCTTCATTCTCCTTCTCTTCGTTGACTAAGTGGTATAATACATTGGAATAAATAGGACCTGCTGAAAGGCCATATTCTTTAATTTTCCTAACAAGATCCTTTACCATGTCCATGTCACCTGCCTTTGCATATGCCTCCATAAACAAACCATATATAGAAGGACTAGGATGAATCTTCATTCTTTGCATCTTTTTAAATATTTCAAAAGCATAGAGAGCTTTCATGAGAGTGTTGAAAGTTATGACATTCGGGAAAACTTGTTCTTTTACCATTTCACTATACATTTTTGTTAGTTTCTTATATTGCTTGCCCTTGGCAAGAGCACCAATCATGTATTCTTCTGCCTTTCTCTTCCTGGATGAGAACTCCATTTCTTGGTTTGAATTCAAATTCCTCTCTTCTCTACTAAGAACTTGCACTATATCCTCTTGTATAGATTCTATATCTCCAAAAACCTTTTTTTGCTCAAGAGTCACTTATGGCAGATTTTCATCGGCATCTTTTTCATTGTTATGATATTGTACATCTCCTTGTTTCTTAAGATAGTCCTCATCTTGATCTTGTTTCGTTTCTTCACTGTCGCTATCAACTTCCTTATTATCGATTTCCCTTTGACATGCTTTAATTTCTGCATATGATTTTTCTAAACGCTGAAATGCTTCTTGAATTTCATTAAACTGCTCAATGCATTCAGGACGTGAACGTAATGGCACATTGTGCTACGAACAACATTCGAAGATCCGCATGATTATATCATGTGCCATGGCTTTGATACCACTGTACCATAAAAACTATGGCTGAAGCGAGAAAACTGATAGCTTGAAAGCTTGAATGTAAAAATACACACAAGTATTTAAAATAATAATTTATTAATATATAAAATTGTATAAGATGATATAAGATGATTTGAATGTTACAATGAGGCCCTGCTCTTATACCTCAGTAGGTGACCTTTTGTGAATGGGCATGTTTTTTAGACATGCCTTCTCACCTAACTTAATGACTATTTAACCTAATTAATATTTAATTATTTAATATTTATATTTATTTTATTTATTTAATTGTTATGAATTATATTTATAACACATAGGAGTTACTCTCTCATGAATTCGACTTCTTTGCTCTTCCTATATTTGTGTCTTTCATTCTCACTTGATACACTTATTTGTGCTTGTGAAAAGAGAATTCGAACTTGAGAAAGAGAGAGTTGGAGAGTCTAGAGGAAGATTGAGAGAGAGAAAGAGAGTCTTGAAGAGCAAGAGCAGATCTTAGAAAGCCAGTGATTCAGTGTTTGCATCAACTATTGCTATGAGAGATCTTCTTCATATTTGGGTGAACTTTTTCATTCTCTCATTTTACTTTGTATCTCGGAACAATTGATTTCTAATAGAAGAAAAATCTGATTGGGTTTTCCCCTTTTGGGTTTTGCCTTGGTCATTTGACCTAACTTCTCTATGTCTCATAGAATTCTTGGTTGTCTTCCATTGTGTGTATGGTTTATATGGTTTATGTTCTATCTACAATTACTTAACTTATTTTGCAGCATAAAAAAATTATGAATTTAAGTGATTGTAACAACATAGAACATCATAATTTCAACACGATATTAGAACTTTGGTGAAGACAAACTGAAGAAGACAAGCTCCATTTCCAGTTCTCTTTCCGCTGAAATATTTTTTGCTGTCCGCTCCATTTGCAACTCTCTTTCTGCTGAAATATATCTTGATGTCCACTTCATTTGCAACTCTCTTTCTGCTGAAATATATCTTGCTGTCCACTCCATTTGCAAGTCTCTTTTTGCTGATATAACTTGCTGTCCGCTCCATTTGCCACTCTATTTTCGCTGAAATATAGCTTGTTGTCTGCTCCATTTGCATTTTAATTTTTATTTTTCTGAAATATAGCTTGTTGTTCGGTCCATTTGCAACTTTCTTTCTGCTGAAATATTTCTTGTTGTTCCTTCTACCTGTTGCTTATTTTCTGTTGAAATTTATCTTCCCTTTTGTTGTTGAAATATTTCATTTACAGCTGAAATATCTCTTGCTGTCCCCTTCTATTTGCTATTGAAATTTTGAGTAGATCAAGATGTCTTACTCCTACTTTACGAATGAAGAGAAGTTGGTTGATGCTTCAAACTTCTGTTGAGAAATCTAGGGCATGGATAGTTAAAATATTTCTCTGCTTGATAATTTCTTGTGATATACTTTTACTTCTTAGCTTATAATCTTTTATTCATTATGTTATTATTGTGTTATATTCATTAAAACAATTACCAATAAAAAAGACAAGTGACATAGTATGTAGGCTTGTCAGCTAGGGCCAAAACCTCTCACCTCTTGAGAGGAAAACCCGATCAAAATTCTTCTTCTGGATCTTCAATTGGTGAGTACCAAGACTATGACAAAGGCCCTTGACTCTAGTAACCTCCCAAGAACCTTGTCACTAATCTTGATGCTCTGCCTCTTCCCTTTCTCGACTTTCTTTTTGATCTTGCACTGCTCTCCTGGGCTCCTTCTAGAGAAAGTCGGTCTCTATACTTCACACTACTTCTTCTCAACTTCTCCTAGAGAAACTCGGTCTTTATGATCTCATTGGCTTCCTCTAGAGAATCTCGGTCTCTAGATCTCTATCTGGGTTACCTAGAACAAGTATCCCAGAAGAATCCTTCTTTCGCTGCCCCAGAAGGAACCTTCTTCGCTGCCCCAGAAGAAACCTCCTTCGCTGCCCTAGAAGAAACTCTTCTTTGTTGATCCTAGAAGAAACCTTCTTTGCTATGCCCAAAAGAATCCTCCTTCACTTGCCAAAAGAAGCTCTCCTTATCACTTCTTCGCACTTCTCTTTGTAGCCCTTCTTCTTCGCTCTTCTTCACTGAATGTATGTCGAGTTGCTTGCCTCTAAGTGAGGCCGTGTATGGCCGACATGATCTCAAGAGTTAGGCTGACTTCTTCTAGCATGTTCTTCCATCGTTGTAGGCCGACTTGAAGAGGATAAAAGACAAGGTCTTGGAAGATACTTTACATGTACAAGTTTGACTTTATACAAAGTGTAACACGACTATGACTATCGTTTTATGACTAGACAAATAATTCTTAAAGACTCTTAATGGGAATCTTGACTCAAAAACAAAATCTCTAGTTCATGAAACTCATAAGAAGTCAAGGCTAAAAAGATTATCCTTGACTCTCTTGAAAACCACCTCATCACTTATGTCTCCAATTTGAAGAATGCCAAAGAAGTATACGACAAGCTTGATTGAAATGTATCAAGTAAATATATACCATCTTCTTTTTCTCTTTGGTACTTTGGTGTAGTGTGACTAGGGACTCACACATCTCATAGGCAAACTTCTTCCTGGTCACATGAGGGAATACGTGATCTTTGATGGCATCAAGGATGATTCTCCTCGCCTTCATATTCCTCTTGTTGAAGTTCACCAACTGAGCTGGATCAGTAGGAGGTTGCACAGTGTTCTCCACTATATCACACACTTCAACTTCCTCTAGTAAAAGAATCATCCTCTTTTTCAATGGGCCAAATTTACCAGCCCCACTCAATCTGTCCTCTACCCTCAAACCAGTAGCCATGACCCACACAACCAACAATTAGGAGCAAATTTATTACTAGGCAATCTCCTCCCTCTCAACCAACAATTCTCTGGGTTTTTGATTCAGGTTTAGTGACTGCTGTTCACTGTTATGGCAAAAGTTTTGCTTGCTGGTCTTTCTTATCAGCTGATAAAGATTTTCAAATCTGACTTCTCTTAGGCTCTGATACCATGTAGAAAATTGTGTATGTGCTTTAGCCTACCCAATTTTGAGTTTTTGCATGGTTTAATGCCCAAAACCCATCATAAACATATCACTGATATACAAATTATTTCTTTTGCATTTAACTTGAAACGAAAGCTACACTACTATATTTCACTTTTCAGCTGATATGAGAGATAATATGCAAGCAATCGCATTCAGGAAATGAACACTTATTTTTGGTCTAAGACCTTGGAAGAATCCACAAGGGGAAAACCAATTCTAAAGGAGGCTTTTATTTGCTTCTTAAGGAAATTTGTACACTAGAGAAAAAGGCAACTTATCTCCCTTTTGAGTTTGCTGACGTCACTGTCAAAAATTAAAATACAGAGAAATTATAGCCTTCACACAGTTATGAGCTCACACTGATTTTTAGCTTCAAATTTTGTGCATAACCTTCTGACAGTGCCTCAATCTCTGAGTCAAATATAGTAGCAATACTCCTAGAAATTCGTGCCTCAAGCTCTGACAGGATACCTTGGGTTCTGTGCTGCTAGGGCCTTGATTTTCTCACTAGCACACTGATATTTTTCTGGGCCTCTCACCCAGAATTTCAGCCTGGTTTCTTCCTGCAAACTCGGGCTGATTTCTCTTCTAGTTTTGGCTTGAAATCGGCCTAGGAACACACTAGATATTGGGCATAACTCAGCCTCTGAACCACCAACCTTTACAGCCTTGAACATGACCTGGAAATCACTGCAAACTCAACCTGTTTTTAGCTGCCCGAAATTTTCGGGAATGGTGCCTGAAATCTCGGGACTTGTGCTTGTGGAAAGATCAGGTTCCTTCTCCTGTTGTTCGACCTCTTCCTTTGGCTGCAAACTTGCCTCTCTTCTTTCCTTGCTCTCCTCTCCACAATAGCTCTTGAGAATAATGAACTCCTTTTTCTCCTTTTGCTTCTTTTGTATCCCTAAAGTGAGGAGAACCCTAACCCTTAGATCTAATGGTTGAGATTAAATCTCAGCTCATTAGATCAAGGGTGGAGATCATTCCCTCTCTTGACCCCCTCCCTCATGTGGTCCCCCTCAATTAATGAGCCTCATAATACTTTTTAATGTTTTGTACCATGTGCATTTTTTTTCTCATAAAGTCACTTTCAAAACATAAAAGTCACTTGAATAATATAAATTGTATTTAGTACTTTTCACATAAAGTTACTTTTAGAAACACGTGACTAATAATTTAAAGTACAAGGCACATCTCCCATAAAAAGTAACTTAGCTCCATGACATTAATAAAAATCACAATGTCACTTAGACAAAAGGTCATTAATGTGGCTCCCAAAGCCAAAAGGATAAATGCCTAGGAAACACCTCCTCGGTACCCTTATTTTCAACAAATATAAGGGGCACGTAAAAATGAGGCGCATCTTTGTCCTTGATTCTTGTAGCTAGCACATTTGGCAAATCCTGTCAGACCATGGTATATGGTGGTTCATCTCTATTAAAAGTTGATGAGAATTGACCTAGGGCTGTCCTAAAGGGATCTTGAGTGAATGCATCCAATGCCTGTGTGTAAGGGAGTAGATGATGTTGCCATCTCATAGCTCCAAAAGGTGCTCTAGGTATAAGGACATCTTCGAACCCAGACTCGTCAAAGGTGAGGTCCAAGTGAATTGAATGTACAATCTGTAGATATCCTTTCCGATAGACTGAATTTGTACTTGTCTAGTTGACATTAGATGGCTTGATGCATTTAGTTGACATTAAGGGAGAATCCAAACGAGGAAATGTGCTATTGGAAGATAATTGTTTATTGGAGAAGTTGAGATGCCTTTCAGAACCAACCTTGTGCACGACCTAAGGAAGGATCCAAAGTGAGATCCAAGGTGAGTATCTCTGAGGAGCAAAATGCAAGGTGGGGGTACCTTTTCTCTTGGTGATTGAGTCGCTAAAGGACTTGACTCTATAAAGGAAAGGTATCAAGTGGAAAATGATGTCAAGGAAAAATGGGTGGACACTGAATTCTACTTGAATAGTGGGTTGTAGAATTGTGCACTTGTAATGGATGATGCGCATGAGAAGTAGGGTCTAGACTTTCTCTATCTTGTTCCAGTTTGTCTGTAACAAGCCTACCATAGATCTCAGAGTCATTGAGAATTGTGGGTTTGATAATCACCTCCATGAGGTAGAATTTGGATGAGGTGTTCTAAAATTGATCTTGGAAGCACTATCTCTCAATGAGGACTAGAGAACCATACCCTTTATTGAGTTGAGGTTGAAGGGCATACTGCATACCAAAACAAGGCTTTGTGAACTATTCTCCTAGGTAAGTGTAAGCTGTGGTGATCGTAACCTTTGTTGCTTAGTAGTAGGAATGTAAGTCTGTAAGAGAGATCTTTGATGCATTGAAGATAAAATACCTTCATTTTACACAAGTTGATTGTTAGCTATCAAAGGTCACAAAAGTTGACTGGTGCATCGATTTATCTCGGTAGGGCCTTAGGCATAGAGGCCAACAAGATCAAGTTGTCGGAAAATAGGAGTAGGGAAATCAACACTTGATGTAGAAGACAACCATTCCTGTCCTAGATTTTCTCATGGTGGAAGGACTCCAACTCATCGATATAGACCCCAAATGGGGTGGATGAGAGGGGGCACCCTTGTTTTACCCTCGTGATACTTTGGATAAAGTTAGAAAGGCCATGTGCCATCTTGAGGTGTCCCATAACTAACTCGTACAATCTCATGATGGCTGCTAGGAGGGTCTCAAATATGCAATGTCTTAGAGTCCCGAGAATAATGCCTCCCTCGGAACCATGTCAAGTGATTTTCGAAAGTTTACAAAGTAACTATAAACCTTCGAAGAGTGATGGTGCGCCTCCTTAGTAATGGCTTGGAGTGTGAATATTATCAATTGAATAGTAGTTTGGGTGGAAACCTACTTGTCCTCTAGCCCTATGATGTCGACGGTCCAACTTCTTAGAAAGCGATTAGTATAAGAATGTGGCATAAAGCTTGGAGAATGTATGATGCACCATGATACTCTGGTAGTTGTTCGAGTCATAACTATTGTATTTGTGGATTGGATGAATAATGTGTCTTCTCTGGGAGGGGGGGAGACTGAACATATCACATGGTTAATTAAATCAACAATATAGGACTCAAGAGATTGGATGCCATGTTTAAGGAATTCAGCTTGAAGCCTTTCCTCATCTGCTGCCCTGTTGGTACTCATAGCTCAAACTTCTCTCTTAATGTCTCACTCAGAGAAAAGGTGGCGTAAGGAGGGATGGGAGGAGATGCGGGTGGGAGGTTGTCCATAAACAACTTCATAAGATGAAATTTTGGTAGCACTGCGATAGATAACCAAAACCTATTGGTGGTGTTGATTTCATACAAAACATTGCAAATAAGTTTCTAGGGTTTTGTTGACCACCATTGTTTAACCATCTATTTGGGGCTAATTAGCCAGGCTTATTTTCAAGTGTGCTCATAGTTTTAAGTTTCAAACAATTTTTACCACAATTTGTTGTTTAAGGTGGGATCACAATTTGACACAATAGAGTTAGGCATGCCATGTGATTTAAAAATTTGATTTATGATGACATGCACAACTATGGATGGTGTATATGGGTGCGGTAAGGCACAAAAGTGGGCATATTAAGTAGTCAACTACCAACATGTTGACATATTTGTTGTTGGCTTTAGGGAGACCCACTAAAAAATCTGTGGAAAGGTCAACCCATATAGTGGCAAGGATCAATAGTGGTTGCAATTCCAGAAGGATCTTCACAATTTCATCCTTGTTCATTTGATAGATTTCACATTCAAATACAAGAATATGGATGTCCTTTTTTATGCCTTCTCACTTGGAGTGCTTAACTCTTCATATGTTTTCTAAAAGCTAGAGTTACTCGTGGTAGGAGATGAATGCAATTTTTCTAGCACCCTTTCTTTTAAAGCATAATTATGTGCCCCAAAAAATGCTCTTTACGCTACGGAGTGTCCCGTTGGTGAGTATAGTTGGTAGGGGCATTGTGGTCCTTAAGGTGTGTCATTAGCCAACCATTTTCCATACCTCTTCAAGCTAATCTGACATTGATAAGGATAAAGCAAAGAGGTTCCCTTATATTTTCGAGACAAAAGCATAGACCCCACAATCTTTGTGGCTATCTTGTACATGATCCCACAATCATAACCTAACGTCTTAGTTACCCACTTGTATTGCTTTGGTGACAACAACCACTATTCCTAAAACACTTCAAGGTATGATGGTCCATCTAGATTTAAAAGTGCCTCCTAATGAGACATCGGTACCATGTATTAATGACATGAAGGATGCCCATCATTTCTTTCTCATAGGTGGACTTTCTCAAATGTCAATCACAATCGTTCACTAGTGAATGCCAATGGGTGCCATCTTGCATCAACATGCTCCCAAGACCTCGTCTAGAGGTATCACATTCCAAGAAAAAACTCTCATCAAATCGAGCTTTGCTAAGATTAGGGTAGTACACATAGATTCATTTAAAGCAAAAAAAGCTTGCTCTATTGCATGGTTCCACACAAAGGCATTCTTCTTGAGTATGATGGTTAATGGGGCTGAAATTTACTCGTAATTCAATCCCTTAGGGTTTGATTATGCTTTCATAGCCTCAGTTCTCTTGAGATTCACTCACACTCGTATCCTATTATGGGACCCAAGTATTCCTTTCCTAAAGCACCAAAAGCTTGTTTGAAAGTTTAAGGAACAATTGGTCACCTTGGAGTAGTTGTAGGGGTTTATCAACATGCTTCACATGTGGTTTGTCAGACATTGCTATAAATCAAGATATCAGTAAAGAAGACAAGCACAAAGTTGCACGGAAAGGGCCAAAAAATCTTGTTCAAGAGGCTTTAAAAAGTGGATGGGGCATTTAAAAGATCAAAAGGCATCATTATAAACTTTAATGTTCTTTTGCCACTTTCATCCAAAGGTGGTGGTACCTAGAGCAATGTTCCAATATATGAAGAATTGGGCACAATGAAGCTCATCCAAAAGGTCATTAATCATTGGGATGGGAAATTTGTCTTTCATTGTCAACTTATTAAGAGCACGAAAGTTGGCTACATGTGTGAGTTTCCTTCTTGCTTTAAAACCATGACTAATGGGGATGAGCAATGGCTATTACTAGGACATATCACGTCAACCTCCAACAATTTTTGAATGATCTATTCAATTTCATTCTTTTGTGCAAAATGATGTCGATAATGGCCCACATTGGGTGGTTGATTATTGGGAATCATCGGGATATCATGATCATGGTTTCCATGTGAAGGAGTTAAGCCATGGGGTGCCTTAAATAGCTATTGATGCTTAGTTAAAACCAATTTTAAATCAGGGTGAATTGCTTGTGGGAGTTATCCATAACTTGAATAGCATTAAATGGGTTATACTTGAATGGCATTAAATGGGTGAGACCTTTGAGGACCTTTGAGGATTTGTTTACAACCCTCCTTATTAAAGCTCATGTATAACTTCTTGAAATTTATTGTAGGTGGACCCAATATTCTTAACCATCTTGCTTTGAACACTATGTTACAACTTCCCATTTCGGTAGTGAACATGTTTGATTTGAGGAAATAGACCCCATTTGAAGTTTCACATTTGCACACTTAATACCTCCATTAACTATCAAGGTGAATTTCCTATGGAGGGCTGCCCATAGCTTCGATGGCATTGAATTGGGCAATAATGCTAGAGTGGCCTTTTTCAAGAGCTTTTCCATACTATGAGAGTTGATATTTTTTTAGGGAGTTGGATTGGAGACCTTTGAGGTTGTGTTTACGACCTTAGTTATTGAAGTTCATCTATAACTCCTTGAAATCCATTGTAATCGAACCCAATGTTTGCAGCCATCTTGCTCTGAGCATTACAACATAGTTTCCCATTGCAATAGTGAACATGTTTAATTTAAGCAAATAGTTCCCATTTGACGTTTCGCTTTCTCACACTTGACACCTCCATTGGCTATCATGATTTGATAATTGTGCAATGAAATTGTGGGTTTTGTCATTGTTGATTAATATATTAAAATTTTTGTGCTTGATATATCCAATTGACTTCAGGGTCTAGGGAGTTGATATCCTTGATAACCATGGAGGGAAATCTAGGGTTCTTTTCAAGCAGGCTTTTGGGTGATTTTTTCAAGAGGCAGCGAAGTCTTTGCTGGATCCAAATTTGGCATGACTTCCTTTGAAATTTCCTTGGGTGTGCTGAGCTGGGACATATCTGTAATAAATGGTTTTGGTTCCTTACATCTATTATGCCCTTTGACCCATTTTCATCATGATTATAACAAAGTTTAAAACATTGACATTTTGTTGCTTCATCCAAGGTCGACTTGTGGAACCTCAAAGGTTGGGGTGTTGGTGAACTAGTCATAGTTATAGAAGGGGGACGTGGATAAGGAATAAAGGTGCATCTTTTGGTTTGTGTAGTTATCATCACTTGTCAGTCTCTAGCTTGTTAAGAGGTATCCAATCAAGTAGATGGGTGAGCCATTGGGACTTGTGCTCTGGTCTCCTCTTTGAGACTATTGATAAAACATCCTTTGAAAAAAGGATAGGTCATGCCCTCTATGATGATTACCAATTTCTCAAAGGTCATGCTAAAGTCTTCAATTGTGCTTGTTTGGTTGGTTCCATTTGGTCGCATTGGGTAGGTTGATGGCTAGAAGCTGAGAAAGTTATTGTTGCATGTCGACAATAGGAGAAACTTGGGCTTTCTAGGAATTTTATCTTAGTAACCTGGATTTAGATATGGGCATTTGGGTTTTCTAGTTGGGTGATCCTATTGTCCATGGTCATGCTTCTAGTGGATGTCATGGGGCACTTAGGTCCACCAGATGGATTGCCAAGGAATTATACCAATGTGATCAAGAAATTATACCACAATAGTTGGGTCTTGTCCACCAAAAGAGTTACCAAAGAGCTATACCAATGTGATTAGTGTTGCTTAAGGAGTCTTTGGAGATAGGTTTCCCACAATGGTACTATTTGGTCGACTTGACTTATATTTACTGCTACCTAAATATTACTGTGGGTGATGAAATTATTAGATTCTTGATATTCCAAGTATTTTTTTTAGTACTCGTGTTGCAAGGCTAGAGTTTGCGGGGCTTAAGAGAAAAAGAGTGTCAAGTGCTATAGCATGATATACTTGAGGGTTTCCAACAATAGTACTTGGTTGAATCTTAATAGTGATAACTATGGAGGCTAGATTGTACCCATTGTCATACTCCCTGATTCCTTGGTATGTGAGAGACATCTCCTCAAGTGTTGTTCTCAGTGTGCTATAGCAACAAATCCATTGATAGGTTTATGTAAGGATGGTTTCAGGTGTTCCTAGTGGGCTTCTGATATTCCTGAAGTTATGTGGAAGATCAAATGTGTATACATATTTTGTCTAATGCGGTACTACTCGCTAGGCACAAATATATGTGTACAAGGGTGTCCAACCAGGTGACATCCACTTGTATTGCTTACATGTTTGCTTCCTAGCCATAGTTTTACCTGCTGAATGAGAGATTGTTTTGTTTAGATATGTTGGAACACCTCTATGACCTTAAAAAAAATTCTCCAATATTTGCGTGTGTGTTGGCACAGGAAAGAGCTTCAATATCACTTGTAGTTTGCTTTAGTGAAAACAATAATTTATATGCAACATCCAAGCAATATAAACTGTAGAAAATTAAATAGGAGAAACAATGATATTAAACTTGCAGAATATGAAGCCTTCTATTGATAACTCCAGAAAGAGAGCAATATTCATGGGCCCCTTTGGAGGGCAACTTCCATTTGAGTAGATATCCAATATACTAACAATACTTAGCAAAACATTACATGGATTTCTAGTTATATAAATAGTTTATCACTAGCAAAATCCTATCTACTTGTGGTCCCATTATTAAATGAGTACCCTTATACATTAACTACCCAATAAATACCTGATGACCCTTACAAAAAGAAGATGGCTTCATACATTAAGGGACTAACTCCTAGGTTCCATGAAGTAGGGAGGTTTGGGTAGGGATTTAACAGGTTGATCTCCTTTAGTCTACCCCTTTTGCTAGTTATGCTTTAATGTTATTAGATTTAAATTTTGAGTGAACTGCTCTTTATTGTTCTCTTTGTTGAGAGATGCATTATTCACACCCTTTACAACTATAAATGTAACTTTCTTACCTACAAATTAATTTATCTACTTTGGTCTTACCCCTTTTGCTATCTATGCCTCCCTGTTATTAGATTTAGATTTTGCATGAACTTCTAGTTCTCTTTACTATTCTCTTTGCTGAGAGATGCATTATGCACTTCCTTTATAGCCGTTAGTGCAACTTTGCCACCTACAACTTCGTAACTTGCAACATCACAGCAGGGAACTTTGCAGCCAATAATCACATCGTCACCAAGTTTTACATTTATGCATCTGACTCAAGGCACTGTTTTGAGGAGTCTTGCCATAGAAATTTGGGAATCTATCATCCGTATTAGGGACTTCATTATTGTTTAATGTGCTTCACGCTTCCTTGAATATGGCGTACTGTCTATCCTGGAATTATTACAGAAAGCTTGAAGTTTATGAATGATCCAACTTTCGGCCTCTTACCACCTAGGCTCGCACTTTATGAAAGGGTCCTAATCATAAATATGAAACTTGATGGGAAACTTGGAAAGGTCATCCACTGTCACCACGGTGGCTATTTCCCTCACTTAGGTTGGGTCTTCTACAACAGGAGGGATTCCCTAAGGTTGGATTACTAAAGCTACGACAACCAGGCTGAAGGTGAGTATGAAGTGTTATATACCTAGGGGGGATAATATGGGGTACCAAGGGAGGTACCCAAGGTAATAATGTAATAATGGGATGGGCCATAGTAATAAATAAGGTGGTTAACCCATATCATGTAAGGGACCACAAGTAGTTAGTAATAATGTAATGGGCCCATGGTATTAGTTGATGGTATGAGGGAACCATGGTAATGACCCATGGTATTGTATGTATGAGGCCTATATAGAAGCTAGAGACTCCAAGTCAAGGAAGATAGAGAAGGATTATTGTATGAACAGGCATATAGCTTGTGGAGTGTTCTCCTCCCTTAAGGAGTGAATGTATGGTGTTGCCCTACCTTAAGGGTTTGATCAATAAAGAAGCATTTCTATTATTTCTTGGGTTTATTTGCATTATCTTATATTTTTGGGTTAGATCTACAACAAGTGGTATCAGAGCTATAACAAGTGGTATCGGAGCTACAACAAGTGGTATCGGAGCCATGTTTCAGGGACGAAACATGCTAAGGGGGGTGGAATGTGGAGGTACCCAAGGTAATAATGTAATAATGGGATGGGCCATAGTAATAAATAAGGTGGTTAACCCATATCATGTAAGGGACCACAAGTAGTTAGTAATAATGTAATGGGCCCATGGTATTAGTTGATGGTATGAGAGAACCATGGTAATGACCCATGGTATTGTATGTATGAGGCCTATATAGAGGCTAGAGACTCCAAGTCAAGGAAGATAGAGAAAGATTATTGTATGAACAGGCATATAGCTTGTGGAGTGTTCTCCTTCCTTAAGGAGTGAATGTATGGTGTTGCCCTACCTTAAGGGTTTGATCAATAAAGAAGCATTTCTATTATTTCTTGGGTTTATTTGCATTATCTTATATTTTTGGGTTAGATCTACAACAAGTGGTATCAGAGCTATAACAAGTGGTATCAGAGCTATAACATGAAGACTTAGCTTTAGCAAAACAAATACATTTTAGTAAATAGATAAATTAGAGACTTGTGCCTATTAAATCTTGGGCAAATGGAGTCAAGAAATACCAATGTAAAGGGGGCAGTTGTGTGAATGATTAAGGATGAAAGCCCTGCTAAAAGCATGCTACAATCAGCCTTAATGACGCTGAAAACAAATACAGAGATAAGTCTTGGAGAGCTCTATTGTTGTCACTCTTGAACAAATTTATGAAGGTGCTGTTCTACAATGACATTAATTCCCATAACAACTTATGCGATAGATTAATGAGTAATATATTCAGAAATACAGGCAAAAAGGAAATAAGAGGGAGAACCTTCTCATATTACACCAATCTTTAGTTCATGTTTTATTTCAGTTTTAGCACATATAGTCTCACATATAAAGGCTGATTTTGGAGTCTTGGATGTAAAGCCTCATCTATAAAGGCAAATTTTGGATATTTGCATCTTGTAATCATCTGTTGGAGTTAATATAAATTTGGATTTCCTTCTAAAATGTCATTAATATGTTTCATTCTTTCTTTTCTTGCAAAATAATGTGTTATAATTTATTTAATATTGACTCTCTCTCTCTCTCTCTCTCTCTCTATATATATATATATATATATATGACATTTCGACCACGTTTCCATTTTCCAGGGGTTGCGTTTTGGGCCGTCCCTGTTTTAGAAACTTCTAGACGTTTCGGGGTTTCGTGCAACTTAGCAAATAATCTAATAGACTGTGATGGAACCAGGTGAAAGGGGTTAAATGCCAAGTGCTTTCCAAAAATGAAATGCCAACCATGCCAAGGTGTCATCAATATGTGAAATAAACCTCAAGAACTAAGGTGCTCCAGCTAGGTATGATATACCATCAGAATAATGTAAAAAATGTCCCACCATCTAGTATAACACAAGAAAAAGGAACCATGTGGAACATCCCTTCCAATAATATAACACTACTACCGTCCATAATCACTAGGATGCTCCAAGGAACAACATGATGCGAAGATAAATCATAGGAAGTTGCAGGCAACTATGAGGTGTATACCAAGAAGACGATCCATCAAGCAAAAACATGCAATATGAAGCAAACCAATAGATGAGCCATGATCATGACAATCCATGAAGGAGAAAAATGATTCTCCAAAACACCATCCATTCAAATAATATGAAGGTTTACACCCCCAATCCATCAAAATTTCACATGTATCATGCTATAAACCCATTCACTGTGATGAAAATTACAACTGAAACCTCATGCCATATGAGGTGTAACACCGACTATTGCTTTGTTACTTTCTGACATGCGATTTGAAAATTGTTGAATAGTGAATCAACTTTTTTGAAACATCAATCATTTGCACACTCCATACATCGACTATATGCTAGACTCTTCTGTAAACTGCCTTGTGTAAACATTCATCTTTATCTATGAAATCTGGTATTGTTTTTTTATTTATTTGCACTATACATCAACAGAATCGAATGTATGATTGTTTAATCTTTATGTGCAGTCCTCTTCTTTTTTCTTGATGTCTTTCCCCCTAACTTATGAACATTAAAATAAGTTAAAAACATGACCAAATATCTGAACAATCTGCATAGAATCATCTGAGGAACTATGAAAGTGCAACTTTGTTTGTAGTTATCATCTACTCAAGAACTGAATTTTTTCTTCACATTCTTATTAAGTTGCATGGAAAGGGATAGATCTTTGGAAAAGTTTGGATCTGGATACAGGGATATGGCATGTATGTATGTATGTATGTTTCATAAATAATACCCATGAACCAGTAACATAAAAAATTCAGATCTCCAAATATATATTTTGCCTCAAGAATCAAATCTCTTTCACAAACTCAGTAATGCAGACTGCTGTGAAAAACTTATATTGTTTTGTTTTAAAATGAGGGATGGCATCTAATTTTACAGACAAAAGATAGGTTTTAGGGCCCCAACTGTATGCAGGACGTATGGATCTGGATCCAGATCTGTGGAAACACAAATCCTGGATCGATCTGGTAACCTAGTGTTCCTATGGAAACGCAAATCCTGGATCGATCTGGTAACCTGGCATTCCTACTTATGTTTTATTTCTAAACTATGATTAATTCATCTGTAAATTCCACATAGAAATCTATAATAGCTCTTTATTTTTCTTTCAGTTCATGACCAGTGTGATTCTCTTTCACACTTATAGAACTTCTTTAGTAATTATTGATAGTCTGCTGGTAGTGTGACACAGGGCCAAATATATAGTTGGAGCAGTGGAGTCTCTTAAGTCAAAATGTGGTGGAGGCAAGGAATGGCTCATGTCTCTACGAAATTTACCGCTTGAAGAGGCTATTGAGGCTCTTTGCACATTGCCAGGAATAGGTCCAAAGGTTGCAGCTTGTGTTGCACTTTTTTCCCTAGATCAACACCATGCCATTCCCGTTGATACACATGTATGGCAGGTGAGATTTTTACTTATGTTAAAATGTCTATTTTGAATTGGGAATGTGTTGCTTTTGCTCAATAAAGGTAACGATACTTGTACATGCACCTAACATCATGCTGTGCCTCTTACTTCCCATTCCATAATGTCAGCTTGCTACACGATACATTACTCCTGAACTTTCAGGTGAGCGCTTCACCCCAAAGTTATCACGCAATGTCTCTGAAGCTTTTGTGAAAAGATTTGGCAAGTATGCAGGATGGGCACAAACTGTACTCTTTATAGCTGAGCTTTCCTCTCAACAAGATATCCTACCACAACACTTACGGTCAACAAAGGCGACAAAATCAAAGACAAAACATAAAGAACTTATTGATAGAGAGATAGAAGATTGACTATCACAGCATTGTTAGGGCTTGTGGTCTTTAGTCATGTAATTCGTAGATTCTTTCTTATATCTTGAAGGCATGGAAGAGTTTCATATCATCATGGTATGTCCAAGATTAACCATTAATATCTTTATTTGTTGGTTCATTTGGACAGTAGAATAGCGTTGTTAGTAACTGTAGAAGTAAGTAACATGTCCTCCAAATTCTCCTTGGTTTCCCCTCATTATTTAAATTTTCAGGTTGCTTTTGCCCTGTGACCTTCCTGGTACATGTTGGGGATATGATTCATTATTATAAACGAATCCGTCAACTTATCAGTTGAGGCATTCATGGACAATTGTTTCGCAGATTTATGAATTATGGAAAAGGGCTTTTTGTCAGTGTTCAAGTTGTTGGTGTAGTGTATGCACCTAGATTAATGCGGACATTTGTTCTACAATAACATCATTTCAGACATATTATATACAAGTCGAAACTGTAACTGCTGAGTTATACATCCTGAAATTGAATTTTTCTTTTTGTCCTAAACATTATAGCTTAGGTGTCCTGGAAAATTCTTGAGGTTCTACATTCTAGTTTGCATCTTCACATGCAAATTTCCATAGGCTTTATAATGCATGAAGTTGATTCATTTTGTTAATTTTAGATAACAATGGTATGTTCTATGCTTGCAACAATTATTTCAATGTCTTTTTGTTAGTCCAATGATAATTTCCACTTTAATTAATAATAGCAATCACATTAGCCATTGACAATAACTGTGGATAGAACATAAACAATAAAATGCAGAAGACAAGCCAAGACAAGAGAACACAAGAATTTGGCTCAAGCTAGGGAAAAACCCCAAGATGGGGAAAACCCTTAATCAATCCTTATTGTCAAATATCAAATGTTCAGTGGAGAGAGAATTTCCAATAGAGTACAATGATGAGAGTCAAAGTCAAGGTGACTTGACTTTCCAATTAGATGATCCAATACCACTGCCCTTGGTCAAATATATGGCCCAAACAAAGTCTGCAATCTTGCTCTCAGTCAACAGCAGTCAAAGCCCTAAACAGAAAGTCAACAGTGGGCAACGCAGCAGAAAAAGAGTCCTCCTTGAGCTTGGTCAAGGTCAAAGCAATTTGGCCTTCTTTGGAGGTCAACCAACAGCAAAAACAGTCAACAAAGGAGCAGTCAAACTCAGTCAGAAAGTCAACTCTGCAGTCAAATCAGTCAATGCAGATCAACCTGCTCAGAATACCTTGAAATCTGTGCCAATAAATGCGGCCTGCTGAAACAGAGATAACCCCTCCAAGAACGTAGTCAAATGAAGTCAAAAGAGCCTCGGTCAATGCTGGTCAAAGTCTCCCAGAAACAGAAAGTCAATGCAGGTCAGATCAGCCCTCCACAAACTCGCATGTGTGAGATGAATAGCTGCCCAATAAGATATACAAACCAATCAGATGAGGAAAGAGAGGTGTGTTGATGAGATGCTAAAATGAGGATGAAAGTCTCTTCTATTTATATGAGATGGAGAAGGGTTCAAATTTTCATTAACCCCAAGCCGACCTTGACCAATTGCACATGTGTGGGCTGACCTTCAAAATCATATTTTTCCTTGTCCAAATTCAGTGAGCCTTAGTTCAATTTTGGTCCTCGAGGAAAGAGGAATTCAATCCAATAATCATTTCTTCAAATGAGCTGTCCAAAGTGGAATTTGGCCCTAGTTGCATATTTTAACACATTTGGATACTTAAATTCTCTACACACACCTACATTTAATGGGATCTTTGAGTAGCATTTAATAGGTCTTACAATCCTCCTACATTGTGTGCTTAGAAATCAAACATTCAAAGCTAAACACTCGTTTCCCTAAATAATTTGATCAGTCCATGACCCTCTCTATGTGCTTCAACATATAGGGAAAATTAGGGTAATTTAGGAGAATTTCTACGTGCCATGTGTGAGAGTCTTGTAGAACTTGTGAGTAAAATTCTTCCTTTGTTCTGCAAAGCATAACTTCTTTCTAAAGACTCATTTTTGGTGCTATCTTGCATTCTGACAATAAGACGTTTTCCTTCATGGGACTTGTGTGCGATCTTGATGTTATGAGGTAAGAGGTGATAATTTCACAATCCAAAGAAAAATGTAGAGTGAAAAATTCTAATGAGACCTTCAGTCTAGGGAGGACTTGATGGGGATCATTAGGAATGCTTGGGAATAAGTGAGATCCCATCTAAAGGAGAATTCCATTGCATTCCTATTACATGCTGCAATAAAATTGTTGTATAACATCATGTTTAGCGCCCATTTCATTTTTTTATTTGAATTTGTGTTTTCTTAATTAATGTAGAATAAGATACCTTTGATTTACTAGTGTCATCGTTTGCATTTACTAGTTGCATCTTACTTTTTTGTATTCAGTTCATAAATACTGTCGGCATTTACTGTCGGCATTTATTTCAAGTATAAAGTTTACGCCTACATTCACTTCTTGTAAGTGCTCTTAGTTTTGTATCCACTTTTGTGTGTATATTTATGTCATTTGTGGCATCTAGTTTTTAGTCTGTCTTTTGTGTCTAGCTTTTCATCGATGTTTAATGCAAATTGATGTAGTGTCGTTTTAGCTTTTGTTGCCTGCATTATTTCAACTTGATACATTTTTTTTTTTTATACTTTTTATACCTTTTATGTTACTGTTTGCATATTTTTTTGGCCAAGCTTTGTATTGATGTTTTTTTAGAGGTTTGTTTTTCATCTAAAAATGTAGAATTCATTTTACGAAAAAAACTCTTTGTGCACTTTTTCTTATTTCGAGGATGGTACTAGTAAATTGGAAATTTGAGGTCAACATCTCAACGACAATTGGCTTAATAAAAACATGTCACAGTGAGATTTGAAACCAAGCAGAGGAGGAAACAACATTCTCTTTTAGCCACTACTAGACAAACTTTTCATTAGCTTGTGTGTTCATGTAAAAGCTAACATACATCTATGTGTGCTTTACAACACCAATGTTGAGGTGAATTTCATTAATTTAGTTTATATATTTGCAAATATTGTTTAGCATGTTTGTTTATTTGATTTTATTTATTTAGGGAAATCAGTAACGTCAATGTTATATTATTATTATTATTATTGGAATAAAATGGTTTTTTAAAGTATTAAGATAAACATATTTTTTCATTTGAAGAAATCATTTTCCTTAAAGAAATTCTTTATATTCCATATGAGGAATATACATGTTTTGGTCGTTAAGGGACTCTAAGATAACAAGGATCAAAGTGATTACAAGGATCTGCACATTAGAGTTCAACACGTCACATGTAGGAATTGAACCTAGGTGGGGAGGATAACAACATTTCTCCCAACCACCCAAGCTACATCCAATTGACTATTAAGATAAACATACTATATACATATAGGGAATTTTATACAAAGAAAATTATCACATGTAGACACCACAAGCTCATTGATCTCAAAGTACAAATTTTCCATGGAGGCCTAATAATAAAATACAAACACATGACACTCATTAATAATATAAACTAGGTTATCTAATTCATGTTGCTAAAAAAGGTATAAAACATAAACTAGTTTGTTGAGGGTGAGGGCATCGTGCTTCCTATGGGGAATGGCTCCTCTCTATCCTTGGGAATGTTACCCCTCATATTTGCATCAAGCTGACCCATTTCTATGCAAGGTCAACCTATCAACAAAATTGATTGTATTGCACATTTTTGAATTGATCCAAGCTTGTTGTTCCATGATCTAGTTGTGCCTACACAAGTATCTTTGTGATGTATCATGATGAGCCAAAAGTTGTGACAATGTATTAGTTGCATTTTCATTGGACCATGCTTATTGATCTATGGAAAGTTTATTTTTACTTAGGTGATTTTTCCTAGACATTTGAATGCACTGGTATATTTTACATGCATAGTTATTGTTTTACTACATCTTGTTATAATTAATTTATATAGATGTGTATTTTAAAGATTTTCATTGTAAAATTTTTCCATTTATGGGTATTAACAAACATATTTGACATTCCATGGGCCATTTATAAAACTTCCAAAAAGAAAAGTGTTATATAGATGTATTCTATTAAATTCTACTATTTGGCCATACATTTTGATCCACTTAGTCATTGCACTAAAACTTATTGATTAGTAAAACTACATATTAATTAAAAAATGGATTTTATGATATTATATGACTTTGATCACACACCCAACTTATGAGACTTGATTCTTCCATTCTTTCTATTCAATAATCAATATCCCATATACGAGGCACACCATCGTATTACTATTGGAGGTATCCATTAAGGAAATAGAATGATTAGTGAATAATGCATTTTTCAACAATGTAACTCTTTAGATGTGCTAGTTTTCTTCACAAATCCCTTGCATGTTTTCATATAGCTCTCCAAGAAGAACATTGGCCTCATAGAAGAATGAACAACAATGTAACTCTTTAGATGTGCTAGTTTTCTTCACAAATCCCTTGCATGTTTTCATATAGCTCTCCAAGAAGAACATTGGCCTCATAGAAGAATGAACACCAACAAAGTCAATCCCAATGATTAGATGAACTGGTCTATAAATAAAAGTTGCAAGGAATTTCTTAAAAAAATACAAACTATTTATGCATCTCACCATCTTCCTATATGGGTTTCATTTATATCTTTTGATGTCAAGCACAATTATCATGTATTTTAATAACTATTAAATAGTTAGCAACATTTTGGTCAAAAAGAAAAAAGAAAAAAGAAAAATATATAACAAAATAATACATTGCAAATTTTGACAAGAAACATATTATTAGCATCTTGCAAATCACGTTGAGGTAACTTGACTCCATTATTGTGATGAAAGCATATGCTATCAAATGGAATATTTGCACTTTTTATGTTAACTCCTGAAATATTTCGCCCCCACCAAACATATACACACAAATATTACAACAATTGAGAATAAACATCAATAATTTTTTTTTTTGTTATAAATACTTTTAAAACGTTGTGCAAGTCATAAATTTTGAGATTAATGACATGTCCGTCAAACATAAAAGTGTTTCCAAAGGGGGCTTTTTAATTACTTTGGTGTATGAATTTTAGTAGCACCCTATTCCTTATCTTTAATTGATCTTCAGGAAAATTCCATGGAGCCTTGCTATAGGTTGAGTGTTTCTCCTAGCATTTTTGGGTTATAAATGTTTTCCAGTGCAAGCTTTAACTAGGTTTTTTTGAATTCGTTTCAACTTGTCTATTTTGTCACATTTTTTAAGATATGCACGGGATCTAGAAGATGGGTAATCAAAAGAGATTTCCAATATGGAAGTGATTCATAAAATGTAGTATATTGACTCATCCCCACGCACATCTCATATGGGGATTTTATACAAGCTTTGACATAACAATCAAGCTAGCCTATTAGGGTTATTGAGTTTGAAGGACCTCTACTTTCTACGTTTCCATCAAATTGATTCTTTTTGTGACGGTAAAGCATGTAGTTTAATAAAAACAATATTATATAATGTTCATAAAAGATGTTTCAAAGATGATTTAAATATCTATAACATAGTTCATCATGACAACTTAGACATGCAAATTCTCCTTTTGTATGAAAGTAGGAAAATATATAAAACATGAGATCAACATTACACATTAGTGCACTAAATTTTATATATATTGTATTTGCATCAATTAAATGGAGAACATATACTCACTTGAGAAAAATAAAAATTTGAGATAATCGTGTGTTGTCTAATTTTTTTCCTACATCACAAAAGCTTGCACCCATTGGATGTGACATGCCACATGTTCTTATGGTTCCACCATTTTTGTGATTCTATGAGAGATGGTCAATGTATATTAATTCTATGAGAGATTGAAAATAAAAGGTGCTCCTTTCGAATAAGAAGAAATGGAGGAAGATTATATTAATCAACACAATTGTCAATATAGAGTAATTTGCTAAAGATGAGTGAAAGGATTCACTCCATCTAATGCTAGACTTGATTTGATATATTATCACTTATTTTTGAATTTCATGGCCATCTAGTCAAACCATTATTTATTGCATTTTAATCATCAAGTTCTCACCAAATGCCCCTCTTTACTCCCGTTTTCATTATACCATTGCATAAGAAATGCTAACGACTTATAATCATAAATGATTTATGTTTGAGAATTAAATGCATATGGTGCACTACCTTGGCAATTTACTTTCATTGACCTTTAAATTGTAGTGCTTCTCTTTATGTTGTATCACTTTCATCTTTCTTAAATTTTCCCCAATATAGTACGTAGTCATTCTCATGGGCAAGGTATCACTAGTAATCAATCTCCATACTAATCATTAATTTGCATGTTTCTCTACGCAAGGGTGGAAAATAATTATATTTAAGTGACATTTTCTCTTGTAATAACTTGGACCTCAATTAGTGTGCGCGTGCACACACACATATTTGCTCTAAATAAAGTAATCGAAAAAAAATAATGAAAATAATTTTAACACTTCAACTATGCATACAACTAGCCTTTGTCAACCAAATTTGGCTTTTACATCCATTAGCAATAGTAAGACATACAAATTGATGTGTGAGTGGGTCCTTGTTTGAAAAATAAAGTTTTTGTTCCTTGTTTAATGGATAATATTGCACTACTATCAAACATGATTTGCGAGCATTACATGAATGATCTCTGACACGATGTTCTTCTATACAAACATCATCATTCTTACCATCATTGTCACCATCTTTATAATCATTGTTCACATTGTTTTCATTTCCAAAGTAAAGGGTAATAATACAAACAATATGCTTATCTTCATTTGCAACCACTAGTTTTTGTTCACCACAAGGTGGTGGTGGTGTTTGGCCAATTTGATGTCTTTAAATTGTCAATATAAATGATCAACGAGGGTAGGTACACTGATGAAGTACAAGTGCACTATATGTGCTAGAAGTTATTTCTTATGTCGTTATGTTCTTGTGAGGGTCTAAACTTAAGATTAGTATGGAGATGGTGTCGTTAATTATATTAATGTTTCAATCCCTAAAGTTATGAGCTAATTTCTTAGGAGTTATTCTCTATTGAATCAGTTTATGGATGACATGAGAGTGATTCTAGATTCACTTGTGTTAGAATATTTTGGATTTTTGTCTTGAATTTTTATGCTGCAACTCTAATTTACTAAGTGCAAGAGAAATCTATTCTATCAAACTGTAAAGGAATACTGTCTGAATTCAATTGCTAAGGAGAAGACTCTCACGCTTTTACTTATTCAATTTCATCCAAACAAGATATTCTGAACAACAACTACACTATGAAGTAAACACAGTTGGACTACACTAGATAAAAAGCAAATGAAATAACCATACTGTACCAGATAAAAAGAAATTCAAATAGCAGAGTTAAACTAGGTATAAAGCAAAGGGAAGTGCTTATGCATATAACGATTCACTGGCGAACTCATCATATTGCATTTCTCCACACAAAAATAGAGTATTCTAGTAATAAAAGAAATCTAATTGCAATATGTTAAAGACCTATAATTGGTCGTAGGGCCCCTCCATGAATCAATTCATAATCTCCAATCAACACAGCGCATACAAATATAAAACCAAGTCTATTACTTGCAAAACGAAACTTAACAAATTGTCTCAAAAATTACATTATCCGGCGCGCACCCAAAACACAGTGCGACTATAGCTTTTATAATAAGTCTTTGGCATAGCAGTGTGATATTTTACGCCTAAATGCTTTTATTTCAGTTAAACTATATTGTTAAACATTTGATTTTCTATTTCGAAAGAAAATTGATAAAATTTCATTGAAACTCAGATTTTGTCCCGGTGACGATCTTGTAGTTGACTTTGGGGTTTGACTGTGATATCCTGCGATCATCTTGATGAATTGGTTTGAGGGAATAGGAAGGAATCCACTAGGGGACCATTTCTTATCCATCTGTATCCTTCTTCACTGAGCTGGAGCTTCTGAACTTTGCAAACAATGGAGGCAGCTATAGAAATCTGGATTAGCTGCAGAAACAGACCAATTCTGTAGCCAAATGCATTTTTTAACAAAACAATAGGGTATATAAACAAACATGAAGAAGAAGACATGTTATTGCTTACCTTTAACAAAGCCTTGTGCCCATTGCATTATTTAGGTGATAAGTATAGGAAAAGAGGAGATATAGGCAAAAACGGATGTCAAGGTAAGAAAATCTTTGGACTCTACATTCCCCCAGGCTGAAGGTTTTGTATGTCATCATAAACTTCATCATCGTCAGTCACTTGTGCCTTCTGATCATCACCTCCAAGTTTCACTTTCTTCTTCTTTATGGCAGCTACTGGCATCCTAGGTTTTCTCATGAGAATTTTGTATTTTAAGTTAATAATCTCTCTTTGCATTGTCCTATTTTCCTTCTTTAGCTTTTTGTTCTTTTTATACCACAAACTCAAATGAAGGATGAGATTGTCACTTTTTGCAATCTGGATCTCACTTTGTGCCTTCAATGCTTGATTCTCATTCTTGAAATATTTGTTCAATGTTTCTAACTCAAAAAATTCTTGCTTTAAAATGTTTGAGGTTGAGTGTTCTTGTGGTTCATTTAACTGATTTCTCCCTTCTCTAGGACTTTCAATTGTTTCTTTAGTTGTTGCCTCTTTTCTTTCCAATGACTTTAAATTGTCATAAATCTCCTGTTGAACAGGGTCAACAACTGGACTATGCACTGGGCTTCTTAGAGGTGAGCTACAAGGTGGTGGTGACACTCTTGGTAATGATTTTGGTAATCGTTTTGGAGAACTTTGAGGGTTTTCAGTTGGTTCGTTCTCAGTTGGCTCATTTTCCTCGAGATCAATGTATTATGTAGCTTTCAAGATTTTCTATTGCATTGTGCTCAACCTTGTACTCCTCCTTAGTCTTGAGGTTTGTATTCCCTATACTTTCCTTCTTTTAGTCTCTGATTTTTCTTCTTGAGGAAGGGTCCTTGTTTGTGGTATTTCATTTGCTCTTTTGCTAACTTTCTTCCTTCTAAGATTTCCCTTTTTCATTCTCGGCAAAATATCCACTATGGGTAGCTCTTCTTCTGATAATTTGGGTGAGTTTGGGGTTCCTGCTCTTTTACTACTTCTATTGTTCTCTTCCTTCCTTTGAGGGTCCTACTGCTGCTGACTTGTTATGGGGATCTTTCTTCAAAATGATTCCTCACCAGAAAACTTTCCCAGTTATCCCCTATACCCCGAAGATGGAACTCAACCAATATCTTTATCAAGCCATGATGATACATGATATTTTATATAAATTGAATTCTCTTTTGAACGTTTGTGGACATTTTCTTGAGACTATCTAAGAGAAAATAAGGAAGATTCATTTGGTGATCTTCAAGAAAATGCATCATCATCCTAACATGGTAAAAATACATATACCCAAATTGTCCCTCACAAGTGACAAATTTTTGAAGTATAAGCAATAAATTTCTCTATTTACTCTTAAGGGCTGTGCTGAGAATACCTTTCTTGAAGATAGTGGTGTCCATATTTGGATATTTCAAGAAGATCTTCCAATCTTCTCCATTAATTCCCCTGTTCTTGAACCATTTTTCCCCGCTCCTTGGTAATTCAGTAGCTTCTGCAATCATGGACTATGTTATGGTGATCTTAATGTCTCCTATTTCAACTTCAGTTCCATCAAACGAGCGTGCAAATGTCTTTGTTACTTCCCTGTGAAAACCGTTGAATTTTTCAATGAACTGCAACCATTGTTTCTTTTGCAGCAGCTCCTTGGTCTGAGGGTATCCCTCCAAGAATTTCTTCCCTGTTGGCTCGGTTCGAACAATGATCCCCATTATGGAGGATGCTTTTCCTCAAAGACTGGTTACCTTGACAGGAGAATGGTGTTGCTAGGGTTTTTCTAAGTGGCAGAAGGACGGAGTGGCTATGAAAGTTCAGAGAACAGGTGGATTATAATAAGGGTTATAGGAATGAATCAGACTGTTGGGGTGCATTTAAAATGATGATTTGGTGATTACTTCGGCGGATTCGGAATGAGGATGTGACATGACTTTTAAGTGGTGGATTATGATGTTTTGTTAGGCAACCATCACCCTTAAGTTGTAATGATTTCGTTTTAATTTTCAGCAGTACTATGTCTTCTTAGTCATATATGCAATATATCAATCCCTATTGCTAAATTAAAGTAGCACATACATGTGATCTACTTTTCTAACCTTGTTTGTTGTTCTGATATCTCTTGCAGATACTTTGCTTTGTTACTTGTCTTTCATTTCAAATCACAAAGTGTCCTTGTAGGCTTTAATTTTTTTTTTATTAGGTTGCAAAAACTTGTCGTAGCTATAGAAACTTGTCCGAGCTGCAGAAAGTTGTTGATTCTGCAGCTAAAAAAAACTTTAATAAATGAACTTTGTTATTTTCTTTTTGAAAGGAAAATTTGAAGTGCCAACAAACATTGGTTTTCTCTCTAAATTTTCTATATAAACCTGCCAACATCATGTTGGTTTTCAGGTTTATACCTTTTTTATTTATTTATTATTATTATATGTATCTATATAAATATAATTTACTTATTATTTTTTTATTTTTAGAAAGTAAACTGAGTAAAAATTTCTAAGGTGGAAAAGAAGAAGAATTCTTCTTGACCAATTTCAGTTCTGAATTATCTTGGAACATTTTAACAAATTCCTCTTTTGTCAATGTCTTCTGGTACAATCTGAGTCGATGTCCATTTACTAATAAAGGAATTTTATCTTCATCAATAGTTCCGATTCTAACTGCACCATTGTCAAAAACACTTTCAACTTCATAAGGTCAAAGCCAGTGGGTTTGGAATTTCCCTTGAAAATTCTTGAACTTTGAATCAAAGAGTAATGCCCAATCTTTTGGATGAAATTTCCTTTCTTTAATGTACTTATCATGCCATCTAGATATCTGTTGTTGAACTAGGCTAGTTCTCTGGAGGGCTTCTTCTTTGATTTCATCAAGTTTATTTAGTTGTGTCATCCTTTTCTTCTGTGTTTCTGACAAGTCAAGATCTAACTGGACTGCTATCTTATAGGTCTAGATTTGAAACTCTATCGGAAGTAAGACTTGTTTCCCATAAACAAGTTCATAGGGAGTATGTCCTGTAGTATTTCTCCATGTAGTTCTTTATGTCCATAAAGCTTCTGGAATATTTTCCACCCAGTCCTTTCTGTGTAGATGTACAGTCTTGGTAAGGATTGCTTCAATCACCTTATTTGTGGACTCAACTTGTCTACTGGCTTGTGGATGGTATGGAGTGGACTTTAGATGTTTGATTTTGTATTGATCCACAAGCTTCTGCACTAATCTGGATGTGAACTCTATTCCTTGATCTGTTACAATTTATCTTGGAACACCAAAACAAGTAAAAATATCCTCAAAAAGAAATGAAACTACAACATTTTTAGTAGCCTTCTTTAGGTTCTCCCCATTTAGTGACATAATCAGTGCATACCAGAATATACTTCTTTTGATTTGAAGGTGGGCTGATTGGTCCAACAAAATCTAGTTCCCACTTCTCAAATGGTTCGATGAGTACTTGTGGTTGCAGTGGCATTTCTTTTGAAAGAGTGGGTTTGTCCATTCTTTGACAATTTTCGCATCTTTTAACATATTCTTTGGTGTCATTAAAAATGGAAGGCCAATAATATCATAAAAGCAAGATTTTGTAACCAGTCCTTCTGTCAAAAAAATGTCCCTCACATGGCTCATCATGGAAAGATTCAAGTATTTCTGGTATTTCGTCCTTTCGAACACATCTTCTGATGATGAGATATGGTCCTATATTGTATAACTCTTCATTTATCCATGAATAAGATGTGCTATTATGGACTATTCTTCTATTTTCTCTAGGAGATAAATGAAATGACATTTTTCTTGTAGCTAAATAGTTAGCCATATCTGCATACCAAGGTGATTTAGTAGATATTGCAAAAAGATATTCATCAGGAAATTTATCCTCCACTGGTTGATCATTATTTTCATTTTGTATTCTAGATAAAAAGTCGGCAATTGTATTATGTTTTCCTGGCCTATCTAGAATGGTTATGTTGAATTCTTGTAACAGCAAGAGCCATCTGGTTATTCTTCCATTAGTGATTGGTTTATTAATTAGGTATCTAATGGTAGAGTGTTTTGTGCGAACAAAAGTTTCATAGCTAGTTATGTAACGTTTGAATTTGTTAATGACATGAACTACAACTAAAAACTCATTTTCAGTTACAGTATAATTTAACTCTGCAGGAGTTAAATTTTTACTAGTATAATAGATTGCATAAGGAGTAAGATATTTTTGTCCCAACGCAACTCCTAAGGTTGAATTTGAAGCATCCACTGAGATATGGAAAGGCAATTTCCAGCTAGGTCCTTTTAAGATGGGTGCTTCAGAAATCCTCTTTTTCAAAGTTTCAAAGGCAACTTGACATTCAGAATCCCATTTGAATTCACAGTCTTTAGTGAGCAATTTAAAAAGTAGGGATGCAATTTTTGTGAAGTTTTCTATGAATCTTCTATAATATCCAGTAAAACCGAGAAAACTTCTAACATCTATTTGACAACTTGGCATTGATAACTTAGAAATGACTTCAATTTTAGGTGAGTCTTCCTTGATTCCACCTCTTGAAATATGATGACCTAAAACAATTCCTTCGTTAAACACCATGAAACATTTTTCATGGCTTAACGAGAGTATTGTTTCTTTACATCTTATTAATACTTTTTCTAAATTCTCCAGTGCTTCATTGAAAGAATCTCCATAAACCGTGAAATAATTCATGTACACTTCCACATAATCATGAATAAGATCAGAGAAAATTTCGAGGACTTCTCTTTGGAATGTTGCTGTAGCATTGCATAATCCAAAGGGAAGTACTTGATAAGCATAAGTTCCCCATGGGCAAGTGAATGTGGTTTTATCTTGATCTTCAGGGGCTACTTGAATCTGGTTATATCCACTGAACCTGTCCAAGAAGGAAAAATATTTTTTTCCTACTAATGTGTCTAAGACTTGATCTATAAAAGGTAGTGGAAAGTGGTCTTTTAATGTTGCTTTATTTAGTTCCCTGTAATCGATGCTTACTCTCCATTTTCTCTTTTTCTTAGGAACAATTACTAGGGGTGAAACCCATTGACTGTCGGATATCAGATAGATGAAATTTACATTTAACAATTTCTGTAACTCCTAATTAACAATTTCTTTTAAATTTGGGTTCATTCTCCATTGAGGTTGTCTAACTGGTCTTGCATTTTGCTCAATGTAGATATGATTATGCAAGTTTTAGGATCAATCCCTCTCATGTCAGTGTATTCCCATGCAAAAGCAGAAGAATGTTTCTTTAAAATTTTTATCAATTGCTTCTTTCGCACTTCTTCCAGGTTTTTGTTAACATTCAAGGTCTTTCCTGGAAAGATTTCTATCAAGGAATTCCCAAATTTTTCCATGGAGAGCAATGATACCTGTTTATATGAGAGATACTCATTGTGACTACGATAATAATGTGAGGAAGATTCATTATTTTCCACTAGATTTAGAATTTGGTCTTCCTTTCTTACTTGTTCGGTAGTAAAAATAGGTTGTATATCTTCTTCATCTTCTATCCATTCTTTAGTTTCTGTATCTATTGTTGTTCTTGCAGGAGGATATAATGTAATTTTCTTTGTAGAATTTCCATCTGAGATAAACATGTCACCTGATCTAGAACCAATGAAAGCATCAACTGTAGCTAACCAAGGTCTTCCTAGAATTAATGGATGTCCTCCTAAATTATTCTTGGGTGTTAAGACCATGAAATCAACAGGATATTCCCAAGAATCTAAGGATACACAAACATCTTCCAACACACCATCAAGTTTAATCACATACCTATATGCTAACTGCAATAAGTTTGGTGTGTATTGAAGGTTAGGAAGCCTAAGTGTGTCCATAACTTGTTTACTCATTATGTTTATGGCTGCTCCTAGATCAATCAATGTGTTTGGTATTTCAGTTCCATTGATGTGAATTTTTACAATGGGGCTTCCTGGATCTAAGTATTTTTGAATTGTCATCTTCTCCATCATAATGTCTGCTATTTTTCCAATTAACTGAATTCTTTTTATGTCTTTTCTTTTTCGTCCTGATCTTTATGTACTTTGTTCCTTAATTATTTTCGCAAAAATTGGTATTTATTTTATGGCTTGTAATAAAGGAATCTTAATAGAAACATTTCTCAATTTATCCATCATATTGTAATCAGGCAAGCTAATTTGTTTTTCTACTCCATCAATTTTCAATCGTTTGGGGAAAGGTGGTCTAATTGATACCGAGGGTTGTTCTATGATGGGAGTGTTTATCGGAACATCTTCTGTTTGTTTATTCTCCTTCTGAGGGAGAGAGGTCTCCCCTTCTTTTTGATTGATTTTTGTGTTTTTGAAGATCGGATCTTGTTTCTTGAATGACAACATGGGGTTTTCTTGGCAACACTCTTCCAGACCTTAATTGGACATTATTTAGGTCTAGTGGAGTTATTACATAAGTTTGAGGGTTCTACCCCTCTATGTTGTACACAGGTTGTTGTGGTATTTTATTATTAGGATGCGAAAGTGGTTGAGCGGGTAATTGATTTGGTTTTTGTGGAAATGGTAGGGAGAGCTATGGGTTTTCATTCTGAACTGGAATTTGTGGTAGTTGGTTAGCTTGGGGAATTTGATTAGGTGGTGGTAGAAATTTTGGTGGAATGTAGGATGGCGAGTATTGTTGATATTGAGCATAGGCTCCATAAGGATTTTGCCATCCTTGATTCCAAGGTTGTGATTGTGGCTGAGGCCAAGGCCGCCATGCTGGATTCCAATTATTTTTTGAAGACTAAGCAAATTGTTGTGATCTAAATCCTTGTGATTGATTTGGTTGGGGATTTTGCCATGGTCTTTTGGCTATAAAGTAGTGAAGGTTTACTGGTTCTGATATTCATTCATCATTAAATACGGCCTTGAGACCTGGTAAAGATGGACATTCCTTCATATATGACACAAGTTTCTATGGCTTTTGAATATAAGGGACACTCTCTTAGAGCATGTTTCTTTCGACATTTAGGAAAAATATGGATAATGCAGCATTTTCAAAATTTTGTTTGTTTTGTATTTTAAGGGTGTCTATCTGCTCACTTAGGCTCCCTAAAATATCTGTTTTGAAGGTATGAAGCAAATTTCCTAATTTTGCCCTGCTGACTGTCCTAGCTGTAGATTTATTAATTCTTGGCAAGAGAGGGTCTCTAGGACTCCTTCCAACTCGTGCTTTACCCCTTGAGATATGTACACATAAATCATAAATATCTGCAAATGGTAGTTGAGAAATATATTCCTTCCCAGTTAGGTAAAGGAGATCGATCCACTCATCTTTAATAGCTCTGAGTAAGAGGGCTTTTAAGGTTTCCTCATCCGAATTATCCATTTTTGCTCTTTTAACATTGTAAATAAACCTTTCTACCAAATCTTCAAGATTTTCATCTTCTTTTTGTGTCATTTTGAAGACTTCATCTTTAAGGTTACTAGGCATACAATAATCCCTATATTTGCCTAAGAAAGCCTCTTTCATTTGTCCCATGTTGTTATAGAATGCACTCCTAGACTCATGAATCATTTTAATGTTGAGTCTTTTAATGTTGCAGGAAACAATTTTAATTTTTGAGCATCATGCAGATAGTCATATGATCTGCAAAGTATTTTGAATTCAAAAAGAAATGTCTCTGGGTCTTCGTTCCTTTTTCCGTGGAAATTAGGAAGAATTGAGGGTGATATATTTTTCATTGTGAGGGCTGTATCTTCATCAAGAATAGGAAATCCAGAAGGATCTTGGTTTCCTCTGCCTCTACCCCCTCCTCTGTTACTATCTCCACCTCTACCTCTACCCCTACCTCCTCCAATCCTATTTTCCTCGCCTTGGACATTGTGTACCTCTCCTTCCCCTTCTTTAGCCATGATAGATTCTTTGGAACTAATATCTAATCTTTTTGGTTCCTCTATCAATGGTTGTTCAAAATAAGTTTCCTGTTCCTCTTCTTCACTAGGAACTTCTAATTTTTCTCCCAAAATTTGCTCACGAGTAGTTGGGGATGTAGGATTTTCTTCAATTACAACTTCAGTAGAGGAAGTGGGTGAAGTTCTGGATTGGATTTTTGATCTTGATATTTCAGGAAGCCTTTGTCGACCTCTCAATGGAATTTGGGTTTGGGTAGGTGGTTTGGATTCTCGAAATCATGGTGAAGTGAGTGGATTTGTGGGAATTAAACTTCTTCCCCGCCTTACAAATCTACCTCTAGAGTCTCTATCCCTACACATATCATGATTTTTTTAACTTCTATTTGTACTTCCCCGACAACGATGCCAAAATGTTTGACCAATTTAATGTCTTTAAACTGTCAATCATAAATTATCAACTAGGGTAGGTATATTGATGAAGTACAGGTGCACTATATGTGCTAGAAGATATTTCTTATGTCGTTATGTTCTTGTCAGGGTCTAAACTTAAGATTAGTATGGAAATGGTGTCGTTAATTATATTAATGTTTCAATCCCTAAAGTTATCAGCTAATTTCTTAGGAGTTATTCTCTATTGAATCAGTTTATGGATGATATGAGAATGATTTTAGATTTTACTTGTGTTAGATTGTTTTGGATTTTTGTCTTGAATTTTTATGCTGCAGCTCTAATTTACTAAATGCAAGAGAAATCTCTTCTTGCAAATTGTAAAGGAATATTGTTTGAATTCAATTGCTAAGGAGAAGACTCTCACACTTTTACTTATTCAATTTCATCCAAACAAGATATTCTGAACAACAACTACACTATGAAGTAAACACAGTTGGACTACACTAGATAAAAAGAAAATGAAATAACCATATTGTACCAGATAAAAAACAATTCAAATAGTACAGTTAAACTAGGTATAAAGCAAAGGGAAGTGCTCATGCACATAACGATTCATTGGTGAACTCATCATATTGCATTTCTCCACACAAAAACAGAGTATTCAAGTAATGAAAGAAATCTAATTGCAATTGGTTAAAGACCCGTTACTAGTTGTAGGGGCCCTCCATGAATCAGTTCACAATCTCCAATCAATGAAACACATATAAATACAAAACCAAGTCTATTACTTACAAAACGAAACTTAACAAACTATCTAAAAAATTACATCATCCAGCGCACACCCAAAACACAATGCGGCCATAGCTTTTATAATAATTCTTTGGCATAACAGTATGAACATTTTAAGCCTAAATATCTTTATTTCAATTAAACTATATTTCTAAACATTCGATTTTCTATTCTGAAAGAAAATTGATAAGATTTCGTTGAAACTTGGATTTTGTCCCGACGACGATCTTGTAATTGAATTTGGGGTTTGACCGTGATATCCAACAACCATCTTGATGAATTGGTTTGAGGGAATAGGAAGACATCCACTAGGGGAACATTCCTTATCCATCTGTATCCTTCTTCGTTGAGCTGGAGCTTCTGAACCTTGCAAACAATGGAGGCAACTGCAGAAATCTGGATTAGCTGCAGAAACATACCAATTCTGTAGCCAAATGCATTCTTTAACAAAACAATAGGGTATATAGACAAACATGGAGAAGAAGACATGTTATTTTTTACCTTTAACAAAACCTTGTGTCTATTGCATTATTTAGGTGATAAGTATAGGAAAAGAGAGGAGATATAGGCAAAAAGGGATGTCAAGGTAAGACAATATTTGGACTCTACAGGTGGATCCTTAGTTGTTTTTTTCATAAAATCCTTATATCCTTCTTACCTAGCACTTGCTTGAGCCTTTTGTTTTTATCTCCATAACAATTGAGAAGGATGATAAATATTAGGCCATTTGCATTTCTCTAGTTCATCCTAATATGTTGCATCTAGATCTTCATTCTTATCACTAATGAGCTATCCACATGAAATGAATACGTGTATATAATATATTAGGTGGTTAATTTTTGGATTGTTATGTAATGAAAACATATTTTTTTTAAGAATATCTCTATATTTATTCCATGTCAAACTCTAACTCTATATAATCAAGTGCATGAATGAAACTTTCATTCTCTAATTCCCATAATGTTAATGGGAATAGAGTAATTAACATGAGCAATATTATTCAACCTCAAGGATATGCACAACTTGGTATATTGTATTCCACTGCAATAAATTAAAAAATTTGCCATTAGTAATTGAAGTTCTATTCATATATTTGTAATACATTGTTGATGAACAAAAAATCACCACGAGCCATTCAAGTCATATTAATATATTTGTATTCCATTGTTGTTAAACTAAAAATTTGGCAGTTAGATACATAAGTACAATTTGGAAAAATAATTGTATAGAAGAGTTCAAACTGTTGTATCCAATTAGGATTAAAATTTTATTTAACTTTTTTTCTTTCATGCAAGAATGGGATCCTTAAAGAAATAGTAAAGCTAACAACTCTCTTCAAACTCTATGTCTCTTATGGATTCAACTATTATGTATCTCACATATTTTCGCCATCCTTTTTATTGGTGAATTGAATCGACTAGCAATTTGAAAGAACCTTGATGGCCCCACAAGTGCGATATATAAATCCACAAATAGTCTTGTGAGTGTAGGAATGATTGTCTAGGTATATTCCATTCTCTCTTTTAATCCATTTTCTTTCCTCATCCTTTCTCTTTTTCATATATTTTTCCTTCTATCATAGATAAATTATTGGGTGGCACGCTAAAATTTTATTTGGCTATTTTTCCATATCATAGTAAGGGCCATAATATATGAATAAAATGTGGAACGTAACCTTAAACTCTTTTATCTTATTTTTCATATTTTTCTATTAAAAAACTTGAAATTTCTCCTCGAACATCAAATGGTATTATTATACATCTATAATCCCAACAAGAAAATCCTTCAAAATCATGGGAATATGCATTCAAAGGCAGTAATGTTATATGTAATGGATAGTCAAATATATTCTTATATTTTGTGTTAGTGCAAAGGTTTTCATACTCATCGTCATGTGGTGTAACTTATTCTCTTCCACTTGAAATCAATTCTTCAATAATTAATTCTTGATACTCTAGTACAAGGATTTATTATGGGCTACTCATTATCATCCAAGCTACTAACATTTGGTAGTTATGAAGAATCCACGTGATGACTTACTAATGATTATTCGTAGATCATATCTCACCTTTATTCATGCTTAATGGAGGTATGTCATGATCATATGCTTCAAGGCCATGTTCTCGTCCATGCACACTTCCTCTTCCACCTCTAGCATTGTTATGCTCTTAACCTGCAAAATGATACCCAATACAGAATATGCGAAGAAAAGATACCCAGAACATAGAATAGCAATGATTTTATTATTCAGAGAGTAATGTTCACTTGCCTCTTCGAGGGGGCAACCTCCAATAGAGCAGAGCTCGACTACAAAATAAGACACGATGCTCCTCGCAGGGAGTCTCTATCCTTTATATATGACTCATACATGCAATACCATGGGCCAATACCGTGGGTTTTATTAATACCATCTATCTAATACTACGGCCCATTTGCAACTAACTGTGGTTCCGTCATTATTTGCGGATTAACCACTTACAATTATTAATATGGGCTTTATTGACTCTTGACTATGACGTGATCCCATTACATAAATAAGGGGGTTAGGGTGGGACCCTAACATGCCCTCCCCCTTAAGACGAGCCTTGTCCTCAAGGTTGAAGTTGTGGAAACTGCTGAAGAATAGTGGTTGGTTCCCAAGTTGCATCTTCCAGAGAGGTGTCTTTCCATTTGACGAGGACTTCCTTAATCATGCGGTCGCGTAGTTGCTTGTCTCGTGTGTCTAGGACCTGTTCGGGTTGAAGCCAGATGGACCCTTCTTCGTCCAATTCAGGTAGACTGGTCTGAATTCTACAATTGTTCCCAATCACTTTCTTGAGGCATGAGACATGGAAAACTGGATGGATTTTTGCAATAGGTGGCAAGGCCAACTTGTAGGCCACTTCTCCAATGCGCTGAAGTACTTGATATGGTCCGTAGAATTTGGGAGAGAGTTTCTGACACCCCTTGTCCTTGAGTGATGTTTGCTTATATGGTTGTAGCGGTAAAAAGACTTGATCCCCTTCTTGAAATTGGCGCTCTGAGCGATGTTGGTCTACCTGTTTCTTCATGCGGTTCTGAGCTTGATGAAGATTCTCTCGAAGATGGGCGAGCATGGTTGCGTGGTGTTGTAGGAGTTGATCCACTGCTTGTACTTTTGAGCATCCCTTGAGATACGAAGTAGGTGAAGGTGGGAGTTGACCATATACTGCTTCATAGGGAGTCATTTTGGTGGTGGCATGATAGTTGGTGTTATACCACCATTCAGCCAAAGGTAACCACTGTACCCAAAGGTGTTGCTTTTCTGAAGTGAAACACCTAAGGTAGGTTTATAGACATTTGTTGACGGCTTCGGTTTGACCATATGTTTGCGGATGATAGGAAGTACTGAGTTTGAGTTGAGTGCCTTGTATTCTGAAGAGTTCTTGCCAAAAATTACTGGTGAAGATTAGGTCACGGTCGGACACAATAGAAGTGGGCATGCCATGCAATTTGAAGATCTGATCCACGAAATATTGAGCAACCAAAGTTGGTGTAAACAGGTGGGGTAGGGCACAGAAATGAGCATACTTCGATAGTCGGTCCACAACCACCATGATGACTGACTTGTTCCTTGACTTTGGAAGACCTGTAATGAAATCCATAGAAACCTCCGTCCAAATTGAGGCCGGAATGGGCAATGGTTGCAATGTGCCTGGTGTGTTGACAGTTTCCCCTTTGTGGCGTTGACATACATCACATTCTGCTACGAAAGTAAGGATGTCCTTTTTCATGCCTATCCAAAAAAATGATCTTCTGGTGCGAGCATACGTCTTCTGAAAGCCCGAATGTCCTGCAATGGGAGATGAGTGCAATTCTGCCAAAATGCGACTTTTGAGGGTGGATGTTGGTGATATTACGACTCTGTCCTTGTAGCGAAGAATATCATCCTGCCACGAGTAGCCCTTGGTGGAATTTGGATCTACCTGCAATTGAGAAATGAGTTGGGAGAGCCCGGGGTGTGAAAACCATTCTCTGCGAGCCTCTTCAATCCATTCTGGAATGGGGAGGGAAATTGCTAGCAGAGTACTTTCCTCCTCAAATTGGCGAGATAATGCATCTGCTACACTATTGTCTTTCCCTTTCTTGTAAATGATCTCATAATCATATCCCAGCATTTTGGCTAGCCATTTATTTTGTTGTGGGGAGGATAGGCGTTGCTCCAAAAAATATTTAAGACTGTGATGATCTGTGCGGATTTGGAAACGTCGCCCCAATAAGTAAGGTCGCCAGGTCTCGACTGCATGTAAGATGGCCATATTTGAGGTATCCAATAGAGGTGGAAAATATGGTTGAAGCAACTCCATCGTGCTAAAAATTTTCACTAATAATTGAATGGTACCACCGTGCTCAGCTCGTCGTCCTGATTCTGATGGGCTAGATCACCAATAAGATCCACCATATTTGAGGTATCCAATAGAGGTGGAAAATATGGTTGAAGCAACTCCACACTAAATATAAGGTGTAAGCCAAGAAATGGTGGAATACTTATTTCAAAACACTCTCACCCACAACCTTGGTGATGGTGTAAGGAGCATATCAGAGTGGTTTGAACTTCCTATGGGGGGCTATGAATCTCTCATGCAATGCAATCGTAACTTATCATGAAATTGAAACCTATGTAGAATTTGATGTTGATTGTGTCACTGATTGTACTTGGCACTACCTTTCTGCAAAATATCATGAACTTCTTATTGGATGCATTGGATCCATTCAATAGATTTGGTTCCTTTTTTTACCTTGTTTTGAGCATGGAAGGACCCTTCTTTCGTAGATGCAATAGTTAGAGCTATGTCAATTGGGGGCCAATTGATGGAATCCTAAACACATCTATAAAGGGTTGTGACCAATGAAATATGGAAAGATTTGTTGTAACTATGTAAACATAAGGAGGAATTTTATCCATTGTACATGGATGCTTGAAGTTGTATATTTTGAGGAGATACATGATTATCTTGTTGACTATTGTTTGTACATTAGTTTAGTGAAGGAAGGCATTCAATTTTGTCATCTTGGTGTCCTTCGTTGACCATAGGTTAGTGTTGGGCCAAATAATTGCAATGAGATATATAGAGCTCAATTTTACCTTAAATTGTCAACCTAGAGATCATGCAAACTTATGAGTTGTTGTCCACTATATATGAAAATTACAAAAGTTTATTCTAACCTAAAAAATCTACTAAAACTGTGACAAGGCAAATGAACAACTCTGATAGCTCATTCTAATTTACTTCTCAAGCACTAAGGTACATGAATTTGTAGGAAATATACAATGATACAAAGAGGTGGGGTGAATCAATATCACTTACATTTTTTCCCCACTTTCTTAATCTTAAAAATAAAATCTCATCACATAATAAATCATCAACACAATCCATAAACACTAAGATTAAAGTGAAAATTCAAAGTTGAAGAAGAAATACTTGATTTTTTTTAAATAACCGTCAATTTATAACAACCACAATAGTCCTCTATAAGCACCAACTCACAAAAAATGCAAGTTCCAACCTGTCAAGAAGATGAGGACTCCAATCCTCTATATGCACCAACTTACAAATTTGTAGGCTCTAATCTGGCAGCTTGTACTTAACCTTGACAAATATATTGTCGCTTTTGTTTAGGAAGCCTTAATAAATCAATGCTCGAACTCCTCCAAACAAACATTGAACCTGCCTAGGGCTTGACCTCTAGAACAAACCTCGACCTCTCAACATAACAAATTTTAGCCTCTTAGAACAGACCTCGGCTCCAACAAAATTTGGCCTCTTAGAATAGACCTCGGCTTCAATAAAATTTGACCTCTAGAAAAGACGTCGACCTCTCAACAAGGTTGAACCCGACCTTCTTCACACCAAAAATCAACCTCCTTTAAATCAAAACCACAACAAACAGAAAAACTTTCAAAAAGTATGCCAAAAAACACTTTCCACAACTCACCAAATACTTCACAAAAGACTTCTCCAACTTGAATTCACTTCATTTAATGGTTCATGAGGTATGAACCTCAGAGCTCCTCCTCCTCCTTACTAAAACATAACCAAAATTTCTTGAGTGGTAGCTAGAAATGATCCTACTCATGCCTATTTATAATGCATTTGGGGTCTAGGGTAGGGCCACACTGGTTGGGCTAATTTGTTCATTGATTGGGTTAGCTTGTGTAATTGGTAGAATGTATAATGAATATTCAAAAAATCATTTCTCCTCAAATATGAGGAGTTAGAAGGCGGGCCATATATTGTTGGAAAGGTCTCCAAATATGCTATTTGGATGTGTAACTTTCTCTTTTATTTGGACAACCTTTAACACCAATAATAAACATTTTCAACAAAATTCCATTGCCTATTAGGTGAGAATTTAACCAAAATGAAAAAAAATCATTGAATGATCACTATGCCTCTATTAGATTAAATAATCCTTACAATATTAGTTCATCATATAATAGATTTATAATATCCATTTCAAAAAACTAATCATAATATTGTAAATAAATAAAAGCACTCAAGGAAATACATGAAATCAAAATACTATTAGAATTGAAGGTCTCTAAACAACATAAAGACAACTACTATGTTCAACATAAATATAGCTAGATTCATATTAGAATTTCTAAAGACAAAATGTATATAAAGGAGAGTTCTTATGTCCTTTTCTAGAGTGGGTCCTAGTCAAGGAACTTACTAAAACCCTTAGAAACCCTTAGAAACTCTTAAAGACACAAAACTTTAGTGGTCCATGTTTTCTCTTATTCAGAAAATGTCATAGTAATGGAATGGAAAGACTAACTCTCTAGTACAATTTGAACTAGTCTTAGCAATAATACTTGGCAATGAAATGGTAACACTACTACTCTACTTCATCATCTAAGTTTCTATTTTACTTTCATTGATCTTTTGAATTGTAGCGTTTCTCTTTACATTCATGTCACTTTTCATCTTTCTTAAATTATTCATGATATAGTATGTAATCATTCACATAGGCAAGGCATTACTTGTAACAACCTTCATACCAACCATCAATTTGCATGGTTCCCCACATGAGGGTGGGAAAATAGTATCTCTAGGCAACTTCTTCTTTAATAACTTCGAGCTCAATTAATGCACATATATATTTGCATTGAATTAAAGTGACCTTTAAAAAAATAATGAAAATAAACTTAACACTTACTTCAATAGTGCATGAATTTGGAAACTGTCAACCAAATTTGGTTTTTAGATCTATCAACACTAGTAACACATATAAATTTGATATGTGATTTGGTCCTTGTTTGAAAACACAGATAACATTTTATTACTTGTTTAACATAATATATGGAATTATTATCAAAATATGATTAATAAGCATTACGTGGATGGACTTTGAGATGATGTTTTTCCATACAAACATCATTGTCATCCTTACCATCATTGTCCCCATATCTAGAATCATTGTTCACATCATCTCCATTCCCAAAGTAATGAGTACACATACAATCGATTCACTCATATTTATTTGCAACCACAGGTGTTTATTTAGCACTAAGTGATGGCAAATCCTTCGATGCTTGTTTCAAAAAATCCTTATATCTCTCCTTACCTAGCATTTTCTTGAGGCTTTGTATTTGTCTCAACAACAATATAGAAGGATGGTAGGGGATAATGTGATAAATATTTGGCCATATGCATTTCTCTAGTTCATCCTAATCTTTTGCATCTAGATCTTACCAATGAGTTATCCAAATCAAACAAATTAGTGTATATAATATGGTAAGTGGTAGTTTTTTGGATTGCCATAAAAAATAAAGAAAAATTAATTATTTTAGAATATTTGTCTAAATTTATTTCACGTCAAAGTATAAATCATATAAGCACATGCAAAAATGAAACTTTCATTCTTTAATTTCACGTCAAAGTATAAATCATATAAGCACATGCAAAAATGAAACTTTCATTCTTTAATACCCATAATAATGATGGGAATAGAATAATCAACATAAGCAATATAATTCAACCATCAAGGATATACACAATTTTGTATATTTCTATTGCATTGTGACGAATAAAGAAAAATCACCATGAATTATTGAAGTCACGTTCATGTATTTGTTGTAAATTGGTGATGAAAAAAATCAACATGAGCCATTCAAGTCATAATCATATATTTGTGTTTCATTGTTATTAAATTGAAAAAATCAACGAGTCATTCAACAGATACATAAAGTGCAAATTGGCAAAATAATTGTCTAAAAGAGTTTGAAATGTTGTATCCAATTAGGAAATTATAATATATATATATATATTTTTTTGTGCAAAAATGGGACCCTTGGAAAAATATAAGCTAACAACTCTTCTTAGGTCTCTTTGTTTCTTACACATTCAAAAATTTGCATCTACCAAGTTTTTTTTGCATAATTTCCTCCTTGTCACTACTGAATTGAACAAATTAAAAATATGGAAGAATCCCTATGACCCCATAAGCATTGTTTATAAATCAATCAATATCCTTGCGAGTGTAAGAATAATTGTCTAGGTATATGCCATTCTTATTATATTGATTTTCTTTCCTCTTCCTTTTTCTTATATCTATTTCCTTTTGTCATACTAAGATAAACCATAGGGTGGCATGCTAAACTAATATCTGGCTACTTTTCCATTCACGTCCATCATATTAGGGACCATAATATATGAATAAGCGTGGAACATATCCCTATATTTGTTGTTTAATATTATTTATTATATTTGTCAATATCAAAAGGTTTAAATTTTTTCCTAGAACATCAAATGGTCTTATTATATATTTGTAATCCCAATAGGGAAACATTCCAAAATCATGGGATTGTTGATTTAAAGATTGCAATGCTACATACTATGTATAGTCAAATGTATTCTTATATTTTGATGTTGGTATGGAAGGTTTTCATACTCATTGTCATAGGATGAGTAACTTTCTTGCACTTGAAATCAATTCTTCAACAATTAATTCTTAATACTCTAGTATGAGGTTTTTGAGTGGCAAGAATCCATGTTGTTACTTATTAATGACTACATTCTTAGATCATATCTCACCTTTGTCCATGCATAATGACTTTATCTCATGATTATGTGCCTTAAGGCCATGTCCTTGTCCATCCACATTTCCTTTTCCACACGTGATATCATATAGGTCCACTGCTACTTAAAAAATAACGATGGTATGGGTTTAGTTATGATCTAGATTATGTTGAAAACTAAATGAAGATATCAATAATTGATGAATAACATAGAGATATTACAAAGAGAACAATAACACAATGAAACACAAACTTTAAGTGAAAACATTACAATATGAAAAGCAAGATAAATTGGTTAGAATGCAAGTAGCTTATCTTTAAAAATAAACGTGTAAGCTATGCTCATTCATAAAACACTCATACAAGAGTTTGAGATTGTATTTTAGCATAAAACCTAAAACCTAAAACCTAAGAGATGAAAAAACCCTAAGATCTAAAACCTTGGCCCTAGGAGATGAGATGGAAAAAGGAATATGATCCTTGAGGAGCCTAGTTGATACATCAACTTCCAGGGCTGCAACTTTTATATACAACCTCCATTTAGGGAATTTCTTGGACCATTACAAAGCTTATTCCAACATTTATGTGCTTGGCTATCTTGGAAATCATAGATTTTTAGGCTATCTCAATTGGCACAAGCTCATGGGAATACCCGAAAATCACATCAGAAGTTTAGAACCTACATAAATGTTGTAATACTTGTTGAAAATTGTAACTAGGTTCGGTATCCATAATGACCTAATTGTAATCATGACATTGAATATTCTTTTTAAAGAAACAAAAAGAAAGGAAGAAATAAAATATTTTATTTTTAGAGTATGGGTTTCATACTCAAGTCAAAAGGATGTTCTTCATGCTTTTAGGTTTTCTAGGTCTTTCTAGGAAAAAGAATAATATTGGTCATGTGTCATAGTCGCATTTGGACTCATTGTAATAAAGAAATATATTTATTTTATCAAGAAAAAAGCCACTTTGTATCTCAAGACCAAGTTGGCCCAAGAGAAGATCAAATCGACCTAAGGGATGGATATTTGACCCTTGAAGAAGGCTATAAATACGAGGATATCAACCTCATTTGAGATACTCATCCAAGTTAAGTTCAATTTGCAATAGTGAAGGAAAAGAAGAGCTAGAAGGAAAAGGAAAGAAGAATCGAAGTTTCTTGGGCTAAATCTCTCTCTCTCTTTGTACACACGTGCAGAGTTTGGGTTTCTGTGAAGCTGCAGTTGCAGGAGGCCGAAATTGCATGGCCAAAATTTTGAGTAGTTGTTGGGCCGAAATTTTGGGATGAAGTTGTAGTAGGTTGAGGTTTGGAAGTTACCTTGGAAAAGATCTTGTTGGGGGATGACTTGGTGCTTGGTAGGGTTGTTGGATTTGGTCTTTCGGCCTTGGAAGTCTCTTTGTAGGTAGATTCTATAGAAGAAGAGAAACTTTTTTTGGGTTTTCCCCTTGGAGAGGTTTTCCCCTTGGAGGGGTTTTCCCCTTGGAGGGGTTTTTCCCTGGCTTGGAGCCTATATCTTATGTACTTTGTCTTGTTGTGGTTTTATTATTTTGGTAATTTCTTGATGAACAAGATCTAACAAAGTAATAAAAGGGCAACACATATCACAAGTAATTATCAAGTTAAGAAAAAACATTTATAATAAGCGAGTCTCCTAATTTTCTAGCATGGTATCAGAGTTAAGGTGCAAGAAGGAGACTGAAGATCACATTTTAGTTGGCACTATGGAAAGAATTGTAAGGAAGGGTTTCAACTTTTTCTTGGGAATCTCGCTACATCTATCAAGGATTTCATATTAAAGATCATCTCCAAGATTGCGAAGGAAGTAATAGATGGAAGTTTGTTCTTTTCTTTATCCAACACTTTCAATGATGAGAATGTCTGGGTTATTGATAGTGGTGCCTCCAGACATATGAAAGGAGAACGCAGTCAACTTCAAACCCTATACAAAGAAAACTCCTATCATTCAATCGAACTTTGAGATAAGAAGGGATATCTAGTGAAAGGCATTAGATCTACTTTGTTGGAGCTAGAGTCTAGTGGAAGCATTCACCTCAACTATATTTTATATGTTCCAGGTTTGAAGAAAAACTTACTTTCTATTTCTCGTCTAGAATTAAGGGTGATAGAGTTGCTTTTGTTGATAGCAAGGTTTTGGTTTGGGTAAGGGCTCTAGTATTGATGATGCTAGGGTGATTAGGATCTGTGAGGGGACATTATATATAATTTATACACCTCTATCTCATGCCCTATTCCACTTGGATGTGAGTCCTTCCAAACTATGACATAGAAGGTATGGACACCTTCATTATAAGATTTTTCCATCTCTAAGTCAAATGGTCAATGGCATCCCCGAATTGAAGGAAGAACATGAAGGGACCTGTAAGGGATGTGCTCTAGGAAAGAACGTGAAGAAGCCATTTGTAAGAAGTGATACCAGATCTAAGGGGGTTTTAGATCTCATACATTCAGATGTATGTGGAACTATGGCAATCAAGTCTCTTGGTGGGCATCAATATTATGTGACCTTCATTGATGATTTCTTAAGGAAGACTTGGTTATACCTTCTCAAGAACAAGGACAAGGTATTTAAAAAGTTTCAGGAGTTCAAGAATGAAGTGGAGAACCTAACCGAGAGAAAGATCAAGACTTCGAGGTTAGACAATGGTGTAGAATACACCTCCAAAGAACTAATAGCTTTCTACAAGGAAGCATGGATAAAGAGGGAGCCTATTTTTCTTATAATCCTAAACATAATGGCATGACCGAAAGGCAGAATAGAAATATTGAAGAATGTGTCAGGCCCCATGCTAAATGATCAAGATCTCCCTTAATTCCTAAGGGGAGAGGCATGTATGACAATTGTTTACTTGCACAACCAAAGTCCTCACAAGATTATCAACAACATGACCCCAGAAGAAGAATTTACAAGAAATAATCCAAGTGTGGATCACCTTCGAACATTTAGGTGTCCTATGTATATTCATATACCGAAGGACAAGAGAAAGAAGTTGGATCCTACCTGTCTAAAGGGCATCTTTGTTGTGTATAGTGATTCATCAAAGGCATATAGAATCTGTATTATGGAGGTTCGTCAAATTGAAGTAAGAAGGGACATCATCTTTGATGAAAGTATAACTTACAAGAAATCAAAGGATGTTCCAGTTGAATCCAAAGAAGAAGAGATACCTATCTTTGAGGATATCTCAAGGGACAATGATGGTCAAGATCAAACATCTACTCAAGAAGATGTTGAAGGTCATAGTGAGCCTATAGATCAAGTGATTTTTTTCAGAAAATCGAAAGAGGCATGCTTGGTTGAGAACTACTCTATAAGAAGTAGAAGGACATCAACATTAGGGACCTTCAAAGAAAGTAAAAGACCAAAAAAGTATTCTGGGTATGCTACATATATGACAAAGCGTTTTGAAACAGAACCTTCCTCTAAAGATGCAACTAAATATCAAGAGTGGAGGAATGTTATGCATGAATAATATCGACCCATAATGGAGAATGATGTTTGGGATATTTTCCCTAGGCCAAGTGAAAAAGCTGTAGTCACTTCAAAATGGATTTACAAGATGAAACACATTGTAAATGGGAGTATTGATAAATATAAAGCAAGGTTTGTAGCAAGAGGCTTCTCATAGAAAGAAGGGATTGATTATGAGGAAACCTTTTCTCCCACAACTAGATATACAACGATAAGGTCGCTTGTTTTGTTGGATGCTACTATGGGATGAAACATCCATCAAATGGATGTCAAGGCAATTTTCCGGAATGGGACCATTGATGAGGAGGTTTATATTGTGCAACCTCAAGGATTTGAAATAAATCAGAGGGAAACTTATGTCTACATGTTGAAGAAATATCTATATGGCTTAAATCAAGCACCTAGAGCCTGGTATGGAAGAATGAATTCATACTTACTGAGACTTGGTTTTACCAATAGCTTTGTAGACCCTAACCTATACATCAAGGTGGTACAAGGTGAACCAATCATCATACTCTTGTATGTGGTTGATTTGCTAGTCACATGTGTAGAGAATCAAATTCAGGAATGCAAGACGGAGTTAACAACCGAGTTTGATATCAAGGATCCTCAGATTATGCATTATTACTTGGGACTAGAAGTTTGGCAGAAGCCAGGTGAGAAATATCTTGGTTAAGGTAAATATGTGATCAAGATATTTCAAAAGTTTGGCATGATGGATAGAAAGCCTATGATGGCTCCTATGATTACTAATCTAAATAAGTTGAGGAGTTTAGAATCTAATCCGATGGATCCTACTTGCTACAAACAATTAATTGGGTCCTTGATGTATTTGATAAATACGAGACCAAGCATTTTTTTTGCACTAAATATCCTCAGTCAGTTTCAGATGGAGCCAAAACATGATCATTGGATTGCAACCAAGCATATCCTAAGATATTTGCGTGGAACCATACATAACTGCCTTCGGTATACTAGTACTGCAATCCTATTGAAAATGTAACTAGTTTCAGCCTTCATAATTGTTGTACTCATTTCAATATGTTTCTTATGTAACAAAAAAGAGAAGAAAAGAAAAAGTTATTGTTATTAAAGCATGAGTTTCGGGCTCTTTATTGATGGTCTTCTAGGTAAAATCATGTTCTTCATGCTTCTAGGGTTTGTTAGGTATTAGGATTTATTGTCATGAGTCAACATCATGTTTTTATAGACCATACCAAGAAAAGTGTAATTATAAAAATAATTATTTTCGAGTCTATAAAGTCTTGGAAACTCCAAAAGTAAAAGTCATCGTAAAGGAGGGAATTCAACCCCTTGAGAAGGCTAGATAAGGGAGCAATTCAACCTCATTTAGCACTCACTCACTCATAAGTTCGATCTACAAGAAAGAGTTCGATATGTAGATGGGAAGGGCAGAAAAAGGAGAGCAAAGATATAGAATAAGCTGAGAGGACAAAATTTCTTGTTTTTTGGCTCTATCTCTCTCACACGTGCAAAATTCTAGGGTTTCTGGGTTGTAGAAACAAGCCAAAGTTGCAGGTTCGAGTTGTAGTAGGACGAAGTGTATAATATGGTAGTTGGAAGAGGGAAAAACCTTATCTTGACCTCGTTGATCTTGGGAGAGATGTCTTTCTCTTAGTAGGTCTCAGGAGGAGGTTGTATTAGGGTTTCCAAGAAGCTACAGGGGCGAAGTTGCAGATCAAGTAGCAGTGTTTTAGTTGACAGGTCGAAGTTACAAGGTGAAGCAATTTAGTGGAAAATCAAGGAACGAGTTAGGAAAGGGATGACTTGGTACTTGGGGAAGGAATTGGTCAAAGGATTGGGTCTTTATATCTCATCTAAAGCAAATTCTAAGAAGATAAGAGTTTCCATTAGGGGAACTTTGAGGTCTAAAAAATGGGCCTCCTAAAGAAATTATAAAATAATAGTGGAAATAATAAAATAAGATTAGATTACATCATCAAACTTTAGAGGGAGAAAAAGAAAAACTACTTTTTCAACTTAACTCCCTATGGGTTTACTCAAATTTTGAGCGGGAACACTTGTTGGATGCAAAATTTGATTCCTCATCCAATGATTACCCATGATGCATACTTCCGATGGACCATGCTACACGAAAAATGAGAAATACATGAAAACATGATTACAATAATGTTTTTTCATGTATAACTCATTTTTTGTGTCGCGGGGGCCATCAAAAGTATGCAACATGGTTACGCCTTGGATGAGGAAATAAATTTTGCATCCAATGAGCACTCTCGCTATAAATTTGAGTAAAACCTTAGGGATATAAGTTGAAAAAATTATTTTATTATTTGTTAATCTTTTTACTATTTTACACAAAAAATGGTGAATCATCCCTCATGGTTGACATCATCATATTGAATCCTATTGGTTCTTATAAAGTTTATTTTGGTTGTACATTTTTCTTAGGAGGCCCATTTTAGACCTCAAAAGTTCTCTAATGTGGGTTTTCCCCTTGGGGGATTTTTCCCTAGCTAAGAGCCTATATCTGTGTCCTCTTTTTTGTTACTATTATTGTTCTTGATATTGTTTGATGAAAGATATAACTGAAGAAGTTAAAGAAGATAACTAAAGATTCACATGCACTATCAAGGTTAAAGAAAATACGATATAATAAGCTGTCACTTTCCATTTTCTAACATGGTATCAAAGGAAAGGTAAACAAGGAAGACAGCTAGAAGGAAACTAGAAAGAATTGATGATCAAAATATAGGAAGCTCTCAAACCCTGAAAGAAGAATACTACAAGGAAAATTATCTCTTGAAGGGATCTGGTTAAAGACTCATTGGTAGAAGACCCTTCTAATCTAGGGTTTCCACATTGAAGAAGATCAAGACTACATCAATATTGCAAGGAGGGTGTTGATCTTGCAAAAAAGAAGTCTATTTGCAAGGCATCAATCTTGGAAGTTGGTGGTGAAGGCATCCTAGGGAGAAATTTTAAAGGCATCATCAAGAACTATCCAAAGGTCTTGAGAGAATCAAGAAGGTTGGAGACATCATCAATAATCTTGGTTATCAAGTAAGTATCATATCACACTATGTCTGAATCTTCAAATCATGTGGGTTCTTTATGCAAGGATAGAAATAAGCTTGTTGGGGTTTCAAACTATCTAGCATGGAAGAAAATGATTAACTTGATACTCACCAAACAAGAAGTAATGGGATATGTTACTGGAGAAATTACTGAACTAGAGAAAGATAAGAGACAATAACTAGAAAAATACAAGAAAGGTGAAGTAAGGGCACAAATGATCATAGTGGAATCCATTAAAGATTCTCTTGTTCCATTCATTGCAAATTTAAAGACTTTGAAGGCTATGTATGACAAACTGTGAATTTGTACTAAGTACAACAAGACAAAATATGTCACTAAGGAACATGTTGTATAGAATGAAGTCAAAGGATGAGGATGTGTCATCCTTCATCACGATAGTCTCTCAACTAAAAGACCACCTACAAGGACTTGGGGAACCTATTATTGATTTGGAAGTAACCATTTGTATACTGAATGCATTACCACCAGAATGGAGCAACTTTACAACAAACATTTACAACAAGCAGGATTCAACTCCCTTTGAAGAATTGTGGGCACAATGCATATTGGAAGAATCAAGGATGTTATTGGATCATATGAGAAATCTCAAGCCTTTCTAGCCCAATTCAAGAAGCGGAAGAAGGGAAATTTTGGTTAAGTCCAAGAAGAAGATATGTCCAAAGTGCAATGTTTTGGATGCAATGAATTTGGACACTTTAAGAGGGATAGTCCAAACAAGTAGAACAACAAGAGAAATGAAAGGAATGAAGCTCATATAACCAAGGCAGTGGGAGAATCTGAGAAGAAGAAAAAGGAGGAAGAAATGAAGGATTTTTACTACTAAAGAAGGTTCATTGATTGCTAGGTTCTTTGTGAATTTTAGTCTTTCTTTAGGAAAGTATGTTTTTTGCATAGCATCATAGAAAGAACCATATGTTAGTAGCATGTATAGAATTTATATGATTAATTTGCTTTGTAGAGATCATCTAGATAGATGAATAGATAGACCATTTTGCATATTAATCATCCAGATGTTGTCTAACATTATGTTAGAGGTTGTTATCCTACTTAGTTGAATCATCATGATTCAGGAAATACCATCATTTTGAAAGGTCTTTGGGAAAAGCATCATGCGAGGGCTAGTAGACATTCCATGTAACGTGGAATAAATACTAGTAAAGGGATGAAAGAATGCAATGGGTCAAGATGCAGGCTCTTTTTGAGATATATGAATAGCTAGATGGTCATATGAAAGCATAGGAATGCATGCTATAATACTTTGGATAAGATTCTTATGTGTAGAATCTTTTGGAAATAAATTTGGTCATAAAATATGCTTAGGTATATGGACGTATGATGTTTGAAAAATAAGATTTGACTTACTTAAGGATATATAAATAATTTAAGACTTTCTCTAGGATATATATACAATAATGATTAACATCCAGTATAGTCTCCAAAAGCAAATTGGTAACTTGGTAATCAAGTTCAATCCTTGGGCACTTTGATGCATTAAGGAAGATTCATATGGAGAAGGACCATGAGGATGTTGATGAAACGAGAAGGTCATGATGATGAAGTAAGTCTAGTTTTCATTATTGTTGGTTATCTGGTTAACATATCATTTTGTTTCTTGGAATATGTTGTAGGAATATATGATGGTGATTGAGGCAAGTTTAACTGTATATATGAAGGATATTGAGGGAAGCTCGATCTCTGGTACCTAGCAAATATGAAGTCAAGATATGGAAATCTTGGGATTAAAAGGTAGTAGTGCAAGAAGTTAACTTGGAGGTCAAAGGAAGATCACTTTCAAGAAAAGGCTATGATAAACTCGAAGTTTGTGAAGGCTCAATATAATTCTTTCATATCAAGGAAGAAAGTGATGAGCAGGAAGATTGGCCTAGAACCTATCGCAAGATTGAAAAGATAAGATGGCTCCATGATACCTTGAAAAATCTCGATGATTTAAAGGAAAGAGGGAGTCGGGACAGCTATGAAGAACTAGTAGATGATACTCTTATGAAGACAAACTATAAGGCTTGTGATGGTGACTTCCCAAATAGAAAGGAAGTCTAGATCTCCTTCGACTTTGAGAGGGAGTAAAGGAGTCTCCCTGTATAGGAGCTAAGTTCTATTCTCAATATTAAAGGAGAATAGGGATGACCTCGCGAATTGAGAGGGAGTTATGAACATCACATGTACATTCTCTTCTTTAAGTGGTGAAGAAAAAAATGTGAAGGATTGGATAAACATAAAATCCAAGAAAGGAAAGGCACTGACACTCTTTGAGGATGGGGTAGGTATCCAAGATAAGATTAGTTCTGAAAGGGCATACCTTATAGACATCCTGATTGGGTATGTGGCTTGGAAAGGTAGTGCGGTATCACGCATAAAGCCTCCCAACATAATGCCCTTGATTAAAGAAGAGCCTGTCCAATAAAGTCTTAGGGACAATGTTGGTCATAATGTTGATTCTCACAGTGTGCCTTATTAATTTGAACCTTCTTATGATAACTCTTCAATTTGAGAATGAAGTTGCACTGGCTGTACAATTATGAATACCTCCCTAGTTAAGAGGGAGTGTTGAAAATGTAACTAGTTTCGGTCTTCATAATTGTTGTACTCATTTCAATATGTATCTTATGTAACAAACAAGAGAAGAAAAGAAAAAGTTATTATTATTAAGGCATGGGTTTCATGCTCTTTATTGATGGTCTTCTAGGTAAAAGCATGTTTTTTGTGCTTCTAGGGTTTGTTAGGTCTTAGGATTTATTGTCATGAGTTAAAGGAGTCAACATCATGTTTATAAGACCCTTCCAAGAAAAATGTAATTGTAAAAATAATTATTTTTGAGTCTAGAAAGTCTTGGAAACTCCAAAAATGCAAGTAAGCCGTAATAGTTACAAGTCGGCCTAACGGAGGGAATTCAACTCCTTGAGAAGGCTATATAAAGGAGCAATTCGACCTCATTTAGCACTCACTCACTCATAAGTTCGATCCACAAGAAAGAGTTTGATATGTAGTTGGGAAGTGCAAGAAAAGGAGAGCGAAGATCTAGAATAAGCTAGGAGGAAGAAATCTCTTGTTTTTGGGCTCAAACTCTCTCACACGTGAAAAATTATAGGGTTTCTAGGTTGCATAAATAGGCCAAAGTTGCAGGTCCGAGTTGCAGGAGGGAAAAGTGAAGAATATGGTAGTTGGAAGAGGGAAAATCCTTATCTTAACCTCATTGACCTTAGGAGAGTTGTATTTCTCTAAGTAGGTCTCAAGAGGACATTGTATTAGGGTTTCCAAGAAGCTGCAAGGATGAAGTTGTTGGGTTGAAGTTGCATATCATGTAGCAGTGTTGTAGCTGGTAGGTCGAAGTTGCAGGGTTAAGTAATTTAAAGCAGAATTAGGGAAGGACTTGAGAAAGGGTTGACTTGGTACTAGGAGAAGGATTTTGTCTAGGGACTGTGTCTCTATATTTCATTTAAAGCAGATCCTAAGAAGGAATGAGTTTATGGGTTTTCCCCTTGGAGGGGTTTTACCCTGGTTGAGAGCCTATATTTGTGTCCTCTTTTTTGTTATTGTTCTTGATATTGTTTGATGAAAGATCTAACTAAAGAAGTTAAATAAGAGAACTAAAGATTCACAAGCATTATCAAGGTTAAAGAAAATAAGATAATAAGTTGCTGCTTTCCATTTTCTAACAAATCCAACTCATGGGATATATAGATTCAGATTGGGGTGGCAATGAGATAGACGGAAGAAGCACAACCAATGGACGCTTCAGCTTAGGGTCTTCCATGGTCTCATGGATGAGAAAAAAACATGATACAATTGCTTTGAGTAATGTTGAAGCTGAATATGTTGTTGTAAGAAAAGTTGTCGAGAAGCAGTTTGGCTTAGGAAGTTATTATCAAACTTGTTTGAAGGACCACTTAGCCTTACACAAATACATTGTGATAATGAAAGTTGTGTAAGATTGACAAAAGACCCGATGTTTCATTCTAGGACGAAGCATATAAACAACAAGTACCACTACATTAGAAGCTTGGTACAAGATAGGGTCGTGGAGTTGTACTCTCTACCTATAGATAAATATGTAGTAGATATTTTGACTAAAGAGTTACTAAACTAAAAGCTCAAGTACTCTAGAGGTAAGCTTGGTTTGGTGGATATCTCTTCCCTAATTGAGAGGGAGTGATATTGGATAGTTCTTGTCTTTATAGGTCAGGCACTAGACTAAGGCTAACAACCGTAAGTCTTAGTGAAGGCCATAAGGAAAGAATGTAGTCAAGAGGATTGGATACACATATAAAGATTGGAACTCCTTATGGATTAGAGAATACAGGAAAATGAAGTTGTTGACCGATACTCTTGAGGATGAGGCAGGGCATCCAAGATAAGAGTAGTCAAAGAGGACCGATATTCTTTGAGGATTCAAAAATGGAAATCCAAGATAAGAATAGTCCTAAAAAGACATATTTGATGAAGATCCAGATAAGGTATGTAACTTAGAGGTAGTGTGGCAACTCATGTAAATCCGCCCAGCATAATGCTCTCGAATAAGGATGAGCTTGTCTAGTTAAGGCCTTCAAGGATAGTGCTAGTTATGATAAAAATTCTTCACAAAGATGGCTTATCAATCTGACTCTTCTTATGCGAATGCTTCAAGATTGAGATTCCTTGTACCATGTAATGGAATTATGAATACATCCCTAGTGAAGAGGGAGTGTTGAAAATCGTACCTAGGTTTAGTCTTCATAATGACCTAATTGCAATCATGACATTGTATATTATTTATAAAGAAAGAAAAATAAAGAAAAATAAATTATATTTTATTTTTTAAGTATGGGTTTCATACTCAAGTTTGAGTCAAAAGCACGCTCTTCATGCTTTTAGGTTTTCTAGGTCTTTCTAAGATAAAGAATAATATTGGTCATGTGTCATTGTCCCATTTGGACTCGTGTAATAAAGAAAGATATTTATTTTATCAAGAAAAATCCATTTTGTATCCCAAGACCAAGTCAGCCTAAGGGAGGGTTATTCGACCCCTCAAGAAGGCTATAAATACAAGGAGCTCGACCTCATTTGAGACACTCATCCAAGTCAAGTTCGATATGCAATAACGAAGGAAAATAAGACCTAGAAGGATGTGGAAAGAAGAAAGAATCAAAGTTTCTTGGGTTAAATCTCTCTCTCTCTCTCTCTCTCTCTCTCTTCGTCCACATGTGCGAAGTTAGGGTTTCAGTGAAGTTGCAATTGTAGGAGGCTGAAATTCTAGGGCCAAAATTCGGGGACGAAGTTGTAGTAGGTCAAAGTTTGGAAGTTGCCTTGGAGAAGATCTTGTTAGGCGCTGACTTGGTGCTTGGTAGGGTTGTTGGCTTCGGTCTTTGGCTCTTTGAAGTCTCTTTGTAAGTAGATTCTATAGAAGAAGAGAAGCATTTTCTGGGTTTTCCCCTTGGAGGGGTTTTTCCCTGGCTTGGAGCCTATATCTTGTGTGCTTTGTTGTGTTTTCATCTTCATTGTTTTCGTAATTGCTTGATGAATAAGATCTAATAAAGTAATAAAATGCCAACACATATCACAAGTAATTATCAAATTAAGGAAAATCGTTTGTAATATGCGAGTCTCCCGATTTTCCAAGAATATTGACATGGTGTAGAATCATTTTTGAGTAAGTGGAAGATTTGGGTGGTCACACGTATTAATTTGCATCAATCATCCCCATTTAGGAAGTAATGTTTTTCATTACATCAAGCTCCTCCAATAAATGGGAAAAATTTGCTAAATTTGACTCTTGATGATCCACTTGACCTAGTGAAGAGTTGCTTTGCACTGAGAACTTGATAGAGTTGTATGCTCTATTGGCGTGCCCATTATCTCGATGTCCATGATCTAATTGACTACAACTTTCTTAATAAATTTAGGGTTGAGTTTTATAGGGACCAAGTTCTCTACCATCTCTAAGTTATCCAATAAAGGTGAAAAATATTGTTGCAGTTACCACACTTTAATGGGGTAAACCAAGGAAAGGTGGAACACTCATCTTAAAATTGCTCTCACCCACAACCTTCTTTATCCTTACTTATGACATTTTCAATAGTCATACATAAATATGCCATTATTGGCATGCATAACCCATTTTCATGATCGTATAACCTCAAAATTGTCAAAATCAACCCAGTCAACCCATAAAATCGATCAAACTTGGCCAATGCAAAAATACCCACCCAAAAGTTCATGTAAATAGTGCAGATATTACCCCCAATATACTCCCCCAAAAGTTCATGTAGAAAGTTACCCCCATAAGCCACACGACCCATTAAAATGATTAATTATGATTGTTTTTTGTCCCTTCAATGCATCCAAATTGGAATGATAGGAAGTTGGTCATATGTGGACCATCCTAAACCCTAACTACTATTTTTTTATCTTGATTTAGTCATATTTAACCACTAAAACAAAAAGCATGTGAAGCATTTTAACTATTACTATACTCTAAATAAAACACATGAGGTCACTCCATCCATCCATTATCACAAATAAGGTTATGTTGCCGAAATGTCACTAGAGCCTTGAGGACTTTTTATTCTTGATTGTAGTTTTCTAACCTATCTATATTGCTCACAAACCAAGGAAGGAGACACAAGCACATCAAGGAAGTCAATAATTCATCCTACGGAGGGGCTTTGGACCCATTTAACTTCAACAAACTTGTCCTCCAAGACTTATCTTTTGGCATGCTCATTGTGGTAATGGAATTCTTTGTTTTCTTTTATCTCTTTTGTTCATGTTGATTAATTGGTTTCTTGCTTTAGTTCTTTATCTCATATATAAATTAACGTTTGAAGCATGAAAAGTCATCACTTAAATCTGACCATTTGTTTAGGGCCTAATAGACAACCATTACACCGATGTGGGTGTGCTTGTTACACCTTCACTCTTTTCACTCTCAATTTTAGATCTTGAAATTTCTTTATCTCTATGTACTTTTATGCTTTTACAAAGAACACCAAAAAAGGCTCTATTTATTCCTTGGTTATAAACTGGGATTTTCACCTTTATGTGTAAGAGCTAGCACACTTTTCTACCCTTGATAATACATAGTTAACACAATTTGTGGTACCAATTTTTACAGTGGTTCAATGCATCTTTTGGTACCAATTTTTACATTGGTTCAATGCATCCTTTCGTACAAGGTTTTGCACTTGTTCAATGCAACATTTGATACAATGTCTACACTAAAAACACACTTTTTGGGGTAGATTTATACATTGTGATGCATTTATTTTTTTTAGCTTTTCGGCTTTGTCTTGTTTCACGCAATCCTCTTATAAAGTTCTCTTGGGTTTATAGGTCATTGGTCCAACACTATAATGCATTTTACAGAAACATTATAAGCACATAAAATACCCCTTATGGTCATTAGTACATTCCACTTTAGGGTTTCTCTTTGTTGCATTGCATATTTTGTTTATTTTCAACATACTAATTTAAAAACCTTTTCTCACGTGAATAACTCTTAAGACTTGCTTTAAATCATAAAAGCTTTAGATGAATTTTACATTAATACATGCCATTAGTCTTTGATTTATGTTTTAGGCATTTGCCTTTGCTTTTTCCAACTAACTCCTCAACTCTTTTTCAGCATTCAACTCTTGTTTGCATGATATTGTAAGAAGCCTTTTCTTTTAGAGAGAAAAGTTAGTAAAGTTAAGATATAAACCTCCTTTGTTTTAAGTATTTGACTTATTCAATCTCACTTTTCATTTTGAAATTGCAAAATCATTCAATCCTACTACATAACTAGGTTGGAATAGGAGTTTTGCTGGTCGACTTGGATTAGTTAATGCTCATTTCTCATAAGAATTTTCATTGAGATAAATAAATAAATTCTTTTTACTATAGTATTTGTTTTATTTTGTGCTAGTGTTTCAATTTTAAATGTTTTTAATTGCAAGTATTTATGTTTCAAGCATTTTTTTGTTTGTTTGTTGAAATTGGCTATACCACAAGCTCACACACACTTCACTCTGCTTGATTCACGATCCTAAGCTCAACTTAAAATCAACCACTTAATACATAATTCTCACTTGGAGCTAAAACAATTTTGTAGTTAGGTTAGGGTTGTGGGGAGAGAAATCCAATTAATTCACCATAACCATTCACATTTGAAACATAGTGGTTGTTTGATTCAGGAACTTAAATCAACCTAGATTCATTTTAAGTATGGATCTACCAAGTGGCCAGGGGGACCAAATCTCCTTTCACTCTAAAAGAGGTTTGCATCTCAAAAGATTTGATCCCTCTCGATGGTTGATCTAGAGTTAAGATGGATCTAGGTTTGCTTTATTTCTAATTATAATTATAATTATTAATTTTATGTATTTTATTTTATTTTTATTTTTATTTTGATCAAGTCTCTTAACGGGACATCACAACATCTCCCTGTACCCTTTTTTATTTTAGATCTAATTTTTAAAATGTGATAAAATAAAATTAAAATAATTACAAGTTAATAATATTCATGGTAAAATAGGGGTGAGTATCCATAGCTAAAAATCTTGTTATAGTAAGTTTATTGTAAGGATTAAGTTTTTATGTGCTTATAATTATAATTATTAATTTAATTTAATTTAATTTTTAGTTTTAAAATATTTGACTGATAATTATGCTTTTTATTTTATTTTGATGAGTCAATGTTGGACATCACAACATCTTTCCATACTTTTTTTTTCTTTTATATTTAATTAAGTTTATTGTAAGTATAAAGTCTTTATTTACTTATTAATTAAATTTAAATATGGTTATAGAATCAATATTCTACACCACTACATCTCCTCCACACCTTCTTGCTTTTAGATTTAATTTTAAAAAATGTTACAAAAATTAAATTAAAATAAAATATTTAAAAAATGTTGACACACAATTTTTCTTACATTATGCCTAACACCTACACATCTCCCCCATACTGAGCTGTAGAGAGCCTCTCAACGCAACACCTACACATCTCCCCCATACTGAGCTGTAGAGAGCCTCTCAACGCAATCATTTTTATTAGATATGATCAAATTTCCTTTAACATCAGGTGCACTCTTTGGGGTGGATAATCCCAAGGTTGGGACTAGGACTAGTGGTTATCTCGAGCATATGACCTTCATTTTTCTTTCCATAACATGTTGAGCATAGCTCACAGAGAGTTATCTAGTGAGAGGTTGCACACATCCATGTTGTGCTTCCTTGACATATCTTTTTATCCAAATGGAAACCCAGTGACTTTGTGTGTGTTTGTGGTGGTGGGGGTGAGAAGGGGTGGGGCGCCCCAGTGAATTGTACCGTTTGAAACTGACTCTAGATTATGAGGGGAAAATCTTTTCAGATTTTTATGATCATCTTGTGAAGATTACACGACACCCTCCAGATTCCCAAAACAAATGGAAGAAATCCACGTTCAAGTAAACACCAAAATCATCCCATTGAATGGGTGATAAAGAAAACACATCGACATTCAACTCCAAATGTGGGATAGTGACCCCCTATGGGTTGCTAAAAACACCAGAATCAGACTAGGGGCCTTGGAGTCACTTCCAAACACTATTAAATTAGCCCCGAGACCCACATGTATTTAATTCAAAAGTTGAAGCCCAACTGTACAAACTAAAATGGAAAATTCCTACCTACCCTAAACTAACTGTGTAGGTCTCAAGAATATTGCCGACTTCCAATGGAATCATTCATGCATCAAGCTCAATAAATGATTCTATGTTGGACTTAACACAATTGTTGAGAATGGTTACCAACCATGTGAGGTCTCCTTGCACAATGAACTCATTGCAGCAAAGCTTTGAAGGATGAGAACACAAGATGAAAACTATAGAGACAACCCACTAATGACATTTTGAAACCATGGTTCAATGCAACAACTTGCATAATCATACTCAAAACTAGGTTTACCTCATTGCCCACTTGATTGCACAAGGAGTTTGGAACTAGTAAAGTCATATGATAAAATGAGATAACAAATATGAAAGAAATTCATCAACTTCAGGTTCCATTGTATGCTCTTCATCAAGTGTTGTCCCTATGTTTTCCATCTCATGATCATATCCATCTTTTGGCATAGAAATATTGTCGAACTTAAAGTCTTGATTGTCTTATTTTCCCTAGCTTCCAACTCAGCCTCAACAAGGTAATGTGACAAAGCAAACAATCCTTCCTCTGAACCAAGAATATATTCTTATGAGATCTGTACATGTATTATTTCTGCCCTCTTCACATTTTTAAAGAATATATGTTTTTCTTCAACAGTTTTGACATTGAGGAATGTTGCCATCTCATCATCCAACCTGTCACCACTATCACTATCTTCCCACAAAGCATGTGAAAGAGTGCATATCCCTTCCATTGGGATCTTAGAATTCTCACTCTTAGGTTCAGAAATACAATCTGATATAGGAAAAATTTCCTACCCTTCATGAGATTCCTCTTCTAAATCCTCTTCCTCATGGTCTTGGACCCAGTTAAGAGATGGTGGGAGGGCAACATTATCAAAAGTATAAGGGTTGACTTTCTTCTTACTTCCCTATTGTTGTTTTAGATTAATGTCCTTTGAATCACATATAAGTCAGTGCCAAATACAGTCGCATCCATGATCTTTGCGAGAACTATAGGATTCATGCTCAGATTCTTAATTTTTTTTACATCACCCTCCTAAGAACAAGACATCCCAATTCTTTGAGCATTGACATTTGCATTTCTTCTCATCTGAAGTAATTGATTTTTCTATCAATGGATAACATGAGAAAGCCCACAAAGTGTCAAGTTTTGGAATGAGAGTTGGATAAGTTTTTTGAGCCAAGGCTAATGCCTCTACAATTTCAAACGTGTGCCTTTGGAACCTTCCAAAAATAATTTCTAGATCAGCACCACTTGCAAGAACTTCTTCCTCAATGGATTGAGGTCATTGCATTAACTCCTTCCAGCTATACTTTCCCTCTTATCTCAGCAAATACCTCAAGTTTGTGGGCAAAGCATTTTCATAGTAGCTGAAAATGATGGGATGCCAAATGCAGTCACACCCATGATGTTTGAGACAACTATAGGATTCATGCTCAGATTCTTAACTTTTTTTACATCACCCTCCCGAGAACAAGACATCCCAATTCTTTGAGCATTGACATTTGCATTTCTTCTCATCTGAAGTAATTGGTTTGGATATAAATAGACAACATGAGAAAGGGCACAAAGTGTCAAGTTTTGGAATGAGAGTCGGATAAGTTTTTTGAGCCAAGGCTAATGGCTCTACAATTTCAAACGTGTGCCTTTGGAACCTTCCAAAAATAGTTTCTAGATCAGCACCACTTGCAAGAACATCTTCCTCTCATTGCATTAACTCCGTCCATCTATACTTTCCTTCTTATCTTAGCAAATACCTCAAAGTTTGTGGGCAAAGCATTTTCATAGTAGCTGAAAATGATGGGATCATTAGGAAATATTTGTTGCATCATTCGATGAAGGATTCTCATAAATCTGAAAGTGAATCTTAACCATCCTTCTTTCCTTCATGTAAATGCAGATGAGTTTCATAAAAAGAACATGTGAGCTCACCCTTTGGGCAATATTTCTCAGCAAACAGAATCTCCAATACTCCCATTCAGTGATGGTTCCAAGCAGTAGAGAGTAAAGCATTCTCACACTTCCCCTTTCAAGATTCGGATGAATAGTGAACAAGCTACATCATCATCTCCAACATTATAGATGTCACAAGCACGATAGAATTCATTCAAATGTTGCTCCACATCTTTGGAATTGTTTCCCCAGAAAATGGGAAATTTCTCCATAGGAATACACCTCTCCTTGCAAGTTGAGGGGACTTCACCATAGCCATCTTTTCCTTTGGGGATATGTACTTTCCGCTGTAAGGTTAGCAGTGTTTGGTGGGCTTGGTGGAGAACACAAGGAAGCATCCCATCGAATCACCATGAAATCTCTCTCAACTCTGGAACTCTTTCAGCAGAATCACCATGGCATTCTTTTGCAATATTAGAAGCTTTAAAATTGGAACCACCAAGGAATTTGCGCTCTCAAATCTTGGATCAAATGGTCACTAGGGAGCTCATCCTCCCGAATCTTGGATGGCTCTTGGCTCTTTGGAACTTGCCACAACCAATCAGTGCCCAAATTACCATGAAAAAATCTTTAATGTCCTCAATGGTCCCTTGAACCAGGCTTTGAAGAACCCAATTGATTCAAGATCATTCTAAAATTCTCTATAAAAATTTCCAAGATCTTGGAAGAAAAATTTGTTCTTTCTAGCACAATTTGATCTTCCTTGAAACTTATCTAGATGTTTTTGTTTTCATTGGGCAGAAAGCTTCAAGAACTACCTCTCAAATGCCCAATGTTCTGATTATTGCTTGTTTCACTTATGAATGATATGGTCACCAATAATTGCCACAGGAACATTGTCCATCTTTGAAATGATGGAAACGGTTTGCATCTCTCACAACAATTTCTCGTGCAACAAGCTTTGAGATAAACTTAATGCTAGTGTGGCAGTCTCCACACACTCTAAAGTTTTTGATGATATGGATACGTGTCCCAGGGGATGTGTTGAGAAGTCCAAATGCAATTGCTAGCTTCTCACTGTGATGGTAGAGAGTATGTTCTTTCTGCTCCTCTTCCACATCATGCAGCACAAAATTCATGTCAGGCATATAGCCTGCCTCCTTCATCTGCCCTGACAATTTCTCCAACTTCGCATAAATCAACTCTGTTTGGGGGTGTCTTCTATCTCCTACGAAGAAAGCATGTACATGGTTATCTACTTCAATCCAGCTACGTCCTGGTTCTTTTCTGATTCCCATGTCCTTCATCATTTTTCGCACTTTTTGAATGCCATCCCACCTGCCAGCTGCCGCGTAGATGTTCGACAGCAGCACATAAGGTACAGCATTTTTAGGGTCAGATTCAAAAAGGCGTTCAGCCACCATTTCTCCTAGCTCTACATTAGCATAGATTCTACAAGCACCAAGCATTGATCCCCACACGGCTGCATCAGGTTTAATTGGCATTTTATTGATAAAGTCATGTGCTTCAACCAGCATCCCAGCACGGCCCAGAAGGTCAACCATGCAGCAGTAGTGCTCCATTCTGGGTGTGATGTGATAACACTGAGTCATGAGATTAAAGTATCTCCAACCATCATCCACTAGGCCAGAGTGGCAACATGCAGACAGAACACCGATGAAGGTGACATGGTCTGGGTTCATGCCAGAGCATTGCATTTGTTCAAAGAATTGAAGGCCCTCCCTAGCACACCCATGCATGGTATATGCAACGATCATTACACTCCATGAGACCACATTTCTACTAGGCATTATCAAAGTGTTTTTCTGCATCTTGTATGCTTCCACATTTGGCATACATGTCTAGAAGGGCACTCCCAGTAAAGACATCAAATAAAAATCCCCTTTGAATTACCTCTCCATGAATCTTTTTGCCATGTTCCAGAGCTGACAAGTTGGAACATGCTGTGAAAACACTGGCAAATGTGTCCGAGTCTGGATCCACCACACTCATGCGCATTTGCTGAAAGAGCTTCAACGACTCATCAGAATGCCCACTCTGGGCACATCCTGCAATTATCTGAGTCCACGACACTACATTTCGTTCAGGCATTAATCGAAAGAACTTTAAGGCTTCATCAACCAGCCCATTCTGTGCACATCCTGCAACGATTGCATTCCATGAAACCACATCTCGTTCTGGCATTTCCTGAAAAAGCTTCATGGCCTTGTCAACATCCCCACTCTGGGCATATCCGGCAATCATTGCATTCCACAGCATCACACTTCGTTCAGTAGTTTCATCTAACACCATCTGTGCACTGCCCATCCTCCCACATTTGACATACATATCTACCATGGCACACTGCAAAAAAGGATCAGATTGAAGTCTCCTCTTAACTATGCCTCCGTGAATCACTTTTCCATGCTCCACAGCCCCCAAGTTGGCGCATGCTGGCAGAACACTAGCAAATGTGAACTGATTCGGCAAAACACCGATCGTCTGCATCTCACAAAACAATCTCAAGGCCTCCTCATCAAGACCATGCTGAGAAAAAACCGCAATCATTGCACTCCACGAGACAACATCCTGATTGGGCATCTGCCGAAACAACCTCAGGGCCTCGTCAACAAATCCATTCTGTGCGTATCCTACAGTAATTGCAGTCCAGGAGACCACGTTTTGATCGGGCATTTTGTCAAACACTTTGCGTGCAAGCTCCATATACCCACATTTCACATACATATCTAAAAGAGCGCACCCCACAAAGACATTAGCCTGAAACCCACTTCTAATTATCTCCTTATGGATCTCCTTGCCATGTTCCAGGGCTACCATGCTTGCACACGCCGGAAGAACAGACGAGAAGGTGAACTCATTCGGCTGGGCACCAGAAAGCCTCATCTGATAAAACAGCCTCAAAGCCTCATCTGCGCGGCCTTGTTTTGAGTAAGCTGCAATCATGGCAGTCCACGAGACTACATCTCGTTCGGACATTTTGTCAAACACTTTCCGAGCATCATCCAGATGGCCGCACTTGGAATACAGGGTTACGAGCCTGTTAGCCAAAAGGATGTTGTCATGGAATTGAAATTGACTGTGAATGATATGAGCATGGATTATTTTGCCTTGGGAAATTCGTTTGTTGTCGATGCAGGTTTGCAAGAGAGAAATATAAGCAGATGAATCTGGACTGTACATACCTTGTAAGATGTGCAGTGCCTCTTTCAGACGGTTCTGCTTGCACAGAGATATAAGAGTAGAATTATTGTTGGAATTGGCGTGCTCTACTTCTTCTTCTCCCTGGAAATCAATGGGTGCAGTGTTGGTTGAGAGATTGGGTTTGGAGATGTAAATGGGCAAGAACATTTTTGTCCTCCGCGATGGGATTACAGCTGCCATTGTTGTGCTCTGCAACTCTGGCATTTGGAGTGGCCATCGAAACTTCAATGGCCTTTCCATTGTATAAAAAAAAGTAAAATACAAAACTCGGAAGCACTGTAAGAATGTGGGTTCATCTCACATCAAGCCTTATACTAGTTAATATTTAAAATTAGATTGGTTTAGTTGTAATGTTTTTACGTTCAACCCTGGGAGGCTTCACCCATAAGCTTGCAGATCGGATAGGGAGGCTTCACCCATAAGCTTGCAGATCGGATAGGGAGGCTCCACCTAACCTGGTAGATGGGATAGGGAGGCTCTACATGTAAGTTTCTAGAACTAGAAAGCAAGTTTGATCACTAATTTCAGTTTCTGTAGTTTGGCTGTTTGGAATCAATTTGTAAATAAAAAATAATTATTTCATCTTATATATAAATTTGTAATTTATTTTACTAAAATATTTATTAATACTTTACATTTTTTAACTCAACCACAAATTGTAATTACAAATAAAAAAAATTACAACTAATGCTAACCACATAACCACATATAACTTGCTTATACATCATTGCCATCATTCTTATTAATAAAAAGAAGAATTGCAACTAATACCAACTACAAATAACTAGCTCATACATCGTTTCCACTTATTCACTAACCAAATTTATATTTCAATTACTTTCAACCAGAAGTAAAGAGCTACAACTAACCCTAGCTACAACTAACCTTAATCACAAGTGATTGTTGATATATCATTACCACTTTTCTCACCTACCAAACTTACTTTTATTTCATTTCACTTACTGGACCTTTTTTAAGACTTATGAACACAAAGTTAATTTAGATATGGAGCACTTTTTGTTGGCTTTTATTATGGTGAACTAATAGAAGCCCAAGTCATAAGTATTATGATAAATTTTATATTACAATTTAAAGTATCATGAACCTCATTACCAAGTTAGTAAATGCAAGTGTAAGAAAGAATTATGATAAAAAAAACAACTAACGAGAAAGATGTAAAGATTAGTTTTCATTTTTGTTAGTGAACTCAAAGTATCATTTACTTCATCCCCAAATATGTAAATGTAAATGTAAGTATATGAAGAGAAAGATGATAAATGAGACAAAGCTAATTACAAAGATGTAAAGTTGAGTCTCCATTTTTGTTTGTGTATGCTTTTTAAAATAACTTAATTTTGAAAGAAAATAAAGATGGATGAAGTCATTATTAATTCATATTGAACTTTTAAGCATAATCTTGAGATATATAATTAGTAATAACTCTAGTGCATCTTGGGACGGGGGAGGAGGGCATTGACTTCAAAGAAAATCAAGAAACTAATTACACTTGGGGGTTGGGATTTCCTTGAATAGTGAAGTTTAGGGTTCAATGTTCTTCAAAGTCTTCTTGCTTCTGAAAGATCAAGGGGCTTGTGAAGCATTAGTAGTAGGCGATTCAATGATCAATTTAAGAGTTATTCATAGCAAGTCTCCTCCCAAGCAGCCAAACCTAGCTCGTATTCAAATAATCTTTCAAGAAGTTTGGTGATTTGATAAGATTGAATTTTTTCACGTCCTAAGGCACAAAAATAGGTTGATAGATAAGCCAATTTGGGTAGTAAACTAATTTTGGATTGTCATCATTCAAATGAGGGAAATAATTGTTTGCTAGGGAGGCATTTTAATCTTTTTACTAGCCAATTATGCTTGGTCAATAATATAGTATTGGAGGGAGGAATTTATATATGGTTCTTTGTTGTTCCAAAAGTTTGATTGGTTAGGGAATTTATGATTTCATGTCACGAGACAATTCCTTACCATCTACAAGTAAATAATACATAAAGAGCATGGTATAACTAAAACATGAAGGCCAATATCCTAGCATGAGGAGTTTTAGAGTTCTTATATATATGAGTTCTTGTTGTACCTAGGAAATTAATGAATGCATTGGCTTGGGGTTTACCACTTCACATAATATATTACTACTAAAACTATTGTCAATTAGAGTAGCTTAATGGAAAATCAATGAAGGGATGAGTGAATCACACATGCTTGGAACCCTTATCTATGGGGGCACCCAAATAATCCCACTACTCTTTGGGGAAAGTTTGTATATGTACATAGTAGGATGTTGCATTAATTAATCAATACAATCAAATTTTCAATGTAGATTTAGTTAGATTTTGTTCAAGTGTTTCTAGAAACTACATATAATTTGATAAAAGCCTAACCCGCTCATTAAGTTGGGTAATAGAGGGTAAGATCCACAAGGATCTATGATGGTCTACTTCACCCCATGATATAATTTGTGGAAGGGGAGTCACTGCATCAAGGACGTGAATAATGTCAATGGGCTAATTGTAGGTGTTGAATATATATAGTCAGTGGGCAGGTAACCACATCCCAGACTTGACAACTTAGAAAACATTGCATCGATGTCGTCATTCTTTTAATGCATTTAATGAAAAAATTACAAAAGTGTCGCATGTTTGGTTGTGCCTTTATTGTGGAGATATGCAAGGTGGGTCTAGCTATGTTGTTGCGCATTTAACACAATATTTGTGAATCCTCGCTAACTTTAAGAGAGTCTCTTTAGATATGCTAGAGTTGGATATTGGGGTAAGAAGTGGTCAAAGTTGGATCTAGATCCATTGAAAACAACCTTAAATGAAACAATCACAAAAATTATATTTGAAATGTGACGTCATGTGGCTATTTTGGAGTTGTAGAAAAAATAGAGTAAATCAAAGTTGTAAAGGTACCCCCAAAGAAAGTGCTAACATATATTCAACTAAATCCTTAGACAATGAATTGGATTTTTGTAGCATTTGATAGTTAGAGGAGGGTTTGATGGTGAATTTGCAATTGAAAGGCAATGTTTAGTCATATACTAGCATTGAATCAAATTAATGACTTCTGAAAAAATGACTTTTGGTTTGAACCTATAATAAAGCATTATGAAATATTAATGGTACTAGGTAACAATAGGTGGATGCAACTAATAGTCAAAGATTTGCTACAATACGAATACAACATGCAAGAAAGATAAATAAGCCTTTAAGGAAGAATGCATCTATTTAGAATCCTAGTAACCCGATATCTCTAGTAGGACAAGTTGACCCATGAATAGTCATGGCAATGGAAGGAGAACTTTGAAAGGACCATAGAGACCATTCTAATCTATGAACTGGATTGTATTAATCTTAAGGTTTTCCTAGAGAACACATCGAAAACATACAAGGTTATGATGGAGAGAAACGATGGAATGAGGGAAATTATACACAAGTTTGGATTATGAAGCGAACAAAGTTCCTTCTGAAGATTAATTACTCCAAAAGACTTGGAATATCAAGATATCCATGAGGATACAAATAATATATATTAAATGTGAATATGAATGAATGATATAGAATGAGATGGATACAATGAGAACGAGAGGCTTGCTTATATATCAAGAAAGTTTCTCTTCATGAAGAGTCATGTCTCATTTAGACATGCCTCTTCAGCCTAATTACTAGTTTAACTAATCATTATTTATGATTATTATTGTTTACATTATTTTACATTATTTATATATATTTTATTCGTTACATTGCCTCCTTCCTCAAAAAGCTTTGTCCTCAAAGCTTGTCGATGAAAAAGGCTTGATCTCTTTTTCGGTTTCGAAAGTCTTTCTGTCATGGAACAGTCATCTTCGTCGATACAAGTTGATATGATCTTCTAAGTGACAAACAAAATTGTCGCACTGAGAAGGGATCAGACCATCCCAGATTAAATTAACTAATCATTATTTATGATTTTTATTGTTTACATTATTTTACATTATTTATATATATTTTATTCATTACAAATTTAAGTCATTATTTGAGTTTGGGTTTATGAGTCTGTTATAGGTTTTATGTTTTGACACATGCCCTACAATGAATAAGGGATCTATTTGATGCTAAGTAAGACACATAGGGGGATATGGTTGAATCAAATTTCACTAATTGACCAAGAGAAGATTTATGTGGCAATGGAGCTACCCACAAAAGGTTGCGCTGTGGAAAAAGCTCACTAGCTTGACACGTTGATAGAAGGATGAGAGGAGGATGCTTCTACAAAATAGGATGTGTACATGAATTATAATATTGAAAATGTTTGTTTCAGATATAAGATTGGGTCAATTAATTATATCCACTTATGTTTCATTACACAATTTTTATTTATGCAAGTTTTAAGGAAATGATGACCTTATGTTTCTTAGAGGTTGCAATTCAACTAGTTGACTCATGTTCCTAAGGAGTTTAACTACAATGATGCTCATACTTAACCAATGAAATTATTAGTCTTGTTTGAATGCACATGATTCTAATAAAAACTTCATTTGTGTGTCTTTCATGCCACCATTGGTTAGGGCATAATTAGAAGATTCATTGACCAAAGATATGCCATATATTCTCGAGGAGGGATTCTACAACCCATTGTTCAAGTCATAATGTATCATTGGGATTAAAAGGGAAGGTTGGTTGAGATATACCTATGCTTTGAAGCATATTATGCATGGATGGTGGAGGAACTTCACCATATTCAGTGGACTTCGACAAATTTATTAAACAACTATAACAATAAATGCCAATTTTCAATGGATAAACATTGTTACTATATGACTAATGTTAAGAAATATAGGGGGCAACAAGTGTAAGTGATTTCTCTTACTTTGATAACTGCTTGTGTTATATTTTTACCTTACTTTATTAACTTCTTCTTTCCTTTATTATTATTATTGTTCTCTATCATCAAACAATTGCTAAATCATAAAGAATAATGAGACAATAAGACACAAGATATAGGCGATCAGCGAGGGCCAAAACCTCTCAAATTGAGAGGAAAACCCACCAGAATCCTTCTCTTCTTATAGAACTTCAATTGACTAATTCTAAGAGCTATGACCCTTGACCAAGATTGTCCAAGACTAAGTCATCCTTCCTTCTTGATGTGTTTTCCTTACACAACTTCCAACAACAAACTTCGACCGTTCAACAACTTCGACCCCAGCAACAATTTCTGCAACTTCTACCTAGCAACTTCAACAACTTCGAGCTAGCATATTCACAACTTTGGCCTTGATGCAACTTCAACAGTTTCAACCTTGTAGCTTCACAACTTTGATCTAGAGGAAACTTCAATCTTTGATCTTGCAACTTCACAATTTCGACCTTGCATCTTCACAACTTCGATCTTGCAGCTTCATAACTTCGACCTTGCAACTTCACAACTTTGATGTAGCTTCATAATTTCATCTAGCCCGAAAACTGTAGAAACCCTAATGAAAGAGAGAGAGAGAGAGGCCCAAAAACTTCGATCTTGATCTTCTTCTTCTTCTTCTTCCTTTTCTAGCTTCTATCTTGAGGAGATCGAACTTGCTTGAGTGAGTGTGCAAATGAGGTTGAATTCCTTCTTATTTGTAGGCTTGTGAGGGGTACAAATTGTTATCTTGAGGCCGACTTGTCCCTTCATGTAGGCTGACTTGATCTTTGTGCTATGACGAGGTATTGGAGGGTATTTTTGAGGCTATTTTGACTCAATAAATTTTTCTTTACAATATATAACATGCCCAAATGGGTCTTCAATAGATGATAATGACTCAATTGACTTTGTGACAAACCTAGAAGCACTCAATAGGTGCTTAACCTAAGAAGAAATTTCCCTTGAGTTTGAAACCCATGCCTCAAGAACACAAATAATAAATTTATTTTTCTCTTTTCATTAAATAGTAACATAAAATCACGATTACATATGCCATTATGAAGACTGAACCTAGTTACATATTTCAACAACTAAGGGGTTTCCAAATGAAAATTTTGTCCCCAAAAAATCAATGAAACAATTAGAGTATGTTTTGACTAAGAAAAGAGTAAAGATTTGCCTCAAGCACTAGGTAAAAGAGGCACAACAAGAATAAAAGAGGATGGGAAAGAAGTTGAGACTGTCGAAGTAAGAGGGACCACAAATGTTCCATCCATTAGAGCACCGAACAAAAATAAATGGAAGGAAATCACTACCAAACTCATTGTTCTACAATGAGAAATTAAGAGAAAGAAAGGTTGATAGGTTGCAGTAGTTGCACATACCAAACTAGTTGAAGAGGAAGAAGTATTGAAGGAGCTCATCATAGACATCATTGGGGCTATCAACATCATGAAAGTTGATATCTTAAATTATGGGTTTAACCCCATCACTAGATACATCAACCTCTCCCACTCAAACCATGACAAATATAATTGTAAGGACACCAATGAGGTTACCCCACCTAGGATTGACCTATCTAACTCCAAGAGTGGCTACTATGATATGACAAGGAGCATGGGTTAAGTTGTTGATTCATCTTCATTAAACACTACAACAACAAGACATAACTACACATCTAGGGTCAATTACAAGGGTTACAACATACTACATTTATTCTTTACATAAGTCAAACAATTTGGATATCACCCTCCTTAGACTAGGATAATTCCCAATGGATGTATTGGTTAAAGGTGACAACTAATCATTTTAATGATTTTGATGGATCATATGACTTTAGGGAGAATTTAAACTTCAAGGGTATCTAGTTCAACGCTGGAAATGAAATTCTATAGGATACTAGCTTTATAGACTTGGATTCAACGGCGAAGGACTTACTAACATCTATTAGGTAGTTTATCCCTTGTAACCAAAGTTTCTACCATTACAACACAACTATATAACTTGGTGTTGATACCATAAAGTAAATTGGATGTCCTTGTAGATGCCATACATCAAATCAATTAATATTTTATGTAGAATCTAGTGGAATATTGGATAGAAACATCAAAATTTGTCTCTTTGATGGGGAAGCCTAGAAGGAAAGTTATCATAGAAAAATACTTCCACAAATTGAATGGAAATAGATTTAAAACATACTCCTTTTAGTCTACCATAGGGTTTTATAATGCTTTATCCTTGATAGAAAGGGACATACAATCTAGATGTTTTATTTACATTCTAGAGGGTTATGATATAATTTGGTGACCATATTGAAGATGTCTAGAATAGAATTGTAGAACTAGTCCTTAATACCAACTAGAGAAGTATCGTATATCTTCAAGATTGCACCACCCTCCTTCATTTTAGTTTACATAAGGGAGAAATATCATACCCATGATCTACCAACAACGCATTTGTTTAAGTTTCCATTCCTATATTTAGCTCTTATTTTTGGATTGTAAGTACATAAATGTACTCATGGCTCAAATTGATAGACGATAATATTTTGTAATTGAATATAAACAACATTATCTTAAAAGACTAAGTAATAATATCTTAGCACGAATGGGATGAGCTTTGCATAACCTATGGGCAAGAAGAATCCAACATGAAGTGGATGTGTAACAACCCCGAGTTAAAAGTTCATGTAATAAAGTTAATAAAGGAAAAATAAGACCAAGGTCATGGGACATGTATTCCAAGTTGAATGTTGGGAAAAACATCCTAGTGGGTGTCACTTTCAATTTATTATGGCTAAGGAAATCGACAAAGGCATTCGCAAAGGAAAAAAGGTATTAATTGGCATTTATTGATGAGAATAAAGGAAAATAGGAGAGAAGGGAGATGAAAGGTAGTTCATTTTTGGAGCTCTCTCTATTCTCTCATGCTATTGCACACTTAGAGCATTCTTGGAGCACTCTAGCCTTAGATAAAGGAAAGCAAATGAAGGACAAGGAAAGCAAAGGGAAAGTAAGGAAGGTTGGATCAAACAACTTCAACAGGAGGACTTTTCAGGTAACATGTTGCATGTGTGATTTACTAGCTGGTTTGTGAATGCATGGTACATGCATTTGTGTATTTGATTATTTGTTGTCATTGGCATGGGTTTTTTCGGGTTTAACTATGGTTTTGGCCTTGCTTTTCCATTTTCGGATAGCCATGGCATGATGGGATTATTTTTGGTTGAGCTTTGGATTGCCGGAAGGTTTTGGAACCGGGTGAGGGGGTCTCAGGAAAATTCCCAAGGGTTGGGGGTGGAGGTGGTTTAATTTCCAGGAAGCCCTTAAAAGGTGGGTGGAGACAAGAAAATTCCTTAAGGTAATGGTGAAGAAACTTTGACGCATCCTAGCTTGTTTTGGGCTTAGTGGTCTCTTGACTGGTTTTGGTGGGATCGTGGTAGCCTGAGGGTGGAGGTATTTTAATCTTTGGGAATCCCTGGCTGTTTATGTCTTGAGATCCCACATTCATGCTTAGAATATGGCATGAGGGTGATTGGTTGAAAGAAAGATTTGGTTCAACTCAATCTATGATCAGGTGGTACATGGAAGTCCCTGACTTGGTTGGCTTTTGCATAAGTTAATAAGGGTTATTTTCATAATGTATTCTATGGGTACTCGTGCTTGTTATTATGGTGATTTGATGGATGTTCTCTCATGGTTGTTAATATGGTTATATGTTGGTTATAAGCATGGATTTTCAATGTACTCTAGTTATGTCTTGTTCAGCATTTGATAAGTATTTGATGGTTATCGAATGCATGGGCTAACAAGTGTTATTGCAACTATTATGAGAGGGAATTAGACCTTCTTGGTGATTCTCAGATAAGTTTCAGACTCCTACAATCAAATACACATTCGAGACCTGTAGACTACATGTTCATCATATGTTTGACGAAATGGCTTTCATGGTTAGGCCTGGTTAGGTCAAGTTTTTTATTCAAGTTTGTATATTTAGCATGGTCATTAAGCTACTTATCATTCTAGAAAGTCTCAGGAGGTTCTGGGAAGTGGTCTAGAGGATGGCCTGGAATTATGGCTTATATCTCGGGACCACACCCTCTAAACTGAGAATTTTGGGTCACAACTGCACTTAGGCAGGTTTTTGCATGCGGTTGGAGGGTCACAACCGCATCATGCAGGATTGTGCATGCACTTGGGATTCTAGGTCACTAAAAAAGCTATCCAGCTCAAGGTTTGGTCACCTAGGGTGGTTCTTTGGCCCTTGAGTGTCCTGTAAGCCTTGTAGGATGTCATTTTAGGGTCAGCAAGTCTCAGTTGTCGGCCCCACTTCCATAACTAAAACTTGGAGGTTGGGTCATGTCATAGTAACTCGTCATCTCATGTTTATGTTGGAAGACCGATGAAATTGGGTAAATTTGGGGTGGGTGCATTACGAGATGCATAAGAAAGAGGATGTCAACACTAAGGCTAAGGAAAATTTGAGAAAGCAAGTAGACCATTCTTGATTTTGGGAGGAACAGGTTCACGAGGTAGTTGTCAAAGTTCAAAATTAGTTGGAAGACTACCTCTTAGTTACCATCCTAGATATCAATGAAGAACAAGATATCATTGCAGAGAAAGTGACATAGTCCACAAGGTTACTATTGTTATGCATTGAATCATCTAAACATAATAGGGTAGTAAGATTGTTTGGAAGAAGAAATGGAGCGAGTTGCAAAAACTAGATGAGGTTAGGACAAAGCCATCAAATAAAAACAAAAAAGATGCAACAATTGAATCACACATAATAGAGTTGGAATCACTAATCACACCAACCATCAACCCAAGCACAAACCAAGTTGTAGGACTTAACTCAACTAGTATCTACCTAGATTCATACCTTATGGATGAATATGACCAATGCCATAAAGCTAGTTAAGGTTGAAGAGAAAATCATCACCGTTGAGATTGATAATTGTTTCATCGAGTATGATAGGATGATTCAAGAAGTTGCATATATTTCCAATGTATAAAAATCAAATTATATGAACCATATATATGTTTATATAGACACAATAGAAAATAAGTGAACATCAAGACTGAGTTTTTATCTCAGTTGGTTTTCCCTAACGTTGTTTGGCTTTTGTCTATTTCTACATTGATAGGTGATACACATTAGTCTACACCAATGGGTTTATTAGGGATTTCATCCCCAAATTTCAGGAATCATCCCTTGGGTATCCTTGCGAGCTTTTCCTTAGGGAAAAACAAATGTCTCTAAGAAAAGTGATGAGGTAGATAGGAGATTAAAAGAAAATTACCTAGCCGCAAATAACCTAAAGCAGTGTGTAGGAGCCTACTTCATTAAAATTTTATAAAAATAAATTGTTAGCATAAGATGCAACTTAAGTACAAAATACATAATTTGTCAAGAAAGTATCAAAGACTCAACAAAGAGATTTTTGTTTTTTGTGAGCATCAATAATTCCAAGATGGTGTAATAAGAGCTCTATCAAACATTAATTTCCAAAGAATAAGTAAATAGTAGCCCAACTCAAGTTGAGTTGGGTAGCATAGTGAGGGATTGTTGTGATTAAATTAGTACCTTTTCAAAGTAATCACATAGTCATGGAAGATTAAGCAATAGAGAAATTTATCATAAACTATAGTAAGTAGATCCCCTAGTGATGAGGTGTAGGATGTGTTGTGGTCATAACCCCCCATAATTTTTCGCAAAAATCTATGGGGACCCTTTATTAAATTTGATTAATGTTATTCCTTGCTTGCATTAGGTTTTTGGTTGTTTGTTGTCCTTTTGCCCTCCATTTTGGAAAACTCCCCTCTTTGTTGATTGCTATTGCTGGGCTTTAGAGATTTTGATTATTTAGGATTTTATCATGTCTTGGCATATCCTTCATTATGGTTGTTTTTTTTTTTTTAACAATATCGTCTACTTGTCTATTATAAAACTTGTGATTCAAATTTCTATTACAATAAGAGGGGAGTTCCGAGAGATGCTATTCAAAATTGGGTACGCAGACCCGTAGTTCTCTTGGCTCCTCTTATCTATATTTAAAGCTGAACATAAACGGCTATATTGCCTTACATAGGATCCTCCTATCCAACTGTATTTGCAGTGCATGAGGGCTAAGGGGAATGTTGGGTGACCGAGTCATCGGGGAGAGGTCCCCTACGGCTCGCTCGAGTTGAAGCTTCTCCTTGCTGGCTTTCTGTTAAGGTGCGGAGATGATCTATTACTGCTTCCATGTGTATGCAGCGATCTTTGAGGTCTTCAATGTCTTTTTTCCTCTTCTCCAACTTCTTACGTTTGGAGTTTCTGTCCGCATGATAATCCTCCGTTAGTTCATCCACCTGTTTCTTCAAGGCGTTAATCATAACAACATGAGCCTTACACATATGACAGTCTCTGTTATTGAAGATGTTGTCCATTGTGTTCCTTGGTTGCTGCGGATTTGCTTGCTGGTTACGCTGATCCGCCATCTTGCTGGGAGTACTGTTTCCTTTGTCGAGGGCGAGGAAAGTGGGAGGCTTGCCAATGTTAAGGTTGATCTGCTTGTCTAGAGCACAGTGGAGGTAGGAGCCCTGTTGCTGACCGCGCACGCTGCTTGAAACAAAAGCCCAAAGGTTAGTCTTACAATGACCACAGATGAGGAAAAGATTATTTACCCTGCGCAAAGAGGAACCAGTTGAGTCTCCCCTCGACAAGCAGTGCCAAAAACAATGCCGGCTGTCACAGTGAGCGGAGGGATGTCGACGGTTGCTATGAGCTGAGAGGGTCTCAATGCTTCTTTGGGCCTCAGTGCAGGCCTTGCTGCTATGAAGGAGACCGCCTAAGCCTTTCCTCTGATACGAAGGAGCTATCCGATTCTCTCTGGGATGGATTGAGGGAACCGTGGTAGGCTTACTGAGATTTAAAAGGCTGAGGCAGGCATTCTCCCACTCGTGCTTGGGAGTGGAGGATCTGATCTTATCTGTCAAAGAAGGATTTGAGATGATGTGTCGCTGTCCTTGAAGTCTGAAGCAGGTATGGGCGCTGTCACGCCTTCTATCACTTCCTGAAGTGTGTCGAGGAGGACCCCTGATGAAAGCTTCATTGCTCGGATCCTGGAGTCGATTTACCGTCCTGTTTGCCCCGTTTTGGCAGTCGAGAGGGATTTGGAGAGCAGAGGATCGTTGATGCTCTGCACTATTATCTCGAGTTGGATGCCTGAGGTGACCTCTAGTCAGATACATGGAGATCACGAGTTGACTAAGGGATGTCTTGTTCATAGATTTCCTCATTCTCCCTCACCTGTCCCGTGGGTCTTCTTATGGCCTTGTTGGCCAACTCATCAGCGGTCGTGTTGTGTAATCTGAGGATGTGTTTGTAGGTTACATTGCCCATACCCCTGGCTTGGTCCGAAATTCTGTCTTTTATTCTATTCAGAGCACATTGTTTGAAGTTGTTCCCTGTGTTCATTGCAGCAATAAGGATAGCTGAGTCCCCCAACACAAGGAGGTTTTGGATGCCCATTTTCCATGCTATGGAGACCCCCAGCAGGAGACTATAGGCCTCAGCTTTATTGTTTGACAAATTCCCCAAGCTCCATTCATAAGTGGCCATCGTTCTACCTTGGGGGTCCCTTATTACTCCCCCTGCTCCAGCTATGCCTGGATTGTTTTTAGAGGCCCCATCGAAGTGAAGCGTGTGCTTCTTTTGCCTTTGTATCCATTTGTTTACTTCCTCTTTTGACCCCCTGATCTTCCAGTCCTTCTGTCCATAGCCTTTGATTGGGATGCATTTTGGTATTATCCTGTAGTTGAATCTTTGTATCCATTCTTTCACCTGCTTGTCTGTGTAGTCCTGATCAGCATGGTGGATCCCATTTGCTTCGATGGTTTCCGTTATGAGCGCAGTAGCTTTAGCCAGGATACTTGGAACACTAGGTTTTTTATCTTTAAAAATGCTTGCGTTTCTGGCAAGCCATAACTGCCAGCATAGGTTGGAAGGAATGCTGGACCAGATTCTCTTTGCGAGGGTCATGTTTTTGTTTGCGGAAGGGAAGAGCCTTCCCCATCCTTTCTGAAGGAGAGTGACCTGGTTGGGGAGATCCCCGATCTCAAGAGGATGGGTTATGAGTTTCCAGCAGGACGAAGCAATTGGGCATTCTATGAATAAATGGTTGAGATTTTCTTCCTCTTTCTTGCACATGAAGCAAATGGAGGGCCCCTGGATCCCCTTTTTTCTAAGGTTTTCTGCTGTAAGGAGCTTGCCATGGAGCAAGGTCCAATTGAAGAATTTAATCTTCGGAAGGCTCTCAACTTTCCAGGCATTCTTGTGATATTGCCAGTTGTTTATCCCTGCTTGGTTTTGGAGCGCTTTATACCCTTCCTTGACCGAATAATTGCCTCCATTAGGGTCCCATATGTAGCTGTCATCTTTTCCTATGCTTGAGGGAGCTGCTCCTGCCAATGAGAGTTTGAGGTTGTTCCAAAGATCCTTTAGTCCATCCGGGAGGTGCCTTAATTGCCATCCTTTCCATCTGCCCTGATCCCACTTAGAGATGTCAAAGAGAGTAGTGAGATTTGTGGCTAACATCCACTGATGCAGCGGTCTCAGATGAGGGAGTTTTTCCTTGGCTTCCTGGCCCATAATTCTGTCCCCCCATATGCTGGTTTGTTTCCCGTTGCCAGGGGCTTTAGAGATGTGAGACTTGAGGAGAGGCAAAGTCTTCTTGATCAGCTTCCAGACCGGGGTGCACTGCCTTTCTATGATTGTGTCTGAGAGTATGTTGCTGTTGCTCCCGCTCAAGTACTTCTTTTTGAGAACCTCTGTCCACCATAAGCCCTTCTCGGTTAAAATTCTCCATATTAACTTGAATCCCATTGCCAAGTTTGCAAGTCTAGGGACTCTAATTCCCAGGCCTCCTTTTTCAATGGGAAGGATGACCTTTTCCCACTTAACAAGGCTGAACTTTTTTGATTCTTGCTTTCCTCCCTTCCAAAGGAAGCTTCTGAGGATCAGCTCCATATGTTTGTGGATGCTTGAGGGGGCAAGCGTTATGGCGAATTGATAGATAGGGAGGGCTGAAAGGATGGATTTGATAAGGGTAGTTCTGCCAGCTAGATTGAGCCATTGCATCCCCCAACCTTGAAGTTTCCCTCTCATCTTCTCTACTAGTTTGACCCATACTTCACTTTTGATTGACTCTCTCGCAAGCGGGAGTCCTAAATACATAAAGTGTGACCAACTTGATTGGGCTGGGATTTCCAAAATCAAAGAGATCCTTTGAGTTATATATCTTGGAACGTTCCATGTATATATCTTGCATTTGTTGTTGTTTAATTTGCCCCCCGAGGCTTGTAGGAATAGGTCCAGGATGGCCTTGAATCTTCTTGCCATAAGGCTTGAGGCTCCACCTATTAGCAGTGTGTCGTCTGCAAATAGGGAATGATTGATCCCTTTAGCTCCTCTTATTATTTCCACTCCAGTTATTTCCTTCGCCCTTCTCTTGTTTTCCAAATGCAGACTTAGAGTTTCCGCCATGATAATATAGAGGAAGGGGGACAGAGGGCAGCCTTGCCGCAATCCTCTAGAGCTTTTGAAAGCTCTGCACGACCTCCCATTGATTAGTGGAGCTGTCCAATTCTGAGAAACACATTCCATGACCCTTTCGATGAAGAGCCTTGAGACCCCAAATTTTGCCAGCACTTTCTCCAAAAAGGAGTGATTTACCCTGTCAAAAGCGCTGGCCATGTCCAGCTTTATTATCATGCCTTTCTCCTTTCTAGCTATGCTGCTGTGTATTGCCTCTTGTATCAAAATTACATTATCAGTAATGTGTCTCTTGGGGAGGAACCCTCCTTGGTTGTCCGAGATAATTGAGGGTAGAATTTGTTTCAGCCTATTTGCCAGGATCTTTGAAATAATTTTGTAAGAGACATTGCATAAAGAGATAGGTCTGAACCTATCAAAGGATTGGGGGCTTGGCTCTTTTGGGATGAGAGCGAGAAATGAGGATTTAACACTGCTGCCCAATTTGTTCTTTAGGTGGAAGTTTCTCACCATTCTGAGAAAATCTTTTTTAATGGTTTCCCAATGAGTTTTGTAGAAACTTACCGTGAAACCGTCTGGCCCTGGGGCTTTGTCAAGGGGCATACTGTTAATGGACCATTCCACCTCTTCAATGGATATTTCTTTGTCCAAATCGCTGTTTTGAGCTTCTGTAACCTTCTTTTCGATGATGTTGATGAAGTCTGAGTTGTCTTCATACTGCGGGTCAGCTGAGAGCAGCGAGTGGAAATGATTTGTGGCAGCCTCCTTAATTTCCTCTCTGTCTGTTATCTCTTTCTCGTTGAAGGTTATCTTGTCTATATTATTTCCAGCTCTGCGTACCTTGAGACAGTTGTGAAAAAACGAAGTGTTTTTGTCCCCCGAGTTGAGCCAGAGGCATCTGGACTTTTGCCTTAACTCCTCCTCTTCTTTCCGGTGCTGGTTGTACAATGCTTTGTGCAGCTCAGCTTCTATCTTTTGATCTTCCTCTGTTTCTTGAACTGACTCCTTGTCCTGGTTCCATTTCTCCAAGGCTCTTTGCAGCTCGAGCTTTGCCTTCCTATCCTCATTTGCGTGGTTTCTAACCCAGTTTTTTATGGCAATTCTTAAGTGTTTGATCTTTGATTCCCAGACAAAATGAGGAGATCCTATTATCTCTGTCCTCCATGTTTCTTTCACCAGGGCTTTGAAATCCTCGTTGTTGTCCCAATCCTTGCTGTATTTGAATGGTAACGGGCCCAGGTCCTCTTCTTTCTCTAGATGCAATGCCACGGGCTTGTGATCCGAAGTGTATCCCTGAATGATTGTACTGTGGATCCTTTGGAAGTTTACTGCTGCACTCTCCTGAACAAGAATTCTATCAAGTCTCTCCTTGATATTATTCCTTCCTGTCCTCTTGTTTGACCACGTGTAGCGTCCATTTTGTGGAGGGATATCTATGAATTTATGAGCTTGGATGATTTCCTCTAGTTTATCTCTGAATGGATCTGTGAAGTATTTCCCTCCTAATTTTTCCTCTGCGTTCCTGATTAGGTTCAAGTCTCCTCCAAGGAAGATCTTCTTCCCTTGAGAGGCCTCAATGTCCATTTTCAGAGAGTCCCAACATGTGGCTTTGTCTCTGAAGTGGGGAGGTGCGTATACATTGTAAATTGTGAATTCCTCCTTCTGATCTGAACTTTGCATGTCAATTCTGATCCACCACCTGTTTTGGTTGTTTCTTATAAGGGTCCAATTGCTTTTTTTCCATAATATTCCTATGCCTCCTGATGCTCCTGAGGCGCTCGTGGCTATTCCTTCATACCTTCTGTTCTTTGATATGCTTTGTTGAAATTCTTGGTCGCTGATTTTGGTCTCCTGGAGTAGGAGGAAGTCTGGTTGTTCTGATTTGATTAGATCTCGGACTGCGTTTGCCTTAAGGGAGGAGCCCATCCCCCTACAGTTCCAGGAGACCAAAATCATCATTTACCTGATTTGTTGTGAGTCCCACTTTTCTCCTTCGGCTTCTCGCCACTTCCCTTGTTCTTGTCCAGATATGTATCTATTGGTTGTTGAGTTCCGGTGGTCATCTCTCTTGCTGCATTCTCGTCTCTTATTTCCTTGTTCGATTTTCTTCCTACTTTCCTTGGGGGATCCGTGGCTGCGATGTTTTCCTTTGTCTTGTTTCTTGTCAAGATTCTTTCCACTGTCTGAGGAGGGGAAGCCTGAGTGGGGGAGGAAGGGGGGGTTCTTTTGCCCTTGGGGGATGGAGGGGGAGATGAGGGTTCCTCTGAGGCTAGGGTTTCGAAGGGATTGGAGGATGAGGGGATGGAATGGTCTAAGCTTGCAGGGACAGAGGAGGGGAGAGGGGTTTCGGAAAGAGGAGCCTCTGGTTCGGGGGGAGGGTTTGATTTCTTTTTCTTCCTGACGACTTCCCATGCTTCCTCTGGGGATTCAGGGTTGGTATTATTTTCTGATCTGGCTTTAGAGCACCTATTTGCAAAATGACCATATTCATGACATACCTTACATTTGAAGGGAAGTTGCTCGTAGTCCACCTGCTGGATATGTGTCCACTGATCCACTCTGAGCTTGACTGCCTCTGGTAGCCCTTTGCCCAAGTCCACTTCTACACAGATCCTCGCACATGCATGCATGTTTTCTTTTGGCTCCGATCTATCCACGTATTTTCCTATTGCGTTACCAATGGCTCTGACTGATTCGTCTGCCCAGCAGTGGAGCGGCAGGTGCGGAAGACGAACCCATACCGGGACTGCGTTGGGGACATCCATTTCTGGGTCGAAGTCCGGGGTCCAGCGATTGAGGTACAGACCTCTAGTGTCCATGAAATATGGACCATTCCTGAAGATTAAGTTTCGGTCCTCCACTGATTCGAAGAGGAATGTGAAGAAGCCTCTTCCACAAAACCTTATTGCTATTTTCCCCTGGACCATAGCGTTCCAGTTTCTTTCCACCCAGCGCTGGACCGTTCTGGGGGAGGGCCATAGTCCCGTGAACTGACCAACCAGACCCCTTTCTGCCAAGGCTACAGCGGATCTCCTTGGGAGAGATGGGGGGAGAGGGATTTCCGGGATTTCATCGAGCTTCTTGATGAATTTTGAGGCGGAAGGTCGGATTCGTTCCGTATTGTTCTCTGGGATTAGTGATGCAAAAGCCTTCTCCATGTCGGCCTGTCCCGAATCTAGAGAGCCCATCGCGCCTGTGGAGCTCCTCAGAAGACGGAAAGAAGGATGAAAGGGCGGGAGGCCCAGCTGAGAGGGAGCGGTCGAAAGCTGCCCGCGGGGGCAGCGCGAGCTGAGAGAGGCAGGGCAAGAGGCCCAGGTTGTAGGGGGTGCGAACAGCGGAGGGGGAGGCACGCAGCAGTGGCTGCGGCCCGGCAGGGCCTGCCAAGCGCAGTCAGAGGATCAGGGTTTCCAACTGCGGGGGGGCACCATCGCTCCAGCGTCCAGGGGAGAACTCCTTCATTATGGTTGTTGCAAGTGTTTCCTTGCTTGTTATTTTGTTAATCTTTTGCGTTCATGACGACACTCATTTGACGATGATGAGAAGGTGATGTGGCACCTAATGTGGTTGCCTCATCACCTCACATTTCATGTTGTGTCTCATTGGTTGTTTGTCTCCTCTTCTTAGTTTGATACCTGCATTGAACAAGGGGGTGAATCATTGTGCCGAGAGGTGCTCTACAACCCAGTATGGGGTAGATGTCAAGTGTAAATATTTAACATTAACATTTAACAAATTTAATCTAATGTTAATGTTAGCATAATATAGGGGTAGATGTGTAGGCATAAATGTTTAACATTTAGCATAAGAATTTCACATTTATATGTCAGCTCAATTAAAAAATAATAAAAGGTTAAAATTAATATAGAACCGAGTATGGTGGAGATGTTGTACTGTAAAAATTTAAATCTTAGCTCAATTAATAATAAAATGTTAAAAGTAATAAAAATAATAAAATTCAATTTGTTATATTGTAATTTTGTTTTGCAGAGCACCTTAGCCCCTCCATAGCTAAAAATTCCATAAATAATTATAAATTACATGGTCATGTTAAATTAATAATGGTTGATCGACAAATCATCCTATGGTTGAAATGTGAAGTGGATAAGTAAATTGCTTTCTCAAGCATAAGAACTTGCATAATTTTGGTGGGTAGTAACCACTTGTAAACCTATACGCTTACAATTTTACTCCTACATAAGTGCTAAAGAAAACATAAAGAACTTGCATAAATTTTGGTGGGTAGTAACCACTTGTAAATCTATACACTTACAATTTTACTCCTACATAAGTGCTAAAGAAAACATAAATAATGGTGGGAAGTAATTGATGGTAGATATGTTATTTACTTGAGTATAAGTTACTTTCAATTATTTTATTTTTGGATGGTTTTCCTACAAAGCTTAAGAATGAAAAATCACTACACAAATATCTAATGATTCCATAACCATATTTAAATTTAATTAATAAGCACATTAAAACTTAATATTTATAAAAAAACTTACAATATAACAAGTTTCTTAACCATGTGTTTGGTCAATTTAGTGTTGTCTAAATTGCTATCATAAATTGTCAACCCGGGGCTCGTAAGCTGATGAAGTGAAGTGTACAATATATACTTAAGCAGCCTTTCCTAGTTCTTTTTGTCGTTTTTAGTTCGTGTTTGACTTATCTTCCTAATGTGATGTGATGAAGTTATAAACAAGTGAGTGAATGTGTGTGTATGTGGCGATTTCTAAATGCTTCTTGAAATTTAAAGAGAAAACTTGAACAATAACTTGGAATGAAATTAAAGCTTCAAATGAAAGTAAAGCATCAAACAAAAGACCAATGGCGCTAGTCCAATACCTTTACTGCTGATAAGAATGAAAATGACATCTACATTAACTCAATTGAAAACAAGAACACTACTCTAACTCCTCTATTGAGTCTAAAGCAATGCAAAGATTAAGTGACAAATCACACTACTTAATTCTCCCTTAACATTATGCCTTTAGCTAAATTGATCATGTGAAAAAGAGTTAGGAGTGAATTAGCAATATGAGTCCAAAACTAAATAAACCAAGCTGCAATTAAATGATATTTTGGTCCCACGAAAGTTAGTGAATTATGATAAAAAGAACCATCAAGAGATTAGCAACTTGACAAAACCTGATAAAGTAAACTAAGCAATGAAACTAATGCAAGTCAAGGTAAAAATCAGCAGTTTAGATAAGACAACTTCAAATGCCACTAGTGATAAAAAGAAGGAAAAACACACTATCCCGGGCTCCTAACACACCTGCAAGAACAAACTGATCAGTTCTGAAAAATGCTGGGAATGTAAAGGCATAATTCAAACTGTACAATATTATACATGTCAAAAGAAATGAAAATTGCATAAATCAAACTGTACATTAGTATACATGTGAAAATGAAAACAAAAAGAAGTGCAGGAAAATGAAATTAAAAACTACTGTACATAGGTTGTGGCAGACGGGGTCCCTCCATCTACTCAACCAGTTAAAAATCAGCTACACGGATAGGAGAAAAACAGTCTTCTTGATATTAAATCAGCATGTCACAAAATACAAAAGTGTAAACGCTGTATAAAACAGTCTTTAAAGCAGAGTTTTATAAACAAAATGATTACAGCCAAAAACTAAACTTGAAGACTAACCACTAAGCGTATGCAAATGCTTTATTTATAGCAGCAGAGACAAACTGTCTTCTGCGTAAACTAAGCTAACAACCAGCTAACTAATTAACTGTGCAAAAGACACGCAGCAGCACCGTGCACTGTTTGAGGAAATGGTCATCGTGGATGATAAATCCACGATTAGATTCTTGTCCCCTGCCGTCTTCGTGGCTCGAAGAAGATGCCAGTTGTGGTTACGTGCTTCACCTGCTCACGCAGAGCCGTGCCACCGCTTGAAACCTTGTTGTTTGACCATGGTTACATCTGCGTTGACCGGGGGTATATATGAGCGAGTTGGCTTAGCTGATAGCACACGAACCATGTACACAGTCATACCAACTTGCCCATGTGGCCCTTTCCTTTGGAGGACACGTGGAACATAGCAAACAAGAAAATGGCTGCGGAATCTCTGATCGGCTGCGGAATTGGAGATCGGCTGCGGAAACGCTGTATTAGCTGCGGAATTGCAGCACTTGTACCAAAATTCTAAACCAACAGTCAATCATTAGCACAGTCAACAAATCATGTTAAAAAGACATATAATGCAATGAATTGAACAAGTTGATGGAGGAAATGATGACAAAAGAGAGAAGTGAGTAGGAAAAAGCTGTTGGGAGGATAGGTAAATGAGTGCAGGTTTGAGGCTCAACATACCCCCACTGTGAGGGTGTTGCATGTCCTCATGCAACCAAAACTTTGTCATAATCTTTCAGTCCACATGTTCAGATGCCTCTGCCAAGACATCCAACCTTCTCCTTTTTTTCCTTGTTGCCAAATTTGCTCTTGGTTTCCTAATCAAGCACCTGAATTTCAAGTTAACCAAGGCCCTGCTCAATTTCTTGCATTTCCTCTTCAATTTCCTATTCTTTCTCTGCCAAAGACCCAAATGAAGCATTGTGTTGTCGTGGACCATTTTGTCCACTTTGCTCTGTTCTCTCAATGCTTCATTTTCCTGTTTGATATGGCGATTCAGGACTTCTAGCTCAAATACTTCTTGCTTCAGAGATTGAACCTGTTGTTCAAGGGGCAAGACAGTGCTAGGACCGGTAGCAGATTGCTCTAATGTTTCCAAATAATCATATGCCTCCTGTTGGTCAGGGTCAATGTCAGGTGTTTGTCTTGGCCTAAATTCAAATCCTTGAAAACTGCTTTCTCTCTCTTGTTGGAAAGGACTTTCCTCTCTTGGAGGACTTAGCTCAATATCTAGCCGAATTGGAGTCTTCTCAGGTGTGCCCAAATCAATGAAATGGGACTGTTTCTCTTTAGTCACACTCTTCTTCTCTATAAGTCTACTGCTTCTTCTCACTTGCATGCTAGTACTCTTTGGCTGACTGTTTTGTTTTTCTTTTTGTTTCTTTTTGGAGAGGGCAGTAGCATGGAGTTGAGCAAGTCTATCAGCTAGTGTTTGGGATTCTTCTTCAATTGAGGGCTCAGGTGAAGGGTATGACTCTTGCACAATGGCTTTCCCTTTATCCCTCTTTTGTCTCTTAGTTCTGCCTCCTTTTTTCTTTTCCTCTTGAACAATTTCTTGGACAGTTTCTTGAACAGTTTCTTCAGCAGTTTCTTGGGCAGTTTCCTCAAATTCTACATCAGTTTCTTGGGCAGTGACTTCTCTCCCTCCTCTCCTACTTCTCTTGGGTATCCTAGGAGAGCTGCTAGAGGCTTCGACTATCTCTTGAAAATGGTTTCTAACTAGAAACTTCTCCCATGTATCATTTTTAGTTTTCAACTGCTCCTCAATTAAAATTCTAATGAGTCCATGATGAGACAAGTGGGGTTCAATGTTTCCCATGTGTTTCTGAACAGTTTCACTCATCTTCTTTAGACTAGCTAACAAGAAATAAGGTAGGTTGATAGCATGGTCATTCATAAAGTGCATCATGATTCTTTCATGGTATACATACATGACACCGAAGCGGCCTTCACATGTTAAAATTTTTTGAATAAGCAACAGTAATGAAGTCCACTCTTCCTTAATGACATGTACAGGGATTCCCTTAGTGAAAATGGAGGTATCCATACCTGGATTCTTGAGCATATTTTTCCACTCTTGATCTTCAACTTTTCTGTTTTTGAACCAGCGTTCTCCTTTTTGAGGCAAATCGGTTGTTGTGGCCAAGGTGCTCTCTGTTATGGTGAACTGCAGGTCTCCTATCTCCACGGTATTTCCATTAAATGACCGGGCAAATGCCTTTGTCACCTCTTTATTGTACCCTTTAAACTTCTGGATGAACTTCAACCATTTGGCTTTCTGCAGTGCTTCCTTTATCTGTGGGTAACCCTCTAAAAATTTCGAACCCTCCGCTTCTGCTCTTAACAATTTTCCCATTTCGGTTATCAGTTCACTTGCAACTCTGACAGTGGTGTTTGAACGCTGGAGGAGAAAGCTTCACGGGAAAACAGTGCTCAACAGTGGGAATTACGGCTATAACAGAGTGGTGTATGGAAACGAGAGTGAAAACGGTGGAGTGAGGGAGTAGATAACAATACGAAGATGAGGTTATGCATGCGAGAAGTGGAGTTATGAGTAGAGGATACAACGACCAAATCCCTGAACGTCGGGTGGCTGCGTACACTTGGCTGCGGAAATGATCATTTGAAGAGCCGTAGTACACCAGTACACGTCACTGAGGTACGAGTAGTTAATGGAAGAGCAGTTCGTATTAAGTTCGAATCAATAGTAATTAGGGACCGTTAGGAAGGTGGTGAGGTGGATTACGCAGAATCATGGACGAGGATCTTGTCAATCATTACATTAAGTGCCTCCTACCATGATTTGAAAACCATACATAAATCATATCAAACTGTTAGTTAAAAATTTGGAACATACCTTCATACATTTGCATTTGATCCCTTTGTTGATTATGTTGGCTAACTTTTGATTGCTTTCTGGCCTTGTAGGTGCTATGTATCCTTGCTGCACTTTTGATGATGATACCTCTAACTGTAAATTTTCCTTTTTGAAAACGAAATTGCTTTGATTGCAGAGACAGAGTGTATGAGCTGCGGAAACTGCAATCAACACTTTTCTGCCTGCACAAAGATGATTAGAACAAACTTAACTGAATGGAATAGTCCTAAGAGGGACTTTATTGGTGGAAATGAGATGGAATGAATGATCTGGAAGAAAAATGAAGTGGAATGAAGATGATGAGATGGATGAAATGGCGGATGAAATGGAAAGAGAAAGAGAGAGATTTTTTTTTTTTTTTTTTGGAAAATATAAAGTGTCAGGTGACCCTGATTTTCTCTTTATATTTTCTGCATAAGACCGCCAATCCAAGATTGGTTTTCAGGCTTATACAAGAGACCTTTTTTTTTTCTTTTTTTTTTTTAATTGAAAGAAACAAAGACTAGGCTGATGGAGGAGAAGAATTCTTCTCCACCAGCCTCATTGCAGAATCTTCTTGGAACAATTTAACAAATTCCTCCTTTGAGAGTGGCTTGTGGTAGACTTTCAATCGGTGGTCATTCACAATGAGAGGAGTTTGAAACTCATCAATGGTCTTCACTCGAACTGCTCCATTGTTAAAGACTTCATCAATCTCATATGGCCCAAGCCAACGAGTTTGAAATTTTCCTTTGAAGTCCTTAAACTTGGAATCAAACAATAGTGCCCAATCTCCCTTTTGAAACTTTCTTTCTTTGATGTGTCGATCATGCCACTTAGTTCTTTGGTGCTGAACTAGATCGGTCCTTAGAATTGCATCTTGTCTTATTTCATCTAGCTCATTTAGCTGGTCCATTCTGTGTTTTTGGGCTTCTGATAGGCTCATCCCCAATTTAACTGCCATCTTGAAGGTCTTGATTTGGAACTCAATGGGGAGCAGGACTTCTTTCCCATAAACAAGTTCATAGAGAGAATGTCCTGTTGTGTTCCTCCATGTAGTTCTATAGGCCCATAAGGCTTCAGGAAGCCTTTCTGCCCAATCTCTTCTGTGAAGATGAACAGTCTTGGTGATGATGCTTTCAAGAACTTTATTTGTGGATTCCACTTGACCATTTGCTTGCGGATGGTATGGAGTAGATGTTCTGTGCTTGATTTTGTATTCCTCCACCAGCTTCTCCATCAATTTAGATGTAAATTGACTTCCCTGATCTGTCACAATTTCTCTTGGGACACCAAAACGAGTAAAAATATCCTCAAAAAGAAATTGAACAACTGAATTTTCAGTGGCAGAAGGCAATGCCTTGGCTTCTACCCACTTAGTAACATAATCAGTGCAAACCAATATATACTTCTTTTGCTTAGATGGTGGATTAATAGGTCCAACGAAATCTAGAGCCCATTTCTCAAAGGGTTTGATGCATACCTGTGGCTGTAGTGGCATTTCATTTGAAGGAGTTGGTCTCCCAACTCTTTGGCAGCTGTCACACCTTCTAACATATTTCTTTGTATCTTTAAAGAGAGAAGGCCAATAATATCCTAAAGAAAGGATTTTATAGGCTGTCCTCTTGTCAGCAAAGTGTCCGCCGCACGGTTCATCATGACATGCCTTAAGGATGTCAGGCATTTCATCTTCCCGAACACATCTTCTGATCATACAATCTGGCCCTGTTTTGAACAATTCATTAGAAATCCAAGAATAATGTGAACTCTCCTGAATGATTTTCCTTTTCTCATTAGGAAATAAGTGTGGAGGTAGCTTCCCTGTAACTAAATAGTTAGCAATATCTGCATACCAAGGAGTTTTGGTAGTTACTGCAAACAAGTATTCATCTGGAAACTTATCCTCTACAGGAGAATCTTCGTTAGTGTTTTGGATTCTAGACAAGAAATCAACTACTGTGTTTTGTTTCCCTGGTCTATCTAACACAGTAATGTTGAATTCTTGTAAAAGTAAAAGCCATCTTGTAACTCTGCCATTAGTAACAGGTTTGTTCATAAGATATCTAATTGCAGAATGATCAGTATGGACAAAAGTTTCATAGCCGGTTATATAATGTCTAAACTTGTTGATTGCATGAACAACGGCTAAGAATTCTTTTTCAGTCACAGTGTAATTTAACTCAGTGGAAGTCAAATTTTTACTGGTGTAATAAATGGCATAAGGGACCAAATCCTTTTGTCCCAAGACAACTCCTAGAGCTGTATCTAAAGCATCAGTAGAAATGTGGAAAGGGAGTTTCCAATTTGGCCCTCTCAAAATGGGTGCTTCAGATATTCTAGTCTTTAAAGTTTCAAATGCAGACTGACATTCAGGATCCCATTTGAATTCACAGTCTTTGGTAAGTAATTTGAAGAGCGGAGATGCCATCTTGGTGAAGTTTTCAATAAATCTTCTATAATATCCAGTAAACCCAAGAAAACTTCTAACATCTTTCTGGCAATTTGGAACAGGTAACTTGGAGATGACTTCAACTTTGGATCTACCAACTTTAATTCCATCTCCTGAAATATGATGTCCTAAAACAATCCCTTCAGTAAACATCATAAAACATTTTTCATGACTTAATGAAAGATTTGTTCTTTACATCTAATTAGGACTTTTTCCAAATTTTCTAATGCTTCTTCAAATGTGTTACCATAAACTGTGAAATCATCCATGTAGACCTCTACACAATCATGAATTAGATCTGAAAAGATTCCTAGTACAACCCTTTGAAATGTAGCGGGTGCATTGCATAATCCAAAAGGAGGTACTCGGTAAGCAAAAGTTCCCCATGGACAAGTAAATGTGGTTTTGTCCTGATCTTCAGGTGCTACCTGAATTTGATTGTAACCACTAAAACCATCCAAAAATGAGAAATATTTTTTGCCTGCTAAAGTATCTAATACTTGATCAATAAAGGGCAAAGGAAAATGATCCTTCAAGGTTGCTTTGTTCAATTCTCTGTAATCAATGCAAACCCTCCATTTACCATTCTTTTTAGGTACTATAACCAAGGGAGAAACCCATCGGCTATCTGAAATGGGGTAAATGAAGTTTACATTGAGTAACTTTTGGAGCTCTTCTTTCACTATCTCCCTAAGGTTTGGATTCATCCTTCTTTGAGGTTGTCTGATTGGTCTACTATTTTCCTCAATGTAGATGTGATGAATGCAAGTCTTAGGGTCAATACCTTTCATGTCGGTATACTCCCATGTGAAAGCAGTAGAATGTCTTTGCAAGACTTTGGTTAGCTCTTCCTGTTGGGATTTTTCCAAGTTTTTGTTAATGTTTAATGTTTTTCCTGGAAAGATCTCAATGGCAGAACTACCAAATTCTTCCATAGAGAAAAGAGACATTTGTCTAGATGATAGACACTCTATGTCAGAATCCAACTGAAATTGTGTAGAGTCATATTCTGAAGATGGTTCAAAATTTTCTAATGTGTTCAGAATTTGACTATCTTCACTAATCTCAGAAATGGTAAAGACAGGTTGTATAGTATCTTCATCATCAACCCACTCATTATCTCCTATTTCTGTAATTGCTTTCGCTGGAGGATACAGATTGAACTTCTTTGTTGAATTGCCATCAGAAATATACATATCCCCAGACCTACAACTTATGAAAGCATCAGCTGTGGCTAGCCAAGGTCTTCCTAAAATAAGAGGATGTCCTCCTAGATTGTTCTTGGGAGTTAAAATCATAAAATCAACTGGATATTCCCAAGAGTCTAGGGAGACTGGAATGTCTTCCAATACACCATCAGGTTTAATGATTGATCGATCTGCAAGTTGCAGTAAAGTAGGTGTAAAGAGAAGGTTAGGAAGTTTTAACTAGTCCATGGTCTGTCTACTCATAATGTTGATAGCAACCCCTAAATCAATCAAAGTATTTGGTATTTCTACCCCATTGATATGTGTTTTGACAATTGGACTACCGGGATCTACATATTTCTGCATGGTAATCTTTCCCATCATGATATCTGCAATTTTTCCTACCAGGTGGATCCTTCTGGTATCTCTTGGTTTCCTTCCTGGTCTTTTAAGGCTCAACTCCTTTATTGTTTTTGCTAGAATGGGAATCTCTTTAATGGCTTGTAACAAGGGAATCTTGATACATACATTCTTCAATTCATCTAGAAAATTATAGTCAGGCAACCAAATTTGCTTTTCCACTCCTTTGTCAATTTGTAACCTTTCAGGAAAAGGAGGTGTGGCCAAAGATGTAGGTTGTTCAACTATGGGAGTTGTGGGGGTTGATTCTTTTTCTTTTTCTTTTTGAGTGTTTGGGTTTTGAAGGGATGCTTCAGAACCCTTATTAGCTTTAAGAGACTCTTCCTCAGAAATGCTTGGCTGCTGAACATTTATAGAAGGTTGATCTAGGATTCTACCTGATCTGAGTTGTACTTCATTGAGAGGAACAATCATATAGGTAGGGAATGGTTGACCTTCCATCATGTAAGCATTTTGAGGGTTCCTATTATTGGGGTTTGGCAATGGCTGAGAAGGAAGTTGATTTGACTTCTGTTGGGATTGAAGCAAGAGTTGAGAATTTTGATTTTGTGGAGAAGGTTGTTGTTGTTGAGGGAATGGCAATGATAGTTGTTGACTTTGATTTGGAAGTTGTGGAGCTTGCTGGTTTTGAAAAGATGGAGGATATTGATAGAATTGAGCAAATCTCCCATAAGGATTTTGCATGCTTTGCATCCATGATTGAAAAGGATTTTGAGGTTGAGGCCAAGGTTGTTGCCAAGGATTCCAATTTGGTTGGGGTTGAAAATTCATAGAGTTGTTAAACCCTTGATTTTGTTGCCCCTGCCAAGGTCTCCTTGCAACAAAACAGAGAGATTCAAGTGTATTTGGATCTTCTTGAAAGACTGCTTTGAGCCCAGGGATTGAAGGACAATCCTTGGTCTCATGGTTTTCTGAGCAAATTACACATGTTTCCACAACTTGTGCTTCCAAGGGACATTCCCTTAAAGCATGTTTCTTCCTACATTTCGGGCAAAAGATGGCCAAGGCCTCGGCTTTTGCTTTCTGTTTATTGTGGATCTTAAGGGTGCCTAATTGTTCACTAAGACTCCCTAAGATGTCAGTTTTGAATTCATCAAGCATATTGCCGATCTCAGCCCTACTTACTGATCCAGTTGCAGATTTATTTGCTCTGAGGAGAGAAGGATCTCTAGGCCCTTTTTGATTTGCCCCTTGAGAGATGGATACATAGCTCTGCTATATCATTGAGTGAAAGTTGAGATATATCTCCTTTCCCCATCATGTTCAGAATGTCTATCCATTCATCTCTAATGGCTTTTAATAGGAGGGCTTTCAAGGTCTCCTCATCCAAGCTACTCATTTTTGCTCTTTTCAGGTTATATTGAAATCTTTCGAGTAAATCCTCTAAGTTCTCATCTTCTCTTTGTACCATTTTAAATACCTCATCCTTGTGATTGGTAGGCATACAATAGTCTAGGTACCTATCCAAAAATATTTGTTTCATATCATTCTAAGACCTAATGGATTGAGTGAGTAACCCCATGAACCATTTCAAAGCTTGTCCTTTCAATGTGGAAGGGAACAATTTGAGTTTTTGAGTGTCATCCAAATAGTCATAAGTTCGACATATGACTTCAAACTCAAATAAAAATGTTTCAGGGTCCTCAGTTCTTAACCCATGGAAGTTTGGGAGGACAGATGGTGATATGTTTTTCATAGTGGCTCGGGAATCCTCATCGACGATAGGAAACCCAAATGAGTTATCCCCATCCCTATTTCCTCCAATGTTACCTCTACCTCCTCCATTGTTTCCTCCTCCTCCTCCTCTACCTCTACCTCTACCACCTCCTTCCTCTGTCATAATGGTTTCCCTAGAGACTTCAGAGTCTTCTGGTTCTTCTACAAAGGGTGAATGAGAAGGAATTTCTCCCTCTTCTTCAGATGATTCTACTTCTTCAATTACAATTGGTCTTTCTGTAGAAGGAAGGAAAGGATCTCTTTCTGATTCAAATTCAATAGAAGGTGTGGGAGAGTCAATTCTTGCTTCTTGAATTCCAGGAATCCTAGGGCTAGGAGTGTCAGTTGGAGATGAGGGAGGTGTCTCTTGTCTATTCCTTGAAGTAGATGGACTTGTAAAAATCGAACTCTTGGCTCTAGCTAAAAACCTTCCCCTAGAATCTCTAGCTCTATGCATGTCATTTTTTTTTTTTTTCTTCAAGTCAGGCTAATAATTCTCTTTCTGATCTTCCAGGTCACTCTAGGTGCAAGAAGAGAGCATACTTAAGAAACTATTAAACCAATAACTTTCTCTTTTCTGATCCTCCAGATCACTCTAAGTGCAAGAGGAGAGCATACTTTGAGAGGTTATCAATTTCCCTTTCTTGAAATTTTCTTAATTTTTTTTAGAAATTGGCTACCTAATTTCACTTCCCCGGCAACGGCGCCAAAATGTTTGGTCAATTTAGTGTTGTCTAAATTGCTATCATAAGTTTTCAACCCGGGGCTCATAAGCTGATGAAGTGAAGTGTACAATATATACTTAAGCAACCTTTCCTAGTTCTTTTTGTCGTTTTTAGTTCGTGTTTGACTTATCTTCCTAATGTGATGTGATGAAGTTATAAACAAGTGAGTGAATGTGTGTGTATGTGGCGATTTCTAAATGCTTCTTGAAATTTAAAGAGAAAACTTGAACAATAACTTGGAATGAAATTAAAGCTTCAAATGAAAGTAAAGCATCAAACAAAAGACCAATGGCGCTAGTCCAATACCTTTACTGCTGATAAGAATGAAAATGACATCTACATTAACTCAATTGAAAGCAAGAACACTACTCTAACTCCTCTATTGAGTCTAAAGCAATGCAAAGATTAAGTGACAAATCACACTACTTAATTCTCCCTTAACATTATGCCTTTAGCTAAATTGATCATGTGAAAAAGAGTTAGGAGTGAATTAGCAATATGAGTCCAAAACTAAATAAACCAAGCTGCAATCAAATGATATTTTGGTCCCACGAAAGTTAGTGAATTATGATAAAAAGAACCATCAAGAGATTAGCAACTTGATAAAACCTGATAAAGTAAACTAAGCAATGAAACTAATGCAAGTCAAGGTAAAAATGAGCAGTTTAGATAAGACAACTTCAAATGCCACTAGTGATAAAAAGAAGGAAAAACACACTATCCCGAGCTCCTAACACACCTGCAAGAACAAACTGATCAGTTCTGAAAAATGCTAGGAATGTAAAGGCATAATTCAAACTGTACAATATTATACATGTCAAAAGAAATGAAAATTGCAGAAATCAAACTGTACATTAGTATACATGTGAAAATGAAAACAAAAAGAAGTGCAGGAAAATGAAATTAAAAACTACTGTACATAGGTTGTGGCAGACGGGGGCCCTCCATCTACTCAACCAGTTAAAAATCAGCTACACGGATAGGAGCAAAACAGTCTTCTTGATATTAAATCAGCATGTCACAAAATACAAAAGTGTAAATGCTGTATAAAACAGTCTTTAAAACAGAGTTTTATAAACAAAATGATTACAGCCAAAAACTAAACTTGAAGACTAACCACTAAGCGTATGCAAACGCTTTATTTATAGTAGCAGAGACAAACTGTCTTCTGCGTAAACTAAGCTAACAACCAGCTAACTAATTAACTGTGCAAAAGACACGCAGCAGCACCGTGCACTGTTTGAGGAAACGGTCATCGTGGATGATAAATCCACGGTTAGATTCTTGTCCCCTGCCGTCTTCGTGGCTCGAAGAAGATGCCAGCTGTGGTTACGTGCTTCACCTACTCATGCAGAGCCGTGCCACTGCTTGAAACCTTGTTGTTTGACCGTGGTTACATCTGCGTTGACCGGGGGTATATATGAGCGAGTTGGCTTAGCTGATAGCACACGAACCATGTACACAGTCATACCAACTTGCCCATGTGGCCCTTTCCTTTGGAGGACACGTGGAACATAGAAAACAAGAAAATGGCTGCGGAATCTCTGATCGGCTGCGGAAACGCTGTATTAGATGCAGAATTGCAGCACTTGTACCAAAATTCTAAACCAACAGTCAATCATTAGCACAGTCAAAAAATCATGTTAAAAAGACATATAATGCAATGAATTGAACAAGTTGATGGAGGAAATGATGACAAAAGAGAGAAGTGAGTAGGAAAAAGCTGTTGGGAGGATAGGTAAATGAGTGCAGGTTTGAGGCTCAACACCATGGATATCCACCCTCACTTTACCATGGATATTATTAACTTGTAAATAAGTTTTTTTACAATAACATGGCTTACAAATACTACATGTCAGAAAAATCATAATTCATTTCATAATAAAAAATAAAATGTAAAATATTTTAGACATTACATATAACATTGATTACATAGAGTGAAAATTCTCCATCATAGAGCTTGATGAGAGAGAGAGAGAGAGAGAGGGTAGAGGGGGAGAGAGTGTTATGCAACTAGTTCAAAAAACATAAGAAAATATAGATCAACGAATTGAAAATTAGCCTCTTTGACGGGGAAACCTCCTTTACGTCACATAAATGAAAAATTCTTGGATGATGCTATTGACAATACCTCCTTGGTATATATAAGATTCTAAGGGGTCACAATATAATCAAAGCCTACATAAAAATAATAATATAAGGGCACAACACTAATAATAGTGGGCTTCTATGGGGTACAACAATAACAATATGGGGGCTACATGAACACAACAATAACAATAAGGGGGCTACACTAGTATTATAGGGACCTAACATGCTCCTCTCCTTAAAAAACAGTGTGGTCCTCAACGCTTGAGTAGATCTAGATGCTTATGTATAAAATTCTCATCCTCCCATGTGGAATCTTTAGCGGGTAATTTCTTCCACTTAATGAGATACTCTGAAATTGATCGGTTTCTTAGCTATCAGGTTCTTGTTTCCGTGATTGCTTCAGGCTCTAATATGTTTTTTCCTTCCTCGTGAAGTTCTAGAAATATTATTTGAAGTGGGAGCTTGTCACCAATAACCTTCTTTAAGCATGACACATGGAAAACTGTATGTACTCAGGAAGATGCAGACAACTCCAGTTTATATGCCATAGTACCAATCTTTTGCAACACCTTGTAAGGACCATAGTACTTGGGTGATGATTTATTATCCTTCTTAGCTTGCTTAAGGGAAATTTGTTTGTATGGTTGTAGCCGTAAAAATACCTAGTTGCCTACGTCAATACTTCTTTCACTACGATGTTGATCTGCCTATTGTTTCATTCGATTCTCCGCCAAAGTGAGGTTATCCTTTAGGCATTGGAGAACTTGTTGATGCTCGATGTGATATTCCATTGCTTGAACCTTAGACTTTTCTCTTAAAGATGAAGTGATGGACGATGGATGGTATCCATAAAGTGCCATAAATGGGGTCATTTTTGTTGTAGTATGGAATGAAGTGTTATACCACCATTCAACCAAAGGTAACCACTTGAATCATTGTGTTTTTTTATCATATACAAAGCAACAAAGATATACCTTCCAAATTTTTTTTCACTATCTCAGTTTGCCCGTCAGATTGAGGCTGATAAGATGAGCTATGAGATAATTGAGTACGAAGACAAGAAAATAATTATGTCCAAAAATTTCCAGTGAAAATGGGATCTCTGTCACTTCCAATAAACATTGGGTTTCCATGTATCTTTTAAATTGTTTCCATAAATGCAATAGAAATGTACTGGCTTTAAAAGGATGAGATAATTCACAAAAGTGTGCAATGGTAAGTCTATCAACTACCACTATGATGACACTCTTTCCTTTGGATCTGGGTAAACTTATGATAAAATCCATTGAGACCTCCTCCCAACACTGACTTAGAATGGCTAAAGGTTGTAACAGACATGGGGTCTTAATTTTCTCAACTTTATTTTGTTGGTAAACCAAACATTCTGCCGCAAACTTCTGAATATAATATTTAAGGCCATTCCAAAAAAAATCCTTCTTGACCCTGTGGTAAGTTTTTAAAAATCTAGAGTGCCCTCCTAAAAGGAGAGGTGTGCAATTCCAAAAGAATCTTTTGTTTGAGTTGGGAATTCTTACATAGCTGTAAGTGATATTTGTACCATAATGTGTCATTTTTCCAGATAAAGGTACCAAATGTACTAGGATCTTGCTGCAACTTTTGAATGAGTGTCCACACCTCTTCATCATTATTCCATTCCTCCCTTGCTTCAGTTATATAGTTAGGTTGGATAATAGAAATGAAATAAAGCAATGCTTCCACATCCTCATCCCTTCTTGAGAACGCATTTGCAACATTTTGCTTCCCCTTTTTGTAGATGATTTCAAAGTCATAACCCAACATCTTAGTGACCCATATTTGCTACTCTTCTGAAGATAATATGTGTTCCAAAAATTATTTAACACAATCATGATCTATTTTTACCTTGAAGTGTCTTCCCATTAGGTAAGGGCACCATTGCTTCAGGGCATGTAGTATTCCAACATTTCCTTCTCATAAATAGGTTTATGTAAATACTTTCCCTTGAATGGAAAACTTTCAAAAGCGATGGGTCTTCCTTCTTGCATTAAAACGACACCAATTTCATTTCCCGAGGCATCACATTCCACTATAAAGGTTTTTTTGAAGTCTAGAGTAGCTAAAACTGGAGCTTGACACATTGCCTCTTTAATATGTTCAAAGGACTTAGTTGCTTCTGGAGTCCAAAAAAATGCATCTTTCTTTAGTAATGTTGTTAAAGGTGTTATTATTTTCCCATAATTACTAACAAACTTGCGATAATACCCTATCAACCCAAGAAATCCTCGAAGATGCTTTAGGGTTATGGGCTATTTTCCATTAATTAATGGCTTTAATTTTGTTAGGATCTACCTTAACACCGTCATGAGATACAATATGACCCAAATATTCCACCTCTTGTACCCCAAAGAAACATTTGGAGGTTTTTTCATACAATTGTTTCTCCTCCAATAGTTTGAGCACCCTTTCAACATGTTGAACATGATCCTTCCAAGACTTTTTTTAGATTAGTGTATCATCAAAAAATAATAACACAAATTTTCTAAGGAAGGGCTTGAAAATGGAATTCATCAAACCTTGAAATGTGGAAGTTGCATTAGTAAGGCCAAAAGGCACGACCAAAAATTCACAATGACCTACATGAGTTCTAAATGTTATTTTTGGAATGGCTTTAGCCTTCATTTTAATTTGATGATATCCTGAACAAAGATCCAACTTGGTGAAGTAAATTGCTCCATGTAATTCATCAATGACAATAATGGGAAATTTACATTTAATAGTGAGCTTGTTGAGCTCCCTATAATACATATACATACACCATGACCTGTCCTTCTTGTGTACGAATACTATTGCAGCAGAGAAATAATTTTGGCTAGGTTGAATTATACATACCTCTAGTATTCCTGCAGCCATACGTTCAATTTCATTCTTTTGGGCATAGGGATATCTATAAGGTCTGATGTTTGGAGGAATGCTTCCTGGAATCAAGTGAATAACATGATCATTATTGCGAATATATGGGAGGCCTTTGGGAGTCTCAAATACCTTGGAATGATTGTCCAAGATTCTTTGAAGATATAAAGAAACATATTATTTTGATGTTTGAACATCTAGTGAGCATAATTGTGCAATTAAGCCTCGTTGTTATTTATTCAAAATATTTGTCATGCCATTAGAGCTTATTATCTTCACTGATTTCCCTGTGATGCACCTTAATTCAATTTCCTTTCCTTCCAAGGAAAATTTCAAGAAAAGTTCTTCAAAATCAAAAGTTATCATCCCCAAAGATTGTGACCATTAGACTCCTAATACAACAACATCACCACCCATTGGAATGGAAAGCATTGGACTATTCAATACATATTCCCCCCGTTGAAATACGTAACTAGGTTCAGTCTTCATAATATGTAATTTACTCTTGATTCTTGTATATTGTAAAAAGAAAAGAAAATTATTATTATTATTATTAGCATGGATTTCATGCTCAAGTTTTTTTTTTAGGTCAAAGCACAAATTGAGTGCTTCTAAGTTTTGCCTTAGATTCAAGAAGTCAAAAGAGTCATTGTCATATGTATTATACCCTATTGGGATTTTTATTACAAGTCAAAATAATTTATTTTGAGTCAAAAGTGTCAAAATTCCCCTCCAAGACCAAGTCAGCCTAGCAGTGAAGAAGTCGGCTTAATTAGGTCTATTCGTCCTCCTTGAAAAGCCTATATATAAGAGACCATTCAACCTCATTGAACACTCGATCATTCATTCAATCAAGGAAGCAATAACAAGAAGCAAGAAGGCAAGCAAAGGTCTAGAAGGAAGAAGGAAGACAATTTTTTTTCTCTATCTATCTCTTACACGTACGAAAGAGGCTAGGTTTTTTGCAGCTACAAGGTCGAAGTTTCTAAAGAAGCAAAGAATGGATGAAATTCAAGGAAAGAAAGTCAATTTGATCACCTACAAGCCTTTGAAGAATAATAATCCTATGCGAAGGAAGGAGGACGCCTAACAAATCCCTAATTTATTCACATGTGTGAAGTTTCAGCTTGTTGTAGGGAACCAAAGATTGTAGATCTGCAGTGACGTCCAGAATTTGTAGCTGGGAGTCAAAGTTGTGCATTTGGAAGAGATTTAACTTGGTACTAAGAAGCGCATCCTGAAGAAGGTTTTACTTGGCCTTGGAAGGGTCTTGGTCTTGGAATTCTCCATTTGAAGAATATATAAGAAGAGAATATATTTTTTGTAGGTTTTCCTCTCTAGGAGAGGTTTTGGCCCTGGCTAACAACCTACATATTTTATCGAAGTGTAGTATTGATCTTCATGTTTTTGGTAGTTGTTTAATGATAAGAACACCAACATAATAAGAGAAGAAGAAGATAATAATAAGGAAAAGTAAAATAATATCACAAGTAATTATCAAGTGAAAGAGAAATCACTTCTATTGTAGCCGTATTGGTTGACAAAGGGAATAATGAAGATCACTACATCCTTGAAGAAGTCATTGAAGTTCTCATTGAAGCAATTTTCTATAATGACAAATCATATCAATCAAGGCATCAAAGAATTTGGGGATCTCTTATTATCTGTCAAGAACTATATGACCAAGACCTTCACTACAAAGGATTTGAATGAAGGGCTATTCTCAACAATTACATGTACTTTTGAAGATGACAACGTATGGGTAATTGGCAATGGAGCTTCCAGACATATGATAGGTGAGAATGGAAAACTAAAGACCATATCAAAATGAATGTCTTCTTATTTAGTTGAGCTTGGAGATAAAAAGAACTATGCAAAAAGAGGAATTATATCAACCAAGTTGGAGCTCGAAGATAAAAGAAACATACATCTCAATAACATCCTGTTGTAGCGGCTGCAACAACCTCCAAAATTTTGTCTTGCATCCAATTTCAGAGCCTCCCTTGGGTTTTTACTTGATGTTTTCAAGCACTTGGTCTCATCCCGTGAGCTCGTGTTGAGTCTTTGCACCCTCCTCACTGGACCATTCAAAGGAAAACTCTTTCCATGTTGGTCGCAATGTCACACTTGCAACCATGTTTCTGGTCATGCACATGGTCTCGCTTCGTGTATACAAGTTGTATTCTCTATGTAAACATCCGTTGCAGTCACACACGAAGTTGTATGCATTGTCGTGCAAGCATCATCGTGGTCGTTCAGCGATCTATCACAAGCGTCGCACTTTGTTGCTCGCACCATTGTTCAATCATGTCGAGTGTATGTTGTCTTGATGGTTTGAGATGTCTTGTCATCAAGTTATGTTGAGTGTATGTTCGCAAGGTCGTGTATGCAAAAATTCACTCGCTCACACACTTAGTCATTTTGTTGAAGTTCTAATGACCAGATCAACCTCCAATAGTCAGATCTCCACCCTAGAATCGTCTCGATCGATTGTCACCCAAAACAACATAGAAGTGTCCAACAAGCCATTTCAATATGCGTTGCCCACAATCTAATCAACCAACCCTCCTGTTTCTCAACCGGAGAGTTTGACCGGACAGTGACCTCGAGACTCAGTCCCCTAAAATATTGCGCAGTTTTTCTAGTCAACCACCTAGTCAACCAGTTGGCTGATCACCTAGAAAACTGTGCAGATTTCATGAGCAGTCCCTCAGTTGCCCAGCACCCCGCTCAACTTAGAAACTACGCAGAGGTGTTTAGTAGGTGAGCCTCCCAATAATTACACAGTTTTTGTCACCCGCAATCCCATAGCCCACCGTCGGCTCCCTGAAAAAAATGTGCATTTTTCCCCAGCAAGCCTGCTGCAGCTCGCTACCAGCTCCTCGGAGCAATTGCGCAGTTTTGTTGCCAAGCCCCTCTGCTGCCTGCATTGCTTCCCTCAAGAAATTTCACAGATTTTCCCTCCAGCCGAGCCAGATCCCGTGGATAGTCACTACCGATCCAGATTGTCCATCTCAGTCTCCTAGTGACTTCTGCGCAATTTTCACCAGCAGTGCCTGGAGCCTACATCCCAGCTTGAAACTTACCTTGCACAGTTTCATAGCCTTGTCCTCTCTCCTGGTCACCTGCATCTGAAAGCGAATGACAATGCATCATGGTAGACTAGGAGGTTTATGGATTTGATGTCGTCTTGTCATGAGTGATTGCAGATATAGGTACATGGATGAGACACAACGTGACGACAAACGAGATGAATAAGGAGAGCACATGCAAGGAGATTTGTTCGCGAACAGACGAACGAACGATGCATGCGAGCATATTTTCTCGTGAACAAACGATGCATGCAAGGATATTTTTTCGTGAATGGACGATGCATGCAAGGAGATTTTTTCACGAATGGATGAACATGCGAGGAGATCTTTTCGCAAACAAATGAACATGTGAAGCATGAAGAAGTACAAACAAAGGAGAGACATGCACATGCAACATTAAGTGAACACCAAGACCATTGAAGACTCCACACACCTTGCCATGTGGAGGTGAAGCTACGATACACCAAGTGCATATCCATCACTTAGCAACACTGCAGCTCGATATGCACACCAACAACAACATGAACATACCAGCACTGTTGTGTCAAGTTGTGTCATGAGTCATGTCGACCACATTACCGCTGTGGGCTATATTGATGTAAATCAAGGTAATGTAACGTGGAAGTCCGAGAGACCCACATGTCATATGAAGAGTCATGCAAAGCTAAAGAGTCAAATAAGTGGAACAATCATGAGGGAAGTCGAACAGTCATAAGGGCCAATTTCACCCTTGGCTATAAATACCCCCTCATTTGTACATGCAAAGGACTTTTTCACCTTGGCTCCTCCCACATATCCTTGAGAGTCTGTAATATTTTCTTTGAGGAGCGAGCAGTGGCCTCAACGCCCCTCTTACGGGGTTAGTGATGTATGGTGTACTGATGTGTCTTGGAACTTTCACTTAATTCAGAATCCTGATAATAGGCCAACACATTTTCAAACATGTATTGTCATTTTTTGTAAGGCTAATCTTGGAACACTTGTAATGCAAGTTTCTTTAACCTGTGTTAAAACAATTGAATTATTTCGGTTGCTCTAATACATATATTTATGAAAATGTGTTGTATAAGTTGTTAACAATGTCTTTCCCATGTGGGCTGCCTCACTGGACATCAGACAAAACCTTTCCCATGAACTTGTTATAACGACCATCACACTCGCGCGGACTACTCCGTTGAGTGTTGTACGTGCTATCCCTTCTTCTGTGTTGTGACTGCTGCATCTGTCTAGAATAATCTACCAGAAGTTGCACACGTCCTGTTGTGTTGTGTGTCTCTGATAGAGTTGGGACTCCTCCCTTTCGACTAGAGACTCACTTCCACCCTCTCCCTCTACGGTGAAATAACCTTGAAAAAAGTAACACTAGCACTCACCAGGCACATGAACCTCATTGTTCGAAGATGAAGTAGACCACTCTCACGTACTAACAAGAAAGAGATAAGGCATATCTTTAAGATAATGGCAACCGGGCCATTGTACCTAATGTGACTCCTACACCAAACGATGTGAGTTCTATTCGGGACTTCATACCAGGGAGATCCCCTAAATGTTGGTGGGTTCAGCATCGTCAACACATCCTATATGTCCCAGGTTTGAAGAAAAAAATACTTTCCCTTTATTGTCTAGAGGGTAAAGGAGATATAATTTCTTTTGTTGATGGAAAAGTTATGGTATGGGGTAAATCATTGGGATTTGTGAGGGAAGACTCTATAGATTACTTACACCTCTCTCTTAAGTGTTGGTTCACCTTTAAACCAATCCATGTGAACTTTAGCATAGGAGGTTTTGACACCATCATTACAAAATCTTACCATATTTAAACTCAATGGTGAATGGCATCCCTGAACTGAAGCAAGAGAATGAAGGAATTTGTAAGGGATGCACATTAGGAAAAAATGATGTAGAAATTCCTTGTAGATTCAAATTGCAATTTGTAATATGCTAAAATAATTGACTTGAATCTACTCTACTCATCAGCAGAAACAATAAATGATCGATGAAATCATGAATCATAAAAGAGAAATAATTCAATCACACATAACACAATAAGTTTCTGGGGAAAGCCACAACTAAAAGCCCTTGCTATATGTATATTGCATTAATCAAGATATATGAGAAGATTACAATGCTTTTCTCAAGCCCGAGCAACATCTACGTTATCTCTATCTATCTCACTACTTCTCAGACAAGCTCAAGCCAATACTTAGCCAATTCTGCTACCTTCCAAACTCCTATTTCCTTGCGCAGTTTCCTAGGGAATTAGCCCATATTTAATTGGGAAATTCCTCAATTATGAATTGCGCAATCCTTATAGGCCTTATTTTGATTGCATGCACCACTTGTACAATTTGGATGATTATACAACTGATAGTACGCTGTCCTTGAACTCCAATATCAACTGGGTCTTTCTCTGATCTAACATGCATGAGTTAATTATGAGTGAATCTTCAGTTTACTGGTTGATTAGTGTTGGTTACACCCCACTACTGCATGTTACACCCCATAACTAGAACTCCCACTAATTCCTCCATCAGTTGGAACTAGTTTAACTGAATTTAACTCATTTAGACTTAATTAAATAATTACAACTCAAAATAAGCTCAACCAGGGATCCTAAAAACTAGGAGACACTCTACATGAATCTAGTTAGACCCTCAACTTGAAATAATTGATCCAACTAATTCAAATTAACTTAGTTAATTATTACAAGTTGTCATGAGAATTCCTAATTTAATTCAAGGACAAAATTTAATTAGGATTTTCTTGTTGCATTTTCAACACTCCCTCTCAACAAGAAAGGGATTGCCTGCTACCCTGATCCTACCTTTGTGAAACTCGAATTTGCATCCTGACAATGCCTTTGTCAAAATATCTACATCATGCTCCTCTGTAGGATTGTACTCCAGCAACATGATTCTCCTCTGCACACAATCTTGTAGATGGTGATACCAGATGTTGATATGGTTGGACCGATCATGAAAAACTGGATTCTCAAAGAGTTTGATACAACTCTGATTGTCACACTAAATCACTATAGGATCCATATGCTGACCAAATAATTCATCCAGATAGACTCACAAGTTGCTTGACTAACATCCATGTACTTTTCTTATGCCAAACTAAGTGTAATTGATCTCTGCTTCCTGTTGTACCAAGAAACTGTTGTTGACCCAATATTGAAGATTCCCCCTGATGGGATCTTTCTGTCAGATGGATTTCCTGCATAAACTGCATTTGTGAAGGCTTAAAGCTTCACTCCCTCTGTCTATTTGTACCAAAGACCATACTAAGTGATGCCTTTGAGGTATCTCAAAACATGTTTAACTGCTTTCCAATAAAGTTTGGTTGGCTTAACCATGGCTTGATTAAGCTGGTTAACTGCAAAACACATGTATGGTCGTGTGTTCACAAAATACATAAGTGAACCCACAAGTTTTCTATAAATAGTAGCCTCCACTACACTTGAAGTAGCATCTTCCTTCCTGCAATTACCTACTAGAGGAGTCTCCATGGGTTTGCTGATCTCCATCTGGAACCTCTTGAGTATCTCTTTGGCATACTTGTCCTGAGAGACAAATAGTTCCTCATCTCCTTTCCATACTTTCATACCAAGAAAGTAATGCATGAGCCCCAGGTCCTTCATCTCGAATTCTCTTGAAAGATCCTCTTTGCAAGATTTTGTCAACTTCTCATCACCTGTTAGGATCAAATCATCGACATATGATACTATAATCAACAATTTACCTTCAACCACAATATGGTAAAGGTTCGCATCTGCTTCACTTTTGGTGAAGCCCAACCTGGTGAAATAGTTTTCAATTCTGGTGTACCAAGCATGAGGCACTTATTTTAGTCCATATAATGCTCAATTGAGTCTGCACACATGCGATTCTCTATTGAAGGTCTCAAATCGTTCCGGATGCTCAATATATGTCTCTTCCTCAATCATAGCGTTGACGAATGTTGTCTTCACATCCATCTGATGTATCTACCATCCCATATGCGCTGACAGTGCTAGAATTGATCTCATTGAAGAGTACATTGCTACTGGAGCAAAGGTCTCATCATTATCAATTCCCTCCACCTGAGAGAACCCTATGGACACAAATCTAGCCTTATGTTTCTCGACACTCCAATATGTTGCTTGTTTTACCTTGTAAATCCATTTGGAACTCATCACTGAATTGTCTGATGGTCTTGGGACCACTTCCCAAAAAATATTTATGATAATGGAGTCATACTCCTCAGCCATGGCATCAAACCATATTGGTTTTTGCACTACTTCCTCGAATGAGGATGGCTCAACCTCCACACTCTTGCTCATCAGAGCCATGTAGCCAATGTATCGATCTTGTGACCTCCTGTTAGGTCCCTATGATACTAGTGATTCCCCCATTACTATTGTCATTGTATCCCTTATTGTTATTTTTGTGCCCCTATTGTCCCCATATTGTTATTATTGTGCCTTTATATTATTATTGTTAGGTCGGCTTTGGTTATATTGTGACCCCTTAGACTCCTATATATAGAAAGGAGGTTTTGTCATTTGAATCAACTTAGAATTGTTCATTTGTGTAATGTAAAGGAGGTTTCCCCCTCTAAGAGGCTTATTTCTAAGGCATTGATCTATCTTTTCAATCTTTTTGTGAGCTGGTTTCATAACATTTGGTATAAAAGCTTTGGATTCTAGGGTTTCGCTGCTCCAAACAAGTCATCGTGGAATTTTTGCTATAAATTTTTTTTGCAACGTTTCAGAACCCAAAAACAACACCCATTTGAGACGAAATCTCATTGAACCTCTGGCCCGAATTTTAGATCTTAACTCGCTACATTTTCAGAGATATAATCTGAGGAAGTTAGGGTTTTTGCAGACCCCCGAATTACATTCCAAACATGTGACCTTGGGAAAATCATCATAACTTTCGCTCTGAGCATCAGATTGAAGTTTCGTAAGAAGTTATAGAAAGAGGACGGACTGTAGTTTTTTGGGTATCATTTTTTAGAACCTAAGGTTGAAACAGCACCCGCAACACGTCGTACAAGTGCGCTCTACTAAATTAGTCTATACTCAAGTCATCGTGGGAGATTTGGAATAACTCTTCATTGGAGAAGCCAATCTTGATCAGACTTGTGGGGTTAGAAAGATTACTCAGAGGGTTACCACAGGAAGAAATTTTGGACTTTGGAGATCCAAAATTACAAAGATACATCAGATTCAATATTGAGCTCCTACAAAGTGAAAAAATGTGTGTAGTTTTTTTTAAATTTTTGCATAAGCTTGGTTTGAAAAATTAGTTTGAAGGAATTCAAAGGGCATAGTGAATAATTATTATCGCTAATTGATGCCCCGAAGAAAGAAAACGGAAACACCTAGTAAGCAACCTGAAAGCTCTAGCATGACTCATGAAGAAGATGAAGAAATGCAACATGATATATCAAAATTACGAGACTAAGTGCAACAAATTTCACTCGCACAAAAAGTAACAGAAGCTAAGATGCATGGTTTAAAGAAAGATGTAGAAGCTAAGATGTATGGCGTGGAAGCTAAGATGGATGGTTTAAATAAATGTGTAGAAGCTAAGATGAATGATGTGGGATCTAAGATGGATGGCATGGAAGCTAAGATGGATGACGTGGAAGCTAAGATGGATGATTTAAAGAAAGGCATGGAAGATTTGAAGACATATTTGAAGACAGATTTGACAAAGTTTATACAAGAAATGCTTACTAATGGTGAAAGGGTAGTAAAGGAAACTCACGATGAGAACAAAAGAAATGTTAATCATGATTTCATAGACTCTAACGTTGGATCGAAGAACCAACATATTTCAAAGATAAATATGAGGAAGTTTGATGGCAAGGATCCTGGAACATGGATACTATAGATTGAACAATTTTTCGATCTCCATAATGTGCAAAACACACAAAAGGTACGCATTACAACTTTATATTTGAAACCAAATCAGTTTGTATGGTATCGATGGCTTTGCTCTCGTAAACAAATTGTCACTTGGGCTATTTTTTCGGATGAAATGATAGCACATTATGAGGATACAAAAAGAAACACTTTTTTTAGCGAATTGATAAATCTAAAACAAAAGGGTTCAATGATGGAGCACATTGAGGACTTCCAAAAATTGAATATAAGGGTAAAAGATATTCTAGAGGAGCATATGATTGATGTGTTCATAGGGACTTTAAAAGATAACATCCAACATGAGGTTCGCCTTTGGGAACCAGATTCATTGGAGAAGGAATTCAGGTTGGAAAGAAAAATGGAAAGCAAAATTATGGAAACAAGGAAACCTACCACTCACAATCATAAAGATGGAAGTGTTGCTGCCCCTAGCCATCCACAACCTACAAGGTTGACACCACAACAATTGGAAGAAAAAAGAGCAAAAGGGCTTTTTTACAATTGTGATAGAAAATACACTAAAGGTCATAAATGTGCTGAGAAGAAATTATTTTACATAGATTGTGAAGAAGAGGGAAAAAAGGAAAAAGAAACTTCAAAAGAAGTGGATATACACCAGGAACAAACCTTAGAAAAAGAAGAAATAAATCTGACCATATCTTGTAATGCATTAGCTGGGATTACCACTCCTCAAACTATCAAGATAGAAGGGCATATCAAGAAGAAAAAGGTAATAGTGTTGATTGATTCGGGAAGAACTCATGATTTTATTCATTGTAAGATAGCCAAGGAATTGAATTGCTTCCTTTATCTAGCACCATAGTGTCAAGTGATGGTTGCAAGTGGAGGAACCATAAATTTCTAAGGAAAGTGCCATAATATCAAGCTATGCATGGGAGAATATTTGTTGAATAGCCCAATGCTTTACATTCCAATGGGTGTTGTTGATGTTGTACTAAGAACCCAATTGCTACAATCCTTGGGTACAATAGCTTTTAATTTTCAAGAACTTTTCATGAAATTCTCTTCAGAAGGAAAGGAAGTTGAATTAAGGGGTATCACAGGGAAATCAGGAAAGATAATTAGCTCTAACGGAATGACAAATCTTCTAAAGAAAGAACAACGAGGCATAATTGCACAATTATGTTCACTAGAGGTTCCCACATCGAAATCATCCATTTCTCTAGATCTCCAAAAAGTGTTGGACAATCATTCCAAGGTATTTGAGACTCTCAAAGGCCTCCCACATATTCGTGATCATGATCATGCTATTAATTTGATTCCAGGAAGTGTTCCTCCAAACATCAAGCCTTACAGATATCCCTATGTCCAAAAAAATAAAATTGAACGTATGGTTGCAAAAATGCTAGAGGCTGGTATAATTCAACCTAGTCAAAGTTCTTTCTCTACTCCAGTAGTATTGGTTCACAAGAAGGATGGATCATGGCGCATGTGTCCAGATTATAGGGAGCTCAACAAGCTCACTATTAAAGATAAATTTCCCATTCCTATCATTGATGAATTATTGGATGAATTGAATTGATCAATTTACTTCACCAAGTTGGATCTTCGTTTAGGATATCATCAAATCAGAATGAAGACGAAGACATTCCAAAAACAACATTTAGAACTCATGAGGGTCATTATGAATTTTTGGTCATGCCTTTTGGCCTTACTAATGCACATTCTACATTTCAAGGTTTGATGAATTCTATTTTCAAACCCTTCCTTAGAAAATTTGTGTTAGTATTTTTTGATGATACACTAATCTACAGCAAGTCTTGGAAGGATCGTGTCCAACATGTTGACATGGTGCTCAAACTATTGGAGGAGAAATAATTATATGCAAAAATATCCAAATGTTTATTTGGAGTACAAGAGATGGAATATCTGGGTCATATTGTATCTCATGAAGGTGTTAAGGTAGACCCTAGCAAAATTAAAACCATTAAGGAATGGAAAATTCCCACATCGCATCTATGAGGATTTCTCGGGTTGACAGGTTATTATCGCAAGTTTGTAAGAATTATGGGAGAATAGCAGCACCTCTAACAACATTATTGAAGAAAGATGCATTTTCATGGACTCCAGAATCAATGAAGGCCTTTGAACATCTTAAAGAGGCAATGTGCCAAGCACCAATCTTAGCTACACCAGACTTCACAAAAACATTTATTGTGGAATGTGATGCCTCAGGAAATGGAATTGGTGCTATTTTAATGCAAGAAGAAAGACCCATTGCTTTCGAAAGTCGTCCAATCAAAGGAAAGTATTTACACAAAGCTATTTATGAGAAGGAAATGTTGGCAATACTACATGCACTTAAGAAATGGCGACCCTACCTAATGGGAAGACACTTCAAGGTAAAAACAGATCATTATAGTCTTAAATACTTTTTAGAACAAAGATTATCTTCAGAAGAGCAACAAAAATGGGTCACAAAGATGTTGGGTTATGACTTTGAAATCACCTACAAAAAAGGGAAGCAAAATTTTGTGGAAGATGCACTCTCAAGAAAGGATGAGGATATGGAAGAATTTCTTTGCGCCGTTTTTATTATCCAACCAGATTGGATAAATGAATCAAGGGATGAATGGAAGAATGACGAGGAAGTGTGGGCACTCATTCAAAAGATACAACAAGATCCCAGTACATTTGATACATTTAGCTGGAAAAATGATTCGTTATGGTACAAGGATCACTTATACCTATGTAATAATTCACAACTCAAACAAAAGATTCTTAGGGAATTGCACACCTCTCCCTTAGGAGGGCACTCAGGATTTATAAAAACCTACCACAGGGTGAAGAAGGTTTTTTTTTGGGATGGCCTTAAATCGGATATTCAAAATTTTGTGGCAGAATGTTGGTTTGCCAACAAAAAAAAGTTGAAACAATTAAGACCCCAGGACTATTACAACCTTTATCCATTCCAAGCCAACATTGGGAGGAGGTTTCAATGGATTTTATCACAGGTTTACGTAAGTCCGAAGAAAAGAGTGTTATCATGGTGGTAGTTGACAGACTTACCAAGTATGCACACTTTTGAGCATTATCTCATCCATTTAAAGGGAGTACAGTTTCTACTACATTTATGGAAACAATTCAAAAGCTACATGGAAACCCAAAGATTATTGTAAGCGACAGAGATCCCATTTTCACTGGAAATTTTTGGACATAATCATTTTCTTATCTTGGCACTCAGTTAGCTCATAGCTCATCTTATCATCATCAATCTAATGGGACAAATAAGATAGTAAACACATTTTTGGAAGGATATATTCGCTGCTTTGTATTTGATAAACAAACACAATGGGTCAAATGGTTGCCTCTGGCTGAATGGTGGTATAACACTTCCTTCCATATTGCAACAAAAATGATCCCATTTATGACACTTTATGGATATCATCCACCATCCATCACATCATATTTAAGAGAAAATTCTAAGGTTCAAGCAATGGAATATCACATCGAGCATCAGCGACAAGTTCTCCAACTCTTAAAGGATAACCTCACCTTCGCACAAAATATAATGAAACAAGAGGTAGATCAACATCGCAGTGAAAGAAGTTTTGATGTAGGTGATTGGGTATTCCTACGACTACAACCATATAAACAAATGTCCCTCAAGCAAGCTAAGAATGATAATAAATTATCACCAAAGTATTATGGTCCGTACAAGGTGTTGCAAAAGATAGGTATTGTGGAATACAAATTGGAGCTTCCTGCAACTTCCCGAGTGCACCCAGTTTTCCATGTTTCATGCTTAAAGAAGGTTATAGGTGACAAGATTCCAGTTCAAACAATATTGCCATAACTTGATGAGGAAGGAAAAATCATATTGGAACCTGAAGAAGTCAAAGAAACAAGAACTCGACAGCTACGAAATCGATCAATTTCAGAGTATCTCATCAAGTGGAAGAACTTACCCGTTGAATATTCCACATGGGAGGATGAGAATTTTATACAGAAGCATCCAGAACTACTCAAGCGTTGAGGAAAACACTTTTTTGAAGGAGAGGGGCATGTTAGGTCCCTATAATACTAGTGATTCCCCCATTACTATTTTCATTGTATCCCTTATTGTTATTGTTGTGCCCCTATTGTCCCCATATTGTTATTATTGTGCCTTTATATTATTATTGTTAGGTCGGATTTGGTTATATTGTGACCCATTAGACTCCTATATATAGAAAGGAGGTTTTGTCATTTGAATCATCTAAGAATTGTTCATTTGTGTAATGTAAAGGAGGTTGCCCCCTCGAAGAGGCTTATTTCTAAGGCGTTGATCTATCTTTTCTATATTTTTGTTAGCTGGTTTCATAACACCTCCTCTGCCTGTGATGTGATATGGGTGCTCCCACTTTCTCTCTAGCATCATGCATAAAACTATCAGCCTCTTTGGTGTGCTTCCTTCCATCTCTAGAAGTCTCTGCATGAGTGGGTGCTTCCACTCTCTGTTCCTCTACATGTGGCTTCTCCACATCATCTTGAGGTTCCTCCTTTGGAGCTAAAATCTCCTCATGTGCATGTAACTGAAGCTCCCTCTAAAGGGAAAATCCCATGGCCTTCTCTTCATCGAACTTCATATTTCTACTAACCACTGTAATCTTGTTGGATGGCAAGTACACCTGATAATTGTGATGTGTATCAATGTACCCCACAAATATGCCCAACTTAGTTGTTGGCTCCAGATTTTTCTGTGCATCATTGGTAACATGACAGTAGACTCTTGAACCAAGATACTGAAGTGTGCCACATCTGGTTTCTTACCTGAAAAATCTTGTTTTGGTGTACTCATCCCGAGAATTTGATGAGGGCTTATTTTCTACAAATAAACAACCGTGTTTCATGCTTCAACCCATAAGTGAAATGATAGGCCCTAATCATGTAACATCACCTGTTCAATTCCCACAATACTTTTGTTCTTCCTTTCAGCCACTCCATTCTGTTGTGGGTTATCGGGTGCTATTAAATCTCATCGAATGCCTTATGATGCACAAAATTTCTTGAATTCCTTTGACACATATTCTCCATCGTTATCACTTCTGAGAGCTTTAACTTTCCTGCCAGTATCTTCCTCGACAAGTGCTTTAAATTCAAAAAATTTAGCGAAAATATGATCTTTCTTCTGCATGAAGAAAATCCAACACTTGCAAGAAAAATCATCAACAAATATTACATAATACATGTGTTTGGCCATGGATGTTGTCAAGAATAGTCCACACACATGTGAGTGAACTCTATCAAGGATCGCTTGTGCTCGAATGTGTTTATCATGAAAGTAAGCTTTGGTGTACTTCCCCAATGTACATCTCTCTGCTCTATTGTACCTTGGGAAGTCCTGTAGAAATTTGTTGCATGATCTTCAAAGCTCTATGGTGCAAGTGACCCAATATTCTATTCCACAACTCACCGATGTGTTAGCTCTGCACCTTCTCTGATTTTGTTCTCAAAGCATCACAATCTTATACATCTAATTTGAAGAGGTTCTTCACTCGAACCCCAATCTGCATCACCTATCCATAGGCTATGTGACAAAGGAAATCCTTTCCCTTGCTAAATATCACATCGTAGCATTGGTCCTCCAACATGGAAATTGAAACCAAATTCTTGTTCAAACCTGGAACATACATGACATATTTTAATGTGAGAGGAGAACCAAACTCCCTCTAAAAAGGTAATAGTATCGATATCGGTTGCGCTATACCTCTCATAGTCTCCCATCTTGATGTGCATATGGAGGTCCTTCTCCTCCAAGTTAGTGAAGAACTCTTTGTTGTCGGTCATATGGAATGAGGCTCCACCATCCAGGTACCCCACACTACCCATCATCGATGTCACCATGCAAGAGATGAGGGTGAAATCTAGTTTGAATTGTGAAGCAAGAGCTTCACCTACCACTCTTCCTAACGGCTTTTTACCGACCTTCTTGTGTGGACACTTTGTGGCATAGTTTCCTAGCTCGTGATAGTGAAAACATTTAATCTTTGACATGTCCTTCTTCTTTCCGCCTTGACTGGAATATGATTTGGAATGGGATGACTTCCCCTTCCCTTTCTTCACCTTTCCAGCTAAGGCACAATTCTCCTCATCATCATGCTTGGATGAGGATCCATCTCTGGTGTTCCATTGAATCTCTTCTTGTACCAAGTCGGACCACAATCACTCCCACTCTGGTAGCTTCTCCCTCCCATTAACTGAGTCCTGTTAGTTGTGCTAGCTCTTGGGAAGTCCTAGAAGTGCTAGGCTCACTAAATCATCTTTAGCAACTACAACACTGACACTTCCAAGCTCATCCCGACATTGGGTGAACTTGGTCAAGTAATTCGATATTGAGTCACCCTTCTCCATCTTGATCTTTCTGAGCTTGTCCTTTAATGCCAACTTCCTATGGTCATTGTTGTTTTAAAATAGGTCTATCAAGTCCTTCCAAATTGTAAATGGAGTTTCCTTACCATGGAGGTTCGAGACAATATGATCTCGAACTCCTTCTACGATAATCCTTCTCACCTTTGCCACACACTTTCTCCATTCTACCATATCTTGAGCATTAGTTGACTTAGGAATATCTTTGTCTATGAATTCCTTAAGCACGTTATCTTCCAATAGTGCCTCCATCCTTTGCTTCTAAGAAATATAGTTTGAACTACCCTCAAGGGCATATTAGAGTCTTAATCCGTAGAAAAACATCCTACTGGCTCTGAAGTATAAGACAGCAAATTCGATTTCTCCTACAAAAGACAAACTCTTATTCTCCTGTTTTATACTGATTTTAGCTCTATTACCATGTAGAAATTCCTTGTAGATTCAAAATGTAGATTGTAATTTGTTCAAATAATTGACTTGAATATACTATACTCATCAACAAAAACTATAAATGATCGATGGAATCACAAAGCATAAAAGAGAAAGAATGCAATCACACACAACACAATAATTTTCTGGGGAAAGCCAGAAGGTAAAAACCATTGCTTTCTGTATATTGCAATAATCAGAAAATATGAGAATATTACAATGCTTTGCTCAAGCTCGAGCAACTTCTACACTATCATTATCTATCTCACTACTTCTCAGATAAGCTCAAGCCAATACTTGGTCAATTATCCTGCCTACCAAGCTCCTGTTTCCTTGCGCAATTTCCTAGGGAATTAGCCCATATTTAATTGGGAAATTCCTCAATTATGAATTGCGCAATCCTCATATGCCTTCCTCTGATTGCATGCACCACATGTACAATTCATATGATTATGCAACTGATAGTACATTGTCCCTGAACTCAAATCTCAACTGGGTCTTTCTCTGATCTGACATGCATGAGTTAATTATGAGTGAATCTTCAGTTTATTAGTTGATCAATGCTAATTACACCCCACTACTAGATCTCCCACTAATTCCTTCATTAGTTGGAACTAGTTTAACTGAATTTAAATCAGTTAGACTGAAATAAATAATTACAACTCAAAATAAACTCAACTAGGGATCCTAAAAAGTAGGAGACACTCTACATGGCTATAATTAGACCTTCAACTCGAATTAACTAAGACAACTAAGTCAAATTAACTTAGTTAACTATTACAAGTTGTCATGAGATGTGGAATTACAATTTAATTCAAGGAAAAAATTAATTTAGGATTTTCTTGTTGCATTTTCAACAAAGTGAAGAAACCTTTTGGAAGTAATACTATAAGATCTAAGGAAATTGTGGATCTCATTCACCGCGATGTTTGTGGTCCTATGAATACAAAACCATTGGGAGGTCATTTGTACTATGTAACTTTCATTGATGACCACTCAAGAAAGACTTGGATTTATCTTCTTAAGTCCAAGGATGAAGTATTTGATGAATTTCAAGATTTCAAGGCAGAAGCAGAGAATCTTATAGAAAGGAAGATAAAAGTGCTAAGATTTGAAAATGGAGGGGAATACACATCAAAAGAACTCATTGATTTTTGTAAGGAGGTTGGAATTAAGAGGAATTGACAGTTGCATACAACCTTGAACAATTGAAGTTTGTATTAGAGCTATGTTGCATGTTAAGAATTACCTAAATTTATGTGGGTGAAGCATCCAAAACAACAGTTTATATTTAAAACCAAAGTCCTTATAAGATACTTGACAACATGACTCCTAAAGAAGCGTTTACTGGAAGAAAACCATGTGTATATCATCTCTGAATATTTGGCTACCTTGTTTACATTCACATTCCAAAAGATAAGAGGAAGGAATTGGATCCTACATGCATGAAGGGAATATTTGTTGGTTATAGTGCCTCGTGAAAGGCATATAAAATCTATAATAAGGAAGGTCACCAAATTGAAGTAAGTAGAGATGTTATTTTTGATGAGAACATTGCCTACAAGAATTCTAAATATCTTTGTATTGATTCCCATGATGAAGACCTACCAATATTTGAATAATGTCCAAGGGAAGAAGAAGATAATATTCCTAATTATGAAGAAAAGGTCCCAATAAACCTATGCAACAAGTCATAATCCATGAATCTCATAAGAGACCCGTTTGGTTAACATATACTCTTTAGGAAGTAGAAGGACATGTTGCAACTAAAGGAACATTCAGGGAAATTGAAAAGCCAAAAATATATTTGAGGTATTCAATCTATATGACAAAATTTATTGAAGCAAAACCATCCTCTTTTGAATAAGTCATCAAACATTAAGAATGGAAAGATGCCATGAAATAAGAATATCAATCTATAATGAAAAATGGAGTTTGGGAAATTATTCCTAGGCCGAATAACAAATATATTGTAACTTCCAAATGGATCTACAATACGAAACACGCAACATATGGAAGCATTGAAAAGTACAAAACAAGGTTTGTGGCTAGGGTTTTTCTCAACAAGAAGGCATCGACTATGAAGAAACATTTGCTCCCACAACAAGATACACAACAATAAGATCATTAATCTCTTTGACACCAACTATGGGATGGAACATCCATCAAAAGGATGTCAAGACAACTTTCCTAAATGGTACCATTGATGAAGAAATATATATTGAAAAACCCTTGGAATTTGAAGTACATAGTAAAGAAACTCATGTTTGCAGGCTGAAGAAGGCACTTTATGGTCTTAAAAAATCCCCAAGGGCTTGGTATGCTAGAATGGATACATATCTACAAAGGATTAGTTTTTCAAGGAATCCTGCAGTTCTAAATCTTTATATAAAATTACTGAAGGACGTGTTAGAGAAATCTATAGAGATGCCAGTTAAACGGTTTCTCTTATTATGACATTAACTTGTGATGTTATTATTATTTTTAGTTCTCTTTGTTATGCTCTTAATCGTGCAAGACGATACCAGAATACCAAATATGCGAAGAAATATACCCATAACATAGAACAATGAGAAATAACAGCAAGTACTTTATTATTCAGAAAGCAATTTTCACTTGCCTCTTCGAGGGGGCAACCTCCAATAGAGCAGAGCTCGATTACAAAATAAGACACGATGCTCCTCGAGGGGAGGCTCTATCCTTTATATAGGATTCATACATCCAATACCATGGGAAAATACCATGGTTCTTATGAATACCATCTATCTAATACCATGGCCCATTTGCAACTAACTGTGGTCCCTTCATTAAATGCGGGTTAACCACTTACAATTATTAATATGGGCTTTATTGACTCTTTACTTAACTATAAATATGACTCGAACCTATTACATAAACAAGGGGGTTAGGGTGGGACCCTAACATGCCCTCCCCCATAAGAATAGCCTTTTCCTCAAGGCTAAAGCTGTGGAAACTGCTGAAGAATAGTGGTTGGTTCCCAGGTTGCATCTTCCGGAGAGGTGTCTTTCCACTTGATAAGGACTTCCTTGATCATGCAGCCACGTAGGTTCCTTTCTCGTGTATCAAAAACCTGTTCAGGTTGGAGCCATATTGGCCCTTCTTCATCCAGCTTAGGTAGACTGGTTTGAATTCTGCAATTGTTCCCAATCACTTTCTTGAGGCATGAGACATGGAAAATTGGATGGATTTTTGCAGTGGGTGGCAAAGCTAGCTTGTAGGCAACTTCTCCAATGCGTTGAAGTACTTGATATGGTCCTTAGAATTTTGGAGATAGTTTCTGAAAACCCTTGTATTTGAGTGATGTTTGCTTATATGGTTGCAGCCTCAAAAATACCTGATCTCCTTCTTGAAATTGGCATTTGAGCGATGTTGATGTACCTGTTGATTCAGGCGGTTTTGAGCTTGGTGAAGATTCTCTCTAAGGTGGGCCAGCATGGTTGTGCGGTTTTGTAGGAGTTGATCTACTACTTGTACCTTCGAGCATCCCTTGACATAAGAAGTAGGGGAAGGAGGGAGTTGACCATAAACTGCTTCATATGGAGTCATTTTGGTGGTGGCATGATAGTTGGTGTTATACCACCATTCAGCTAGAGGTAACCATTGTACCCAGAGATGTTGCTTTTCAGAAGTGAAACACCTAAGGTAGGTTTCCAGACATTTGTTGACTGCTTCAGTTTGACCATCAGTTTGTGGATGATAGGAAGTACTAAGTTGTAGTTGGGTACCTTGTAGTTAGAAGAGTTCTTGCCAAAAGTTACTGGTGAAGACCGAGTCACGATCAGACATAATGGAAGTGGGCATGCCATGCAATTTGAAGATCTGATCCATGAAAGATTGAGCGACCAAAGTTGGTGTAAAAGGGTGGGGTAGGGCGCAAAAATGAGCATACTTAGAAAGTCTGTCCACAACCACCATGATGACTGACTTGTTTCCTGACTTTGGAAGACCAATAATGAAATCCATAGAAACCTCCGTCCATATTGAGGTCGGGATGGGCAATGGTTGTAATGTGCTTGGGGATTTGACTGTCTCTCCTTTGTGGCGTTGACAGACGTCGCATTCAGCTACAAAATTAAGAATGTCCTTTTTCATGCTTGTCTAAAAAAAATCTCCGAGTGTGAGCATATGTCTTCTGAAAGCCTGAATGTCCTGCAATGGGAGATGAGTGAAACTCTGAGAAAATGCGGCTTTTGAGGGTGGATGTTGGTGATATTACTACTCTGTCCTTGTAGCAAAGAATCTCATCCTGCCACGAGTAGCTCGCTGTGGATTTTGGATCCGCCTGAAATTGATTAATGAGTTGGGAGAGCCAGGGATGTGAAAACCATTCCTTGCTAGCCTCTTCAATCCATTCGGGAATGGGAAGGGAAATTGCGAGTAGGGTACTTTCCTCCTCAAATTGGCGAGATAACACATCGACTACAATATTTTCGTGTCCTTTCTTGTAAATTATCTCATAATCATATCCCAACATTTTGGCGAGCCATTTATTTTATTGTGGTGAGGACAGGTGTTCCTCCAAAAAATATTTAAGGCTTTGATGGTCTGTGCGGATTTGGAAACGTCGCCCCAATAAGTATGGTCACCAGGTATCTATTGCATGTAAGATGGCCATCATCTCCTTCTCATAGGTAGATTGTCCCAGATTCTTCCCACTTAGTTGTTGGCTCGTGAAGGCTAAGGGACGACCTCCCTGCATTAATATCAGCCCAATACCTGTACCCAAAGAAACACATTCAATCACAAAACATTTGGTGAAGTCAGGTAGTGCTAAGATTGGAGTGGAACACATGGCATGTGTGAGAGCTGTGAAGGCCTATTATGCTTCATCATTCCAGAGGAATGGATTTTTCTTGAGGAGTTGAGTTAGGGACCTAGCAATGTGACCATAATTGCGGACAAATTTGCGATAGTAGCCCGTGAGACCTAAAAATCCTCTCAGGCTCTTCAAGGTCTCAGGTTGAGGCCACTCCTGCATTGCCTGGATCTTTTTGGGGTCCACCCTGACACCTTCACGCCCCACAATGTGGCCCAAATACTTAACTTCTTCCATGCCAAAAGAACACTTGGACATCTTGACAAATAATTTATGCTTGCAGAGTAGTTGCAAGAGCAGATCTACATGCTGAAGATGTGCGGCCCAAGTGCGATTGTAGATGAGGATGTCATCAAAGAAAACAAGGACAAATTTTTTGAGATATGGTTTGAGCAGGTGGTTCATAAGGCTCTGAAAAGTGGATGGGACATTACAAAGACTGAACGACATGACTAGGAACTCATAATGGCCTTCATGAGTTTGGAAAGCAGTCTTTGGAATGTCTACTTCTTTCATACGAATTTGGTGGTAGCCTAAGTGAAGGTCAAGCTTAGTAAAGAATTGGGCCCAATTTAGTTCATCCAACAAATCATCGACAACCGGGATGGAAAATTTATCTTTGACTGTCAACTTATTAAGGGCCCTGAAGTCTGGACACATACACCATTCTTGAGCACCATGACCACCGGCGATGAATAAGGATAATGTTGGGATGAATGACGCCTACTTCCAAGAGTTCCTTCATTATTTTTTCTATTTCATTCTTTTGGGAAAACAGATATCTATATGGGCGCACATTTGGTGGTTGGGCCCCTGGGACCAAAGTAATGCTATGATAATGTTCCCCTCTCGAGGGTGAAAGCTCAAGATTCTTGTCGACTGGCAGATGGTTGTTTAATATCTGTTGCATCTCAGGATGAATATGAAGAGAATTGGGTTCGAAGGCCTGGATGGCATTAAATTGAGCTATAACTCCATGGTGGCCCTTTTTTAACAATTTTTCCATCCGATGTGAGCTGATGATAGAGGGAGCTCCCGCCTGGAGTCCGCGGAGGGTATGTGTGTGGTTGTTCTACTTAAAGCTCATATATAACTCCTAGAAATCCATTGTGATTGGGCCAAGTGTGCGAAGCCATTCAACACTGAGGACAATGTCACACCCTCCCATGTGTATGGCAAACATGTGGGTCTTTAACTGATAATCCCCCATTTGAAGTTTGACATTTTCACAGCGGCATTCACATTTCATTGTTCCCCCATCAGCAATTTGGACCTGGAAGTTAGAAACTACTCGGACGAAACAATTCAATGCTTCCGCGACTCTTTGATGGATAAAATTATGTGTACTTCCACTATTAATCAAGACTACTACTGGGCAATGCTTACTAAAACCTTTGATTTTGAGAGTTTGATGTGAAGAAATCCCTGCCAAAGCATGTAGGGAGATAACTAGTTCTTCAGGTACATTGTTCTGCTGGTTGTCCTCTTCTTCCTCCTCTAGTTCCTCAAGTGGTGGGGCTTCCTCTGATGGACTGTGATCAGTAGCATCAATTTGAAATAATTTGGGCTCCTTACATTTATGCCTGGGGGAGTATTTCTCATCACAGTAGTAACATAAGCCTTGCTTTCTTCTTTCCGCCATTTCTGCTGGTGACACCTTTTGAACCTTGAGTGTTTGGGTAGTGCTTTGAGCCTGTGGGGGGCGACCCTTGGTGATGAAATTTGGGCGATTGGACTGGGCCGCTAATGCACGTTTGACTTCATGAGCTATCCTGCAAGCATGCAGCCATGAGCTAGGGTGGTGCAGTCGGATGTGGGCTTGTATGGATTCTTTGAGACCACTAACAAAACATTCCATGTAGAACTCATCGTGTAGACCTCCAGTGCGGAAAGCTAAGGCTTCAAAGGCTGCAACATATTCATTCACTATTCCTGTCTGTCGGAGCTTAGTGAGATGACCCAAAAAGTCAGATTCATGGTCAAAGTGATCCATAAGAGCTTTTTTGAATGTCTCCCAAGTCAAGGGCCTTCCATAGCAACGTTGATGCCATTACCACCATTGCCATCTTTCATTGTCCAAGTACATGATACCCACACTGAGCTGAGTTGCATTATCCAGGATGTAATTCAGAGTGAAATATTGCTCCATTTGTGCCATCCATGTGGCCAGGTGAGAGCCATCAAATTTATACATGTCCAACTTGGGTGGTCGCGGATGGGATTGTTGGTGGGTGCCAAAGAGATGAGGCGACTAGCTAGACTCACCTTCACTATTTTCATTGCCAATATGTGCCTCCTCCTTGCCCTTAGAGAGTGTTGTATTTAAGTTCTGCAATAGCGACATGAGCTCGTTCAATGTTGATTCAAGTTTTTCGATCATCTCATTCGCCATAGCTTGAGCTCTAGTTTCTACCATGCACCGATCCGATGTACTTGAAATTTTGGGACCGCCCGAATTTTTTTTGCACTAACAATTGAATGGTACCACCTTGCTCAACTCGCCGTCCTGATTCTGATGGTCTAAATCACCAATAAGCGCCCCGGGGGGTCTCAGACTTTTTTTACTCCGAACGGAGTTTTACTCCTTGCTTAGGAATGCTGCAGTAGCCGAATCCCATAAATGTCAATGCTGCCAAAAGTCTTGTGAAAATCACGCCCAGGTATAGGAACCCACACAACTACTCAGATCTGGATGGCAGATCTAATGGATCTGAGAGATCTGAATGGCTGATTTGATAGATTTGAACGGCGGAACTGATTGCTTCCGCAGATCTGATGGATCTAATAGATCTGAATGACTGTTCTGATAGATTTGGATGGCGAAACTGATTGCTGCTGCTGCGACAAAACCCCACTTGTGAGATCTGATCTGGAAAAGATTATGTGTGATCCAAAGATAGAGAAGGGAACTATGGTCTCTAGGAGTGTCAGGTGCTACAGATCGCAATATACATAAGGGTCTAACAGTAGTACTCGACCCAATTTTTTAGGGCACTAACCAAGGAGGATCAACCGTACCCTTAACCGTACAACCCGATTACCCTATCATACGCGCTAGTAATCTCTCTGAGTGCTGTTCTCGGTGTACTGTAGCAGCAAGACGACTGGTGGTTTATCTATGGCGAGGTTTCAAGGGAGTTAGGGGGTTTCCGATATACCCAAAGGGTACTTCGAAGACAGTCCATGCACGATTTTGTCTAATGCGCTACTACTCGAAGGGGTGCCCACAGGGGTTATAAGGGAGTCAAACAAGCGTGACCACCTCTTGTATTTCCTGCGTGCATGCCTTCCCAAATCTGCAGGTTTATGCGCTCAACGACAGATCCTGTGGTTTAAAGATGCCGGAACACGTATCTAGCCAAAAAAAGAGAATTGCTAAAAATTGGAGATCCCACCGACCCTAGAAAGCACTCTGATACCACTTGTTAAGCTCTTAATCCTACAAGAAGATACCAGAATACCAAATATGTGAAGAAATATACCTAGAACATAGAACAATGAGAAATAACATCAAGTACTTTATTATTCAGAAAGCAATGTTCACTTGCCTCTTCGAGGGGGCAACCTACAATAGAGTAGAGCTCGATTACAAAAGAAGACACGATGCTCCTAGAGGGGAGTCTCTATACTTTATATATGATTCATACATGTAATACCATGGGGCAATACCATGGTTCTTATTAATACCATCTATCTAATACCATGGCCCATTTGAAACTAACTGTGGTCCCTTCATTAAATGCGGGTTAACCACTTACAATTATTAATATGGGCTTTACTTAACTATAACTATGACTCAATCCTATTACATAAATAAGGGGTTAGGGTGGGACCCTAACAAAGGACGTGTTAGATAAATCTATAGAGATGGCAGTTAAACGGTTTCTCTTATTATGACATTAACTTGTGATGTTATTATTATTATTATTAGTTCTCTTTAATTATGTTTTCTTATCATAAAGACTAATGTGAAGCAAGAAATAAAAGAGAACACAAGATGTAGGCACGTTGCTAGGGAAAAACCCCTCTCTAGGGGAAAACCTAGTCAAAGTTATTCCTTTAGTAGATTCAAGATGAGACGACCAAAAGCCTTACAATATAGACTTGAGACTACCTCCAACAAGTCATCCTCCTTTCACTGTGTTTTCATACCATGATCCATTTCACTAGGTTAACTCTGATTTCTAGTCACTTTGTTGCACCGAGACTTCATCACCGAGATTTCAACATTGTCATTACATAGAGACCTCATTATGGTAACTCTGAACTGAAGTAGCACTAAACTATGGGAGCATACTACTGAACTATGACTGGATAATAGAAAATTGTGAGAGCACCGAACTGTGGGAGCATCACTTGAACTGTGGTTATACCGAAATCATCTAAACTCATCCCTGTAATGCCACTGAAACTCCGAAATTCCTTGTCTGAACTTCTGTCCTGAGATCACTGAAATTCTCCACAAAGATCACCGAAACTTTATCTGAAATCTGAGCTACTTTCTGTGATTTATGCAAAGTACTTATGTTGGTATATATAGTAGTTCATCCATCATAAATGAACCGACATGATATTTGAAGAGATGTGTCTTTGTTGTAGGCCGACATGAGTTCATTTAATGACTATTCCTTTGAGGCTAACTTGAAGGAGGCTAACTTGATGATGATCAAGGAGACTTTGATGGAGGAGTCTTTAACCAATAAACAAATTGACTTTGACAATAACCTAAAGCCTACAATGGAGTCTTTACCTAAGACAAATGACCCAAACATGAAATCCATGCTTTAATAAGTCAATTTCAATAATAATAAATTTATTTTTGCTTTTCTTTTGACAAGTATATTACATTTTGACTTCAAGTATAATTATGAAGACTAAACCTTGTTACATTCTTCAACACTCCCTCTTAACTGGGATGTATTCATATTTACATATAATCAAAGAGGTACATGGAAGATCTCAAACCACATCATCTATGAAGAAGTTTAGGCACCACAATGCCATGGATTAGATTCCTGACCAGGGAAATCTATCTATTGGTCTCTCAACAATTTAGGCACCGCAATGCCACATACTAGATTTGTGACCAGAGCAATCTATCCGGGTGGGACTAAGATGGAATCAAGATTTTAGCCTCTCTAGGTACCATCAAGCTTACTTGCTAACCATCAACCTAGGGATCTAGGTGTGTATTTGAGGTCAGAGCTCTATGACCAACACCACCTTTCCAACTTTGGGACCTAGATATCAACACAAAGTGTCAGCCACATGTCCTCCCAGAAAATTCTTCACTCACAAAGCCTTAACACTCCTTCATCCAGCAGATTGAGGACAACAAATCTCTCCCTATCAAACTGATCAATAACCAACCTGCTATCAAAACCTTTGAGAGATTTACCTGTACAAACACAATCCCAATTAATAATATACTTTCACATGTTTATAAACAAATACAAACTTCTGGGGTCATTCCAGATGTTGCTTCTCAACTCAGTAGGACTATAAACTGAATCTTTGATAGAAGATTCTTCAATCATATACTTTCCTTTCCTACTTCACATGTAGCAACATATTCTTCAATGATATTCAACTTTCCTTTTTTTCAGCAAAACCTCAAAATGCATTCTCCAATTTCCTTCTCTCACTCATGGCCTTCACTAAAACTTACGGTGTTTAGTCCTAGTCTAGTGCATGACACATGAAGTAGAGAACCATATCTATCACTCCCTCTTAATCAAAGAGGATATAATCATTCCTCTTATTCTAGGGAGATTCTTTTCATTCAAGCTCCCTCTTAACCTAGGGAGATTTCATCTAGGCTCCCTCTTAGCTTAGGGAGTTCTACTTCTTTATGGCATCAGAGGATCTTTCATGGCTTCCATCCTTCTCATCAGAGTTATCATATCCACATCAATGAACGTCTTCATCATATTGAAGATTGTGTACCTGCACAACTTAGGTCGTAAGTACAACCAAACCTTATAGAAGCATGAAATTATCCAGATCAGAATTACAAAATCATTTCAACTTTATTAGATACCCAAACTTAATTACAAACAAGAGATACATACTCTTCAACATTTTACTAGGGACTTTGTCATAAACACTAGACTATTTCATAACAACTTTCATTACATCTAGGGTTTCAATGTTTCTTCCAAAGGTATGACATACCATACTACAACATATAGCAAACCATAGAAAAAATTCAAAAAAATATAGATCTACAAAGTATCTAACAATTTTCAGAATTCGTGTGTTAAACTTCCGACTAGGGTTTCATACATGAGATTTAACAATTAAAACTAGTTACAACTTAGTCATCAACATGACCAGCTTCCACTAGGGTTAGTTGTGAACCCTAGATTTTTCAATCAAACATCAATCACAACTCAAAACTAGATTTCAACAATATTACACAAATCTCAAATTATCACATTGTTACCATACATCCGATATTCTTACTTCTACTAAGATTTAACTCCAAAACCCTAGAATTCACGAATATTATCATCCTAGAGAAACAACCTTCGACTAGGATTATTTCGAAACCCTAGGATTCATGACCACCGAAAAACAAGTCAAATTATACGTCTAGGACTTCATCATCATGCATATGCATTTCATATCACGTGTTAATCAAACCCAACTTCACAAATTTCAATAAAAGTTAGACATATACTAGGGTTTGATCGGACAAACACACATTCCAAGGAAATCATTTTTAAGACATTATAAGGGTCTTGCTTACATGTTCCACCAAACCCTAATGAGCTAGGGTTTCAAAATAGGAACATAGAAAACTCTAAATTACCAATACTTTTAAAGGTCCATGATTTAGACATTATCATTCAGCCGTAACAAGTTAGGTTTTTATGATCATACCAAAACCCCAAACATGACATCATCAACAAAAACTTCAAATAACATTTCTCAATAAGCTTAAGTAGTTTTAAGGTTTCTGACATTAACATTAGCATACCCTTAGGTTAGGGTTTTCTAGAGAACCTGTCTGGGGTTCTATAAAATCAATTAAGAATATGGGGGGGGGGTATATTTATCAAGTGATGAATCACCCGAAACAAGAATCATTATGATTCAAGGCTAGACATAACAATGTTAGTCGTGTAATGTAAAATTTTAAAATAATATAAAGAGAATTTTACAGTCTAAGACATACCTGGAGATGTTTCTTGAAAAACCTTGTAGGAAGTGTAAGCCATGATATTCTATACCCATAATGCATACTTTCAAGAAAAACATGTGATACCAAGAACATGATTTCATTTCTTAAGTTAGATTTCCTACATAGCTATGGAGGATGGAATTCTATGAAAATTTATTCTTTCTTTCAATCAAGGACTTTTGATTGGCATCCTAAATTACATGTAAATCCTAGAGGGAGAGGATTAAGTTTCTAGTATGTTATCTAGAGAGTACACTCTTAATCTTAGACTAGTCATAAACAAGGATCATTTGAAAATCTAAAAGCTTATATATGTACCTTGTGATTAAATACCTTTGATTTGATAAACCATTAGACTTGCATGTGGATCTTGACACTACTTAATTTAATTTACTCAAGACTTGAATTGGAACAAACTTCAAATTCTTTAGTTGTGTGGAGATGGCCTTGTCCTTGTTCATGAGTAACTATTTGAGTTTCTTTCCTTGCTTCGATCATATTCCAGTCAGTTTTATTTTTGTGGTGCCAACATAAACATACCATGGTCCTTGGTGGCAATAAGGATATGACTTGGTCCTTTATTACTATGATTGATCCGAATTCCTATACAATAATTGATGCGAAGTATTTCATCACTATCAAGTTTCGGTCCTTGATGTCATGGAAGCATACAATAAACAATGTAGTTTTGGTTATATTTCATTTTTTGAGGCAACCTTCTAATTTGTCATCATGCTTTATGTAATTCATAAACACTTCAGTCCAACTATATAGACTTCGGCCCTTTTGGAGAACCTTGATCTAATTCGAGTTATAGCTCTCATTTGCTTGTTGTCTATACCAAGATCTGAATTCTTCTTACCCATCATTGATATATCCGAACCTTCTTCTTCTTCTTCAAGGTGCCTTGAACTAGCTCACTGTATTTTCAAAGATGTATAAGTGGTATTCAAACTACCTTTTGACCTTGACCATAGCTCTGATACCATGTTAGAGAAATCTATAGAGATGGCAGTTAAATGATTTCTCTTATTATGGCATTATCTTGTGATGCTTTTCATTATTATTGCTAGTTCTCTTGAATTATATTTTCTTATCATCAAGACTAATTCCAAGCAACAAATAAAAGAGAACACAAGATGTAGGCACGCTTCTAGGGAAAAACCCCTCTCAAGGGGGAAACCTAGTCTAAGTTCTTCCTTCGATAGATTCAAGATGAGATGACCAAGGCCCTTACAACTTGACTCAAGACTACCTCCATCAAGTCATCCTCCTTTCACTGTGTTTGCATACCATGATCCGTGCCATCGTGTTAACTCTGATTTCTAGTCATTTTTTTGCACCAAGACTTCATCACCTAGATTTCACCACTGTCATTGCATAGAGACCTCACTGTGGTAACACCAAACTAAAGTAACACAGAACTGTGGGAGCATACTGCCGAACTATGAGAGCATAATAGAAAATTGTGAGAGCATCGAACTGTGGGAGCATCACTTGAACTGTGGTTATACCGAAATAATCTAAACTCATCCCTGTAATGCCATCGAAACTCTGAAATGCCTTGTTTGAACTTCTGTCCTGAGATCACAGAAACTTTCTCTGAAATCTAAGCTACTTTCTGTGATTTATGAAGTACTTATGTTGGTATATATAGTGGTTCATCCATCATAAATGATCCGACATGATATTATGAAGAGATGTGTCTTTGTTGTAGGCCAACATGAGTTCATTTGATAACTACTCCTTTGAGGCTGGCTTGAAGGAGGCTAACTTGATGATGATCAGGGATACTTTGACCAGAAAAAAAATTGACTTTGAAAATAACTTAAAGCCTACAATGGAGGCTTGACTTAAGAAAAAATACCCAAGCACGAAACCCATGCTTTAATAATTCAATTTCAATAATAATAAAATTCTTTTTGCTTTTCTTTTGACAAGGATATTGCATTTTGACTTCAAGTACAATTATGAAGACCAAACCTAGTTACATTCTTCAACATGATGAACTAGTGATCATTCTTCTATATGTGGATGAATTACTCATAACAAATGTGGAGAGTCACATTCAAGAATGTAAGAAACAATTGGAAGCAAAATTTGATATGAAGGATCCAAGGTTGATGCATTATTACTTCGGGTTGGATGTTTGGAAGAAACCTAGTGAAATATATCTAGGTTAAGGAAAGTACATAATGAAGATGCTACAAAAGTTTGGCATGATGGGAAACAAACCAATGATAACTCCTATGATCACCAATTTGAAGAGATTAATAAGTTCAAAATCAAGCCTCATAGATCCCACAAGTTATAAACAATTGGTTGGCTCTTTGATGTATCTTGTAAACACACATCCAAATATCTATTTTGCAGTAAATATTCTCAGTTAATTTCAGATGGAGCCTAAACATGACCACTGGATAATAGCCAAACATATATTGAGATATCTGTGAGGGACAATATATTACTTCCTGAAGTATGATGGAAAGAACAATGTCTAACTAATGGAATATACTGATTCAGATTAGGGAGGCAATGAGACTGATGGAAGAAGAACTACTAGGGGATGTTTTAGCTTGGGATCTTCTATGATCTCATGGATGAGTAGAAAGAAAGAATCAAATTATTTAATTAGTGTTGAAGCTGAATATATTGCAACATGTGAAGTTGGTAAAAAAGTTGTTTGGTTAAGGAAGTTGCTATCTATTATTTAAAGGACCGATGGACCCTATTATTATACATTGTGACAACACAAGTTGCATAAGGTTGTCTAAAGACCCCATATTCAATGCAATATCAAAGCATAAAAACAAAAAGTATCATTACATATGAAAATTGGTGCAAGATGGGTGGTCGTAGTACAACTACAATATATCTCCACTAATGAGCAGGTAGCTGATATTTTGACAAAATATCTTCCTAATAAGAAGCTTGTGTATTTAAGAAGAAAGCTTGGATCGGTTTATATTTCCTTCCTAGTTAAGAGGAAGAGATATACACATCATTCTTGTCTTCACGTTATGAAGAAAGAATGAAGGATTGGGTAAGCATATGAATATCGATACTCTTTGAGGATGAAGTAGGGCATCCAATATGTAAGAATAGTCAAAAAGGAGATTCCTTAAGGATGCGTAAATACAAGACAAGAATGGTCCTAAAAGGACATACCTTGTGAACATCCAGATGGGGTATGTGCCTTGTGAGGCAATGATGAAGGTGTCTTTAAATCATTGTCTCCCCAACATTGTGCTCTAATTTAGTGGAGAGATAGAGTTGTTAGTCAAGGCCTTGCTATATGAAAATTCTAGTTGATATGATGGAGATGCACTTATATAAGTTGAAATGATAGCTTATGCGATCAATTACCAATTTGACTCTTATTATGAGATCTCTTTAGTATGTGAATGTCCTTGTACCATTATGAATACCTCCCTAGTTAAGAGGGAGTGTTGAAATATGTAACTAGGTTAGATCTTCATAATATCCAATGTACTCTTGATTCTTGTATATTATAAAAAGAAAAGAAAATTATTATTATTATTATTATTATTATTAGCATGGATTCCATACTCAAGATTATTTTGTTTTGTTTTAGGTCAAAGCACTCATTGAGTGCTTCTAGGTTTTGTCTTAGAGTCAAGAATTCAAAAGAGTCATTATCATATGTATCATACCCTATTGGGATTTTTGTAACAAGTCAAAAAAAATTATTTTGAGTTAAAAGTGTCAAAAATACCCGTCCAAGATCAAGTCGGACTAGCAGTGAAGAAGTCGACATAATTGGCATCGTTGCCGGGGAGAGGAGACTGAAGCTCAGCTTCCTTGGGGGACGACACAGATCCAACTTTGATGATAGACAAAGTTTGGACACTATTTGGGTTGTAATCATCTATTTGGCGACTCTACTGGAGGACGAACCTCTTGGTGACTCCACTCCATAGTTCTGGCTCAATTTGGGAGGCATACTCGGAGAAATCCTCAGAAGCCACGAGCTAACCCAGTACCTGACCCTGAAAAAATCATCAAAGAAAGAAAGGCGTTGCAGAAAGGAGCATCAGGTTCAAGTAGCTCTAAACAATATTCTATATCTCTTCAAGAAAATCCTGTAATAGAACAAATACATGTTGAGAGTATAGCATCTAATACTCGCAGTGAAGAAAAATCTCAGAGTTTCATAGAGCTCCTTATTCTTTAGGTTCTTCTTTCGTTAGAAGCCCAAAGGAAACCTCTCCTCCTATCCATCATACTCCTTTAGTCCTATCAGTCACTCCTCAACCCTCTGTCATTCAAACTTCCAATACCCTTATAGCCACCACAGTTATGGCAGCACCTACCAAAATGGAAAGAATCATAGCTGCTAGGTATGGACCTCTAGTACTGCCCACTCCTTTGAATGCCATGCTTACTGGAGAATATCAAAAGTATATGCCTAAGTTCACTGGGATTGAAGGTGTTACAGCTGAGGAACATCTTGAATCATTCTATGGCTATGCTGATAACTTGGATATTAGTGAAGATGATGTATGGATGAGAGCCTTTGTCCAAAGTCTAGATGGAGAGGCTAGAAAATGGTTCAGAGAACTGACCCCAAGGTCTATAGCAGATATTGAGGATTTAGATGATATATTCCTAAAGAATTGGGGGGATAAGAAGGATCTACTCTACTACCACACCGAGTTTGGGAACTTAAAGAGGGAAAATGCTGAGTTGTTGTCTGATTTTAATAAGAGGTTTAACGCATGTACAACAAGATACCAGCTGAAGTAAAACCCACCACTACCTCTTCTAAACTCACCTATGCCAGTGCCTTTGATTCTGACTTCTATCTACTATTGAGGGAGAGACGATGTGCTACCTTGGCTGATATGTAGGATGCAGCCTTGGAAGTAGAATCAAACATCATGGCTACAGAGAAGCTCAAGGGGAATGTTGATAGAAGGAGACAGAGGGGCGAATCTTCATCATCTTCAGATCCCAAGATAAACAAAATGACCAAGATGATAGAGCCATTAACCTTTGAAATCTCCAAATTAAAGGTTGAGCCGCACACTGGGAAAGGAAGAGTTCCTAATACCTTTGCTCCTAGAAATCCAAATCCATATAGAAGAGCTATTGAGCAGTTGCAGATTTTGCAAAGAAGCAAAGATGCCAATGAAGACCAAAGGGTGAAGACCCCTTTCCAGAATGTAGTCATGGAATAAAAGCAGTTTTAAGAAGATGATGAGATCCATTGTCTGGAAGACAAAGGCAGTGCCTCCTTTTTGAACTTAGCTGCCTATGAAAAGTCATTATTCAATGACCAAGTCAGCCAAGAGTGGGATAGTGGAGCTGTTCTGCAAATTGGTGATCAACACAAATATAATCTGAGGTCGAAGATGAATAATGCCAAGGAAACTCCTGTTCAAAAAACTGCTCTCCCTACAATACAACAAGCTAATAAGTAGAAACAACCAACAGTTGATCCCATCATCCTCAAAGCTCCAGATCACAAGGTAAGAGGCCTCGACAAGTCTCCTTCTCCTTTTAGTTTTGAATTAGAAATTTAGAAGCTAAGAATACCTATACCTTTGATTGAACTAGTGAAGAATGAGTCCTTCAAGAGATCTATCCTCGAGGCCCTTGATTCTAAAGCCATCCAAGCCTCCACTAACTATGTAAATCTGGAAGACGACAAACCAACTGTTGTTCTGAGCCCAATGATTGAAAATTATGATGACAAATCCCCATCATTCTATGTCTCTTTTACTATTCATGACAAAATCCTCCACAACTGCCTTCTGGACATAGGAGCCAGCCATAATCTAATGCCCAAGGCTGTCATGGATGAATTAGGTCTTGACATTACCAAGCCTTATCATGACCTATTTTCTTTTAACTCTAGAAAAGTGAAATGTTTGGGATTAATCAAAGACCTAACCATCACCCTGTCTCAACTGCCCATGAAGAGCATGATGATGGATATTGTGGAGATTATACAGAGAAGCTCAGTTGGCTTATATCATCAGTGATGAAAGGAATTTCACTAATCATCCCATCTATGTTGTCGACATTGATTTTGGAGCCTGTATTCTTCAAATTGAAGAATCCTAGTTGGCCTCCATGCAACTTAGGAAATTGGTTTGCCAGATCAAAGAGGAAGAAGGCCCACAAATACAGGGCATGTTCTTTGATGGAGCTTGCTCTAAGGAAGTTGCAGGGGTAGGTGTAGTCCTTGTGTCCCCCACACAAGAATGCATTCATTTATCTTTCAAGTTAACTTTTCAGGTAACAAATAACATAACAGAGTATGAAGCCTTGATATTGGGCTTAAACGCTGCTAAAGAAATGGGCATCAAAGGTCTGAAGGTGTTTGGAGATGCAGACCTTATCATTCAGCAGGTGAACAAAAATTTCCAAGCAAAGCATCCAAGGTTGAAAGCATACAGAGATGAGGTATGGAAGCTCAAGGGTTCTTTTAATAGTTTCAACATCTACATCCCTAGAATGAAGAACCAGCTTGTTGATTCCCTTGCTGTGTTTTCCAACATGTTTATTCCTCCTTTTCCTCCTAAATTGACTTATGAAGTTCAGGTGAAATATAGGCCATCTCTGCCTGACAATGTCAAATACTGGAAAGTTTTTGAAGATGATGATGAAATTAATAGGTTTTTACAAGTCATTGGTGAATTTTCCGAAATGCACATTGACCAGAAAACGAAACCATTGAAGGATGCAACCAATCCAAGCTAAAGGACGAGATTGGTCAGGATAGCATTGTTCAGCTACCTAGTAACCATATAAGCAAAGGATTGGTGCCCCTAAAGAAGCTGGTTGATCATAATGATGTACCTTATAGGCCTGCCAAAAAAGAAAATGAGTCTGCAGTTCATAGACATAATGTAGGGAGTCCAACCCATCCAAAGTACATAAATCTGTCCACTTACTTGTCTTCTACCCAAAGTTCCGAGTATTGCACCCTGATGAGACAATTTGTTGATATTTTTGCTTGGGAGTACAGTGAACTTAAGACCTATGACACAAACATCATTCAGCATAAGATTCCACTGGAGAAGAACGCCATCCCTTTTAAGCAGAAATTAAGACCTATCAACCCTCTCTTATTGCATTTGATTGAAAAGGAAATCAAGAAGCTGTTGGATGCCAAGATCATAGTTCCCTAAGGTATTCAAAGTGGATAGCTAACCTTGTGGTAGTGAGAAAGAAGAATGGATAAATCAAGCTTTGTGTTGACTTCAGGAATTTGAACAAATGCTCTAAAAAAGACAACTACCCCTTGCCTAAGATGGAACACTTGCTGCAAAAAGTTTCAGGGGCTAGAGTCATGTATTTCTTAGATGAATTTTCAGGTTACAATCAGATTGTTGTACACCCAGAATATCAGGAAAAGACCGCCTTCACTACTCCTTGGGGCACTTTCATGTACTCCAAGATGCCTTTTGGACTGATGAATGCTGGGGCTACTTTTCAAAGGGCCATGGACATAGCCTTTGTGGGAGATAAGGACAAGTTTGTCCTTATTTACCTTGATGACATAACAGCCTTTTCCGACAGTCACAAGGACCATTTGCAGCATTTGAAGAAGGTGTTTCTAAAGTGCAGACAATTTGGAATTTTTGTGAACCCAAAGAAGTCACAGTTTTCTCTAGAAGAAGGCAAACTTCTAGTACATATTTTTTATGCCGAAGGTGTGAAGATCGATCTAGCAAGAGTTCAAGCAATTCATACATTGTCCATCCCAAGGTCAAAAAGGGACATTCAATCTTTCATGGGTAAGATTAACTTTGTCAAGAGGTTTATTCCAAACTTTGCAGAGCTAGTGAAGCACATCACTTCCATGCTGAAGAAAGGATCAAAAATAAAATGGACAGATGGTGCAAGAAGCTCTTTTGAAGCCATCAAACAAGCTATCATGGAAGCTTCCACTCTAATCAGCCCAGATTATACCATGGAGTTTTATATCTTCTCTTTTGCCTCTTATGATACACTTGTAGCAGTTCTATTGCAGAAAAATGATGAAGGTGTAGAGCACCTTGTGGCCTTTTTCAACAAAACTCTAAGGGATGTTGAAATAAGGTATGACCTTATTGAAAAAGAAGCTTATGCTCCCATAAAATCTTTAAAGGCATTCAAAATTTATATTCTGCATTCCAAAGCGGTTGCCTATGTAACTTCAGCCTCAGTGAAAGATGTCCTAACTCAGCTAGATATTGATGGAAAGAGAGCTAAATGGATTGCAAAATTCATAGAGTTCAACATAGAGGTGAAGCCCACCAAGCTTGTCAAAGGCCAGGGCTTGGCTAATCTTACGACTGAGGAAAATTACAGTTTGCTAGGCATCAATTTCACGGGTTCAGATTCAGGTGGTGAGCAGACAGAGGAAGCAGCAGAAGAGCAAGAGCAGAATCAGTCATTGGCTGAAAATCTAGCCACCTGTGAATGGTATTCCAGTGTAGTTCATTTTTTGTAGAAGCTAGAAGTCCCTCCAGGGCTTAGCTCAAGTCAAGCCTGGGCCATTAAGCTTAGATCAACCAAATTCTACATTAATAAAAACCTGCTTTATTGGAGAGACCCATCAAGGATCCTCTTGAGATGTCTAAACAAAGGACAATCTGTGGAAGTCATGCACCAGTTCCATTCTAGCATCTATGAAGGGAATCATTATTAGAAAACCACAACCCACAAGATCATGAGAGCTGGGTATTATTGGCCTACTCTGTTCTTTGATGTGTTTTCTTTTGTGAAGTCTTGTGACAAATGTCAGAAGTTTGCAAGAAGACAACAACTAAAATCTCTGCCCTTGAAGACAGTACATGCCAATGGTCCCTTCCAGCAGTGGGGCTTGGACTTCATAGGTGAGATCAATCCACATTCCAGTGGCCAACACAAATGGATCTTGGTAGCCACTGATTATTTCACCAAATGGATTGAGGCTATACTCACTAAAAATGCTAATCATCAGGTTTTCATAAAGTTCTTGAATGAGAATATTTTCACTAGATTTGGTTGCCCAACCAAACTAGTCACTGATAATGCAGTAGCTTTTAAGGAAAAAGAATTGGTGGACATGTGTGAATCCATGGGTATTTAATTAGTGCATTCTACCTCATATTATCCTCAAGGCAATGGCTTGGCAGAATCATCTAACAAGAGTCTTGTAAGGATAATCAAAAAACTGTTGGAGGACAACAAAAAGAGCTGGGATTCCAAGTTGAAGTTTGCACTGTGGGCTGACAGAGTTACCAACAAGAATTCCATAGGAAATTCTCCATTTAATCTGGTTTATGGCGCTAATGTTGTTTTTCTTGTCCAATTGATTCTCCCTGTGGCCAAATTCTTACAAGAAGAACAAGATGAAGAGAATGACATAGCGAGGAGAATGAGTAACTTGGTTGAATTACAACAAATCAGAGAACAACTGGTTGAAAAGTCAAGAATTCATCAGAAGAAGATCAAAGAAACCTTTGATAGAAAAACAAAAATGGATAGTTTTCAGGTCGGTGACTGGGTTCTCAAATGGGATGCATTTGAAGGAAAAGAAGGGCAACCATGGTAAATTTGATGCCTTATGGACAAGACCATTTGTCATTGCTCAAATTCAGATGAACAATACTTTCATTCTGCACAATTTGGAGGGGGAAGGTTTTTTTGATGGCCAAGTCAATGGGCGGTTTTTGAAACTTTACTTCATATGAGGCTTTAAGGCCTTAATATTGTAGTAGGTTTTTTTTTTTTTTTTTTTTTTTTATGCAAATAAACTCCATGCCCAATGGAACACAAGGAGATAAGTTTGTTTTGGTTGTTACTGGAAAGGCAATAGTCTGCAGTTCTTGAAACCTCACAGGGAGGCTTTCATCCCGAGAAGGAGCTAGTGTTAGCCTTGAGGTGAAGTGCTGCTATTTTGAAGACTCAAGGAGGGAAATGGTCTATTCTGCTATCGCGGAGAGGTTCCCATATGGTCCCTCGCCTCACTTTTCTCACTCATATACTCCCATCCACGTTCACTCATGTCCTAACCCAACCCTTACATCATAACAAAGCTCACTTTCGCCTTGGCCCTACGGGAATTAATCCATTTTTTCCCCCATGCACAAAAGCCCCCGAAACCTTACCTTTCCATCCATATGCACCCCTTTGCACATTTCCTGAGGTCGTCCCATACCTTCGTGTCCCCCGTCGTCGATCTTCCCACTGATCTGACGATCCGCACTTCACCCGACCAACATTATATGCTCGATCAATCACCACCGTTAGATCATTTCCACCAGATCTAACGACTTTATATGCTTGATCAATCACCATCGTTAGATCATTTCCACCAGATCTAACGGCTTTATATGCTCGATCAATCACCATCGTTAGATCATTTCCACCAGATCTAACGGCTACGCGCATATCGCTCGGGCAACAAGAGAGAAGGATACCCGCTTGATAAGGCAGTTTCCTCTTTCTCCTCCGCTGCTACGTGGCATCCGATGAGTGGAATCGGGCAGGCTCCGACCTTTACTGCTTACCACCCGATATAAACCATTTCCCCTTGGGTAAAACTGCTCCTGGGCATTATCCTTTGAGCACCTCCTCTGCCTGATCCCTGTTTGATCTACCCATATGAGATCTGATCTCCTCCATCCATTCCTCCCGATCCAACAACCCTCATTCACGATCACCACAGTTCATCCTCTGCCACCCGACCCACATCCTGACCATCGATCCACGCCATCCAACGGCCCATGTGCCCCTGTACCCCACTTCCCATCAGTCACCCGAGGAGGAAATTTGTTGGTTTTGTCAGTGTTTTTGATAGTTGGACAATTGAACTGAAATAACAAAATACATGGCCGAAAGGGGAAAAAACAACAACATGATGCAGCCGAACCAACAGAAATGATCATGGAACATTGCTGGAACGAGCGAGCCACATGACAACGTGGCAAAATTACCATAATTTGATTAATGTGTTTGTTAGAAACAGAGCCCTCTGAGATCATGTTTGTCTAGTTATGGCATCAAGTAGTTAGAAGACAGAGGGATAGATTAAGACATCTCGAGCCTCAGAGAGTTCGAGAGTATTGTAAAAAGCCTATAAATGGCTAAAAGTTGGAAGGAAGAAGGGTTCAACTTTTGGAGACTGTGGATACTCTGTTCCTCCCAGTGTCTCATCTTCATTCCAGTAATACAAGCTTCTTTTGCTGTTACATGTTCAATTGCCATCTTCTCCTTTGTTCTAAGCTTGCACTTGAATAGGTTATTCATGTTTTCTTCTGTGTCTAATGCCAGATATTTGTCATCTTATCTCTGTGTTGATAAATTAAATTTGCAATCTTCACTTACTTTTTGTAGCTAGCCATCCATATGTGTTTATGTATGTATCTGCTGGTACAATCATGATTCTCCGTCTATTCATTGAATCTATAAACTATTGAGCATTAATGGTTAAAAGCCTTGTCAAACTTAGGGTGTTCATGCATGTCTTGAGTGGAAACAGAGTTGAAACAATCATCTGACTTTATCCAAACCCCAATCCATTCCAATAGTTCAGAGAACGAAATTGAAGATTTATTTACCAAGCATCTCCGAGCTACAACCTAGGAGAGTTTCCTGGAGTGATAACACGTCCTCCTTGAAAATCTTATATATAAGAGACCATTCGACCTCATGAAGACTCACTCATTCATTCGATCAAGGAAGAAATAATAAGAATCAAGAAGGCAAGCAAGGGTCTAGAAGGAAGAAGGAAGACAAAAATTTCAAATTTTTATCTCTCTGTCTCTCACATGTGTGAAAGAGGCTAGGGTTTTTGTAGCTACAAGGTCAAATTTTTTAAAGAAGCAAAGAAGGGGAAAAATTTAAGGAAATAAAGTCAATTTGATCACCTAGAAGCCTTTGAAGAAGAAGAAACACAAGCAAAGGAAGCAGGAAGCCTTAAAAATTCCTAATTCATCCACACGTGCGAAATTGTAACTTGTTGCAAGGAGCTGAAGATTGCAAAATGTAGATTTTCCTATTATTCACAAGCTCATGCAATTTACTAAAGCATAGGACAAGCATCTACTACTTTCAACTAGCGGAATCCAATAGATCGATGAAAACAATATGGACAAGAAGAAGACAAATCAATGGCACATAACACAATAAGTTTTTATGGGGAAAGCCACTACTCAAAACCCCGCCTATCTATATTGCATTAATTAGAAATATGAGTGAAGATGCAAAGCTTCTTCTCACAAGAACAATTTCGCACAAGTATACTCAACTCTCTACCTCACAAGCCTGCTATTAGCCAACACTTAACCAATTTCCACTATGTGTCAAGCCCCTATTTCCTTGAGCAATTCATAAGATGAATAGCCTGTATTTAAAGGGAACTCATGCTTCTAAAACTAAGCAATCCTAATTAGGTACTCTTCCTGATTTCATGCATGATATATACAACTCAGTAAATCATACAACTGATAGTAAACTATCCCTGCACTCTAGTCTCAACTGGTCTTTCTCAGAACTAACATGCACGAGTTTCCGATGTGTGAATCTATAGTATCTGGAGTAGCACTTGTGGATGCACCAGTGCACTAACTGGTTGTTAATCCTCTACTAGTTCAACAAACAGTTAGAACTAATTTAACTGATTATAAATCAGTAAACTGAGCTATCTAATTACAACTCAATCTAAACTCATATTGGACCCCTTAAATTTAGGGAGAACACTTACATGACTTCCAACTCAAAATTCTTAAGCTAATTAAGTTAATTAAACTTAATTAGATATTTACAAGTTGCTATGAGAGTAGAATTCGATTTTAATTCACAATTTAATCCAAGGACAAATTAAACTGGAATTTCTTGTTGCCATTTCTCAACACTCCCTCTCAACAAGAAAGGGATTATTTTCTACCCTAATCCTATCTTTGTGAAACTCGAATTTACATCTTGACAATGCCTTTGTCAAAATCTCAGCATCTTGCTCCTCTATGGGAATGTACTCTAACTACATGATCGCCTCAAGACACAATCTCTGAGATGATGATATTAGATATCAATGTGTTTGGACTTATCATGAAAAACTGGACTTTCAGAGAGTTTGATACAACTCTGGTTATCTCAGTAAATCACTGTCGAATCCATCTACTGACTAAATAGACCAACCAGGATCTTCCTCATCCAGATGGACTCACATGTTTCTTGACTTGCAACCACGTACTCTACCTTTGCTGAACTAAGTGCAACTGATATCTATTTCTTGCTGTACCAAGAAACTGTCGTTGACCCAATACTAAAAATCCCTCTTGATGTGATTTTCAAGTCAGATGGACTCCCTACCCAATCTGCATCTGTGAAGCCTTAAAGATTCACTCCCTCTGTTCGTCTGTACCATAATCTATATTGAGTAGTGCCCTTGAGGTATCTCAATACATGCTTTGTTTCCTTCCAATATAACTTGGTAGGCTTAACCATCACTCGACTAAGCTGGTTATTTGGATAGCATAAATCCAGTTGTGTGTTCACCAAGTACATGAGTGAACCTACAAGCTATTTGTAAACAGTAGCTTCCACTACCTCTCGCGATGTAGCATCCTCCTTCCTCCAATCACCAGCTAGAGGAGTCTCCATAGGCTTATTGTTCTCCATGTGGAACCTCCTGAGTATCTCATTGGCATACTTTCCTTGAGACACAAAAAATCCCCATCACCCTACCATACTTCCATGCCCAGAAAGCAATGCATGAGCCCCAAGTCCTTCATCTCAAAAGATTTTATCAGCTGATCATCACCTGTTAGTATGAGATCATCAACATAAAGTACAATGATCAACAACTTACCTTCCACCATTATGTGGTACAGGTTCATATCCGCTTCACTCTTCATGAAGCCCAACTCAGTGAAGTAGCTATCTATCCTGGTGTACCAAGCATGAGGTGCTTGCTTCAGCCCATACAACGTTCTCCTGAGCCGACACACATGCGACTCACGATCGAAGGTTTCAAAACCTTCGTGCTGCTCTATGTACACCTCTTCCTCAACCGTGCCATTAAGGAATGCATATCTTCCAATCCATCTGCATTGATAGTGCCAATATAGATCTGATTGATGAGTATCTTGCAACAGGAGAAAAGGTCTCATCATAGTCAATCCCCTCTACCTATGAAAATCCACGAGCCACAAATCTAGTCTTATGCTTCTCCACACTACCATCTGCAACTTGTTTTACCTTGTAAAGCCAACCGGAGCTCTCCACAGACTTATCCTTTGGTCTTGGGATTACATCCCAAACACTATTACGAACTATGGAGTCATACTCCTCCACCATGGCATCAACCCAAATCAACTTTTGCATTGCTTCCTCAAAGGAAGATGGCTATGTCGCAACACATACACTTATAAGAGCCATGTATCCAGTGTACCTGTTAGGTGACCTCCTCTATTTGTGTTGTGAAGTGGGTGCTCCCACATTCTCTCTAGCATCAGACAACAATCTATCCGCCTCTCTGGTGCAATTTCTCCCATCTCTGGAAGACTCTGTTTGAGTGGATGTCTCCGCTCCAGGATCCTCTGCATGTGGCTACTCCACATCAATCTGAAGCTCCTCAACCTTAGGAGCTAAAATCTCCTCAACTTCATGTAGCTGAAGCTCCCTCTCAACGGAAACTCGCATGGCCTTCTCCTCATCGAATTTGACATCCCTGCAAACCACTGTCATCCTATTGGTCAACAAATACACCCGATATTTATGAGGTTTATCCGTGTACCCTTGAAATATCCCGAACTCTGATGTTGGTTCAATCTTCTTCCATGCATCTTTGGTCACATGGAAATATACCGATGACCCAAAAATCCTGAAGTGACCAACATATGGCCTCTTACCAAAATAAGCCTCCTCTGGTGCCTTCATCCCAAGTATCTGATGTGGGCTACAGTTCTGAACATAAAATGCTGCGTTGCATGCCTCAACCCACAAGTGTAGTGGGAGACCCCGATCATGCAACATTTCCCTCACTGCTCCTACTATGCTTCTGTTCTTCCTCTCGGCCACCCCATTCTGCTAAGGGTTATGGGGTGTCGTCAACTCCCATTTAATCCCTTCCGCTGCACAAAAGTTCTTAAACTCGTTTGAGACATACTCACCACTGTTATCACTCCATAGAGCTTTAACCTTCTTGCCCGACTCTTTCTCCACCAATGATTTAAACTCACAAAACTTTGTGAAGCTTTGATCCTTTTTTTGCATGAAAAATATCCAACATTTTCGAGAAACGTCATCAAAAAATATAATAGAATACTTGTGTTTGGCTGTGGATGCTGTCGAGAATGGTCCACACACATCTGAATGGACTCACTCTAGAATAGCCTCTGCTTGACTGTCTTTGTCGTGAAAGGAAGACTTGGTGTATTTACCCAAAGTACACCACTTTCATGTATCAACTTTCTCTAGTGTACCTTTGGGCAAACTGGTGGAGATCTGCTGCATGATCTTCAAAGCCCCATGATGCAAGTGACCCAATCACCTGTGCCACAACTTGCCAACATCTCAACTATGCACCATCTCTTCTTTCGTGCTCAAAGCAACACAATAATCTACCTCCATCTTATATATATTCTTCACCTGAATCCTTATCTTCTTTACTTGACCTGTGGCTATGTGTCGAAGGAACGCCTTTTCTTTTGAGAAGATCACATCATAGCCTCTATCCTCAAGCATGGCAACAGATACCAAGTTCTTCTTCATCATGGGCACATACATAACATTCTTCAAGGTGAGTGGAGCCCCATGCTCCCTCTGAAAATTAATTGTGCCCAATCTAGTAGCACTACACCTCTTGTCGTCACCCATCTCGATATGCATCTGAAGATCTTTCTCCTCTAGGTCACTGAATAACTCATTGTCGCCAATCATGTGGATTGAAGCTCCACTGTCTAAGTACCATACACTTCCCATCATTAATGACACCATGCATGTAATGAGGGAAACGTCCAATTCGAATTGAGAGGCCAAAGCGTCACCCGCTGCTCCTCCAGAGGACTTCTTCTTGGACTTCTTGAGTGGACAATTTGTAGAAAAATAACCCAGTTTGTGACAATGAAAGCACTGAACTTTCATCACATCTTTCTTCTTACCTCCATGGCAAGAATCCAATTTGGAATGGGAATCTTTCCCTTTCCCCTTGCTAAGGCATAATTCTCTTCATCATCAGTCTTTGATGAAGAGACATCCCTAGTGTTCCTCCTGATATCCTCCTACATCAAATCCGACCATAGTCGTTCCCAATCTGGAAGCTTCTGATCCTAGCCATTGATAGAGTCTTGATAACTATGCGAACTCTTTGGGAGTCCCAGAAGAGCAAGACTCACCATATCATCCTTGACAACCGTGATTCCAACACTTCCAAGTTCATCACGACATTGAGTGAATTTGGTCAAGTATTTTGGAAGAGTCTCGCCTTTCTCCATTTTGATTTTTTGCAGTTTGTCCTTCAGTGCCAATTTCCTTTCGTCACTGATGTTCTGATGCAATTTCATCAATTCTTTCCTCATAGCATACGAAGTTTCATTGCCATGGAGACTCAAGACAATTTGGTATTGAACTCCCTCAAGGATTATCAACCTTGCCTTTGCCACACACTTCTTCCATTCGGCCAGATTCTGTGCATATGATGTTGCTACCTTAGGAATGTCTTGATCAAAAAATTCCTTCAAGCCATTATCCTTCAACATAGCCTCCATTATGTCCCTCCAGGGTATATAATTCGAGCTGCCTTCTAAGGTATACTTGAGCTGAAAACCGTAGAACGCCATCTTCCAATCCTGAAGTACGTATTGCAAATTCGAATTTCACCTATAACCCAAAACTCAAAACTTCGAAATCTCCTCTAGTATAATGTCTTCAGCTCTGATACCATGTAGATTTTCTTGTAGATTTTCAAGCTCATGCAATTGACTAAAAGATAGGACAAGAATCTACTTCTACATTCAACTAGTGGAAGACAATAGATCAATGAAAACAATATGGACAAGAAGAAGAGAATAAATGGCACATAACACAATAAGTTTTTATGGGGAAAACCACTGCCCAAAACCCCACCTATATGTATTGCATTAATCAGAAATATGAGTGAAGATACAAAGCTTGTTCTCACAAGAATAATTCCGCACAAGCCCGCTATTACCCAACACTTAGCCATTTTCCACTGCCTACCAACCTCCTATTGCCTTGCACAATTCGTAGGATGAATAACCTGTATTTAAAGGGAATTCATGCTTCCAAAAATGTGCAATCCTATTTAGGTCCTCTTCCTGATTGCATGCATGATATTTACAACTCAATAAATCATACAACTGATAGTACATTGTCCTTGCACTCTAGTCTCAACTAGGTCTTTCTCAGAACTGACATGCATGAGTTTCCGATGAGTGAATATTTAGTTATTTGGATTAGCACTTGTGGATGCACCAGTGCATTAACTCACTGTTAATCCTCTACTAGTTCAACAAATGGTTAGAACTAGTTTAACTTACTATAACTCAGTAAATCGAGTTATCTAATTACAACTCAATCTAAGCTCATACTAGACCCCTAAAATTTAGGGAGAACACTTACATGACTTCCAAAAGACTTCCAACTCGAAATTCCTAAGCTAATTATGATAATTAAACTTAATTAACTATTTACAAGTTGCTATGAGAATATAATTCGATTTTAATTCAAGGACAAATTTAACTGGAATTTCTTGTTGCCATTTCTTAACACAGATCTGCAGTGAGGGCCAAAATTTGTAGCTGGGAGTCGAAGTTGTGCATTTGGAAGAGATTTAACTTGGTTTGACTTGGTAAGAAGAAGCACATGCTCAAGAAGTTTTGACTTGGTCTTGGAAGGGTCTTGGTCTTGGTCTAAAGGTCTTGGAATTCATCATTTGAAGAATCTAAAAGAAGAGAAGATATTTTTTGTGGGTTTTCCTCTCTAGGAGAGGTTTTGGACCTAACTAGCAACCTACATCTTGTGTCCATGGGTACTATTGATCTTCATGTTTTGGTAGTTGTTTCATGATAAGAACAACATAATAATAATATAAGAAGAAGCTAATAATAAGGAAAAGTAAAAGAATATCACAAGAAGTTATCAAGTCAAAGATAAATCACTTCTATCATAGCCCTATTGATTTCTCAACACCCCCATAGTTATATTTATATTATGGCACTTCCTTGAGCAATTTATAGTTCCTCCATTTGCAACGATCACTTGACACTCTAGTGCAAGATATAGAAGGCAATTCAATTCCTTGGCTATCTTACAATGAATAAAATTATGGGTATTACCATAATCGATCAACACTATTACCTTTTTCTTGATATATCCTTTTATCTTGAGAGTTTGAGGAGTGGTAATTCCTGTCAATGCAATACAAGATATGGTCAAATTCCTTTCTTCTTTCTCTGTGTTGGTTGCTGGTGTATATCCTCTTCTTTCGATGTTTCTTGTTCATTTTCTTCCTCCTCTTCACAATCTATGTAAAATAATTTCTTCTCAAGACACTTATGACCCTTAGTGTATTTGTTATCAAAATTGTAGCAAATCCATTTTTTTTTTTTCCTCCAGTTGTTGTGGTGTCAACCTTCTAGGTTGTGGGAGGCTAGGAGCAGCAACATTTCCATCTTTATAGTTGTGAGTGGTAGACTTCCTTGTTTCCATAATTTTTCTTTCAACTTTTATTGCCACCTTGAATGCCTTCTCCAATTAATTAGGTTCCCAAAGGAGAACCTCATGTTGGATGTTATCCTTTAAAGTCCCTATGAAGACATCAATCCTATACTCCTTTTTAATATCATTTACCTTGATATTCAATCTTTGGAAGTCTCAATGTGCTTCACCATTGAACCATGATAATCATAACATGTTCTTCATGAGGCTATGTATCTCACATTCACTTCTGTTGTTGTTAGGGTCCCACCCTAACCCCCTTATTTATGTAATGGGATCACATCATAGTCAAGAGTCAATAAAGCCCATATTAATAATTGTAAGTGGTTAATCCGCAATTAATGACAGAACCACAGTTAGTTGCAAATGGGCCGTAGTATTAGATAGATGGTATTAATAAAACCCACGGTATTGGCCCGTGGTATTGCATGTATGAGTCATATACAAAGGATAGAGACTCCCTGCGAGGAGCATCGTGTCTTATTTTGTAGTCGAGCTCTGCTCTATTGGAGGTTGCCCCCTCGAAGAGGCAAGTGAACATTACTCTCTGAATAATAAAATAATTGCTATTCTATGTTCTGGGTATCTTTTCTTCGCATATTTTGTATTTGGGTATCATTTTGCAGGTTAAGAGCATAACAAGTGGTATCAGAGCACTTTCCAGGGCCGGTGGGATCTCCATTCTTAGCAAAAAAAAAATTTGGCTAGAGACGTGTTCCGGCGTCTTTAAACCACGGGATCTGTCGTTGAGCGCATAAACTTGGGGATTTGGGGAGGCATGCACACAGGAAATACAAGAGGTGGTCACGTTTGTTGGACTCCCTTGTAACCCCTGTGGGTACCCCTTCGAGTAGTAGCGCATTAGACAGAACCGCGCACGGACTGTCTTCCACGTACCCTCTGGGTATATCGGAAGCCCCCTAGGCTCCCTTGAAACCTCACCATAGATAAACCGTCGGCCGTCTTGCGGCTACAGTACACCGAGAACAGCACTCGGAGAGATTACTCACCCGTACGATAGGGTAGTCAGGTTGTACGGCTAAGGGTATGGTCGATCCTCCTTAGTTAGAGCCCTGAAACATTGGGCCGAGTACTACTGCCAGACCCTTATGTATATTGCGATCTGTAGCACCTGACACTCCTCAAGACCATAGTTCCCTTTTCTATCGGGGGATCACACATCATCTCTTCCAGATCCGCTTGTGCAAAGGAGTGTAGCAGCAACAGACATCAGTCCCGCAGTCTCGAGTTCGCAGATCAGCCATTCCGATCTATTAGATCCATCAAATCCGCAGAAGCAGTCTGTTCCGCCGCCCAGAGCTATCAGATCCGCCATTCAGATCTCTCAGATCCACCAGATCGGAGTCGTTGTGAAGGGTTCCTATACCGGGGTATAATTTTCGCAGGACTTTTGGCCGCATTGACATTTTGAGGATTTGGCCACTGTAGTATTGATAAGGAAGGAGTAAAACTCCGTTAGGAGTTTTTAAAAAAAAAAAAAGTCTGAGATCTTTCGGGGCGCTTATTGGTGATCTAGCCCATCAGAATCAGGACGACGAGCTGAGCACGGTGGTACCATTCACTTCTTAGTGAAAATTTTTTAGGCGGTCCCAATTTTAAAAAAAAAAATCAGGTTGGTGTATGGTAGAAACTAGAGCTCAAGCGATGGCCAATGAAAGGATGGACAAACTTGAAGAATCAGTGCAATCCCTCCACATTCAGCTTAGCGGACTATGTAGCATGGTCGAGAAAATAGTCCCGAAGGGCAAGGAGCAAGCCCACGAGGAGGCGTATAATGGCAATGAACACAATGAGGGTGAGTCTAGCCACTCTCCTCACGTCTGGCACACCCACCAACAACCCAGTCAGCGACCTCCCAAGTTGGATATGCATAAATTTGACGGTTCTCACCCGTCGGCATGGATAGCACAAATGGAGTAGTATTTCAAACTAAATCACATCTTCGATGATGCGACTCAGCTTATGTTGGGGAGCATGTACTTGGACAATGAAAGGTGGCAATGGTGGGAATGGCATCAACGTTGCACTGGACCTTTTAGGACTTGGACCAAATTCACCAAAGCTCTTCAAGATCGCTTTGACCAGGAATCATCTTTTTTGGGTCGTCTTACTAAGCTCCGACAGATTGGTACAGTGGATGAATATATTACAGCTTTTGAAGCCTTAGCCTTCCGCACTTGGGGTCTCTCAGATGTGTTCTACACGGAATGTTTTATCAGCGGTCTTAAAGAAGCTATCAAAGCCCAAGTCCTACTGCACCACCCTCCCACATGGACGGAGGCTTGCAAGGTAGCTCGTAACGTGGAACGTGCATTAGCAGCCCAATACAGTCGCCCAAATTTCTCCACTAAAGGTCGCCCCCCACAGGCTCACAACACGACTCAAACACTTAAGGTCCAAAAGGTGTCACCTGCGGAAATGGCTGAAAGAAGAAGGCAAGGCCTATGTTACTACTGTGATGAAAAATACTCCCCAAGTCATAAATGCAAGGAGCACAAATTTTTTCAAATTGATGCCACTGACTACAACTCAACAGAGGAAGATCCACCACTGGAGGAACATGAGCCACTAGAAGAAGACAACCAAAAGGACAATGTCTCTGACGAACCAGTTATTTTGTTGCATGCTTTGGCAGGAATTTCTTCCCCTCAAACTCTCAAAATCAGAGGTTTTATTAAACATCGCCCAGTAGTAGTCTTGATTGATAGTGGAAGTACACATAATTTCATCCATCAAAAAGTCGCAGAAGCAGTGCATTGTTTTGTACGAGCAGTTTCTAACTTCCAAGTTCAAATTGCAGATGGAGGCACAATGAAATGTGAAGGCCGCTGTGAAAATGTCAAACTTCAAATGGGGGATTATCAGTTGAAAACCCACATGTTTGCCATACACATGGGGGGTTGCGACATTGTCCTCGGCGCTGAATGGCTCCACACTCTTGGGCCAATCACAATGGATTTCCAGGAGTTATATATGAGTTTTAAGCAGAACAACTACACACATACCCTCCGTGGACTCCAGGCGGGAACCCCCTCTATCATCAGCTCGCATAGGATGGAAAAATTGTTAAAAAAGGGCAATCATGGAGTTGTAGCTCAATTTAATGCCATCTAGGCAGTCGAAACCAAGCCTCTGCCAATTCATCCTGAGATGCAACAGATTTTAAATAACCATCTGCCGATCTTTGACAAGCCTCATGAGCTTCCACCCTCGCGAGGGGAACATGATCATAGCATCACCTTGGTTCCAGGGGCCCAACCCCCAAATGTGCGCCCATACAGATATCCGTTCACCCAAAAGAATGAAATAGAAAAAATCATCAAGGAACTTTTGGAAGCAGGTGTCATTCGTCCTAGCATTAGTCCTTATTCATCCCCAGTGGTCATGGTGCTCAAGAAAGATGGGGAGTGGCGGATGTGTCCCAACTTCAGGGCCCTCAATAAGTTGACAGTCAAAGATAAATTTCCCATCACGGTGGTTGATGATTTGCTGGATGAACTCAATGGGGCTCAATTCTTCACTAAGCTGGATCTTCGCTCAAGCTACCACCAAATTCGCATGAAGGAAGTCGACATCCCCAAGACTGCTTTCAGAACTCATGAAGGCCATTATGAATTCCTGGTCATGCCATTTGGTCTTTGTAATGCCCCCTCTACTTTTCAGAGCCTTATGAACCACATTCTCAAACCATATCTCAGGAAATTTGTCCTTGTCTTCTTCGATGACATCCTCATCTATAGTTGCACTTGGGCCGCACATCTTCAGCATGTAGATCTTCTCTTGCAACTGCTCCGCAAGCATAAATTATTTGTCAAGATGTCCAAGTGTTCATTTGGCATGGCAGAAGTAGAGTATTTGGGCCACATTGTGGGGCGTGAAGGTGTCAAGGTGGACCCCAAAAAGATCCAGGCAATGCAGGAATGGCCTCAACCTAAGACCTTGAAGAGCTTGAGAGGATTTTTGGGTCTCACAGGCTATTATCGTAAATTTGTCCGCAACTATGGTCGCATAGCGAAGCCCCTCACCCAACTCCTAAAGAAAAATTCATTCTTCTGGAATGAGGAAGCACAACAGGCCTTTACGGCTCTTAAAAATGCCATGTGTTCCACTCCAGTCTTAGCACTACCTGACTTCACCAAATCTTTTGTCATTGAATGTGATGCTTCGGGTACAGGTATTGGGGCAGTCTTAATGCAGGAAGGGCGACCGTTGGCCTTCACAAGCCAACAACTCAGTGGGAGGAATCTGGGCCAATCTACCTACGAGAAGGAAATGATGGCCATCTTATATGCAGTCGAGACCTGGCGAACTTACTTATTGGGGCGACGTTTCCAAATCCGCAAAGATCATCACAGTCTTAAATATTTTTTCGAGCAACGCCTATCCTCCCCACAACAAAATAAATGGCTAGCCAAAATGCTGGGATATGATTATGAGATCTTACAAGAAAGGGAAAGACAATAGTGTAGCAGATGCATTATCTCGCCAATTTGAGGAGGAAAGTACTCTGCTAGCAATTTCCCTCCCCATTCTAGAATGGATTGAAGAGGTATGCAGGGAATGGTTTTCACACCCAGGGCTCTCCCAACTCATTTCTCAATTGCAGGTAGATCCAAATTCCACCAAAGGCTACTCGTGGCAGGATGATATTATTTGTTACAAGGACAGAGTCGTAATATCACCAACATCCACCCTCAAAAGTCACATTTTGGCATAATTGCACTCATCTCCCATTGCAGGACATTCGGGCTTTCAGAAGACGTATGCTCGCACCAGAAGATCATTTTTTTGGACAGGCATGAAAAATGACATCCTTACTTTCGTAGCAGAATGCGATGTCTGTCAACGCCACAAAGGGGAAACCGTCAACACACCAGGCACATTACAACCATTGCCCATTCTGGCATCAATTTGGACGGAGGTTTCTATGGATTTCATTACAGGTCTTCCAAAGTCAGGGAACAAGTCAGTCATCATGGTGGTTGTGGACCGACTGTCGAAGTATGCTCATTTCTGCGCCCTACCCCACCCGTTTACACCAACTTTGGTTGCTCAATCTTTCATGGATCAGATCTTCAAATTGCATGGCATGCCCACTTCTATTGTGTCTGACTGCGACCCGATCTTCACCAGTAATTTTTGGCAAGAACTCTTCAGAATACAAGGAACTCAACTAAAACTCAGTACTTCCTATCATCCGCAAACAGATGGTCAAACCGAAGCCGTCAACAAATGTCTAGAAACCTACCTTAGGTGTTTCACTTCAGAAAACACTACAACAAAACCAGCGATTAGCGTCCCTTTTTACTTCTTTTTTTGCATCTAGAGCCCATTTTTGGTGCTATTTGCATCCATTTATCAAATATGGTGCAAAACTTGATACAAAATTTGCATCAAGTTTTGCACCAAATCTTACACCAAGTTTAGCACCAGGTATTGCAATAGGTTTTGCACCACGTTTTGCACCAAATTTTATGCCAAGTTTTATGTCATCCTTTGCACCAGGTTTTGTTCCAGGTTTTGCATCAATTTTGGCATCTATTTTTGTTTGACATACTTTTGCATCCTCATTTGCATCCACTTTTTGCACCTACACTTGCGTCAACTTTTGCATCGACTTTTGCATCCTTTTTTAAATCATTTTTTGCATCCATTTTTTCATCCATTTGTGCATCACTTTTGCGCCACGTTTTACATCGAGTTTTGTGTCTAGTTTTGCATATAATTTTGCATCTACTTTTGTTGCATCCACTTTTCCATCTTGTTTGGCATCCATATTTACATCCTCTTTTGCATCTATTATTGTACCCACTATTGCATCTAATATTTTTGTGCCACAATTGGCGCCTAGTTTGGCACCTCCTTTTGCACCCACTTTTGATTATAATTTTGCATCCACGTTTGCATCCTCATTTGCATCTAGGTTTTCATCAACTACTACATCTATTTTTGCATCCCTTTTTGTATCCAATTTTGGACCAAGATTTGCATCGGGTTTTGTGTCTCGTTTTGCATCTACTTTTGCATCGACTTCTATTGCATCCACTTTTGCATACAATTTTGCATCCACTGTTACACCCATTTTAAATTTCACTTTTTGCATCCCTTTTTACATCTTCATTTGCATCATACTTTGAATCTTTTTTTTCATCTATCATTACATCCACTTTTGTTATGCCATAATTTGCACCATGTTTTGCACTCACTATTGTATCCACGTTTGCTTCCAATTTTGCATCCATGTTCACATCCTCTTTTGCATCAAATATTGCATCTATTTTTGCATCCACTTTTGTGTCAGGTTTATGCATTGGGTTTTGCATCTCGTTTTGTATCTACTTTTGCATCTACTTCCATTGTATCCATTTTTTTAATTTGTATTTTGTTTTGCCTGTTGCATCAATGTTTGCTTCCACTTCTACATCCATTTTTGCATCTTATTTTGCATATTTTTTGTCTATTGTTACATCCACTTTTGTTGCACCATATCTTGCGCCTACCATTGCAACCACATTTGCTTCCACGTTTGCATCCACATTTGCATCCTCTTTTGTGTTCAAGTTTGCATCAGATATTGTGTATGTTTTTGCATCCCCTATTGTATCCACTTTTGTTTCATCCATTTTTGCATCTACTTTTGTGTCCGTTGTCGCATCCACATTTGTTTCACCACAGTTTGTGCCAAGTTTTACACCTACCATTGGACCCATGTTTGCTTCCACTTTTGCCTTCATGTTTGCATCCAAGTTTGCATTGACAACTGCATCTACTTTTGCATCCACTTTTGTGTTAGGTTTTTCATGTTGTTGTGCATCTACTTATGTTGTATCCACTTTTCATCCAATTTTACTTCTATTGTTTCCCCCATTTCTATGTTCGCTTTTGCATCCCTTTTCCAACACTCATCATATTTTCTGCATTGATGATATTCCTTATGGCATTGACAATTATGAACAATTGATGACAATGTCAATAATATTGACAATGATGAAAATGAAGATGATGGCGATGACATGAATTGTGATTATGATGATAAAGACGATAGTGGTTACAATGACATTAATGATGATGATGGCAATGATTATGATGATGACGACGCTAATGACCTTGGCGAATCTTCCCAATTTTAGATGTCGTCATTGTCATAATCATAAGCATTATCTTTGGTGTCATCATCATCATTTTCATCTAGGTCATCATCAAAAACAATAATGGCATGAATGATGATGATGATTACAACAATGTTGATAGAAATTACATTAATGATGATGATGGGGATGATAAAAATGACAATGACGATGATAATGGTGGTGATGATAATGATCATCGATCATCTCTCAAAAATAGAGTTGTTATTTCTCTTACGTATATCAATGTGTCCTAAACAACCCTTTTCTAGCACTGATCACATTTTTTGGGTTGATGATATTTCTTACAACGTCTATAATTATAAACAATTGCAAACAATGTCCATAATGATGATGATGATGGAGCTGATGATGATGGCATGAATTGTGATTATGATGATAATGTAATGATGGCAATAACGATGACAAGGATGATGGTGATGATGATGACAATGATTATGATAATGAGAATGAACAATTACTAGTTTCACTACCATCTTCTGGATACATATTACTATCATACTTTTTAAATTTTCTGTCTCTCTTGAGGTATCTTACTATAATGGTGTTGTCAACACTAGAAAGATATCTTGTTGTAATGGTGGTTCTAATGTTAGCACTAGCAAAGTTTTTGTAAATTTTGGTTAAAAAAAATCGATTTATGCAATTATTTTGACAATCTATGTAAAAAAGTAAATAACATCCAATTATTTTGACTGTAGTCCCATTGATTATCATGAATTCACCAGTCTGAAGACCATCTTCTACATACATATTATTATTAAACTTTTTGCATTATATCCCTCTTATATCTTGTTGTAATGGCAGTATTAGCACTAAAAAAATATCTTGTTGTAATGGCAGTATTAGCACTAAAAAAATATCTTGTTGTAATGGTGATGTTAGTATTAGCACTAAAAAAATCACTAAATTTTGGTAAAAAAAAGTTTATCATTTATTTATTTTTAATTTGGGAAATTTTTGTTTTTATTTTTTTTGTTTTTAATTCTATTTTTATGCAGTAATATTTTTTTTGGTTGAATTTTGGTAGTAACTTGTTTTTGGTCGAATCATATGTATTAACCATGTTCTTTACGCTACAAGTCTAATTGTTGGGACAAAATTGCTCTTTCAAATAAGTTGCAAAAGCTATTTTACATCCATTGTTGCACCCATGTTTACACCCACTTTTACATCCCTTTTTGCATCCTGTTTTTCATCTTCATTTGCTTCTTTTTTTGCATCTATCATTACATCTACTTTTGTTGTGACAAAATTTGTTCCATGTTTTGCACATAGTGTTGTACCCACGTTTGCTTCCAATTTTGCATCCATCTTCACATCCTCTTTTGCATAAAATATTTCATCTATTTTTGCATCCACTTTTGTGTTGGGTTTTGCATCTCATTTTGTATCTTCTTTTGCATGTACTTCCATTTCATCCATATTTTGCATCCAATTTTGTTTCTCATGTTGCACCCGTGTTTGCATCCACTTTTACATCCCTTATAACATCTTGTCTTGCATCTAAGTTTGCATATTTTTTTGTGTCTATTATTACATCCACCTTTTTTGTGCTATTATTTGTGCCATATCTTATGCCTATCATTGCAACCCACATTTTCTTCCACTATTGCATCCATATTTGCATCCTCTTTTGTGTCCAAGTTTGCATCAAATATTGTTTATGTTTTTTGCATCCCATTTCGAATTTACTTTTACATCCACTTTTGATTTGTCTAGTTTTGCAACTAATTTTTTGTTCACTATTGCACCCATGTTTGGCCCATGTTTACATCCCTTTTTTCATCCAAGTTTTCCTCCTTTTTGCATTCAAGTTTGTGTCCCTTTTTTTTTACATTCATTGGAGTATCCACATTTGTTTCACCACAATTCATGCTAAGTTTTATGCCTACTATTGTGCCCATGTTTTCTTCCACTTTTTCATCCATGTTTGAGTCCTATTTTGTGTTCAAGTTTGTATGAACTATTGCATCTACTTTTTCATCCACTTTTGTTCAATTTTTCTGTCTTGTTCTGCATCTACTTATGTTGTGTCCACTCTTCATCCAAATTTACGTCTATTTTTACCCCCATTTTTTTGTTTACTTTTGCATCCATTTTCCAATGCACATCATATCTTTTGCATTGATTATATTTCTTATGACATTGAAAATTATGAACAACTGATGACAATGTCAATAATTATAACGATGATGATAATGAAGATGATGACGATGACATGAATTGCGATTGTTATGATAATGACAATGATGATAAAGACGATGGGAGTTACAATGACAATGATGATGATGCTAATGACCTTGGCCATTCCTCCCAATTTTTAAATGTTATCATGGTAAAAATCATAATAATTATCTTTGGCGTCATCTTCCAAGTCATCATCATCTGATCATCATTATCATTATTTTCATCTTGGTCATAATCAAGAACAATAATGGCATGAATGATGATTATGATGTTCATGATGAAGATGACAAAAATTATGATAAAACTTATATTAGTTATGATGATGGGGATGATGACAATTATAATGACGATGATAATGGTAGTGATGTTGATGATCATCAATCATTTCTAAAAAATAAAGTGGTTATTTTTCTTTCATATATCATGTGTCCTAAGGTTGGTGATATTTCTTATGATACCTATAATTATGAACAATTGACGACAATATACAAAATCATGATGATGATGATGATCATGAAGAAGACATGAATGGTGATTATGATGATAATGAAATGATGACAATAATGATCACATTGATGGTGGTGATGATGGCAATAATGAAGATGATGACCCTCCCTCTAAACTAGCGAGGTACTCATAATGAGACAAAAAAGTAATCTCAAGTTGAAATATTCATATAAGAAGGGATCTAGATTGATAAGCATCAATGATGATTTACATCATCATAGCAAAAATTTTCAAAATAGTAAGGCCTTGACTAACAAGTTTATCTCTCCATTAGATCAGAGCACAATGTTGGGAGGCATAAATTTGGACACCACTGCCTTTCAAGGCACTTACCCCACCAAGATGTTTACCAGGTATGTCCTCACATGATCATTTCCTAATCCACTATCATAATATTTGACACCAGAAAATGTCAATCCTCATGACTATTCTTATCTTGGATTAATGTACTTGACTTATGGCAATTAGTCCTAGTCAATGTCCAAATTCTCAAAGAATATTGTTCCCAGATGTTTATCCAATCCACCATTATCCCTACTAGTGCCTTTACTAGGCTTACGATTGTTAATCCTAGCCATAGTACATGACACATGGATAACATGGTGTCTACCCTCACTCCCTCTCAACCAGGGAGGAAACATCCACAAGCATAAGATTTTCTCAAGAATACCCATCATTTTCGTAGAGAATAACATCATTAATTTGTTTTCATCACATGACGACTTTATGATTAAGCATTCATAGATTTGTGGCAAAATATTTCCCCTTTTGTATTTGTGATGAAATACAATAAAAAAGTGAAAGCCAAAATCATTAAACATACACTATATTGATTTATCTAAGTCTAAACTCTAAGGTTGAAGTGAAAATTCATGTAAATCTTATATCTATGAGTTGTGCCAAACTTATGAAAACCTTATTCCCTAAGTCCTATATATAAGAAAATGAAAAAGAAAGAAAAATAAGGGCCAATAAATGGTAACTCATGTATTCACTCCCTCTTTGGAAAATATATGAATATATACACTCCTAGTCACACTTGATCACATGTATGTGATGGTTAAATCATGAATTCTTCTTTTCTCCTTGCATTTTCACTTCATCATTTAAGCACCTAATTGAGGATCTAAGGAATGTTTGTTTCCTAAGGTTTTCATGTCTACTCTTGGTTTACTTATGTCACACTAGTGTCAATTTATGTGACAGAGTGAAATACATAAGTTTGTGGAGTTATTATAGAGGTGTATTGAGTTCGTAACCACACACACATGTATTACATCTCATTGATCCACATGTGTGGGTTGGAGACTCATTTCTTGACAACTTTAACGGAGACTACTTTGTGGCTTTAATGGTATAGCTTACAAAATATCTTGTTAAACATTTCGATTCATTCTTTCTTTTCCTCGAGACACTTATAATATTGAAGTCACTCCCAACAATCCATGGAGATGGGGAGTATAAATTACTTGTGCTAGAAATAGAATTGAGAAATAGAGGTTTTCCATTTGCGATATTGGAGTCATAGACATTGGATACATGGTAGTAGTCCTCAATGTCAATTAACTAAAATTGTATTGTCATAATGCGAAAAGAGGTAAACATATTGGTAACCTTGATGTCTTGATCATTTCAAATAATAACCATTCCACCCAAGTATCTCTAAGCATCAATCACTACTACTTGGAAATTCCTCCCCCATTTTCTAATTATATGAGGTTGAACCTCACTTAATATTTTTGCTTCTTATATCAACATTATTTATGGGTGCTTTTCATACCATTTTTCTTTTAGGAGTTTGTTTTCGCTTACTATTGACGCCCCTCATGTTCCAAGACTATTTTCATCAAAAATTTACATAGAAAGAAAGTATAAAGTGACTAAAAAGAAACATGTCTCAAGATTTAAGTGCTTGGACAATTCCACTTCATGACTCCTATATTTCCTTAACCTGGGACCAAATGGTGAACTTGATGGCCTTAAGGGAAATTGATCAATGAAAATCTAAAAAAGAGGTGATTTTTGACTTTATCACATACAATTTAATATACTAAAAAAAATATCCATAACAATTTCATCAATCAATGAATCATTAAAAAAAATATCCAAAACAATTTCATCAAGCAAAGAATCATTGCATTATAAAATACAATCTATAAACATTTTGGGAAAGTTTTGCTAAAACATGCTTAAAAATCAGCATATTTAATATTAATATTTAACAATAATATGGACAATAACACATTTTGATAAATTAAATAACATATTATCAAGCCTAAAAAATGTCACTAATTGAAAACTACAAACCATGCAACTAATGGAAGTGACCACTCAAGGCCACCACAAGACAATTAATCTATTAAGACCAAGATTAATGGGGACAAAGATCTATAAAGGACAAAGGAAAACCTATTTTAACTTTATTGTTTTATTAGCCTGGTTCAAGATGAACATTTCAAGATATCATGAAGAACATAATTAGTTTTATTGCATTAAGAAAACCCAAGCACATTCTATAACTTAGCAAGAAAGAGATGTATAACACCCATCTCAGCAAGACGACACATGACATTAAGTTACTTTACTATATATAATTTAAACTCCTATCATAAAATCACAAATTTAGCATGAATGGAATGCTTAAAATCCATTTTTATAAAAACAAAATATAATTTTTCTTATAGAAAAATATACCAAAAACTAAATATATTTTTCTAGAAAAAAAAATACTAAAACTAAATATATATTTAAAAAAAAACTAAAACATAAGCAAACTAGAATTTGAATTTGACATTCTTGGTCACTTTCGGAAACATATGGTGGAATGTAATCTCTTTATCCTCATCTTTAGCTTTTTCCTAAAAAATAAAAGCATACAAAAGTGGGAAAGAGCCATAAAGCATGGGGAAGCTTTTTCCTAAGCACAAAAGCATCTAAAAAGTGGAAAATTCTTTTTTTATATGAGGAAACATTATTCACCCAAAAGATTTTTCCCAAATTGAACTAATGAGGAATTTTGGAAATCTTCATAGCCTCCACTTTCCTATATATTAGAGGCTTGGCCATTGAAAAAATGATGGGAATTCTGTATTGTCACACTCTTGAGATCTGTCTTGAGAGGGAGAGTTTTGGAGCTATGAGTTGGGGGAGGTGATGTTGCAACTATATCTGATTGTTGTAACTTTCCTCCAACTCCTTTATTCATATAGATCAGTTGTTCTTCCTTCCATATGTTTCTATTCATTCTTTACTTCTTCTATTTAACTAATGTATGCATGGGTTTTTGGTTTATATTTATTTATTCAATAATATTTATATGTTTTTTATAGTTTTGATTATTAAGATATTATGTTGTGAAGGTTGCTTTATTCTCTCTCTTATGTGTAGGACCAAGCTTTGGAGCTAGCTAGGAGCGCTTCTTGGCTATACGAAAAACTCCAAGAAGACCTGCATGCGAGGACTCACAAGAATTCATTCTCTTTTTCTTAATCTATACTCTACATCTTGATCTACTAAGAATCCTAAGCCTTAGAACAACCTTTCTCTTAATTGGTTTGTCCTAGGTTTCTGAGATAAACTGAGAGGGTTTTGTTTTCATCTAACCATGCATTAAATCCAACGGCAAAATGATATTTAGAAAATTTAATATATTTCACTATGTAAATGAACTTAGTAAAATGAACCCATAGAGGTGGTCATAAATGGAAATAAAAGTAAAACTCTAAACAAGAAGCCAAAAGTGGATTTAACCATGGATGAAAAATTGGGAGTAGAATTGGATGTTAAACTAGCCATCAAAACAATATGCAAACAATGACACAAAAAGGTTTTTAAAGTAAAATTAAAAAAGGGTGCAACACTAGACACAAAGAAGGGAACAAAATAGGGCATATGAAAGGATACCGAATTGGGTGCAAACAAGGATGCAAAAATGGACACCAAAATGAGGATGCAAAGAATGGTGTAAAATTAGGATGCAAAAAGGATGTAAGAAAAGACACAAAACAAGATGCAAAATGGGACTAAAAAATGGTGAAACCAAGGATGTCAAAGATGATGCATAACTAGATGAAAATTCCAACTAAAATCTAGGTGCAAAATGAGATGCAAATGTGGACACAAAATGTGGCAGAAAAAAGGATGCAAATTTGGAAGCCAAAAAGGATGAAAAACGAGATACCAAAAAGGATGCAAATTTGGACATAAAAAATGGTGCAAAATTGGACACAAAAGAAGAAAAAATGGTGCAAAAATGGGCATAAAAATGGCTCAATTTTGGATGCAAATTGAGATGCAACATTGGATGTAAAATGATGCAACAAATCATTCTAAACTTGGTGCAAAAACAAATGCAAAAGTAGATGAAAAAATGGCTCAAAAGTGAACGTAACAATAGACACAAAATGAGATGCAAAGGTGGATGCAATATATGGTTCAACATAGGATGCAAATTTAGATGCTCAAAAGGATGAAAAATTGGATGCAAGAAATGGTGTTAAAAATGATGCTAAATTGGATGCAACAAATGATGCAAAATTAAATACAAAATATGGTGCAAAATAGGATGCAAAAAAGGGAGATAAATAAAATGCAAAAGTGGATGCAAAAAATGGTGCAAAAATGCATGCGAAATTTGGCACTAAATCAGATTCAACATATGGTGCAAAATTGGATGGAAAAGATGGTGTAAAAAAAGGCAGAAAAATTGGCACAAAATAGATGTAAAAATAAGTACAAAATTATAAGCAAAAGATGGCATAAGACCAGATGCAAAAATTGGCACAAATTGGATGTAAAAAAAGGCGCTAAATAAGATGTCAAAGATGGTGTAAAAATCGATGCAAATTATGACACAAAAATAGAAGCAAAGAATTCCACAAAAGAGGAAGCAAAAAATGATGCAAAAATAGATGCAAAAAAAGGCACAAAACTAGAAGCAAAACCTGTTGTAAAACCAAATGAAAATCTTGGTGCAAAATATGATGCAGAAAATGATGGAAAATTTGGCGTAAAAAAGATGCAAAATTTGGTGCAAAAAAGGACGCTTTAAAAATTGTACAATAGAGCCAGATTTAGCGCCAGGTTGCTCATCCCAATTGAGAAAAAAATGCACTAGAATCTGGTGCTAAATCTGGCGCAAATTGCCTGTTTTGTTGTAGTGAAAGCAACACCTTTGGGTACAGTGGTTACCTCTGGTTGAATGGTGGTATAACGCCAACTATCATGCCACCACCAAAATGACTCCCTATGAAGGAGTATATGGTCAACTCCCGCCTTCACCTACTTCATATCTCAAGGGATGCTCAAAAGTACAAGCAGTGGATCAACTCCTACAACACCGCGCAACCATGCTCGCCCATCTTCGAGAGAATCTTCATCAAGCTCAGAACCGCATGAAGCAACAGGTAGACCAGCATCGCTCAGAGCGCAAATTTCAAGAAGGGGACCAGGTCTTTTTACGGCTACAACCATATAAGCAAACATCACTCAAAGACAATGGTGTCAGAAACTCTCTCCCAAATTCTACGGACCATATCAAGTACTTCAGCGCATTAGAAAAGTGGCCTACAAGTTGGCCTTGCCACCTACTGCAAAAATCCATCCAGTTTTCCATGTCTCATGCCTCAAGAAAGTGATTGGGAACAATTGCAGAATTCAAACTAATCTACTTGAATTGGACGAAGAAGGGTCCATCTGGCTTCAACCCGAATAGGTCCTCGACACACGAGACAAGCAACTGCGCGGCCGCATGATTAAGGAAGTCCTCGTCAAATGGAAAAACACCTCTCCGGAAGATGCAACTTGGGAACCAACCACTATTCTTCAGCAGTTTCCGCAGCTTCAGCCTTGAGGACAAGGCTAGTCTTAAGGGGGAGGGCATGTTAGGGTCCCACCCTAACCCCCTTATTTATGTAATGGGATCACATCATAGTCAAGAGTCAATAAAGCCCATATTAATAATTGTAAGTGGTTAATCCGCAATTAATGACGGAACCACAGTTAGTTGCAAATGGGCCGTAGTATTAGATAAATGGTATTAATAAAACCCACGGTATTGGCCCATGGTATTGCATGTATGAGTCATATATAAAGGATAGAGACTCCTTGCGAGGAGCATTGTGTCTTATTTTGTAGTCGAGCTCTGCTCTATTGGAGGTTGCCCCCTCGAAGAGGCAAGTGAACATTACTCTCTGAATAATAAAATCATTGCTATTCTGTGTTTTGGGTATCTTATCTTCGCATATTCTGTATTTGGGTATCATTTTGCAGGTTAAGAGCATAACAACAGTCACTGTTAGAAGAACACATTAAGAAAAATAGACTGTAGTGGGGACCATCTTCTTTTACTCTGAGTCTAATGAAAGAAGAGGAATTATACCTCTTATTTTTGCCTAAATTCTTCTCTACTAACTCATATAATTTGTTTGGATTTTTGCATCCTCTTGAAATATCCTTTCTAGTTTCTTCATCTATAACTTTGCATTTAGTTGATGTAAATACAATTATACGTCCTTTGTCAACTATTTGATCTACTGTTAAAATATTCTACTTTATCCCTTGAACTAATAATGCATCAACTTCTTTTGCATACTTCTCAAGTTTGATTCTACCTTTTCCTGTAACTTCTGTTGGATCACTAATTCCAAGAATCACCTTACCATCTTTGTTTTTCTTGAGAGACTCAAACTTGTCCTTATCTACAATCATGTGATGAGAGCACCCGTTGTCTATGAACAAAGAGCTAGGTCACACCTTACCTGTTCTTCTTCTTTCTTATTATTATGAGGAGTATTGATGGATCCATCTTTCTTAGGTCTTTTGGTAACAATATTATTATCCAGTTGCTTGCCTTATTGTCTGTGAATATCCATTGACTTGTTCTTGCATTCTTTTGCTACATGCCCAAACTTGTTACAAGCATAACATCTTGTATGACCAGAAAACTGAGTTGAGGAATCATAATATGTCTATTTCATATTCCATCTATTACAATCAATAGTTTGTGACCAAATATGTTGCAAGCAAAACAATATCCCTTAAGGAAACTTGAGTACCTAGGAGTTCATGATTTTCCTGTGAAGTGGCTATTTTCTTGAGACTAGAATCTTCTTCTGCAATTCGCTACAATGTGTCTACAATTATGACATGTAAAATGTGCAACATCATTTATCAGAGGAGAGAATTGATTAATATTTCTATTATTAGGAGTAAATGATTTCCTTTGAAAATCCATTTTCTTTGGATGTTGATCTAGTTGACTTCTTACCTCTTTATCCTTTAAGTTCCTTGCATGAGCATGTGAGATAAATTCTCCTTTTACAGTTTCATGAAAGCCAAGACCATATTTAATGGAGGGAGACCTTTGATTGTTAAGAATATTATCCAATATCTTTGGGCTATCTTGAAATCTCAATTGATTATCTTTTTTTGCTAACTTACCTTCTAGAATACTTACAAAAACCTATTTTTCATCTCTAGTCTTTTCCAATGGAGTTCTCAACTCAATTATTTCCTTCTTAAGCCTGTTTTCTTGTTCTTCAAATACTTGAAGAATATCCTCATATCGTTTGTTTGACTTTTCAAGATCGGATTTGAGAGAGATGATTTTTGTTTCAAGTCGTTCACAGTAATTGGTTCTTTCTTTAAGCTCTTCGATTGTTGTATCCTCTTCATTCAATTTGTTTCTTAATGACGCTACTTCATCTTCTAGTCTTTGACATTGATCTTCCTTTTCCTTATACTGCTTCATCATTCCTTCTTCAATTTTGATTCCTTCTTCTCGCTGATTCTTTAACCTGATAATCTCTTCTTTGTAGGTATAGTCCCTTTCATCAAATAGTTGTAGTAACTTTTGATGATATCTATTCTCATCTGTGAGCCTTTTAATTTCTACTTCTAGGGCCATCATTTTTTAATTTAATTTTTTTGCATAATGACTATCTTCACTTTTACCCAAGAGAGAAATATCAATTGATTCATTATCATCATCACTACATAAGATGGGAAATGTGTAATCAATACTTGGTGATTCTTCATCACTATCTTCACTAGCTTCTTCATTCTTGATCACCAAAAAGCGGGGTGTTCCTATAGTTGAATATTTGTTGACATCAATAACTGTCACTTCCTCTAACATATCGCTTTCACAATTTTCTTGGATTGACTTCTTCCTTTGAGTTGTCTTCTTCTTTTTCTACTTTCCCATTGTCCCTGATCTGCTCTCAAGAGGTTAAGCTTCTGCTAGAGTGACCTACTCTGATGCCAATATTTGGGAAAAATACTGAAGGGGGGGTGTGAATCAGTATTTTAAACTCACTTTAAATTTTCATTTCATATTCTGATTTCTATACGCTACTGTCATTCATATAACCAACGTATGTACGCGACTTCAGTGAAAGCAAATAACATATATCCAATTAACTAACTTTTCATATATTTCATCACCTGTTCATCTTTAACTAGTGCATCATTACTTCATTATTCATTCATTAAGCATAAACCATGAGAAAATAGATCACCAACACACATGAAACATACACATGAACACCAGGATTTTAGGTGGAAACTCAATGTGGGACAAAACTACCGTCGTCGTCATCTTTGTCTTCTTCTTGTATTATTAAGAAAACTTCTTACAATGTTTTACTGACACAGACTCTTACTAGTACGCAGACACCCTCCTACAGAAGGTTACAACCTTCTCTCATTCTCCAACACCCACTGGAAGGGAGTTCCAACCCCATGATCTTGTTTACCAGCTCCTACTAGAAGGGAGCACCTACCCCCTATATAGATTTACCAGCTACCATTGGAAAGAAGCTTTGACTCCCTCACTTAAGGCTCCAACCATCAACGCCTCATGTCGACCATGTTTCATAATATTTCAGGCTAGATCCACCTGACTCGAAACATCAAATCTGTAGGTCACCTTTCATCATATTTTCAGAGTGGACCCACTTCCAACATTAAGTCCAATACCAAGCAACAATTCTTAAACCAAACACTGAACCAACTAAATCATTGTATTACCATCAAACCAATCACTGAATCTCAATCAACCATTGCAACATGATCAAACCAATCCATAATAGATATAAACCATCATATCATATCAATGCACAACCATTATACTAGACCATACACTATTCATCATCACAGAAACAAAGTGTTGTTCATGAAAACCCTAATCAGACATACATTAACATGTATACGCTACTATTCTGAAGCAAACCTACATATGTATGTGCTTCCTATGTGTCATACCTACATATAGATCTCAAAATACTGAACACTGAATCATCAATCACTAAATCATACATAGACCATTTCACTAGTTACAAATCATTGAACCAATCACAGATTTATGAACCAATTACAGACCATAGATCATTGAATCACACCTAGTCAAACTTTTGTACCATTAAAACTAATCAATACAACCAAATCACCTCAATCCTCACTGTCAGACACAGATCATCATGATAGAGACATCATCAACAAACAACAACAAATAAACTAGACATCATCAACTGTAAACATCAATCATTAGTTCAAACCCTAATTGTATATGTTGCTTCCACAAGGCATATCTGCATATGTATGCACTTACCATACACAACACCCGTGTACAGATTTTCACATACTGATTTTTTTTTTTTTTTTTTTTTTGTAGAATATACACGTAATATTACAAAGATGAATCCGTGTATGTACGTGACGATTCCCAAACACACCTATGTACAAATCTAAAAACTTCAATTGCAAACACAATTTCACTTTGCGCAACCTTTACTGCCAATACTATAGACTTATGAATAATTCATTTAGATCACAACATCATTATAACCACATATTTATCATTGTTAATTACTTTGACATTTGCAACAAGTAAATCAATCAAGCATATATGTCAACATACTTTCAGATCTTTCACATTTGAGTCTTCTTCATGCTCTCTGCTGCATTCCTATTTTAGATTAGATTACACATGAATAACCCATAACTTGCACACTTAACACCTTGATCTCCTTCTCCTTATATTGTTTTAGCCTTCGCCAATACCTTAGATAAATCCTTTGGTAATGTTGTTAGTGTTCTCTGACGGGATCAAATAAATGTTGTCGCTCCCATTACTATGGTCCAATACTATGGTAATGACCCCTGGTTTCTAGATTACGATGGTGCAGATTTTGTATGCGACTTTTCTTCACAATATCTATGTATGTATGCTACCTTGCTTCTCAGGACCCGCGTATACTTTCTCAAACTTTACCTTTACCATCCATATGTCTCTGAACTGATATTCCTTTGTCAATACTATATGTAGCATCTGCCTAACCATCATGTTGACGTCTTCATCAAGTAGGTTTCCATCAAGGACAACACATTAGCCATAGTGCCAACACAATTGCTTCTCATGTTACACGAATACGTCTAGGAATGATAACAATGATAAAATGGGTAATTTAGAACAATCCAAACAAAAATCACATAGGTCTTGGTCAAAAAGAGAATATCCTAGGCCTTGAGTGCATTTTGGAATGAACCTAGAGAAGACTGAGAGACACCATTGTTGTCCATATCCTAATAGAAATATTTGAGACTTTGCTCATATGCTGACGCGGATGTCATGTGGTGGATCTATTGCAGGTCCTTCCTAGGGGGTATATCCCTCATCACATCTCTAAGATCTCAAATAATTGATGACTTCCTTATGTGTTCATGTAACTGCCACTTATTCCTCATAGTTGTTGAGCTCAACTACCTAGGATCTCGTGAGATTTGCATGAAGGAAAATCCTATAGAGGAGAGAAAAGGCTTGCTATGACCCAAAGGGCTTGTAATGTATCTTCCATGGCCATGAAGTGAAGGAAGAGAGTGGAGTTCAAGCTAAGCCATGCACTCTCTAGGGCCAAATTTAGAATATCCAAGGCGTCTCAAAGAAAAGAGGGCCCAACTTGCATGAGGTCCTAATGTGATATGGGGAGTCCCCTCACCTCAAGAGTCAACTTATGGGATCATCTCGTATGTTAATGAGTTCGGATTGAATAACTTCCTCAACCTTTGCACATGTGGGGAAGACGACATGCTTGTCCTTACCCCTGGCAACATCCACCCAAGAACTAAGCTAAGTATTGGTTTCCAGTTTGAATAATGTGTGTTAGGATATGAATTCATCCTACTATTCTTGAGGTCCATGATTTCAACATGGAAGAATCATCCAGGGCTTGAAGGGATTTTTGAGCCATGGCACCATTAATGAGTTTTTTGAGTATATGGTTTCCAAAGTCTACTTTTAAAACCCTGGTGATAAGAATATGGACCTTGTCCTATACTTTGTAATTTATTGATTTGATTGTTGTAATTGTTTAAGAAATTCATTAAACCCATGGTTTGATCTTGTTGGGGCACTATCTATATTCCTTGTTTGAATTATGTTATGATTTCCCCAACCTATGTGTCTTCCTCATCGCCCCTTGTTGCTTTGAAATCCTTGACTATTCATGTGGATACATGCACTGGAAGAAGGACTTGTAGGTTTGGGTTTGTAGATATGAAAGAGAGAGGTGACATAAGCTTATGCATGTTTGTGGGTAAGGAGAGGATCATGGGGTTGGAAGATTACATGGGAGGGAAAGGAAGGTGAGGGATGGAGAGAAGGGATGTTAGGGATCAGTGGTATGATAGTGATGATGGTGCTAATGGGATAGTAAGGGTGATTAGAGAGAGTGGATTGGGGTGGAGGGTGATGACACAAGGAAGGGTGAGGGTGTAGGACAAAAACAAGAACAACTTGCGAGGTGAGGGTGTAGGACAAAAACAAGAACAACTTGCGACCATGACCAACCAAAGGACATAAATACAAGTTAACAAAAAAAGTCACTACTGAGATATAAGATGAGGAGAGAAGCCATGGGTTTCATGGATAGGGAGACAGTAGGGTTGGTCGGTAGGGAGTTTACGAAGTTAGAGAAAGGGCTTTGAAAATTGCCACACTTACAAGGAATACCCTTCTCACAAAACTCGAGGGCATAAATTTTCTAAAAGGTGCTTACAAGTGGTGGACGCTTTTCGCAAGAAACATATACAAGTGCTCTAATGATTTCATTAGATTAACTGATTTTCAAATCTAAATGACCGACACCATGTGTTGATGTGGTGCGTCTTCCGATCTACCTGGTTGAAAGTGGCATACTGCCTGAAAATCTCCCCGGCCACCGAGGCCATTAATAAAGTAATCCAGCTAAGAACTTCTGATAGGAAAGAACCGGTTGCAGCCTATAAAAATACATTCCCTCGACACCTCTGCCCAATTTCCAGTTCTTTCCTGAAGAACAAGCAATCAAATAAGCCATCACTCTGAAGAATCACACCCACAACGCTCTGCAAGCTTCAAATCCCACACAATTGTTCTGCAAAGAAAGTCACCGGCAACGAATGGCACCTGGAAACGAATCCCACACAATCGTTCTGCGGCAGAGGGAAAAGGGAATGAATGCGACATGGAAAAACCTCACCCACGATGTAATCAGCCAATCAATTTGCAACAGAGGTAAGAGGGAATAAATGTCACTGTAACTGTATAAATAGATATAGAAGGGAGATGGCGCCATTAAACGGTATTCAACATATCATTCCCAACCGTCGATGCTATTACTCGTCGCCACTCTCATTCATTCAAAAACTCCACCCCGCTTCCGCTCCAACTCGCGACATTTCATTTCATCTTTTTCTTGTCTTTTCTACCTTTTTTAAAATGGGTTTAATCAGTCAAATCATGTTATAAACCAATCACAAAAGAAACCTAACCAATTTTATCATTGTCAATGATAATAGAAGTTTCACCACTGGCCATGAATGTTATGCAAAAGAACTTTCGCTGGCGCAGGGAGATTGCGAGCTGAAATTATATCTTTGATTATAAGCCGAGCTCTCTCTGGACTATGATTTACGGAGACACGAAATGACAAGCTAATGATAGGACCATGCCATTATGGAATGGTAGAGAGATGCTTCACTCTCACACTCTCAAAGCCTTTATCTGCACTCATATTAATACTGACATTAACACCATCACTAGGGATGTGGGAAGACTGTGCGAGAAGGGCCAAATCAGAGAGGCGCTTACCATTTTGCAGTCCACGGACAGGCCACATTCCACTGCTTATACCTCTGTCTTGCGTGCCTGCAATAGCAGAAAAAGGCTCCCAGAAGGAAAGCTAGCCCATGCTCACATGATTCAAAATCAATTTCAATACCAAGATGTTTTTTTGGCAAACACACTCATTAACATGTATCTGAAATGTGGAAATATGGAATTTGCATGCAAAGTGTTTGACGAAATGGCTGAACGAAATGTAGTCTCGTGGACTGCCATGATTGCAGCTTATACAAAACATGGGCTTTCTGCTGAAGCTTTGAACCTGTTTTCTCAAATGCAACGGGCAGGCGTGCAACCAAATGAGTTCACATTCGCTGGTGTGCTCCCAATTTGTGCCAGTTTGGCAGCACTGGAAGAGGGCAAGGAGGTACATGAAAGAATAATCACAAGTGGGTTTGCATCCAATGTCTTTGTGGGGAGTTCCCTTGTAGATATGTATGTAAAATGTGGAAGTTTGGAAGATGCACGGCAAGTGTTTGACAAAATGTCTGAACGAGATGTGGTTTCATGGACTGCCATGGTTGCAGGGTATGCGCAGGGTGGGCTCTTTGACAATGCCTTGGAGCTCTTTCACAAAATTCCCATGCGAGATTCCGTGGCATGGAATGCTATGATTGCAGGCTGTGCAAAGAGTGGGCATGTGGAGCAAGCTCTGGAGCTCTTTGAGCAGATGCCAGAGCGGAATGTTGTGTCGTGGAACGCTATGATTGCAGGATTAGTGCAAAATAGGCGGGTTCTTGAGGCCCTGGAGCTGTTTGGGAAAATACCTGAGAGAGATGTGGTCTCATGGAATGTGATGATTGGCGCATTTGTGCACATTGGGCAATTTGATGAAGCTCTGAGGTTCTACCACCAAATGCAAGTTACAGGTGTGAAACCAGATATGGACACTCTTTCCAGTGTTTTGCCAGCATGTGCCAATTTGGTAGCTCTGGTGCAGGGCAAAGAGATCCATAGAGATGTAATTAAAAAGAATTTTCAGTCAGATGTTTTTCTGGGAAGTGCACTGATAGATATGTATGCCAAATGTGGAGCAATCGAGGATGCACGCCGGGTTTTTGATAAAATGTGTAATCCAGATGTGGTCTCCTGGAATGCGATGATCGTAGGGTATGCAATGCATGGGTGTGGTGGGGAGGCTCTCAAACTCTTCGAACAAATGCAACTATCCGGCACAAACCCAGACAAGGTCACCTTCATTGGTGTTCTTTCTTCCTGCTGTAATGCAGGCCTAGTGGATGATGGGTGGTGTTACTTTGATCAAATCAGTAAATATTATGGTATGGCACCTGTGGTTGAACACTACTGTTCCATGGTTGATCTTCTTGGCCGTGCTGGGCACTTGGACGAGGCACGAGATTTTATTGATAAAATGCCTATAAAACCTGATGCTGCTGTGTGGGGATCCTTGCTGGGTGCCTGTAGAATGCATAAAAACATAGAACTAGGAAAATGTGCAGCAGAATGCCTTCTTGAGTTAGAACCTGAAAATGCAGCACCTTATGTGATGCTGTCAAATATCTATGCAGCATCTGGTGAGTGGAATGAGGTGGAGAAGGTAAGAAAAATGATGAAAGACAGGAAGGTCAAGAAGATGCCTGGTTGCAGTTGGATTGAGGTCAATAGCAAGGTGCACACTTTTCTTGTGGGAGATAGATCACACCCACAGACAGAGGAAATCTATGCAGAGTTAGAGAAATTGTATGGAAAGATAAAGGACGAAGGGTATGTGCTAGATGCAGACCATGTGTTGCATGATGTGGAGGAGGAGCAGAAGGAACATAATATCTACCACCATAGTGAAAAGTTGGCTATTGCTTTTGGGATCATCCATGTACCACAAGGAACACCAATCAGAATTGTCAAGAACCTGAGAGTGTGTGCTGACTGCCACTTAGTTACAAAGTTAATATCCAAGATTATTGCAAGAGAAATCATTGTGAGGGATAGCAACCGTTTTCACCATTTCAAGGGCGGACAATGTTCTTGTGGAGATTATTGGTGATGATGTGTGGCCATAGCAGCTTTCTTATACCTGCTATGGCCCATGGATTATAGAAGTCAAGTTGTACATTATTCTTTCTGGAAAAACGTTGCAATTGGAGAGCTGACATATTTATTTTGTCCAACACTGGTTCATCACCATCCAAAATCTTATTGAGAGGGAGATGCATACCATGTGTTGAATGACATAAGCGGAGCAGAAGTAGCACATTATTTAGCATCATAGTCGAAGGTCGGCTATTGCATTTGGGATTATTAACACACCACAAGGAACCCATATCAGAATTATCGTGAACCTTAGAGTGTGTGCTGACTGCCACTTGGTTACAAAGTAGATATCCAAGATTGCTGCAAGATAAATTATTGGGAGGGATAGCAACGGTTTCACCGTTTCAACGGTGGACAATACTGTTGTGGAGATTATTGGCGAAGATGTATGGTTATGGCAGCTTTCTTCTACCTGCTATGGGCATTGGACTAAATATTTTAGGTTGCACAAAAAAAATGCAGTTGGAGAGTTGATAAACTTCTCTTTAGGCAACACTAGTTAAACAGTGTCCAAAATTTTATTGATACTGATTTCACGAAGCATGCTTGTATTTGCACCGACAGAAGTGAGGTGATCTTACAGCCTGTGGTGGAAGAGATGTCCATGTCATGCATGTAATGGTAATAAACTGAAATGAAAAAAAAACGCCAATGTCCAATGTAAAAGAAAACTGATAAAATGAAATAAGCCAACCTTCACCATATGGTAAAAAATTAAATTAGCATAAATCTATTTTAACTCATGAATTTTTAAACAGCAAGAAGTTTATACCTAGGTTTTCCTATCTCTCAGTGGTTAATATCTCTGGGCTTAAGATGGATGTAGGCTAGGTATCACCTTTATGAAAGAATCTATTTGACATTCTCTATGTCAAAACAAGAGCTCTGAATTTCTTGTGGTCCACATTCGTTCTTCGCATCTATCCTACTCCTCGCAGGCTGTATTGATTTGCTTTAATGGACCATAGAAGGACAATGAGTCACATTGAGCATGGATTTTGCATTGTCAGAACATGTTGTATGATTTTGATATATTTGCAATGTTGTTAGAGCCTTAGATTTTGTGATCGCAGTATGTTGGGCTGTGCTTTAGCTCAAAAATGATGTCAGGGAACAAGAACTGAATAGTTTGCTTAGTACACAATATGCAGGATCACATGTTGTATGAGAATCATTTCTACAATGTAGAGATTCTCTCTATCTTATCCAGGAAATGTAAATGAGTGGAGGAAGGACCTGGAATGAAATTCATGGGAAATCGTTCGGTGAATGTTGCTGTTTGACTGGAGTTGTAAATGATCAATTCTCCTCTCAAAGTAATTCTTATGTTTTAAAGACAATAACCCTGAAAGAGGGTTCCAAGAATCGTACGTAAGCCTGGAATACAGCTATCTTCATTGTTTTCAAAGTTACCAGAAGCGGGACGGTGGTCACTGTTCCTGGAGAAAACCCATTAGAAACGAGACGGTACGGAAAATGCCGTTCCCCACGACCGTTTTAGTCTTTGTTGGTGCGAAATCCTTTTTTCAGAAACGGATCGTTTCTTACAGCGATTTGATGCCACAAGGTTTATTCATCTTCGGTTTTTCCCCTGTTAACTCTTAGAAACTCCCGTTACCAACTCTGGTTAACTCCCGTCCCAAAAACGTATTGCGCAAAACGCACTGCATGCAGACAGCTAGTTTCCTTTTCCATATTTATCAAAGGACATTACTTATTATGGAAGGTCACGTTATGGATTAGACAATCCGAACAAATTGCTATTTTTTTATATATTTTGAAAATATAATTGCTCAAGCTCTGAACTTTTAAAGTAATTTTAATGTTTTTTTCTCTCCTCGTTTCTTGAAAACAAAACCGCAAAACCCTGTTTCTCGTCCCGCTGGCATTTCTCGTTTCTCATTTTTGGTAACATAAGTTCTCATAGGTGTTGTTGAATATAATGGTTTAGCAACCCATTCCCGCAGGACATTAAAAAACCATGTTTCCAATGCTTTAGTTGAAACCATATAAAGATTGAATTTGCAGGTAAGATTAGCACAGAATTTGAAGTGCCCATGATATATTGTTGTGTGGAAGTAAGAATAGGTAGTGCTTCGCTTTCCTTTATTGTTCATATTTCTCTCAATGCCTAGTTTTATTCTTCTACATTTTTATAAGCATTGAAGGCTGTCATCTTGTCCATTGCCATTTTTTTTTTTTTTTGACTCCAGACATTATCACCCAACCTTGAGATTTTTGTTATTCAATTTTTTCTATCAACTTTGGCATTGTAGCCCTAGATAAACCCACTGTTTTGCTAAAACAAGATAGATTGTTTATAAGAGTTGGATTATCACGGTTGTGGACGGATTCAATAGTGATGAATACGCTGTTCAGAAAAATAATTTCTCTTCTTATCTCTTTATACTTATCAGAAAATGCACAGTTGCTTGCGATAGTGGAAAAGCTAAAACAAGATAGATTGTTTATAAGAGTTGGATTATCACTGTTGTGGACGGATTCGATAGTGATGAATACACTGTTGAGAAAAATAATTTCGCTTCTTATCTCTTTATACTTATCAGATAATGCACAGTTTCTTGCGATAGTGGAAAAGTGTATCAACTATATAATCTGCAAAAGATTTTGTACATAAAGTGCACATCCTAGTTATTCTATTGGATGTGTAGACAAATATCTATCACACATCTTGTGTTCGTTTTATTTTATTTTTTTTACTTGCTTGGCTCTGTGTTTCTTGTTACAACCAAATTTATCATTTTTATATGATATAAAGTCCCAAGCATCAAGGAGCTAGGAGCTAGTTTTGTGCAACTTAAGGGGTCATCCATTGTCACCATTGTATCTTTTTCTTTTGCTTTTGGTTGGCTCTTCTCCAACTCAAGGGGTCTCTTTGCTAAGGATAGGATTGCGAAGACTATGGGGCGAAGGCACAAGGTGATATATTGAAGAGTAATGAATTAATTCGACTCTTCTAGAGTCTTCTCCGTAGTCCCCTTGTGGCTAGCTCATTTTCCATGAGTTATGGGGGCTAATGTGGCATCACATCTTGAATTATGGTGGTCAATGTTGGTTTTTCAGGTCTATATAAACATTTACAACAAATAAATAATAACATAAAACACATGAAATTTTGTGGTAGAGCCCCGACAATTTATTAGGAAAACCTCCACGGGCGAGGAAAGGTATTTTATTAATCAAGAGAAATTTACAATCAAACTTACATCCCCTTCAACTCTTGCGCTTTAGTGATAAAATGAAGTAGACATTGTTACAAAACTATCATTGATTTCATAAACCAACATTGTTAATCTAACCAACAAATATTTACCTAGGTAAATTTTGGTTTTTATATTTTCATTTAACTAATTTGTTGTCATATTTTAACCATCTCCACCTTGATAACAATTTACCTAATAGCTTGCCCAAGTCCATTCATCATCTCTTTTGTTAGCCAAGAGAAACCAAACACCACCACAACTCTCTAAAAACACTGGTTTAGTAAACATATCTGTACAATTTTCTTGAGTGTGGACCTTCTTAAGATCTATTCCACCTCCATCAATAATTTGTTGTACAAAATGGTACTTGATATTGATATGCTTAGTCTTGTTGTGATAAGATGGATCTATAGCCAAATAAGTAAAACTTTGATTATAATAGAATACGTATATATTGTTTTGCGTTCTTCCAGGCCCACCTAGAGGACCCTTTAAACCAAATTGCCTCTCTGCAAGCACACGAGACAACAATATTTTCTATCTTTGTAGTGAATAAGACAATTATTTCCTCAAACTTTGACTTCCAATTGATTCCCCTGCAAGAGTAAAGAAATAACTTGAAGTGGACCTTTCGTCCAAATCATTTGTAAAATTTGAATCAACATAATTGCATATAGAATCACTTCTATTGATAAAGGTGATGCAATAATCATTTGTACCTCTAAGACACCGAAGCACCCATTTCATTGCATGTTGTTCTCTTCTTGGATTTTCCATGTACATGTTGACAACACCCACAAAATGTGAAATATCTGGTTTGGTATATACCATCACATACAATAGACTTCTTACTACATTAACATAAGGTACAAAAGACAATTATTTTCTTCCTCACTACTAGGACATAAACGCGAAGAAAGCTTAAATTAGGAAGATAAAAGAATATTTACAGGTTTCATATTATTCATCTCGAATTTTACAAGTATTTTCTCAACATACTTTTGTTGTGAAAACTTGATCCTACCATTTTTTGTCTTTGTGTATTGCAATGCTCAAGATTTGTTTTGTTGCTCCTAGATCTTTCATATCAAAGGTCCTAGCAAAACAATTAGCGTGAATAAAATATAAACAGATAGAAACTTAACAATTGACACAATTGTTTCATGGAAATCTATATCTTCCATTTGAGAGAACCTATGTGACCAATTTGGCTTTATACCTTTCAACATTATCATCAATGTGTTTCTTCAATTTGTAGACCCATTTACATCTACCAATCTTTCTATCTATAGGAAGTTCTACTAGGTCACAAGTTTTGTTTTTCTCTAAGGCGTCCATTTCTTCTTTCATTGCCACCTTACATTTGACATTATTGATATGATATCTTGCTTTCTAATGACAAGGTTACCCATCGCTGGTAACCAAAGCAACATATGAAGTAAAATCGATGTGCCTTTTAAGAAGAATTTTCTCCCGCATAGATCTTCTCAGTGTTGGTTGTCGAATTTCCACATTTTCCTAAATATCTTTAGCATTTATTATTTCTTTATCATCATAAGCTTCTTCTTGCTTCCTTGTGTTCGTAGATTGTTTGGTCTCCAATTAAATTTGTTGATTTAATGGTACTTTTTCTTTTTCAAATCAACTTCTACACTATCTAATTTAATTAGAAAAGATTAATCAAATATCACATCTTTGCTAATGATTGTTTTGTGGGCAATAGGATCTCATAATCTATATCCCTTAGCTACATCATCATAACCAAAAAGGATATATTTCTTGGATCTAGTGTCTAATTTAGAACACTGATTCATAGGAGTAAGTGTGTAAGCTTCACAACTAAAACTTTTAAAATTTGAATAATCGTAGGGATAATCTGTCTACACCTATTTAGGGATTTTATACTTTATTGCAACTGATGTGATCGATTTACAAGATAACAAGTAGTAACTTCTTCCACTTACAATTCTTGTTGCAAATTGGCATTGTTGAACATGCTTCTTGCTCTTTCTAGAAGAGTCTCGTTCATGTGTTCTACTACACCTTTTTGTTGGGGAGTATATGCAATGGTTTTGTGTCTTACGATCACGGCTTCTTTACAATGCTTTTCGAACTCGAAAGTGAATTCACTTCTGTTACATTATATTAAATATTTGATTGTTTTCCCATTTTTGTTTTCTACAGTAACACTAAATTTTTTAAATGTATTAAACACATTCTTTTCTTTTCAAAACATAAACCCGCACTTTTCTAGAGAAATCATCTATAAATGTGATAAAATATGATGATTCTCTATGAAAAACTATCGGGGATGGCCCCTAAACATCTTTTTTTTTTGTCAAATAAGAGTGGAGCCTTCTATTAACCACATGAAAGATTACATATGTTACATGGCTTTACAATGTAAGGACCAACAAGGGCTATCCCTATGAAGGGTAACCAACTACACAACCCGAAATAAACTTGAAACCCTCAACTTGAGGCTTACAAAATAAGTCTCCATCCAAGATTCCATGAGATCCAACGGTCACGAAACTATCGTCTTGGCAACATGCGCCCCTTTTACCCGGTTCACGAACCCGATAAGGAATGTGAGCCAATGTTTATAAATGTTCGGGTCCGGTTTGAAACTTAAGCTTCGATCACTTTTAGAACCCAAAAACCATACGAAAAAGCCCTTGTTGATCTGACGGTCCTCCGAGATATCGGAGCGAAAACCTGCACGATCTTTACTTTCCTTTTCGGACCCGATGAGGATTGTAAACCGCTTATCTAAAAAGCATCGGGTTCGCTTTGGTGGTTAACCTCCGATTACTTTTCCACCCGATGGCCATTCGATTACAAAGGCTATCAGGATCTGTGGCCGACGACCTACTAAGAGGCCTATTGTTTACCAAGTGCCTCTCTCTTGCTTCCACTAGTCTTCCTTCTTGTTCAGTCCTAATAGTTTGGAAGTTTTCCATGTCTTTGTCCACTTGTCTTTGACAATCCTCACGCAATTTCCCCGAGGGTGTCGAATCCCATGCATACCTGCTGTAACTTTCTTTGCAAAACACTCCTTCATTCACCAGACGATCAACTAGCATATTGGCTTTTCTTCGCACATGAACAAAGCTGGCCGTTCTCAGGGTTTGTAGGTGGGAATGAATGCACTGAAAGACTTGCAAAAGTCGCCAATGTTTTGATACTTTTCCAGGTGCTTTTCCATTGCAGATCTTCTTGGCCGCATTAATAACCAATTCCGAGTCAGCTTCAATGATGGCATTATGAGAATTTGACTCGATTAGTATTTCCAGGCACTGCTCTAAGGCCATGAGCTCCGCCATGTTATTTGTAGCAGTTCCCAGATGACTATGAAAGATGTCCTTTATGCACCCCTGCTCATCTCTGATGACCCCGCCAAAACTAGCCATCCCTGGGTTACCTTTAGAGGCTCCATCTATGTTAATTTTCAAGAAACCATGAGGAGGAGGTTGCCAAAAGTCTTTACCACCATTTATCTGGCTCACATCCTTATGTATGCTCTAGGGAACTAGTGAATGGAGACCCAACTGCAGCAGTATACGAGTGTCCTGGGGCAGAGTTGGGTTCTCAGGAGGTCTCCCTAACATGGCACCAACAATATCTTTGAGCTGTCTTAATATCTGTGCAATAGTGTTCTGGGTTGAGCCAGTTTTTCTCTTGAAAATCCTGCCATTGCGTTCTTTCCAGACGTCCCAGATTAAGAAGCCTGGAACCAGAGTCCAAGCGTTGTTGATGAGCTCATTGCTTGAGAAGTTTCTTCTCCAATTCCTCAAAGTGTTGGTAATACTGAGGCCATCCCTGTCAGTTTGCCTAAAGACTGAGGCCACCCAATCCCACAAGGTTGAGGTGAAAGGGCAAAGGTTGAGTAAGTGTTCCATCGTCTCCTCTTGTGTACCACACATATAGCATTTGGATGGGCCAACAAAACCTTTCTTCAGAAGATTTTCCCAAGTTAGAATTTTCTTTTGTTGAACCAACCACATGAACAACTTTATTTTCATCCAATGTGGGTTCTGCCAAAGGTCCTTCCATGCCTTATCAGGGTTTTGATAATCACACCCTATGGCTATTTGTTTGGCTTCTTTGAGGTTAAAGTTACCTTCTGTGTTTCTTCCCCATCTTAGTTGGTCAGACAAGGATGAAACCAAAATCTTCCTTTGTTCCAAGTCCATAGCAAGAGAGTTTGCCTGAGCTTTCAAAGGGCTCTCTTCCCTGTAGCCTAGATCCTTCCATGTTCTCCATTTTCCATTGTTCCTTACCTGATCCCAGAAGTCACTTACCATGCATAAACCTTTGTTGTTAGTGTCATTCTTGAGATCGGTTAGTTCTTCCCTAAATAGGTTTGGTTCTTGCTGCCAGTTATCCTCCCAGAATCTTGCCAGGTTCCCATCTCGGATCTCCCAGAAGCTGTGCTGCTGGACAATGCCTCTATTTTCCCAAGCAAGATTCCAAATGTGGGAGCCCTTGATAAGCCCAGACATTTGAATATGATCCCTCTCCTGCCAATTATTTGCATATTTCTGTTTCCAAAGCTTGGCCCATGGGGTTGTCGATTCCTTGAGCCACCTCCACCAAAGCTTTGCACCCAAAACTCTGTTGAGGGTTTCGGGGTCATGAAGCCCCAAACCTCCATGGGCCTTAGGTTTGCAGAGCTTATCCCAAGCTACCAAAGCCCATTTCTTTTTCTCTTCCCCTTTGCCCCAAAGAAAATCTCTTTGAATGTTCCTGATCTATTGCAAAACTCCTTTAGGAACAGGAAGAGCTGACATCATGAAAATGGGTATGGCCTGTAGGATAGCTTTTGTGAGCACAAGGCGCCCTACTAAATTCAAAGATCTGCATGTCCATTCCGGATCCTATCCTGAAGTTTGTTAATGACCGACTCCCACACTCCCCTGCTTAGAGGTTTGTCTATAAGGGGCATTCCAAGGTACTTAGAGGGTAACTGATCCCTTTGGAACCCTAGAATTCTGGTAAGGTTTCTCTGAATAGCAATGTCAGTGTTAAAAAAGAAAACTTTTGATTTGTCAAGGCTTACCTCTGTACCAGCGGCCATAGCAAAGTCATTCAAGATTTGTTTAAAAGCTTTGGCTTCCTTGACCGTGGGAATGCCCTGCAGCATAGTGTCATCCACAAATTGTTGGTGAGTTGAAGCCACTCCATCTGTGGTGAGTTTCAAACCCTGGATTCTTCCCTCAGCACTTGCCATTTTTATCGCTCTGCCTAGCCCTTCCATCATGAGCACAAAGAGGAAGGGGGAGAGTGGATCTCCTTGTCTTAGTCCCCTAGAAGGCATGAAGGTTCTTGAGGGCGAGCCATTAAGTAGGATTGAAAAATTGGCCATGGATGCAAGGGCCATGACCCATCTGATCCAATTATGGTCAAAACCATAAGCTTTCAGCATTGCCCTGATGTAAGACCAACTTAGCTTGTCATAAGCTTTCACTAGGTCAAGCTGTATGATCATACCAGCTTGCTTGTTGCTCTTCAGAGAGTGTACCATCTCATGAGCTTGTATGATATTGTTGAGAATTTGTCTTCCTTCCACATAACCAGTTTGCTCCTCTGAGATAAGAGCTGGAAGAAGGGGCTTGAGTCTGTTAGCGATCACTTTGGAAATAATTTTGTACACCACATTACATAAAGCTATGGGTCTGAATCTGTCTGGTGTGATGGATTTTTCCTGCTTCGGAATCAAAGCTATGAAAGAGGCATTGAGAGCCTTCAAGACCGATCTGGATCTTCTTGAGTCTTCCACTGCATCAAGGATGTCTTGTTTGACTGTTTTCCAACATGCTTTGAAAAAGTCCACATTGAAACCATCCAAGCCAAGATCTTTCCCATTTTGCATCTCGTTGATAACTTCCCTGACCTCATCTTCAGATACTGGTCTATTGAGATTATGATTGTCTTCCCTTGTTACAAGGTTGGGAATGTACCTTGTGAATTTGTTGATGAACTGTGACTTGTTTAAGAGAGGCTCCTTTGCAATGCTAAGGAAGTGTTGTACTAGGACATATTCCATTTCTTTGTGTGTGATGAGCTCATTCCCTTGAGAATCTCCGAGTTTTAAAATTTTGTTATGTGACCTATGACTCAAAGTTGACTTATGATTTTTTTTTTCTTTCCCCTTCTCTAATCCACTGTACTCTCGATTTCTGTCTCTAGAAAATCTCCTCTTGCCTACACCTATCATCCCATTCCTTCTGAAGAGCATCAACTTGAGTTTTCCTTTCCTCAGTAAAGCCATCTGTGATCATGAGCTGATTAATCCCCTGAAGTTTTTGTTCAACTTCTTTTTTGGCTTTGAAAATGTTACCAAACTGTTTTTTGTTCCAATCTTTGAGTCTGACTTTGATGTGTTTAAGTCTTTGTTGTAGCATGTACATTTTAGTGCCTTGAAAGGGCAACTCTTCCATCCACCATTTATCAATATTGCTGGTGAAGTCAGGGTGAGAGAGCCAGACATTTTCAAACCTGAAAGGTCTATTCCTCGGTGTACCCATAAAAGTGGCTTCAAGCTGGACAGGCCAGTGGTCTGAGCCTCCAAATGGAAGGATTAAAGTTGACATGTCAGGGCCTATGAGAAATAGGTCCTCTGAGATCATGAATCTATCTAGTTTAGAGGCAACTTGAGAAGCCCCTCCTCTCTTGTTGTTCCAGGTGAAAGTGCCATTTATTGTTTCAGCCTCCACTAATCTCTTGTTCTGGAAGGCAATGGAGTCTCTTCCTAGTGTTCTGGTGCCACCTCTTTTCTCTGTAAGAGATTTGATCATATTGAAATCCCCTGCCAGAATCCAGGGCATATCAGGATATCTCTCTCTTAGCTCCTCAAGGGAAGTGAGAAGCTTGAGTTTGTCTTCTAGTTTTTGAGGACCGTAGACATTTGTAATCATGTAAATCTCCTTATCACCCACAGGTTGTATTACCAACGAAAGATAGTTCCTGGATGCTTCCGCGTCCAGGATTCCAAGTTTTTGGGGATCCCAAAGCGTAAGAATCCCTCCTGCCGAGCTGTCTACCTTAACCTCTAGATACTCATACTTGCTTAACCATTTGCTATGTATTTCTCTGATTTTATCCATCGAGCACTTTGTTTCCTGAATGAAAACCATGTCTGGTTTTTCTTCTTTTATTCTACTGCTGAGATTTCTTTGTTTCCTTTTACTTCCTAGGCCCCTAATATTCCAGGTTGTAAACTTCATTAAGAAAGGTTTGTAAAAGAGTAACTGGTGAGATATTTCATCTTACCTGAGTTGATCATGAGTTTTCCACATTCTGTCAGCAACTCATTCTGTCTTTTCCTTCCTCTTTTCCTACCCGGGTTCTTGGAAGAGTGCCCCGGTGTTTCCTCCATTGTCTTCATCCCTCTATTTTCCTGGCTGTCATGGTTTCTTTTGACTCCAGAACTCTTCGATTGGGATCTCCATAGGAAGAGTTGTTGAACCCTGTCAAACTCCTCTTTTGGCAGGGAGTCAACTCCTTTGGTAATACCCTGCTCCAGAAACTTTTCTAGATCCAAGTTTTCCTTCTCAAGAATCTCCTGTAGTTCATGATCCTCCGTTCCTGCCTCACTTGGGGTCATCTCATGGTCCCTACTAAGCTCCACAATGTTTGGTAGATCATCCTGTTGCTGGCTATTCTCTGGTATGTCCTCCATGCTAGTATCCCTATCCTTCTCATTGGTTTTAATCTCTGATTTATGGTTTTCCTCGTTGTTTCCAATTTCTTCTTCTAAGATTTTGAAACTATTATGGCTCAGTTGTCCGTCCTCATTGATTTTCTTTTGGTGCCACTTTCCTCCTTTCCCCTTACCCCCCACCTTAGTGAAACCCTCGGGATCTTTGCTTGTGGTGGTTTTTTTGTTGCTTTCTAGTTTTTTAGATGGGAAATCTTTGTATAGGTGCCTGTGTTCGTGGCACTTATGACATATAAACAGGACATGCTCATAGTCCACCACCTGCACCCATTCTTCATCATAAACTTCTAAAATGATCTTGTCTGGGAGTGCCCTAGATAGGTCCATTTCCACATAGATCCAGGTGAAGGAAGTGTATTTTCCTCTTAATTTCTCATCTGATGTCTTTATAAAATGCCCTAGTTTATTGTCGATAGCCTTTAGAGACTCCAACAACCAATAATCTAAAGGAAGGGAGTATAGTCTTATCCATATTGGTACTGAAGTGAACGTTTCTCGTTCTGGGACAAAGTTCATCACCCATGGTCGCATGTTGTAGGAATTTACAGGGTAAGTTCCTCAGAAAAAACACCAAAAGGACACCGCTCACAACCAGATCACAGATCAATACACCAGTATTTTTGACGTGGTTAAAACCCTCAAAGAGGGAAACAGTCCACGGCCTGAGCCAACGCGGCCACTTCAGGCAATTTATTAATCAAAGAATGAAAATTTACATAAGCTTCTCTCATGCACGGATTACCCTACAAATGACCCTCCATGCGCTTTAAATAGAATTCATGGACCAATCGGGTGTCAAGCCACGGATCAAGTGTTGGTAATACCGAGGAGAGAATGAACCGTTGGATTGTAAGTTACAAAATGTACAACGGTAAAGAAACACACTTTGCCTAACTCTATACCTATCTCTATATTAGACCAAGTTGTACTTAACTATTTCCTATGTGTCGGAATATCCTAACATCCCCCCTTAAGAACAACTTGGGATAGGATTGAAGGATTTACAAATATGACACAATAGGAGAAGGAAGGAGGCACTAGAGCCTATCCCCCCTTAGTGACAACTTCCTGAACTCCAACCATAAATCGAAGTTTAGTGAACTTCGCCTCTGTGAGAGCCTTTGTGAAGATGTCTACAACTTGATCGTCTGTTGAACAATATTGCACTTCAAGAACATGGTCGTGAATGAGCTTTCTGATGAAGTGCATGTGCAGTTCAATGTGTTTGTTGCGCTGATGTTGAACTGGATCTTTGCATAGCTGAATGGCACTTTGATTATCACACCAAAGTGTAGTCGAATGCTGCTGCTGAAAGCCAAATTCTGACAGGATCTGACGAAGCCACAAGGCTTCCTTACTAGCTTCTACGGCACCACGATACTCTGCTTCTGCTTATGAAAGAGAAATGGCACCCTGTTTCTTGCAAGCCCATGTAATAGGTCCTGAACCAAGAGTGAACACATAACCCGCAGTAGACTTCCGATCATCAGGGTCACCAGCCCAATCAGAATCAGTGAAACCAACCAATAGAGGAGATACTTTGGCACTGTAATGAATCCCAAACTGAACTGTACCTCGAACATAACAAAGTATTCTTTTAGCTGCTTTCCAATGACTTTCACGGGGGTTTTGCATGAACCGAGCAACAAGGCCAACAACAAAGGAAAGGTCAGGACGAGTATGGGTTAGATACAAAAGTTTTCCTACAAGTTGACGGTATAAGGTAGCATCAACTTCATGAGAAGTACAAGTGACTAAGAGTTTGACTCCAGACTGAAAGGGAGAAGGGGCTGGCTTACAGTATTCCATGTGAAAATGACGTAGAATATCACAAGCATACTTGGACTGGGAAAGGGAAATACCCTCCTTGGATTGCAAGACTTGAAGACCGAGAAAATAGTGTAAGTGTCCTAAGTCTGTCATTTCAAATTTCCTTTTGAGGCTAGACTTCACATGGTTTATAAGGTTGGGATCACTACCAGTAAGGATAAGATCATCAACATAAAGAACAAGGATGATAAGAGAGTTGCCCACTTTCTTGGTGTAGACAATATTGTCAGAATGACACCTAGAAAAGCCAGATTCTAAAAGAAAGCTATCCATTTTGGCATACCAAGCCCGAGGAGCTTGCTTGAGACCATAAAGGGATTTCTTAAGTCGACAAACAAGGCTGGAGTCTGTTTGTATGAAGCCAACGGGTTGTTCCATATAGATTTCTTCATGCAAGTCCCCATGCAAGAAGGCAGATTTAACATCCATCTGATGGGCTTCCCATTTGAAAGAGGCAGCAAGGGAAAGAACAAGGCGGATAGAGTTCATTTTGGCAACAGGGGAGAAGGTTTCAGTGTAGTCAATGCCTTCAACCTGTGAAAAACCCTTAGCAACAAGACGAGCTTTATGTTTATCAACTTTCCCATCTGGTCCATACTTGGTTCTGTAAATCCATTTGCATCTAACAAGTTTTCGTCCCTTTGGTAAAGGAACAAGATCCCATGTATCATTTGCCAATAATGAATGATATTCTTCATTCATAGTTGCGTCCCAATCTGGATGGCCTGAAGCTTCTGCAAAGGTTTCAGGATCATAATTTAATGGAGCTTGAGCCAGTAAAGAAGAGGCTCTCTCGAACTGAGAACGTGTGCGTCGCTGATCTGTAGGATCACCGGCAAGATCACCTGCTGCATCTCGAGTAGCACGAACCCATTTTGGAAGCTCAGGAGCTGAAGGAGGATCCTGAGATGGTGGGGGAGGATTGTCATCCTCACTTTCATCATCTGAAGAAGAAATGTTTTCAAAGGTAGAAGAGATAGGGAGAGGTGGCACATCCGCCGGACTAGGCTCGCAGGCCGATATATTTTCATCAAATTTTACATCTCTTCTAATGATAACATTTTTGGACTTAAATGGAATAAGTCTATAGCCTTTGACATCTTCAGAATATCCAACAAAAGTACATTTTTCACTCTTAGGTTCTAAAGCTTTATGCTTTTCATCTGGAATATGGGCCCACGCTTCACTTCCAAAAACACGAAAGTGACTTACATCTGGTTTGATTGAGCTCCATGCTTCTTCTGGAGTGATATTCTTTAAAGCCTTAGTAGGAGTGCGATTTATTATGTAATTTGCACAGTTAATTGCTTCTGCCCAAAAACTAAGACCAAGTCCTTTAGATTGTAGCATACAATTAGCCATTTCCTTTAAGGTGTGATTCTTCCTTTCAGCTACACCATTTTGTTGTGGAGTATATGGAACAATATGTTGCATTTGAATTCCATTCTCAGTGCAATAGTTGATAAATGTGTTTTTAACATATTCTCCGCCATTATCAGATCTTAACTTAAGAATTTGATGTCCAGATTGTTTTTCAACAAAGGCCTTGAAGGCAAAAAAAGTGTTAAATACTTCACTCTTGAGTTTTAATAAGTATACCCAAGTGCGTCTGGAGAAATCATCAATGAAAGTTAAGAAATACTTGCAACCAGAGAATGACACAACTGGAAGTGGACCACATAAATCACTATGCACAAGCTGTAAAGGGGCTGAGGCATGCCAAGAGGCACGTTTTTCAAAACTGTCCCGATGATGTTTTCCGAGTACACATCCGAAACAAACACCATCTCTGCAAGATACCATAGGAAGACCTGTCACCATATTTTCTTTACATAGATGCTGAAGGGAGCGATAGTTTAAGTGACCAAATCGCTCATGCCAAAGTTTGCTCACTTCATCGTTATGAGCAACAAATACTGAGGGAAGATTTGATGACCCAAAGTTGTGAAACTTATACAACCTTGTAGAATCATCAGCATGCCAGTAGCCAAAATCTGTTTAGGATCTTTTAAGTCCTTGATTACAACATCATGAGGTGAAAATTCAACGATTTTACCTTCACCTGAATGAGTTATCTGATATACAGATAGAAGGTTGCAGGATAAGGTTGGAACACATAATACATCATTAAACTGACCATTGTCTAGATGAATAGTTCCAGTCCCTACAACATTAAGAGATCTATCATCACCAACATATATATTTTTGGTGTTACAATCATTTAAAGAAGAAAACATGGCTTTGTTTTTGGCCATGTGATAAGAAGCTCCAGAATCAATGAGCCACTCATGAGAATGAGAAGAAGAAGATACATTTAATGCATAGCCAGACCGAGATTCTTGACAACCACATGCAGAAAGTGCCATTCCTGAAGATGAAGTTGAAGTTGAAGATTGCCCCAAATGGATGTTATGCTTCTTCATTTCTGCTTCCAAGGCTTCCATCTTTTTAAAGCATTTTGATTCTAAGTGGCCATCTCGATTACAAAAATTGCAATGTCTATCAGTCTTCTTCCCTTTGTTTTTATTTGTCTTATCATTTTGTTGAAATGATTTTTCATTTTGGGGCTGAAATTGCTTAGGACCCTTGTTTGGTTTAGGACCATTCTTTTTAGGATATGACTTCTTAGGATTCTTTGAATTTGGTTGCTGTTGGGCGGCTAACGCTTTCTTGGAAGAGTTTCCAAGATTAAGAAGACCAAGGTGTAAGAGTTTTTCTTGTTCTTTTATTAAAGAATCACAAAAAGAGTCAAAGGAAGGGGGCTTGTAGTCTTTTCCTTGAGAAATGAAGGCTTCTCTTGTAGAATGGAAGGTGGAAACAAATACAGAGTAGGCTGGTCCCAACTTAGTAAGGATGGAATAAATAAGGTTACTATCTTCTTTCTTAACCTTAACACTTTCCAAGAGATATCTAAGGGTCTTGAACTTGGACAAGAAATCTTCAATGCAAGAAAAATTATTAGGGTCCAATGTGAGCAACTCATTTTCAAGTTGATGGGCTCTAATTTCATTTTTAATCCCAAAAATTTTAGTGATTTGTTCCAATGCTTCATTAGGAGTATCAAGTTCTGCAATATGGAATCTAAGATCAGGAGAGATGGACATCCCTATCAAACCACGTGCTTGATCTTGTCTATTTTCCCATTTAGCAACCTTATCTTCATCCTTCAGTTTCTTCTCTTGGCCTGTGGCTATTCTGTAGAGACCTTTACTTCTAAGTAAATCCTCAATGTAGGACAACCATTGAAAGTAGTTGGTGTTGTCAAGGGTAACTTGGTATTAACTTTCCATTTCAACATAAACTGAAGCTGAAGATGTTGAAAGTAAGTGTTCCAATGGATAGATCTCGAAAAATTAGGCTAGTTTAAAAAAACGGCTCTGAAAAAGGCTTCCGGATGAAGAAGTTATGGCTTTTTGAAAAAAAGTTGTTGAAGTTGCCGACGAAGTGCGGGAATGTGCGGAAATGAAAAAGTCCGCCCCCACAAAATGGAGACTTGAACCCAAGACTTCTACTCTCTTAAAATAGCTTTGAACCAATTGATCTATACAAAAAATTTGAGAGAGAGAGAGAGGGGGGGGGGGCTTTGGGTTGCGTGCTTGCTTTGAGAAAGCTCTTTTTCCCTACAAAACAAAAAACACAAAACCCAACACGGACATGCAAAGAAAACGAACCTTATGGCTCGAAGTTAGCTTTAGCCGAAAAACTAAATATTTTCAAAAATGAACCTTGCGGCTCAAAGTTAGCTTTGGCCGGAAACTAAATATTTTCCTCAATGTTTCTGATTTTCCGAGATCACCCTAAGGCGCAGGGAAAAGAGCATACGCATGAGAAAAATCCTTCCTTTCTGTTTCTGATTTGCCCAGATCGCACAAAGTCGCAGGGCAAAGAGCATACGCAGAAATGAAAGGTATAGATCCGGTAATAAAAAGGCTAAATAAACCGAAACCGAAATAAACAGAGAGAAAAGAACAGTAAACTGCAAATAAACACTGTATACCTCCAGATCTTAAAAATGACGTAGCTAGGGCTACCGGAAACCTTTTCGCGTGAAACGAAAGGGGTTCCTCACTGGAACAGATGCTCCGAACACAACAGAGCAGTCCTCTCAGCCCGAAAGCAGTCAGAAACAACAAATCTAGGAAACGACAGTCGGATGCAGTTCTACCGGCTTCAGATTTGGATCACCAACGGACGTGGCCCTCAAATAGATCTGATACCATGTAGGAATTTACAGGGTAAGTTCCTTAGAAAGAACACCAAAAGGACACCGCTCACAACCAGATCACATATCAATACACCAGTATTTTTGACGTGGTTAAAACCCTCAAAGAGGGAAACAGTCCACGGCCTGAGCCAACGCGGCCACTTCAGGCAATTTATTAATCAAAGAATGAAAATTTACATAAGCTTCTCTCATGCACGGATTACCCTACAAATGACCCTCCATGCGCTTTAAATAGAATTCATGGACCAATCGGGTGTCAAGCCATGGATCAAGTGTCGGTAATACCGAGGAGAGAATGAACCGTCGGATCACTACATATCGTGACCGTCGGATTGTAAGTTACAAAATGTACAACGGTAAAGAAACACACTTTGCCTAACTTTATACCTATCTCTATACTAGACCAAGTTGTACTTAACTATTTCCTATGTGTCGGAATATCCTAACACATGTAAAGGCCTGCAACAACGTAAAAATAAGATCCTCCTTTGAACACTTTGTCTTTATCTTCTAAGCTCGTGAACACCACCGTAAAGAAACCCTTGGATCCAAGGTGAAGGTTTATTTCCCCCTTTGGTTTCCAGTTGTTCCTTATCCATGCATGTAAGGCCTTCTCCGTCGACCAAATCCCCATAAATTTGCATATGATTGCGTGTTCCGCCATGTGATCTCTGTGCACCTGTAGCGTTGGGTCACTTAAAATGACCCAAGGAGTGATGGTCGACTTGGGTTTGCAGACGCCTGTCGCCCTCAGAGGTGCAACTTTCTGACTGCTGCCCTCTTTCCTCTTCTCCCTGCTATCTTCCTCAAGATTTACTCTTTGTTCGTGAGGTTTGATATTTCTTGTGTTAGTATCCTTAGTTATCACCTCTGTTGGTTTCTTGAAGCGATGCAGATCAATTTCCTTGTTTATGTTCACGGCTATTTGACTGTAGGAGGGAGCAGAACTCCCTCCTCCACAACCCGCCATGGTTACCAGTGCCAAACCCTGACTCAAACCCTAGATCAAATTACAGAGCCTTTTCCTTCTGAATCTCATCTATTCTTTACTCTTGCTCCCTCAATGTCGGGATGGCCCCTAAACATCAAAATGGATATAATAAAAAAATTATTTTACTAATGTCACTGTTTACTTTAAAATTCTTTATACATTGTTTTCCAAATATACAATGTTTGGATAAATTCAAATTTGGAGATTTTAAATTTGAAAGTAATTTGTGATTTATCAATACCTATAGTCCTTTCTCGCTCATATGACCTAATTGATGATGCCATAAATGAGTGGATTCAATCGCTTCCTCAAATACCACAATTGCTTCATTGATTTGGGTATTTCCATCCAACTTGTAAATATTTTTGCCCTAGTAGCCTTCATAACCTCTAAAGTGCTCTTAGACATTTTCAATGCTTCACCTTAACCTAAAAACTTATGGCATCTAGAATCCAAAGCTCCCAAAAATTAAATTCTTCTTGAGTTCAAACACATGTAACATCAATTAATGTTTGTCTTTATGGTATCAAGGAACATTACTAATAGGAAAAACTTCATCAATCATACATGGCACTGATTCAACTAGATTTGCCTTATTTTTGAAGTCTTCTTTGAATTCTTGTCTCTTCCAACAATCTTTCTTGAGGTGCTCTATCTTGTTACAATACCAACACCTAATTTTGTTTTTATTTCCTTTCAACTTTTCTTCCCTTTCTTTGGACTAACCTCTAGCTACGATTGCTTCTGGTGTGGAGGCTTTGATACTTGATTCCTTCCTCACCTCCTTATATAACAACACTCCAACAAAGGAATCAACATCAAGAGTCTTAGTTGTACTAAAGTTAATGGAAGTTATTAAATGATCCCAGGATTTAGCCAATGAACACAACAATGTAACTATCTTATCTTCATCATTAATTTTAACATCCATAATACTCAATTAACAATAAGAGTATTAAATACATTCAATCGGTCTGTAATGTTCCTACCTTCTTTCATTTTTAGACGATATAATTTTGATACGAATAGAAAATGGCATCAACCCATGGTATTCATCCACCCATGGAATTTATCCAAGGTATTTTAAGTGGCATCCCCCATGGTATTCATTCACCCATGGATTGACCTGTGGTATTGTGACATCCACCCATGGTATTCATTCACCCATGGAATTGACCTGTGGTATTGTAACTGAAAAATATTATAAGTAACAAGTCGCATTTTGTAAAAGAACAGTTTGTCCACCACAATGTAACTTTTATAGTTATTCTTCGTTTTAATAAAAAAAATTATTTGTGGTTTTGTTTATTGGGCATTCTCCTTTTTTTCTTCTGGAATTTCAATTTTTCAAATCTTGGGGGCCTCTCCCCAAAATCCATTTCAAACTTTTAGATCTTGGGGGCCTCCCCCCAAGATCTAGATCAATGGTATCAGAGCAGGTTATGATTCCATGAGAAAAAGGGTTTGATGCATATTTTAGTTTCAAATTTTGCAGCAATATTCAACAAACTTCATGCATGTGCTATGTCTGCCACAGAGCATTTTCTTGGGCCAAGAAGGAAGAATTTTTCTTTTTTCATTTTTTTGCAGGTTTTTTTTTGGCAGCAAGTTTGCAAATCAGATATGAAATATTGGGTACAAAATTTACAAAAACAAATTACTGATCTAGATTCCTTGCCAAAAAAATACCAAAATTAAAAAAAAAAAGGCCAAATTGGAGTTCGGATGTGGAAATGTTTTTTCTTACGGCAATTGGTAAATGGAAACTCTCCTATCTTTTTTACTGTTTTTGTGTAGAATTTCAGAACAATGTGTGCATATCTGAGCTCCTCTTGAAAAGTCACCAAATTTCAAAAAAAAATGGGTCGAATCGAAGTTCGGATGTGGGAGATAACGTTGATTTAAAATCAACGATTTTTTCAGAACTTTTGTGACGGTGGGAAAATTGCAGCACGAATATGAGATTCTAGAGTGTCTAGATAAGTATTTCCAAAACATGAGAAGATGCAAAATGGTCCTTATGTTTCCAAAAACAGGTTATAATAAATATTCTGAGTTATATTAACCAAGTTATATCCATTTTAATTTTGGAGTAGCATTCAGAGTGGGTTCCCTTTGGAGATGTGCCCTCCCACCCCGCTTTAGTAGGCACCTGGTTCACATTCATCATTTTCAGCATAACAACATTCAGCTTGAGTTCTTTGGAGACATGTCTTCCCACCCCAGGCTATGTAGGCACCTTCTACTTTATCAACAACCAACATCACAGTTATGGGCCAATCGCACAAAATCCTTGCCATCAAAGTCCATTTGCTAGGGCGCACACTATCAACGTCACAGTTGGTCACAATCATTACAAGGTATCTCTATCCTCGGATCTTCGTTCATCATGGTTATGGGTCATCCACAAACCCACACTTCATCGAAGTCCATTTGCTAGGCCGCACACTGTCAGTATCACAGTTGGTCACAAGCATTATAGGGTATCTTTATCCTCGGATCTTCGTTCATCATGGTTATGAGTTAACCACATAAAACCCTTCTCTTCAATGGCTCTTTGTATTTCAAAAAAGGCTTCGTAGGATGGAATTTCACGCAATGGGGACCATTGATTCTTAAGGAGGGAGGAATGATCCAAATATAAAATGGTGTCAACCCATGTTATTCATCCATTCATGTGATTCATCCACCCATGGAATTTACCCAAGGTATTGTAAGTGGCATCCACCCATGGTATTGTAAGTGGCATCCACCCATGGTATTCATTCACCTATGGTATTTTTTCATGGCATTGTGATATCCACCTATGGTATTCATTCACCCATGGAATTGACCCGCGGTATTATAACTGAAAAATACTATAAGTAACAAGTCGCATTTTGTAAAAGGACAGTTTGTCTGCCATAATGTAGCTTTTACAGTTATTCTTCATTTTAATAAAAAAATTCTTCGTGGTTTTGTTTATTAGGCATTCTCCTTTTTTTCTTCTGGCATTTCAGTTTTTCAGATCTTGGGGGCCTCTCCCCCAAAATCCATTTCAAACTTTTAGATATTGGGGGCCTTCCCCCAAGATTTGGATCAAATTTCCTCTTAAAGTATATCCAGTTCGTCATAGACTTTATCATATAAAGGTTTTCCCTCTTGCTCCATAAGCTTGTTTTTACTTCACCGATAATGTTAAACAAAATATCATCTGCAAAACATAACTAAATAGTGTTGAGGGCTTTGGCATTTAGGTCTTCCCACTCTTCATCATGCATAGTTGTAGGTTTCTTTCTCCTTTTGTCTAACGCCTTATGTAAACTTTGTTATACTAACAAATCTAGCATTCTTAATTGTTGTAAATCAAAATTATTTTTGACAACAAAATTTTCAACCTCGAATTTGGTATTTGTTACCTTCTCCATTATACACAGACTCTCCCTCCAAATATATATATATATATATATATATATTTTAAATTGTGAAATTAGAAACTTCTTTTCACAACCTCTATTCAAAAAATTCGTTTTAGATGGTTTCTTTGAAATATATATATATATATATATATATATATATATATATATATAAAGAGGAAGAGAGGGAGAGAGAGATCTTCAAAAATTTAGAGTTTATTATCTTCACCAATTTTTTTAATAAACTCCATAGAATTTTTAAAATTGTGTACTTGCTTTTTCTCTCTTTGTGTGGCTCCTTTACCAGACCCAAATTCCACCAAAACACATTGGCCACAGTTTCTTTGCAAAATGACAGCTCAATTTCCAACATCTAGTTCCACCTCCTTAAAAAAACATAACTTGACCCCCTCTTGGTTAAACCACCTGAGCTCCGTTTAGCTCGACTGCTCGGCCATCACCTTTCCCTGGACACGTTTCCTTTTTATAATTTTTTTCTTCAACAATGGATCATATTGGGGATCTCTTTTTCCCTCCTCTGCCAACACGGGTTCATGGGCTCCTCCATGAGTTTGTGTGAGCTCGAGAGTGCTTTCACTTCACAACAATGGACTTGGATTGACTTCTTATAACATAATTGGTCTCTTCAAATGGTCCTCAATTCACAACTTGAATTCTCAACCCAAATGGATTGGTTCTCACACAAACCTGGCTTGACTAGTGCCAACTTGGGTTTTGTTAGTTAGGGTTTGTACTCTATCTCTCCTCTTTCCTTTGACCAATAAACGAACAATCCTCCTGCGGTCTGTAGACTTCACTCCACACCGTGTCTCAACGCAACTCGAATGGTAGATAACATTCTCTCCTCTATTCCCTTGATCGACTTTGACTTGGTCCAACTCTATGATACCACTTTTTGGTTTTTAGAGTTTATATAAACATTTACAACAAAAAATAATGAAAGAAAGCACTCAAAATTTGAACCCTGGCAATTTATCAAAGAAATCTCAATGGGGTAAGGTAAGACATTTTATTAATCAAGAAGAATTCATAATCAAACTTACATCCCCTTCAACACTCAAGCTTCAACGAAGTAACAATCATTACAAAATTTTAATTGATTTCATAAGTTAACACCATTAATCTAACAACCAAATATTTACCTCAACACATTTTGGTTTTCACATTTTGTTTTAATTAATGTGTCATCATATTTTAACAATCAATCACGATATGTCAACTTATGAGAGGCATAACTTTTGCATTTGAACTTTGATTGACACACTTCTTGCATTGTTGGAAAGGTATTCAAGTGTAGAATAACATCATGGGTGCCAGTTCTTAAGCGTCAACGTTGATTTCTATGGTTTTCCGCCTTAAAATAATTGAGGTGGTTAATAAACAATATAATGATCCAATTTGTATCATACTACCCACTTTGGGAGGGTTTTTCTCTCCAAAATATTTTACTAAATGGGGTGAGAAATTTTTCTCTGCCTTCACCCTATAGTACCATTTAGCCTTTCTTGGAGGTTTTCCTTTCAATCCAATTTGCTAAAGGCCATGATGCCCCTCTCTTGTGGTTATGGATCTCTTCTACAAAATTGTATACATAGTCAACTTTTCCTAAGCATTTTGAGCTAAGTCCTTTATGGAAGGTTGGACCTACTCTTCTTCTTGATCCAACACAAATGGATCATAGAGTTTTATATTTTCCACGTTCAACATTGAGTAATTGCACATGTATGGGGGTAGAATTGAGTCCGTGGACATTATCTCCCACTTTTTACTATGCCTTGAAAGGACCATATTGCATAGCCTTGATTTCCATATTAGGACCTTGTAACTTATCCTTGTTCAAATGTAACCATACTTTGTCTTTTACTCTAAATAACATCTTTGTTTTGTGTTGATCATGCATGGCCTTCTACTTTTCTTGTGACTTCTTTAGTGTCTCCTATACTTGCAAGTGGATCTCCTTGATATTCTCAACAAAATTGTCTTCCTTTAAAGCATCCACTGTTAGATCCTCCCTCACTTCCCACGATCCATATGAAATATCTAAAGGCGATGGTGGAAAATATAGAAAAACAAGTTTTAAATGTGGATTTACCAATAGAAGTGTGGGTTTCTATGTTATAAGAGTGTTGTATATATACCAAATTTTCATTCTAAGTCTTTGAATGCTTTTAATAATATATTTCTTCAAAAGTTGCACCAAAGTCTTGTTAACCACTTATGTTTTCCCATTTATATTAAGATAGAATGTTGTGTGCCTCTTCAACCTTGTTTCCATCTTCTCCTACAATGTAGTCCAAAATTCATTGAGAAATATATTGTTCATATATAAAATAATGCTACTTGGTATCCCTAAGTGCACCCAAACCTATCCAAAGAATAAGTTTGTTGATTCTTGTTTGTTGATAGTCTTTTTATAGAGCATGTGAATGCGCATCTTGCTAACCTGTCAATTACCATGAATAGGTAGTCATGTCCATTCCTAGTTTTTGGTAAACCTCTAACAAAGTCCATGGAAATGATTTCCCAAGGATTGGTGGGTACAGATAAGGGATGGTATAAACCCTCTTTTTTTTACTAGGGTTGCTGGTACAACAAAACATACATCCCCCTATGAATCCACCTACATATTCTTGCACTCTAGGCCAATACACATACCTTCATAAGTTGGCCACTATGTTTCCTACACCAAAATACAACAACCTTAGAGGTGTGAGCCTCTTTGATAGTTGCATCATCCACCTTTAGGAACACAAAGTTTGTCTAACCTCTAGAGCAACCCATTTTGGAGATGATATTCAACTATGCTATCTCCATTGTCTACATGACTTTGGCTCTACAATTGTTAAAACACCTCCTTGAAGTCCTCATCCTCTACATATGTCCTTATGTATGAATTATAGGAGAAAGAATCCATACGCATCAGAGTTTTCAAAGCTGATATTTTTGATGTAGGTGGCCTTGAAGGCATATTGACTAATTTATTTGTACTTCCATTCTTATACTTAATCACTAAATGAAACGGTTGTAAACACCCCATCCACTAGTATTTTTTGGTCTGTTGTAACTTACTCTAGCTCTACATGTATTGTAGCCATGGGTGATTTGTGTGGATGACTATCTCCTTTCCCACTAGATCATTGTTTCCACTTTTTGAAAGCATGTACTAGGGCACAAAGCTTTGTATCGTAGTTGATAACTACCCCATAAAACACTTCAGAATGGTAACAGACAACCTTTTCTTCTTGCTTCAACATCACTCCCATAACATATCCACTTGCATCTGTCTCCACTTCAAAGGGTTGCTGCAAATTTGGTAATGCAAGAATTGGTGCTTGACTATTTTCTTCTTCAATTCCTTAAAGGCCTTTTGCTCACCCTCCCCCCTTTGGAAACTATTTCCAATCATTGTTATGGAGTGCAATTGTGTGGCTATTGTTGAAAATGAAGCTATGAATTTTCTTAGGTACTTTGTTGCTCCAACAAAACTCTTAACCTCTAAAACATTCTTAGGCACCAACAAGTTCATGATGACCTCAATATTTGTAGGATCTATATTTAGTTTCCCTCCACCAATCACACAACCTAAATACACCAATTATTCTTGTGCAAACTCACATTTTTTGAGATTTTCCAATATTTGGTTCTTCTTCAATGTCTCTAGAACTTGCATCAAATGTAATATGTGTTGCTCCAATGTAGCGCTATATATATGTATATCATCTAAATAAAAAATAACAAATGAATCAAGATATGAGCACGATATATCATTCATTAATCTCATGAACTTAGTTGGTGTATTGCATAGACCAAATGACATGACAACCACTCATATAGACCTTGTCTGATTTTGAAGGTGGTCTTTTAGATATCTTTATCTTTGACTCAAACGTAATGATACCCTAATTTTAAATCGAGTTTGGTGAAATATTTTGATTGTTACAATTGATAAAAAAATTCATCAATCTTGGGTAGGGAGTACCTATTGGTGAGCATAATTTTGTTTAACCCCCTAATATCAATGCACATTCGCCAAATCCCATTTTTCTTAGGCACAATTATGATGGGTGACCCTCATGGTGATGTATTTGGTCAAATAACACCCTAATCTAATAATTGCTTCTAGTGTTTCTTTACTCACTTGCTTATAAAATAGACTACCTATATAGTCCAATGTTTGGGAATGGGGAGTCTAACAATATTTGAATCTCATGCTCCACTTCCCTCCTAGGTGGTATCCCTTTAATCTCCTTGAAGATTCTCATATATGCATGTAGCAACTCTTCCAATTGTTGTCTCTATTCCTTAGTGCACCCCTCTAGGGATGTCTTTGCTCCAATTGAATATTTCATCGATTGTGTTTCTCTTAAAAATAGTAAAACATACTTCTTGCTAGAATTGATCAGTTTCTTCACTTGGTTGGCACTTACTAGTGTGATTCTATACTTCCTCTTGTGCATGTTGATGATGGAGTATTTTCTATCGTTGACGAGGCAATACCAGTTGGCTCTTGGCATGAATATTGCACCCTGCATGTACATATAGGGACTCTCATACACAACCCCACATACATTAAGTGGAATTACATCCAATTCTACTTCATCAATAAAATTAACACTAATAACAAATTTTATTTTACACAATTTTGTTACCTTGATTTTTGTATCTTTATTTACCCATTCTAATGGATATGGGTTAAAATGATCTTGAATCTCCAATCTCATTTTGTTGACCAACTCTGCTGCAATGAGATTGACTTATGATATTGAGTCAAATAGAGCATTGTGTTGAAAAGTGTGCAACAAGAAATGCTTGTTGAGAATGCAACAAGATGATGGAGCTTAGTGGAAAGGAGTCGCCTTCACTAAGTGGGCCTGCAGGTAAATTATGGCGCAAAGTCTATTTTTGGATCACAACAGGAGTGATCAGAGTCTATTTTTAGACTGCTAGTCAAAAATAGAAAAGTCTAATATTATTGTCTTATAATAATATTTGGACTATAAACTTTATCTTATCCTCTTGGAGCACTTTAGTTTGAGCTACAGATGTGGTACATGCAACTTTCAGAAGGAAATACACTTTCTTTATGAGTTAGTTGAGCTATTGCATGTCGGACATCAGTTAGAACTCAAGTGGTTGAGTTCTGTGGAGTTGGATGAGAAGTTAATGGAGTTGTGTTCAGTTTGACTTAGTTGAACTAGTTGTATTTAGTCTAACTGGCCAATAGACTAAGTGATGAGTTGTGTGAATTAGTTATTAATTAATTCACTAATTATTAACTCATAATGCAACTGAAGAATACATCAGTTAACTCGGTGCATGTACAGTTCAGTGGAGACAGGTGTTAGAGGTTGAGATTGCTATCAGTTGTGCATGAGATTGTGCACATGCATGGGATTGAGTTATGCCAATGATCTCTGCGTAGTGTGGGTCAATACCAAGTGAAATATAGCTTGTGATCACGTGATTTACAATGTGGGTGATTTTCACAAGGTAAATAGGAGTTTGGATCAGCCATTCTCATTCATTCTCTTGCACGATTGTGCAGTGGAGGCAGGCAAAGCAGCAGAGGAGATTTGGAGATCAGATCTGAGTTGTATTGTGTGTAACAGGTGGAGATAGTACTGAGTGCTTGTGAGGAGTATTGTACTATGTTTGTTACACGTTCTCAATCAATATAATATACAGATAGTTGGAGTTTTTAGCGAGATGCTTTTCCCGGGAAAATACTGTGTTGATATGTGTGATTGATGCTTCTATGTGCGCATGTTATTGTTTCTACTTCTGTAAATTGATGATCAACGTAGAGGAGGTTATGTATTATGCATGTATTCCGAAATAGTGTATAATCGGGATAATATCTATGAATATGTGTCATATTATTCAAAATTTCTACATGGTATCAGAGCGAGCTTATTTGTAGAAGAAGTTCTACATGATATCAGTGTTGTATTGATCATCAGATATATTATTCAAAAAGCATTTACATTTTATTTCTTCAGGCAGAGTTTGTGATCGGGCCAGGTAGCCTCTGGATTCATCCTTCTTTTGGAAGGTGAGATATCCAGTGAATGCCCATACAATCGATCTCTGTACAAGAAATAATTTGTTCTCACGAATTTTAGATCAGAAGCGGTTGAGTTTTGAGCTGGTGGAATGGCACTCAAGGATAAACTTAGAAACATTAAGTGTGAGAATGGAGACAGTATGCCCCAGTATCTCACGAAGTTCACACAATGCCGGGATGAGATGGGAAGTGTGGGGGTAACTGTTGAGGATGAGGATATGGTGAGTCTAGCACTCCTTGGCCTTCCTAAGAGTTGGCATAGTTACCAGGGCTCGGTGAATGGAAGGGAGAATTTGTCAGGATGGGAGAGACTTTGGTCAGATCTTGTGCAAGAGGAGATTAGACGGCGCACCAAAGATAGTTCTTCATCTATGCATGATGAGGAGAACTGTGCCTTAGCGAGTAAGGCGAAGAAGGGGAAGGGGAAGGTTTCTCTTTCCGAATCCAGTTCTTCCAATGATGGGAAGAAAGTTGACAAGTCGAAGGTGAGATTCTTTCGTTGTCATGAGTTGGGCCATTATGCTACTAATTGCCCAAAGAATAAGTCCAAGAAGGGATCCGGGGAAGGATCTGAAGGTGAGGAAGCCTCACTTGCTTCACAGTTTGAGTTGGACTTCACACTCTTCGCATGTATGGTTTCATCCATGGTGGGAAGTGGTTGGTTTCTTGACAGTGGAGCTTCTTTCCACATGACCGGTGACAAAAGTTTGTTCAGTACTTTGGAGGAGAAAGATCTCCAGATACTCATAGGGATGGGTAATGATGAGAAGTATAGTGTCTCAGGTGTAGGCACGATTATTTTTTAGAGGGAGCATGGAGCTCGCCTTACCTTGACCGATGTCAAGTATGTACCAGGACTGAAGAGAAACTTGGTGTCGATCGCGATGATGGAAGACAGAGGCTATGATGTAGTCTTCAGTAAGGGAAAGGTTTTCATTAGACACATCACCGCTAGACAGGTGAAGCAGATTGGTTCACGGGTCAAGAACCTGTATGCTCTTGAGGTTCAAGATGCATGCAAAGCCTTGAGCAGCAAGGCAACTGATGGAGACTTGGTGGTTGAGAGGGAGCGTATATTACCTATTAACATGCAGAGCCATAAGAAGTCTCACACGACTGTGGAGGATCCACGATTGCTGCAGCAACTTGAGGAGGTTGTGTAGCAACCACAATAAGGGAAGCTGAGAGGAGATCGAGTAGGGACATCTACTCATGCAAAGACCTCCAGTAGGGGGAAACTTCGAGCCAAGTGGGCTGAGGGATCGCATGCAGCCATACCTCCAAGTAGGAGGTGGGGTGATGTGGATTGATCGTCCCAAGGAGGAGGGGTAGGATCCTTTAGGTACGCAACCTCTTGGATGAGACCTTGCTATGGGAGCCCCGATGTGGAGTAGCAGGAACTGACTGATTGGGTAGAGACAGATGCGGATGGAGCGGCAGAGAGAGAGACAGTGCAGAGAATCACATGACAACGCATAGCATGCAGGCTGCAGCAATGCGAGAGGCACAAGTGTTTTTCACAGTGCTAGGTGGCACAAAGAAGTGTGCAATGGTGTAAGATGCATGGAGATGTTGCAGTAGCGCAGATGTCAGAGAGGGAGCACTTGTCAGCAGCAGGTAGAGCTTCAGCATCAGAGTATGTTCCTAGCCCAACAGAGTGGTTAGTAGGGAGTGTTTTTGTTCCAAGTGTTGTTGGAGCAAAGTGGAGCGGGCAGATGTGTTGCATGCAGAACATTCTAGAGTTATAGGATCGGGTTTGAGAGGAAGCCTTTCTTGTTGAGAGGGAGTGTTGAAAAGTGTGCAACAATAAATGCTTGTTGACAATGCAACAAGATGATGGAGCTTAGTGGAAAGGAGTCACCTTCACTAAGTGGGCCTGCAAGTAAATTATGGCGCAAAGTCTATTTTTGGATCACAACAGGAGTGATCACAGCAGGAGCGATCAGAGTCTATTTTTAGACTGCTAGTCAAAAATAGAAAAGTATAATATTATTGTCTCATAATAATATTTGGACTATAAACTTTATCTTATCCTCTTGGAGCACTTCAGTTTGAGCTACAGATGTGGCACATGTAGCTGTCAAAAGGAAATACACTTTCTTTATGAGTCAGTTGAGCTATTGCATGCACGACATTAGTTAGAACTCAAGTGGTTGAGTTCTGTGGAGTTGGATGAGCAGTTAATGGAGTTGTGTTCAGTTTGACTTAGTTGAACTAGTTGTATTTAGTCTAACTGGCCAATAGACTAAGTGATGAGTTGTGTGAATTAGTTATTAAATAATTCACTAATTATTAACTCATAATGCAACTGAAGAATACGTCAGTTAACTCAGTGCATGTACAGTTTAGTGGAGACAGGTGTTAGAGGTTGAGATTGCTATCATTTGTGCATGAGATTGTGCACATGCATGGGATTGAGTTATGACAATGATCTCTGCGTAGTGTGGGCCAATACCAAGTGAAATATAGCTTGTTCTCACGTGATTTACAATGTGGGTGATTTTCACAAGGTAAATAGGAGTTTGGATCAACCATTCTCATTCATTCTCTTGCAGGATTGTGCAGTGGAGGCAGGCAAAGTAGCGGAGGAGATTTGGAGATCAGATCTGAGCTGTATTGTGTGTAACAGGTGGAGATAGTACTGAGTACTTGTGAGGAGTATTGTACTATGTTTGTTACATGTTCTCAATCAATATAATATACAGATAGTTGGGGTTTTTAGCGAGATGCTTTCCCCGGGAAAATACTGTGTTGATATGTGTGATTGATGCTTCTATGTGCGCATGTTATTGTTTCTGCTTCTGTAAATTGATGATCAACGTAGAGGAGGTTATGTATTATGCATGTATTCCGCAATAGTGTATAATTAGGATAATCTCTGTGAATATGTGTCATATTATTCAAAATTTCTACACATTGATTTTTGTCTTCTTGACATGTATCTTTATATGGAAGAGTTTGATCATCTCCTTCTCTTCCTACCATTGAAGGATATTCAATTTCACCCCCTTTTGCACTAATTTGAAAACAATATTCTCATCCATGTCTGAGTTGTTTTCCACATGATTGCTCAAATTTGTGGCTATGATATTTTTCCTCTTTCCTTCCTTCTAGTTCTTTAGGTTGATTTTTGGATGTAATTTCTAGTGCTTTCCTATGTATTACCATCAATGTTATAGTAGTTGCTAGGATATTTACATTAGTGTGTTGTTTCTAATGTCTTCTTTTCCTTCCCCCATTTTCACTTATTCTTCCCTTCTTTGAAAGCTTCTCAATGTTCCTTCTACTTTGAATCACTTGACTACCGTTTCTTCTGGCGTATGTTTTCCAGGCATAACGCCTACACACGAGCCTTGTCCACCATTATGGGTTTGAACAACATCACTTTCTTTCAAAAATGGTTGTGTAGACCTCTCAGATATTTGAGGAGTACATATGGGTTCTTGGGAAAGATACCTAGCATTATTTCCATCTTGAACTCTATGGTATAGTCTTGTACACTCTACCCATGTCTCTCCTTGAAGTAATTCCACCGGATCCACTGCTCCCCTACATACCCAATAGGGTAGAATTGAGACTTTATAAGAGTTTTAAAATCCTCCCACTATGTTACTAGAGGATACCCCTCTATCCTTGAGGTTTTTCTGTTGATTTCCCACCAAGTCAGGGCATATATTTCTTATTTCAAATGAGAAAATTAATTTTTTTGTTCCTCATCTATATGGTGAACATTAAAGGAAACCTATAACTACTACAACTGTTGATTTAATTTCAAAGCATCATTCTTGTTAGCACTCTGTAAATTTCCTAGGCTAAGGAATAAAACTACAAAGGTAACCACAAACCACTTTTAAAGCTAGGATCTAGCCTTTCCAACTTCAGAGAGGGCTCTCTCTACATGATTTAGATTTCTAGTTTTAAGATATTAGGCTAGTTATCGAAATTTGAGGTGGGTTTTTCAAAATTTTGGTTGAAAGATGTTGGAAAAGTCCATTGGGCATGGAGTCATAAAATTTTGGGTAATCAATTACAAATTGACAGAGTAGTTGTAACAGGGCAGGGTAGGCAAACTCTTGGATCCTTTAAGACATTTATGGTGTGGATGAGATGAAAAAGTAGAAGATCAATTAAATATAAATCATATTGAAATTAATTTTATATTTAATCTCATGAGGAAAACATTAAGATTGTTTATAACAAGTTAGAGCAGAGTACACTTAAGTAAATTCAACTCTTAATCTTCTTGCAACAATTAGGAAGGGAAATTCATATGGAAACTGAGAAAAAGGAACAATTTAACATAAGATAACACATCACCATTTGTTTGACATAAGAATCCTAGAACAAAACTACCTCTGTATTTATGAAAATTGATTACTTTGAGTACAATCCACGACTTACATCAAGGTAGAGCTATTTTATTCATACATGTTCCAACCCTTACTAAGTATTATTACAAATATTTATAGACTTTCAATTAAACTAACTTCGGATTCCAAAAAGGAATTGATTACAAAATAATATCTAACAAAAATATAGATATTTTTGAAACAAAACTAGAAAATAGGAATTCTGGACAAATTTCGTTGTTTTGTTGAAACTTTGAAGGATATATGTTGTTGGTTGTAGCTATTCTCTAGTTCCTTCTTTCTGTCTTGTTGCCAAAATTGTAGGTCTTCTATTTGTGCTCATTCAACCAACCCCAGTAATTGGTCCCAATGCTCATCACCTGGGATAGAAAAATTTGCCATGTTTCTGAATATTTCATCTACGTATGTGTAAGTCTAGAAAGTTGGTTTGTTCAGAAACAAGTGATGAATTTGATGCTGAATGTTTAAATAAAATTGCAAACCTTCCAAGAATGCTTCTCCAATGATATCTCCCTTTTCCTTTCCGAATTTATATGTATCTACATCTATGTTGCATAATTGATCCTAGTAATTTTCTAATGGGATCAATTTGCCATTAAAATTTCTGAGAGTTGGAAGTCCTTTCTCTTGCAACAAAGCAAACTTCTTATTAAATCTTCTGACCTCTAGCTCCAATTCTTTGCACTTGTTCTCTAACTGCACCATAAGATTTTTCTTAGTCAACACTCTTTTGACTTTGATTACTGTCTTTGTCCTATCCTGAACATTTAACTCTACAAGCTCATATCTAGTCTTGGAGTTCAACATTCTTATAATTTTTTGTGCTTCTTCTGGCCTGTGTTCAATATCAAGTTTGGTCTTTTCCACTGCTGCTTTAACTCTCTGTACTAGTTCTTCTTGTTCAAAAATAATTTGAATGGATGGCCACAACTCAATAACATTTGCATTGATATTGTGCCAAATGTTGTGTTTGGCTTCTGCTAACATCTTAATAATGAGGGATTGATCTTCATACTTCTGAATTTGCTGAATTAATTTGAAATTATTTTGCACTTCTGCCAAGGATGCATTGTCTTCTTTAATCTTTCTTTCTTCCATCTTGGTGAGTGCTTCTGTTAATTTATCCACTTCCTTATTTGTCAGTGAAAATTCCCCTAAATCTTGAGCTATATTTTTTGAGGAATTTGAAGTTGATTCTTGTGTTGTTTGATGTGTTGAAGGACATGTTGTTGATGTTCCTGATGCTTCCTGTTGCTCTTTTTCCTTTGGTAGTGTTTCCATGTCTTGTTCCATTTTTTTGATTTGAGCATTCTGTTCCACTACTATTGTGAACACATTTTCTTTCTCTGTCTCTAAACTGGTGACTTCCTTAGCCTAGGGGTGTTCTATAGTTGGGAGTTTCATTTGTTTCTTGAGGTCTTGAATATATGCATTCTTGCTCTTGATTATCTCCTCAGTTGCCTTGACATTACTAGGATCATATCCTAGTTTAATAACTAAATCTTCTAAAGTCTTAATCCTGATGTGTTTGGCTAGAGAAGACATTCTCTCAATCTTTAACTGTGAGTGCATATTATTTAAAGAAACCTAAAATTTAGAAGCAGTCATGGCTGAGCTGGTTAGAGTTGAGTAGATAATCTCACCTGCCTACTTATGCAAATTGATCTTATCGATTGCATGAACCTGCCTAGTATCAACTGAAAATGTGGAGGCCTTATAATCTTTAGAACTTCTGGTGGCTAACACTATGAGTTCCAAAAAGGCCATTTGAAATTGCCCCTTTTCTAAGTCAAATGCAGACAACAACCTATGTTGAGTGCTGGAAGTTTGCTTCAATAATTTTGAGTATGTTGAAGCTTTGAGAGCTTCATTCTTCAACTTAATCTCCCTATACCATGTAAAAATTCTTTGCTTTGGTGGAACTTGAGAGGTAGAATAGATAAGAGACTTAGTTGTCTCTTCTACATATGGGAGAGAAGTGGTAGGAGTGTTTGTCAAAACCAAGGTAATTTGCTCCTGTGCATCCATTTCTTTTGAAGATTCTTCTTGAATAGTGATCACTTGAGGATCAGTCTTACTATCAGTCTTTTAGTGTTCTTTGGATCCTTTTTTCTTCTCTTGAACACAATGAAATTTATAGCCTGAGTCTCTGAATCTATAAGGGACATGCTTTCCCTTGGCCTCTTGAGCTCTTTGTATTTAGGAATTGGAGTTTGTAAAGAAGATTGGCTGACTAACTGCTCTTCAGCCTCATGTAATGTGTTTTCTTCCCACTCCTCTTGGTTATCATATTTCTCTATCTCTAGCCTCAGTGTATGTGGATATGGAGTGCTCTTCTGTTCAACCCTCAGCTTCGAAATTATCCTTAAAGGATCATAAGACTAACTAAAGCTTGGTTTGAACTTCATTTGTTTTAAGGTTGCCTCCACTTCCTTTGTTGTTGCTATGGTATTCCCAATACAAGGACCTACATGTGCCTTTAGTTTAAATTGTGCATCTTCTTATTTGACATAAAGTGTAGTCCATCCATGTTCAACATCTATCTAGCATACTCCAAGGCAAAAATTCTGACTGACACAAACACTGGTAATCTGTAGGGAGGAAGCTCACACCCATAGATTCTAATTTCTGTATAATTTTGGTATAAATACCAATCTCCAATGTTTGATTGTTGAGAGAGGTGAAAAACTTTCTTGATTTCTAGAGAAATTATTGGTATAATATCACTGCATAGTAGACATAAAGATGTGTGAAGGAACTTATCTACAAAATCAGTATATGTATACTCTTCTGAGTTCCTTCTGACTAGAGAAGTCCAATGGATAAATGATAAAGGAGTACCTTACTCGTCCATCTTCTGCAATTGAAACTTGATCTATTTGGCTGGTAAAATAACATTAAATAAACCAAAATTGATTGGTGTTTGAACACACCTTCAACTTTGAACTTCATAAATTGTTCATGTATGATATATGATAAAATTTGACTGTAATTGAACGAAACTGAAGGCTTCTGGCCAACTGCAAATACTGATAGAAATCATAAAATTACCTCATCAACCCACCAATCTATATGATAACCTAATAACCGAGTAACCATCGCAATCATTTGTCCTGACATTTTGGGAAAATGCAAACATATTATGTGGGATTTGTTATGGGAAACTCAACGTTCTCAGGTAGAAAACATTAAAAAAATGTGAGCTTGCTGGGGGAAGGTAAGCTTCTTAAAAATTTCCATTAATGCATCGGTGGAAAAAGGATGTAGAGAAGTTGAAGGATTTATCTGTAAGGCTTTGAAAATTCTCTCTAGAGAAATGGAAAAAAGGACCTCATTATTCTGGGCAATTACTGCTTTTTGGCTGGGAGGTATCTGAGATGACACCAGGTAGAGAATTCAGGGAAAAAGTGAGTTTGAGGAAAGGTAAACTGAGGAAGAAAAGACTCCCAAATACTTAAATCATCACTCTAATCTAAGTATTTTGTTTTTCCCAATTATGGAGCTCATATAGGTGAAATTCGCATTGGGTTTCAATTATTTTATATTGGGTGTCGATCAAGGGAGTTTTATCTAGATCAGGGACAGGGGGTACCATGGGATCCTCCTCAGGCATATTTCCTTTTCCTTTATGTGACGAAACATTCTGAATTACAGAGGAGAAATGAAGGAATAGGGAATTTGATAGGGGAAAAGGAGGAACAAAGAAATACACCAGAGAATTTTAGGAACAAAGCTACCAATCTGCTTGTTTAATTGGATTTGCAAAGAAAATTGACTTGCAAATGGTGTTGGTACCAACATAATTCAAATAAGTGCAAAAAAGGAAAATATGCATATGTTTGAGGGATTTTATAATGGATTGATAGGCATTATAATGAAATTATTACCATTTTGGGAGTGAGACATTAATTGGGAATGGATTGTTGGCAGGAGAGAATTAATATGTAACATTCATTTGCAATTTGGCGGGTGATCTGAAATCCAACGGTCGAGTGACATGGATGGCGGGAGGGGTGACATATGGGCATATGTGATTGACACAGGGATGACAAATGGATGTGAGGGAATGCCATGGGGGTGAGATGGTGGAGAGAGGAGTGAGATGACATTTTTTTTTTGGGGGGGGGGGGGGTGGCGTTAGGGGTGGTAAGCTGTATATGGAAGGGAACCCCCGAAAATGACAAATGACCAACATCGAGCAGTGTTTATTGAAACCAATTTTCAGACCTCCCCCCTGTGTTAAAAGTTAATAGTGCGGGGGGTACTATCCTCTGCCATTGATCTCGACGGTGACCATCCCCAATGTTTGAATGTGCGTTGTCGTTATGGAAAACAACAAAACATCATTTCATACTTTTTGACTTTTATTCGTAATAAAAATTTAAATAAAATAACCTTGGTGACATTTAAACTAGCGCGCCCATACTTTGGGATTTATTTTTCTATTTTTCTCATATATATATTTTTATCCCATTTCATTTCTTTCTATTTTTCTTTTGTTTTTCTATTTTTCTATTTTTTTTTTCTTTTATGATCTAAACAATTTTAAATGAAACATAACTTTTTACAATATCTCTATGGGATGAATGGCTAAATAACCATACAAGATCACTATATTTATAGGACCCTAATAGGTCTCACCTTTATATGGCTTGATGTCCACCTTTTCTTCTATGTTGAAGAAAGATTATGAATGGTTCATGACACCTAGACTCGATTATTTTTTTTGGGTTTCATGGACTCCTTTTTTGGTTCTTCAGATCCCCTAATTTCCCCTATGATTTGACCTTTGTGTTGGAAACTCCATATTCTCTGAACAACCCATGCTTATTGGTTATGTTTTCCATGAGGAGGCTTACATTATGATCTATATATGTGATTTTCACTTTCATCTATGCAAACCTCTTTATTGGATCTTGAGGGTTATCATAAACTGATTCGTCAACCATTATTGGGGTCTTTATTCTTAAACCAATATGGTCCCCTACAGCTTTCCACAAAATATCAAAGAAACATGCTTTGATACCAATATGATTTATAAAGTGTTATCAATATTACATAGGACAATTTGCCACAACAAATTTGATAAAAATAACTTAAATATGAAATCTATACTTTGAGAGTTAATTTTCCTTAAATTTTTGGATTTATTAATTACTATTTTTCTACTTATGCATGAAATAAATAAAATGTGAAAACAAAGATCAGTGAATTAAAAACACACATCAATCGCAATGAACACCAAGAAATGATTTGTGAAACCCTTTCAGAGGAAAACTCAACTGGAAGGTGAGGCTGCTCTGCTCTCTTTTGTTTGAATGTAAATGATGCATAGACAAAGGAGAAGATGATCTCTATGGAGTTACTTGAGACTTGTGGCCCATGGGTTATTATATAACACAAACCCCCTCTATTTTATTCTCTCTCTATCCATTCTCAGTTACTCTGCTCTACTATGAATCAAAATGCAAGTAAATAGAATGGAACCCATTTTCCTCCTAGTGGCTCGGTTATAACACAACTTGATATCCAACTAGGGGTTAAATTTGAACCATTCAACCATCAACATGAGTTACAATTCAACCCTTCTAGAGACTTATTCATAGTCCTCACATGGCTAGCCCATTATCCATGAGTAAAAGGAGTCGACATGGAATTCTATTGAATTATGGTGGTCAATCACAATAGGTCAAATTTTGAGAGACATAACTTTTTCACCTGAAATTTGATTGATGCAATTATTACATCATTAGAGAGTTATTTGAGTGTATAAAACCATAATGAGGTGATAGATTTAAAAATCAAAGTTTTACCTCCAAAAATCATCATTTAAGGCCTCAAACTAGCCTTAGAAGGTTTTTGACACCAATTCTCCAAAGCGAGTATCATCACTAAAACTGTTCCTACAAGCCAATTTCTCCGATTTTTCCACCTTGAAAGCATCGATTTGGATGAAAAATAATACAATTATCCAATGTAGATCAAGTAAGACTAAGAAAAATGAACGGTTCTAGTACAAATGGATAAGTGAGTGGTGTGAAAACAAAAGATGAAAGAAAATCCCAAGACCAATACCAATCTAGCTATGGGTTTAATGGAGTCAAAGTGGTATGAATCCAAGAGGGTGAGTGCTCAAAGGTGTAATATTAAGGCTCGAGCTCACTGAAATTTATGCAAAAACTAATTTTGGAGAGCTAGCATTTCTACTTTAAAATAATGTTATGAAGATGATGTTATATTATTTCAAGCAACAACCTAATTTGTTAGATCTAAACTTAATATGAGAACAATGAATATAATAGGGATCAAGTCTCACATTACATTATCCAAATTATGCATGGTTCATTACAAGGCCCTTATGAAATGTTACGAGGGTCTCCTCCAATAAATAAACAACATATGGGATTAATTGCACACATAAAAAATCCTCATAATAGATCGATGCCATACCTCCATTATTCTATAAATCTTCCAATAAGATGTACAATTACATTGAAGGACAAAGCTCATCAATCTCCAAATCCTTAACAACCATTATAATGAAGATAAATATCCCCTTTGTAGACGAAGTCTCTTTCCTCATATAATGAAAAATATTGTTAGGTAACTAATTCAATGGAAAGCCAAAGAAATAATATAAAAATCCCTCTTAAATCCATGGTTGACCATGTCAAGCTATGTGGATGTTAGCCTCTCCAAGAAAATTCATCCTCATCCCAAAATAGAAAGGGAATTACATTTAAACGTCTCTGAGAGAGGACGTACAACAAAAAATAAGCATGATAACCAAGTCAACATACAAAAGGTCTACATAGAAGGCACCTTTCAAGATGCACACATACAAAAATACAATAAAATGGCTTCAACATAGGAGTATGTGCTCAAGGGTTCACCTAGAAAAGATCACGAAATGTGCCCTCCAAGATGCATGAGATATGAAATAATAAAATAATCCTCTTAGGACAACCATCCCAAAATAGCAGGTGTCTAGAAGATACATGGAATTAATTCACATGTATAAATCCCAAGGAAACAAACTCCATTGATGCATGTGCAAAGTGCTATCTAGATGGGGTGTTCTGCAAGAAATACAATGGTAAACCCCAAAATGGTAAGTGGAGTATCTCCAAAAGTGTGTCGTCTAAGTTAATGTTCCAATACTAAAAATAAGACCAAGCAATAGCATGTAATGTGCCATGTGTGGCCCTCCAAATATACCACATCTCAAGAAAGCATCCTCCATAACAACCTCCCATAAAATAATGTATGTGCCAAGTCAAAGAGGTGAAGGTCCTCCCTAATAGAGGTCAATAGATGTTATACATAACTGAAATATACATGCTATAATGATGAGAGACCACATAGGAAAGGTGTTGATCCAGGTGGATGTTGGTAAATTATCATGGTCAATAATTGTCTTTCTACCATTGGTGGTTTATAACCTATGGTTTTGGAAAACCATGGTATATACTCATGGCATTTGGAGGGTGCATGAAAAATGTTAGAATGTAGCAAGAAAAGGATTAGTTTGAATAGTGCCTTAGTCAAATGGAGAAAATTCAATTTTCCACATCGGTAGGATGAATTGGATTGTAGTTAGATAGAGTGACATGGCCTTGTCTACTTGTTAAGTCAATAAATTCAAGTTATAGGCTAGAAGTAGAGTTGTGCATGGGTTTATTGCTAGAATTTAGCAATCTAGTTGAGTTATTGTCAGTTGAACTTAGTTCATTGAGATCTAGTAATTAGTTGAGTCAATTGAGTAGTGAGTACTTTTGTTAACTCACTAGTCTCTCAATTAAGTAGTCAAATAGCTAAAAGTAGACCCAGCCATGCATGTAATTCAAATTGCCTAGTTGAGTGGATGGAAAAGGAACATTTGTATTTATAAATGTATGTTGTTAAGTGTATAGTGATTTTCCACTGAGCAGATGATCAATTCCCCTTGGATTTGTGCAAGGAAATAGGGAATTTCCCTATTATTTAGGAGATTAATTCCTCCAGGATTGCACAATGAAATAGGAGGAAGTTGGAGCATTGAATTAGCTAAGTGTTTGCTAGAGCAGGACAATCAACATGAGAACATGTTTACAGTGTAGGGTGTGCTTCACAGTTGAAGCAAGACATTGTAATAGTTTCTCATTCTCATCTTATTAATGAAAATCTATGTAGGAGTTTTTCCCAGTTGGATTCCCTTGTAAATCATTGTGTTCTTGTCGTTTTGATGGTTTCATGTGTTTCTAAATTGTGATTTCCATTCTGCATAATTGTAGAGGAAATTTGTAATCTCTTGTTTTCAGTTAGAATTCATCAGTAGTATCAAATTTCTTGCAATTTATACATGGTATCTGTTGTACCTTAAGAAACCAAGTTCTTGGCTGTAGGGAAATTGTGCTTAAGACATTAATAAATATTATTTTCTGTCACTTATTGTTTGTTGTGTTCTCAAATGAAGGACCTAGAAAACTCGGTCTTTAACTCTTATTACATGTATGACCAAAACATCTCAGAATGCCATTTGTTTCTAGATATAAATGATGAATGAAGAAAGTTTGAAGGAGAAGTTAAAGATAATATGCTGATCTTTCACAAAAAATACTCTCTATAACTCAGAGGAACTATGATAATGAGAACTAAATCATAGACAATATGCTGGTCTTTCACAGAAACTATTATCTATAACTTAGAAAGGAAATGAGGACTTCAAGTATAGGACTGCTCATTTAAGGAATTTTAACTCTATCTACACAAGCAAATAAAGGCCTGCAGCTTCATTACTATACTTGAAAAGAAGAAAACATAGCATGACACATGACATAGAAGCTTAAAAAATTATATGCAACAACTCATGGAAACTTCTGATTCTTTCATTAATCAATGATGATATCAGGAATACAGTGGCCTAGTCTCCGAGTTCTCCAAAATTCCAACCACCAACCCTTTCTCTGTAAATTTTCCTCCTTTTATATATTTGTGAAACAGTTGTGAAACTGTCAAACTACTAAACTATTTCCCTAATTTTCTGAATTAAAAATTATTACAGGACTTTACAGAGGTTTGAAGACACCTCAAAGAACATGACATAACAAAGAACAACTGAATTTAGAAGAGGACAATAATCGCTGACTTGCTCTGTTAATCTGTTGCCGAGTTCCTGTGTAAATGCCCTAAATGATGTTTAACTTTCTTTAGCCGTAACGAGTTGTGTTGACTTGTGTAACATTGGGCTTACACATATATCAAATGCATTTTAATTGGCCAAAATACCAAGAAACCAAACAAATTGCCTTTTCTTCAAATTCGTCTTTAACACTGATTTTTCCGCTTACACAGTGAAAACAACACAAAACACCCCAAGCGGAACTGAAAGGAATTAACTCTGTTTAATAAATCAATCATATCTGCCTTTTCAATAATGCTGGCTCCCCATCGCATATCGCAATCGGTGAATGAACTAATCGCATATGCATTCGGTGCTTTCCATTGTAATGTTAGACTTATGCATAATTCTTTCATATCTACACTTTTCTATTAATAATGAAAATATACCATAAAGCATGCTTTTTCTGCTCCTATGCAGGTTGTGCACAACTATCGAGGCATACTTTATCGCAATTGTAATCAGCGCTTTCAGTGGTGCATTAACCCAATCATAACACTTTGCGATATGGCGGACCCAATGATAGTATAAAACATGGCGTATAGAATATCGGGTCTCGCCATCGCATACCGCAATCGGCGTTTTCCATATATACATATAATATGCTAGTGTTATGACAAACCCGCCGCAATTATAAAACAAAATATATATTATATCGGGTCTGGCCATCGCAATCGCAATCGCAATCGACAGAACCAACCTCTATATGCATAAAGGCTTTGCGGACCCGACGCAATTATAAACCGAAACATATATTATATCGGGTCCGGCTTACCCATATTTCAATTTGCGCTTATTTCTATTATAATCCCTTTATAATAGAAAAATGTGTAATCATAATGTATATGAAGGACTTTTTGATATGGCGGACCCGCCGAGATTTTAAATATAACATAGATATGTTGCGGGTCTGGTGTTAACTCTTTAACACTTGTTTCCTTTGTTATTTCTTTATTTCAATATGCACACACACACACACACATATATATCGGTTATGGCTCCATTTATGTTGTGATTTAACTTTATCACATGGGAAAATTCCTTTATACTTGTTCCTTTTGCGAATTTGATATATTATAATGAATAGATACCTCATTACTTTTAGACTTTGCGGAGTAGAAAATATAAAGGGCTTCATTGAGGTTGAACCCCCTTAATGATTTTAGGCCACACATTGTGATAAAATTGATAAATAAGGCTTAAGTCACAATATAAGCTACAACATCTGGCTCCACCTGGGGATAGTGCTTTTGTCCCAGAAGCACTAAGAACTGTAGATCAATGCCTTATCCATTGGGCATGGAGTCATATATTGTTTTGCCAAGTCTTAACTGTGTGAAAATCTGTACAGTGAACCCACCCCAATATCTGCAGTGATTAGATGCTTGCGCTCTGATAACAAAACATTGGGAATCATAGATTAGTAGCTTTAGTTGGGCATGGAGTCCAAAACTGTGAAAACCCTGAAATCTGACAACTGAAACCTGATAGTCTTGAAGTATGACACCTCTGCAAACCAGTTTCCAATTGGGAAAGTCACACTTATTCATCAACTAATGATTAAACTGAAGAACTGCAACTGGAAAACCAAATACTCAACACATGAGCTTATTTATGTACAAGTTCATACATATACACATAATGATCTCCATCAGGTGAAGTCAATCTTCCAATGGTACCAGGTTAGCATTTGGGTGCTTAATCTAGAACCATTCTGCCAATGAATCTTGAAAATGCAACTCATCCTGAACAAAAAATAAATTATGCATAAAAGCAGCTCACAACGAAAATTAAGAGTATATCCACAAAATGATATATGTAGACTGCTGATAAATTCCTCCATGTAATCTACCACAGGATCTTCAAAAGTATGAGAAAAAATATGTTCTTGATCAGCTCCAAAAAAGAAATTCTCCATGTATGAAGGTTCCTTTGATCCATGGGCATCATTTTGTTCTTCAATGCACTGATATTTGATCTCTTTATCAGCTTCCTTTTTACATGAGATAGCCTCTTTTTCTATGATAGATGGCTCAATATATTGTTGTCCAACATATCCCACTTGCTGGTTTCTTCCTGTATGTTCAACACCCAACTGATGCACTTGAAGAGCTTCATCCTATTCCCCATTTAAACCATTTTCATTATAGATATGAGGATCATCAAATTTAACAAAATAGGAACTCTGGGGATTTATTTGCAACTCAATTATTCCTTCCTCTTCTTGATTGCTGAGCAGAGACTCTTGATGCATGTTTGAACTTTCCTCCATCTGAATACTCTCCTGATTTGTTTGGACCATAATCAACCAATTATCTTCTTGGGAGATAATTGGATAGAAATGTTTTATAAACTTTTACACATCATTTTGATAAAATGATACTCGATCTGCTTGGACCATATTCAACCAATTCTCTACTTGGGAGATTATTGAAGAAGAATGCTTTATAAACTTCTCTGCATCATTTTGAGAAAATGATAGTTCCTTGCTTTCAGAGACTTGCTCATAGTTAATCTGGCTATAATCTCTCTGAATGCTTGATATATTATCAACAAGATCATTAGTTTCTTCAACAAGATTATCATGAGCTTTTAAAGTTTCTTTAGAATCATAATATTCACAACAACCTTCAAAAAGAAACTTGTGTGGATAATAAATTCTACAAGAAGAATTGAATGCTAAATGGAAATCTTTCAAAGATGAAATGCTTGAACGAGGCAGAGACCTGAACCAATCCCTAGCTTCTAGGTCCAAAGAAAACATAAAAAACTTCATCTTAACATCTTCATGAATGATGCCCTGCTGCTCCATGCATTCATGAAACTCTTGGAGATGCTGAGCTAGATCTTCATATTCCTTTCTACTGAATTTTGGAAGATACTCATTCCACACAGAAAATGCAAGCATATCATGAGGATAGCCAGTGATCTCAGTAAAATCAAATGGATCAAATTTATGGACTAAGAATTCATTGAGAGCCATTACATCCCAGAAAAGAAAACTTCAAATTACAGTGGATCACCAATCAATGTTGTAAGTGAAAATCACAGGTGTGAATGTATAACAAACTATTGAAACTTGTCACTCTCAAGAATCAACTTCAAACTTAATGAATCTAAGAGAAAATGTTCTTATTCTACTGCTTTGCAGACTGTGGTCTTTGTTACAATGGAGTCACCTTTTATTACTTTTATTCAAAATAGCCAAGTATTTCCTCATCAATGAACAACTTGAGGAAAACATGAAAAACCCAGGGAAAAGTGTTCTTGTCTTCTCTCCCTGGAAACGACGCCAATTAATGTTGTACCTTAAGAAACCAATTTCCTATCTGTAGGGAAATTGTGCTTAAGAAATTAATAAATGTTATTTACTGTCACTTATTGTTTGTTGTGTTCTCAAATGAAGGACCTGGAAAACTTGGTCTTTAACTCTTAATACATGCATGACCAAAACATCTCAAGATGCCATTTGTTGCTAGATATAAATGATGAATGAAGAAAGTTTGAAGGAGAAGTTAAAGATAATATGTTGATCTTTCACAGAAACTACTATCTGTAACTCTAAATCATAAACAATATGCTGATATTTCACAGAAACTATTATCTATAACTTAGAAAGGAAATGAGGACTTCAAGTATAGGAGCGCTCTTTTAAGGAATTTTAACTCTATCTACATAAGCGAATAAAGACCTGCAACTTCATTACTATACTTGAAAATAAGAAAACATAGAATGACACATGACAGAGAAGCTTACAAAATTATATGCAACAACTCATGGAAACCTCTGATTCTTTCATTAATCAACGATGATATCAGGAATATAGTGGCATAGTCTTCGGGTTCTCCAATATTCCAACCACCGACCCTTTCTCTATATTTTTTTCTCCTTTTATACATTTGTGGAATAGTTGTGAAACTGTCAAACTACTACATTGTTTCCCTAATTATCTAAAGTAAAAATTATTACAGAATTTTATAGAGGTTTAAAGACACCTCAAAGAACATGAAATAATAGAAAACAATTGAATTTAGAAGAGGACAATAGTTGCTGACTTGCTCTATTAATCCACTGTCGAGTTCCTCTGTAAATGCCCTAAATGATGTTTAACTTTCTTTAGCCGTAATGAACTGTGTTGACTTGTGTAATCTTGGGCTTACACATATATCATATGCATTTTAATTGGCCAAAATACCAAGAAACCCAACCAATTGCCTTTTCTTCAAATTCAGCTTTAACACTTATTTTTCCGCTAACACAACAAAAACAACACAAAACACGCCAAGCGGAACTGAAAGGAATTAACTCTGTTTAATAAATCAATTGAATCCTCCTTTTCAACAATGTTGGCTCCCCATTGCATATCGCAATCGGCGAATGAACTAATCACATATGCATTCGGCGCTTTCCATTGTAATGTTGGACTTATGCATAATTCTTTCATATATGCGCTTTTCTATTAGTAATGAAAATACACCATAAAGCATGCTTCTTCCGCTTCTACACAGGTTCTGCACAAATATCGAGGCATACTTTATCGCAATTGCAATCGACGCTTTCAGTGGTGCATTAACCCAATCATAACAATCTGCGATATGGAGGACCCGACGATAGTATAAAACATGGCATATAGAATATCGGGTCTGGCCATCGCATATTGCAATCGGCGTTTTCCATATATACATATAATATGCTACTGCTATGGCGGATCCACCGTAATTATAAAATGCAATATATATTATATCGGTGTGGCTTACCCATATCGCAATCGACGCTTATTTCTATTATAATCCCTTTATAATAGAAAAATGCATGATCATAATGTATATGAAGGACTTTTTGATATGGCGGACCCGCCGGGCTTTTAAATATAACATAGATATGTTTCGGGTCCAGTGTTAACTCTTTAACACTTGTCTCCTTTGTAGCTTTATTTAAATATGCACACACACGCACACACACACACACACACACACACATATATTAGTTAAGGCTCCATTTATGTTGTGATTTAACTTTATCACATGGGTGAATTCCATTATACTTGTTCCTTTTGTGATTTTGATATATTATAATGAATAGATACCTCATTACTTTTAGACTTTGCAGAGTAGAAAATACAAAGCGCTTCGTTGAGGTTAAAACCCCTTAACGATTTTAGGCCACACATTGTGATAAAATTGATAAATAAGGCTTAAGTCACAATATAAGCTACAACAATATCAAAGCCATGGAAGACTACATAGACATCTTGTTCCAGATCTTCTCTCAGAGAAATTTTGATTTGCAGGTGTTTTTACCGCAGATTCTTTTTAGTGCAGGGAAAAATGTATTTCAATGGATTGAGGTTGGAATGTGCATTGGAGAACACCTCAAATTTTTGTGCTTGGAAAGACATGATGGAAGTTATCCTGGATGAAAATGGAGTGTGGGAATACACACAAACTGATATTCCAAAACTAGCAGCATGAGATGCACAAGCACTTTCTCAGTGGAAGAAAGACAGAACAAAATCCAAGACAATTATTCTATAGGGTGTTAGAGATCATGTGGTTTCAAACTCTCATGGAAAGGAGACTCCTTTTGCAATGTGGAAAAATCTCATAGATATCTTGTAGAGAAACAATGATGCCAGGAAATTAGCACTGAGAGATAAACTCAGGAGCATTTGAATGCAAAAAAATGAAACCATTCTTCAGTACCTATCCAGATTCACTTAGGTTCAAGATGAACTTGGAGGAGTAGGAGAAAATGTGCCATCATATAAACTCATGAGTTTAGCACTCCTTGGCCTTCCAATTTCCCGACATAGCTATCAGGATTTAGTTAATCGAAGAGACAAGCTATTAGATTGGGAGAGACTTTGGTATGATTTTGTGCAAGAGGAGATCATAAGAAACACTAGATATAGTTTCACATCCAATGCAGATGAGGAAGAATATTATGCTCTAGTTGACAAAGGAAATAAGGTCAAAGGCATTAAGGCCCAAGGCAAGGAAAAATCCATCCAAAACAATGGTAAGAAGAAGGACTTCAACAAAATAAAATATTTTCACTACCATGAATATGGGCACTATGCAACCAAGTGTCCGCACAAGAAATACAGTAAGGAGCCTATAGCAAGAGCAGGAGGAGATGCTCTAGCATCTCAATTTGAGTTAGATTTCACCCTCTTTGCTCACATGTAAAACACAGTAAGAGGGAGTGAGTGGTACCTAGATTCTGGTGCCTCATATCATATGACATGAAACAAGGAATTCTAAAATAGCCTAGAGAAGGATCTCCAATTGCACATGGAATTTGGAGATGATGGGAGATATTGTACCAAAGGAATTGGTACTATCACCTTTAAGAGGGAGTTGGGATCCCATATTCACCTAAAAGATGTAAGTATGTGCCTAGGTTGAAGAAAAAATTGATTTATATAGTTGTATTAGAGGACACAGGTTATGATGTGGTGTTCAGAAAGGGAAAAGCATTTTTGAAGCATGTTGCTACTGGACAAGTAAAATAAATTGGTGTTTGAGTTAAAAATCTCTACAATCTAGAGGTAGATTTCATCATGCATGTAGCTATAACTCCAAGACTGAGGCAGGGAAATGTAGAGCCTTAGTCCCAAAGTTGCAAATATTTGAGCAGGGTCCATAGGAGAGTCGTAGCAGTTGTAGTATACTTTTCTCATGGATCATTACCCTTGCTATAGGGGCCAAAAATATTCAGTAACAAGAGGATAAGTTTCAGTTGGAGCAGTAAGATACTGAGGAGCACAAATAAATGTTGACAACAAAGCAGGAGGCTTTGTAGCAGAGCCATCAACAATGCAAATTTCCCAGTAGGCAGTGCAAAGACTAGTAGCAGTCAGATGCTTAGGAGATAGTTGCAGCTCAGAGGCACAGTTGATTCAATATTTTGGATGCTTCCCAGTTGCAGTTGTTGCAGTAGCAACAACAATAGTGAGAGGTAGTCTTATTTCTACTACAATACATTCCACAAGAGTTGGATTGGGGTTGTGCAAAACCCTTTTCTTGCTAAGAGGGAGCGTTAGAATGTAGCAAGAAAAGGTTTCATTTGACTAGTGCCTTAGTCAAATGCGGAAAATTCAGTTTTCCACATTGGCAAGATGCCTTGGACTACAATTAGCTAGAGTGACATGGGCTTGTCTACCAGTTAAGTTGGTAAATTCAAGGTATAGGCTAGAAGTAGAGTTGTGCATGGGTTGATTGCTAAAATTTAGCAATCTAGTTGAGTTATTGTTAGCTGAATTCATTTAACTAAGCTCTAGTCATTAGTTGAGTTAGTTGAAGGTCAGTTGAGTATTTAGGGCTGTTGTTAACTCACCGATCTCTCAGTTAACTAGTTAATCAACTAAAAATAGACCCATTCATACATGGAATTCGAATTTCCTAGTTGAGTGGATGGAAAATTCACATTTGTATTTATAATTATATATTGTTGAGTGTACAATTATTTTTCACTGAGCATGTGATCAGTTCCCCTTGGAATTACACAAGGAAATATGGAATTTCCCTATTATTTAGGAGATTATTTCCTCCAGGCTTGCGCAAGGAAATAGGAGGAAGTTGGAGCCTTGAATTAGCTAAATGTTAGCTAGAGCAGGAGAGTCGGCATAAGAACATGTTTATAGTGCAGGATGTGCTTCAAAGTTGAAGCAAGACATTGTAATAGTTTCTCATTCTCTTATGATTAATGAAAAGCAATGGCGGGGTTTTTCCCAGTTGGGTCCCCTTGTAAATCATCGTGTTCTTGTGGTTTTGATGGTTGCATGCCATTGCATGTGTTTCTAAATTTTTATTTCCATTCCATATAATTGTAGAGGAAATTTGCAATCTCTTGTTTTCATTTTGAATTCATTATTAGTAGCAAATTTATATTAATTTCTACAAAAAAAAAAACAAATCATAATATTCGAGTGAAAATATAATCACATGATTATTTATTTTTTACCATAATAATTTACGATATTTAGTCATGGTTTTTGTAACCCATGGTATTTGAAATGTAATGAAAGTTCATTATTCTGGGTGAAACGACACCCACAAATAATATAAATATGAGACTTCACCATGGAGCAAGCGATGCTTTTTATCATAATGTGATCTCATGATATTTTTACCAATTAATAAAAATAATTGAGTTCTTTTATATTATTTCTATTCAATATTTATTTTTTGCATTTGTGACATATTCTATTGTCACTCTTTAAGTCTCATTCCTCAAGAGTGACATGCTCTTTATCCACTTTTCTATGCATATCCCCAACGAGGTTTGGGTATCAGGAGTTGGGGCTCGAACTAATTGAGAATTTGAAAGATCATCCTCATTAACCTCAACGACCTCCCATGGTAGAAGGAAAGAAATATGAGGAGGTAGGAGATCCTATTAAATTATTTCCCAAGGAAGCCCTTGTGTGATAAAGGGATGATATGATGGCTAATTTTTCCTATATCATTTGACATATGAAAACAACACACACCTTCTTCAAAAAGTGAATTATGGTGTAACCCCCATCAAGGTACAAGTTAGTTTTGATATTCCTGTATTTGAAGGTCAGAGAGATGTGGATGCTCTAGGCAAATGGTTAAATCGTTTGGAACGATATTTTTTGGTCCACTTTTCTGATAGAGAATATTACCTTTGTGCTCCTTATAGTTGTCCCCCATGTTAAGGATTGTTGGGAGACTTATCTTGAGAAAAATTCCATTGAGGAATCCACAATGTTTGTAGTTGCACCCACTTGGGGCTATTTCAAGGATTTTATGAAGGAACAATATTATCTTGTTGGAGGCTATGAAGACCAGTGATGAGATGGATTGCACTGAAGTAAGAGAGGAACCAAATAGTGCTAGAGTTCACAAACATCTTCCATACCATGCACACAAAGCTAGGTATCGAATAATTCAAGTGACATTTGGTGATCAAATGTAGCGTCTATTTTCACAAATATGTTCATACAAAAATAAAGTTTCCAAATGTCCCTTCATTGGGTGTAGTGTACTGATATGCTATCAAAATTGAGTGAAAATTTAAATAAAAGAAGCAAGAGTTTGGATATGTGAATTCCTCCTAACAGAAGAAGGGAAAAGGTAGCCCCAAACCACAAAACAAAGGATAAATCTAGAATGGGCTAGCACAGGACAACACATCTAAGCCACAAACAAAGAAGGATAATGGGAATACGAAGAAAGACATGGGATAGTGGTGTGAATTCCATAAGAGCCCTAGTAATAACATCAATGAATGCTTCTCAAAGTAGTCATTGGTGGCCGAGTTGAAAGCTTTAAAGTCAAATGTAGGTTTTGACTCTAAGAACTAGTGAAAGGTGATCACCTTTTTCACCGCAGATGTGGGTGAAGGGTGCTCCATTGCACTCCATTTTTGATAACAAAAGAAAAAAGAACCTCATCTTGGTAGAGGTCATCAAGAAATTGGACATGTTGAAAACACCACAATTTCAACCATACACCATTGGGTTTCTTTGCCAAGGGGGATATCATTGTGTCAGCCAATAGTATCACCTGCCTTATGGCATCAAGCCCTTCAAGGATGAGGTATTTTGAGACATTTCCCTCCTTGAAGTTTGTGATGTTCTTTTAGGAAAACCATTCTTGTAGAAGCATCATGCTATATATGATTCTAGACCCCTATTTTCATTATTAATTTAGGCAAACAACTATACATGATACCATAGGTAGCTCCTTCTACCACCATTTCTTTGATCTCCACTAAGAAATGCAGGAAGGGAATCTCCCATACTAGGGAATTTGTCTTCTTCTTGATTTGATCTTAAAATGAGCACACAATCACAACCACATCCATGACCTCCACATAAGGCCTCACCCGTTGTGGTACCTCTGCATGGTAAAATCAAACATTCAATCGATTTGACCCCTCGTGCTTCTCTACCCAATGGGAGATTCTATCGCCACTCTCTTCTAAAAAATGAGGAAATCAAGTGTTAGATCCAAGATTTTCTTTAAAATGGGCACACCTGATTAAGATCCTCACCTTGTGAAATTCCAATGTACTTGTGTAGAATAAAGACATGGCCTGGATACTATGCATTAATTATAGGGCCCAACTCAATGAGAATGATCCTGACTTCACTACCACTTACAAGATGTTGAGCACAAACACAATCATCACTTACTTTCACCTTCAGGACGCATTGTTATGCCATTTGGGACATCTTTGTGTTCCTTCAAAATAACATGCAAAGTTGATTCGAAAATTCCACTACAATTAGATGGAAATCCACTTGGACATTGAAAAGACAATGAAATGCTACAAAAGTATTTATATTGGTTGAAATTTCGACAAGATATCAACATATTAGGTCTTGAACTACCTATGCCATTTCCAAACTAGCTGATAAGAAGCAAGGCCTATACACCCCTCTGCCTACTCCTGCCTTGGGAATCCATCTTGATGGACTGCATGTCTAGTCTTCCTTCAACCAAGTAGGGAAATGATTGTGTTTTCATGTTTGTTGGTCGATTTTTTGAAATTGCCATTCTGATAACCTGTAAAAAGGATATCACGACATAGACAACTACCACACTCTTCTTTGAATATGTGTGGGTACATTTTGATATACCATTAACCATCATATATTTTTGGATAGTAGATTCCAAAGCACATTATGGTCAAGCCTCTAGTCATTGTTGGGCACCAAGCTCACCAAATCTACTACGTTTCACCCCCAAACTGATGGATATACCAAGGTCATCAACATGATGATCGTGAATATCTTGTGCATGTACAACTCCAAACATACACCACATGGTATGGAAGTCTCCCCTTTGTTCAACACAACTACAATAAATCCCTCCATAGCTCAACTGGACATAGCCCTTTTCAAGCAGGCCTAGGATTTCAACCATTTGGTCCAATTGATGTAGCACTACCCATTGTGTCCACATAGGCATAAAATTCCCATGCTCAATCTATGGTTGAAAAAGCCACCAAATTTATTAAGTGGATTCAATACATCCATCAACAAGTCCATGATATTTCATAGAAATCCAATACCATGTACAAGCAGTGCCATGATAATCATTGGGTGCCAAATAAGTTTCAGGTGGGAGACAATGTTTGATTGTATTTGCAAAAAGAGTGCCTTACAGGGCCCCATCAGAAGCTTCGTCCACTTTGTTATGGAATTTACACCATCCCCAAGGTTGTACATGATAATGATGAGTGACAAGGGCGTTCAATGTTGAATTCCTTTGGCCATACTTTACACCATTATTGGACACAATATAACAGAGTAGTTGACACTAGTGGAGCTCAACGTCGACTATATAACATAGGAAACCATTGATTATATCATGGATACACAGGATAAGGGAACTCACAAACAATGATTCCAACCTTATCGATTCATCAAAGCAAGGTAGCTCCTGTACCAAGGAAAGTGGCTCACCTAGGGCCAAGTTTAACAAAATTTTCCCCATCTAATGGGGGCACTCAATGCAATGGGGACTATTGTTTCCTAAGGTAGGAGGATTGATCTAGGTGGATGCCAGTAAATTACCATGGTTCATAATTGTCTTTCTACCATTGGTGGTTTATGACACATGGTTTTGGTAAACCATGGTATCTACCTAGGGTATTTACAAGTTTCATGAAAACAAAACAAAATAAATCATAATAATGGAGTGAAAATCTAACTGCACGTTTATTTATTTTTTACCATAAAAATTTATGATATTCACACATGGTATTTTCCCAAGGTTTTTGTAAACAATGGTATCTACCCATGGTATTTGAAATGTAACGAAAATTCATGAATCTAGGTGAAAAAACACCCATAAAAAGTATAAATATAAGACCATCATGGAGCAAGCCACTATTTTTTTTCATAATCTAGTCTCATGATATTTTTACCAATCAATAAAAATAATTGAGTTATTTTTATATTATTTCTCTTCAATATTTATTTTATGAATTTGTGACATATTCTATTGTCACTCTTTAAGTTTCATTCATCGAATAGTCCAAATTAGGTGTGTCCTAGAAAATTGTGCCATGTAACTACTTCAACCACAAAATAGATAATAATGTATCTACATGTGAAGTGTGCCCTAGGAAGAAGTGCTGAAGTGGTTAGACCTCATCAATGCTCATGTCAAAACCATATATTCTTTTTTGGTACCATCAACTAATTTCCCAAACCATGTGCACAAGAGAAAGTGTGACCCAAAGAATTATGCCAACCTATCCAATAATGATAAGATAATCAGGCAAGCCTTGGAAATTATGCTCAAGAGGGGAATGTTCCATTAAAACCTAAGTATCACAAAAATAAACTCATCCAAGTGTGAAAGTAGGACATTCAAGCAATTAACCTTAATATGATTAAATATATTAGAATCATCAAATAGTTAAATCAACCTCAACATGTGCACATGAAGGCTAATGCTCTAATAATAACATATTCCAACCACCCAATATTGAGAAATTGATTAAATTCACATGAACATGTGTGCCAATAGGGGTTGTTGCACTCCAACAAGTGTTATGCAATGAAAATAAGTTATATCTTCTTGCAAACACCACCATGGTAATAACACAATGACAAAACAGAATATCTAGTTATACTTGAACTAAGGGCACATCACGAAAGGACTATAACAAGATAAATATCTCATCAAAATTTAGAAGAATGCTTGGACATCAAAGATGGATGTAGTTCTTGTTAGAAATACTAAGAGGGGAGGTGAATCAATATTTCACTATTTATATCTTTTAAAACATTTGATGCACATAAATCATGAAACACATATATTTGCATAAGAAACACTTATACATATTTTCTTTGTAAATATTTTGTAAACTTCCTCATACAAAGTAACCACCAACTTACAACTTTTTTATGCACCAACCTAAAAGATATTTCATTCCCCGAGCTAAGCACCAACTCATTAAATGTAGGAACTAACCTATAATAGACACCAATCCCCCTCAATTTAGCAACAACATAGTAAAATGTAGGCTTCAACCTACATATTCAAGTTGTTCCTTTTGAATTTTCATCAATAAATCCTAGTCCTCAACAAATTCTTCAGTGAGTTGTCATCTAACCATGCAAACCTTAGGTTTGCACCTTCAAGCTTAATCAAAGACACTTGACCTGTACACCTTAACTTTTTGCTCTTCAACTAGACTTCTTGAATTGGCTCTTTATACTTATTCTCTTACATTTCAGTTCTTTGTATTTGATAAAGAAGATATCTACCCGTCTAACACTTCAACTTCCTCAAATCTTGTTGTTCATTTTTCAACTGTCAAAGAGGTGCGCCTTCCTAGAAGTTTGTACCAATTTAGACTAGAATTTGTTCTCCACAAGGATTGTAACTTGGTATCAAACAAATCTCGACCTACAACTAGAAAAAGTCTATAATTCGATCTCTAACAAGGACTACAACTCAACCACTAACCAATACTACAACTCACCCTCAAACCAAGACAAAAATTCAGCCTCAAATAGGTCCAATAGAACAAAACCCTTCCCAAGAATTATACAAAAACCATTACACATAAAGCTTCTGCAATTTACCTTCACTTTACTTCTTGTTGATTCATGAGGTATGAACCTCAATCCCACACCTTAACTCTCCTCAAAACATATCTAAATTGTTTGACTAGTGGCTATAAATTCTCATTATTACACCTATTTACAATGCATTTTGAGTTTATATTGGGTTGATGTGTCCATTGGCTAGAATGATTAGTCCACTAGATGGGCTGACTTGGAAAATTCTAAAATGAATATTCAAAAACCATTTCTCCTTAATCATGAGGAGTTAGAGGAAGTACCATATACCATTGGAAAGGTAGATGAATAAGCTTTCAAACCATATATATTATGCTCCTATTTGAGCTAGGTAATTGTAGTAAAAATGTATTCAAAGATATGGTACCTAATTTGGGCATAAAAAATCTAAAAATAATATTTCCAAAAGGTCTTTCGTATATCATCAGAATGTTCTTGAAATATGTTATTTGACTATATAACTTTGTCTTTCATTTGGATATCCTTTTACATCAATAAAAACCATTTTAAATAATCTACCCCTTTTTTTATTGATGAGAATAATTTGATATTTGCTTATTTTGACAATTACTCCCCCTACCTACATTATCTTCATACTTCTTGTCAGTTGCTCCCCTTGTCTGAATTCTCTTCATACTTCTTGTTATTTTCTCCCCATGTTTGCATTCTCTCCCCCTTTGAAATCAATAGAAAATGAGGCTCCCTTTGTTTGAATTTTTTAACACTTCATGACATATGTTCCTCTCTTTCTACCACTGAGGAATGTTGCCCCTGAGTTTGTGCTTTGATCTTTATTGTCATATTCAGGGTTTTCAATCATTTTCAAATATGGAAATCTTACTCCATAACCCAAAACGTAATATGTATATAAATCATATCTAATACAACTATTCTCCATCTATTGAACCGTTACATGTATCTTTAGAGTGTCTTCAAGACTAAACAAGCCTAACTCCATTAAGGAAAAGCTAGGTGTCTCCATAGAGGCCTATTGACTACTAGGTTTCTAGATCATGGATTATTATACTTTATATTAACCTTCCTCCTCATTGATGAATCCCTCCTTATGGGTCTTTGAAGCCTCATTCTCATGGACTCCATGTTCACCATGATTTGTAACCACTAAAAGTTCACCCTCAAAGGGCAATGTTTGATGCACACTGCTATCATGTTTTCCTTGTAACTCATCCTCATTTCCATCTAGCTCAACTAGTTCTTCAAAATCATGAATCATAGGTTCTTCTTCATACAAATCCTCATACTCTTCCTCTTTATTCCAGCCAAGCAAAAATCCAACCAGGTACTCTTAAAGGTTGTAAAGAATGGAAATCATTTACAAATGCAATGAGTACTTGAAAATTGTTGGCATCAAGAGCAGGATTACAGAGTTAGTATCCATGTGTTAGTTCACAAATAACCAAAAATAATGTCTAGGATGGAATGCACTCTTTTTTTCTTCTACACTCCTTTGAATGACATGCACAATTATTGCAAACACCTTGTTTATAAGATTGACTTTAATGATTCATGGGTCCACTACACAATACTTAACCAACAAAACCACAAGTTTTGAATACATATCAATTAATTTAAAGGAAACACCTTGTGTTATTTGTTGGGATGGGAGTGGAAGAGAAATTGGCACTGAGATTTCAAAGGCAAAATAGTGTTGAACAGACAATTTCATCAAGACACGAAAGAAACAACCAAAAATATTATCTCTCTTTAACATCCCAAAGTCTTGTAATTGTGATATGTAAAACGAGATATTTTTTATCATTCACTCTAGGACAGTCATAAATATGAGCCTAATCTACAAAAAGACTTCCAAATTGTTCATGGAAACCAAGAGGATCAGTTGATCCACCATCTCGGTTGGTTAGTTTGTTGTCATTCCTATTTGTCTTAAGTCAACAAGGAATAACCTTCTTATCTCTATATTTTCTAACCTTATCCTCTTTCCCACTTGAAGATGTATTTTTAACAGTTGCATTTGATGAAACATTTCTTACATCTTCAATTAATTGTTGCAAGGACTAAGGAGACCCTAGCCTTTGTGCCACCTTTCCTAGAGCTTCAATAACTAGCTCTAGCTTCTTGAATAACATAGGATTGAACAAGAAACATAACAGATTCCATTGCCACAACATTACGTCCTCCATCCACAAGTTTAGAAAGATGCATGTTATATTCTATATGGTTAATTATTTAAGAACAAATAAGTAAAACAATTACATCCTTATTGAATTTGTGTTCCTCAGATGAATAAACAACTCAACTTGACAATTTCTTCAAACCCACTTGCAAACATCACAAATGGTCACCAATACAACATGTAAGATTCTTGATGGATTCTCATACAATCACTTAAAAAAAATTGTGTTATTGCTAGAGCTTCCTCATCTCTGCTAATACATTGCAAACCAATCTTTGAAATCTCTAAGATAAGTCCCTGAATTTCATGATTGTTGGAACCCTTTGAGATTGCAACATCCAATTTTCAAGACACAACATGATACTTGTCCAATGATTCCCTTGTGTTTAGAGAGGGCTCCAATCCATAAGTATTCTTGGACGCTCCTCCTCTCTTCTAGCTAGATGGTGTCTCTATGCTTCTCCTTTTCAAGCAAGTTGTTGGGCTCTCTCCCACTTTTTAATCATCCTTTGCACATAGAAATTTTCCACTCTTTTGGTCCATTGATGAGGTGGACCCTGATTCTTTCAGGGAAGAAAAATCTAGTTCATGTGCATTGCATTGATCTATTGCATCAAGTATAAGTTTCCATCCACAAATACCTGTCTTGAGCATACAAATCCATCTTGGGCTCTTCTTGTTTTCTTCTCCACTTATTGGTGTGTTTTTCTTTATGCCTAGTATAGATATATTCTTCCTTGATTTGTTTAGGATGTAACACCCTCATCCCACATCTACCAAAGTAACCATCGAACTGGGGTAAATATGTGACAAGAGGCCACTATCATGAAATTAAACCTCCTAGGTTACCTTAAGGAAGTGGAATCGACAAAAACACACCACACATACCTTCCACATCAGCAACAGAACTCCTAGGATCCATCCCAACTACTCAGGTATTCAACCCTTGAGACAAAATAAAGTTTTAGTGCATCAAACCCCTTGATGCTCCCTTGATATGGACCAGGGTGCATCTAGGGGACCCCACACACTCCCACAACAAGGGAAAGCGAGCATCTGGGGACTTTTCTCCTCAATATTGTGCCCATGACTCCAGGATTTGTGCCACTTTTTCAGGCCCCGAACCCAGGTCACTCCCTAGAACTCAATGACAGGTTCAAAATTGAAATTTCATAGTGGAACATAGATACATTTGCAAAAAAATCAACAAGGACTAGATTGGACCCCTACTATCCATGACAAATATTTCATCAAACATGTCACAAATATGTAATCTACCAGTTTAAACAACAAATTTGAGCATAGGGGTCCCATAATTATCCAAGAATCGCCAAGAAGCATTGTTCCCTTATATCATTAGCTGCATTATCATCTATTAGGTCATAGATACATTTTTTATTCATTTACAAATCAAAACATGAGGAGAGACACACATCATCACTGTCATAATACATGTTTATAACCAGCGTAATAACAACATAAATATCAAGGATACATCATCCATAGAATCCAAATATAAACCAATATATTTACACATAAGATACCAAGGAAAGAACCTCTTATTAATGAATGTAAAAGTCAACCCAGTATGGGACTACCATGTTCCACCCAACCATAGATTTGCTGAGCCAAATCTCTCTTCAGCCAATCACCCCCGTGCCATATTCCAAGCACGAGTGTGGGAATCAAATCAAAAGAACCAACTAGGGCATCCCGAGGCTAAACCACCTCACCGTCATCAATGAATATGGGACTCAAATCAAAAGAACCAACCAGGGCATCTCGAGGCTAAACCACCTCACCCTCATCAATAGAAACCAGGCTTTACCGCAATCCACACTGGATCACTAGACCAAAACAATAAACATGTAATAACAAACTTTACCATGATCTCCACTAGATCACTAGGCCAAAACAAGCATGGAAGCCACCAAATTTCTCCACCTACACCGTGAGAAATTTTCTTGTCACTTAGTCTCTTAGGCTTTACCATAATCCACATCGGATCACTAGGCCCTAAACCGAGACTCCACTCTCTAGGTTTTACTATATATCCCATCCTAAGATTACTAGGCCTTATGGAGATTATCCACCTCTAGGATTTAGCATATATCCTGCCATTCATAGTCGAGGATTCCTAGCCCCACCGAGGAAACACAAAATTTGGCTTTATCGCAACCCACAATTTGGTTCAGGGGTTACTGGGCCATGCGTTATTGTATTCAGAGATACACCTCACTCAACTTCAAATCCATCCAGAAATCCAGATAAACCAAAACATTAGAACTCCATCACACCATGGCTATCCGAAAATGGCAAGGCTAGGCTGAAAACACTGCCACACTTGGAAAAACCCATGCCATGACAACAAAGGACCACATGCAATACCATGCATGCCAAATCTAGCAAGTAAATCACACATGAAAATCGATACCTACAAAAAATCTTATTGTAGCTACTTGGTATTGCTCTTCCTTTCTTGCTCCTTCCTTCCTCTTGCCTTCTTTGAATTTCTTGATCCAATGCCAGAGTGCTACAAGAAAACTATGTGTCCAAGAGTGAGAGAGAGAGAGAAAATAATGAGAGAGCTCCAAAAATGAACTGACAAAAGGTACCAACTAATCCTCAAAATTCCCTTTTATCAATTATGCCTCTATTTTCTTCATTTTCCATTATTTTCCTTCATTTTCCTCCTCACATGCAACCTGTGACCTTTCACCTTCCTTTTCTCCTAATTTCCAGTATTTTCATAAATAGAATGACAATTAATGCCACTTTTCCTTTCCAAATTCCTTTGCTAATTTCCTTAGCCATAATAAACTAAATGAACACTCACACTAGGATGTCTTGCCCAACATTCAACTTGGAATAAGTGTCCCATCAACCATGGTCTTTTATTACATGGAATTTTTACCAGGGATGTTACAGAACCCTCCCCCTTGGGGGACACTGTCCTTAGTGTTCAACCACACCTATACATTAACAAAACCATTAAAAAGAAAATGTATTGCCCATGGAGCTTTATAACATAGCTCGATGCAGTATTTATAATGATCACCCTATTGAAAAGAAATCCAACATGACAACATAACAACATGACAACTATAATGACATGACACCCATACCGCTTATTGGATTTTATAACATAACTCATGGCAGTATTTACATCCATATACATATGTACATATATCAAAAAATCACCCAGACATATGCCAAAACATATACCAAACATCATACCAAAATTGCTTTGCCTCAACTAACAAACAATGAAGGATACATATCAAGCATCTAATTTGCCATCTCCCATGTAGCTTCATCAGGCCCAAAGTGCTTCGACTACACTTTAACATGCTCAATTGCTCGATTCCAGAGCATCAGCACCTTTCTCCGCAATATACACTGAGGTTTCGGCTGGAATTATCCATTTGGCTCCACCTACAATATAGACCAGTCAATCACGTCATCAACATCTTTAACATAATTCTTAAGCAATGACACATGGAAAACATCATGGAATTTTATTGTCGGAGGCAGTGCAAGCCAATAGGATACTAGCCCAATCCTCTCAATAATCTTGAAAGGTCCACAAAATCAGGGTGCCATCTTGGCACATGATCCAATACGAAAGGAAATCTTCCTTGATTTGATGTGAAAATACACTTGGTCCCCAGCCTAGAACTCTTTGAATGACCTATTATGATCTGCATAACTCTTCTATCTTCATGTGTTGCTTTCAAATTCTTCGTGATTACATGCATTTCCACTCCATATCTTCCAACATGTTCAGTCCAATCAACACCCTGTTAACTGGATAACTCCAACTAATGGGAGTATTGCAACTCTGCCCATAAAATGCCTCAAATGGACTCATCTTTTTGATACCCATTTTTGTAAGTGACTCTACCAGTGGAAGGTACTCTTCCCACTTCTGTTGTTGATGCATCACATACATCCTCAACATTTCCTCCAATATTTGCTAACCCTTTCTGTATGTCTATTAGTATGTGGATGATAAGTTGTACTGAAGGCCAACTCTATCCCTAATCCTGCAAACAACTCCTTCCAAAACTTGGAAGTGAACTTAGCATCCCTGTCTGATACAATCTTCTTTGGGACACCATGCAATTTGACCACATCTCTATTGAACACATGTGCCACGTCACTAGTTGAATACATAGTCTTCACTAGAATGAAGTGCATAACCTTTGTCAATCTGTCCACAACAACCATGATGGAACTGTTTTGTCTAGATGTCTTGGGAAAACTTGTGATGAAATCCATGGAAATGACCTCCCATTTCCACTATGGAATCACAATCGGCTGTAGCAGTCCACCTGGATGCTTACACTCTACCTTTACCTGTTGACAATACAAACATCTAGCCACAAACTCTACTACGTCTCTATTCAAATTCAGCCAATAATAGAATTTATTCACTGTTGTCAACATCTTGTGATAGCCTGGGTGACCTGAATATGGTTTCGTATGAAACTCCCTCAATATCACCTTCTTGAGCTCATTGCTATCTGGCACATATATCATGTTCCTAAATCTAACCAATCCATCTTCTATGATATGATAGTCCACATCATGTGCACTTGCATTTGTACCTATACCTGTATCTGTACATGTACATGTACATGTACCTGTTGTTGAAGTTTCTAAGTTTACTTAATTTGGAAACCCTTCATGCACTTTTCTGATTTATTCCTACCTACTTGTTAATTTTTCTTTAACAAGTTATTTACAAAGTAAATACTGAAAATAAACACCAGTGCATGCTCAACATATTACAAATCAACAACTAAAAGAAACAAGAACAAACACACTACATGACGCCATTATTTTTGGACCAATGTCCCCAGAAAAACACAATGCGGGAAAATCGATGCAGCTATCTGAGGGTTTTATTATTAAGAAATATCAGAGTACAATCTGGGTGTCGTAACTGGCCTACCCAACATAGAATTTCCTTAGCAGCTATACCTCACAAGAGAAATCTCTTGGCTGAAACCCCAGAAAACCCTTCCGGCAGCTCCTCAACACAAAACTACTCCTGCAACCCTGGCGTCTGCCCAATCTGGACTGTGTCAGCCCCTCTCTATCTCACGCTGGCCTTGCGTCAACATTTCTTGGTCTATGTCAGCCCCAGGAGGCCCTGCATCAGTTCTAGGAGCCTCTGCGTCAGCTATGCTGGCCCCTCTGGTGCTCTGCGCAACACTTAGCTGCCTCTATGTGTCCCTGTGTGAGCCTTTGTTGGCTCTGCATCACCCTCCTTGGCTGCTGCGCTGCTCTCCTGGCATAATATTTTCCTTCTCTGTTCCTTTGTACTCAATGCCCCTCAGATTCTCTCCCGATCACTAATTTTATCTCTCTTAGCAAACCCCGCTCTAGAGAATAGAATGACTGATCATCTAGTGTACTCTCCAAGTGACCCTCAAGCCTCCTCTTATACTTTTCCTATTGACGATTCAAAGGCCGAGATTAAGTCCCTAATCAACAGCTAAGATTAGATCTAGCTTGATCGATGTCTTTTGGATCACTCTAACACAAATTCATATTAATACACATTAATATTTTATTTTCCCTAAGTTTAGACTTGGGGATTACATTAAAAATATTAATTATTTTAATATCTCCTGATATGTTTAGAATCTTCCCAAACACTTTATGGGTATTGGAGATCTCATGTGCCCCAACCTCTCCACCAATTTTTTTTGGCTAGAGCACATCCAATGCTACTCAAAATCAACACTCCCTCTTAGCGAGGACTGTGCTCTAGCAATACTCTTCACCGAGTATTACTCTGATCATTCAGCATCGGTACTGTGTTTATGCTAGGCCTTCCTACCCAAAATCCTCTGCACTGCTGCCTCCTGTACTTCTGCCCATGGTTCTGCCACTGCCACTGCTGCATCTGTACGACAGCTCCCTCTACATCCGTGTTACTGCTAGTCCTTCCTCCTAGCACTACATCTACACTGCACCTCCTCTCATCATGTTGCCCACTGCTGCACTGCAACTCAATTACTAAGAAGTAAGTAACTGATCTCCCAACTGATGTCCCTGTTGGGCTAGAAACACCCACTGATGTTGAAGCTCCCTTTGCCGCTGACAAGTGCTCCCTCTCTTTGACCTTTGTGCTATTGAAACAACTCCCTGCATCTCGCACCATTGCACACCTCGTTCTGCATTCCTGCACTAGTGAAACACTCATGTTCCTCTCGCACTGTTGTAGCCTGCTAGCTTTGCACTGTCTCGGGACTCCTACACTGTAGCTCCCTCTGCCACTCCATTTGCATTTGTCTCTACCCACCTAGCCAATCCTACTACTTCCTCGTCGGGGCTCCTGTAGCAAGGTCTAATCCAAGAGGCTGGGTACCTCAAGTATCGTACCCCTCATTGCCTATAGTCCATCTGACTACAGCTTGACGTCTCCCCACTTCTGCTCAAGTAGCGCCTGTGCACTCATGGCACAGTTGTCGTTTGTAAAAACTTCCTTCTTTGCCCGTGTTGGTGCTGCCTTAGTCTCGGAAGACTCTCCCTTACTCTTCTTCCTTGGGCACTAGGTTGCATAATGACCCATCTCCCCACAATGGAAGCACTTCATCTTGGAGAGATCTTTCTTCTTCCGCTTCTCCTGCTTTCCCTCAAATGCTAGGGCCACATCCTCCTGCTCCTGCTTGACCTTGATCCCTTTGCTGCTGCTACCTTTCTTTGACTGCCGTCTAATTTCTTCTTGGCGAAGAGTTTCCCACATCTCATCCCAAGGTAGGAGAGTCCCTCTGCCCAAAATGTTTTGAACAAACACTTCCCACTCTTCTGAGACAACATTCAGGGTTGTCCTCACCATAAGCTCCTAATCCGTTGCCGCTCCTATATAAGTCAACTGATCTCAGATCTCATTCAGTCCTCCGAGGAAGGAATCAATCGATTAACCCTTCTTCATCTGATATGACCTCATCTGGTTCTCGAGCAGCATTCTTCTCTACACATAAATATGTTGGTACAGGTTCTTGAGAACCTCACACATCTCAACTGTCATTTCCTTCTCGGCTATATGTGGTACCACATGATCCTTGATTCTGTCAAGGATAATGCACTTGGCCCTCACCATCTCCTCCTCGTATTTGTCGTTATCATTGGGATCAACCGGGATAGCTATAACCTTCAAGGCGAAGTTCTTGACACGATTCTTGTCAAGCACTGATAAGATTCTGGCCTTCCAGACTACAAAGTTTGATGCTCCGTCCAGTTTATCCTGGTCTCTTACCCTGTGTAGTGCCATGACGCTCCTCTACTTCCCTCCTAGAAGTTCTTTGTTCGGCTCCTTTGAGTCTCTACTTCTTTTTTGGAAGTTCTCTTATGGACTCCCTCTGAGTCCTGATTTCTCTCCTGGAAATCCTTCTACCGCTTGTCGAGATGCCCCTACTCTAATCATCTTGTGCAACTGCACTGCTGATCCGGGTTCCTCGTCTAAAAACCCTCGGTAACAACTCCTCTAGCCCTGCTCTGTCAGGTATTGTTCTAACTACAGTACCTCACCAGATCCACTCTGCAATATTCCTGCAGCCTTCTAGACCCTAACAACTACCTCTGTGTGAACTGTGTTAGCCCCTCTTTGCCTCATGCTACCTCTACGTCACCCAGGATGGGTCTGCATCAGCCTTGGGATGCATTGTGTTAGCCCTCTGGCCCTCTGCGTCAGCAACGCTTGCCTTTATGAGGCTCTGCGCAGTTCTCGGCTTCTTCTGTGTGGCTTTGGTTGGCTCTGCGTCACACATCCTTGGCTTCTGCACTGCTAGAAACAACTTTTGTCACCTTAGGACAATTGTTTTCTGCTGCTATTGCTCCGCTCAGCTAATGTATTTTAGTCCTCCTGTGATCTACAATCATGCTCTGATACCATGTTGAAGTTTCTAAGTTTACTTAATTTAGAAACCCTTCATGCACTTTTTCTGATTTATTCCTACCTACTTGTTAATTTTTCTTTAACAAATCATTTACAAAGTAAATACTGAAAATAAACACCACTGGATGCTCAACATATTACAAATTAGCAACTAAAAGAAACAAGAACAAACACACCAAATGGCACCATTATTTTTGGACCAATGTCCTCGAAAAAACCCAATGCGGGAAAATCGGTGCAACTATCTGAGGGTTTTCTTATTAAGCAATATCAAAGTACAATTTGGGTGTCGTAACTGGCCTACCAAATAGATAATTTCCTTAGGATCTATACCTCATAGTTTGAGATAAATCTCCTGGTTGGAACCTCGGAAAACCCTTCCGACAGCTCCTCAGCACAAAACTGCTCCTGCAACCCCAGCGTCTGCCCAATCTAGACTGCGTCAACCCCTATCTATCTCACGCTAGTCCTACATCAGCCTTTCTTGGTTTGTTCCAGCCCTAGGAGGCCCAGTGTCAGCTCTGGGAGCCTCCACGTTAGCTACGTTGGCCCCTCTGGTGCTCTGCGCAGCACTTGGTTGCCTCTGCATGGCCCTACATGAGAGTTTACTAGCTTTGTGTCACCCTCCTTGGATGTTGTGCTACTCTCCTAGAAAAATCTTTGCCTTCTCTGTTCCTCTGTACTAAATTCCCCTCAGTTGCTCTCCTAATCATTGATTCTATCTCTCTTAGCAAATGCCACTCTAGAGAATAGAATCATTGATCATCCAGTGTACTCTCCAAGTGACCCTCAAGCCTCCTCTTATACTTTTCCCGTTGACGATTCAACGGTCGAGATTAAGTCCCTAATCAATGACTAAGCTTAGATCTGGTTTGATCCATGTATTTTGGACCACCTAACACAGATTCATATTAATACACATTAATATTTTATTTTGCCTAAGTTTAGACTTAGGGACTCCATTAAAAATATTAATTATTTTAATATATCCTGATCTGTTTAGAATCTTCCCAAACCCTTTCTGGGTATTGGAGATCTCATGTGCTCCAACCTCTCCACCAAATTTCGTGGCTAGAGCACATCCAATGCTACCCCAAATCAACCTTCTCGAGCTCATTGCTATCTGGCACATATATCATGTTCCTAAATCTAACCAATCCATCTTCCATGATATGATATTCCACATCATTTGTCCCTGCATCTGTACCTATACCTCTATCTGTACATGTACATGTACCTGTACCTATACCACTACTTGTACCTGTACTCTACTACAACCTATGCACAATCTCCATATACCTATCATCCTGCTGACCTGCCTGTAAGATTTGATCCCGTAACTGTATCCCAGAAGAACTCATAGATGTTATATGATTTACCTGTATCCGCATACTAAGAACATATATAACCTTGCTCTATTTTCCTTTGATGTACTTGATCTCGAAGACAAACTCATTGATTGTGGCCAACCATCTAGCTTTCCTGGTGTTAAAATTTGGTTGGTCAAATAGATACCTCAATCCACTGTGATCACTTATCAATACAAACCTACTGCAAAGAAGATAGTGCCTCTACATCTTCAATGCATGTATGATTTCTGATAGCTCAAGATCATGCGTCAAATAATTCTTCTCATGCTCATTCAGTTTTTATGACTAATAGCACACTACCTATCTTTCTTGCATAAGGACTCCACCAAGTCCTCTCTTACAAGCATTTGTACATACTACAAATTCTTTGTCCGTGTATCTTTAACAATGGAGCATGTGTCAACAACTGCTTAAGCTACTCAAAACTGGCCGCACATTCCTCTGTCCATTCAAACTTCTTACCTTTCCTGTACAATGATGTAATAGGATAAGAAATATGTGAGAAGTTCTTGATGAACCTCCTGTAATAACCTGCCAATACCATGAAGGATCTCACCTCATCTACATTTATAGGAGCTTCCCATTTCATGATAGCTCTTACTTTTTATGGATCCACTACTATGCCATCCTTGGAGACAACATGTCCCAAGTAATGTACCTCAGTCTGAAAGAAACTACACTTGTTGAGCTTAGCATATAATTAATGCTCTCACAACAACCTCAACACTACTGCCAAATGTTCGACATGCTCTTCTTCATTTTTAGAGTATACCAATATGTCATCAATGAACACAATAACAAACTTGTCCAAATAGGGACGCAACACACTATTCATCAAACACATAAAGCTAGTTGGATCATTAAGCAAACCAGATGGAACTACAACAAACTCATAATGCCCATACCTAGTCTGAAAATTTGTCTTGTAAATGTCCTCCGCTTTGATGCATACATGATGATATCTAGATTGTCGCTCCCTTCAGTTGATCAAACAAGTCATCACTCCTTGGAAATGGATACCTTTTCTTAATGGTCACTTTATTCAACTTCCTGTAGTTAATGCATAATCTGAGAGTACCATCCTTCTCCTTTACAAACAATACCGATGCGCCCCAAGGTGATACACTTGGCCTAGTGTATCCCTTGTCTAGAATTTTCGTTAACTACAACTTTAACTCTACCAAATCAGGTGTGCTCATTCTGTAAGGTGCATTTGATGCTAGATATTCCCTTAAAACCAACTAAATAGAAAAGTCTACTTCTTGGTGAGGTGGAAACGCTAAAATATCTACAGGAAATACATCCTGAAACTACTGTAGAACTGGGTACCTACTCAAAATATTTGTGTCCTCAACTTCCTTACCTTTGTCACTAGATATATGTATTGCAAATAACACACACCCTTTCCTGCGACTACACTTGGCCTGCATAGCTGTCACCATCCTAGCTGATGTGTCTTTCTTATTTCCCTGTAAGACTCTTGGTTCCTCATTGTCATCCAAGCACTCAATGGCTTGGTCATAGCAATCCACCTTGGTCTCATGAAGGTATAGTTAGTCCATACCCAATAGCATACTATATGATCCCAATGACAATACGTTCAAGTGCATTGATGTAGACATGCCATTCAACTCAAATGCACAAGCTCTTACCCAATGATGAACTTTTTTCTTTGTACCTGTAGCCAACTACACTAACCAAGATTCTACATGCACTTCTTTATTCAAACCACACTTATCCATGAAGTTAGGACTAACATAACTATAATTAGATCTAGGGTGAATCAAAATAGAAACAACTTGATCACAAAGCTTACCATCCATCTCAACGATAAATTCCTGATGGTTTGCTTTCCTATTATCCAATGCGACATATATACGAGGAACGCTCCGATCAACATCCCCAACAGGTTGTGCCTCATATGCACTATATATTTGAGGCCTACCACCCTAATTTTGTGGACAATATCTCTTAAGGTGTTCCTTACCACATGTCCAACACTCCAACCATCCAGTACCATCACCTCTATGTTGCTACTGTGATCCATGTCCCTATCTAGCTGCATTGAACTTCTTTTGTGGTGCCACATTTTCTTTCTCTTTTGCATTCGAAGGCCTTGTTCTTTTCGGCTGCCATTTACCTTTACCTTTATCTTTCCCTTTCCACCCTTGCTGAGATTCATTCTTACGATTCAACTGCTCATAGCAATGCTTCAATTTCCTAATAAATTCCTCAAGTGACTGAGGCTCATCATACTCAATCCGATCTCTAAATGCTAATGGAAAACCATTGACAAATCGTTGAACTTTAGCCTTCTCATATTTAAGATACAATACATACCTCAATAGCTCCAGGAACTTAGTCGTGTACTATTCATCTGTCATTGATCCCATCTTTAGCTCATATAATTCTTTGGCCTTATCGTCGTAGTACCTTTCTAACAAGTACTTCTTCCTGAGAAGCCTCTTGAACTCATGCCAACTCAAGTCCTATGTCCTGATGTCTCTGACCCGCTTCACATCTTCCCAAAAAATATCTGCTTTACCTCTCAAGCTTAAGACAACTACTCTAACCTTCATATTATCTGTGTAATTATGCAACTTAAAAAACTTCTTCATCCCAAGTATCCAAGCCTCTGCATCTTCTGACTTCTTCAAATATCCATCAAAATTAGGTGGCTTTTCTTTCTTAAATTCATCTGGTAAGTATCCCCTATCACTCCTCTTGTAAGGATGATAATTGTTGGGTCCCTATAATACTAGTGATTACCCCATTACTATTGTAGTTATACCCCTTATTTATATTGTTGTGCCCCTATTACCCCCATATTTTTATTTCTGTGCCCCATAGAATCCCTCTATTGTTATTTTTGTGGCTTTATATTATTATTGTTATATTGTAACTCCTTAGACTCCTATATATAGAAAGGAGGTTTTGTCATTTGTATCATCCAAGAATTGTTCATTTATGTAATGTAAAGGAGGTTTTCCCCTCGAAGAGGCTGAATTCTAAGGCGTTGATCTATCTTTTCTATCTTTTCTTGAGCTGGTTTCATAACATTTGGTATCAGAGCTTTGGATTCTAGGGTTTCGCTGCTCCAAACAGGTCATCGTGGCATTTTCGCTATAACTTTTTTCTGTGACGTTTCAGAAGTCGCAAAAAAAACCCATTTGAGAAGAAATCGCGTTGAACCTTGGGTTCGAATTTCAGAGCTTTTCGCGCGATATTTGTGGAGATATGATCTGAGGAAGTTGGTCTTTTTGCAGACTCCTGAATTACATTCAAAACAGGTGACCTGGGGAAAATCGTCATAACTTTCTCTCTGGGGATCGGATTGAAATTTCGTAAGAAGGTACAGAAAGAGGACGGACTTTAGTTTCTTGTGTGTGTGTTTCAGATTCAAAGGTTGAAACAGTGACTCGTGGCACGTCGTACAAGTTCGCTCTACTGAACCAGTCTAAAAGCAAGTCACTGTGGGAGATTTCACATAACTCTTCCTTGGAGAATCCAATTTGGCTCAGACTTGTGGCATTGGAAAGAGGACACAGAAGGCTACTACAGGTAGCAATTTCAGAACTAGATGATTCAAAATTACAGAGATACATCAGATTCAATATCAGGCTTCTATAAAGTGAAAAAAGGTGTGTAGTTTTTTTTTAAATTTTTGTGTAAGCTTGGTTTAACAGAATTCAAAGGGCATAGTAAAGCATTATTATCGGTAACTGATGCCCCGAGGAAAGAAAATGCAAACACCTAGTAAGGAACCTGAAAGCTCTAGCATGACTCATGAAGAAGAGGAAGAAATGCTACATGATATATCAAAATTACAAGAACAAGTGCAACAAATGTCACGCTCACAAAAGCTAACAGAAGCTAAGATAAGTGGCGTGGAATCTAAGATAAATGGCGTGGAATCTAAGATAAAGGGCATGGAAGCTAAGATGGATGATTCAAAGACAAATTTGAAGAGAGACATGGCAGATTTGAAGATAGATTTGAAGACAAACATGGAAGAATTGAAGAAGTTGCTACAAGAAAGGGTCACTAATGGTGAAAAGGTAGTAAAGGAAACTCATGATGAGAACAAAAGAAATGTTAATCATGATTCCATAGACACTAATGTTGGATCGAAGAATCACCATATTCCAAAAATCGATATGAGGAAGTTTGATGGCAAGGATCCCGCCACATGGATATTACAGATGGAGCAATTCTTCGATCTCAATAATGTGCAAAACACACAAAAGGTACGTATGGCAACTGTATATTTGGAACCAAATCAGTTTGTATGGTATCAATGGCTTTGCTCTCGTAAACAATTTATCACTTGGGCAATTTTTACGGAAGAATTGATAGCACATTATGAAGATACAAAAAGCAACACTTTTTTTAGCCAATTGATAAGTCTCAAACAAAAGGGTTCAATAATGGAGCACATTGAGGAGTTCCAAAAATTGAACATAAGGGTAAAAGATATTCCAGAGGAGCATAGGATTGATGTGTTCATAGGGTCTTTAAAGGATAATATCCAACATGATGTTCGCCTTTGGGAACCTGATTCATTAGAGAAGGCATTCAGGTTAGCAAGAAAAATGGAAAGCAAAATTATGGCAACCAGGAAGCATACCACTCACAACTATAAAGACGGAAGTGTTGTTGCCCCTAGTCTTCCACAACCTATAAGGTTGACACCACAACAATTGGAAGAAAAAAGAGCAAAAGGGCTTTGTTACAGTTGTGATAGCAAATACACTAAAGGTCATAAGTGTGCTGAGAAGAAATTATTCTACATAGATTGTGAAGAGGAAGAAGAAAAGGAGCAAGAAAGGTCAAAAGAAGAAGATATACTCCAGGAACAAAGCCTAGATGAAGAACAAATAAATCCGACCATATCTTGTAATGCATTGGCGGGAATTACCACTCCTCAAACCATCAAGATAGAAGGACAAATCAAGAAGAAAAAGGTAATAGTGTTGATTGATTCAGGAAGCACCCACAATTTTATTCATTGTAGGGTAGCAAAAGAATTGAATTGCTTCCTATATCCAGCACCAGAGTGTCAAGTGATGATTGCAAATGGAGGAACAATAAATTGCTCTGGAAAGTGCCATAATATCAAGCTATCCATGGGAGAATATGTATTGACTAGCCCAATGCTTTCCATTCCAATGGGAGGTGCTGATGTTGTACTAGGAGTCCAATGGCTACAATCCTTGGGTACAATAGCTTTTAATTTTCAAGAACTTTTCATCAAATTTTCTACGGAAGGAAAGGAAGTTGAATTAAGGGGTATTGCAGGGAAACCAGGAAAGATAATCAGCTCTAATGGCATGACAAAGCTTCTAAAAAAGGAGCAAAGAGGTGTAATTGCACAATTATGTTCGCTAGATGTTTCCACATTGGAATCATCTATTTCTCCAGATCTCCAAAAAGTCCTGGACAATCATTCCAAGGTATTTGAGACTCCCAAAGGTCTCCCACCTATGCGTGATCATGATCATGCTATTCATCTGATTCCAGGAAGTGTTCCTCCAAACATCAGGCCGTACAGATATCCCTATGTCCAAAAAAGTGAAATTGAACGTATGGTTGCAGAAATGCTAGAGGCTGGTATAATTCAACCGAGTCAAAGTTCTTTCTCAGCTCCAGTAGTATTGGTGCACAAGAAGGATGGATCATGGCGCATGTGTCCGGATTATAGGGAGCTCAACAAGCTCACTATTAAAGATAAGTTCCCCATTCCTGTCATTGATGAATTACTGGATGAATTGCATGGATCAATTTACTTCACCAAGTTGGATCTTCGTTCGGGATATCATCAAATCAGAATGAAGATTGAAGACATTCCGAAAACGGCATTTAGAACTCATGAGGGTCATTATGAATTTTTGGTCATGCCTTTTGGCCTTACCAATGCACCTTCAACATTTCAAGGTTTGATGAATTCAATTTTCAAACCATTCCTTAGAAAATTTGTGTTAGTATTTTTTGATGATATACTAATCTACAGCAAGTCTTGGAAGGATCATGTTGAACATGTTGACAGGGTGCTACAACTATTGGAGGAGAAACAATTATATGCAAAAAGATCCAAATGTTTCTTTGGAGTCCAGGAGGTGGAATATTTGGGTCATATTGTATCTCATGAAGGAGTTAAGGTAGACCCTAGCAAAATTAAAGCCATTAAGGAATGGAAAATCCCCACATCCATAAAGCATCTGCGAGGATTTCTTGGGTTGACAGGGTATTATCGCAAGTTTGTTAAGAATTATGGGAGAATAGCAGCACCTCTAACAACATTATTGAAGAAAGATTCATTTTCATGGACTCCGGAAGCAACAAAGGCCTTTGAACATCTTAAAGAGGCAATGTGCCAAGCACCGGTCTTAGCTACACCGGACTTCACAAAAACCTTTATTGTGGAATGTGATGCTTCAGGAAATGGAATTGGTGTTGTTCTAATGCAAGATGAAAGACCCATTGCTTTTGAAAGTCGTCCAATCAAGGGAAAGTTTTTAAGCAAAGCTATTTATGAGAAGGAAATGTTGGCAATACTCCATGCACTTAAGAAATGGCGACCCTACCTAATGGGAAGACACTTCAAGGTAAAAACGGATCATGATAGCCTTAAATACTTTTTAGAACAAAGATTATCCTCTGAAGAGCAACAAAAGTGGGTCACAAAGATGTTGGGTTATGACTTTGAAATCATCTACAAAAAAGGGAAGCAAAATGTGGTGGCAGATGCACTCTCAAGAAAGGATGAGGATGTGGAAGCATTGTTGTGTGCCATTTCTATTATCCAACCAGATTGGATAAACGAAGCAAGGGAGGAATGGAAGAATGACGAAGAAGTGTGGGCACTTATTCGAAAGCTACAACAAGATTCCAGTACTTCTGATACATTTAGCTGGCAAAATGATTCGTTATGGTACAAAGATCGCTTATACCTCTGTAAGAATTCCCAGCTAAAACAAAAGATTCTTATGGAATTGCACACTTCTCCCTTAGGAGGGCACTCAGGATTTTTAAAAACTTACCACAGGGTTAAGAAGGAATTTTTTTGGGATGGCCTTAAATCAGATATTCAAAAGTTTGTGGCGGAATGTTTGGTTTGCCAACAAAATAAAGTTGAAACAATTAAGACACCGGGTCTATTACAACCTTTATCCATTCCAAGCCAACGTTGGGAGGAGGTTTCAATGGATTTTATCACAGGTTTACCCAAGTCTGAGGGAAAGAGTGTCATCATGGTGGTAGTTGACAGACTTACCAAGTATGCACACTTTTGTGCATTATCACATCCATTTAAAGCCAGTACAGTTTCTACTGCATTTATGGAAACAGTTCAAAAGCTACATGGAAACCCAAAGATTATTGTAAGTGACAGAGATCCCATTTTCACTGGAAATTTTTGGACAGAATTATTTTCTTGTCTTGGTACTCAGTTAGCTCATAGCTCATCTTATCATCCTCAATCTGATGGGCAAACTGAGATAGTAAACAAATGTTTGGAAGGATATCTTCGTTGCTTTGTATCTGATAAACAGACACAATGGGTCAAATGGTTGCCTCTGGCTGAATGGTGGTATAACACTTCCTTCCATACAGCAACAAAAATGACCCCATTTATGGCACTTTATGGGTATCAACCACCATCCATCACATCATATTTAAGAGAAAATTCTAAGGTTCAGGCAGTGGAACATCACATCGAACATCAACAACAAGTCCTCCAACTCTTAAAGGATAACCTCGTGTTGGCACAAAATAGAATGAAACAACAGGCAGATCAACATCGCAGTGAAAGAAGTTTTGATGTAGGTGATTGGGTATTCCTACGGCTACAACCATATAAGCAAATGTCCCTAAAGCAAGCTAAGAAGGATAATAAATTATCACCAAAGTATTATGGTCCGTACAAGGTGTTGCAAAAGATTGGTACTATGGCATACAAATTGGAGCTTCCTGCAGCTTCTCGATTGCACCCAGTTTTCCATGTTTCATGTTTAAAGAAGGTTATAGGTGACAAGCTCCCAATTCAAACAATATTGCCAGAACTTGACGAGGAAGGAAAAATTATATTGGAACCGGAAGCAGTCACAGAAACAAGAACTCGACAGCTACGAAATCGATCAATTTCAGAGTATCTTATCAAGTGGAAGAACTTATCCGCTGAAGATTCCACATGGGAGGATGAGAATTTTATGCAGAAGTATCCAGAACTACTCAAGCGTTGAGGACAACACTTTTTTGAAGGAGAGGGGCATGTTGGGTCCCTATAATACTAGTGATTACCCCATTACTATTGTAGTTATACCCCTTATTTATATTGTTGTGCCCCTATTACCCCCATATTGTTATTTCTGTGCCCCATAGAATCCCTCTATTGTTATTTTTGTGGCTTTATATTATTATTGTTAGGTCGGCTGGATTATATTGTGACTCCTTAGACTCCTATATATAGAAAGGAGGTTTTGTCATTTGTATCATCCAAGAATTGTTCATTTATGTAATGTAAAGGAGGTTGCCCCCTCGAAGAGGCTGAATTCTAAGGCATTGATCTATCTTTTCTATCTTTTCTTGAGCTGGTTTTATAACAATAATGATGATGATCATAATGCCTATAAAAACCAAAAACTAGAGTAGTACCTATGTCCATCACCTCTCTTATCCAGAGTATCCAACAACCTGCCATCTCTCACTGTGTCATCTTGTTGATGGTGCTGAACCTACCAACATTCAAGGGATCACTCTGGTATGAAGTCCCAACTAGACCTCACACCATTTGGTGTGGGAGTCCTATCCTGTATGATGGCCCGATTTCCATTTTATTAATGATTTGCCTCAACTCTTGCTTGTCAGCACGGGAGAGTGGTTCACTTTGTCTTCTACAATTGAGTTTCGCGTGCCTAATGAGTGTAAGTGTACTTGTGTCAATGGTTATTTCACTATGAGGGAAAAAAGTGAAGGTGATTTCCAGGTTGAAAGGGATCAGTCCCAACTCGGCTAGGAACACATAACACAAAGGACATACATAGTTTCCGATGGAGAAATCCACTTGGATGCGGCAATCACAACATACAAGGTAAGATAACATGTACAACACTCACAGATCAATCTGAGACGAGTGCAACGATTGTTAAAACAAGGTTCATGTTAAAGGTTTGTCTGATGTCCGACAGAGTAGTCAACATAGACAGGACAACGTTAACATCATATACAACACATTTCCATTAATAGATTATGTATTACAACAAATGAATAAGTTCATATGTAGAACACATGGTTAAAGCAACATGCATTACAAGTGCTAAATATCAGTCTTACAACAAATACAATACATGTGTGCAAACATGCTAGCCTGTTGACAAGCTTATGAATTAAGCATAAGTTCCAAGACACATCGTTACACCATACATCACTAGCCCTGTCAGCGGGGTGTTGGAGCCACTACTTAATCCTCAAAGAAAATATTACAGACTCTCTTGGCTATGTGGGAGGAGCTGAGGTGAAAAGTTCTTCTATGTACAAATGAGGGGTGTATTTATAGCCAAGGGTGAAACTCACCCTTGTGGCTGTTCGACTACCCTCATGAATGTTCGAATTCCATTACTTTCCAACTTACATGACTTTATGTTCAACAAGTGGGTCTCTTGGACTTCCACGTTACATCACATTGATTGACAACAAGCCCATAGTGGAGATGTGGGCCACATGACTCATGACTTGACTCCACATGACTTCACAAGACAATGTTGGTAAATTCGTGCTTCTGTTGGAGTGCATGTCGAGGTACAATGTTGTTAAGTGATGGATGTCTTCGTGGTGTCATAGCTTCACCTCCATATGGAAAAGTGCGTGGAGTCTTCAATGGTCCTTGGTTCACTTGATAAAGCTCTAGCATGTTGTTCATTGCTTTCATGTTGGAAGGCTTGATGGGCTCACTTGTTCATAAAGGTGTATGTTCGTCGCGTTCATTCGCTTCGTGTGCTTCATTCGTTCGCCTGCTTCACATGATTTGTTCATTCATCCGTTGGTGAACCTGTCCATATGCATGTGCTCCCTTCGTTCATCTCATTCTTTGTCTTGACATGTTTGTGGGTGTACCTGTACCTTCAGTCGCTCATGACGAGATGACATCAAATCCAAAACCTCCTTGTCTACCATGACACATGATCATTCAGATGCGAGTGACCAGGAGAGGCAGGAGGGTTGTGATGCAGGATGATGGCTCTGAGCAACTACTGATGAAAAAGGGGCAAAATTCACTGAGGGATGGAGACAGACAATCTGAGTTGACAGTGACTGTTTGCAAGGTCTAGCTCGGCTGGGAGGAAAAATTGCGCAAATTTTAGGAGGGACAGTCTGGGCTGCAGGAGGGCAAGGCGTGTATGCTCTGCGCATTTTCCGGAATGAGCAATTAGCAGGGGTTGGATATCCAAATTTGCACAATTTTCCAGAGGAACAAGTTGGGCTGCGTGAGGGGTCAGCATGCAGGGATTGCACGATTTTTCTGGGGAACTTCCCTGGGGACTAGCAGCTAGATCTGCGCAATTCCCAGAGGGAATTGCCAGTTGGCTGATGGGGTCACTGGTAGCTAGATTTGTGTAATTCACATAGGGAACTACCAGTTTCCTGCTGGGGTCACTAGCAGCGAAATCTGCGCAATTCCCAGAGGGAAATTCTAGTTGGCTGCTGAGGTCACTGTCATCCAGATCTGCGCAATTCCCAGAGGGAACTACCATTTGGCTGCTCAGTCACTGGTAGCAGAAACTGTGCAATTCCTGGAGGGAACAGGCAGTTTGCTGCTGGGAGCTGCTAGCTGGGAAAATCGCATTAAGGCTGGGAGGCTGACCTGTTGATCATCTCTACACAATTTTTGAGCTGAGCTAACTAATGGGCAGCGGGAGGCCTGCTCATGAGCGTTTGCAATTTCTAAGATGAAGAGTCGAATGTCCAGGTGGTCAGCATGAGTGCTGATTGAATTTCCTGCAGGCATCATAGCTTGAAATAACTAGCTTGGTGCTTCTACATTATTCTGGTTTACATTCAATCAAGTCAAAAGCAAGGTGATGGTTAGGTTGTCAGTGAGCAGTTTGGTCGTCATAACTTCAGCAAAATTAACTAAGTGTGTGAATAGTCAAAAGATGCATAGGTTATCATACGAACACACACTTGCATGACTTGACGACAAGACAACCAAACCATCCGAACACACATGTTCAACATGACTGACCGATGGTACAAGCGCAAGCGCGACATTCGTGACTGATCATTCATGATCGAGACGACGTTTGCACGATAGTGAATATGAATTAGTGTGTGAGTGCGTCAAATGCCTTCATGGCGAACACAACAAACACATACGAAGCTAAGACTTTGAGCATAACCAGAACACGGTTGCAAGCATGACTTAGACATCAACATGCAGAGACTTGAGTGCAATAAAAAAGCAAGGAGAATGTAAAGACTCATACGATCTCACGGAGTGAACCCAGTTGTGTGAAATCATCTAGTGAAACTATTCAGGGGAGGCTCTGAATTGGTGTAGGCCAAAATTTTGGAGGGTGGTTGTAGTCGCTACAACACTTGGCGACACATTGGTAGAACTTCAACTTCTCTGTTTTGGTTCATTGCTAGCACAGGGCATTGTTCTTTTGAGGAGTATTGAATTGTTGCGTAGGTTACTTTAGTTTCCCCACTTACCTCATGGACATACATGGTTCACCCTTTGTCAACTCAGTCAAACACAATCAAAAGTTTAGCTGAGATCTCAGTGTTTCAAATTCGAAAAGGGTAGTTTAGTTCGTGAGTTGAAGATTTTCAGAGTATAAGTTTTCATCTTTGGTGTTGCTCTGCTGCCAGCGAGCCTGGTCAGTACTCTGGTGGAGTTACATGCTTTACCTCTCTATGCAGGAAGCCTTTCTCTTCTTTCACCTTTGTATTTTTTAAGAGAACTGTGCATAGGCACTTATTTATTTTTGGGGCGGAAGAGGGATCCCGACTTATTGAGAGCAGAAGAGGTTGTTCCTTCAAAGAAGAATGTAAGACCTCTGACATAGGTTTGCTCGTTTAGATTTTTCCCCTTCTCTGTTTCTACTAGTTGGATTAGCTTAAACAAACAGAGCAGAAGGTTGAGTACAGTCATGGGGATTCCCAGTGTGGAAACAGGTTCACGGTTGGACCAAAGCTTCCCCTTATAGACGATCCATATTTTCCTTCGGGACTTCATTAGCCAAAGGTTGTAACCAAGCACAAATAAAATGGACACATGGTTGGCCAAGTGCTGCAATGTCAAAAATCTCTTCAAATTTCAACCACATACTCTATTCAAGAGCCAGAACGTAGTAGTTGGCAACACTTATTTCCAGAAACAAAAATAGTAATATATCAAACAAACAAAATGAACGTGAAAAAAAATAGTAAGCAGAATCAAACATAGCAAAAGCAAAGATAATAAGATAAACAAACAAAATGAAACAACAAGCAGCAAGCAGACTCTGTACATGGCACATGCATGGCCCGACCTACTGAAACTAATGTTTGAGGACTTGGCCGTCGACATGGAGATTATCAATCCTCCCATCAAGTGATTGCAAACGATACATGTGTGAACCAAGTTTCTCGTGGACCAGTACTGGTCCACAGGGCTCCACTACCAAAACCTGGTAGCATTCCAGTAGACCTTCGAGTGAAGACAACACCATTGTTTCAGGTACTGTGTGCAACATGGGCTCAAATGATGGCATGGGGTAGTTGTTTTTATTCCAGGAAGGTTTTAAGTTTCTGAAGTCAATACGTAAGAGGATCTTCCCAGATTTATTACGTGCATGGATTTAAATTAGAAACCAAGTATGATGACGAACTTTGTGAGTAATCCAAACACTTAAAATGTTAGTCAATATTTTCGGTGAAAGGAGTACAAACAACATGTATGTGTTACCCGGTCTTCGCTACAATGGCTTGTCTCCTCCTTTACCTGGAATCCGGAGTTGGATTGCTTGCATGTAGTGTGTACTCAGGTCATCATCAACCCGTGTAGACCCATCCCGATACTGTTTGGTCAAGCGATCAAAGTTTTGTCACTGTCACGGTGTATAACTTGTACCGAGACTAGCTATCTTCGGATCATGATAGGTTCCCAGGTTGCTCTGTTTGTCCATAGTGTTGGTATTCCGTGTGTTCAACATGAGTGATTTAACATCATTGTTTGTGACTATGAACTTCAAACAACTTGAAATCATGCATAGTTCCTTATTTTGGATGGTTGAGATGCACTCGGTCCTTGAGTCATCATGGGTTACTGATTTATTAAGAATCATGGTCCACAACTTGTTTGTACATGGACCATTTGGCGCGTTGGTACTACTGCTACTACTGTTGTTGCTACCACTGCTACTAACAGAAGAAAAAAACTGTACAAGTTTCATTATCATCAATTGGGCGAGGAAGGAGTCCCAACTGCTTGTCTGATGAGGTTGGGTTTGGCCATGTAAGATAACACTCCAATGTCTTTTCCAGGAAGAAGTTGCCAAACATGAGTTCTGTGAAGGCCAATGGTTCATTCTCGCCATTAAGGGGAGTGAAATTGTGTTTCATATACCTCTTGGATAACACTTGGATTTGGTTGCATTTTCCCTTGTATGGAAGCCACAGGTGAGACCAATTTGTAGCAAAGTATCCATATAGCTTGTTGGACCAGTCTCTGCTAAGCAGCAGACCATATGATTCCAGTATGTCCACAACAATTATGTTGATGCAATAGTGGACCCGATTGTCATGGGATAGTTGGATGATCACATCTCATAGTTCACCAATGGCTGGTACTAAAGTTCTATCAAGTTGGATGATTCTCGCGGATGTTTCGCTCCATCATGCATTGATCTTATTAGCAATGGAGAGCAGCATGATTTTGGTTGTTGCGCCAGAATCAACTAAACAATTGTGGAAATTGTAGTTGAAAACATCGAATGAAATCAGGAATGGGGGGAAACCTTTGTTTTCTTCTTCTATCCAGAGTGTATTGAGCACAGTGGATAGTGATCCAGGAGGTGTGCATGCTCCCTTGTTGGTAGAGGCAGCGCTTTCTGTTTCCGTTTGTCTCAATGCGTGCAGCAGGATATCTCACTGGCTCTGGAATTTGGCTAACTCGAACAAACTGATGTTCGCTCTAGTTTTCTTCATGTCATCGACTATGTTGTAGTCCAGAGGTGGTAGACTCGCCGAGGATTCTGGGGTGGAATGAATTCTCGTGTTTTCTAGCGGATTGTTCTGCAACTTGCTGCTCACAGATGTGTTCTTATCTGCCACTATCTTCCTGGACTTGCTTGGTGTTTGTTGCTTTGAGACAGTCGGTTGATCGACCTTCTTTATTAGCCGTCTCACTTCCTCTTCCTTTAATCCAAAGATTGTAGCGATCATTTTGTTGTTGGGGCTACTTCTCGATGTTCGTCTTCGAGACTACTTGCGAGCACTAATATGCGTTCACCATATGCCTAGAACTTGGTGCTTCATTAGGTGAAACCTCTTCATTATCATCACTGTCTTCCAATTTCTCCTGTATGTTGCCATACACATTAAGTTTATGATTAAAAACAAAGGTAACAACTCGCTTCCAATATGAACAAGAGTTTTCACGATGAAATTCTTCATGGAAGGAACAATACTTAGGATCAACTCATTGATTGAGTTGGAACATAGGATTCTGCGCAGATTTGGAGTTGAACCGGTTGGTGCTTGATGAGTCGGTTGATGAACTACTTTCCTATCTCTGTCTGGGCGGATAACTGCTCGTGAATGTGTCTGTCTTCTGTTGCTTGAGCTCGGGCATTTCGATGGTCAAGTTCTTGACAAGGTGAGTGAGGGTCTCAATGTCAGTTACTTCCTTGCCTCTTCCTTTGCTCGTCGTTGCTTGGGGATTTCTGCTCGCATCCTTGGAGTCCTTCGTTGATTCGTCATCCTTGATGACTCTAATGGCACGCAAGTCTTTCTCAACAACAATATCCTCTTCGCAGCTTTCTAACAGTGTTGGCTTCACAACCCGCTTGATGAATTGCGCAATGGTGGTTTGCAGTGTAGATGTGTAATAGTCAACAGTGATGGAGTCATGAGGTTTGGTGTCTGCTACAAACTTGTTCAAGATACACGTAAAACTATGATTGAAATCTTTTACTTTCTCTTTTCCCTCCATCTTGAGGCTTCCCAATTCTTTGAGTAGCATGGCTGGAGTCTTGTCATCAACAAACATTTCAAGGAACCTACGTTTGAAAGAATCCCAGTTCTGTATAGAGTTGGGTGGAAGGTTGTGAGACCAAGCAGCTGCCCGGCCATCCACGATACATGGAAACAATATACATGCTATGTCGTCACAACGTACCTCAAGGGTCTGCAGTTGTAGGTAGAAGTTGTCTAAGTGGTCTTGTTCCTTCACCGCGATGTCAGGGTTAAACTTGATGTTCATTCTCTGCGCTCGCTTTAGTATCTTGTGCAGAACATTCGGGAGAGCCATGGTCCCTAAGTCAGAAGATTTGGGTCAGCGATCTCTTCATCATCTTCGTCTTCTTCCTCTCCTTTGGAATCTGATGGTTCTGGATTTGAGTCTCTCGGCTCGTCTCCACCTCCACTTCCTTTGCTGCCTTCCCCTCCACCTCCTATACCAAATTTTTGTCCCAAGACTACAAGAGTGCCTTCTACGTCTTGAAAGAAGATTGGAGGTTCCTCTCCATCTTCAATAACTTCTTCCAAACCTTCAAGAGTAGCAAAGACTACTTCTTCTACCGATGATACAACAACCCCTGTGGGAGTGGCTTTGGGCTTCTTCGATGCGTGTGGAATATACTGTATGGCTAGGGTCAGTCCAACTGCTTTCTCGAACTGGCAAGTGATGGGACGGACGGAGCAAAGGGGTTGATATGAAATTTTTTGTTCATTTCGAGGAGGCGAGGAGTAACCAACTGCAAAGTCATGAGAGAGGGGTTGTGAGTTACTCCCTTGACTAGATGGTTGATGAATGAGTGTGAGGGGAATTTCAGCCATGTACAACTGGTTTCCCTCCTTCTAGAGCCAAAAATGTTGGCGGGCTTGGACCTGCCAACATTCAAGGGATCACCCCTATATGAAGTCCCAACTATACCTCACACCATTTGGTGCAGGAGTCCCATCCGGTATGATGGCCCAGTTGCCAGTCTTAAGGATTTTCCTCAACTCTTGCTTGTCAACACAAGAGAGTGGTTTGCTTTGTCTTCGAGAAGTGAGGTTCATGTGCCTAATGAGTGTAAGTGTAATTTTGTTAATGGTTATTTCACTGTGAGGGGAAAAGGTGAAGGCGAGTTCCAGGTTGAAAGGGATCAGTCCCAACTCAGCTAGGAACACACAACACAAAGGACATACATAGCTTCCAGCAGAGCAATCCACTCGGATGCAGCAGTCACAACATACAAGGTAAGATAACACGTACAACACTTAATCTATCAGTCCGAGATGAGTGCAACACTTGTTACAGCAAGGTTCATGTGAAAGGTTTGTGTGATGTTTGACAAAGAAGTCGACACGGATGGGACAACAATGACAGCATATACAACACATTTCCGTTAATATATTATGCATTACAACAAATGAATCAGTTCAGATGTAGAACACATGGTTAAAGCAACATCCATTACAAGCGTTAAAGATCAATATTACAACAAATACAATATATGTGTAAAAATGTGTTGGCTTGTTGACAGGCTTCTGAATTAAGCGAAAGTTCCAAGACACATTGTTACACCATACATCACTAACCCCGTTAGCGGGGTGTTGGAGCCACTACTTACTCCTCAAAGAAAATATTACAAACTCTCTTGGCTATGTGGGAGGAGCTGAGGTGAAAAGTCCTTCTTTGTACAAATGAGGGGGGTATTTATAGCCAAGGGTGAAACTCACCCTTATGGTTGTTCGACTACCCTCATGACCGTTCGACTTCCATGACTTTCTGACTTACATGACTCTATGTCCAACAAGCGGGTCTCTTGGACTTCCAAGTTACATAACATTGATTGACAACAAGACCATAGTGGAGATGTGGGCAACATGACTCAAGAATTGAATCGACGTGACTTGATAAGACAATGTTGGTACATTCGTGCCAGTGTTGGAGTGCACATCGAACTATAGTGCTACTAAGTGATGGATGTTTTCATGGTGTATATTAGCTTCACCTCCACATGGAAAAGTGCACGGAGTCTTCAATGGTACTTGGTTCGCTTGATGAAGCTCTAGCATGTTGTTCCTTGCTTTCATGTTGGAAGACTTAATAGGCTCACTTGTTTGTGAAGGTGCATGTTTGTCGCGTTCGTCCGCTTCACATGCTTCGTTCGTTCGTCCACTTCGCATGCTTCGTTCATTCATCCGTTGGTGAACCTTTCCATCTGCATGTGCTCCCTTCGTTCATCTCGTTCGTCGTCTTGACATGTTTGTGGTTGTACCTGTACCTGCAATCACTCATGACGAGACGACATCAAATCCAAAACCTCCTAGTCTACCATGACACATGATCATTCGGATTCGAGTGACCGGGAGAGGTAGCAGGGTTGTGATGCGGGATGATGGCTCTGAGCAACTGCTGATGAAAACTATGCAAGAGTCACTAAGGGATGGAGACAGACGATCTGATTCAACAGTGACTATCTACAAGTTTTGGCTCGGTTGGGAGGAAAAATTACACAAATTGTAGGAGGGACACTCTGGGCTGCAAGAGGGCAGGGAAGGCATGCTCTGGGCATTTTCTGAAATGAACAGTTAGCAGGTGCTCGACAGCCAAATTTGCACAATTTTCCAGAGGAATGGGCTGGGATGCATGAGGGGTCAGCAGGCAGGGATTGCGTAATTTTCTGGGGAACTTCCCGGAATACTAGCAGCCAGATCTGCACAATTTCAGAGGGAACTTCCAGTTGGCTATTGGGGTCACTAACAGCCAGATCTGCGCAACTCCCACAGGGAACTACTAGTTGGCTGCTGGGGTCACTGGCAGCAAGATATGCACAATTCCCAAAGGGAACTGCCAGTTGGCTGCTGGGGTCACTAGCAGACAGATCTGCGCAATTCCCAAAGGGAACTTCCAGTTGGCTACTCAGTGACTGGAAATAGAAACTGCGCAATTCCTGGAGGGAACAGGCAGTCTGTTGCCGGGAGCTGCTGGCCGGGAAAATGCATTAAGGTCAGAAGGTCAGTCTGCTGATCATCTCTGCACAATTTTTGAGCTGAGCTTACTGATCGGCAGCGGGAGGCCTGCTCATGAGCACTACGCAATTTCTAAGATGAAAAGTTGGTCGAATGTCCGAGTGGCCAGCATGAGTGTTGATTGAATTGCTTGCAGGCAACACAGCTTGAAAGAACTAGCTTGGTTCTTCTGCATTGTTCTGGTTTATATTCGATCGAGTCGAAAGCAGGGTGATGGTTTGGCTATCAGTGAGGAGTCTGGTTGTCAGAACTTCAGCAAAATTGGCTAAGTGTGTGATAAGTTGAAATATTCATAGGTGATCATACGGACACACACTCGCATGACTTGACGATGAAAAGAACAAACCATCCGAACACACATGTTCAACATGACTGACCGACGATACAAATGACAAGTGTGAAACTCATGATTGATCGTTCATGATCGAGACGACGCTTATGCGACTGTGAATATGATTCTGTGTGTGAGTGTGACATATGCCTTCATGGCAAACACAACAAACACATATGGAGCAAAGACTTTGAGCATAACTAGAACATAGTCGCAAGCATGACTTAGACATCAACATGTAGAGACTTGAGTGCAATAAACAAGAAAGGTGATTGTAAAGACTCACACGAACTCATAGACTGAACCTAGGTGTGTGCAATCATCAAGTGAAACTCTTCAGGGGAGGCTCCAAAATCGATGCAGGCCAAAATTTTGGAGGGTGGTTGTAGTCGCTACAACACATCTCTATCCGAACTGTGACCACCATGAGACCTACTTCCATATGCCCCATTATTTTTGTCCTCCTTCCCATGCCTAATCTGAAGTGGCCCCTGTCGTTGCAATTCTGAAAAACTCTGAAGGAGTATTTCATTAACCTCTGCTTATTTCTCTTATGCCTGCATGATTTTTTCATTGTCCTCCTTACAACTCCTTATTTCTTCCTTCAAGGTTCTCAATATGTCTGCTAAATCAGAAGACCACCCAACACCATGTTTCTCATCTGATTCATAGGGAGAATCTTTGTAGTCTACCATCTTGCTAGTCATTTTTTATGTTTTTCCTATAAGGCATACTATGTCAGCTAAACCAAATCACAATAAACCAACGTACCTTAGCATAATTTGGGGAGGATATATCATCTACAATATCAACCAATCATTGTAGTACATGTGTAACATAATCATGACAACATATATACATATAATACATAATCATATAAGCATATAACCATCATTCTAGCTAGAGTCCAGTCATCAATGCATGACCATATCAACTACACATACTATGACCTCATGCATGACAACAACAACCATACCAATGTACATTAATAATACATAGCATAAACAACATGTAACCAATAATACACTCATGAAGACACACTTCACAACAACAACATCATCTTTCACATGACATCATCACTACAATCATGACCAACACCATGCATATGCAACAAGCATGTAGACATAAGGATGATTAACACATGCAACCGACATGAATGCATGACCAACACACATCTCCCATCTAGTCCAAGGGGTGAACCATGCTCTGCCACCACTCTGTAACACCCTCATCCCACATCTACCCAAGTAACCAGCCAACTGGGGTAAATATATGACAAGAGGCCACTATAATGGGATTCAACCTCCTAGGTTACCTTAAGGAAGTAGAATCAAGAGAAACACACCACAAAAACCTTCCACATCAGCAACAGAACTCCTAGGAGCCATCCAAACCACTTAGGTATTCAACCCCTAAGACCAACTGATGTTTAGTGCATCAAACCCCTAGACGCTCCCTTGATATGGACCACGGTGCGTCCAGGAGGCTCCAGACACTCCCATAGCAAGGGCAAGCGAGCATCCGTGGACTTTTCTCCTTAGTCCTGTGTCTATGACTCCTGGATTTGTGCCAATTTTTCAGGCTCAGAGCCCAGGTCACTGCCCATAACTCCATAACAGGTTCAAAAATGAAATTTCACAGTGAAACAAAGATACATATGCAAAAACATAAAAAAGGACTAGATTGGATCCCAACTAGCCATGACAGGAATTTCGTCAAACATGTCACAAATATGTAATCTATAGGTTTAAACAACATATCTGAGCATAAGGGCCTCATACTTATCTGAGAATCGCTAAGAAGCATTGTTCCCTTATATCATTAGCTATATTATCATCTATTAGGTCATAGATACATTGTTTATTCATTTACAAATCAAAACATGAGGAGAACCATACATCATCACTGTCATAATATATGTTTATAACTAGCATAATAACAATAGAAATATCAAGGATACATCATCCATAGAATCCACATATAAACCAATATATTTACACATAAGATACCAAGGAAAGAACCCCTTATTAATGAATGTAAAAGTCAACCCGATATGAGACTACCACGTTCCACCCAACCATAGATTGGTTGAGCCAAATCTCTCTTTAGCCAATCACCCCCGTGCCATATTCCAAGCATGAATGTGGGACTCAAACCAAAAGAACCAACCAGGGCATCCCAACCACCTCACCCTCATCCTCATCAACCAACCACCTCACCCTCATCAATAGAAACCAAGCTTTACTACAATCCACATCGGATCACTAGGCCAAAACAATAAACATGTAATAAAAAAATTTACCATGATCTCCACCAGATCACTAGAAAAAACAAGCATGGAAGCCACCAGTTTTCTCCACCGACACCGTGAGGAATTTTCTTGTCTCTTAGTCTCTCAGGCTTTACCACAATCCACATCAGATCACTAGGCCCTAAACCGAGAATCCACTTTCCATGATTTATCGTATATCCCATCTTGGGATTACTAGGCTTCATGGAGAGCACCCACCTCTAGGCTTTACCATATATCCCGCCATTCACTGATTGAGGATTCCTAGGCCGACCGAGGAAACACAAAATTCATCTTTACCGCAACCCACAGTCTGATTCAAGGGTTACTAGGCCATGTGTTCTTTTATTCTTAGATCCACCTCACTAATCTTTGAATCCATCCAGCAATCCAGCTCAACCAAAACATGAGAACCTCATCACTCCATGGCTATCCGAAAATGGCAAGAGTAGGCCGAAAGCATTGTCACACCTGGAAAAACCCATGCCATGACAAAAAAGAACCACATGCAATACCATGCATGCTAAATCTATCAATGAAATCACACATGTAAATTGATATTTGCGAAGAATCGTGTTGTAGTTACTTGATCCTGCTCTTCCTTGCTTTCTCCTTCCTTCCTCTTGCCTTCTTTTCCTTTCTTGATCCAATGGCAAAGTGCTCCAAGAAAACTCTAAGTGTCCAAGAGCGAGAAAGAGAGAGAGAGAGGGAGAATATTGAGAGAGCTCTAAAACTGAACTAAAAAAGGTACCAACTGATCCTTAGAAGCCCTTTTATCAATTAGGCTTCTATTTTCTTCATTTTCCATTATTTTCCTCCTCACATGAAACCTGTGACCTTTCACCTTCCTCTTATCCTAATTTCCAGTATTTACATAAATAAAATGTCAATTAATGCCACTTTGTCTTTCTCAATGCCTTAGCCATTTCCTTTTCCAATTTCCTTAGCCATAATAAACCAAATGAACACCCACACTAGGATGTCTTGCCCAACATTCAACTTGGAATAAGTTTCCCATCAATCGTGGTTATTAGTTTTCCTTTAATGACTTTTATTACATAGAATTTTCACCAGGGTTGTTACATAGGAGAACATATCACGTTGCTTCTACAATCATGTGATATATTCCCATAATTGTGGCATTTGAAGCATTCTATACTATACTTGAATAAGGGGGCAAATGAATTATGATTTATGTTGTTGTAGCCATTTGTAATATCCCTCTATTGTTGTAATATTGTTTTGGTTAGACTGATTTATGGCGGAAAAGACATGAGTATTATTAGAATAATTATGTAAATGAAATAAATAAATAAATGAGATGTATGTACTTGGGAATGAGACACCTAGACATGAGACTCTTGCCAAACAAAGAAAATAAAATCTCATTGGTAAATGGGATTGGATAATTCTTCCAGGATAAGATTCTAGATGAAATTCTAGATAAGCTTAATGGATAGGAGAGAAAAATCCATTAAGTTTCTTAGCTGGAGAAAGATATTAAGCTTATATAAGCATAAAAGCATCATGCGAGAGAAAGACGAGGTTTTATGGAAAATCGTAAGCAAGTGGATAAAAAGGTCCACAAAAGCGGGACGTCACTAAATGAAATATTATCATGAAAGAAAGGTATTAAATACCTATTGAAGGGATCAACATAGGTTGTTGATTCATTAGAAAGAGTGTCTCAGCTTGGGGTGAACTGGAGGGTTTCAGTTCTAAGCTAGGTGGCAAGGTGTGAAGTTCCAAGTACTCTTTTATTAATGAAACCAAACATAATCATATGTTGATTTATTTTCTTAGTGTGAACATTAGACAATTGATATTATATTCTTGAGTAATTTTGATTTAACTTTTTATATATATCATATTGGAACATTACTGTAATCAATAGTTATAATCTTAAGAATTCCACTATATACTATGACTTTCGATTTTGGGAATTTTGCATAATTTTGTGACTATTAATTTTTTTTTTTTTTTTAACCACATGGTGAATCGGTAACTATCAAGTTTAATCCACGGGAGACCCAGGATCAAACCTCATTGCTGCCACTATAACACCAAGAGCATAACCAACCACCTGCAAGTCGGGTATACTAAGATCCTATGGTTTTAGCAAGAGCACACCCACAGTAGGGGGGTCCGCCCCTCTAGCCGCCACCACAGTAGGTCACTGTACTCAATGAGATTTGAACTTCAGACCTCCCGGGCTTCGCCCATGTGTCTTACCGTTAAACCGGTGACTATTAATTTTAAAGAAAGAAAAAAATAGATTGTTAGGGCACTGGTGCATCTTGTCGTATGTATATGTTATGTATATGGAATACCTTGGGAGTTAAGGGTTAAAGACCGTCTTTTAGCAAGGAGGTATGGTGGGCCAGTGATTGAAATAATAATAATAATTAATTTGATAAGGTATGCAGGTAGTTAAAAGTGGAACTAAGCATACAACGACAATACTTATCTCTCCGCAATAAGATTACAATATCATTGATATGAATAGAAACCATAACCCCAAATATCGTAACTGAACTGCATGATTCGGATAACGTTTCAACTATATCTCCCATACTTACATGCACATATAGAAAAAGGAAAGTAAAGCAGATTGCGAAATATGGAATACATATTAAACCATTATAGTACAAAAATGAAAGCTTAGACCGATTACTGAAAGTTAAGAAAGGCAATATATTATTCTCATCCTATGGTATAGAGAGACATATTTTGCTTTAATATTGTAAACTAAATTAAATGAATTGTATATAGATATTAAAGATTCCCATATGATAATGGCCTTGTTATCTCAAGCAGTAGATCTTAAAAATACATGAGCAGATTGTGTCGTCTTAAAATCCTTACTATACAATAAAGATACAACTAGAAACAACGTAAACTTTGAAACAGGAACTAACACTGTTACCCGTTTTGTAGAGATTGCAAAGAAGTGACTTGATTTTGAAAATGGTTGATGCATAACACACATGTTTTTTTAGAGCATAGTTTTTGGCATTATAAATTTTTTTATGTACATTGCGTTTTAGAATGGTAGTGATTTTGATGTTGATTTAAAAAAGTGGTAATTCTACACCATGCCCTTTTTTTAAAAGACTTCTTCTTCTAACTTCGAATTTTATAATGTATGAAATGTAAATAATTATTTTGTAAATTTAATGATTTTAAAAGTGGTCTTCTTCTTCATATTTTCTTGTTTTTATTTTTATTTTTTTGTAGTGAGGTTTTTATTGTTTTGCATATTTAAAGAAGAAAGTCGATATTTTGTATTTTCGATATTCTACATATTTATACATCGTTAATTAAATTTTCAATACACATGAAATAATTGTCTCTAAAAAACAAATATAAAAATATATATAAAAAAAAAAGACAAAAATAAAAAATGTTAAAAAAAAATTATCCCATAAACCATAAAAAAATTTGGAAAAAAAAAAAAACAAAATTAAAATATATGTATGTATGTATGTATGTATGTATGTATATATGTGTGTGTGTATGTATATGTAAGTAAAAATAGAGAAATTAAAAAAAACATTAGCAAAAACTAAGAAAAAAATTAAAAACAAACTAGTTTAAAATATATGTATATAGAAAATTAATGAAAAAATAAAAAAACTAGTAAAATTAATATTAAAAAAACAAAAATAAACTTAAATAAATTAAATTAAATTAAATTTGAAAATACCATAAGATATATGTCTTTTCAAATGAAAAAAATAAATAAATAAACATTTACCGTGTATAAAAAAAATGCATATTTTTTATTAAAAAAAATAATTAATTCAAAATAAAATAATAATAATAATTTCAAACTTAAAAAAAAAACCAAAAAAATGCTCTCTTTTCTTTTAAATTTAAAAAATAAAATATATTTTTTTTATTAAACCTGCATTCTTTATTAAAAAAATAAAAATATTTTTTTTTAAACAATTATTTTTTTTAAACATTTTAAAAAAATAAATTAAACAAATTTAATTTTTTAATTTTAAATTTTAAAAATTATTTAAAATAAAATTTATATTGGTTTTTTAACATTTTATTAAAAAAAAATTAAATAAATTTTTTAAATTTTAAATTAAAAAATTAATGATTTATTTTTTTAAATTAAAAAATTAATGATTTATTTTTTTAAATTAAAAAATTAATGATTTGTTTTTTTTAATTAAAATAATAATAATAATAATAATTAATTAATTAAATTATAATTATAATTATAATTTTTTTTAATAAAAAAAATTGTTTTAAAAAAATTAATTTTAAATTTAATTTTTATTTTTATTTTTATTATTATTATAAATAAAAATGTAGGTTTAATATATATATATATATATATATATATATATATATATATATATTATAAATCAAAAATAGATTTTTTTTGTTTTATTTTTTTATAATTTGAATTTATTTTTGTTTTTTTTAATATTAATTTTATTAGTTTCTTTTTCATTAATTTTCTATTTTTTTTAACTAGTTTGTTTTTAGATTTTCTTTCCCTAGTTTTTTCTAATGTTTTTTTATTTTATTTCTTTATTTTTATATATATATATATTAATTTTGTTTTTATTTTTCCAAATTCTTTCATGTTTTATGAGATAATTTTTTTTTGACATTTTTTATTTTTTATTTTTGTCTTTTATATATATGTAGGCCGATAGGCCTTCTTATGCATCAACTTCTTCGTCAACACTTTTCTTGTTTGATTGACATCTGGCACACCATTTGTAAAATACGTTGCTACGGTAGCACTACCATTAAGGCTTTAAACACGCCATTTGACATCTGTCTACGCGTATTCTTTTGCCGTCTCTATTCTGCGCGTATTCTTCAGCCGGGGATCTCTCCTATGGATCTCTATTCTGCGCGTAGTCTTCTTCTGTCTCTCCCGGGGATCTCTATTCTGCGCGTAGTTTCTATGCATATGTTTTCTGGACGGAATAGGGCATCTCTATATCTGTGTCGTTTGGGCTTCTGCTTTACCTCTGGCCTATCGGGATCGGCTCTTCCTTCCTGGGTGGGAACCTTCACGTACTTTTGCTGTTGCTGCGGTTGTATTTGCCGGCGGACTCAATTTCTAACCGAAACAATAAGTTCTTGATTCGCCGACCTGAATTAAGCGAAATCAATTCAAAGTCCAGCAAAAATAATAAATGGTTTCTTGCAGATTAAAAGGCTTACTGAGACTCTGCGGCTGGGTTCTAGATCTAATCTTCTGCGGCTAGATCTAGATCTAGATCTAACCTTCTTCTTTGCAGCTGGGTTCTAGATCTAATTTTCTATTTCTCTGAGGCTAGGATCTACACGCAAATATGGCTCCCAGCTTCGTGAAAATAGTTGTTGGCTCAGTTCCATCCACTTTTGGAGGGCAAGCTCTTGCGCATATCGTCAGTGAAGCCCCAGCTCCCACTGTCCAGGTGGTCCAGGCCTCACTCGATGAGGCTTTGAAGTTTTCCGAAAGTGCCCTAATCTGCCGATTCAATGGTTTTTGGCCACGGCTGACAGCTCTCCACAATTGGATCTCAGAGGTATGGAAGCCTGTCATTTCTGATGAAATTAATATCTACCCCTGTGCTAGGGGTTTCTTTATAGTAGATTTTGAAAATCCTGAAAGCAGACAATGTATTCTAGATTTTGGCCCTTGGTTTTGGGAAAACTCAGGCCTATTCATGAAGCCATGGAACCCATCATTCGATCCCTCAACAACAGCCATAACCTCAACACCAGTTTGGGTGAGATTTCCAAGCCTACCCTTACATATCTGGAATCTCTCCTCACTAAAAGCCATTGGAAATGCAATTGGGAAATTTTACTGCAAGTGCCCAGAAACAGAGGAATATGCCAGAACCACCTATGCACGCATCTGTGTGGAAATGGACTTCAGCGCCGGATCCTAGCTGAAATAAACTTAACAAGTAAAGAATATGTGTGGAACCAGAAAATCGATTATGAAAGTGTCCTCTTCAAATGTCGATCCTACTTTGAGACAAGACATCTAGCCAAAAATTGCTCAAAAGCCTCCCAGAAAAATTCTACTAGAAAAAACCACCACAGATCTACATGGTGGGAAGGAGCACAAAAAGAACACTACACTGTCATCAAAGAAGAATACTCTAGAGAAAACTCTGAATCACAAGAAATCGGGCAAGAAAGAAACAGCTCTCAAGACAAGCATGGAGAAAACCCCATCGCACAAAATAAATCTTCATTTAACAGTGAAGCAGATCTCCTAGACCAAACTTCTTCTCCAACTATCTTCAAAAGGACGAACACAATAGATCGCGAAGCTAAGACACCAATGTCCCAAGAACCAACATAGATCAAGGAGATGCAAGATAAAGGAAGTTGGAAGACCGTAGAGAAAAAAAAGAAAGCCATAGCATCAATCTCGCCAAGAAAGACGAGGAGCCAGACATATAAAAACTAAGAAAATTATAAGTCCGATAGACCAATTTGGTCTCAGTGGACATTAACCACTATCATCATCATCATCATCAATAACTTGATAATGACATTTTTCTACCTTTACATTATGGCGGCTCCATTTTCAGGAGTGCAACTCCATTTTTGGCAAACTGCGAATTTTCTAGTGCATGACCTAAGGAAAACTAGAGGCGGAGCAAGGTTTGAACGTGCCATGCAACTTTAATAGCAAAATCTTGGACTGGGACCACCAGTGTTGTGAATTCCCTGCTGGAAATCCCGCATTCGGAGGTAAATACTCCAAGACGACACCCTTCTCACGGTTAAAACTGCCAAAGTAGGTGATATCAATGGAATCGAGCATGTTCTGAACGAGGTTCAGATTTTATCTCAGGTAAACCACATAAATTTGGTTCGATTGTTGGGCTGTTGTGTTGATGCAGAGGAACCCCTCCTGATCTATGAGTACATTCCCAACGGGACCTTATTTGAACATCTCTACATGACCTCTGCAGGAAGGTCCCTGGACTGGAGAACTCGCTTGAATATTTCTCTTCAAACTGCAGAAGCACTGGCTTATCTCCATTCCGCTGCCTACCCTCACTGCTTTAGTTTCCAAACCCAATGCCTCTGATATTATCCCCAACCGCTTGCATGCTAAACCCATCAGGGATTCGCTATATTTCTCCACGATCTCCCTGCAAATACACAACTTAAGTGTTTAATTCATATGAAAAAAAATTGAAATCAATTTATAAGGCCACGCAGGGGATGGATGCAGGGTACCTCCAGTCATCGTGCTTGACAAGCCACCTGGTGTAATCACCCTAGTGAAGGGGATAAGAGAAGTAAGTGCAGAGTTCTCTCCAGTCGAGAACGACTTTCCCCTGGAGATGGTTGTTCACCACAGATACTCCATGCTTTCCACCTCTCATGTCGTATTTATCTCCATTCCGCTGCCTACCCTCTAACATATCACAAAGATGTCAAGTCCACAAACATCTTGCTTGACAATAAAATGAATGCCAAGGTTTCAGATTTCGGGCTATCCAGTATAGCAAAGTCAGACCTGTCACATATCTCCACATGCGCTCAAGGGATAGTGGGTTATTTGGATCCCGAGTATTATAGAAATTACCAGCTCACTGATAAAAGTGATGTGTATAGCTTCGGTGTGGTTTTGTTGGAACTGCTGACATCGCAGAAGGCCATTGATCTCTGCATGGAATCTGATGATATGAATCTGGCAGTGTATGTGGTTAATATATCGGAACAGGGAAGGATCATGGATGTTGTCGATCCTCGGTTGAAGGAGAATGCTTAGCAAGTTGTTATAGAAAGCATGAAGGCAGTGCCGCTTTTAGCGATGAGTTATTTGTAGGAGAGGAGGCAGGAGAGGCCCACTGTGACCCTCTACCATAATTTTGTAATGTAGGCAATGCAACTAAAATTCTCGTTGTCCTTTAGCCAAACGACGGTTTGAGCTATATTGGAGTTTTGATGGCTTCGTACATGAACATGGTTAGGATTTTGGATAGCTGATTTCTAGATTCACAAATTTGGTTATAACTATAAACCTGTAAAATCATGAGTTCAATATGTTTTATTTGCACCATAGCGAACATAACAAATTTCTTAATTTGAAGCATATCATTATTTAAGATGCCTAAAATTGACTGTTGGAATCATGACCTTATAACCTGAAATTCTTGAAGAGGACAATGAATAGGTGTCCTTATGTTCGATATAAGAATAGGGTCAAACTGAAAATCACTTTTGTTCTTTCTCGATTCACGAATTTGGTTATAACTGTAAACCTGTAAAATCATGAGTTCAATATGTTCTATTTGCACCATTTGATTAGTTGGGATTTACTTTGGGAAATTTATTGATTTGATTTATTTTGATGATTGATTGGATTTTATTATATAAATAATTGAGAGAAACGAAGAATAATAATTTGTATAATTTGATTAAGGATTTATTTTATTTTGGGCAATTTATTGACTAGGTTTAGTTTGAATGATTGAATTATTATAATATTTATTATTTAAGTATGGGGGATTTACGCAGTGCATTATATTAGATATCATTTTTGAATCCCAAAAATGATATCTAATATTTATTATTTTGAACCAAAATACAATTCTTTCAATTTAACACTTCTATCAGTCTTTCTTTGCGCCTTTAGGGGCAATTGCTAGTTTTATATTTGCATTTTTTAGTAATCAACATTTTAATCTTAATTTTAGTAGTTTTTAATTTTTTTTTTGTTAATTTTCTATTCTTTTTAAATCTAATTTGTTTTTAATTTTTATTTTTACTTTTTTTTGGTTAACTTTTCTATTTTTATTTACTTAATTTTTAGTTTATTTAAATGTTTTTTTTTCTTTTCCATATTTTTGTTTTTTTCTTTTTGCAATTTTTTTATGGTTTATAAGATAATTTTTTTTTACTGTTTTTTGTTTATATATATATATATTGTCTAGTTTTTTAATTCTTATCATTGTTTTTTAAGTATATATTTTAATTTATGTTTTGTGAACAGATAGAACCCCAAGAAGGAGGAGTCTAACCTAGGATTCAACATAGACGAAGGTCAATGAGGACTACACTTACTAATTTGAACATGAATGGTCTAGTTTAGGAACATTTAAACTACCTGCATCATTGAGGAGCATCATTGAGGAGGTTGGGTAAGATTCTAGTAGGTTGAAATATTGTTAAACAGAAGAAATTTATAGAAAAATAAAATATAAACTATTACCTAAAATATAGAAGTGAAACACACTTCCCTTGTACATGTTCAATAGAAGGAAACATGGTATTTACTATTGAGAATAACTAAACAGTTATAAATGACAATGGTAAACTAAGGAATGAAATTAAAACATAAATAACTTGGAAAAGAGTTAATCACTAGTTGCGAGCATGGAAGCCATATTATTTGTGCACATTAGAGGAAACATACGAAGCCAGGAAAAACTAGGTTGGGTTTGGTATAAATCTTTCCTCTACATCGTATCAAAAAGACATCGTGATTAAACCTCTATCATGCATGGATACCAACATGGGCGCAGTGTCGTGAACATGTTAGCAACGAGAGATTGTTAGAACCAATGGGCCATCAATTAGGTAATTAAGGTTCAAAAGAAAGATAGGGTTAAGTGGAGAAATCATGACTCTCCAAGGATTGTAAATCCATCCAAACTATTCCATTTGTACCACACCACCGACCCAACACTTTTATGATATTTACATGGATTTCACGTGATAGAGGTGTACGTGGCGACAAACTGCTACCTGGAGTTGCAACAAAATGTTAATTGTTGCCTAACCTTGGCGTGTAAACTACGGTATGATGTAGTATGTAACGAGGGCACTCCTCATAAATATACTAAGGGGTAAGAAGGTTATGTATGATATGCATAGAGGAGAGTATATCCCTATTATATCATAAGTGGTTACATTAAACCTAAAATTAATGTAGAGCCCCTACATACAAGGTGATAAGGAATAATTAGCTAAATATCAATATGTCTCTTAAGAATAAATACAATAATGCATAGGTTAAGACATGCTCATGGAATAATACGGCCACAAGGCATGTAATTTTAATGTTAACTGAAAAGTTATGCCCAAAGTAATGTGCAATAAAACATTAAGACATAATGAAATGCAATTCAATCCAGTCATAGTTAGTAAAACAAATACAAATATCATGGTGATCATAACTAGCACTGTAAAAGAAGAGTAGACCCATTGGGCTAGTATGTAAATACTTATTATGTAGATAGAAGAGTAAAGGGGAACATATCAACTATTTTTCGAGGAAAGCAATATAATATTCTAGATGAACCAAGGAAACCGAAATGTTTTCCAGTAAGGTTGGTGGAGATATAATTGCTACTTATGAATAGGAGCAAGACTTTTGTTAATTCTGAAAAACAACCCATTAATACCATGCTCTAGATCATTCGTAGTATGATCTAATGCTACCAAGACTTAGAGAAGACTAGGTCCATGGATATATGAACATTTTAAAAACATCAAAGTTCAAAAATAGAATTGATAATTCCCGGATTTAAAATATATATATATATATATATGGAATCTGGGTCTATGACAGATGGTATCAGAGCCTTAGGTTCAAGTCTCAGACCCAATGGACTTGGGAAAAAAAATGAGTGTAATTACAGGAGACATGTAGGGTTCCTAAATTTAACAACAATGATGGTTGATTTGTTGTAGGAGAAGATACTTTAGGTGTGATGCAAATGAAATTAAGCCTAATAAGTTAGGTTCAAGGAGGTTGCCTCTAAGAAGTGGTTTCTAACGTCCCTGTGAAACACCTAGCAAGTGTAAGCTATATTGCAACAATTGTAGTAAATGAAATTAATCTGTATGGGTTAATAACCAGAATGCACACTATGTAATAAAAGAATTTTTTTAACTATTCCAAGTAGTTTGACTTATGAGTAGATGGATGAATCGCACACAGGGCATGAATATGGTGTTAATTTTTCAAATTGTTCAATGTTTTATAAGTTACTTTAGCCCAATTTACTTCTTCATTAACAATGCATCCAATTATTAGCAATATAACCAATCATAAACGTGACTGAAGAAAGGAAAATACATGCAGTGACAAAAAAGACAAAAACACAACCATAAGAGACAACAGATTGGTCCAAGACCAGGGAAAAACGCCACAATGGGGAAACCATTTCAAATATTCTTCTTTAATAGACCGTCATAAAAGTTTTTAGCATAGAGTACAATGAGCCCAATACATAATTTGTTAGGTCCCTATAATACTAGTGATTCCCCCATTACTATTGTTATTGTAGCCCTTATTATTATTGTTGTGCCCCTATTATCCCGATATTATTATTATTATTATTGTGCCCCATAGAAGCCCACTATTGTTATTATTGTGCCCTTATATTATTATTGTTATGTTGGCTTTGATTATATTGTGACCCCTTAGACTCCTATATATAGAAAGAAGGTTTTGTCATTTGTATCATCCAAGAATTGTTCATTTGCGTAATGTAAAGGAAGTTTCCCCCTCGAAGAGGTTGATTTCTAAGGCATTGATCTTTCTTTTTTATCTTTTTGTGAGCTGGTTTCATAACATTTGGTATCAAAGCTTTGGATTCTAGGGTTTCACTGCTCCAAACAGGTCATCGTGGAATTTTCACTATAACTTTTTTTCCGCGATGTTTCAGAAGCTACAAAAAAAACCATTTGAGCTGAAATCATTCTGAACCTTGGTACTGAATTTCAGATCTTGTATTGCTATATTTTCGGAGGTATGATCTAAGGAATTTAAGCTTTTTGCAAACTCCCAAATTACATTCCAAATAGGTGACCTTGGGAAAATTGTCATAACTTTCTCTCTGAGCATCAAATTCAGATTTCGTAAGAAGCTGCAGAAAGAGGACAGACTGTAATTTTATTTTTATCTTTTTCAGATCCGAAGGTTGAAACAGTGACACGTGGAACGTCACACAAGTTCACTCTATTGAAAAATTATATAATCATATCATCTTGGGAGATTGGGCATAACTCTTTCTTGGAGAATCCAATTTTCATCATACTAGTGGCATTGGAAAGAGGACTCGTAGGGGTAACACAGGAAGAAATTTTAGACCTTGGAGATCCGCAATTACAAAGATACAACAAATTCAATATCGAGCTTCTACAAAGCCAAAAAAGGTGTGTAGTCTTTTTAAAATTTTGCATAAGTTTGGGTTGAAAAATTCATTTGTAGTTCAAAGGGCATAGCAACCTGAAAGCTCTAGCATGACACCTGAAGAAGAGGAAGAAATGCAACATAATATATCAAAATTACGAGACCAAGCGCAACAAATTTCACTCTCACAAAAGGTAACATAAGCTAAGATTCATGGTTTAAAGAATGGTGTGGAAGCTAATATGAATGGCGTGCAAGCTAAGATGGATGGCATGGAAGCTAAGATGAATGGTATGGATGCTAAGATGAATATTTGAAGATAGATTTAACTAAGTTGCTACAAGAAATGCTTACTAATGGTGAAATGGTAGTAAAGGAAACTCATGATGAGAATAAAAGAAATGTTAATCATAATTTCATAGAATCTAACATTGGATTGAAGACCCACCATGTTCCAAAGATCAATATGAGGAAGTTTGATGGCATGGATCCCGTAACATGGATACTACAGATGGAGAAATATTTTGATCTCCATAATGTGCAAAACACACAAAAGGTACGCATTGCAATTTTATATTTGGAACCAAATCAGTTTGTATGGTATTGATGGCTTTGCTCTCATAAACAAATTGTCACTTGGGCAATTTTTATGGAAGAAATGATAGCACATTATGAGGATACAAAAAGCAACACTTTTTTTTAGCCATTGATAAAACTCAAACAAAAGGGTTCAATGATGGATCACATTAAGGACTTCCAAAAATTGAATATAAGGGTAAAAGATATTCCAGAGGAGCATAGGATTGATGTTTTCATAGGGATTTTAAAGCATAACATCCAACATGAGGCTTGCCTTTGGGAACCTGACTCATTTGAGAAGGCATTCAGGTTGGCAAGAAAAATGGAAAGCAAAATTATGGCAACAAGGAAGCCTACCACTCACAACTACAAGGATGGAAGTGTTGGTTCCCCTAGCCTTCCACAACCTACAAGTTTGACACCCCAACAATTGGAAGAAAAAAGAGCGAAAGGGCTTTGTTACAGTTGTGATAGCAAATACACTAAAGGTCATAAGTGTGTTGATAAGAAATTATTTTACATAGATTGTGAAGAGGATGAAGACAAGGAACAAGAAACATTAAAAGAAGAGGATCGGCACCAGGAAAAACCCTAGAGAAAGAAGAAATGAATCTGACCATATCTTGTAATGAATTGGCCGGAATTACCACTCCTCAAACTATCAAGATAAAATGACATGTCAAGAAGAAAAAGGTAATAGTTTTGATTGATTCGGGCAGTACCCAAAATTTTATTCATTGTAATATAGCCAATGAATTGAATTGCTTCCTATATCCAGCACCAGAGTGTCAAGTGATGGTTGCAAGTGGAGGAACCATAGCTCCGTAAAGTGCCATAATATCAAGCTATCCATCGGAGAATATGTATTGAATATCCCAATGCTTTCCATTCCAATGGGTGGTGTTGATGTTGTATTAGGAGTCCAATGGATACAATCCTTGGGTACAATAGCTTTTAATTTTCAAGAACTTTTCATGAAATTTTCTTCGGAAGGAAAGGAAGTTGAATTAAGAGGTGTCACAGGGAAACGAGGAAAGATAATCAACTCTAATGGAATGAAAAAGCTTCTAAAGAAAGAACTACGAGGCGTAATTGCACAATTATGTTCACCAGAGGTTTCCACATCGAAATCATCTATTCCTCCAGATCTCCAAAAAGTCTTAGACAATCATTCCAAGGTATTTGAGACTCCCAAAGGTCTCCCACCTTTTCGTGATCATGATCATGCTATTCATTTGATTCCAAGAAGTGTTCCTTCAAACATAAAACCTTACAGATATCCCTATGCCCAAAACAGTGAATAGAACGTATGGTTGCATAAATGCTAGAGGCTGGTATAATTCAACCTATTCAAAGTTCTTTCTTTGCTCTAGTAGTATTGGTGCACAAGAAGGATGGATCATGGCGCATGTATCTGGATTATAGGGAGCTCAACAAACTCACTATTAAAGATAAATTTCCCATTCCTATTATTGGTGAAGTATTGGATGAATTTCACGGATCAATTTACTTCACCAAGTTGGATATTCATTCAGGATATCATCAAATCAGAATGAAAACTAAAGACATTCCAAAAACAACATTTAGAACTCATGAGGGTCATTATGAATTTTTGGTCATGCCTTTTGGACTTACCAATGCACCTTCTACATTTAAAGGTTTGATGAATTCCATTTTCAAACCCTTCCATAGAAAATTTGTGTTAGTATTTTTTAATGATATACTAATCTATAGCAAGTCTTGGAAGGATCATGTTCAACATGTTGACAGCGTGCTCAAACTATTGGAGGAGAAACAATTATATGCAAAAATCTCCAAATGTTTCTTTGGAGTACAAGAGGTGGAATATCTAGGTCATATTGTATCTCATGAAGGTGTTAAGGTAGACCCTAGCAAAATTAAAGCAATTAAGGAATGGAAAATCCCCACATCCATAAAGCATCTATGAGGATTTCTCTGGTTGACAGGGTATTATCACTAGTTTTTTAAGAATTATGGGAGAATATCAACACCTCTAACAACATTATTGAAGAAAGATGCATTTCTATGGACTCCATAAGCAATGAAGGCCTTTGAACATCTTAAAGAGACAATGTGCCAAGCACCGTTCTTAGCTACGCCGAATTTCACAAAAACCTTTATTGTGGAATGTGATGCCTCAAGAAATGGAATTGGTGTTGTTTTAATGCAAGAAGAAAGACCCATTTATTTGAAAGTCATCCAATCAAAGGAAAGTATTTACACAAAGCTATTTATGAGAAGGAAGTGTTGGCAATACTACATGCACTTAAGAAATACTGACCCTAGCTAATGGGAAGACACTTAAAGGTAAAAACGAATCATGATAGTCTTAAATACTTTTTAGAACAAAGATTATCTTCGGAAGAGTAGAAAAAATGGGTCACAAATATTTTTGGTTATGACTTTGAAATCATGTACAAAAAAGGGAAGCAAAATGTTGTGGCAGATGCACTCTCAAGAAAAGATGAGGATGTGGAAGCATTGCTTTGTGCCATTTCTATTATCCAACCAAATTGGATAAACGAAGCAAGGGATGAATGGAAGAATGACGAAGAAGTGTTGGCACTCATTCAAAAGTTACAACAAGATCCCATTACATCTGATACATTTAGCTGGAAAAATGATTCGTTATGGTACAAAGATCATTTATACCTATGTCAGAATTCCCAAATCAAACAAAAGCTTTTTATGGAATTGCACACCTGTCCCTTAGGAGGGCACTCGGGATTTTTAAAAACTTACCACAGGTTTAAGAAGGAATATTTTTGGGATGGCCTTATATATGATATTCAAAAGTTTGTGGCGGAATGTTTGGTTTGCCAACAAAATAAAGTTGAAACAATTAAGACCCCGGGTCTATTACAACCTTTATCCATTCTAAGTCAACGTTGGGATGAGGTTTCAATGGATTTTATCACAGGTTTACCCAAGTCCATAGGAAAGAGTGTCATCATGGTGGTAGTTGACAGACTTACCAAGTACGCACACTTTTGTGCATTATCTCATCCATTTAAAGCCAGTACAATTTCTACTGCATTTATGGAAACAATTCAAAAGTTACATGGAAACCCAAAGATATTGTAAGCGACAAAGATCCCATTTTCACTGGAAATTTTTGGACAAAATTGTTTTCTTGTCTTGGTACTCAGTTAGCTCATAGCTCATCTTATCATCCTCAATATGATAGGCAAACTAAGATAGTAAACAAATGTTTGGAAGGATATCTTTGTTGCTTTGTATCTGACAAACAGACATAATGGGTCAAATGGTTGCCTCTGGCTGAATGGTGGTATAACACTTCCTTCCATACTGCAACAAAAATGACCCCATTTATGGCACTTTATGGATATCACCCACTATCCATCACATCATATTTAAGAGAAAATTCTAAGGCTCAAGTAGTGTAAGATCACATCGAGCATGAACAACACTTTCTCCAACTATTAAAGGATAACCTAACTTTGGCACATAATAGAGTGAAACAACAGGCAGATCAACATCGCAGTGAAAAAAGTTTTGCTATAGGTGACTAGGTATTTCTACGACTACAACCATATAAAAAAATGTCCCTCGAGCAAGATAAGAAGGATAATAAGTTATCACCAAAGTATTATGGTCCGTACAAGGTGTTGCAAAATATTGGTACTATGGCATACAAATTGGAGCTTCCTGCAGCTTCCCGAGTGCACCCAGCTTTCCATGTTTCATGCATAAAGAAGGTTATTGGTGACAAGCTCCCAGTTCAAACAATATTTCCAGAACTTAACAAGGAAGGAAAAATCATATTGGAACATGAAACAGTCATAGAAACAAGAACTCGATAGCTACGAAATCGATCAATTTCGAAATATCTTGTCAAGTGGAAGAACTTACCTTGTGAAGATTCCACATGAGAGGATGAGAATTTTACACAGAAGCATCTAGAACTACTCAAGTGTTGAGGACAACACCTTTTTGAAGGAGAGGGGCATGCTAGGTCTCTATAATACCAGTGATTCCCCCATTACTATTGTCATTGTAGCCCTTATTATTATTGTTGTGCCCCTATTATCCCCATATTATTATTAGTATGCCCCATAGAAGCCCACTATTGTTATTGTTGTGCCCTTATATTACTATTGTTATGTCGTCTTTGATTATATTGTGACCCCTTAGACTCATATATAGAAAGGATGTTTTTTCATTTGTATCATCCAATAATTGTTCATTTGTGTAATGTAAAGGAGGTTGCCCCCTCGAAAAGGTTGATTTCTAAGGCGTTGATATTTCTTTTCTATATTTTGTGAGTTGGTTTCATAACATAAGTTTGCAATGGATATTTACAAACCAAATATATATAACAGCAGAGAGAAACCCAGATCCACTAGATCATTGAAGCCAAGAATGTCAAACCCTAAATCTGAACCCTGCACGCTCTCATAAAAAATGACTGTGTGGGTCTGAAATTCCTTGTATGCTCTCTCGAACACTGTGTGAGGACGTTTGTGACTGCTCAAATTCTCTCATGAAGACTTTGTGCATGCATCCGGGGTAAAACACACCAAAAAACCTTGTATGATCCCTTACAGTTATTGTGCATATGTCTGGGACAACCTAGACACTCCTAGGACCACTGTGTGCGAGTTTCCAGGGACCAATGTAGACCAATCTGTCTCTAAACCCATGGACACTCCCATAAGCCTGTGTTCTAGCATCTAGGGCTCTTTAGACGTTGTCTTGCCCAAACTGTGATAGCGTCCAGGGACAAATGCCCATTTATGTGCAAGCATCCATGAACCAAAAAACCCTAAGTCAAAGCGAGCCTCACGCCTGTGATTTCGGACCCTTGTGTGAACTCCTTCCTTCTAACCTATGTGAACCAAGACAAAAGAAAAGAATAAAATATGGCTTGATCATTGTGATGAAATGAGCTCGAGGTGTCTTTCATTTATACGCTTTCCTGAGGGTCCATTTGGGTTTAATCCTGACCTAAGCAGTTACACGTGGTTAGGGCCGACCCTTTCCATAATGCATGTATGAATAAAATAATTCAAAACTTAACTTCCGCTTAACCAAATTAGCTGATATTTAGGTCGATTTTGGTCCTCTTGAAAAGAGGAATTTAATGCAATAATCATCTCAGTCATCTGAGCTATCTAATGTGGAATTTGGCCCTAGTTGCAAAACTTAACACTCCTTCTCAACTAGAAAGAATTCCACTTGCCAATATCTATCAGTTGATCTTCACATCCTCCTATCATGTTGTTGTCATGATTTGAATGTCTTTACTCAACTATATCTACTGAAAAATTCTTGTATCTAAAAGAAGAAGAATCGGGGAGAAATAGTTTCCACCCATACCGAGCAATATGATAACTCATCATACAGGGGAGCACATCTTTGACATTGGAATCTCATTGGGGAGCTCATCCTCAACTTGAAATCTGAAAAGGGGAGTAAATCTCAACCCAATCCTATTAGCTACTGATATTCCCATCAATGACTCTCTATAGTCATGTGTTAGAAGACCTGCATCATAATATACTTGGTTTGTACACTCCAAGTACACTCTCAACTCGTTGGTCAAATGAGGAGCGATATTCCCAACAAGCCCTGCTTGTGGGTATGATGCCAACTAGGGTATACTCTACAAAGACCAGATCAGGGAGAAAAATTATCCGACCCTATTAATATAGGGGAGAAACATCTTCAACCCTATGGGTAACATATAGGGGAGTACCCTATTGTCCAAAGATCCCTCAACCTCAGAAGCCTTCTATCTCAATTCCTCACCCTGGGAGCTCAAACAGGGTAGGAAGAGATGGCTCAGTGTCCTTGATCAGCGCTACCCCTTATGTGGAGAGGCCACATCCATTAGTCCAATTTTCTCTCTAAATACCAAGAATTTTCCTTTCGGTAATGCCTTGGTGAGAATATATGCAAGTTGTTCATCTTTTGATATGTGATGGAGCCAGACAACTCGTATCTACATCATGTCTCGAATAAAGTGATATCAAATTTCGATGTGCTTGGAATTTTCATGGAACATGGGATTCTCCGCCAACCGGATCCCACTTTTGTTGTCATAGTATATCATTGTAGTGTCTAGGACCTTCTCAAATATCTCTCTAAAGAGCTTTCTCAACTAAACCGCTTCATGTCTGGCCATGCTAATGGCTATGTGTTATGCTCCGATGGTGCTCAATGCTACAAAATTTTGTTTCTTGCTCATCCAAGATATCATGGAAGATCCAAGGCTAAAACAACATCCATATGTACTCTTCCCATTGATAACATTTCTGGACCAATCAGCATCAATGTATCCATGAGTTAAACATCTCTGGCATAATATCTCAGGCCAAGTATGATCGACCCATGCAAATATCTCAATATGTGTTTAGAAGTTATCTAATGTGCATGGAGGGGATCGGTCATGAATTGAATTAATTTTTTTTACTGCATAGCATATATTTGGATAAGTTTTCATGAGTAACATCAGATCCCTAAACAGTTGTCTATACTCAGATGGATTTTTCAAATCGGGTCCTATAGTTTCTCCACATAACTTCTTGAAGTTCATTTCCATCGGTGTAACCATGGATTTGCATTCAGTCATTCCAAATATTTCTAGTAGTTTCACAACGCATTTCCCTTGTGAAAGGAAAATCTCACCAGGCCTTTGCCACACCTTAAGGCCTAAAAAGTAGTGCATGAGACCAAGGTATTTCATCTCAACTTAAAAGGCTAGCTTCCTCTTACACTTGATCATCAAAGGCTCACTACCTGTCAAGAATAGATCGTCAACATATAAAACCAAAATCAATGGCATACCTTGGACTACCTTGAATTAGAGGTTGGGATCAACATTGCTTCTTGTGAATCCTAGCTTCACTAAGTAACTATTAATGCATGCATGCCAAGCTCGGGGAGCTTGCTTCAAACCATACAATGTCTTTTGAAACCTACAAACATGTGTTCTTTGATCTTCCACTTCAAATCTCTATAGTTGTTCAACATATACTTCTTCATGTAGCATGCCATGAAGAAATGTGGTCTTTACATCCATCTGATGAAGAGTCCATCCTTGACTCGCAACAAGGGAAACTATAGAACAGATGGTTGTTTATCGAGCCACGAGAGAAAATATGTCATCATAATATTCTCCCTCTTTCTGATAGAACCTTAAGATACGAACCTTGCTTTATATTTCTCAATGTTGCCATTAATTCCATGTTTTATCTTGAATAGCCACTTTGAAGTCACAACATACTTCCCATTCAGTCTAGGTACAACATCCCATACATCATTTTTCACAATAGATTCATATTCCTCGGCCATAGCATCCTTCCAAACATGTTCTTTTATTGCTTCTTCGAATGAGGTTGGTTTGGTTTGAATGATAGTTCCCATGGCTGCAACATGTCCCTAATACCTGCATGGTTACTGCCTTTCTTTGAATGATCTATGAATGGGAACATTTCTTTCATCATTCTGTAGAGTATCATGGAGCCAAATTGTTCTATTCCTAGTAGGAGGATCACTTGGAGGAGGATCTAACGGATCCATAGGCTCCATGGGATCATCAACAATATCAGACTTGGGCATGGAAGGGCCATCTAAAATATCCTAGTCATCATTCTCTTCCTTGGGAGGAGGAGGTGGAGGCGGAGGAATATCTCTTGCTTTTCCAAGAGTTTCATCTTCATCAAATGTTACATCCCTACTAATTTCGACCTTCCTCTGACCAAGAATATATATTCTATACGCTTTACAATTTTCACAATAACCCACAAACATACATTTTCTGCATATAGCTTCTGTTGGGTTGTGTTGTATTCTGTTTTTATAATTCGTATGCAGGTAATTTTTGTACGGAGTTAAAACCTACATTTGGTATCAGAGTTGTTGTGGCTTCAAGGGGACGCCTTTGCTGCTAAGGGGTTTTTCTCTTGGGCCTGTGATAGACCATGTTCAGTGGGAGATTTGCGGTATCGATTCTTGTGGTGAAAGAAGATGGCGAGCAGTGGAAAGATAGAGATCAAGAAATTTAATGGTTAGAGTTTCGAGTTGTGGAAACTCAAGATGGAGGATCTACCGGTGGATAAGGATTAGTGGATCGCGATAGATTCGAGTACTAAACCAACAACAATGTTAGCTGAAGACTAAGCGAAGTTGGATCGGAAGGCAGAGAGAACAATACAATTATGTGTCTCAGATTCAATATTGTTGAATGTATCAGGGGAAGCTTCAGTGAAGGCTTTGTGGGACAAGTTAGAGGCTTTGTACCAATCTAAGTCTCTGGTGAATAAATTGTTCCTACAGAAAAAGTTGTATAACCTGAGGATGAAATATGGAGACTCGGTTGTTGAAAATAATACTGAGAGGGGGGGGTGAATCAGTATTATCTAATTCTTTTACAAATCTTCTTTATTTGTTCTTGAATTATTTTTGTATTTCAGTACCATAAAATAATGAGCATGAACAAAGAAAACAGATAGTCACACCAAGGAACACAAGATGTAAGGTGGAAACCCAATGTGGGTGAAAACCACCTGCTACAATATGTCTCTATCTTCTTTCAAATTAGAAACTCCTTTTACAATGGTTTTGTACTGGTGCAGTCCTTTACCAGTACGCAGGCTGCAACCTGCAGAGAGCTACAACTCTCTCTCTTGTTTTCCAGTCTCTCCTAGAAGGGAGCTACAACCCCCTACTTCTTTTCTTACAAGGACCACTTTTCATAAATTTTCAAACTGGATACACAAGCATCAAATGATCATCAAGTATAAGAAAATCACCCAGTCAACTGTAGTAACCAGATCAACAATAATAGAACCAAACCCAGAACACCTTATCAACAGAAAAATACAACCAAACAAAATGTCTTAAGACAGATACGCAGTTCTTCTTTCTCTGGTTTGCGTGCGTACGCACTTCACCCTCTGCTCTCCTGCGTATACCCGCAGGGACCCTTCTGCCGCACTGCGTGTCTACGCACTTTTTCTTCAACCGTGCTGCTTACTGTTACTGCAGATACGCACCCAGAGATACTATTACGCCGCGTACTATTGCTGCAGGTACGCGCCCAAAGATACTATCGCGCCGCGTACAGTTACTGTGCGTATGCACCTGAACATTCGTCGCTCTGCGTACCCACGCAGGTCTCCTGTTTCTGCTCTGCATACCCACGCAGATCTCCTGTTTCTTCTCTACGTACCCATGCAGATCTTCTGTTTCTGCTCTGCGTACCCACGCCGATCTTCTATTTCTGCTCTGCGTACCCTCGCCGATCTTCTGTTAAACACCTACGTACTTCTGATTAGGGCTGAATAGGCAGTCCACCAGAGTGGCACAGATGCTCAGATGCCCAGATCTGATGATGCGCTCGAGAGATCATCCTTCACAGATTCACTTTCAACTTCATATAGATCAAGCTTTTAAGACCATAACCCAATATTTCAGATCTTAAGATATTCAATTGCAAAAGATGCATAGCCAAGTGATCTCCTTTGCTTTATATAGGCAAGTTCCTCCTAAAATCATGGATCAATACCACGAGCCAAAACCATAGAAACACAAATACCGTCAGCTAGTTAAACATAAGAAACCCCACGTGTGCTTTTCTTTGCCTTGAAATGTGTGCACTGGGGTACGCACCTCCTGGACGGCTTATCTGCGTATCGGGCCGCGGTCCCTTCACGGTGTACCTACGGGTACGCACTTTCTGAACTGATCTCCTGCGTACTTCTTAATTTTCAACATATTGAGAGCCTTGCCACGAGAGTTTCCATCAAGTACAACATCTGTAACATATAGCCATACCAGAACCATAATGCCAACAATCTCCCCCTTTGGACTTGATGGCAACCTCACAAACTTCAGCTTCATTCTCCCCCTTTGACATCAAGGGCAAAGGGTTATGCTCCCCCTAAGAACATGTTCCCCCTGAATATGAACCAGATCTGCAGCGAAAAACCATAATCCACCATGAAAGAGATAGAGACATATTGCAGCTATTTCCATGATCTCCTTCTGCATATCCTCCATAATGCCAACAATGCATTATATGCTCCCCCTGAACCTGTACCATCAATCTTCAACCAATCAGCTACCCAGCTCATGTATGCATATACAACCATCAATCAGAAGAGGTTCAGCAATAAGATGATGCATCAACAACCCCTAGCTTTTGCCTGAGGTATTCAAAAGTGTCCCTGGGCAATGGTTTGGTGAGTATATCAGCAACTTGTTCCTTAGAAGGAACATACTCCAACTTGACCTTATGTTCAAGCACTTGTTCCCGGAGAAAATGATACTTGATTGGTATGTGCTTGGTTTTTGAATGCATAACGTGATTCTTTGAGATGCTGATTGCACTTGTGTTATCACATAAGATGGGGATAGGTGGAGTACAAGTGATTTGAAACTCCTGCAAAGTCTGCATCATCCAAAGGAGTTGGGTGCAACAAGATGCAGCAGCAATATATTCTGCTTCAGCTGTAGACAAGGTAATCGAACTTTGTTTCTTGCTGAACCAAGATACCAGTCTGGAACCCATAAAGAACGCACCACCACTTGTGCTTTTCCTGTCATCCACGCTTCCGGCCCAATCTGCATCTGTATACGCATGAAGTGTAAGATCTGTATCTCTAGGATACCATAAGCCATAATTTTGAGTCCCTTGAAGATATTTGAAAATTCTCTTCACTGCCTGAAGATGAGTCTCCTTCGGATTTGCCTGAAATCTTCCAACTATTCCAACTGCATGCATGATGTCCGGTCGGGTACATGTCAAATAAAGTAAACTTCCAATCATAGATCTGTAGGTTGGTTGATGTACTGTTGCAGATTCATCATTTGTACTGAGGCTACATCCTGTGACCATGGGTGTACATACTGGTTTTGCATCTTCCATGCCATATTTCTTCAAAATCTGTTTGAGATACTTGGTTTGAGATAAGAAGATTCCTCCTTCTTTTTGTTGGATTTGCAAACCAAGGAAATATGTCAGTTCTCCTAGCAAGGACATTTCAAATTCTTTCTGCATGACCAAGGCAAAGCTTTGACTCATAGCTTCTTCATTGCTGCCAAAAATAATGTCATCTACATACACAACAAGTATTAGCAATTTGTCATTTTCAACTTTTATATAAAGATTGCTATCTGTTGATCCTTTTGAAAAGCCTTGTTGATGAAGATATTTGTCCAAACGGTAGTACCAAGCCCTTGGAGCTTGCTTGAGACCATAGAGGGCCTTTTTCAATCTGCATACAAGATTTGGATCATTTCCAAGAATGAACCCATCTGGCTGTTCAATGTATACTTCTTCTTCCAAGTCTCCATTCAGAAAGGCTGATTTCACATCCATTTGAAATACTTTGAAGTTTTGAAAACTTGAGAGAGCAAGGAACATTCGGATGACCTCAAGTCTTGCAACAGGAGCAAAGGTTTCTTCAAAGTCTATTCCTTCTTGCTACGCATACCCTTTACAAACAAGTCTGGCCTTGTTTCTAATTACTTCTCCATTTTCATTCAATTTATTTTTGAAGACCCATTTTGTTCCGATAACATTCTTATCCTTTGGTCTAGGAACCAGCTCCCAAGTGTTGTTCTTTTCGATCTGCTCAAGTTCTTCATCCATTGCTTTCACCCAACATTCATCTTTGCATGCCTCTTTCACATTTTGTGGTTCAGTAGAAGAGAGTAATGCCAAATAGCTTGAAGCTTCTGCAACTGTTCTTCTTGTTTGTACACCTGCTTCTTTCTGCCCCATAATCTGAGATTCTGGATGATTCTTCTGAACATATCTGGATGGAGTCTTTTCTTCTATTCTTGTTTGCTCCTCTGGTTCTTCTTGAGGTTCTTCTTCTTCATCATTCTATCGTTGACGGTAGCCTTCATCTTCTTCGATGTCTTCATGATGTACTTGCCTAGGAATGTATCCCTTCTCATCAACCACTACATCAATGCTGTCAACAATTCTGCCAAGTCTTTTATTGTAGCATTTGTATGCTTTGCTATGTGGAGAGTAACCAAGAAGAATGCCTTCATCTTCTCTAGGTTCAAGTTTGCCAAGCTGCTCATCAGTATTCTTGATATAGCATTTGCTCCCAAAGATTTTGAAGTGCTTTACCGAAGGAGTCCTACCACTCCAGAGCTCATGAGGAGTTTGAGTGCTGTTCACCCGAACATTTGTTTTGTTGAGAATAACAACCGCAGCATGTGCAGCTTCACCCCAGAAAGTTGCGGGAGTTCCTAACTCATCAAGCATAGCACGAGCCATTTGTTGGATTGTTCTGTTCATTCTTTCCACAACTCCATTTTGCTGAGGAGTTCTTGCTGTAGAGAATTCTCTTCTTATCCCATGTTCTTCACAGAAATCGAAAAATTCATTTGAAGTAAATTCCCCACCTCTGTTGGATCTGAGGCACTTAATTCTGTGACCTGATTCATTTTCAACCAAGGCTTTGAAGGATTTGAATTTTTCAAATGCTTCATCTTTGTGCTTCATAAGTCCTAACCAGAAAAACCTGGAGAAATCGTCAATGAATAATATCAATTATTCTTCTCCTCGAGGTGTTCTTTTCCTAAAAGGACCGCATGTATCTGTATGTACTAGCTCAAGAGGCATGCTAGCTGATCCTTCTTTCTCTAGAAAGTTAGTTCTGGTTTGTTTTCCAAACTGACATGATTTGCATATGGTGTTGTCAGGAACTTTGATATCTGGAAGATCGCGAACTGCCTGATATTTGCATGCTTTCCTTATTTGTGAAAAGCTTAGATGTCCCAATCTCCGATGCCATAACTAGTGCTCATCATCCTTGCTCAGATAGCATTGTTGTTGTCCTTCTTCAAATATGTACAGATTATTTGGAGTTCTTTTGCCTTTGATCACTGTTTTACCTGTATCAAGATCACGAACAAGAAATCCATTTGATCTGAATATAACCTCGGTTCTTTTATCACACATCTGGCTGACACTTAGAAGATTATGCTTCAACCCATCAACATACAAAACATTTCTAGCCTTGACCTTTTCTTTTAACTGAGCAATGCCTTTTCCTTTTATAGTTGCAGGAGTATCATTTCCAAAAGAGACTTTCTTTCCCTTTTCTAGAGCAGAATAGGACTCAAGTTTTTCTTTATCACCTGTCATATGCTTCGAACATCCACTGTCAATGTACCATAGATTTTCCTGTCCCTCTGCATAAAATGCTATCCCACATCTTTCTGTTTGTGGTTCCTTTATTCTCCATGTTTTGGTGTTTGAGGCTTGTTCCTTTTTCTGCTGAAACCTGCTCCTGCATTCAGAGTCTTCATGACCAAAGTTATTGCAAATAGAACATTCAACTTCATTTTCAAGTACCGAAAAGTTGTTATAGGTCCTTTTTGTAATCCCGGTCATACTTCTTTGTTTTTGAGCTTCCCTAGTCATGATCGTTTTATATGCAACACATTGAGCTGCTTTGTGACCAAAGTTATGGCAAGAAAAGCATTTTCCATTGAAGAAACTTCTGCGGTTATCGAATCTACTAGCCAATTGATTGTAATTTCTATTGTCATCTATTCTTGAACCAAATTGAGAAGATTTTACCTGTGGTTGGTTGTAGCTTTTGTTCACCCTTAAGATGGATTGCCCCTGATAGTTTCTGTTTGCAATTCGTCCCTGCTTTACCTGATGGTCTTCATTGTGCTTTTGCTCATTTCTTCTTGCTGCATCAAGATAACTTTTTGAGGTGGATGCTTGAGAAGTTTCTCCATTATAGCCCAGACCTATCTTGTTTAGTGGAGACCGCTGCACATTGATAATCTCATCCAAAGTTTCAGATCCTTTGACAAACTTAAGATTAATAGCTTTTGTTTTCTCAATCTCTTTTCTAAGACCAACAATTTCACCTTCTAATTTTTCAAGATGTTTTTCCTTTTCATCAATTTGAAATTGTAGAGTATCAATGATCATATTCTTTTCTTCTGTACATCTCTTGAGTCTAGTAATTTCGTCATAAAGGTTATCCACATCTATAGCATCCATATAATCATCATCTTCAAATGCCATTAACAATTTATATTCATTACCTCGTTCATCTTCATCACTGTTTGATAGACCATCACTATCTTCATGAGTGTAGTAGCTTTTCTTATTTGCACTATGTTTCTTGTTCCATCTAGCAGGTTCCTTTCCTTTATCCTTATAAGGACATTTTGCAGCATAATGACCTACTCTTCCACAAGCAAAGCATTTAAAAGGTAACTTACCTCTGAACCTTCCAGAACCCCTTTGAAGATTTCTGACAAAATTTGATTCTTCTTCCTCTTCTTCTGGGACGTGGCTTGCTTCATAATAATCTCCTTTGCCTGATGCCTTGAAAGCAGCTTCTCTTATGTCTGATGGACCTCCCTTTCTCATTTCATAAGCAGTTAGAATTCCATGTAGCTGAGACATAGTAAGAATTCGTAGATTTTCCTTTTCTTCTATTGCGGATACTTTAGATTCAAACTTGGGGGACAATGATCTTAGAACCTTTTCAACCACAATAACCTCTTTTATTTCTTCACCCAAGTTTTTCATACAATTAACAACCTCATCTACCCGAAGAAAATAGTTAGCCACACTTTCATCATTATACATCTTGAGAGTCTCATACTGAATCCTGAGAGTTTGAAGTTTAGCACGCTTTACCTGTTCATCTCCTTCATATCTCGTGACAATTTTGTCCCATATCTCTTTTGCGGATTTATAGTGCATTACCTTCATGAATTCCGATGGGGATATACATCCTAATAGGGTACTGACTGCTTTCGCATTTGTTTCATACTTCTTTTTCTCGGCTGCATCTGTAGGAGCAGCTGAAGGAAAAGCGTAGCCTGTTTCTACGATGTCCCAAACTTCTGTACCAAGAGATTGAAGATAGGCAATAACTCTTACCTTCCAATAATTGAAGTTTGTCCCATCAAAAACCGGTGGTCTGATTAATGCTTCTCTCTCGTAGTTGCTCATGATGAACGATCTACCTTCAAGCGATCAAGCTTCTCTGAAGGACCTGCTCTGATACCAATTGTTGAAAATAATACTGAGAGGGGGGGGTGAATCAGTATTATCTAATTCTTTTACAAATCTTCTTTATTTGTTCTTGAATTATTTTTGCATGTCAGTACCATAAAATAATGAGCATGAACAAAGAAAACAGATAGTCACACCAAGGAACACAAGATGTAAGGTGGAAACCCAATGTGGGTGAAAACCACCTGCTGCAATATGTCTCTATCTTCTTTCAAATTAGAAACTCCTTTTACAATGGTTTTGTACTGGTGCAGTCCTTTACCAGTACGCAGGCTGCAACCTGCAGAGAGCTACAACTCTCTCTCTCGTTTTCCAGTCTCTCCTGGAAGGGAGCTACAACCCCCTACTTCTTTTCTTACAAGGACCACTTTTCATAAATTTTCAAACTGGATACACAAGCATCAAATGATCATCAAGTATAAGAAAATCACCCAGTCAACTATAGTAACCAGATCAACAATAATAGAACCAAACCCAGAACACCTTATCAACAGAAAAATACAACCAAACAAAATGTCTTAAGACAGATACGCAGTTCTTCTTTCTCTGGTCTGCGTGCGTACGCACTTCACCCTCTTCTCTCCTGCGTATACCCGTAGGGACCCTTCTGTCGCACTGCGTGTCTACGCACTGTTTCTTCAACCGTGCTGCTTACTGTTACTGCAGGTACGCACCCAGAGATACTATTACGTCGCGTACTATTGCTGCAGGTATGCGCCCAAAGATACTATCGCGCCGCGTACAGTTACTGGGCATACGCACCTGAACCTTCGTCGCTTTGCGTACCCACGCAGGTCTCCTGTTTTTGCTCTGCGTACCCACGCAGATCTCCTGTTTCTTCTCTGCGTACCCACGCAGATCTTCTGTTTCTGCTCTGCGTACCCACGCCGATCTTCTGTTTCTGCTCTGCGTACCCTCGCCGATCTTCTGTTAAACACCTGCGTACTTCTGATTGGGGCTGAATAGGCAGTCCACCAGAGTGGCACAGATGCTCAGATGCCCAGATCTGATCATGCGCTCGAGAGATCATCCTTCACAGATTCACTTTCAACTTCATATAGATCAAGCTTTTAAGACCATAACCCAATATTTCAGATCTTAAGATATTCAATTGCAAAAGATGCATAGCCAAGTGATCTCCTTTGCTTTATATAGGCAAGCTCCTCCTAAAATCATGGATCAATACCACGAGCCAAAACCATAGAAACACAAATACCGTTGGCTAGTTAAACATAAGAAACCCCACGTGTGCTTTTCTTTGCCTTGAAATGTGTGCACTGGGGTACGCACCTCCTGGACGGCTTATCTGCGTATCGGGCCGCGGTCCCTTCACGGTGTACCTGCGGGTACGCACTTTCTGAACTGATCTCCTGCGTACTTCTTAATTTTCAACATATTGAGAGCCTTGCCACGGGAGTTGCCATCAAGTACAACATCTGTAACATATAGCCATACCAGAACCATAATGCCAACATCGGTGACAAAGCATCTGCATGCCTTTAATACTGTGGTAAGCCAGTTATTATCTGTTGATATTAAAATTTCAGATGAATATAAGTGCATTGGTTTATTGTGTTCTCTACCAGATTCATGGGATAGTCTCGTTGTTGCAATAGGTAGCAATGTAATTGCCATGAATTTTAATGAAATAGTCTCATCCTTGTTGTCAAAGGAGATGAGACGAAAAAAATATGGAAAACCAGAATGGTAATGCCTTGTTTCTATGAGGATGGTCCCAGAATAGAAACAAAAATAAGTCCTTGAGTGGGAGATCTAAATCTAGAGGGAGATCTAAATCTCCAGGAAAACCTGTAAAGGTGTGTTGGAAATGCGGAAAGGAAGGGCACCACAAAAGGGACTGTGAATCTAAAGCTCCTGAGAAAGGAAAGGGATATGATGATGCTCCCTTTGCAGAGGTGAAAACCACCTCAGATGAAGGTGGGGATGTGTACTCGGCTTCTTCTTCAAGTACACATGTAGATCATGAGGCATGGTTGATTGACTCAAGTGCATCCTTTGACTTCACTCCCCATAGAGAGTGGTTCTACGAGCAAGATAAATATGATGGTGGTGATTTCTTCTTAGGGTATGTTAGGAAGGCTAGAATCGTTGGTCACAGAAGAGTCAAGTTGAAGTTGCAAGGTGGAAGGATTATAACACTTGCTACTTATGAACAGGAGCAATAGTTTTGTTAGTTCTGAAAAACAACCCATTAATACCATGCTCTAGATCATTCGTAGTAGGATCTAATGCTACCAAGAATTAGAGAAGACTAGGTCTAGGGAGATATGAACATTTTAAAAACATCAAAGTTCAAAAATATAATTAATAATTCCTAGATTTATAATTTTTTTTATGGAATCTGGGTTTATGACACCAATGGACCCTCTAATTGATTGCGTGCAATTTTGCTTCCAGAGGTCTGATAAGGGCCTCTACAATCATCCTTGTCATAGGCTCTACAACTCCTTGCTTTATGTCCAAGGTTTGTGCATGAAAAATAATGACCAAGAAATATGGTTTGATAAGCTGAGAAGGATTGTCTTGATGAAACAACTCTTTTGAAGTTGTTTTGCTTTGGAGGAGATTCAATTCTTTATTGATCTTGTATCTTATTTCACTGTTGCTTGTATAGCTTCTAGGTGTAGTATCTCTTCCAAACTCATCCTAATTTATTCCTTTGCTTCCACTGTGGTTGGGGCTTTGAAGAACATTAACATGACTTTGAAGTGTTTCCTCAATCTTATTTTATGGTGACCTAAGGCTTGAATCTTCTTTGTATGAAATATCACCCACATAACCAAGCCTTCTTTTGTCATATGGTGATATTTGACTGTTGAGAATATCATCCAACATTTGAGAACTTTTTAGTTTCTTGTTGAGTTTGTCTACTTCATTCCTTAATGACACAATTTCTGCTTCAAGCTTCTTACAATTTTCTTCTTTTTCCTTCACTGGCTAGCTTTTCACCACTTTTTTTGTTCTCTTAGCTTCTTCTAGCTGAATTTTAAAGGAGATTGACTTCTTCAAATTTTTTCTCTTACTATTTCAATTTTTGATCAACTTATACTTCTAGCTTCTCATAATCCTCAACATTTTCCTTCAACTAACTTGACAACATTTCTTCTCTCTTTTTTGCTTCCTTCGCTTGACATCTCAGGAGGACAACTTTTGTTTCGACAATGTTATGACTCTTCTCTTCAAGGATTTCCGAATTATTTTTAAGCCTTATATTTTCTTTTTTGAGCCTGATCATTTAATTTTGAGCAACCACAAATTCTGCTTCAAAACCAATGGTGTAAACTTCTTTTAGATTTGATTGACTCTTCTAATTGTCTTCATCTTCTTTAACAAATTTTATATTCATGGCTATGGATGAGACTTATTTTGGGGGTTTGGAGTCACACCTTCTTGACATTGCCATCTATGTTTCTAAGGTCCACCTTCAAGTTGTTAGGTCGTTTAAAAAAGTATTGGCTCTGGTACCAATTGTTGAAAACACTAAGAGGGAAGGTGAATCGATATTTCCTTATTTTTAACTATTTTTTATCTTTTAAAGCATTTGATGCACATAAATCATGAAACACAAATCTTTACCTAAGAAACACTTATACAAATTTTCTTTGTAAATGTTTTTTTAACTTCCTTGTACATAGCAAGAACCAACTTACAAATTTTGTAGACACCAACCTACAAGAGATTTCATTCCTATATTTATTTATCAAATATTTTAATGCCATGAAGAGAAGGGGCTCCATAAATATGTATCTCCCTAAGTTAGTTAAATGCATTAATATACCATCTTCAAATCTCCATTAATGTGATGAAAATCACAATGAGGTGTAACAATAGGTTCCAACTTGGGGACATGCAAGGTATAAGGTGCTTAAGTCAGATTGCTAGTATGGAGCAGTCATCTATTTGGGGTCAGGCTTGGAAGACTGAAGATGAGATAGGACTAAATGTCATCTGGAGAAATGATTGGCAGCGGTTTATTCAGGAGTTGAGAAGATCAAATGTCAGAATAAAGGATAGGCCAGATTCTCTTGTCTGGGCACATGCTGAAACAGGATACTACTCTCCAAAGGCTGGTTATAATTTCTTGATGAAGAATAAAGGATGGAATCCTCCTGTTTGGTGGTCAAAACCTTTGTTTAAGTTAAAATGCCCAAAAAAATCTAGAATTTTTTTCTGGTGCGCCTTAAATCATAGGATTCCTACCTGGGAAGTTCTTCAAGCTCGCTTCAAACAGGGCCCTGGAAGATGCCCTTTGTGTTTCGCGGATGAAGAAACCATTGATCATCTTTTTCTGCTATGTCCGTTCACAAAACAGATTTGGCTAGAAGCAGAAAGGCTCCTAAATGTAAAACTACGATGGGAAGGGGTCAGTATGAATGCAGCTTGGGAATTCTGGTGGAACCATTTTCAGGGGAGGAATTTGAGAAATTTGCCCCCCATCATCTGCTGGGGTGTTTGGCTTGCAAGAAATCGCAGTATTTTCAGAGAAAAGTTGACTCCGGTGGCAGCAGTGGCCATTCAAAGTACCGCCATTCTCGACAGCATTCCTTTGGACGAGGAACATGCCAATCATAAACAGAGGAAAGAACCCAATATTCGGGATGGGATTCCGTGGGCTTTTTTTGACGGTGCCGCACAAAACAATATCACGGGTGCTGGGATATGCATTCACATAAATAACTCACACTCTCTCAAGGCTTCAGTAGGAGTTGGAATGGGCTCAAATAACTTCGCTGAGCTCTCTGCTTTAAAACTACTGCTCTGTTGGCTCATCCAAAAAAACATCCTCACTATTCAGATTTATGGAGACTCTTTGAATGTTATAAACTGGGTTATTGGGAAATTCAGATGCCAGAATTATATGTTGTTGCCTCTTTTAGAAGAAATTCAATCCTTAAAGCAGCAGTTTAATGTTTTTTCCATTGAACATATATACAGGGAATTCAATGAGGTTGCAGATGGGATTTCTAAGGCAGGTCTACAACAAAATTTGGGCTCGTGGAGAATAACAGAACAGATCCAGGATCAGATCCGTGTGTCGGATCACCCTCCATATGCATAGTGTTTCTCTTTTTTTGCTATATGCACTAGATGTTCTGTCTTTCATAGGAAATCTGGTGGCATATGTTTTTAATATGTTGTTACTGTTCACCTTTCATATACTATGATGCTCTGGTTTTTTAGAGCGGACTGTGGATATTAATATCGGTATGGGATCAGCTGGGTCGTTTTCCTCTTGAAAGGAGGCCCAGCTGGATTTCGGACTTCTGATCATGTTTTTCCTTCTGGGTACAGCTGTATAGGCCGAGAGCAAGTGCTCTTTTTTGAGCAGCACGGTATAGGGGTACTGATGACCCTCATTAGAGGAGGATGGCCTTTTATTAGGCAGACCATTTCAGAATGTTAACTCATCTGCTTGTAACTTTTTTACTCCTTATAAAAAAGTTCGCTTTTTTCCTTGGAAAAAAAAACTTGGGGACATGCACTCTTCTTAGGAGTGCATGAGAACCCCAAAAATCTTTGGCCAATCCTATCAATAAAAAAGGAAGAGGAGAGGCCATATACTGAGATGGATACAAATTAATATCCACAAACACTACATATTTTTTTTCTTAACTTTAATAAAAGTTCAATGTTCAACTTCATCAATGTTTAGAACATACGCGAAAGTAAACTATTGTTGACATGTGTTGACTTTATGCATCCTACACTACTATAACCTAGGATGAAGCAAGAGGTCAAGTGAAATCCAATAGCCAATGCAACCTTCTAGGCATCTCCTCAAGACTATGGTCTCTACCATTATGTTCAATAATCATCCAAATCAAGGCTACATCAAAAGTGAAATGAATGCATGTTCGAAGGTCTAGTTCATCATGGATAGAAATTGAAATTACATAACATACATACATTGAAATTGAAATATGAAAGTATGTTCTAGCACATGCTAATTCAATCCAAATTTCAAAAAGGTTTAAAAATGCACATGATAGCCCATCATCAACTTCCATACTATCAAATATGTGCTTCTCCAAAGGAAAATATGCAATAAAAACATCATCAACACCCTCAAGCAAAGAGGATGTTGGTTACGCTAACAAGATTTTTTTTCTACCAAGCATAATTGTTGGCCAAATTTGTTTGCATAAACTAGGGAATTAATTTGTCAATCCAGGAGTCTATAAACTTGTGAGATGCCATGCACTATATGTGTAGGCTTAGATCTAGTCTCACGTTAAGAAATGGAAATTTATTATTTACCCTAAAGATCAGAGCTAAGTTGCTTAAGTTAATTAGTAGGAAATTTAGTAATTTAAATTCCAAAATTAATAAAATCAAGAAATCATGGAACACGACTATGATTTAACATCCCAAACACCTGAAAGAAACTAATCACTTTTCTTGAAACTAATAGCACACTTCTTGAAAGTAAAAGTACACTTCTTACTTAAAATATTTCGGAAGGTCAAGCATGCACTAGTGTCTCACAAGTTGTAGTTTCTTTGGATTCAAAGGTCGACAATGGTTGGCTCTTGATTCTTGTACTTATCTATTACTTTTGATTTCAAGTATTAAATTAAAAAGAAATATTCATAGATAGAAAGAATGTTTGAGTAAGTCTAGTTTGGTGGACTTTGCATGTACTAGGGCCTTTTCCAAATGGATGGAAACTCCTAATACTTTACCTAACCCATAAATAAGCTTGTTTCTCAAGACAATCACTAATTTATGGAAAACAAGACTTACAATTCTTTGATACAAGACTATTTCGATAAACTATGTATGCATTAAGGCCTTTCCCAATGGGTGGACACTCCTAATCTTTTACATAGTTTATCAATAAGCTTGCTTTCAAGAGAATTGGTTAATATATGATAAAATGACTTGATTTGTTCAAGAATAATAGTAAAGCTATGGTATCTAATAAATCAATGAGGTTGATAACTTAAAATAGAGGACTATGGACAAGAAAAAGCATATATGAACAAGATATTGAAATTTCACAAAGTAAAGCTTTCTTGCATAAATAGGTATAACATAAGAGAAAAACTCATGAAAATATGTACCAACATCTACAATTATGGACAATAATAAAAAAGAAGTGCGCATACTAAGACAATGGGGGTCGTACATGCCTTAGTTTGCACAATGAAAGCTATCAGCTAATGAAAATTCACAAGGACTGCATATATTACTGATAATGAAACTTAAATTAGAGCTAAAATAATGAATTTTTTGAAGATTAAAGTCACAACACAAATCTAAAAGTTTGAAGTCAAAAAAATATTTGGCATGCTTCAGTAGCTTTGCTTTTATACACAATGTGAAAGAAAGTACTAAAAAATCTCTTTGTAGCTAACAAGAGACTAATTTGAGCCTTCTTCTAAATAAAATTCAACTCCCTCCATGGCCAAAATCATGGGAAAATCATGTTTTAGAAGCTTTGAGCAAATTTCTCCACAAAATCTATTTTTTAGTAGGTAGAGTGGGCATCTTGACTGTGCCTCTGTGTGTAGTTTTTTAGAAAAACAAGGGGAAGTCACCATCTTGGGATCATGGGTGAAAAAACCCATGTCCCCATTTTACCTAGCTAGCTTGAAAATATGAAAACAAATGGTTATTTATGAAAAATGGTATTTTTTAGTAAGTATATGGTAAAGTAGATTTACAATGCACACAATTTTCATGAAATTTTAAAAATTTATAAATTAACAACAAAATACCGTAGGAAGTAGTTTATTAGTCAAACTAAGTTCAAAATGTAACAAAAGTGGCATGGAATCGGTTTATTAAAGTCAAAATATGGTATCTTATCGGAGAAAAAATATCGCCCAAAAAAAGGACTAACAATAATGATGTAGGGAATGAAGCTTTAGATTTGGAAATAAGTTTCCACCACAATTTCATAGTTGGAAATGACTACTACAAAATTTGCATTCAATATCTTGTTATCCCAAATAATTTATAGCACCAAAAACACACTTTTCATCTAAAAAATGACAAGTAAATTCAAACAAATCTAGAGAAATAGATGGTTGAAAATTTTCAGCGATTATGTTATCGAATTTCTAAAAATATTCTAAACTATGTATGTTAGAAATGCATTAAAATTTTTCGAATAATCATTGTCAAAAACATGGTTCAAATGCTCAAATAAATCTAAAAGTATGCATGAGAAAAAAAAAAGGCTGCAATTTTTTTTGTTTTACCCCCTCATTTTCAACAAACTCATCCACAACATAAAGTTGTTTAAAGGCCCCAAAATTTGCACCATTAAATTTGAAATTTTTACTACTAATATCATAGGTAGGGTGTCCATAAAAATGTCAAGAATGCAAATTTCCACTATGATTGCTAACAGGAAAAAGTTGATCTACTTGGTTGCTTTTAAACAAATTTAAACAATATTTTCTTCCAAGGGTTTGTATTTTAAATTGATTTGCTCAAAACCATAAGAAAATACTTCATCAAAATTAGAATCTTGAGAAGTATCAAAACTTACCAAGCTCCGGTATTCTTGAGCAAATGAAGTAGATGGTTAATCACAACAATGTCCTCCTTATATAGATTTTTACTGGAAACATGAGCAACTTCTTCATGTGCATCTTCCATAGGTGATGAGGGGAGTGTTTCAAAAACAATGTGTTTTTCACTCGCAGTGGTCCTAAGAGTTTAAAAAACCTTCTCATAATTGTCTTCTTCATAATGAGCATCCCGATGCTTGAAAAATACTTTAATAAAATCTTCAAGTAGAGAAATTTCTTTCTTTCCAAGATTTTCATACCATTCTAATGCATCATCTTCAACTATACATGCAAAAGTTATTATCATAACATATGTTAATCAAGGTTGTCATTGATGTCAATATGGAATTATTGGGATGGAAAATATTCTTATGATGCATAATATGATGATGTCCTTTCTCATGATGACAAGTCCCTCTTGTTTGATAAGGATGCCATTAATGAAGATGTCAAGCTATTAGTTATGCCATTATGATGTCAAGCCACTACGAACATGTCTTGTCCTAGATGCTTGAACTAACCATGAAGACACCATAACCTCATGTATCATTTTTCTTGATGAATAAGCTCTAGAAATCATGATGATGTTCTTACCCTTTATGAAGAAGCCTAGAACTTGGATGATGTCCTTACCCTTGATATTGAAGGACTATACATGAATAACCACACTTGATGATGTCATATGTGATGGCACTTGATGAAGGTCTTGATGACATGGAAAATAATTGGAGACATGACATGAAGGACTTGGAAATCTCCTAATGGAAAATTAATAAATGTTGCACTATGATTGGTGACATATCACTGCACTAATATTTGATACATGATGCTACACTATCATGATGACATGAATGTTAAATAAACTATCATGATGACATGAATGTTAAATACACTATCATAATGTCGGATACACTATCATGGTGACATGGATGACATACATGATGACAAAGCACTTGGCGACACACTAATAACCTTCTTGTTGTCATAATCATCAAGCCCTAATGACCTATTGTTGTCGTAACCATATTCTGCACTAAAGATTTCAAGGACAATCACAAAGAAAAATATTTTTTTACATCTTGAAGGCATAATTCCAGAATGAGACCTATACCATCTTGTAGAGTATGTTTCTACCTTTTTAATGAGCCCTTACTTTCCCTCAAACTCTCGGTGGTTGAGGAGATAATGAATATTTAAGGTCGAATAATTTATTTCATAGCCTATCCGACCTAAAAAAAACAGTCATTCAAGATGGCCTGCTCCCAGAAGACGTGTCCTTTCATTTCATAGTCGGATTCATATAAATAGAAGCTCGAACTATCATTTTTACTCATTGATTTTCAGTGTAGATTTCAGAGATAAGGCACAGAGAGGCACAGAAGAATAGAGGCCGAGGAGAACAAAAGAGATTTTTGTTTGGGCTAATTTTTGGGTTATCTTTTCAGCTCATACTATAGGACAATCACCTTGGAGACCAATAAAAAGCTCAAACTAAGTCTTGGATCTGTGAAACAGTGGACAACAACCTGTGATACTTCGAAACTGTGGACAAGCCTTTTGTGGTAAGGTCGAAACAATGATTACTACCTTCAAGCTTGGACTTGGTGCAAACTTTTTGACAGAGAACAGTCAGAAGTTTTGGAGACCTCGGACTTATGGCTCCTATGGAAAAATTTCGGATTTGTAGCATTGAAATATCGAATTTGTGACCTGTGGCACTGCAACTTTAGACCTATTGAACTTTCACACCCGTGGCACTGAATCCTCAGACTTGTGACAATATTTTTAGACTTGTGACATCTATTTCAGATTTGTTTTGGATATGTAAAAACTTGTGAAGAAAACCTCTAGCAGTTTTTGACCTCACTACAACTCGATCCTGTAGCAACATTGAATTGCAGGTGTGGACAATCATCTAGGAGAGCTCAGTACCAATGGAGGTATAGTAAACTTGAAGGGTTACATATTTGTGATAAGGTCTAGCCTTAAGTTCAAACTTGTATCAGTCACTTGTGGAAGGATAGTAGCTACAGTCAAGTATTTGAAGCATTAAGAAACCTTGGACAATCATATTTTTGAAGCATCAATCAAGGAGCTTGTGGAGAGATATCTTGTTTAGGAAAGGGTTATTGAAGACACCCTTGAAAAATTCTTGGAACAAACCTAGTGTAGCATAGTGAAGAATCTTGAAGACATCTTGAAGTACCTTGAATAATCTTGAAGATTTGTGGAGATCATTGAAGACTATGATATCATCATGAGGTGACTTGGATAAATTGTTTTGGGTACTATGAATAGTAGTGGTGACACCTTCTAAGAAAACAAGGTTGTCATTGATGACATAACGTGGAGCCTACGGTGAAGACAAAGATAGGCAGGGTTCATTGAAGTAGACATTGGGAGCCATGAAGTACAACCAAAGATACATTGATAAAGTGAAGATATTGGGTTGGATATCTTGGGGTTGGTGCCTTGGAAAGTCCAAGTTGGTTCTTGGCAAATATAAGATTGGTGTCCTTGGAGTTGGTGCTCCTAAACCAAGGTTGGTGCCTTCGATAAGATAGGGTTGGATCCCTAAAGGATCGGAGTCCTCAAGAAACCAGATTGGAGTTTGTACCAGAGAAGGGTTGTTTCCCTAGGGGCTGGAGCCTCTAAACACAAGGTCGGTGCCTTGAGAAGATAGGGTTGGTGCCCTAGAGGCCGGAGCCTCACAAAAGTCCAATTTGGTGCTTGGCAACAGGTTGGAGCCTGGGAGATTGAAGATTAGTGTCTTCATCTAGGGTTGGAGGCTTACATATATTGTACTTGGTTTATTGTAAAGAAGAAATTAATAAAATAATTTATTCTTATTGTTCATTTTTGTTCTAAATATAAGTGATCTAACTGATAGAAATAACAATTGAAAAGAAATGTTGATTCACACCCCCCCCCCAGTATTTCCAACAAGATCCTCATGAAAAATATGAAAATATGCCATAATCTCAATACATGATGTAATATGAAACAAAATTGAATCACAATACACAAGAAATAATCAAGAAAATTTGGAGCATAACCTTCTTTTGGAATCTAAAAATGTCTAAGAAATCAAAAGGAGCATAAAAATCAACCAATCATGGAGCTAATATAATGGCTCCTCACTTTTAAATCTTCGAATCTGAAAATGAAGTCTACAAATAAATATCTTCATACCTCATACAAAGAAAAGTGGAGCCACCAAGATGAATCTTCAACTCCTTCACAATATTGTTTACTACACCATACAAGTAATAAGGTCAAAATTTCCAAGGAACGAGGACTTTGTTCCTCTAATGAAATTGGTTAAGATGAGAATATGATCTTCAAATATACATGATCATCAAAGAATATTTCAATCTACAAATGTCTCCAGGAAAATGGATGTTATTTGTAGCAATGATGCCAAAATGTTACAATGAAATTTAGTATCCCCAATGTGAAATCCTAAGCATCAAGGAGCCAATTTCGTGCAATTCAGTAAGGCTACCCATTATCACCTTAATAGTTATTCTTCTCACTTTTGGTTGTCTCTTCTCCAACTTAAGGGGAAATTTTGAAGGATAGGATTGCTAAGGCAATAGAGTAGAGGCACTAGGTGATATATTGAAGAGTAAGCCAAAGAAAATAAATGGTTGTAGTATAGATAGATAAGTGAGTGATATGAGAAAAAAATATGAAGGAGAATCTCAAGACTAGTGCCAATCCAATTATGGGTTGAACATAGTAAAAAATAGTATGAATCCAAGAGGGAAAGTGCTTCAATATGTAAGGTTAATAAGGGTTGTTATGCATGTTACATATCAATTATAGCTTGCCAAAATTTAAGCAAAAAACTAACCTTATAGTGCTAAGATTACTACTCTAAAACAATTATGAAGGTGATGTTATATTGTTTCAAGCATTAACCTAGTTTGTTAGATGCAAGTTTTCTTTTCTATGTGGTTCACGGTCCTCAAGGAGTAGTGATAGCTACATCCACTGAATAATTTTACCAAGAATATCTACCTAAAAGGATCACTTTCTGTTGGTTCTGTTACCCCTGAGACGTAGTGCTGCCATTTTTGAAGGTTGAAGGAAGGACCCGGTCTGCTTTTTTGTCCTTAAAGAGGGTCCCACACAGACCATTACCCCACTTTCTCACTTACTCCGCTCGCATTTTGCTCTGCTCATTTCCTAACCTAACCCTCGCATCCCAATAAAACCCTCTTTCTCCTTAGCCTTAAGCAAATTAACGCAAAACCTCACCTTTTTTCCATGCGCGCCATCTTTACATTTCCCGAGGACACCCCGTACCTCCACGTCCTCCGCCGTTGATCTTTCCCTGCTGATCTGACGACCTGCATTCACTCGATCACTGAAACATGCCCAATCTTTCCCCACCGTTAGATCACCCCCGCAAGATCTAACGGCTCTCACTCATATCGCATGGACAACTAGCGCGAACAGTACCCACCCGATGAGGGCGATTTCTCTCTCTCCTCTGCCGCTACGTGTCGTCCATTCAATGGAATTAGGAAAGTTCTGACATTTACCACCCAATGCCCTTCCGATAAACACCATAACCGCCTGAGCCAAACCACCTCCAGGTGTTATCGTCTGCGCACCTCCTTCACCTGATAACCATCCGATCTGCTCACCTAAGATCTAACAGCCCAGACATTTTCCTCTCTGAATGTGACCTCAAACCTCCTACACACAATCTCCACCATGCATTCCCCTCGATTGGATGGCCTGCATTCATGACCGCTCCCGATCATCCCCCACCTCTCTGTCACTTCTCTATCCATTTGATTCGACATGTCCATCCACCCATGCACTCCATACTCCACTCCCTATCTGTTACCCGAAGGAGAAGATGGTCGGCTCTGTCAGCCTAGGGACAATCTGGCTACTGAACAAATTTAACAGAAAGCATGGCCAAAGAAAGAAGGACACAACATGACTCAGCAAACAAAATTGAACAGTCATGGAGCTCCACTGCCATAATCCATCCAACCACCTAACAGGGCAGCACAATACCAGAATTAATTAATGTTTTCGTGATGGAAAGGAAATTGCATCCTAGAACGCAACCAAATAGTTAATGAGAGTAGGTGGTCTATTAAGACATATCCAGCCCTAAACGGCTAAAGATCATTGCAAAAATAAACTACAAATAGCCGAAAGCAAGATGTAATCAGGGTTGTTGTTGTTCGGTTCAACTCCTGGAGACTGTAGATACTCTGTTCCTTGCAATGTCTCATCTTCATTTTCAGTAATACCAGCTCCTTTTGTTGTTATATGTTCAATGTCCATTTCCTCTCTGTTCTAAACTTGCATCTGGATAGGCTTATTCATGCTTTCTCCTATGTTGCATGCTAGATAACTGTCATCTTATCCCTGCATTAGTGAATTGGATTGGCTATTGAATAGGTCATTTGTGTTTCTTTTGTATCTAACACTAGATAATTTTCATCTTATCTCTGCTTAGATAAATTAGAGTTGCAAGCTTCATTCATTGGTTGTAGTTGGCCATCATATGTTATGTATGCATCTGTTGGTGTGGTTAGTATTCTTCATTCATTCACTTAATCTGCAAACTATTGAGCATTAGTGGTCTAAAGCCTTGTAAGCTGAGGGTTTTCATGCATGTATGGAGTGAAACAGAGTTGAAGTGGTTATCTGGCTTTAACCCAACCATCATCCATTCTAATAGTTCCTAGAACAATATTGAAGATTATATGTTACCAGGCATCTCCTAGCTACAACCTAGGAGAGTTTCCTAGAGAGCTAACATAATTGGCGTCATTGCTGGGGAGAGGAGATTGAAGTTCGGCTTCCCTGGGAGACGACACAGATCTAGCTTTGATGATAGACAAATTCTGGACACATTTTTGGTTGTAATCATCTATCTGGCGACTCTACTAGAGGCCGAACCTCTTGGTGACTCCACATCATAGTCCTGGCTCAGTTTGTGAGGCATACTCAGAGAAATCCTCAGAAGTCACCAGCTGACCCAGTACCTAACCCTGAAAAGATCATCAAAGAAAGAAAGATATCACAAAAAGGAGCATCAGGATCAGGTAAACCTAAACTATCCTCTATACCTCTGCAAGAAAGGCTAGTAATAGAACAAATACATGTTGAGAGTATAGCCTCTAACACTAGCAATGAAGAAAAAATTTCAAAGGTTCATAAAGCTCCTTATTCGTTAGGTTCTCCTCTTGCTTTAAGCTCAAAGGAAACCTCACCTCCTATCCCTCATACTCCTTTAGTCCTGTCAGTCACTCCTCAGCTCTTTATCACTCAAACTGCCAATACTCTTCAATCCACCATAGCCATGGCAGGTCCACAAGCACTCACCAAAATGGAAAGAATCATCGCTGCTAGGTATGGACCTCTAGTACTACCCACCCCTTTGAATGCAATGCCTACTAGAGAATATAAAAAATACATGCCTAAGTTCACTGGGACTGAAGGAGTTACAACTAAAGAACATCTTGAGTCCTTTTATAGTTACGTTGATAATCTAGACATCAGTGAAGATGGCGTTTGGATGAGAGTATTTTTCCAAATCCTAGATGGAGAGGCTAGAAAATGGTTTAGAGAATTGACCCCTAGATCTATAACTGATATTGAGGCCTTGGATGATGTATTCCTAAAGCATTGGGGGGATAAGAAAGATCTGCTCTACTATCATACTGAGTTTGGGAACCTGAAAAGGGAAAATGGGGAGTCACTTTCTGATTTCAATAAAAGGTTTAACTGCATGTACAACAAGATACTAGCTGAAGTGAAACCCACTCCTACCTCTACTAAGCTCACCTATGCTAATGCCTTCGATTCTGATTTATGTCTACTATTGAGGGAGAGATGATGTGCTTCTTTGGATGAAATGTAGGATTTTGCCTTGGAGGTAGAGTCCAACATCATAGCTGCAGAGAAACTCAAGGGACATGTTTACCGAAGGAGAGAGAGAGGTGAGTCTTCCTCATCTTCATACCCCAAGATCGATAAGATGACCAAGATGATAGAGTCACTAGCCTCTGAAATCTCCAAATTACAAGTGGAGTAGCACCCTGTAAAGGGAATAATTTCTAATACATTTCCCCCTAGGAATCCGAATCCATATAGAAGAGCAAATGAGCAGTTACAGATCATGCAAAGGGGCAAAGAAGCCAAGGAAGACCAAAGAGTGAAGCCCCCTTTCCAGAATGTAGTCATGGAGGAGGAGCAGTCTAAAGAAGATGATGAGATCCATTGTATGGAAGGCAAAGGCAGTGCTTCCTTTTTGACCTTGGTTGCCTATGAAGAGTCGTTACTCAAGGACCAAACCAGCCAAGAGTGGGATGGTGGGGCTGTTCTGCAAACCGAAGATCAGCAAAGATATAATCTGAGGTCGAAGATGAACAATGCCAAGGAAACCCCTATTCAAAGAGTTGTTGTTCCTGCAATACAACAAGCTAACAAGCAAAAACGACCAGCATTGATCCCATCATTCTCAAAGCTCTAGCTCAAGAGGTGAGAGGCCCTAACAAGTCCCTTGCTCCCTTTAGTTTTGAATCAGAAATCCAGAAGCTGAAAATATCTATACCTCTAGTTGAACTAGTGAAGAATGAAGCCTTTAAGAGACCCATCCTTGAGTCCCTTGAGCTTAAGGCCACACAAGCATCAAACGACTATGAATTTACAAGATAAAAAACTTGCGATTGTTCTTAGCCCAATCACTGAACCTCCTTATGACAATTCCCCATCATTTTATGTCTCCTTGACTATTCACGACAAAATCCTTCACAACTATTTGTTGGACATAGGTGCTAGCCATAATCTAATGCCCAAGGCCGTCATGGATGAGTTAGGTCTTGACATCACTAGGCCTTATCATGATTTGTTTTCTTTTGTTTCGAGAAAGGTGAAATGTTTGGGGTTAATCAAAGACCTAGCCATCACCTTGGCTCAATACCCATGAAGAGCATGATGATGGATATAGTAGTAGCAGATGTTCCCCCTAAGTTTGGCATGCTTCTTTCCAAGGGATGGATTAAAATATTGGGTGGAACGTTACAAAATGATCTGTCCTATGCTATTGTCCCAGTTTTTGGAGGTGAAAGTAGGAGATTATACAGGGAAGCTCAGTTAGCTTATATCATCAGTGATGAGAAGAATCCCGCCAATCACCCCATCTATGCTGTTGACACTGATTTTTGAGCTTGTATCCTTCAAATTGAAGAATCTTAGTTGGCCTCCATGTAGCTCAGGAAACTAGGTTGTCAGATCACAGAAGAAGAAGGCCCACAAAATCGGGACATGTTCTTTGATGGAGCTTTCTCTAGGAAAGCTACAGGAGTAGGTGTAGTTCTGGTATCTCCCACATAAGAATGCATAAATTTATCTTTCAAGCTAACTTTTCAATTCACAAATAATATAGCAGAATATGAGGCTTTGATCTTAGGCTTGAACGCGGCTAAAGAAATGGGCATCAAGCATCTGAAGGTGTTTGGAGATGTAGACCTTATTATTCAATAGGTGAATAAGACATTCCAGGCGAGGCATCCCAGGCTGAAAACATACAGAGATGAGGTATGGAAGATCAAGGATTCGTTCAATAGATTTAGTATTTCATACATCCCTAGGCTAAGAATAAACTTGTTGATTCCCTTGTTGTGTCTGCTAGTATGTTTGTTCCTCCTTTACCCCTAGACTGACTTATGAAATCCAAATAAAATACAGACTGTCATTACCTAATAATGTCAAGTATTGGAAAGTCCTTGAAGATGATGATGAAGTCAATAGGTTTATACAAGTCATTGATGAATTCTCTGAAATGCAAATTGATCAAGAGAATGAGGCCATGGAGGAATGCCATCAATCTCAGCTGAGAAACAAAATTGGTCGAGACAACATTGTACAACTGCCTAGTAACCATATACCCAAAGGGCTGGTGCCTTTAGAGAAGTTATTTGATCATAATGATGTACCTTATAAGCCTGCCTAGAAAGAGAATGAGTCTGCAGTCCATAGACACAATATAGGGAGTCCAGATCATCCAAAGTACATAAACATGTCCACCCACTTGTCCGCTACCCAAAGTTCTGAATATTGCACCCTAATGAAGCAATTTTCTAATGTCTTTGCCTGGAAATACAGTGACCTTAAGACTTATGACAAAAACATCATCCAGCATAAGATTCCATTGGAGAAAGACACCATCCCTTTTAAGCAGAAGCTAAGACCTATCAGCCCTCTATTACTACCTCTGATTGAAAAAGAGATTAAGAAACTGTTGGCTGCCAAGACCATAGTCCCCCTAAGGTATTCAAAATGGATAGCTAACTTGGTGGTAGTAAGAAATAAAAATGGAGAAATCGAGCTTTGTGTTGACTTCATAAATCTGAACAAGTGCTCTAAGAAAGACAACTACCCCCTACCCAAGATGGAACACTTGCTACAAAAAGTCTCAGCGGCTAGAGTCATGTCTTTCTTAGACGATTTCTCAAGTTACAATCAGGTTGTTGTACACCCAGAGGATCAAGGGAAGACTGCCTTCACTACTCCTTGGGGCACTTTCATGTACTCCAAGATGCCTTTTAGACTGATGAATGTTGGGGCTACTTTTCAGAGGGCCATGGACATAGCCTTTGTGGGAGAGAAGGACAAGTTTGTCCTTATTTACCTTGATGACATAACAGTCTTTTCCAGCAGTCACATGGAACACTTGTAGCATTTGAAGAAGGTGTTTCTGAAGTGCAGAAGGCTTGGAATCTAAATAAATCCCAAGAAGTCACAGTTGGCTCTAGAAGAAGGCAAAATTTTAGGACACAGTTTGTGCTGCAGGTGTCAACATTGATCTAGAAAGGGTTCAAGCAATACAGACATTGTCTATCCCAAGGTCAAAAAAGGACATTCAATATTTTATGGGTAAGATTAACTTTGTGAGGAGGTTTATTCCAAATTTTGCAGAACTAGTAAGGCACATCACCTCCATGCTAAAGAAGGGGTCGGAGATAAAATGGATAGAGGCTGCAAGAAAATATTTCGAAGCCATCAAAAGAGTTATCATGGAGGCTCCCACCTTGGTTAGCCCAGAGTACACCAAAGAGTTTTATATTTTCTCTTTCGCTTCTTATGATACACTTGCAACGGTCTTGTTATAGAAAAATGATGAAGGTATAGAACACCCAGTGGCCTTCTTCAGCAAAACATTGAGGGATGCTGAATTAAAGTATGACCTCATTGAAAAATAGGCTTATGCCCTCATAAAGTCTCTGAAAGCATTCCGAATCTACATTCTACAATCAAAGGTAGTCGCCTATGTACCTTCAGCTTCAGTAAAGGATGTCCTAACACAGCCAGAAGTTGATGAAATAAGGGCCAAGTGGATTGCAAAACTCATAGAATTCAGCATAGAAGTAAAACCCACCAAGCTTGTCAAAGGCCAAGGCCTGGCTCAGCTTATGGTTGAGGAAAATTGCAGTCTGCTAGACATAAAGTGCATAGTTGCGGATCCAGATGTTGAACAGGCAGAGGAAGCAATAGAAGAGCAAGGGAAGAACCAGTCATTGGCTGAGAATCTGGCTACTTGTGAGTGGTATTCCAGTATATCTCATTTCTTGTTGAAGCTCGAAGTCCCTCCAGGGCTTATTTCAAGTTAGGCTAGGACCATCAAGCTCAAAGTTGCCAAGTTTTGTATTAATAAGAACCTGCTTTATTGGAGGGACCCATCTGGAATCCTCTTGAGATGTCTAGACAAAGAACAATCTATCGAGGTCATGCACCAGTTTCATTCCAGCATCTGTGGAGGGCATCATTACTGGAAAACCATAGCCCACAAGATCCTAAGGGCTGGGTATTATTGGCCTACTCTATTCTCTGATGTATTTTCATTTGTGAAGTCTTGTGACAAATGCTATAGGTTTGCAGGAAGAAAACAACTGAAATCTTTGCCCCTGAAGCCAATACACACCAATGGTCCCTTTTAGTAGTGGGGTTTAGATTTCATAGGGGAGATTAATCCACATTCCAGTGGCCAGCATAGGTGGATTTTGGTGACCACTGACTATTTTACCAAATGGATTGAATCCATCCCCACTAAGAAAGCTAATCACTAGGTTGTCATGAAGTTCTTAACTGAGAATATTTTCACTAGATTTGGATGCCTAACCAAACTGGTTACTGATAATGCAACAGCTTTCAAAGCAAAGGAATTGGTGGATATGTGTGAATCAATGGGCACTCTACCTCATATTATCCTCAAGGAAATGGCTTAGCAGAATCATCCAATAAAAGCTTGGTAAGGATAATAAAAAACTGTCAGAAGACAACAAACGAAACTAGGATTCCAGGTTGAAGTTTACACTATGGGATGACAGAGTTACCACTAAGAAATCCATAGGGAACTGCCCATTCAAGCTGGTGTATGGTACTGATGCTATTTTTCCAATCCAATTGACCCTCCCTGTGGCCAAATTCTTGCAAGAAGAGCAGGATGAGAAAAGTGGCGTGGCAAGAAGAATGAGTGACTTAGTTGAAGTTCACCATATCATAGATCAAGTGATTGAGAAATCAGTAATGCATCAAAAGAATATCAAGGAGGTCTTTGATAAAAAAGCAAATATGGATAGTTTTCAGATTGGTGACTGGGTTCTCAAATGGGATGCATTGAAGGAAAAGAAGGGAAACCATGGTAAATTTGATGCCTTATGGACAAGACCGTTTATCATTTCTCGAGCTCAGATGAAAAACACTTTCACTCTGCAAAATTTAGAGGGAGAAGATGTTTTTGATGGCCCAGTCAATGGGCAGTTTTTGAAACTTTATTTTGTTTAAGGCTTTAAAGCCTTGGTATTGTAAATATGTTTTTCAGTTTTATTTCAGACTAGTTAGACTCCATGCCCAATGGAACACTATGTAGTAGATTTAATCTTGTTGTTTACTGGAAAGATAGTGGTCTACAGTTATTGAAACCTCACAGGTAGGATTTCATCTAGCCCTGAGATGCAGCGCTGCCATTTTTTAAGGTTGAAGGAAGGACTCGATTTGCTTTGCTGTCCTTAAAGAGGGTCCCACACAAACCATTACCCCACTTTCTCACTTACTCCGCTCACATTTTGCTCTGCTTGTTTCCTAACCTAACCCTCACATCCCAACGAAACCCTTTTTCTCCTTAGCCTTAAGCAAATTAACGCAAAACCTCACCTTTCCGCCATGTGCGCCATCCACACATTTCCCGAGGACACCCCGTACCTCCACATCCTCCGCCATTGATCTTTCCCCGCCGATCTGACGGCCCACATTTCACCCGATCACTGAAACGTGCCTGATCTTTCCCCACCGTTAGATCACCCCCACTAGATCTAACAGCTCTCACTCATATCGCACAGACAACTAGCGCGAAAAGTACCCGCCCGATGAGGGCGGTTTCTCTCTCTCCTTCGCCGCTACGTGTCGTCCATTCAATGGAATCGTGCAAGTTCTGACATTTACCACTTACCGCCTGATGCCCTTCCGATAAAACCCATAACCGCCCGAGCCAAACCACCTCCAGGTGTTATCGTCCGCGCACCTCCTTCACTCGATAACCATCCAATTTGCTCACCTAAGATCTAACGGCCTTGACATTTTCCTCTCCAACCGTGACCTCAAACCTCCTATGCACAATCTCCACTGTGCATTCCCCTCGATCAGATAGCCTACATTCATGACCGTTCTCGATCATCCCCCACCTCTCTGTCACTTCTCTATCTGTTTGATTCGACATGTCCATCCACCCATGCACTCCATACTCCACTCCCTATCTATTACCCGAAGGAGAATATGGTCGGCTCTGTCAGCATGGGGACAATCTGATTGCTGAACCAAATTAACAGAAAGCATGGCCGAAGAAAGAAGTACATAGCACAACTCAGCAAACAAAATTAAACAGTCATGGAGCTCCATTGCCATAATCCATCCAACCACTTAACAGGGCAACATAGTACCAGAATTAATTAATGTTTTCGTGATGGAAAGGAAATTGCGTCCTAGAACACAACCAGATAGTTAATGACAGTAGGTGGTCGATTAAGACATCTCCAATCCTAAATGTCTAAAGATCATTGTAAAAATACACTATAAATAGCCGAAAGAAAGATGTAATCAAGGTTGTTGTTGTTCTGTTCAACTCCTCGAGACTGTAGATATTATGTTCCTTGCAACGTCTCATCTTCATTTTCAGTGATACTAGCTTCTTTTGTTGTTATATGTTCAATGTCCATTTCCTCTTTGTTCTAAACTTACATATGGATAGGTTTATTCATGTTTTTTCCTGTGTCCCATGCTAGATAACTGTCATCTTATCCCTGCATTGGTGAATTGGATTGGCTATTGAATAGGTCATCTGTTTTATTCTATATCTAACGCTAGATAATTGTCATCTTATCTCTACTTAGATAAATTAGAGTTGCAAGCTTCATTCACTGGCTGTAGTTGGCCATCATATGTTATGTATGCATTTGTTGGTGTGGTTAGTATTCTACTTCATTCACTTAATCTGTAAACTATTGAGCATTAGTGGCCTAAAGCCTTATAGGCTAAGGGTGTTCATGCATGTACGGAGTGAAACAAAGTTGAAGTGGTTATCTGGCTTGAACCCAACCATCATCCATTCCAATAGTTCCTAGAACAATATTGAAGATTATATGTTACCAGGCATCTCCGAGCTACAACCTAGGAGAGTTTCCTGGAGAGAATTGAACTCGTGACTTCTCAATAGCAGATGTGCTTTACTAATGGGGACTCGACCAATTGAGCTAACCCTTGCAATTATTTGTTAGATGCAAGCTTAATACAACAACACTAAAAATGCGAGGGATTAATTCCTCACATGAAATCATGCAAATGACATATGGTTCATTACAAGGCCTTCGTAAAATCCTACAAGGGTCTCCTACGATAAATAAACAACATATGAGAGAAAACATTAAAAAACCTCATATTAGATAGATGTTATACACCCAATCTTCCATAATGTTTCCAATGGGATGTACAATGAAACTAAAGGGAGAGTTCCTCATATCTCAAAATCTCAACAACCATTATAATGGAGAGAATGTTCTTCTTTATATAGGGAGTCTCTTCACTCATACAAGAAAAAGTTGTAGAAATTAGGTTTTATATTTGCAATTGCTCATGAAGTTTTAATCAAAATCACAAGACACAAACCTACTCTACTGCTCTAAGGGTATTAATTCACAATTTAGAACAAAAATCTCAAACATGCGAGAAGAAATAACACACATGCAATAAGTATTTTTATCTGGGGAAAGAAATCTGCTAAAAATCCCAATGCTTGCTTGCATTGATCAAATGAATAGAGATGTATTACAATTGCTTTGCTCAACTGAGCACACCTTGCAAGTGCATAACCTATCTCTTTTCTCACTGAAGGCCTCTGACCTAGAATTAGTCAATTTTTTCCTCTGCTTGAGCTCATATTTCCTTTCGTTGTTCCTTAAGGAATTAGGCTCCTATTATTTAGAAAATTTCTCAAATTGAATTGTGCAATTCCTTAGGTTGATCATCTAACTGCATGCAACACATGTACACTCAAGACTAGTCTACAACTGATGTTACACTACCTTGGAATCTCCACCAAGCCTTGGGAACTCAAATTATTTGCATGCACTAGCTATTATAGGTTGATTAATTAGTTAACTGGATGATCACTGAGTTTTACTGAAGTCCCACTGCACAACTTGACCCTATACTAGTTCCTCCAATAGTCAGAACTAGTTTAACTGAAAACAACCTTAGATAGCTAACCTTGATTGCTACAAATTAGCAATCACAAATGCTTAACTAAACTCTAACTCTTCCAACTCGAGTTTACTGAGTAAACTAGGTGACACAAGCTGTGTCACACAAGTTAACATCATCCAAGTTGTTCGTTGATGTGGAAATTCGATTTTTCTCAATTTAATCAAGGCAAAATCAAATTGAGAATATTTTGCTGCATTTTTCAACACTCCCTCTCTGCAAGAAAGGGCTTATCAACCACCCCTATCCTGCACTTGTGGAAATCGAACTTCCCTCTTGACAAGGCATTTGTCAAAATGTCACCATCTTGTTCCTATGTTGAAATGTACTGCAACAACATTATCTGCCTCTGCACACAATTCCGCAAATGGTGATACCAAATATCTATATGCTTGGATCGATCATGAAAAACAATTTTTTCAGAGAGCTTGATGCACTTCTGATTATCACAGTTGGATCCACCATCTGACCAAACAATCCAACAAGTATCTGTTAGGCCCCTATACTACTAGTGTAACCCCTTATTATTATTAGTACAACCCACTTATTATATTGATGTACCCATGTAGTGCCCATATTGTTACTATTGTGCCACATAGAAGCCCACTATTGTTATTATTGTGCCCTTACATTATTATTGTTATGTCGACTCTGATTATGTTATGACCCCTTAGACTCCTATATATAGAAAGGAGGTCTTTTCATTTGTATCATCCAAGAATTGTTCATTTATGTAATGTAAAGGAGGTTTCCCCCTCGAAGAGGCTGAATTCTAAGGCGTTGATCTATCTTTTCTATCTTTTCTTGAGCTGGTTTCATAACATTTGGTATCAGAGCTTTGGATTCTAGGGTTTCGTTGCTCCAAACAGGTCATCGTGGAATTTTCGCTATAACTTTTTTATGTGACGTTTCAGAAGTCGCAACAAAAACCCATTTGAGAAGAAATCACGTTGAACCTTGGGTCCAAATTTCAGAGCTTTTAGCGCGATATTTGCGGAGATATGATATGAGAAAGTTGGTCTTTTTGCAGACTCCTGAATTACATTCAAAACAGGTGACCTGGGGAAAATCGTCATAACTTTCTCTCTGGGGATCGGATTGAAATTTCATAAGAAGTTACAGAAAGAGGACAGATTGTAGTTTCTTTTATGCATTTTTCAGATCCAAAGGTTGATACAGTGACTCGTGGCACGTCGTACAATTTCGCTCTACAGAACTAGTCTATAATCAAGTCACTGTGGGAGATTTCGCATAACTTTTCCTTGGAGAATCCAATTTGGGTCAGACTTGTGGAATTGGAAAGAGGACACAGAGGGCTACTACAGGTTGCAATTTCATAACTTAAAGATCTGAAAGTACAGAGTTACTATCGTTTCAAGATCGAGCTCCTAAAATCAAGAAAAAGCAAGATGAGGAAGTTTGATGGCAAGGATCTGGTAAATTGGATACTTCAGATGGAGCAATATTTTGATCTACATGGTGTACCACTGTTACAAAAGGTATGTATTGCATCTTCATATTTAGAACCAGATCAATTTTTATGGTATGAAGGGCTTTGTTCTCGTAAAAAACTTGTTACGTGGTCAATTTTCACAGAGGAAATGATAGAACATTATGAGGATACAAAGAGCAACACCTTCTTTAGAGAAACACCACAACAATTGGAAAGAGTAAAAGGGCTTTGTGACATATTGGAAAGAAAAATTGTGGAAACCAGGAAGCATACCCCTCACAACTATAAAGATGGAGTGTTGTTTCTCCTAGCCTTCCACAACCTACAAGGGTTACACCACAACAATTGGAAGAAAAAAGAGAAAAAGGGCTTTGTTACAATTGTGATAGCAAATGCACTAAAGGTCATAAGTGTGCTGAGAAGAAATTATTTTACATAGAATATGAAGAGGAGGAAGAAAATGATCAAGAAATATCAAAAGAAGAATATATACGCCAGGACCCCACCCCAAAGAAAGAAGAAATGAATCAGACCATATCTTGTAAAGCATTGGCAAAAATTACCACTCCTAAAACTATCAAGTTAGAAGGACATATCAAGAAGAAAAATGTTCAAGAAGTGAAAGATCACATCGAGCATCAAGAAATGAATCCAACCATATCTTGTAAAGGATTGGAAGAAATTACCACTCCTCAAACTCTAGAGATAGAAGGACATATCAAGAAGAAAAAGGTTCAAGCAGAGAAAGATCACATCAAGCATCAACAACAAGTTCTCCAACTTTTAAAGGATAGCGCCACTTCAGTTCAAAATCAAACGAAACAACAGGTAGATCAACATCGTAGTAAAAAATGTTTTGATGTATGCGATTGGGTATTTTTACTGCTACATCTCAAGCAAGCTATTTATGAGAAGGAAATGTTGGCAATACTACGAGCACTTAAAAAATGGCGACCTTACCGAACGGGAAGACTCTTCAGGGATGAGGATGTGGAAGCATTATTTTCTGCTATTTCTATTATCCAACCAAATTGGATAAACGAAGCAAGGGATGAAGGGAAGAAGGACGAAGAAGTATGGCCACTTATTCAAAAGTTGCAAAAGATCCCAATTCAAACAATATTGCCAGAAATTGAAGAGGAAGGAAAAATCATATTGGAACCTGGAGCAGTCAAAGAAACAAGAACCCGACAGCTACGAAATCGATCAATTTCAGAGTATCTCATCAAGTGGAAGAACTTACTCACTGAAGATTCCACATGGGAGGACAAGAATTTTATACAGAAGCATCAAGAACTACTCAACCGTTCAGGACAATGCTTTTTGAAGGAGAGGGGCATGTTAGGCCCCTATACTACTAGTGTAACCCCTTATTGTTATTAGTACAACCCACTTATTATATTGATGTACCCATGTAGTGCCCATATTGTTACTATTGTGCCCCATAGAAGCCCACTATTGTTATTATTGTGCCCTTACATTATTATTGTTATGTCGGCTCTGATTATGTTATGACCCCTTAGACTCCTATATAAAGAAAGGAGGTCTTTTCATTTGTATCATCCAAGAATTGTTCATTTATGTAATGTAAAGGAGGTTTCCCCCTCGAAGAGGCTGAATTCTAAGGCATTGATCTATCTTTTCTTGAGTTGGTTTCATAACAGTATCTTTCTCATCCAGATCACCTCACAAGTTGATTGACTGGAAACCATGTATTCTGCTTTTGCTAAGTTGAGTGCCATAGATCTTTGCTTCCAGTTGTATGAAGAAACTGTTATGGAACCAACACTGAAAATTCCACATGATGTACTCTTTCGATGTAATGGACTCCTTGCCCAATCTACATATGTGAAGCCACATAGCTTCATTCCCCCTGTCTGTCTATACCATAGTCCAAACTAGGTAGTGCCTCTGAGGTACCATAGAACATGCTTAGCTACCTTCCAAAATAATTTGGTTGGCCTAACCATAGCTTGGCTCAGTTGGTTGACTATATAGCACATATCTGGTCGTATGTTCATAAGATACATTAGTGAACCCACCAACTTCCGGTAAACAGTAACATCCACTTCCTCACCTGAAGTGGCATCTTCTTGCAACTGTCTATGCTGAACCTTTGGAGTATCTCATTGGCATACTTCCCCTAAGAGACAAACAGTTCCCCATCACCTTGCGATACTTCAAATCCGAGGAAGTAGTGCATGAGACCCATGTCCTTCATTTCAAACTCTCTTCCAAGGTCCTCCTTGCAAGATCTGATCATTTGCTCATCACCAGTTAAAATCAAATCATCAACATATAAGACGATAATCAATAATTTACCTTCTACCAAGATATGATAGAGGTTTTCATCCACTTCACTTTTGGTGAAGCCCAAACTGGTGAGATAGTTATTGATCCTGACATACCATGCATGGGGTGCTTGCTTGAGATCGTATAATGCTCGCTTGAGTCTGCACACATGAGACTCCCGATCAAAATTCTCGAAGCCTTCTGGTTGCTTGATATACAACTCCTCAATAACTCCATTGAGGAATGTTTCTTTTACATCCATATGGTGGATCTTCCACCCCATCTGTACATCCATAGAAAGAATTGATACAATGGATGATTACTTTGCTACATGAGAAAAGGTCTCCTCATAGTCAATCCCCTCAACTTGGGAGTACCCCTTGGCCATAAATATGGCCTTGCACTTTTCTATACTTCTGTTTGCTGCATGATTTACCTTGAAGATCCATCTTGAACCCACAATGATTTGTCTATTCATCTTGGGACCACTTCCCAAACATTGTTCTTTACCATGGATTCATATTCCTCCACCATTGCATCAACCCATATAGGTCGCTTTACTTCTTCCTTGAAAGACAACAACTCAGTTTCTATAAGCTCAATCATTAGAGCCATGTAGTCAGAGTACTAATCTGGTGAACTTTTCTGCTTGCATTGATTTGAAGGAGCACCCACATTCTCCCTCACGACCTGCACAAGTATATCATCTTCCCTAGTCGTTTTCCTTCCTTCTCTGGATGGTTTTGCTTGAGTGGATGTCTCCACTCTCTACTCCTCAATCTATGGTTGATCCACACCTTCTTGAGGCTCCTCCTTTGGAGTTGAAATCTCCTCTTCTGGTGGGATTTGAAGCTCCCTCTCAAGAGAGCACCACATCGCTTTATCTACATACAATTTTACATCCCTTTGCACAACTATCATTATGAGAAATGGAAAGTACACACGGTAGTTGTGGGGATTTTTGTGTAACCCACATACACCCCCAATTTTTTTGTCAGCTCTAGCTTCTTCCTTGATTTTTCGGAGACATGGAAATAAACAGAGGCTCCAAAAATCCTGAAGTGTGACACATCTGACTTGCTCCCCAAGAAAGCCTCCTCCGTGTAATCATGCCCAGAATCCGATGAGGAATTCAGTTCTTCAAATAGACTATTGCGTTGTTGTTAAGCCCCTATACTACTAGTGTAACCCCTTATTAATATTAGTACAATCCCCTTATTATATTGTTGTACCCATCTAGTCCCCATATTTTTACTATTGTGCCCCATAGGAGCCCACTACTGTTATTATTGTGCCCTTACATTATTATTGTTATGTCGGCTCTGATTACATTATGACCCCTTAGACTCCTATATATAGAAAGGAGGTATTTTCATTTGTATCATCCAAGAATTGTTCATTTAAGTAATGTAAAGGAGGTTTCCCCCTTGAAGAGGCTGAATTCTAAGGCGTTGATCTATCTTTTCTATCTTTTTGTGAGTTGGTTTCATAACATTTGGTATCAGAGCTTTGGATTCTAAGGTTTCGCTGCTCCAAACAGGTCATCGTGGAATTTGCGCTATAACTTTTTTCTGCGATGTCTCAGATGCTAAAAAAACAACCCATTTGGGCCGAAATCGTTTTGAACCACAGATCCTAATTTCAGAGCTTTTTGCGCTATATTTGTGGAGATATGATCTGAGGAAGTTGGAATTTTTGCAGACTCCTGAATTAAATTCCAAACAGGTGACCTGGGGAAAATAGTCATAACTTTTGTTTTCAGCATCAGATTGAAATTTCGTAAGAAGTTACAGAAAGAGGACGGACTGTAGTTTCCTGTGTATATTTTTCAGATCATAATGTTAGAACAGTGACACGTGGAACTTCATACAAGTTCACTTTTCTTAAAAGGTATATAATCAGGTCATCTTGAGAGATTGTGCATAACTCTTCCTTGGAGAATCTAAATTCGATCAAACTGGTGGCATTGGAAAGATGACGTAGAGGGTTACCGCAAATCACAATTGCAAAACTGGAAGAGCCAAAATTACAGAGTTGTAGTCATTTCAAGATCGAGCTCCTAAAATCAAGAAAAGGTGATATGAGGAAGTTTGATGGCAAGGATCAGGTAAATTGGATACTTCAGATGGAGCAATATTTTGATCTACATGGTGTACCACTATTACAAAAGGTATGTATTGCATCTTCATATTTAGAACCAGATCAATTTTTATGGTATAAAGGGCTTTGTTCTCGTTGTTAGGATATTCCGACACATAGGAAATAGTTAAGTATAACTTGGTCTAGTATAGAGTTAGGTAAAGTGTGTTTCTTTACTATGTACATTTTGTAACTTACAATCTGACGGTCACGATATGAAGTGATTCGACGGTTCATTCTCTCCTCGGTATTACCGACACTTGATCCATGGCTTAACACCCGATTGGTCCATGATCTCTATATAAAGAGCATGGAGGGTCATTTGTAGGGTAATCCGTCTATGAGAGAAGCATATGTAAATTTTCATTCTTTTATTAATAAATTGCCTGAAGTGGCCGCGTTGGCTCAGGCCATGGACTGTTTCCCTCTTTGAGGGTTTTAACCACGTCAAAATAATGGTGTATTGATCTGTGATCTGTTTGTGAGCGGTGTCCTTTGGTGTTCTATCTGAGGAACTTACCCTGTAAATTCCTACATGGTATCAGAGCTATTTGAGGGTCACGTCCGTTGGTGATCCAAATCTGAAGCCGGTAGAACTACATCCGACTGCCGTTTCCTAGATCTACTGTTTCTGACTGCTTTCGGGCCGAGAGGACTGCTCTGTTGTGTTGGGAGCATCTGTTCCAGTGAGGAACCCCTTTCGTTTCACGCAAAAAGGTTTCCGGTAGCCCTAGCTGCGTCATTTTTAAGATCTGGAGGTATACAATGTTTATTTGTAGTTTACAGTTATTTTCTCTCTGCTTATTTCGGTTTCGGTTTATTTAGCCTTTTTTATTGCCGGATCTATACCTTTCATTTCTACGTATGTTCTTCTCCCTGCGACTCTATGCGATCTGGGAAAATCAGAAACAGAAAGGAAAGATTTTTCTCATGCGTATGCTCTTTTCCGCTACGCCTTAGTGTGATCTCGGAAAATCAGAAACATTGAGGAAAATATTTAGTTTCCGGCTAAAGCTAACTTCGAGCCGCAAGGTTCGTTTTTTTAAATATTTAGTTTCCAACTAAAGCTAACTTCGAGCCACAAGGTTCGTTTTTTTGTATGTCCGTGTTGGGTTTTGTGTTTTTTGTTTTATAGGGAAAAAGAGCTTTCTCAAAGCAAGCATGCAACCCAAAGCATCAACCCTCTCCCCCCTCTCTCTCTCTCTCTCTCTCTCTCTCAAAATTTTTGTATAGCTCACTTGGTGCAAAGCTAATTTATGAGAGTATAGGTCTTGGGTTCAAGTCTCCATTTTGTGGGGGTGGATTTTTTCATTTCCGCACATTCCCGCACTTCGTCGGCGACTTCGTCAATTTTTTTTCAAAAAGCCATAACTTCTTCATCCGGAAGCTGTTTTCAAAACCGTTTTTTTTTTAAACGGCCTAATTTTTCGAGATCTTTCCATTGGTACACTTAGTTTCAGCATCTATAGCTTCAATTTCTGTTAAAAATGGAAAGTCCATGCCAAGTCATTCTTGATAGCACTAACTACTTCCAATGGTGGTCCTACATTGTGGATTTACTTAGAAGTAAAGGTTTTACAAAATAGCCACAGGCCAAGAGACCAAACCGAAAGATGAAGATAAGGCAGCTAAACAGGAAAATAGGCAAGACCAAGCACGTGGGTTGATAGGGATGTCTATTTCTCCAGATCTTAGATTCCATATTGCAGAACTTGATACTCCTGATGAAGCACTGCAACAAATTACTAAAGTCTTTGGAATTAAAAATGAACTTAAAGCCCATCAACTTGAAAATGAATTGCTTACATTGGACCCCAATAATTTTTCGTGCATTGAAGATTTTTTGTCCAAGTTCAAGACCCTTAGACTTCTCTTGGAAGGTGTTAAGGTTAAGAAAGAAGATAGTAGCCTTATCTACTCCATTCTTACTAAGTTGGGACCAGCCTATTCTGTGTTTGTTTCCCCCTTCCATTCTACAAAAGAAGCCTTCATTTCTCAAGGACAAACCTACAAGTCCCCTTCCTTTGATTCCTTTTGTGATTCTTTAATAAGAGAACAAGAAAAACTCTTACACCTTGGTCTTCTTCATCTTGGAAACTCTTCTAAGAAAGCGTTAGCTGCTCAGCAGCAACCAAATCCAAAGAATCCTAATAAGTTGTATCCTAAAAAGAATGGTCCTAAACCAAACAAGGGTCCTAAGCAATTTCAGCCTCAAAATGAAAAATCATTTCAACAAAATGATAAGACAAATAAAAACAAAGGGAAGAAGACTGATAGACACTGCAACTTTTGTAATCGAGATGGCCACTTAGAATCCAGATGCTTTAAGAAGATGGAAGCCTTGGAAGCAGCAATGAAGAAGCATAACATCCATTTGGAGCAATCTTCAACTTCAACTTCATCTTCAGGAATGGCACTTTCTGCATGTGGTTTTCAAGCATCTCGGTCTGGCTATGCACTAAATGTATCTTCTTCTTCTCATTCTCATGAGTGGCTCATTGATTCTGGAGCTTCTTATCACATGGCCAAAAACAAAGCCATGTTTTCTTCTTTAAATGATTGTAACACCAAAAATATATATGTTGGTGATGATAGATCTCTTAGTGTTGTAGGGACTGGAACTGTTCATCTAGACAATGGTCAGTTTAATGATGTATTATGTGTTCCAACCTTATCCTGCAACCTTCTATCTGTATATCAGATAACCCATTCAAGTGAAGGTAAAATCGTTGAATTTTCACTACACGATGTTGTAATTAAGGACCTAAGAGATCCTAGACAGATTTTAGCTACTGGCATTGCTGATGATTCTACAAGGTTGTATAAGTTTCACAACTTTGGGTCATCAAATCTTCCCTCAGTATTTGTTGCTCATAATGATGAAGTGAGCAAACTTTGGCATGAGTGATTTGGTCACTTAAACTATCGCTCTCTTCAAAATCTACGTAAAGAAAATATGGTGACAGGTCTTCCAATGGTATCTTGCAGAGATGGTGTTTGTTCCGGATGTGTACTCGGAAAACATCATCGGGACAGTTTTGAAAAACGTGCCTCTTGGCACGCCTCAGCCCCTTTACAGCTCGTGCATAGTGATTTATGTGGTCCACTTCCAGTTGCTTCATTCTCTGGCTACAAGTATTTCTTAACTTTCATTGATGATTTCTCCAGACGCACTTGGGTATACTTCTTAAAACTCAAGAGTGAAGTATTTAACATGTTCTTGGCCTTTAAGGCCTTTGTTGAAAAACAATCTGCACATCAAATTCTTAAGCTAAGATCTGATAATGGCGGAGAATATGTTAAAAACACATTCATCAACTTTTGCACTGAGAATGGAATTCAAATGCAACATACTGTTCCATATACTCCACAACAAAATGGTGTAGCTGAAAGGAAGAATCGCACCTTAAAGGAAATGGTTAATTGTATGCTTCAATCTAAAGGACTTAGTCTTAATTATTGGGCAGAAGCAATTAACTGTGAAAATTACATAATAAATCGCACTCCTACTAAGGTTTTAAAGAATATCACTCCAGAAGAAGCATGGAGCTCAAACAAACCAAATGTAAGTCACTTTCGTGTTTTTGGAAGTGAAGCATGGGCCCATATTCCAGATGAGAAACATAAAGCTTTAGAACAAAAGAGTGAAAAATGTATTTTTGTTGGATATTCTGAAGATGTCAAAGGATATAGACTTATTCCACTTAAGTCCAAAAATGTTATCATTATAAGAGATGTAAAGTTTGATGAAAATATATCAGCTTGCGAGCCTAGTTTGGCGGATGTGCCACCTCTCCCTATCTCTTCTACTTTTGAAAATATTTCTTCTTCAGATGATGAAAGCGAGGATGAAAATCCTCCCCCACCTTCTCAGGATCCTCCTTCAACTCCTCAGCTTCCAAAATGGGTCCGTGCTACTTGGGATGCAGCAGGTGATCTTGCCGGTGATCCTACAGATCAGCGACGTACACGTTCTCAGTTCGAGAGAGCCTCTTCTTTACTGGCTCAAGCTTCAGTGAATTATGATCCTGACACCTTTGCAGAAGCTTCAGGCCATCCAGATTGGGAAGCAACTATGAATGAAGAATATCATTCATTATTGGCAAATGATACATGGGATCTTGTTCCTATACCAAAGGGACAAAAACTTGTTAGATGCAAATGGGTTTACAGAACCAAGTATGGACCAGATGGGAAAGTTGATAAACATAAAGCTCGTCTTGTTGCTAAGGGTTTTTCACAAGTTGAAGGCATTGACTATACTGAAACCTTCTCCCCTGTTGCCAAAATGAACTCTATCTGCCTTGTTCTTTCCCTTGCTGCCTCTTTCAAATGGGAAGTCCATCAAATGGATGTTAAATCCGCCTTCTTGCATGGGGACTTGCATGAAGAAATCTATATGGAACAACCTATTGGCTTTATACAAACAGACTCCAGCCTTGTATGTTGGCTTAAGAAATCCCTTTATGGTCTCAAGCAAGCTCCTCGAGCTTGGTATGCCAAAATGGATAACTTTCTTTTAGAATCTGGCTTCTCTAGGTGTCATTCTAACAATACTGTCTACACCAAGAAAGTGGGCAAGTCTCTTATCATTCTTGTTCTTTATGTTGATGATCTTATCCTGACTGGTAGTGATCCCAACCTTATAAACCATGGGAAGTCTAGCCTTAAAAGGAAGTTTGAAATGACAGACTTGTGACACTTACATTATTTTCTCGGTCTTCAAGTCTTGCAATCCAAGGAAGGTATTTCCCTTTCTCAGTCCAAGTATGCCTGTGATATTCTACGCCACTTTCACATGGAAGACTGTAAGCCAGCCCCTTCTCCCTTTCAGTCTGGAGTCAAACTTTCAGTCACTTGTACTTCTCCTGAAGTTGATGCTACCTTATACCGTCAACTTGTAGGAAAAATTTTGTATCTAACCCATACTCGTCCTGACCTTTCCTTTGTTGTTGGCCTTGTTGCTCGGTTTATGAAAACCCATGTGAAAGTCATTGGAAAGCAGCTAAAAGAATACTTCGTTATGTTCAAGGTACAGTTCAGTTTGGGATTCATTACAGTGCCGAAGCATCTCCTCTATTGGTTGGTTTCACTGATTCCGATTGGGCTGGTGACCCTAATGATCGGAAGTCTACTACAGGTTATGTGTTCACTCTTGGTTCAGGACCTATTACATGGGCTTGCAAGAAACAAGGTGCCATTTCTCTTTCTTTAGCAGAAGCAGAATATCGTGGTGTTGTAGAAGCTAGTAAGGAAGCCTTGTGGCTTCGTCAGATCCTGTCAGAGTTTGGCTTTCAGCAGCAACATCCGACTACACTTTGGTGTGATAATCAAAGTGCCATTCAGCTATGCAAAGATCCAGTCCAACATCAGCGCAGCAAACACATTGAACTGCACATGCACTTCATTAGAAAACTCATTCACGACCATGTTCTTGAAGTGCAATATTGTTCAACAAATGATCAAGTTGCAGACATCTTTACAAAGGCTCTCACAGAGGCGAAGTTCACTAAACTTCGATTTATGGTTGGAGTTCAGGAAGTGGTCACTAAGGGGGGATAGGCTCTAGTGCCTCCTTCCTTCTCCTATTGTGTCATATTTGTAAATCCATCAATCCTATCCCAAGTTGTTCTTAAGGGGGGATGTTAGGATATTCCGACACATAGGAAATATTTAAGTACAACTTGGTCTAGTATAGAGTTAGGTAAAGTGTGTTTCTTTACTATGTACATTTTGTAACTTACAATCCGACGATCACGATATGTAGTGATCTGACGATTCATTCTCTCCTCGGTATTACCAACACTTGATCCGTGGCTTAACACCCGATTGGTCCATGATCTCTATTTAAAGAGCATGGAGGGTCATTTGTAGGGTAATCCGTCTATGAGAGAAGCATATGTAAATTTTCATTCTTTTATTAATAAATTGCCTGAAGTGGCCGCGTTGGCTCAGGCCGTGGACTGTTTCCCTCTTTGAGGGTTTTAACCACGTCAAAATACTGGTGTATTGATCTGTGATCTATTTGTGAGCGGTGTCCTTTGGTGTTCTGTCTGAGGAACTTACCCTGTAAATTCCTACAATCATAAACAACTTGTTACGTGGTCAATTTTCACGGAGGAAATGATAGCACATTATGAGGATACAAAGAGAAACACCTTCTTTAGCTAATTGATAAATCTCAAACAAAAGGGTTCAATGGAAGAGTGCATTGAGGAATTTCAAAAATTGAATAGAAGGGTAAATTATATTCTAGAGAAGCAAAGGATTGATGTCTTCATAGGGACTTTAAAGGATAACTTTTAACATGAGGTTCGTTTTTGGGAACCTGATTCATTGGAGGAGGCATTCGAGTTGGAAAGAAAAATTGAAATCGAAGTTATGGAAATAATGAATTATACCCCTCACAAATATAAACATGGAAGTGTTGTTTCTCCTAGCCTTCCACAACCTACAAGGGTGACACCATGACAAGTGGAAGAAAAAAGAGAAAAAGGGCTTTGTTACAATTGTGATAGCAAATGCACTAAACGTCATAAGTGTGCCGAGAAGAAACTATTTTACATAGATTATGAATAGGAGGAAGAAAAGGATCAAGAAACATCAAAAGAATAGGATATACACCAGGAACCAACCCCAGAGAAAGAAGAAATGAATTCGACCATATCTAGTAAAGCATTGGCAAGAATTACCACTCCTCAAACTCTTAAGATAGAAGGACATATCAAGAAGAAAAAGGCTCAAGAAGTGAAAGATCACATTGAGAAAGAAGAAATGAATCCAACCATATCTTGTAATGAATTGGCCAGAATTACCACTCCTCAAACTATCAATATAGAAGGACATATCAAGAAGAAAAATGTTCAAGAATTGAAAGGTCACATCGAGCATCATGAAATCAATCCAACCATATCTTGTAAAGCATCGGAAGAAATTACCACTCCCCAAACTCTCAAGATAGAAGGACATATCAAGAAGAAGAAGGTTCAAACAATGAAATATCAGGAAGAAAAGTATCAAGGAACATCAAAAGAAAAGGATACTCACCAGGAACCAACCCCAGAGAAAGAAGAAATGAATCTGACCATATCTTGTAATGCATTCATTGGAATTACCACTCCTAAAACTATGAAGATAGAAGGACATATCAAGAAGAAAAATGTAATAGTGTTGATTGATTCAAGTAATACCCATAATTTTGTTAATTGTAAGATAGCCAAGGACTTGAATTACTTCCTAGATCCAGCACCAGAGTGTTAAGTGATGGTTGTAAGTGGAGGAACCATAAATTGCCCTGGAAAGTGCCATAATATCAAGCTATCCATGGGAGAGTATTTATTGAATAGTCCAATGTTTTATGTTCCAATGGGTGCTACTGATGTTGTACTAGGAGTCCAATGGCTACAATCCTTGGGTACAACAACTTTTAATTTTCAAGAACTTTTTATGAAATTTTCTTCGGAAGGAAAGGAAGTTGAATTAAGGGGTATCACAGGGAAACTAGGAAAGATAATCAACTCTTACAGAATGACAAAGATTCTAAAGAAAGAACAATGAGGCATGATTTCACAATTATGTTCGCTAACTGTTCGCACATTGAAATCATGTATTTCTCCAGATCTCCAAAAAGTCTTGGACAATCATTCCAAGGTATTTGAGACTCTCAAAGGTCTCCCATGTATTCGTGATCATGATCATGCTATTCATTTTATTCCAGGATGTGTTCCTCCAAACGTCAATCCTTATAGATATCCATATACCCAAAGGAGTGAAATTGAACATATGGTTGCAGAAATGGTAGAGGTTGGTACAATTATCCAACCAAATTTGATAAACAAAGGAAGGTATGAATGGAAGAATGGTGAAGCAGGGTGGGAACTCATTCAAAAGTTGCCGAATATCCTAGTTCCAACAATATTTCCAGAACTTGACAAGGAAGGAAAAAGCATATTGGAACCTGAAGCATTTACAGAACCGAGAAGTTGACAGCTACGAAATCGATCAATTTCAAAGCATCTCATCAAGTGGAAGAACTTACCTATTGAAGAATTCACATGGAAGGACAAGAATTTTATACAGAAGCATCAAGAACTACTCAAGCGTTGAGGAAAACACTTTTTGAAGGAGAGGGGCATGTTAGGCCCCTATACTACTAGTGTAACCCCTTATTGTTATTAGTACAACCTCCTTATTATATTGTTGTACCCATGTAGTCCCCATATTGTTACTATTGTGCCCCATAGAAGCCCACTATTGTTATTATTGTTCTCTTACATTATTATTGTTATGTCGGCTCTCATTACATTATGACCACTTAGACTCCTATATATAGAAAGGAGGTATTTTCATTTATATCATCCAAGAATTGTTCATTTCTATAATGTAAAAGAGGTTGCCCCCTCGAAGAGGCTGAATTCTAAGGCGTCGATCTATCTTTTCTATCTTTTTGTGAGCTGGTTTCATAACAGTTGCATGCCTCAAGCCACAAATGCAGAGGTAGGGCTTGATCATGCAACATTGCCCTTGCTTATCCCACAATGCTACAATTCTTTCTCTTAGCCACCCCATTCTTCTGTGGGTTGTGGGGTGTTGTCAACTCTCGTCAAATGCCTTATTTTGCACAATTTTTTTTAAATTCATTTGACACGTACTCACCTCCATTATCACTCCTAAGAGCCTTCACCTTCATGCCCGTTTCTTTCTCAACTAGTGCCTTGAATTCTACGAACTTGGAGAATGTCTCATCCTTCTTCCACATGAATATCCAACACTTCCATGAGAAGTCATTAATAAAAATGACAAAATATTTGTGCCCGATAGTGGAGGATATTGAGAAAGGTCCATAGACATTCGAGTGGATCCTTTCTAATATTGCATGTGTTTTAATGTCTCGATCATGGAATGTGGATTTTATGTACTTCCCTAAAGTAAATCCTTTGCATACATCCTGTTACTCAAGTGCTCCTTTGGGGAGGCATGTGGTTATCTGTTGCATGATCTTAAAAGCACCATGATGCAAATGGCCAAGTCTTTTATGCCAAATTTCACCGACATCGCGGCTTTGCACCTTCTCCACCTTTGTGCTCAATGCAACACAATCCTCCACGTCTAGCTTGTACAATGTCTTCACACGAACCTCGATTTGCTTCATATGTTCCATGGCTACATGTCTCAGGAATGCCTTTCCTTTATTGAAGATCACATCATAACCATGGTCTTCCAAATTGCAACAAAGATGAAATTTTTCTTTAGGCCCAAAACGAACATGACATCCTTGAGCCTTTGGTGGGGAGGGGGGATCCCTCTGAAAGGTGACTATATTAATCTCAGTCACGTTATACCTTCCGTGATCCCCCATCTTGATGTGCATATGCAAATATTTCTCCTACATGTCACTAAAAAAATCTCTATGCCCTATCATGTGGAACAATGCACTTGAGTCCAAGTACCACACACTCCCCATCATTGTGCTGGTTGTTGGGTTGTGTTATATTCTTCCCAAAACTACCCCATACGCGGGGGCGGGGGGGGGGGGGTTCACAGGGGGGCGGTAGCCCCCCTGCATGGGGTTTGGTGCAGTGCCCAAGGAAAAAATTTCATACCCTATATTAGGAGGGCGGACCTACCTATGGTTTTGTGCATGGATTTCGCACATGTTTTTGGGCATGATGGTTTTCTGTCCATGGTATTTTGTAGATCCGGTTAAGGGAACTATGGTTATGTTCTAATCCACGGTTAATGGATTAGGGTTTATGGATGCTTCGGAATGTATATATATGTATTGTAACATTGAAAGGAATATAATGAAAAATCAATCTAGCAGTCCCAGTTTTGGGATCCAAGGGAAAATCTCTGTGTATATCTATTTTATGTTTTATGCTCTCACCATTGTTCATTTTATGTTTTTAGAATTCATATGTGCATAGTTTCTGTATAGGTTTAAAACCTATATTTGGTATTAGAGTTGTTTTGGCTTCAAGGGGACACCTTTGCTGTTGAGATTTTATTGCGATGGGAGATCTACAGGATCGATTCTTGTGGTGAAAGAAGATGGTGAGCAGTGGAAAGATAAAGATCGAAAAATTTAATGGTTAGAGTTTTGAGTTGTGGAAACTCAAGATGGAGGATCTGCTGGTGGATAAAGATCAGTGGATCATGGTAGATACAGGTACTAAACCAAAAACAATGATAGCTGAAGACTGGGTGAAGTTGGATCGTAAGGCAAAGAGCATAATATGATTGTGTGTCTCAGATTCAGTATTTTTTAATGTATCAGGGGAAGCTTCGACGAAGGATTTGTGAGACAAGTTAGGGACTTTGTACCAATCTAAGTCTCTAGTGAATAAACTATTCCTATTGTACAACCTGAGGATGAAAGATGGAGTCTCGGTGACAAAGCATCTGAACTCATTTAATAGTGTGGTAAGCCATTTATTATCTATTGATATTAAAATTTCGGATGAAGATAAGTGCATCAGTTGTTTTGTTCTTTACCAGATTCGTGGGATAGTCTGGTTTTTGCAATAGGTAGCAACGCAACTGCCTTGCATATTGATGAAATAATATCATCCTTACTATCAGAGGAAATGAGACAGAAAAATATGGTGATTCCTTGTCTGTATGAGGATGATCTCAGAACATAAACAAAAATAATTCCTCGAGTGGGAGATCTAAATCTCCAGGAAAACCTGTAAAGATGTGTTGGAAATGCAGAAAGGAAGGGCACTTCAAAAGGGACTGTAAATCTAAAGCTCCTGAGAAAGGAAATGGATCTGATGATGCTCCTTCTATAGAGGCGACAACATCAGATGAAATTGGAGATGTGTACTTGGCTTTTTCTTAAAGTACACATGTAGATCACGAGGAATGTTTGATTGACTCAGGTGCATCATTTCACTTCACTCCCCATAGAGAGTGGTTCTACAAGCATGAGAAATATGATGGTGGTGATGTATTCTTAGGGGATGACAGGAAGGCTAGAATAATTTGTAGTGGAAAATTCAAGTTGAAGTTGCAAGGTGGAAGAATTAGAACACTTCTAGGTGTTTTTCATATTCCTGCATTGGCTAGAAATCTGATTTTTGTAAGTAAGTTGGATGATGCAGGTGTAAAAATAGTGTTCAAGAAAGATACCTGCAAGATGGTTCGGGGATCACTGTTATTGATGCGGGGAGTTCGGATTGTAACTCTATACAAGCTTCAAGGTAGAATTATTATTGATGGTTGCAACAATTTTGTGGTTCCTGAAAGTGGAGCAAAAAATCTAGTGGTCTCTGGAGAAAAGACCATGCTATGGTATCAAAGGCTTGGACATATTGGAGAGAAGGTCCTTTGAATACTTCATGGTAATGTTATGATAGAAGGTATGTCTAATTGATATTTGGATTTTGATTTTGTGAAAATTGTGTATACGGGAAGCAGAATTGGGTGAGTTTCCCCTCTGGTGCCAAGATGGCGAAATGAATATTTGAGGTTGTGCATAGTGATGTGTTTGGACCTGTGTCGGTTCCATCACTGTGTAAGTTTGTGTACTATGTATCATCTATATATGACTTCTCAAGGATTACATGGATTTATTTCCTCATGAATGAATCTGAAGTCTTTGACATATTCAAAGAATTTAAGGCTCTCGTGGAAAACTGGATAGAGAAGAATATAAAGGTGCCGAGGACATATAACAGTGGAGAGTTTTGCAATAAGAAATTTGAAGAGTTCTGTAAGAAGTGTGGTATGGCACGCCAAAAGACTACTCCATACACACCTCAACAAAATGGAGTTGCATAAAGAATGAACAAGAAGTTGATAGAAAATGCAAGAAGCATGCTTAGTGTTGCAGTGTTAGGACAGGAATTCTGGGTAGAGGCAGTGGAGACTGCATGTTACCTGGTCAACAGATCACCTTCATCAGTGTTGAAGGATAAGACTCCACAAGAGGTATGGACTGGTAAGAAACCTTCTCTTTCACATTGAGGGTATTTGGATGTGATGCATATGTACATGTTCCAAAGGAGAAAAGAACAAAGTTGGATAGTAAATATGAAAAGTGCATCTTTATTGGGTATAAGGATGGTTTAAAAGGTTATATGCTTTGGAACCCAAAAATAAGGAAGGTTGTATACAACCGAGATGTGGTTTGTAGAGAGATGAAAGATGTTATTAAACATGAAGTCCTAACAAAGGAACCTGAGAATATAGAGTTTGAGATAAAGGAGGAAGAGTCAGACTCTATAGCAGAAGAGGAATCAGAAGATGAAGAGCCACAAACTTCGGTTGTGAGAAGATCAATTTGAGAAAGGAGGTAGCCAGAAAGGTATAGTCCATCTGGTTTTTGTTCAAATTTTTCTTTATCTATTACTGATGATGATCCCAAAACTGTGAGGGAAGCAGTAGATTCAGAGGATGGTAAACTCTAGAAAGAGGCCATGGTTGATGAAATGGCATCTTTGCACAAAAATGAGGCTTAAGATCTAGTGGAATTTCCGGCTGGAAGGAAACCCATTGGCAAAAAATGGGTGTTTAAGAAGAAGATGAATGAAGAAGGAAAGGTGGAGAAATACAAAGGTCGGATGGTAGCAAAAGGTTATTCCCGGGTGCTGGGAATTGATTATGGTGATATTTTTTCTACTGTTTCCAAGGTAGATTTTATTAGATTAATTTTATCTGTTGTTGCTTCTTTTGATTATGAGGTAGAATAGATGGATGTGAAGACAACATTTCTTCATAGGGATCTAGAAGAAGAGATATACATGAAGCAACTTGAAGGCTTTGCGGTGAAGGGTAAGAAAGAACTGGTATGCAAGTTAAAAAAGTCTTTGTTGGGTTAATTTATCTGCTGTTGCTTCTTTTGATTATGAGGTAGAGCAGATGGATGTGAAGACAACGTTTCTTCATAGGGATCTGGAAGAAGAGATATACATGAAGCAACCTGAAGACCTTGCGGTGAAGGGTAAGAAAGAACTGGTATGCAAGTTAAAAAAGTCTTTGCTGGGTTAAAATAGTCACCAAGGATGTGGTATCATAAATTTGATACATTTATACGGGGACTTGGCTTCACCAAAAGCAAAGCAGATCATGTGTGTATTTTAAATTAATTGGTGACCATGCTATTTATCTGGTCTTGTATGTGGATGATATGTTGCTGGTTGGAAATGACAAAGAAATTATGTAGGATTTGAAGACCCAATTGTCCTCCAAATTCGACATGAAATATCTTGGTGCTGCAAACTATATTTTGGGCATAGAAATTAAATGAGATTAGGTAAAGAGGAAGCTCTGGTTAAACCAGAGGAAGTATGCTGAGACAATATTGCAAAGGTTTAATATGCAAGATGGTAAACTGGTGAAGGTTCCTATTCCTGTAGGTGTAAAGTTATCTATTGAACAGTGTCCCAAGACACAAGAAGAGGAAGAGGACATGTCTCGTGTTCCATATGCAAGTGTAGTTGGTAGCCTGATGTATGCAATGGTTTGTACTAGAGCAGACATTGCATGTGCAATGGGAGTATTGAGCAAGTTTATGTCAAAACCAAGGAAGGAGCATCGGACAACAATGAAGCGGGTTTTCAGGTATTTGCGTGGCACTAGTGATTATGGTTGGTGCTACCAAGGAAGACCAGGATTGGACAAAGTTTTGGACATCCGTGGCTTTTTTGATGCAAAATGGACTGGAGATTCGAATTAGAGAAGATCTACAAGTGGGTATGTGTTTAACCTATTTGGAGGTGCAGTTAGTTGGATGAGTAAGAGACAGTCTGTAGTGGAATTTTTAACTACAGAGGCAGAATACATGGCAACCACTCATGCAAGAAAGGAAGTAGTTTGGTTTCAGAGATTGAGTTCAAGTATGGGGTTAGTACAATGAGCTATAAGGATAGATTGTGACAACCAAAGTGCAATTTTCTTGGAAAATAACCCTGCTTATCATTCAAATAAAAAACACATTGATGTTCAGTATCACTTTGTGAGGGATATGGTTGAGGACAAAAAGGTGTTGCTGGTAAAGTTGGATACTTTGAAGAATACTACAGATGCATTGACAAATTCTATGAGTACCGAGAATTTCTCTTGGTGTAGAGAAACAATGGACATTGTAGGCTTGGATCAATGACTAAGCTCTCCTATGACCCCTTGTGGAAAGAAAACAACAAGTGGGAGAATGTTGGGTTGTGTTATATTCTTTCCATGACTACCCCACGCGTTGCGGGGGGGGTGGAAACCCTCCCTATACATTGTGCCGGGGGGGCAGCTACCTTCCCTGTTTGGGGATATGGAGGGGGGTGGTAGCCCCCTTGCATGGGGTCCAGGGTAGCGCCACGAGAAAAAATTTATGGACTCTATATTAGGTGGGGGACCTACCTATGGTTTTGTGCATGGATTTCGAACATGGTTTTGGGTACGATGGTTTTCTGTCCATGGTATTTTGTAGATCCGGTTAAGGGAACTACGATTATGTTCTAATCCATGGTTAATGGATTGGGGTTTATGGATGCTTCAAAATGTATATATATGTATTGTAACATTGAAAGGAATATAATGAAAAATCAATCTGGTAGTCCCGGTTTTGGGATCCAGGGGAAAATATATGTGTATATATGTTTTATGTTTTATGCTCTCGCCATTGTTTATTTTGTGTTTTTAGAATTTGTATGCAGGTAATTTTTGTACAGGGTTAAAACCTACACTGGCCATGCAAGCAATAAGGGTGAAGTCAAGCTCAAACTATGAAGCTAAAGGTTCATTTACTGCTCCTCCTGAGGTCTTCTTGCTTGTCTTGTTGTGTGGACACTTCGTGGAATAATGCCTAAATTCATGACAATGGAAGAATTTAATTTTTGACAAATCTTTCTTCTTACCCCCTTGACTGGATTCTGATTTGGATTGGGATTTCTTCCCTTTTCCCTTCTTTGTATTTCCAACCAATGCAAGGTTTTCTTCATCCTCACCCTTGGATGAAGTCCCATATTTGGTGTTCTACCTTATTTCCTCCCGTACTAAATCAGACCATAAGTGCTCCCAATTCAGTAGTTTCTCCCTCATGTTCACCGAATCTTGATAGCTATGCCAACTCTTGGGAAGGCCTAGAAAGGCTAGGCTTACCAAGTCATCTTCAGGGACAGTAACATCGACCCCCACCTAGTTCATCAAGACATTGTGTGAACCTGCTCAGATAATGTGGTATAGTGTCATTATTCTGCATCCTGATACTTCAAAGTTTATCCTTGAGCACTAACTTCATGTAGTCACTACTATTCTTGAACAATTTTGTCAGTGCTTTCCATATTGTGAACAAAGTTTCTTTTCCATGGAGATTTGAGACAATATGATCCTGTACTCCCTCTAATATTATTCTCCTCACCTTGGCTACATCTTTCTTCCATTGTGTAAGGTCATGAACATTAGTTTCTGGTGGTCTTGGAATATCCGTCTTGACATATTCAGGTAATCCCTTGTCATCCAATATTGGCTCCATGTGGTCCTTCCATGCAACAAAATTTGAGGTGCCTTCCAAGGCATACTCTAGCCTTAGTCCATTGATGGCCATCTTCTCAGCTCTGAAGAAATCCTACTACACTAATCTTCAATTTCTAACCTTTGAGAACAATGTCGAATTTCCTACTCTAATGTGAATCCAACTCCGATACCATGTAGAAATTAGGCTATAGATTTGCAACTGCTCATTAAGTTTAATCAAAATCACAAGACACAAACCTACTTTACTGCTCTAGGAAAATTAAATCACAATTTAAAACAAAAATCTTAGACATGCAAGAACAACACACATGCAACAAGTATTTTTATCTAGGGAAAGAAATCTGCTAAAAACCCCAATTCCTGCTTGCATTAATCAAATGAATAGAGATGTATTACAATTTCTTTGCTCAACTGAACACACCCTGTAAGTGCATAACCTATATTTCTGCTCACTGAAGGCCTTTGACCCAGACTTAGTCAATTTTTTCCTCTTCTTGAGCTCCTATTTCCTTGTGTTGTTCCCTAAGGAATTAGGCCCTTATTATTTATGAAATTCCTCAAATTGAATTGTGAAATTCCTTAGGTTGATCATATGATTTCATGCAACACTTGTACACTCAAGACTAGTCTACAACTAATATTGCACTTCCTTGGAACCTCCACCAACCCTACGGAACTCGAATTCTGCATGCACTAGCTATTTTGGGTCGATTGATCAGTTAATTAGATGATCACTGAGTTTGATTGAAGTCCCAATGTACAACTGACCCTCCACTAGTTCCTCCAACAGTTGGAACTAGTTTAATTGAAAACGACCTTAGATAACTAACCTTGATTGCTACAAATTAACAATCACACATGATTAGATGAACTCTAACTCCTCCAACTCGAATTTACCTAGTAAACTGGGTGACACAAGCCACGTTACACAAGTTAACATCATCCAAGTTATCCACTGAAGTGGAAATTCGAATTTTTTCAATTTAATCAAGGAAAAATCAAATTGAAAATTTCTTGCTACATTTTTCAACAAAAAATATTATTTGCTAACTAACTCAATGATTAGTCAAAGAAATAATATAAAATTTAGAAATAAGATCTAAGTACAATCCATGACTAACCACATTGAGCTATGTGGACACTAGCATCTCCAAGAACTTGATGTTCATCCCAAAATAGGAAGAAAATTATGTCTAAAAGTCTCTAAGAGAAGGCATACAACTAAAAATACTAAATAAGCATGATAACCAAGTGAACATGCATAAAGTCCACATAGAATAGGCCCTCACAAAGTGGGTCCTAGCAAAGCTCACAAAGTGGGCCCTCCAAGATGCATAAGAGATATGCAATAAAATAATCCTTCTAGGAAAATGTTTCAAAATATCCATTAAAAAATAACAAGTGGTCCACAAGATGCATGCAATAAATGCACATGTGTGAGTCCTAGGGCAACCAGCTCCATGGATAAATGTGCAATGTGCCAACTTGATGGAGCACTCCATAAGAAATGAAGCTTGTTGAACCCAAAAAATAGTAACTACGTTATCTCTACAAGTGCATCCTCTAATATAATGCTCCAATAATAAAATGAAGACCAAGCAAGAGCATGTAGTGTGTCATGAGTGGCCCTCCAAATATGCCACATGGCTCTTGACAAAACATCCTCCATAACCACCTTCAGTAAAATAATATATGTGCAAATAAAAGAGGTGAAGATGCTTTCTAATAAAGGTCAAATGATGTCAATCGTAGTTGAAACGTCCATGCAATAATGGTGAGAAAGCATATAGGAGAGGTGTGCCCTAGAAAACTTGACATGTAACTACCTCAAGCACCCATTATATAATAAAATATCTCCATGTTAAGTGCACCCTAGGAATAATTGCCATAATTGTTAGACCTCATTAATGCTCATGGCAAACCATGTGTTGTTTTCCAATGCCATCAACTAAGCTCCATGAACCATGTGCACAAGAAAATATGTACCCTACAAAAGTGTGCCAACCTTTCCAATAATAATAAAATAACCATGCAATTATTAGAAATTGTGTCCAAGAGGGAGCATTCCATCAAAACCTTTAATCCCCTCAAAATAAATCCCTCTAAGTGTGAATAATTTCCAAGTGAAGTAGGGTGCTTAAGCAATTAACCTTAATAAAATAACTAGATTAATTAACTATTGAATGGTTAAATCAACATCAAGATGTGTACAAAAAATTTTATGCTCTTATAAAACCATACTCCAACCTCCTAATAGTTGACAATTAATTAAATCAACATGAACATGTGTGCCAATAGGGGGGGATGTGTTTAAATAAATTTTTTAATATGAAAAGGGTTATATATCGTAGCAAAGACCACCGTGATAATAACAAAATGACAAAATATAAGCTTCACCTAGGCTTGAACTTAGGGCACATTACCAAAGGACTATAATAAGATAAATACCTCATCAAACCATAGAAAAAAATCTTGATCATCTAAGATGTATGTAGTACCCCTCCAACTAACTCCAACTTAGGAAAAAGTACATCAACAAGGATACTAACATCATCAAACATTCCCACCTAAGCGATATTCAACAAATACTACAATATCAAGTCATATCATCTAGGGAAATCCCACCAAGGAAAAGTGCACTACACAATATTCATCATCCAACCACATCAGCACATAAGAAGGGGAAAATATAAAATACTAACACACCCAATCACCAAGTATGCCCCTACCTCACATCCAACACAATAGGACCATGTAGAACGCCCCTTTCTAGTGACACCAATTACACAACATCAACATGCAAAAGTGATTAGGAAACTCTAACAATGTTATAAAAAATCTATGTCCAGACACCATCCTCTAATCCTTAAGGGGGCTATAACCATCATCCAAGAATAAAATCTAGCACATATAAGATAAACATGTATATCAAAACCACACCATAATGAGATAGCATGCTCCATAACCATCAAATATGAAACCAGGGATGATCAAAAAGGAAATCACATGTGAAAATACCACCAAGAAAATAAGTGTAATCATCCAACCAAGGAGAAGTGTGACTCCCCCAGCCAAAGACCTTCGTCAAATAATCTAATGCTTTGGAGAGAAAGGGACCCATGAATATGTATCCCCTTGAGTCGATCCAATGCTCCAAGATACGACTTGAAAATCTCCATCGATGTGATGAAAATCACAAAGTGGAATTGCATATAATAAGAGGTGTAACACATCGAATATGAGTGATTCCTCTCTCTTAATACCAAGACCATCCAATAATTTGACGTCATGAAGAGAAGCGGCTCTATGAAGATGCATGCCCACAAGTTGGTGCAATGCTCAAGATACCACTTGGAAATCTTCATCAACGTGATTAGAATCACAATATAAAACTCATACCATATGGGGTGTAACACATTGACTAATTCATATTAGTACATTTTCCTTCTTGTCTCCATATGAATAATCTTATTCATAATCTTTCTTTTAGGATGCAAACAACGATAATGAATAATCTTACTTTTAGGATGTAAACACCAATAATGATACTTTGAATGCATCTTTGTGATCTATACCATGGGCTATAATCAATATGCAAATATACATTTTATGTACATTACAAATATTTGTTGTCTAAGGATAAGGTAATAGAAAACAAATCACCCTGCATCATAAACTACAAATTCTTGGTATGCTTATAACACATAAAGTTCTTATAATCTTCTTAACATTGCTTATAACAAATAAATTTCTTACTATCTTTAGTTGTCTTATTGACACCCTCTGCCAAGATTTTATAGTCGAGATGTGTGTGGAAAACCCGAGGGGATTATTACCCTGCCATGGATTCAGATTCAAACAGTATTAGATAAGGGGCGCACTCTGGTCAATCTAAATATATTTCCGATCAACGTTTGTAAAATTGGGATTGTTTGGAGTTTTATTTTCTAGTAATCATTATGACTGCTTAAGGCTATTTACACTAGTCATAATCATGGTGATGAAATGCTATTTTAAGGTCTGCGAGACTAAAAATATTCTATGGGACCATTAGTTCCCTTCTTTTCTCCTTTTGCAATTCAATCCTTTTCTTATTCAAATTGATGATGAGTTGGCCCAAACTTCCAACAATTCCCTCGCTGAAAAGTCAATGCCAAGAAACTGATGCTAACATATTCCCATAGCTTTCTCTGATGTCTTTGAATGCATCGCATTCCAAAATGAAATGTTTTTCCAATTCCACTGCCCCAGATATGAAAAATGTACACACCCGTTCTTCCCAAGCTTCTTTAGGCTTTTTCCACCGTCTTGTTTCACACCGAAGTTGATGCGAGTTGGTTCTTAATTGAGTAATAAAAACTTTTTCAATCCATGGAATGTTGGCTCTAATGAACTCTTTTTGTTGTAGATCACATGTAGGGTTGAATTCCTCATTGTGGTACTTCTTCTTTCTACCCAACTCTTTTCCCCATACTCTTTTACGAAACTTCTCCATAACAAAATTCTTTAGCTCCTTGGTATTTGTGGGACATGCATTGAGGCAGATATTCCATTTTTGTATCCATGTGTAGTTTTGTTTCATCCACGTTTTCTTTCTTTCACTCATGCCTTCATTGAAGATAATATTAGGCCATCTACCTACTCCCATTTGCTCAATTCTTTTTGGATATCTTATGAGCCGCACCATAATAATTGCTTCGAAGGGAGTTGCTCTTGTTTCACTCAACATTATCTCATAAGGTACCAAGCTTTTTATTTTGAACTTGCTCATGATCAAGCGTTTTTTTATTTTCTCAATTTGTTTCCATTTTGAGATGGGGGTGTTGCTAGCCACCAACTCACATCCATATAACATCACTCGACAAACTAGGAGTCCAAAAAGCACTTTGATCGTTTTCCAATCCCATAACTTTGCCTCTCTACATCTGTTTTGAAGAGCATATAATGCTTTCCACCCTCCTAAAATTATCTTTTTCTGCAATCCTCCCAATTAAGTTTTGTTGTCGAAATCAATCCCGAGGTACTTGTACTCATTTACTTCTTCAATATTGTTGTCTTCAAAGAAGAACGTATGTTGGCTCTGCTTCCTTTTATTAGAGAAAATCGTTATTTTGGTCTTGCTAGTATTGACTTGCATCCCCACTGCTCTACAAAAATGCTCAAGAGCATATAGGTGCATTTGCAATCCATGGGTTGATTTAAAAATCAATACAAGATCATCAACATATAAAAGAAGCTTTATCACAAACTCCCCCAACCGAACACCATCTCTACCTTGCAGATTTAGCCATTTTTAACTCAACCCAATCATACTTGGTTCAAACATCACATTTATTCAATACATGGTACGGTTTAATGTCATGCAATCCATCTCCCATATACAGAGCAATCTTTATGGAACAAGAGTAAATATATATACATGATGTTGTGTGTTGGATCTTTGGTAGGATGACTTGGAAAGAGATGACCATATAGGTAAACATTGCACTAACAATAAGGATAAAATATGTGTAGACTAGTTGGTTTGTGTGGGATTTAATGTGAGATATGTAGATAAGATCTTAGGTTCAAATCTCATGAGGGGTTGAGGGTGGAAAAGTCAACTGTGAGGGATAAACAATCCTAGTGACTACATCCCACAATTGGATAGAGCGTTTTTCCATCTAATATTGGAGCTGGCCCTGGCCCTGGCCCAAACTTAACATAGCTCGAAAAAAAATCCAATATTGGAATCGGCGACCGTACATGAACGATTCTCTCATTGCTATTGCGGTGGAAGTGGCTTAAAATGCATTCGACAATCACTTGGACCTCTTGAATATCTAGGCTAGCAACTATTGCATCTAATGGTTCCAACCCTTGCAAATCATTTCTATCTCGTAGATATCCAAGGCTAACTACATTTTGGACTTCACCGTTACAACAAAGCCAACTATCATTTGGATCTAGTCAAGGCTATTATTTGGATAATCTAAAATAATGACCATTTTCCAATGCAAATATTTTATTGCCCCAAAAATGTGAGTCGGGTTGGGGAGATTTTCCCCGTATATGCGAGTAAGCCTCATAATAGATCCAAATATAATGCCAGCGTATAAAAAATAAATTAACCATTATGAATATGCACGTGGAAAAAAGTGAATGAGCCTTAAATGGGAATATTTCCCAATAATACTAATTGAAAAAAAAAAAAAAAATTCCATTTAATGTAATAGACAGAAGTGCATTTTTATTTTTTTAATAAAAAAAAGAAGCAATGGATTTTATAAATCAAATAAAATTTAAAATTAAATTATTTTTTAATCAGCATATATCTGAACACATGATTTGATTTAACGGGGAACACCTAGAAGTTTGCACCTAGCAAAAGGTTTTAGGGGATCCAGTTATAAATTGGGCTAGTTTTAGTCCTCCCTACACTCTGGCATGATACTCATATCTGGGGGCTCTCAGCTAAATACTTGTTTCTATGTTAAGGGTCGAGCCCATATATATATTGTGTAGTACGCATATGAAGCGCTGAAGCTTCCAACTAAAGGCCACTTTCAGCCATTGCTCCCAGTACACGCCACATTCTGCGATTCGTGGGACATACACAATGTATATCTCACTGAAAGCAGTTGTGGGATTTTGCCTGTGGGTGGCCTGCTGCATATTTGCAGATGGATTTAACGTAGCATACGATCGTGCTTCTCTCATCATTAATGGTCGCCGAAAGCTTCTGATATCGGGATCTATTCATTACCCTCGTAGCACTCCTGACGTGGGTATCTGCTTCCTTAATGCTATTCAATTTTCATCCTTCTAATATACCGTGGATTGAGTGTATATACAGTGTATATATAAAGAATTATGATTTTTACAGATGTGGGGTGACCTGATAGACAAAGCAAAAGATGGAGGACTGGATGTCATTGAAACCTACGTTTTCTGGAATATGCATGAGCCTCAACCACGCCAGGTAATTGTGCTGTTATTATCTTTATTCAGATGGATATATCTCCAGAGAGGAGCCAATTGCTCTGTATATCCAGAGTTGAAATGAATATATTCTAGCACGGATAAACCCATTCTATTTATTATGACTCTGAATTTAACCCATTCTAGGTATTATGACTGTGAACTTAAGCCATTCTATTTATCATGACTATGAATTTAACGTTCTTTATTTATTGCAGTACAATTTTGAGGGGAGATTGGATCTGGTTAAATTCGTGAAGTTAGTACACTCGAAAGGACTGTATGTGAATCTGAGAATTGGGCCATACATCCAGGCTGAATGGACTTACGGGTCAGTATATTCTCATTCTCATTCGTATCGCATTATAATAATCAGATTCAAATCTAATTTGTGAGCTGGATGTTGGTTCATGGTAAATTAAAGATGTTTCGCATTAGGAATTTTTTTCTATGCAAGTAGGTTCCATGAAATGGATCTCTTACAATTTAAAAATTACAGAATTCAATCAAATTTGATCCAAGATGTTGGACTCTTAAGATCTCATATTGACAAATTCATGATGGCTTTCAATGCAGTGGAATTCCATTTTGGCTTCATGAGATTCCGGGCGTAACTTTTCGCACAACAAACAAGCCCTTCAAGGTAACATGCAGATTTTGCATATCTGATCAAACATAAATGTAGTTGATTGCGGGTGCAAATTCTTTTAAGGTCCGCATTTTGAGTTTGTGTTCTTTTGATCTTTCTGTGTCATTGAATCATTTTGTGACTGTGGGATTGCAGAAGGAAATGAAAAGATTCACAAAGAAGATTGTAAACATGATGAAACGTGAAGGCCTTTACGCATCTCAGGGAGGTCCCATCATTTTGCAACAGGTTTCCCTCCTTTTCCTCCTCTTTTTGTTTTTTCATAACAAAAACCACCTTTATTGAGCCTGAGCTGGACAAAGAACTAACAAAAAACACCTGTATTTAGCCTGAATAGGATAAAGAACTAACAAAAACCACCTGTATTTAGCCTGAACAGTATATAAAGAACCTGAGTTTTTTCAGAGCAAAAACCACCTGCATTTAGCTTGAACAGGATAAAGAACTAACAAAAACCACCTGTATTTAGCTTGAACAGGATAAAGAACTAACAAAAACCACCTGTATTTAGCTTGCATAGGATAAAGAACTAACAAAAACCACCTGTATTTAGCTTGCATAGGATAAAGAACTAACAAAAACCACCTGTATTTACCTTGAATAGGATAAAGAACTAACAAAACCACCTGTATTTGGCTTGGCAAAGGATAAAGAAGTAACAAAAACCACCTGTATTTAGCCTGAACGGTATAAAGATCCTGAGTTAATATTAGACAGCACCGCAAATTGAGATTTCCTCCTCCACCTTTAACGGCAATTGTTTTGTATATTGTTGGGATGTCCGTTGTCATTGATAATGCACGATCCTGGTCCTTGGGAATCGGGCGGGTCAAATTTTCATTTCCGAATAACGGATCTGCATGCGAGAATTTATGTAGGGTGTCACCAAGTATCGAATCCAAGAATTTATGAAGGGTTTTCCCAAGTATAGAATCGAGATTTTATGTAGGTTTTTCCAAGTACATAATCGGAAAAAAATATTATGTAAGTGATTCATTAATTAAAATAAACGCTGGAATATAATTATTTGCTATTTAACAAGGTTGTTTTTTTGTCTGGAAAGTTATGGAAATTTTGGTTACATTTTGATAAAATCTGGTCGGATTTTTGTAAATCCAAGTTATAATTGTTAAATTTCAAAATTTTAGGTGCCATAGGGTATCAAAATCTGGTCTGATTTTTGTAAATTTAAGTAACAGTTGTCAAACTTCAAGATTTTAGGTGTAAATCCAAATTACAGTTGTCAAACTTTGAGATTTTAAGTGCCGCAGAAGTTTTTGATAGTGCAGAATCTATTTCTATCATAAAAACCATGATTTAAAAACTGTCTCTAAAATTTTTTTGAAATTTTTTTCTCAAATTCCAACCACTTTTAATCTAAATTCCTCTAAAATTCCTCCCTCTGCGTAATTATTTATTCTTAAGAATCAACAGGAATTTTGAAATTCAACGCAAAGTTAATTCATTTAAAAAATATAATTTAGCTCGTAATTATTATTTATTATTGCGTTACTTATATTTTCATTGTACTGAAAAATAGAAAACAATATTTTGAAAAATGTGTAATCTCATTTTTTAGAATCAAAGTTGATTCATTTTAAAATATAATTTACCTCGTAATTAATTATTTATTATTGCGTTAATTATATTTTCATTGTACTGAAAAATAAAATAACAATATTTTGAAAAATATGTAATCATTCGGTACGGTGGTTTTATTAATTTTCAAAAACATTACATATTATATTAAATAAATGTAATACAGAACAATGTTTTTAAAACCTTTAATATGGAAATATGTTTACGGTAAAAATTTGCAATCCTCCCGTACAATTACGTCCAATTCAAACATCGCAATAATGTTGTCTAAACATCGCAATAATGTTGTCTAGATTCGGTCGATCAGAGCATTTATTTACAATATTAATAGGAAAGTGTTAAGATATTTCGTTTATATATATATATATATATAAATTATTTAAAAAATGTATATATATATATATTAATTATTTAAAAAATGTATGAATAAATTGGGTTTTTTTAACTTCAAATTATTGTTAATTAAGATTTGTTTGAATTTTTTAAACAGCTGTTTGACATACTATTAGATTAAATATTTATTTACCAATTTAAATTTTCTATTATAAATGTATTTAGATTAAATAATTATTTATCAATTTATAATCAGAAATTATCAATTTATAATTAGAAATTTTGTTTGAATTTTAAATTTTAATAAGGGTTGTTTTGTTAAACTAGATTTTACTAAAGCTTGTTTAAATTAATTCAGATTTATTTAGTTGAATGAGTAATTATATTTAATATATAATTAAATTTTGATTAATATTTTTAATGTTAGATTTTAGACTTTTGTAATTTATTTTGCAAATAAGAATGTCTTTTAGATTAATCATATTATTAAAATTTGGTCAAATCCTAATGATGTGATTAATCAGAAAGACATTCTCATTTGTAATAATTTTAAATTAATTATATCTTTTAATTTTTAAATTAGAAGATTTTTAGTATCAATTTAGTCTTTGATTAAAATAATCCAAATTTTGTCAAAATTAATTAAGATTTATTATAATATAAATAAAGGCCAATTTATTTTAATTAATAATTTTAATTATTTATATTTTAAAATTTTAATTTACTTTAAAATAATAATAAAAATAAATTAACATAAATTTATTTTAATCTAAATATTTATTGAGTTGAAAAGTTGGTGTTTTATTGTTTTTTTATTAATATTTAATTAATATTGTTTTTTTTATATATTTAATGAATAGAGAATAAGTACATATTTATTTAGTTAAAAAGAGAATAAGACATAACTATGTTAATATGGTTAGACTATTAATTATTGTATATATTATTACAATTTAATTATAATTTTTAAATGTGAAATTAAATTATTAATTTATTTATTTTTTGTGATATTTTTTTTTACTTTAGTTAGTGGAGTGTGAGGGTGTGCATTTTTGTGCATATTTCCAAACTAGTGGATGATAAAGTGTGCGTCTACTTACATTTTTATAAGAGTAAATGGTGGTGAGTGAGGGTGTGTTGTGCATCTTGCCAAAAATGTAGATGGTGGGGTGTGTATCTACCTTCAAGGTTGTGTAAGAGTGGATGGTTATGATGTGTATTTGTGTACATGTTTTTGGATGAATAATGGTGGGAGTGATTGGAAGGATTTGTTCATGTGCCCAAAAAAACAGATGGTAGGGTTGTTCTTTCATGTACACATTTTTGAAACAATGGATGTTGGAGATAATGGTGTGAATTGTGTAGAATGAAGATGTGCATTTGTTTGCATGTGCACACAAATAAATCTTTTTGCCCCTCACTAGCTACCTGGAAAAAAATTAAGTTTATACATTTCAGTAAGCAACAACTAATGAATCTATAAACTTATTTTATTTTATTTATTATATCATCTATAAATTTAGAATCTATTATTAAATAAAAATGAAATCACATTTTTACATCATAATGGCTTTCTAAATAAAAAATAAGACAATAAAGATCATTCTTATATAAATAAAAACTAAAAAACTTTAAAAATGACTAACTGATGTTACAATATATGTGGTGAGAAAAAAATTAAAACTCTAACCCACTCAATCCAAAGTAATCAAATTTATAAATGATGTACTATAAATAAAAAAATTCAATGAACTTAATTATAGTCTTTGCCCAAATCAAACTTCACGAATATTCCATCTTTCTTTTTTGATAAAGTTAAATTTCCAAACCGTAATCAATCATGATATGTCTACTACCACAAAATCTCCTTAATCATCAAAAATCAAATGTCCGAAAAAGGATACATGTGTCTTTGAAGCAATTATTTTAGCAATTCTTGTACATTGAATTACATAACGTATTAATAACCCTAAAACTATTAAAGATTAGAACATTGCTCATTTTTCACGTAAAAAATGGTGCACTTAGGAATTTCAATTTTTTTTCTCTATCTTTTTAATTCCTCTACATCTACTAATAGCCCTAAAACTATTAAAGATTAGAGCATTGCTCATTTTTCAAGTAAAAAATGGCGCACTTAGGAATTTCAATATTTTTCTCTATCTTTTTAATTCCTCTAAGTCTACTAGTATAACAGTATTCCACATCCACTCAAAGAGATCTATTGGGAAACTATTCAAACATGGCACTTCCATTGTCTTCAAATCAAACATAACTTTATGTGGTTCATCCTCCAATTAGCTTATAAAGATGTGTTTTTGTTTCTTAATTGATCATTTTGGAAATGCAAGATAGAATGAACTCTCCTTCTTCTCTTGTTTTTCCCTTGGGGTTAGAAAGAAGGGATTTGAATAAGGGGCATACTTCCTCCACAATATTTTGGCCTTTGATAAGATTTGCATTTAAACTTCATTTCTTCTCTTACTTTGAACATTTTGTCAAATATTTCATATTTCATATCTTCAATCTCGAGTCATGTGGATTGTTATGAAGTATAAACACCTTTGACACTTTTTAGACATGATTGCCATCCCACCCTTATTGAACTTTATTGGAGAGATTACCTTGATGCAAAAACTACATATCCTTGAATCTAAAGCATAACTGAGGACTTATCTTCTAGAGTTAGGTTTAGGATAATACACAAATGATTTGATAGAGAACCTTTAAAAATAAAAGATTATGAAATTATCTTCCAACCAATAATTGTTGACAAGAAACCCATTAAGGCATTCTTTAAGCAATCCTGTACCTTTTCTTCTGTGATGAAGTAGGATAATTTGTTTCAAATTTTAGATTTCACATTCACAATGATCCAAACCCACAAATGGTTGAACTTTGGACTACTAAGTAATTCAGATTTATCCTTTCGGTTGATGCTCCACTCTTACCATTAAGGCTCTTATAACATCAATATACAAATTTATTATTGTAGTCTTAATTATGTTGCAGTCATTTGGGGTATGTATAACTTAGACTCTTTAATGAAAACTAGCTTTGAAAAATCAATTATCCAAATTCTAGTATTAATGTGTTCATTTGCGCCAATGTATAACTTGGATTCTTGTATGAAAACTACATCTCGCTTTTAATAAATTTTCTTTTTCATAGATCTTTGTTATTCAAGAACCACTTCTCTCATGTTAAAAAATATTTTCATCTCTATTTAAGGACACTAATTTTCATTAATAGGAGCAGATAAGGGTTCCAATTTTCAAAGTTGGGAATGAATATATATTTATATCCATAATTTGATGGTTTTCAATATTTAATAAAAAATATTTCAACTCATTTTATTTTTTTTACAACAAACATGTTTATCTTTTGGTTATATTTGTTGTTCAAAACATCCTTTGACAAGTAATTTAAATAGCAAATTCCATCTTCAAATCTAATTATTTCATTAAGTGAATTATGATCTTTGAATTTGAGCTAGCCTGCTCTAAGAATCTCTTATGGGGCTTGACCTTAAGACCTTATAACCTTCTTCACCAAGAAAAGAAAAGAACTCCTCCTTTAACCAATATAGTACCTTCCTACACAAAGCTTCCTTAGATTTTTTTGGATATCTAATAGTTAAGGGTCTCTCTCTCTCTCTATATATATATATATACTTGCTCCATGTTGCAGGAAGCATCCCCCCCCCGGTTCTAAGGCTCGAAGCGCGTCCCGTGTGGATGCGTCCAGGAAGCGTCCCCGGAAGCGCGATTCCAAAATTCGGAAGCGTGCTTCCGCTTGTTTTGGACGCTTCCTCAAAATTTCTGAAGCGCGCTTTGTACGACGCTTCGGCCGTACGAAGCGTACGCTTCCGAACGATTCCAGAAAAGCGTTGTGCGAAGGGAAGAAATGCGATTTTTTATTTTTATTTTTATTTTTTTAATTTTAGCTGACTTGGCATAAAGGGGGTGGGTCCACCTTGGGTTAGGGTGAGGTTAGGGTGAGGAATGAAGGGAATAAAGCCCCCATTCATTCCTCATTTGCTCACTTTGAGTTTATGAGAGTTGGAGAAGAGAAGAGAGGAGAGGAGAAGAGAAGAGAGGAAAGGAGAGGAGAAGAAAGGAGAGCTTGGAGGAGTGAAGGAGGAGGAGGTAGGAGAAGGAGGATGAGCTTGGAGCAAGAGCTTGGAGGACTTCATCTACAAGAGCTAAAGAGATAAGTTCAAACCCCAAACATCCTTATTTTTTTGACATTTTTTTTGTATTTTTCTCTTCCCTCTCCTACTCTTTCCCATTGTTTCTACTTGCTCCTTTACTTGCAAGTTGTCCACCACCTATATCCATATTACAAGATGGTGTTCTTTTGGCTTCTATTTATCATTCCACTTTTGGTTTTAATGATGGCAAGGGGGAGTAGGAATAGAAGGGAAGAAGCACAAGAGGACAATGGTCCCAATATGAGTGACCCAATGTATGATGAGGAGGAAGGGTTTGAAGAGGAAGGAGATGAACCTGAAGGGGAAATTGAAACACTAGATGGGAAAGCTGCATTAACACCCTTGTGGAACTATGTGACCAAACTTGATGGGGGAAAGGGTGGTGGAACTTACAAATTTGTGTGCCCTCATGGTTGTCATGGAGGAAAACCATATTGTGGTTCATATACCCGTGTGAGGAGGCATCTTTGTGGGGTACTGGATAGTGATGATAAAAAGGGTCCTGTGGGGGTACAAATTTGCTCAAACATTTCATCTGAACAAAGAAGAAAATACATCAAAATAGAGGAGGTTGAACAACAAAAAAACAAGAAACAAATAACTCATTTTGAATCAAGTGCAACCTCTAAATTTGGTAGCTCATCTCCTCATGGTACTTCTGCAAGCTCTGGAGGTAGAAGAACAATAGGGGATTTCCTTAATGTTGCTGGGAGGGATGATGTGGATGGAAATATAGTCCGTTTTATTTGTGCTTGGAGTGTACCATTCTATGTGCTTCGCTCTCTTATTGGCATGAAATGGTAAAAGCCATCAATGAAGCCCCAAAAGGATACAAGGCCCCCAACTATGAGAAAGCGAGAACAGTGTTATTAGAAAGAGAAAAAGCTAAGGTTCAAAGAGATTTGACACATTTTACAAATGAGTGGGTAGATTCTGGGGTATCCATTGTATCAGATGGGTGGACAAATATTAGAAACCAACATTTGATAAATGTTCTTGGTGTTTCTTCTAGTGGTGCAATATTTATTACATGTCATGACTCCTCCTCCATCAGTGCATCTGCGCAAAACATTGCAGATCTCCTATTGCAATCAATCAAAGATGTTGGTCTGAATAATGTGGTTCAAGTGATCACAGATAATGCAGCAAATTGTAAGGTAGCAGGAAAAATTATTGAGCGTACTCATCCATACATCTTTTGGTCTGGGTGCCTGGTTCACACATTGAACCTTTTGATGCATGATATTGTGAAGCACAAAGAATGTGGGTGGATTACTGAGCTTTACAGGAGAGGGAAGCAACTCATTAAATTCATCACAGGGCATATAAGGGTAAACTACTTCTATGGCACTTACTCCAAGTTGCAGTTGCTTAAACTTGCAAAGACAAGATTTTCCAGTTATTACCTCACCTTTAGGTGGGTAGTGAAGGTGAGACAAGCTTTAACTAATCTGGTGTGTGCTGAATCATGGGATGAAATTAACACTGATAGAGATGGTAATGCAGTCAAGGACACTGTTCTTGACAGTTACTTTTGGTCACAGGTTAAATATGTTTTGCAATTCACCAAACCAATTTATTACATGATCAAGTTTGGAGATTCAGATCGACCAATAATTGGGGAGGTGTATGAGCAAATGGATAGCATGTTGGGGCAGATTAAAAACATTGTTGAGCCTAGAGATATCACCTTGTACAATTATATTCGTGCAGAGGTGGAAAACCGATGGGAAATGCTAAATGTTCCATTGCATGCATTAGCATATGTTTTGACACCTAAATACTATCATCCATCATGGCTTTCAACACTAGCACCTGGGAGGGGAAGCAGGAGAAAACCACACCAAGATCAAGAGGTTTACAAAAAATATATGGCTGCATTGAGTAAATTAGTCCCTAATGAGGAGGAGGCTGCATTGGTATGGAGACAGTTGAGCAACTATATGCTTAACATTGGTCCATTTGGGAGCATGCATGCAATTAGAGATTGAGAGACTTTTTCTTCTCTTGAGTGGTGGAACATGCATGGAGGGGCTACTCCACTTCTACAGACTTTGGCATTGTGGGTGCTATCACAGGTGGTAAACACTTCTTCTGCAGAGAGGTGTTGGAGCTCTTATTCTTTCATCCATAGTGTTAAAAGGAACAGGTTGAGTTTAGACCAGGCAGAGAGCTTGGTTTATGTTCATTACAACTTGCGATTGTTGTCCCATTACTATGAAGATGCAAGGTCTAATAAAGACCTGTTGATTTGGGACAAGAATCCAGAGGAGCCCAATTTGGAGGATGGAGTGTTGCGATTAGAGCAATTAGAGGATGCTCTTATCTAGGTATGTCGATGTGGTATAAATTTTCCTTATAAAGCATTTCTCTAATTCATGTTTTTAATTTTTTTGTTAACTAGTGTTTTTTTTGCATGAATTTTTTGAGCGATTCAAGGATGATGATGATTGTGTTGATATGCCACCCCCACCCCCATCTGGTTCCTAGGTTCCATGGTTCAACACCAACAATAGGGGGTTCTTCTTCATCAGTTACAGTGCCACTGCCACAACTTCCACGGGCACCATCTTCTTCATTGCCACCACGTGGAGGCCCACCGCCACGTTCTCTTTGTGGTGGAAGGAGGAGAGATTAGTAGATATATTCACAATTTACTACTTTTGTCATAGATTACTCATTAGACTTGTAGGCTTGTGAATTTGAATTTTGAACCTTTTTTGTCTTGGCGGTGACCAAGTGACATATTTTGTAAACATTATTATTTGAATTTTGGACATGACAAATGTTGACAGTTGCTCACTTGCTAGATAAATCATAATATGCTCTATGTTTTATGTTTTATAATATGCTTAAATGTTTTATGTTTTATAATATTCTTAAAAATTTGATGTATGTTTGTAATCGCTAGAATATAGATGGTTGATGTACATACTAGTAACTACAATGGAACCATGGATGCCATATCTATCTTGATTTATGCAAAAATATGCATGTTTTCATGTCTTCTACAACTAATTTGGTATCTGGGATGTTTGTTTTGAGTATAAATGCAAAAAAATATAATATATATATATATATATATATATATAGCAGACGCTTCGCTTCCCAGATTTTTGGACACTGATGCTTCTGCGTCCCCACTTCGTCCCCGCTTTGTGCAACATTGTACTTGTTTGCTCAATTGTTAAAAAATGAGGGATTAATGTAGCGCCTACCAAGGTCAAATTTCACGAATGACATGACGTAAAATCCTTTAAACATATTTTAGGCATTTTGCTAGATTATGCAAGATTCATGTATGATGTAATGAACCTTAGAGATAAAACAGAGTAACTTGAAACAACATGACCTTATATATATATAACAATGTTAGTTTAATTGATCTAATCATTAGTCCAAAGGATGTTGTTGACATGGAGGCCATAGATCACAAATATTCTAGGGTTACTAACCATTATTGCACTTGATTAAATCACATTATGTTTGCATATTCAAGGAAGAGGGGATCTCTCTCTACACACATACATGTTCGTGCATATAGTAGATTTAGTGCACATGACCTTGTTGGAATCAAATATGAGATTTGCATAACATGCTAAATTATCAACAACATCCTAATAAATGTAGTACTAATGGTTGTTAGTAGTCTGAGTTATCTTTTATTAAGAAGAGAGAAACCATATTAGGTTTCTTCTGAAAAATTATATCCATATAAATTATTATTATAATTAGTTTTTTTAATATTAAATTTAACTTAAATGACATCTAACCTAATATAAATTTAATATAATACCCGTCTAAATTGTCTTAATTCCAGATCAACCAGATCAACCAAATGCAAAAAAAATCAATTCTCTTTTTACCTTAAAAGAAATTTACATCTCTTTTAAATACTTAATAAATCTAATGATAATCTTACTTTATATAATATATATATATATATTTATTAATTACTCCCTTAAATTACTGTCGAACTGATATATAGTGCAGGGACAAAAGATCAACCAAATGCAAAAAAAATCAATTCTCTTTTTACCTTAAAAGAAATTTACATCTCTTTTAAATACTTAATAAATCTAATGATAATCTTACTTTATATAATATATATATATATTTATTAATTACTCCCTTAAATTACTGTCGAACTGATATATAGTGCAGGGACCTTTGTATTTATTGATTACGTATCCTGCAGTTACAATGCTAAGCATATTTATCCTGTTACAATGCTAAGTATCGTTTTAATGGTTGTTGCAGATAGAAAACGAATATGGAAAAATTGCCGATTATTTCGGAGCAAAGGGGCATTTATATATCGATTGGGCAGCTAACATGTCAGTGAATCTGAATACTGGTGTTCCTTGGACAATGTGTAAGGATGCAGATGCGCCCAGCTACGTGGTTAGTAATTTCTACTATTGTGTTTCTAAGAGACCGCATTTAAATGCATCTTGCAGAATACACCTACTTAGCCCCTTGGAAATATTTTAGTACTGTGAAAAGTTTTAAACAATACACAATTTCTGATTGTTCAAGCTTGTTACATGCACTAAACTGTGGAAGGCCAATAGTGGTGGACGAAATTCAACATTAGAAAACTCTGTCACTGTTTAGCCATCTTTCACTGCCATTGCACGTTACATTCATCCTACCCAATAATTAAGTTGCCAATGTCGAGGTAATTATTGAAGTGTATTTTGTTACGGGCATGCCATATACTATAATTAGTCGTATTACAAGTTAGGAGGATCATCCATCCTTTTCCTACCTGCTTTTCAAGTGGGCCTGGTTCCAGAGAAGATTACACAATAAAGCTGGGTAACGGGTTTGTTTGCCATGAGGTTGTAAATCTCGAGGCTGTATATCTTAAATTCCAATATTTGATACATCTGCCATTTGATGTGTTCTCGAGCTTTGCGGCCTTGAGGTGCTCGTCAAATATGGGTTTAGATAGGTCTGTGCTAGTGTCCAGATTTCATACACCCATTGCATTGTGCAGATTTGGCACTGTTACACACTTAAGGTGTTAATTGTTGAAGTGTATTGTGCTATGGGCATGTCATATAGCATAAAGTTGTAGTATAAATTAGGAGAATCGGCCATCATTTTCCTACCAGCGTTTCAAGCGGCCCTGGTCCCAGAAAAGATTATACAATAAATGTGGGTTTGTGCAGCATAAGGTTGTAAAGCTCGAGGCTGCATACCTTGAATTCCAATAGCTAATATATTTTCCATTCGATGTGTGCCTGAGCTTTGCAGCCAGATGCTTGTCAAACCTGGGTTTAGAATCTAGATAGGTTTGTGCTCGTGTCCAGATTCCATACCCCCATTGCATTGTGCAGATTTGGCACTGTTATACACTTGAGGTGTTGATGTGTCCCACCATCCCCACTTGGGTTGTGGAGCATCTTGCTTCACCCAGAGTAAAAGTTCTCCAGCTAGGAGCTCTTAAGAATAGATATACTCCACCCAAACTTTCACACCGTCTGGTAGATCTCTTGTCTCTGCAGAACCAGAAGGCATGCACTAAATCATCTTCAATCTGCTTTTGTATTTGGGAGATTGGTATCTTTTTATGTGCCCACGTTTCAACTTTCAGCTACCTCTGCTGAGTAAAGAGCTCTATGAGCTAATTGCTAATACATCGAATTCTACTTTGGCTTCCCATATTTCCGCAATATTCAACTCTAATAAGAAGTAAATCCCAATTGCTCGACATGAACTCGTCCTTCAAAGGTTTTTTTTACAATGTTTTGTGTTTATACTTTCCAGTTAGTCCTGACTTCTTGCTCTATGCAGGCCTTGAATCTTTCCTAGGAACATTAGGAGCAGTTCTGCTTTTTCCGTGAATAGATATGATTCTCTTTCACCCTTAACCAACACTTAGGATATGCAAGGATCATCCTATCTTGATTCTTATCATTAAAGATATCTCTTAACTTATTATATTCCATGTTGCTTCAAAATGTCTCTTACCTTAGCTGTATCTGCTTCTTCACGTAACTGACCACTATGCTGCCTTCTGCATCTATCTTCTCGCACATTAAGTCCTGCTCCATCCTGTATTCGAGCAATCAACTAGTTTGGTGCTACCTTATTCTAGACTGTTGTCATTGGCATCCATGAATTCATCCCTGATGTGGCTTGATTCATTTAAAAATTAAAACTTTGCCTGATCAGTTGTACTGCTGGTAAGATACATGGAAAATATATTCCTTTTCCACAAGTAACCTTTTGAAGTAAAGAAATTCCACACTCATTTTTCTCCCTGTTAACTTGCACTTTCTCGAGATAAAGTCCAAAAAGTTCAAGTGTGATCTGAGTGAAACTAAGAGGGGACCATTATCACCTCAGTAACCTTCTTCTGCACTTCCGGCCAGCTATCGTCTGGCTCAAGGGGGGCTTTGCTAGGTTAAGATTGCTGGGATTTATTGCAATGAGTTCCAAGGTGAATATGAAGAGTAAACCCAACCAAATGGTTTTGGTAAATTTTTATGGTTTGGTCTGAAGGACAGATCACAGACCAACCCAACAAAATGGTTTTGGTAATTTTTTATTGTTTGGTTTGAAGGACAGATCACATACCAGTGTCTTGTCCTACTACTATTTTTTGGGGTACATGGGATCAACTAATGACTCCCTTGGTGGAAGGAAAGTGGATCTAATGTGATATATAGAGCTCTCCACTACAGATCCTAGAAGATCTGTTGAATTTTGGAGCTATGGTTGGTCTTCATAATCAATATTTAGCCCTCCAGAAATTTAAGAAATGATAAATATATATGTGGGTTCCAAGTCAACCTCAAAAGAAGAAAATTTGATTTTTTTAAACTTTGAATTTTTGCCTCCAAATGTAAGGTCGGCTTCAAGTTGGCCCCAGTGAAGGGACACACCAATTCAACTCATTCAACACCTATATATTGGCATTCATCATCTCCATTTGATGCACAATTCGGATCACTTTTGTTCACACATGGGAGACAAGAGAAGGGCGAATCTGAGGAAGAATAGAAGGACAAAATCTGAGGCAGACCTAATTCTTTGAGGAAGGCTGAATTTCTGAGGCACAACAAACCAAATTTCTGAGGCTAATTGAGGGCAATTTGATCAGGTTTGACCCGGGTTTGGTTACTGGTCAATTTGAGTTATTTTAACTAGAAAATTCAGATTATATTCCTTATTGAATTGGACAAATTTCTCTAAGAAAGGGTTGTTGGGTTTTTTCCTTGGTTTGGGGTTTTCCCATGATAAATTTTGTGCCTCTTGTGTTTGGTTGTCTCTACTATCATTATTGTTTTATTGTTGAAGATTTTATTGTATAACTACTTAATGATGAATGTGGTATAAGATGAATTGGTTTAAGAATCATTGGAAGTAATTATCAATTTAGAAAATTTTGAAAAATCAACACGGTTTCAGAGCTTGGGTTATAGAACAGCCAAAAGACTAGACACTTATTGAAGAAAGGTTGAAGCCCTAAATTTGTTATGATTGAGGAAGATCACAAATCCCTCATCCTTGTGCAAGAATAAACAATTTTTGTGAAAGTCGAACCTTGTTTGTATTTAATGGTTTTGACCAGGCTTGAGGAAGGGTCGAAGCCCTAGAATGGGGACTAAATGACCTCAATCCTACCTGCAGGAGGGTTAAGACACACCGTAGTCCAAGTCTTAGGAGCGCCGGAAGGCCTTAGAACTAGGCCGCAACCTATTTGAGGTAGGCCACAGGAAAAATAGGAGGTCGAGAGACCTCAGGGAGTGCTTAAAAGAGGCAAAGGAGCCCCGTGAATAGGCCACAAAATTCGAAAAGGGCCTCAGTTTGAACATAAAAGGACGTTTAATCTCAGAAAGCCAAGAAGTTGTCTCTTGTGCATGAGGTCTACTAAAGTTTGTTTGCATAAGGTGAATTGTGGAAGATGCTGTACATGTTCTTACCATATTGCCATGAATTTGGCTAGTGGGTTGAGTTTGTTCCTTATAGCATTGGGCAAGTATTTACAATTCAATGACATGTGACAACATGTGGGAATGAGAAATGAGCCTCGGGTTTCACCATGGGTCAAGTGGGGTTCTTGACATGTCTCCAAGTGACAACTTGTTGAGTTGGTGACCCTGGGACTAGTGGGTAACTAGTTCCTCCTTTTATGCTAATGCAAGGATGCTTTCCTCATGTTTCTAGTGTTGAACATGAGGTGGATGGATTCATCAACACAACTGAGCTCTTTCAACCTTTTCTTGGAATAGAGAATTTTTCAACAAGACAACATCTATGGAAGTCATTATGAATACCTCTCTAGCTAGGAGGGAGTATTGAATTTTGTAGCTATGGTCGATGTTCATAATCAAGTTTTATCCCTCCAAGTATTTAATAAATGATAAATACATGTGGATTCCAAGTCGGTCTCAAAATAAAAAAATTTGAATTTTTTAAACTTTGAATTTTTGCCTCCAAATGTAAGGTTGACTTCAAGTTGGCCACAGTGAAGGGACACACCAATTCTGCTCATTCAACACCTATATATTGGCATTTGTCCTCTCTATTTGAGTATCCAATTCAGATCATCTGAGGCACAATTTGGATCACTTTTGTTCACACATGGGACACAAGAGAAGGACACATTTGAGGAAGAATAGAAGGACAAAATCTGAGGCAAACCTAATTCTCTATGGAAGGTCGACTTTTTGAGGCATAATAGACCAAATTTCTGAGGCTAATTGAGGGAAGTTTTACTTGGGTTTGGTTATTGGTTAGTTTGAGTTGTTTTAACTAGAAAATTCAAATTGTATTCCTTGTTGAATTGGACAAATTTCTCTAAGAAAAGGTTGTTGGATTTTTCCCAAGATAAATTGTGTCTCTTGTGTTTGGTTGTCTCTATTGTTACTATTGTTTTACTATTGAAGATTTCTTGTATAATTACTTAATGTTGAATGTGGTATAAGATGAATTGGTTTAAGAATCATTGGAAGTAACTATCAATCTAGAAAATCCTGAAAAATTAACAAGATCCACCTAGTGCTTTACAATATCTAAGAAGTTCAAGGGAAGTTTCTCCACTAGAAAGCTTCCTAGGGATTTAAAGAAGGGTTCCTTTAAAAGAAATAATGTGAATGCACCGTCTCCAGTAGATGAGCACAATTACACTTAGATTATTTATAAACAAATCCAACAAAATCAGAAAAGCCACTGACTCATAAAACCAATATCATCCATCAAACCTTAGCCATGAACATCCATATAACTAAAATCATCTCCAAAAGAAGTTGTTCTAGTCATCCTTCCATAGCCTTTTGATAATGAGAAAGGTGGTAGAAATTTAGAACTAGCTAAGAGATTTCTCCCCTAATCCATCCATGAGAAAATGATGAGGAAGTGCATCTCTATTTGTATGGAGATGCTCAACTTCCTCTTTCACTAAAATATCAATTTCTTAAGTAAAACCCCTTAATATAGCTCATAGAGGGTAAAAGTCCTCTTCTCTAATTAATTAAGTTAAAATACAAAAAGAATGGCTTCTACAAGCCACATGTACAATGATCAACATCCCAAAGCAGGGTATCTCCACAAATGCTAGAAAGAAAAGGCTTCAAGATGACGTCCACATCCTCCAAAGATTTTGAGGGTTCCTTTTCCTCAAGAAAATAGTAAGTATAATATCCAAGTATCTCCTAGGTGGGCCAATGGGTTTCCAAAGTGCATGCTTAGCCTTCAAAGATTCATGGGTATGCCTCCTCCATAAGTCATGTAAGAAATGTTTCCAAACCCTCCTCCATGTGTGGTCATGTTGACTTCCAAAGTTCACAGCGCGGATGCATATGACTTCCAAAAACAGAATATTTAGATTACACGTCAATCTCCCCAAGCCCAATTATGTACTTTGTGTGGGCAAGAATCTCTTTTCTTTTTAAAGACATCAACCTTCTAAGTCACATGACATGAGGACATAGGACACGTAAATACATGTATTCGACACGAGACACGATAACCCAGGAAACATGACACAATGGACACACACACACACACATATTAAAAAAATACGGAAATATAGTGTCTAATCCATATTTTTTAGAAATTAAAACATCTACAGGTATGAATCATGATGATGTCTATTTAGTAATTTAGTATTTACAATTTTACAATTTTAGAACTACTTAGTTTATTAATTTACTACATCAATGATGTAATGTTATATGCCATCCAACCAATACAAAGTTATATAACATTGAATCAGGTTCAAAAAACCCTTCTTTGTCATGTTGGTTCAGGTTCATAACTTCCCACATCAAATCTCATAAAAAACCCTTTCTTATCAAATTATTAATGTATAGTTAGATTCTTAAACAGAGAATGTTGACTCAGGTGCATAACTTCCTACATACTCAATAAAAATCGAAATCTTATACAAACCCTTTCTTGTTGGGGTTAGTAATGCAGAGTCAAATCTTAGAGAACCCCTTATCATGTTGTTTCAGGTTCATAACCTCCCACATAGTACAAACTCTATAATTTTGTTTTCAAGTCTTATTTTTTATGCTTACACCCAAACGAAAAAAGGAACAGTATCAGGCCATGTGCATATGGCAACTCACGAGGTATTGTTCTCTTTGGTCTTGACTAGATGCATTCATATATAGACCCATTTAACCTATAAATAAAATTATTATCTTACCTGGTCGATTCACATTAGTTTGTGGCCTTTAGAAAAGACATAGGAAGTCTGATTAGCTGCACGAGCAAAAGGTGAAAAGCATTGTCTCAACTCCAGCAAGATGTGAAAATGCAAACAACGAACTAGACTCCAGAATACCTCACGAACAGAGACAGAAAAAATGATAGAAAAGCAAGACGCGACGTTCGAAATGCGCTAGGGAATATTTTCAACATGATCCAAAAACGTATCATGATTTTAGGACACGATGAAAATCATGTTCGACATGTTTTAACGCTTGTATTGGGTTCGACACGAGGAATATAGGACATGAGACCCTAAGGGACGTGTCCAATGACTTAGCTAGCCACAAATGCTTGACAATCCTCTTCCAAGTAGACATTGTGGTCTCCAATCAACGTCCCTTCTACTTCATGAACTAAATATTTCAAAGTTGTTGGCCTCTCCAAATTTGTCTTGTTACCACTCCTTTTAGCAAGGTTGTTGAAGATCCATGCCACCTGATAGGTCGGCACACATAGGACAACGAGTCACTGTCACCTCGCCCAAAGTCCCCACTCTTTTAGCCCAAACTCCTACCAAAATGGCTATGGGAAGCTTCCCTTGGATGAATCCTGCCAACCAATACAAGAATAGTGCCTTGTAACAAGATCAAATGGTTTAAGTGGAGGAGTTTGTGTTGCTGCTCTGCTAGCTTACTGTGAAAAATCTGTAAAGAATAAACTAGTCCAGCAAGAAAAAAGTGAAAACACTTCACTCTAACAAGATATATTGAGTGTGAATAAAACATACTAACCAAATATAAAATGATTTTTGTGATTAAATGCTTGGTTAGAGGAGTTGTTGTATAAATCCAAAATCGGCTTGCTATCCTGTTTTTACAAGTCTGTAATTGTTGCAAAATATGCAGAAAATAACAAGATAACCCCTTGAAAAAATAACCCAAATGTGACTAAACACTTCTAGATCCAATCCCTAGGGGTGAGGAGGATAGAAGATAGAAGATTGGTCAATTTAGACCACTTTCAAGCTTTGGACCTACAATAAAATTGAATTTCCAGCAAGCTAGAAATTCACCTATTGAGGTCTTGGGGTCAAAATCCCTAGGTGAAAAACTCAGAAAATTATTTCAGCAAAAAATAAGATGTTTTAAGGTCTGAAACAACTAAATTTAAGCTATAGATAAAATAAATAGACTATTAAATCAAATCTAAGCTAAAGCAAGGTGAGTTAAGATACTTGTAGAAATGATACTTTGTAGAGCGAAAATTCTGCAGAAAATGGTTTGCTACAACAATGCCTTACTGCAAATCTACAAAATTAGCTAAATACACCTATATATGAAAAGTATGCTCAAAATCAGATGTATTATTTCCTTGGTCTAGATATTGGTATTTACTTCTTTTTTTCCAAGGATTGCTAGTTGTGAATGATACAAAAATTATAACAAAATAATTAAAATAAAATAAAATAAAATGGATATTTAGATTTTTAAAATAAAATGGTTAAGAATTGAGGATTACCTTGGCCTTTTAATTTACCAATTTGCAAAGTTGCGATCACAACCATTTCTTTATCAACTTTTTCTTGAGGACCAGACATGAATGAGTTGGGGGTGAAACTATCCCACTCACTTAGTTAAAAACAACTTGCACGAAAATCAACCTCATAAGGGGGATCTTCTCACACAATATGCCCCAACTATTATATTGACAATATCATCAATAGCCCATAATCTGGTGGAATATTCCCCTAGAGGGCTCGCCCAACACTTGGAAAGTGTATTTTTGATACTAGCTAAGGGTGAGGTGAAGGCTTGGGCCTAGATCTTCCTTTCCACGTGATCATTTTCCCCTCAATGGATCATCATAGTAGTCTTATGATGATGAATGTATATTTGCAAATTAGCTCTTTAGGCACAAATTATAGGAAAAATTCAAGAATAGAAAGCATAGAATAATCAACTCAATACAATAGTATATTTGCAAATGGCTTCTTTATTGTATGGCATCAAATGATCTCATAGTCAACAACAACAATTGGGAGGAGGAGCTAGGAATTTATAACTTTCTTTGCTAATGGCTAGTTGTGAATGATACAAAAATGATAACAAAATAATTAAAAAAATAAAAATAAAATGGATATTTAGATTTTTTGAAATAAAATGGTTGAGAAGTGAGGATTACCTTGGCCTTTTAATTTACCAATTTGCAAAGTTGCAATCACAACCATTTCTTTATCAACTTTTTCTTGAGGACTAGAGATGAATGAGTTGGGGGTGAAACTATCCCACTCACTTAGTTAAAACTTAAAAACAACTTGCACGAAAATCGACCTCATAAGGGGGATCTTCTCACACAATATGCCCCAACTATTATATTGACAATATCATCAATAGCCCATAATCTGGTGGAATATTCCCACTAGAGGGCTCGCCCAACACTTGGAAAGTGTATTTTTGATACTACCTAAGGGTGAGGTGGAGGCTTGGACCTAGATCTCCCTTTCCATGTGATCATTTTCCTCTCAATGGATCATCATAGCAACCTTATGATGATGAATGTATATTTGCAAATTAGCTCTTTAGGCACAAATTATAGGAAAAAGTCAAGAATAGAAAGCATAGAATAATCAACTCAATACAATAGTATATTTGCAAATGGATTCTTTATTGTATGGCATCAAATGATCTCATAGTCAACAAAAACAATTGGGAGGAGGAGCTAGGAATTTATAACTTTCTTTGCTATTGCTAGTTTCCTCCATGTCATCCACAAGTTGGAGACTAGGTTGACCTCTAGAAAAATTTTGTTTACATGAAGTTTTCCCACTAAAGGGGTTAGATCTGACTCTCACGAGTCACAACCCAAGATAACCCAATATTTCACTTACTAGTGGTCTGGAAGACAAAAAGATGAGAAATAATAGCCATTAGTGCTCCCTCGTTCCCCTTGAAGTCTTCAACGTTCCAACTTTCACCTCAACGAATTGGTCTTCGAAATTGACTTGATAAACACTAGAATTTTGTCCATAATTTTATCTTCTTGGTCCAAAATAATGTCCTTCTTTGACATTCCAACAACTATCTTATCCATTTAACAAGTTTCTTTGATTTTCATGCATAGAAGAAATTCGACCTTGGCCACCTTTTTCTAGCTCTTCAATGCCTTGCTAATTTGGCCAAATGTTTCATTTAATTGGGGTACTGTTTGCTTAGTTGTAACCTATCATATATGCCCTGTCAGCCCCAAAATTCCACTATACTGCCACATCAACCTCGACAATGCTACCTCATCATGCCCAAACAAGAGATCTCTAACGCTCTTGAAGTACTTCAGAAAGTCAAACATGGGTTTTTTCCATCTCCTCCTTTAGACCATTTTTGACATAATGCATGTGAAAATCGGCCCCAATGCTCCCCTTGTTTTGTTGCATGGAAACTTGCAATACTTGTTAGCCAACTTTGACCACAACCATAACTTGAGCATGCCTTAACCAATTGAAAAATTCCACATGGCATGTCATCCTCTCATCAAGCTCTATAATATAGGACCAAGTTGACTTTTTGACTTTTGAGACCATTTTGCATTGGGAATTATGAACTACCTTGGGGATCGTGAAAAGTTGCTAGCTGTGAGATTGCCATGTTGAGAAATATTTGTGGGACACTGCACCAAAGTCAAGGCCACCAACAAAGTCAATAGACTCATAACCATGTGGTATGACATAGGCGCACTCGACATGCACTGGATTGACTCTTACACTGGCGATCACCTCTATAAAAGCAAGGTCCTCTAAAACAACTAGTCCTCATGTAAACCCATCCAAGGTCCTCCAATCCTATCAAGGATGAAAGGAATAGATATGAACTCAAAAGAATTGGCCATGGTCCAATCCATCACAAGGTCTAGGACACTCAATAGAAAGCCTCACATGGTTGTTACAAACTTACAAGGAGTTAACTTGTGACCTTGGGCTTACAATGGTGTGCAAAAATGTTGCAATAGACATGCGCCCCTGCTAGTATAAGGGGTAACATGTCCCAAGACCCATTATGGGTTTTCTCACTTAGAACATGTCCCTTCAAGGGGAAGCGTTCAATGAAAAATCCCACATAGGTTGGATTCTTCCAATAGGAATGCCAGTCAACTATATATAGTGTTTGTAACTTTGTACAACACCCAATTGGACCAATTCCTATTGAACAACTTCATTGGTCATTTTCAACATGACTAAACTTTGCTTTCCTTAAAGAATTCTTTTCGGGAGGAAACTGAAGTTCACCATGTGTGGTTGGTAATATGTCTTCATTAGAAGACATGTTCGCAGATTTCGTAAATCACTAAGCCAGTGGTTGGAGCTCATATTTACCAATGTAAACTTGATATTATTGTCTATTGTTTTTGCATTGATCATTTCCATGCGATCATATGCTTGGTATGCACAAAACCCTTTAATGCTTTCCCAAACTGTGCATAAACTGGTTACTGCATGATGGAATTCAAGCATTTGGCCTCATTTGCAGTACTCTGGTAGTACAAGTATGCTGCATAAAACACAATCAGAAGTTGAAAGAAGCTGCAAAACTTGGCTTAGAAACATGTTTCCAAAAACAACAACATTTCTATCTATATTCCCAAGACTTTTTCCAATCTGTTGATAATTCATCCCATTGGATCAGTCTGGAAGAATGACATTGGAGTTCTTAATATGGAGCTGAGCATACCGTTTTGTAACTGCTTAGCAGCATAAAGGTTTGTCAAAACCAGCCAAAACGTGTTTGCTAACATTACCAATCCCTGGTGAAAGGATAAAATGGTGTAAAAATGATGTAAAATTTTGGGCCCACGTCTCCTTTGGAGCAGTTTCATCTGTCCATATCAGTGTTGCGGGGGAGCACCCTCGATCCCGTTCCCAATCCGCGCTCCGGGCAGGAGCGACTCAGGAGTGCGCTCCCGTAAAAAAATTTCCACTCCCTACCAGTTGTCAGAGCAAATTAGGGAGCGATCGCTCCTGTCGCTCGGGGAGCGTTTTTTATAGCCCGAGAGCGGTTGGGGAAAAAAACGCTCCCGGGCTATAAAAAACGGTCCTGGTTGGTGAAAAAAAACCGCGTGCATGAAAAAAAATTCGTGTCGGAAAATTAAAAAAGTCGCCGGTTTTGGGGGAAAAAACGGAGGGAAGGAAGGAAAGGGAGGGAGGCAGGAAATATAAATAAACCCTCCCTCCAATCAATTTCATTATTTTAGAAGAGAGAGAGTGAGAGCAAGAGGAGAGTAAGAGAAGGTGAGGAGCAAGAGAGAGCAAGTGAGAGTGAGAGCAAGGGAGGGTGAGGAGCAAGAGAGAGTGAGGGGCAAGAGAGAGCAAGTGAGAGTGAGAGCAAGGAGCAAGGTGCAAGGAGAGAGCAAGTGCCAAGGAGAGAGCAAGTGCCAAGGAGCAAGAGAAAGCAAGGAGGGGAGATTGGAGGCCAAAGAGGTAGGCTCTATTTTAGCAATTTTTTTTTAATGTTCATTACTAAATAAATAAAATTATAAATAAATATTTTTCTCCATTCCCATTCCCATTTCATTTTTTGCAGTTTCAAACATCATGATTATATTTCTTGGCATTTTTTTCTTCTTGGTTCCTTTTTTAGTTATTATGGTGTTGGAGAGTAGAAAAAGGAGGGTTGAAAACGAAGAAGGGGATGAAGAGGGGGGTCATAGTGGATTTGATGAAAACCCCGGTGAGGAGCTGGAGGAGAGTGAACATGAGTCAGCTCCAAAAACTAAACAAGATCAAACTCCATTGTGGAAATATGTTAATAGGCTTGAAGCAGGGAAAGGGGGTGGAACCACTAAATTTCATTGCCCCCCTTGCAACAATAATTACATAGGTTCATACACCCGTGCCAGAAAACACCTCTACGGGAAAAGGCCGTGGGATGGAGATAAACAAATAGGAATCAAAACTTGTTCAGGTGTGTCAGCAGCAGATAGAGCGAAATACATAAGGGAAGACCCAAGAGGAGGAAGCCCAATACAAACCTAAAAAATCAAAGGGTTTCTTTGAACCAAGCTCACAATCACATGCACAAAGAACTCCTTCAGCATCCTCCCAAGGCAGTGGATATGGAGGCACAGGGTCACCAGGTTTAAGGTGTAGAAGCATATCAGATTTCCTTGATGAAGGGTGTAGGAATGATGTGGATTCAAAAGTTTACATGTTTCTCTATGCATGTGGGATAACATTCAATGTTCTTCGCTCACCTTATTGGCATGAAATGGTTTTTGCCATAAATGATGCCCCTAAAGGATACAAGAGCCCTGGGTATGACAAGGCAAGAACTGTTGGACTTGATTATGAAAAAGCAAAAATATCACATTCTTTGAATAGAATGACAAGTTCTTGGACTGACCATGGGGTGTCCATTGTATCTAATGGATGGACAAATGTAAAAGGCAAGCCATTGATAAATGTTCTTGTTGTGTCTGTTAGTGATGCCATCTTTCTTTCAGCATATGATTACTCAGACAAGTTCAAGACCGGCATCAACATTGCAAAACCATTACTTGAAACAATTGAGTGTATTGGGCCATACAATGTCATCCAAGTCATCACTGATAATGCTCCTAATTGTAAGGTAGCGGGAGCAATTATTGAGGATAAATACCCCAACATATTTTGGTCTGGGTGTTTGGTTCACACAATGAACCTTTTGATGCATGATATTGTTAAGAACAAAAATGAACAAGACAAATGGATTGGTGATTTGTACAAGAGAGGCAAACAAATGATAAAATTTATTACAAATCATAGCAATACCCATGGCCTTTTCTGCAGTCACTCAAGATTGGAGTTGTTGAAGATTGCGAGGACTAGATTTGGTAGCTATTACCTCACCTTCAGGCGCCTTTTGAAGGTAAGCGAGTCATTGGCTAGCATGGTATCAAGTCCACACTGGCATGTATCAAAGGAAAGGGCTACAAATGCAGCTGACAGGCAAGGTTTTGAACAGGTGGAGGAGGCCGCTCTTGATGGTATGTTTTGGGCACGTGTGAGGCAAGTATTGGATTTCACCAAGCCCATTTATCACATGATTTGGTTTGCAGATACAGATAAACTAATGATTGGCGAGGTGTATAAGCAGATGGATACCATGTTGGGGCAAATAAAAGATATTGTTCATAACAATGATCCCAACTTGTATAAACTGATTCACAATTGTGTGTGCATATGGTGGGATAAACTTAATGTTCCACTACATTGCTTGGTGTATATCCTTATGCCAAAATATTACTCTACATCTTGGTTGGGCCAACCTGCACTAGGGGGTGGGGTTAGGGTCAAACCCCATATAGATGAAAAGGTATATACAAGATATTTGCAAGCATTAGAAAAGTTGATACCTGACAGGGAGGAATGTGCTAGTGTGCATCTTGAATTAGGCAGATACTTTAGTTGCACTGGTTTGTTTGGTACCTTTCATGCAATGGAAGATAGAGACAGATTTGATGCTCTCACATGGTGGGAATCATATGGCGGCCATGGACATTTGCCAAAATTGGCAAAAAAAGTTCTCTCACAGGTTGTAAATACTTTTTTTGCAGAGAGGTGTTGGAGCACCTACAGCTTCATACCTAATGTGAAAAGAAACATACTCAATGAAAATCGGGTAGAAAGCTTGGTTTATGTGCACTACAACTTGAGGTTGTTGAGTCATTACTGTGATCGGGCTTATGAGTATCCAACATGTAAAATTTGGGACAACCACCCAGAGGATGATAATTTGGAGGATAGCACTATACATCTTGAAGAACTGGAAGTGGAACTTATGAGAGAGGAAGATGAAGCAACAACCATGCCACCTCCACCATCCAGTAGCAGTGCTCGAGTTCAGAGTCTTGTTCCTTTGCTGTCACCACCTCCATCTACACCCTCACGTGGAGGGCATGTGCCTTCTGGTTCTGGTTGTCGGTCTGTGCGAGAGGAGACTCCTAGAAGACCACCACAACCTGCTCATACATCAGACACTTCTCGTGGAAAGGGCCACATGAAGTAGTAGATAATAGATTTACAGTTTACTTGTCTTTTCTAGTTTCCATTAATTTTCATAACTGTTGAGTCTTGACTCTTTCATATCATAATGATATTTTTTGTAAACAATATATGACTATGACAATTTAAGTTTGAAGCAATGTTTAAAAATCCGACCCGGCTGAGGGTCAACTCCGACTCGGTATCAACTCGGCCGGTTCGATTTCAATGACTCGGTCGTTGTAAAAAATACATTAAATATTTATTTATTTTTATAAAAAAACATAATTTTAAAGATTTTCATTCATGTTTCCAAACACACAGCATTATAATATAGATGGAAGACAACATATGATCAAAGTAGGCACATGAATATATCCATTATATCAAAATGGCATCTACTGCACTATCCAATACATACATGATCAAACATTCAAAACAAAAACACATAACCAAGGAGGCTAGAAATGGCCTCTACAACAAAAGTAAAATGTGACCAGTACTACTGGGCCACTGGCTAGTAGCTACTGCCAGAGGAGCCAAGATCATGTGGATCAATCTCTGGATCATCATCAGAGTCAGACAAGGGGCCCCATGGCTCCTCCTCATCATCATCTCCAACTGCAACTGTAGAAGTGGTAGCACTAGCACGCTGTGCAGTAGATGCAAGCTGAGATAGAGAAGATATGCGGTTGTGCTTCTGTCATGGCTGAGCAGAGGAAGCGCCTGCAACTGGAGTCCTTGCTGGCTGTGAGGTTGGGGTTGGTGGTACAAGTGGATCGGGATTTGCATTCAGCTGAACATCATGTTTGAGTGATGCCTCCCTATGTAAATCGAAATCAAGATCCTCATCAAAATCAAACTCTGCTGGATGACTCTCCACTACCCAATCTGATGTTGGATCAATGTCTTCCAACACAATGGGATCTGAATTAGGTCTTTTGTTCAACAATTGGTTGCGTTTGAGCCGGAGGTTGTATTGGACATAGACTAGATCATTTAACCGTTTTTGAGCCAAACGGTTTCTCTTCTTTGTGTGAATCCTCTCAAAGATAGACCAATTGCGCTCACACCTAGTAGCACTGCAAGTTTGATTAAAAATACGAATTGCAAACTTCTGCAATTCACGACAATGGCCACCAAAAGCCTCCCACCATTGTGCTGCAAAAAACATAGGAGTGTGATGAGTTAGCTCAACAAAATTACAAATTATATCCAACTTTCAAATTATAAACGATTTAATAAAATAAAATAAAAAACTATTAAGAAAATGAAAATTGAAATTTTTGTTTACCTGGCTCATCTGCTTCTCTTGCAATCTTTGCTAGGTTCTTCCCAAAGGTACCCGAGGCATTGCTGAAGGTCATGACCTGTCGGTGTATCTCTAGCTGATCAGACTCCAATGGATCATGCGATCAATGCAATCAATCAGTCCATCTCTAACCTCCCCCCTCAAAGCTCCTGACTTCTTAGCTTTATAATGATACTGTGGGTTCAAAAAATACCCAGCTGCATGTATAGGGCGATGGAGTTGATTGTTCCATCTTTCATCAATGATTGCCCAAATGGACCCATACTTAGCCACTTTATCCTTATATGCCATCTTTATTTGCTCCTTTGCTTGATCCATAGCCTCATAAATGAAGCCCATAGCCAATCTTTCCCCATCCACCAACCGCAACACCTTAACCAATGGCTCAGCAAGCTTCACAATCTCTGCTGCCTTTCTCCAAAAACTTTCTTCATTAACTTTCTTTTTCAATTCTTTGCCTTCTAGTTTGTGAGACCAATTGCTTTCATTCCATTCATCACTGGAAAACAACTTTTGCAAGTTTCTATTTTGGGAAAGCATAGATTGCAATGTTAAAAAATGAGTAGCAAATCTAGTGATGGCAAGCCTAATAATATCCCTGCCCCCAGTGTGTTTCCTCATGAGGCTCAAAATCCATGAATGATTGTAGATAAATTTTGTTATGCATTTGGCATGATTTACAGTGTTTTTGACCCATTCTAATTTTCCAATATCCTCAAGCATGAGGTCTATGCAATGTGCAGCACATGGGGTCCAAAAGATGGTCTTGTGTTTTTCCTCTAATAGTTTACGAGCAAGAACATAGTTAGAGGCATTATCTGTGATGACTTGAACAACATTAGCCACCCCCACCTCCTCAACAACCTCATCCAATAGCCGAAACAACAATTTCCCATCTTTTACCTTATCAGATGCATCAACTGACTTTAAAAACATGGTTCCCCGTGGGCAAAAGATAAGAAAGTTTATGATGGTACGGTTTCTTTGATCAGTTCATCCATCTCACATGATGGTACATCCTGTTCTTGCCCATGAGTCCTTGAAATTTTTCAAATACTCATTAATGGATGAAATTTCTTTCTACAAACAATACCCCCTTAGCTAATGCATAGTAGGGCCTTTGAAGCCTTTTCTAGCAGCATGTATGGCATCAAACATAGGCTCATAATATGGTGAACGGGAAGCATTGAAGGGGATATCAGCATCATACCACCATCTAGCTATGCAATCACAAGCAGTCTCCCTCAATTATTTCTTCTAATAGTCATCTAAAGTGGGCTGCATTGACTTTTACTAGCTTGAGGACCATGTGCATCTGATGGAGAGGAGGGAGTGAAATAACTTTTGATATTCATATCACCCTTTTTCATTCTACCCTTTCCCTTTTCTTGAATAGAGTCAAAAGAGGGAGGAACATATTGGAAAGGGTTGGATGCATCAGTACGAGGGATAGAGGAAGAACCCTCAAAATCATAATGGGGGTTGGTAGCCATCATTTTTCGGATCTCCCTCTTCCTCACAATTTCAGCCTCTAACTCTTTTTGCCTAGCCTTATCTTCTTTAAACTTCTCAAAGCTGGCTAACAATTCCTTCCTAATCTCCCCAATTTCTGGTGAGGTACATGGAGTAATTTGGCCTCTAATCCCTGCCAAGTGTTGTTTCAGCCTATTAATGCCCCCAAGACCTTCCTTAATTTTCCTATGGCAAAATTTGCAATGCATTTGACTATCAACCATTTCAACATATGCCCAAGCAGCATCTTTCACTCTAGCAGCATCTTTCAACATATGCCATTTTTTGATTCAATGTTCATTTCTTTCACAAAAAACACTCTTTAGGATTTCTAAATACGAACCTAAAATTTAATAAGCAAAAATAGATTTGTACAAGTGAAAAAAAATATCTCCAGGCACAAACTGCCTCCTCAAGCTTGCTCCAAGAAACCAACTCCTCAATGTAGAAGCTCCTCACTCCAGCTACAGTGCTTGCCCAAGACTCCTCACTGTTGCTCCAAAAACAAACTCTCACTAAAATTCTCACTCAAATGCATGAGATGGCTGTGAGAGAATGAGAGGAGTTGAGTGGGTTAAATAGGGTTTGGGAGAGGGGAATGGACCCCAAAGACCAACAAACCAATTCATAAAACCATTTGGAGTCCCCCACACTCAGAAAAAACATAAAAAAATAAAATAAAATAAGTGCGTTTTTGGGGGTTTACTGGCCGCTGTCCGTGACCTGGCCGGGTTGATACGGACTCGGCTGGCTCGGTATTAACTTGGTCGGCCGAACCGGTCAGATGGCCGAGTTGAATTTTTTTTTACTGGCTCAGACCAACTTGGCCAAGTCGGTTCCGAGTCGGCTGGGTTTTAAAACAATGGTTTGAAGTTGGCAATTATAACTCATCAATACTTATTCTTAATTATGAATATGATGCTTCGTGAAAGTTGTTTCATTTCATTTCATAATTCATTTTATAACATTTCATTTCATGTTAGATATTATTTTTTGTAATGGTTAAAGTTTAAACTTAGCTTACAAGTACAACTTTGGTGATCTATGATGATAAATGTTATATATTGAATTTTCAATTTTGAAAGCTTGAAGTTGAAACTTTAAGATTGATGAATCATGATTCACGAGACTCAATATGTTGTATGTTACTAACTTGTGGACGTGGTTGATGAAGATTATAACTTCTAGAAGATTGATGTTATATGGTTCAATGATCAATCTATGTTTTTTTATGCTTTTTATATCTAATTCATCATTCTACATGTTCTTGTTGACATATATGTATCAAAATATAAAAAAATATAAAAAATATATATATTATATAAAAATCGCTCCGGGATTCGCTCCCAAATCGGGAGCTTTTGAAAATGTCACTCCCGCACCCATTTTCGCTCCCGCTCCCAAGTAACACTGGTCCATATGCTTGGCCATGTACTGCTTTAGACTCTCAAAACTTTTGATGCCACATAATCTGAAAACAAACGAACTACCCATAAGCCTCCTGGTGTATTTATGTATCTTCAAAGGGCTTGCAAACTCACAGCTCCTGTGCTTTTGCTTTAGCCTCCATAAAATACAGTATAACATTGTCTAAGCATTTGCTATATTGATTCTTCACTGTAGGCTTTAAAGTTTACCTTGGATATCTAGGAAAATGTGGGCAGGGCTCTTGCATTTGAGGAAAACCTAGCCTGGACCTCAAGTCATTGGGAAATATAACAACTTCAGCTGTTAGTTTTTCAAGTTGAATCTCAGATCCAAAACTACACTTATGACAAAATGGTGGGTAACACTACCTTTATCTAAAAAATAAGCACAGGCTCTCTTAAACCAGGCACATCAAGCTGCGGCTTTGAAGATATGTCCATATTGCTTATCAAGTCTCCATAGATCTTCAGAACATAAATGTTAACATTATTACTTGATGGGACAGACTAGGGCGTTTAACTTGTCATGCTTCTAGCACCCTCTCGATTTTGTCGGCTCTATGAAACTAGTCTTCTAACTTGATTGGCTTGATATTTAGGGGAATTTCTAGTTGTTGTATCACACTATGTAGTATGTATCACCTAAACTTGCAAAATGTCAACCAACTTGTTAATGGATGGTCCATATGAGCGAGGGGAAGTCTTAATTTTACGGACTTAACCCTGATGACCAAACTTTTAAAACAAACTTGCACTTCTCTCTTTCACACCTCTACCTCAAGTTTATCTACTTTCTCCATTGATATGGTGTTTGTTACACATGATTCATGGGTGATGTTCAACTCCTTTATAATCACAACTCCTTTACAATCATACATGATTAGTGGAGCATCTTGAAGTCTAAGGTTAGGGTTTTATCTCTTGGAAAATTGAGATTAGGGTTTCGAGATGAAACCTAGGGTGTACTTGTAAGAAGAAAAGGAGGGGACATCTTGCCTTGGGACTTGTTTGAGTGATTCATGCATGTCGGAGGTCCTTGGTTGAGCTAAGGTTTTCATTGTTTTTCCTAGCTAGGGTTTTGGAGAGCTAGCAAATTGTACTAGCCTTGTCATAAGGCTATGGAATCTATAACAACTTCATCTTACACATATTAATGAGCTTTTCAGCTGCTCAATACTTGTGTAAATTTAAGTTTTAATTTTCAGCTTTCTATGTTCTTTGTGGCTTATAATTCCAGCTATATATGTCTTGTTGATTTGACGTAAGTTAAGGACAATTATGTTAAACGATGATTTTCTACTTATTTACAGCTGTAAATGAGTGTTTTGGGATCTGGTTTATGCGTGATAATATTGCCTTGGAGAGATGAAACTTTTTGGAACACCTTGGTATCTTTTTTGTTGGATTGCCTAGAAATTTGGGGTTGTTAAGGATTGAAATATTGTCCTTTTTTTACATATTTCATAGGAGCCCTAAGCCAAGCTGCAGGGGAGCACCCCATGTTAATAAGAAGCTGATTATTTTCCAATCCCAAATTTCTTTTCTTTTTCGTTTATTCTGTAGTGGGAATGCCGCTTTCCACTCTCCTTGTAGCCTTTTTCTTGTTCCTTGCTCCCAATTCAACTTTTTATTATCAATAGCCTGTATTTGTAGCTGTCTATGATCTCCAATGTTTTGTTGTTGAATTTGATCTAAAGTTGGGCTGTCTTTCTTTGCAATGAAAATATGACTACCTTAATTTTGTCCACATAAATTCCATACCTCTTTGCAGAATTTTACAAGTGCCTCCAAATGCTCTTGAAAGCTGCATTGCATTCTTGCTGTTAAGATGACATTGTCTTCATATGGTAAGATTTTAATAATTATACTTTATATTTTCACCCCTATTCCTTTCTCATCAATTGAGCTGTTGAATTTATCTGTATATAGGCAAAATAGTATGGCAGAGAGGGGGAAACCCTATTTTACCCCGATATTGCTGCTAAAGCTATTTGACATATTTCCTTGAGTTTTTGTTTTTGCTTTGACTTGCTCATATTTCCTTGAGTTTTTATTTTTGCTTTGACTTGCTCATATAGTTTATATAATGTTGCTCTCCATTCAGTGGGAACTCCTAGTTACAAGAGCCTTTCCTTCAATTTCTCCTTTGGGTTTGTGTCAAATGTACTACAATTATTCATCTTTGTCATCTCGTTTGTTCTTTATCATGTGCCTTAGGGTAAGGAAATGATCTATAGTGGAGTGTTTTGGTCTAATCTTCGCTTGGCGGCGTGGCGTGTGGCTTGTTTATTGTTTTCTTCTGCCCATTTGTGGATTTTCTTTGCATCACCCCTCTTAGTGATTTTGAGAAATTTGAGCTCATCATCATTTGTTCTATAATTGCTTGGGTTATTCTTGTTCCTACTTTTGAATATGGGGAGGATGACATTGTGACAAAGCACATTGGTCGTCCATCTTTCAAGGAATCCTTCTTTCACCATTTGGTTCATAATCTTTGCTATATGAGGGTTGATGTGTTCTTGTCATCATTCGATGTTTTCCACTGGGAGACCTTTATATTTGTCATTGCCACTTGCCAAGCGTTTAGTGCCTCCTATGTCTGCTTCTATGAATACTTTCATTCTGAGTTCGATATCTGGGGGCTTCCTTGTTGCTGATATATTTTCATATAATAGCTTTGCCTGTGACTACCACTGTGAGTTTGAAGTGTCCTTTTCCTGTGGTGGTTTTCACTTGCAATTCTAGCCAAAAAGGCTTTGGGGCCTCTCCTTCATGAAAATGTGTTTGTGTCTCTTCTCAATCTGCTTGTATATCTTTGAGTTTGCACTATTCTTATTCTGCCTATAATTTTTACTTGCTTTTTCACACTTGTTGTATCAAGAATTCACTGGAAATTTGTTTCCGGTTGTCTTTGTCTTCCTCTTATTTTTTCTTCCACCCCACAACTTGGTTTCATGAAGATCAGGTCTGATGTGATCCTTTCCAGTCCCTTTTCAAGTATATCCACATTTTGTTGATTGCCACTATATCCTGCTTTGCTGCTCGCTTTGAATTTTCTTTTCTTTTTATGTCTTGCTTTCCCTTCCATTTGAATTCTGCGTATATTGGCTCATGATCAGATGACATCTCCTTACTGACAATCTACTATCTCAAAGGAGCCAAGTTGTTTGAGGCTGCCTGTGGAATAGGTTATCTAGGTGGTTACACTTTGCAGTTGCATGTATAGCATGTGGCTCTTTCCGAAATTTCCCATAAAGCTAGCCTCTGAATTTTCCCATCAAGCTAGCCTCCTAACTTTTCCCATCAAGCTAGGCCATTATAGATGACTAGTTCATGTGTGTTGCACATATTTAGTAGTTCCTTGCTAAAGTGGGTGGTTTCTTTTTCTCCATCTGCAGATTTTCTTTGCCAAACTTATTCTTATTCTAATAGACATAGTGGGTGACTGCTCTGTATGTAATGGTCCATCTATAGGTTCTCTGTCCTCACATTAAAATCCCCTGTTAGCATGATCTTTCCTTTCCTTTCTCCTTTCTCCAGTGGAAAGATATGCAACTAGAAGATGCCACATGGGAACCAAACAGTGATTCTCCAGCAATTTCCTCACCTTCATCTTTGAGGAAAACACTGCTTCTGAAGGTGGAGGGCATGTTAGGGTCCTATGTTAACTCCGTAGATACTTTCTTAATATATGAGGCCACCTATCTTGAATAAGGCCAATTAAATAGTTAGTTAATACTTCATAGTCATTCATTGTAAAAGGGGTCTTTTTTTATTAATAATGCTTAAATTAGTTGGTCGACCCTGATTTCAAGGGGCTCATAGGTAGATAAGATTCTCTATTGGTAGCTATATATGGAGTAGAAGGTTATGTATTGTTTTGTTACAAAGTGCTATTGTATTTAGAGCATTGCTCTTGGAGGTTGCACCGTTGCCCCCTTGAAGAGGCAAGTGAACATAACTCTATTTTTTACTATCAAAGAGATCTTTCTTAGGGTTTATCTCTCTTTTATCCTTTCTTCTTGGGTTTTTCCTATGTTTCATGTGTATTACACTATAGAGTACTTCCCCAGGCTGTTAAGAGATTTATCCAAGATGAGTTGTCCTTGATAAAACTTGTTAGCTCATGAAGAATTATTCTTGAGGTTGTACCTTTAATGTGATTTGTTAAATCTCTAGCCAAGACCTTCTAGGAAACTTTGAGCAAGGATGTCCTTCTTAGAGCCTTTTGGTATCAGCTTGATAAACCGCAAATTTATTTGTACTCTAGTGCCCCTGGGCACATCCTTAGATCACGGCCTTCTATTTGCCACAATGTAAGGTAGAATCACATTGTAGGCCATCCAATCCAAGAGATTTACTCTTATCCATATCCCATGCATTTCTATGATCGTTGAATACTCGTATTAAAATCTTTTAAAACTAAATTCTAAAATTTTACTTATTTTATGTTGTTTCAGTATTCACTTTATCATAATGTTCTGATATCATAGTTTAATTTGCTTTAGACTTTGCTTATTTGATTATATACAATATATAGATATTTTTCTCATAACTTTTCAAGTTTTTGAATACATGATGTAAGAGGAGCTAGCTACACTATTTATGAAATAGGAAATATTGTTGTTTTGTTTCTCTGAATTCTTTCTTAAGTGCCTTTTATCTTTGTAGATCAATACTTGTAATGGCATGTATTGTGGGCGCTTATTCACCCCTAACTCAAAAAATGCGCCAAAGATGTGGACTGAGAATTGGACTGGCTGGTATGTTTCTAAAGAGTTCTCATATAGGCTTTATATTGCATATCAATATTGCATATCTAAAGAGTTCTTTTTTAATTATAAAAGTGAATTCATAGTCTACTTCAGTAGAAACCATTATGAAATGATATAGCTAGACTAATTGCTAACTCTTACCATTATATTAAAAGTAAGAGTTTTAAAAGAAATATAGAAAATGAAACTATTCCCTGATAAGTCTTATGTAAATACAAATTATAAATCATACAAGTAGAATCTTATACAGTAGCCCGGCTAGCCAAGCTTAGTATCCAATGCACTTTTTATGGACTGCATGAGAATTGTTATCCCTGGAAAAAACCTTTAGAAATCGTACTGCCCAAAGTGTGTGGATAGCTTTAAGGAGCGTGTCATGTCACCTCTGTTCACTCTCTTGCACATCTGCACTTATTTTTGTCAGGCTGAGGGGGTTTCTCTGGGGGTAGACTTTGAAGTTCATATGATTTCAATTGATTTTATTTTATTTTTAAATATTCCCTGAAATATTTTTGTAATTTCATTAGCAAATTAAAATTACAATCTTCGTATCCATGATAGCATTTCTAGTAAAAATAAAATTTCAATTTTCATATGCATGATATCATGCCTAGTGAAAACAGCTAGAACTCTACATGACCATCACACATGTCCACATGACAGTACATATATCGTGATTCCCCTCCCATCAAGACAAGTTTGAATTGATTCACAGGACCCCAAGCATATTCATGAACTTCGCTGCCACCTTGAAATACACAACAAATTCAACCAAACAGCAAAGGAAGGCTGCAGATTTCTGTGAAATTTATCAAGTACAACAGCAATTCATGCATGTATATCATTGTTTTTCGGCGTTTCTGCAATTAGAATCACAAAACAGCGAGATTTTTTACCCTCTGTGTCAGATTTTGACCTTTAAGATTGTTTCTCGAGGTGTAACTTCATGTTGCCGACTGGTCTTTCCATTCCCAGTGGCTTATGGGGAGAAATGGAGTTTAAAAATTGAAGAAAATTAGTGAGGAATTGGTATTTAATCTCAATAACTCATTTAGCACGCCAAAAACCAATTCAAAGCTTATGAAAGAAAGAGTCATTCATATCTCATGTAGACAAACACATTAATCCACACCAAATATTCTTTAGAAGTGTTCTATCAATCAATACATCAAAATTCAGATCTGCTTTGGAGACAACCAAACAAGTTACAAACATGCTACGGGGACCTAAAAACAACATGATCTGGAGGCTGTTGCCTACAATATCTGCTGAAACTTGATGGCTTAATGGAAATGTGTGTTGCTTCAAGACTGGAGAAACTTTGTTAAAGAAAGAAGGAAAGAGCACTAGAAGAAAGGAGTGAATGAAATGGAAGCTTTAGAAAATCAATGAACCTTCCTTCGGCCTTATTTGCATCGAATAGTAAACCTCCAAAAGTGATTCACCTTCATTGCCTTGGAATAAAGGAGAGATGATAGGAGAATAGTCATCCATATGGTCGCTAGAACTACTGCATGCATAGTCTGAGAGTAGGGTGCCATAATAAACTGAAGAGAAAGAAGAAAAATGCATGGAATGGTGCTCAAGTGATGCGACCTACTCTTGGCCAGTAAATTTGGATGAAAGGAGGATAAGCCAACTTGGCATGACTCTTAGATATTGCATTCTCATTTCCCCTACACGGGGACTGACCTGAACTAGACGATGCATGGATAAGATAGAACTGAACTAAACTAGTGCACCCTCCTTATCCTACCTAGAATGGTTTGCACGTTGCATGGATAAGATAGAAATGAAACTCTCTGAAATGAGGTGCATTAGTTGGACTCAAAATAAACTGGATAATATTCCTTTTTTCAAGATTATCTCAATGGAAGCTAGGCATTCAATTGCATGGATAAGATTCACCCTTTGCTATTATTATTATCTCGTAGATGCTGTCAAAGGGGAGCACTAGAGTCGAGTAGAATTATTATCCGCCCAAAGTACTCACGAGATCGAGTGCTCTTCTTTTGTCTACCCAAAATCACAAGATGGAGTGCTCTTCTCTCGGTCAACTCACTAACCCTTAACTCTTTGCTTGACCCTGACACACGTTAGAATCCTCACCATTATAGAAAAACAAATATTATTTCGTTATTAATCCTACTCCATACTTAGATCAATCACCTCAAAGTCACATGTGATCATGAAAATGCATCTTGGCGAGTTAATAAAAAGCTTGATAATAATTTGAAAATATTGTGTGACACATTTTTTTCAATGTTGTCTCTTTGGGTAAGCATTTTGTTCAGAGTTTTGATTGTTGACATATTCTCAAAGCTAAGGGTTTGAAATGTCCTTCATTGATCTATCCCTATCTTGAGCCAATGAAGGATGGCTTGAAGATGAGCTCCTTAATACTGCACATCTCATCTACGTTCAAATGGTGCCGAAGCTTAGTTACCCTAACTTTTTTCCTTGAAAGTTACCCTAACTTGTTACTCTTTATTGAAAGGATTGTTTTCTAGGCACTAGCTCACGTAGCCTAACTATTCTATGCCTACTTCCTGATCATTTTCCCCTGATTGGGAAAAACTACCTACCATACCCCCTCAACAAAGAGATGTTGTGTAATGGTATCTTTTGACCATTCAATCCAACTAACTCCTCTTAGACCATAGTTGAAAAGATTGTCAAGTATCTTGCAACATTATCAAAACCAAAACTGACCGAGGGTTAATTAACTAGGATCGATTGGAGTTGGACAGAAACAAGTTGAAAAATGGCTTGAAAAGTCCAAAAAAAAATCATGCTACAACAAATAACTACATGTCATTAAAATCATCGCCTATATCTAGATCTTTATCATTAGTAGCACCCTTCACATCATCATTTGGCCTTTGAGTTGATCCGCTAGAAATGTCAATACTATTGCTTTGTGCTACTTGTAGATGCCATTCGTGTAAATGCCACCTATAGTTCTTAGTACTTACCACCAATTTGTATAATAATGCCTTACTAGATTTGCACCAATGTTGCGAACATCGGCATCGGGATAAAATCGACAAGAGTCTGGAAAACCAAAAAAATCGTAAAAATCGACAAACATCGGCAAAATCAAGATACCATCAAAATATTGGTAAAAATTGGCAAATATCGGCTAAGCCAAAAAATCGTGATTTCAAGATAAAATTAGAATGTTATCGAGACGTTCGCAACACTGATTTGCACAACATTGAAATCCCTGAAACTAAAATGAAAATTGCCACCCATAAAAATAGACCACAGGAACTAAAACAAAATTCTAACCAATTGTTCTTATTGCAACTTATCAAGGAACATTGTGTAATCAACATCATAAAAATAAACCATGGTTATCGTCCTCTTAACTATGGTCGCAAATTGACTAAAACCATGCACTATTCAATTCCATCTGTATATTCCATCAGACCTGCGATTGCGGTCTCCAAGTTGATAAACCAAGGATGGTAATACTAATTCTTAATATAATTAAGTAGTATTCTTTTAACTATGCAAATTACAATATATTTCTACTATTTATAATGATAATTTTAACTATGCAAGTTACAATATATTTCTACTATTTATAATGATAATAATAATGATATGCTGCCTTCACTTTGGAGTTAAAATGCACCACAGTTGGGTTGAAAATTAGGAATTTAAACTTGAACTTTTTTTTATTTTTGCTGGCAATCTCTCTTTAAGATAACTATGATGGCCAAATTGATTATCTTATACTTTATTATGATTTTTTGATTTCTACTGTTTCTAGTGAATCTTGGGAACGTCCATGCTTAATATTTTGTGAAATGATTTTCTCACACAGGTTCTCAGTATTTGGGGGTAGGTCACCTCAAAGACCAGTAGAAGATATTGCATATGCTGTTGCACAATTTTTTGCAACACAAGGAACATTCGTAAATTATTACATGGTATGAAACAATTTATACATACTAAATTGGTTTCTATTCATTCCTTGAGATAGCTACGATAATTTATTAGTGCATGTTATCCTCGACGAAATAACTAATATGAAAAGACATATCATCTCAGTGAAGTCTAAATGTTTTCAAAATTTCACTTTTTTAACGATTGTCATGTGAATTCGCAATAAAGTATTATGGAGGAACAACATTTGGGCGATCTGGAGGGCCATTCGTCATACCAAGTTATGATTACGATGCACCAATAGATGAATATGGTTGGTAATGGCACCCATTTTTGAGTTTTGTCTTCTACCAATACAGAATTTCCTATTCTTACAAGACAGCATGAATTTAAGGGACAATGGACCTAGGAAAATTTCTAGTACATTCGCGATTCATATTATCATTAACTAACTGCGATATGGAAGAGGTTATAACATCAATGAACTAACAGGACCTTCCTTTATTTTCAGGCTTTATCAGACAACGTAAATGGGGCCACCTTAAAGATTTACATGTGGCAATAAAGCTATGTAGCCGTGCTTTGCTTTTTGGAAAGCCCAGCTATTACTCATTGGGTTTATTACAAGAGGTAAGTAAAGGAGGCCCAACCTTTGATTCTATTCGTTTAATAAAGGGATAAGTCTATACAAGATGTAAAGAAAGCAAGTTCGGACTTTGATTCTTTTCATTTACATAATAAAGGCATAGGCATCTCAACCATCTATTAAAGATTTGACGAGGGCTTTAAGAAATTTTGAAAATTATTGGCGGTAAGGTATTGTTTTTATGAAAAGTAACAGATCTAGTATTTAGGTATATATTTTCCGTCGAAAAGATATAGAAATGAATGCGAAGGCATGATTTGGTGCCCTTGATGGTGTAATTGACATACAGGCACATGTTTTTGAAACGAAGAAAGGAGAATGCGCAGCATTCCTTTCAAATATGGATTTTAAATCTGATGTGACTGTCCAGTTCCGAAACTTAACATATGTCCTGCCCGCATGGTCAATTAGCATACTTCCTGATTGCAAGGCTGTTGCATTCAATACTGCAAAGGTGAGGTGCTGCTGTCATTCCATTTATCTGGTCTGAGCTCGTTAACGGTTAAACAACTAATGCTGGCAATGCATCTTTCAGTTAGCTACAGAAAAATGATAAAGTGGAAAATGAAAATCCCGTGAAATGAATAAGCCTCTCTGATCAAACATTTCAGATGTAAGCGAATTTTATTGTGAATGAGGAAAATTCAATATCGCTAGTTTCAATTGCATTCAGTATGACAACTAATAGAATATTTCTATACGAAATCTTGTTTGGTTTGGTTTATTTCTACTTGGATGACCAATTGGTCTATTAACATAATCACATAGCTCTTTCAACCTACTGGACTTGAACCTGGCTCCAAACTCTAGCACTAGCTTGACCTGCAAACTGCACTCCAGACTGGGGGGCAATCAACTGCTTTGAGCCCATACTGGAGAGATTTCTCAACACTTATTTCCATTATTTGTCTGGTTACTGCTAATCCAAAACATTTATCGATGATGCTAATTTTTAGTACAAAATCCATGTTTGCATGTGCTCTATTTTTTAAAGACTTTTCCATAAGCATTGGTGGATGGTTACCTTCATCAATTGCCAATTAGGATTGACAGCCTTGAACACTCTTCCAAAAGATATGGTTTTCTGCAAAGGAACTATATCATTCTATGTAGTTCTTATAAGCTAACTATTGCGTGTGAGTTGTAGGATATCACCTCTTATGGTTATTTTTGTTGCAGGATCACACTCTAATTTCCCCTCTTCAGTTGAGCAATGATAGAAAAACCAAAATTGACAGCTGGTTTAATCCATTGCCAATCCTAATTGGTAACTGATTAAGAATACTTATGGAAGCTTGCTTTTCTTCTATTCTTCTGTATTGCATTTGTAGAAGCTATAATTATACACGGTACAGAGAATACCATTCTATGATATGAATTGCACTTAAAAATGGACTTATTTAACTTGTCAGTCTACTTCCTTGGGGCTTTCTGAACCTAAATTTTTTATCGTTATAGTCTTTTTTCCAAATTTATAGCAGACTTATTTAAGCATTTGGTGTGAAGAAATTGTGCGAAACTTTGATTTGTTTTTCTAAGGCTTGACTCCATAAACATAACAACAATGATTATGCTGTATGATCGCCTTTTATGGCGTGCTTCCAACCATGAAATAGACCTTAATATGCATTCAATTTTTTTAACAATGTACTCTCACCTATGAAATAGAGCTCAAATTCTGCCACATATTAGGGATTTTATGATGTACCCTGAACCATGGCATTTACCATTGACCTAAAGTTCTGGTCGGATTTTTCCAGATGTTGGGCTTTTTTATAAATTGTGTTGTATGATGTATGTTGTATTGGATAAATGATTGTTAACCCATCATAACAGGACAAAAAGCCCATACAATCCGTACAGATTAAAATATATATAAGTCTATATCAATAATGGTGTAAATAAAATTGCCGGAATTTTAAAAACCGGGTTACTCGAGCTCGGACTTGGTTGAGTTGACCCAGTTGACCTTGGAGGATACTGACTTGGCCTTCAAATCAGATCAGGGAGCAGTTTAGTAAACCAGCCAATTCAATGTGCGAATTGGCTGCTTTATCACTGAACCGTCCAGTAAACCGGTTGAGTTGATACCAGTTCAATACCCAATCTCAAACAATTCTCATTAAGGCCAATTAAAAAAAAAATTCTTATTATTTAATTCATTCTTATTTTATATTAATTCTTTTTAGGTTGAATTAGTACTTTAATTCTTATTTTAAATAATTTTTTCTTTAATTTTTAAATCTTATTATTTAATTATTAATATTTATATTTTCTACTTTTTAACTATTAAATTTTTTATTTTTTAATTTTATTAATTTGTATTTCGATTCATTTGTAATCTTTTATTTCATATAAAATTTGGTCAATTTTAACTTATTCTTATTATTATTATTTAATTATTAATTTTAAGCTAAATCTCTTTATTAATTAATTCTTATTTGTATTCTTTTTTTCCCCGAGGAAAAATCGTAATTTTCATTGATAGCTTGAAAATTACATGTTGTAGATACTAGTAGCATATGCTGTAAAAGTGGTCAAAGCCACTGACTGTGCTGTTCTATCCAAAAATGAATATATCAATGTTCCACCAAGGTTCCGGGACGAGGGGGCGAGGGAGCGAGGGGGCGCGGGAGCGGCCTATGCAAAAGCTCCCTACCATTTTTTAGGAAACGTGGGGGAGCGTCAGAGTCTTAAAAATTTATAAATATAAAATATAATTTATTAATTGAGTCCACTATGACAATTTGGTTTTGTTAAGATTAGGTATGTTCTATGCTAGAGCAATTTATTTAAATTTTCACAGTTAGCAATCACATCAGCATTACGATAAACTGCAGATAGAACATAAATAGAATATGCAGAAGACAAGCCAAGACAAGAGGACACAAGATATGGCGCGAGCCAGGGACAAACCCCACAATGTGTGGGGAAACCCTTTGATCAAATCTTCTTTTATCTTCAAAGTTCAGGAGAGAGAGAGAGAGAGAGTACATATACATCAGAAGTCAAAACTTTGACTTGACAAGATAAGAGAAGAGATCTTCATCATGAAGATGATATAATGAGGTTGCAGATCTGATGACAAGGACTGCAGATCTAAACTTAGGTGACGACATATTTCTTCAAGGTGATTCCATCACCGTACTGCATCCAACCATGCTGCATCCAATCATGCTACATCTTCCAGAATGCTGGCAGTACTAGCTGTCGCTGCTATATGAGCTGGTGCATCAAACTTCAGTTCTCTTCCTTTATTTAGTCATGATCCAAGTTGAGGTTTCAGTACTGCCATACTTGCAAGACTGATTTGTGCAACCCTTAACACAATCTATGCTGCTGGCTATGGCCAGTGGCTTAGCCCAGCAGCAAGTAAGGTCTACACACAGTACCCAGCCATCTTTATCCTTGAACAGCAGTGTCTTCCAATCTTCTCCTGAGAGATCTTCTTAGACAGACTTGATTTACGATTTATGGAGCAGACTATGATACTGCTCCCTCTCATTGCATCGAGATTGTGATGGTCAATGAGATTAGGACTGTGGCTTTACTTTCACCAATATTGTAACCAGGAAGGAGCACAGATACACACATATATATATGTACTGAGACTATTAGCAGAGCTGTTGTGATATCACTGATATACATATCAAGATTGCAAGGAGGCAAATCCATATACTGTGAGACTAACTGTGCCAAGACGATAAGATACCATTCACAGAAATGCTTGCGTCCTCTTGTCATGCTTTCCTTAGATCTGAGATCACAAGTATTGCCATGAGACTAGCTTGGGTTCTTCTGCTCCTTGTACCCATCCGAGGTAGCAGTTAAACCCTAAATAGATGCCTCTCTGTGGTGCGGATCTGGGTCTCCTTTTTGCTGTGTTTGAGTGCCTTTTCTTGTTGCATATAAACCTCTTAGATTGTGACCAGACAGCGTATATATTAGGTGACTTTCAGACCTGTGGCAAGGGCTCTTTTAGAGCTTTCTTAGACAGCGGATGGAAGGTCCCATATGTATCTCCTTGCTGCGTAAACAGGTCTCCTCTAGGACCCTGTATAGATCCTCTTTCTGACTGCGGATAAAGAGTTTCTTTCTGGCTGCGTATAGGGTCAATAGACAGCGGCTACAGGCCTTCATTTAGGGCCTATATTGGCCCTCCTCTCATCTGCAGATTGAGCCTTTTGAGACAGCGTATAGAGGCTTATTTATGTTGCTTATAAGTCTCCTCTTTTCTGTGTGTAGGTGTCCTCATAAGCCTGCGACTAGGGCATATCTTTACTGCGGCTATGGCTGCAGCTACAGCTTCATTATGACAGCGGCTAGGTCTCCTGTTTAGATGTCTCCCTTAACTGCGTACTAGGCCCTCCTCCTTGCTGTGGATTAGGCCTCTCTCTACTGCGGTTGGGGCCTCCTTTAGTCAACGGATTAGGGCTTCTTTAGACTGCATATAAGTGCCTCCCTTTGCTGCTTAGATCACCATACTGCGGCTAGGGCATCATACTAGGCCAGCGTATACTCTTGGTTCTCTCCTTCTCCAAAAACCCAGACGTGGAGAGGAGATCACCTCAAGAATACGTGTGTGCAAATGATATCAAATCCTCATCTATTTATACCAAAATAAGGATGATGAATAGACACGTCGGTTGGGCTTCTAGAGCCTACATAAGAGCTGGTCGGCTTGACTATAATTACATAAACAAAATAAATTCATATCTCCATAAATACTTATCGGAATCTGATGATCTTTGGATCAATCCTACACCTCTCGATGAGAGGGATCCAATAAAAATATCAGCTGCCATAAATAAGCCGACCCACATGGAGTTTGGCCCTAGTTGCCAATTTAACAGGTTTGAATTGAAAAGCTGCAAAGCATGATCATTGATATGAATATCATTTGACATTATCCAAATTTATAATATCATATAAAATAATAAATTTAAAATTCTAATTCAGCTTGGTCAAATTCTAATTTAGATTTTGGTCAGACAGAGGGAGAGCTTCAGCTTGATAAGGTAGCCACTGAATTCTGTGAAAAGATAAATGAACAGATCAGGAACACTGCATTGGCAGCAGAAGGGGCAACTACAATGGGTTGTCCAACTGTATTGGATCCAACAGCTAGAAAGTTTGTTATATTATATATAATATAGACAGTACACCATATGCTGAAAGAAGAGTTTTAGTTCCAGGAGAGATGAGAAGATCACATGAAAGAGTTTCTGACAGTTTACTATCAAATGACATTGATTGCAGGATGACCATCTGCGAACCAACTTGGGTGACCAACAATGGCATGGATAATTTGTCTACCTTATTAGAGCAATGCCATGCTGTTCAAACTTCAAACTAGCAGTGTATTTCAGGGGTGAAAATAATTTTCAGACCTGAGAATTCAAGCTGAGCAACTGTGCTCTGTGTAAATTTTGTAACTGTATAAATTCATATATAACGACAGTTCCTGAGATTTCTTGCTGCCCATAGTATTTTGTCATGCTTGCAGTAAACGCTTGTTAGTCTATAGTCCACCCAATTATTTCCCACATGACATAGGTGCTGCTTCCATAGTTTGTATGTCAAATGTCATGCAAATTAAAAACACGAACTGAATGTCTCATATTCTTTGCCTGTCACTCCAGTTATCTCCCCACTGTAATCGAGCCATCACTTGAGAAAAAAGGGAGAAGTTTTAAAAGGGAAAATTCATGTATGTGCTATATGGTCCAGCAAATTTCCATGATACTGACCCTCTAAAATAACGCTTGTTGAAACCAAAAGACAGCACAAGACGTTATCCCCATACAGAACATGAGTAGTTTTGTACCACTTTAGGTCTATTAAATCATAAACTATAAGCAAGGCCATTTTTTTGGGAGCGTGGGGAAACGTCCCCTCAGGGAAGGGAAACGTTTCCCTGGCACGTCCCCTTGAGTTTCCTCCATTTTGGGAGCGTGGGGAAACGTCCCCTACTCGTCCCCAAGTCCCCGGAGCGCGGGGGAGCGAGGAAACTAGACCCCTGGGGGGGGGGGGGGCGAGTCCCTGTGGAACACTGGAATATATCCCAAGCATGGGAGATTATTTAAATAATTACATATGATATGTTCTGTAAATATATAGACATGAAATGTACAATAACAAAAATTAAATACATCAAAAAAGCTCCATATATGACATAAAATCAGGGCCTGTTGGCCCCATTCTGTTGCACGTCCTCATATGGCCGATGGTAGTAGCTGTAGAATTCCTGATTAGACTATTCCCTAATCAACCAGATCCCCCGTGGCTGGTGCGAGGCTTCTTTGGATAGCTGATCAGAAATTTGTTTGCACTCCCTATATATATCATGACAAGAGATATAGTCAAAATGAGTCTTCAGCATCAATGTATCATCCAAAATATGTCGGAGTGTGAGTGTGACATGTAGATTGATGATTAAACCAATTTATGATAATCTGTGAGTCACCAAAAATATGTAAACGATGACATCCTTTCTCAAGTGCAAAAAATAATAAATGACAGAGAGTAATGAGTTCAACAAAGTTGTTTGTCCCGTCCCCCAGACCCATCTGGATCTTATAGTAGTGGTTGTTAGTGATATGTAGGAGGATGCCCCCGCCACAGCCATGATGCTGCGCCGAGCCATCAAAGTATGCCCATGGAGTATTACGGTCAATAGTCTCAGCAATGATGGTGCGCACTGTGGGAACACGGTCATCCACCGGGATGCAATGATATAAAGAGATAAGATGTTACCATCGGGGGGTGGTGTCAGTGAAAATGATTTTGTTCCTTTGTAGCCAAATACACTAGCAGATCAAAATAGGTAGGTTTCGAATCCTGTGTGATTGTGCAGTCGTCCACCACAGATGCTAGGCCTCCAAGATGTCCACCCTGTGCCATCTAGTTTGAAGTTGAAGAAGTGCAGTTACTTCAAGCTAGATAGAAATAGTAAAAGGGCAAGTAAGAAAAATATGGTCAACAGATTCCAGTTCCTATTTGCAGAGAACACACCAGGATGGTCCTTGATAGGATCGCTTTTGTAGATTATCCCCAGTAGGAACCTTATTCCAGAGAATGCACCACATGAATAATTTGGCTTTGGGTGGCGCCTTCAATTTCCAGAGTACAACCCACCACCAATCAGTGACAGGTGGTTTGTGATCCAAAAAGATGTGGAGATATCCAAACTTTGGGGAGTATTTTCCATTAAGTGAGTGAGCCCATATAAGTTCATCATCCCCATCGGTAATCCAGACATGGGATTCCATAAGTGAATTTGTATATGATTGCCAGATTACATGCCAGATGGGAGGGATGCCCAAAATGCCAGAATATTTCCAGGTCTGTCTGAAGATATTAGTGTTCCCCTGATCAGGAATATGGGCCAGTCTAGTGAAACCTGTAATTGAGAGATAGTAAATCTGATCTTGGGGAAGTTGATGTGTGTTCCCACATCCAGTCCATGGGTCCAACCCAATGTGAACCAAATTGCCATTTCCAATCTTTCAAGTCAATCCATCCTTGATATATAGAAGCGAGTTTAGGACAGCCCTCCAAACCGTTGAAATATTTGATCTGTCCCAGGAGGGAAGTCGGATCCAGTCGAGGGGATGGAGAGGGGAGATATACTTCTGGGTGACCACCTCTGCCCAAAGATTCCTGGAGGTGAGGACATTCCAGCCCAATTTGGTTGCCAGGGCACTTGCAAATATATCTAGATTTTTCATACCACAACCACTCCATTTTTTGGGAAGAGCTAGATTATCCCATCTAGCCCAAGCAAATATGTGCCATTCATGTTTGCCCTTCCAAATGAATCTACAACACAGCTATTGTATTCTACTAAGGATACCTTTCGGTATCCAAGCAAGTGACATCCAGTACACCGGAGTAGCTTCTAGAACTGATTTGATGAGGACAAGTCTGCTTGCCCTGGATAGCCATTTATGGTGCCAAATATTCAGTTGCCTTTCGATTTTAGCCACCAGCCAAACCCAATCTGCAATCTTGTATTTTGCAGGCTTTAGCCGAAATCCCAAATATTTGAGACCTTCTTCAAAGGGAAGAAAGGTAAAAGGGAAGTGTTGTCGAGCAAAGAGAATTTCATTAGGAGTGCATCCCATAGCAGATAATGTGGATTTGTGGTGATTGCAGTCCATGCCAGTGGCAAAGCAGAATGATCGAAAAACAGAGGAGAAAGTAGATGTGTCCCTAATCGATCCATTCAGAAAAATGAGAATATCATCAACGAATAGAAGGTGGGTAAGGATGCAATTATTTGTGATCTTGATGCCCATCAGTCTACCCTGTCTTTTTTCTGTAGTAATGTGACGACTCAGTCCTTCCATGACCAATAAGAATAGGAGAGGTGAGAGAGGGCAGCCTTGTCTAAGACCTCTCTCGGCATGAAAGAAAGATGATGCAGAGCCATTAATAAGGACATTGTAAGATACATTAGTAATACAACACATAATCCATTGAATGAAAGGTAAAGGAAACCCCAAGTGAGTCAATAGCATCCTTAGGTAGAACCAGCTGGTGCGATCAAAAGCCTTAGCCAGATCAATCTTGAGAATCATACCTTTAAGTCTCTTAATTTGATGGAATGAAGGACCTCCTGTGCAGTGTCGACTGCTTCATGGATCTGCTTGTGTTCAAGAAATGCAAATTGCTCTGGGGATATGAACTCAGATAATATGGGCTTTAGACGATTAGCAATGATCTTGGCAATAATCTTATAGATGCAATTGTAGAGTGAAATAGGCCGAAAATCATTAAATGTTTGTGGATCAGAGCAATAAAAGTAGAGTTAAATGCATCATACATACGCCTCCCCATCCGACATTCTTCAAAGACTTGAAGGAGGTCGTTCCCCAAGATATCAAAGAAAGCAAGGTAAAATTCAATCGACCAACCATTTGGTCTAGGGCTTTTATCCTTCTTGAACCATTTAAGGGTGCCTTCCAATTCCCCCATAATAACAGGCAGTAGAAGGTCCTCTTTCAGTTCTTGATTCACAAATCTAGGGTAAAGACCTGCCACCTTGATTATCTCAGCAAGATTTGCATCTTGTGAAGCTTTGAATAGCTGACTAAAATGGGAAGCACTGAGTAGATAATTGATGAAAAGTCTTTGCATGCGAACCCGCATCGTCCACCAGATGCCAGATGGTATTGGTGACCTGGAAGCCATTTGCAAAACGATGGTAAAACTTTGTATTTTCATCTTCTTATTTGTATTCTTATTTTCAATTTTTTCATAATTTTTATTTTAATTAATTCCTAATTTTCTCTAATATTTTTTTCAATTAATAAAAATGATTAATTTTTCAAATTTAAAATGGTTAATTATCAATTTTTAATCATAATTTTTTTAAGTAACTCTAATTATTTAATTGTCAAAAGTGAATTTGGTTAAATAATTTCTAATTTGACTTATTAATTATTTTTTTTGACCGTTAATCCAACAGATACCTGGTTCCTTTTCTCCTATAAATAGGCTCACAACACTCATTTACTCACAAGGCTCTCTAGTTCCTGCTGATGGATGGAGTTACCATCCGAAACGTTAGACGGATCAAATATTACACAGTTCTATTCCGGAAATCTCCAACAACAATATAAATAACTGTGGAAGTCTCCAATCACTTATATTTAACTAGTTTAATACATTTAAGTAATTTACATAACTTCATAGATATATAAGTTAGAAACTAAATTTGCATATTGTACTGTTTCTTTGTTGAAAATACATGTAGAAAGGGGAATCAAGTTCACATGCACAAGTAGTTTCAATTCGATCCTGCTGGTTGAAAACAAATTTATATTGGGTAACAATAAAAAAAGTAGACTTGGTTATAGGGTCATAATGGGTTTTGCTATTTTGTATAATCCTCTATATGCTATACAAGTTGTGAAACAAATAGCATCCATACTAACAATACGAGATCATTTTTGCACATATCTTTTAAATTGCACAATGCCACAACATTCTTGCAGCTTTTCATCTCTGCGGAAGGTAAAATATTCATATCAATTTTACTGTATTGTCTATTGGATGGCATTCTATGCTAACCATTGACCTGTTCATAACAGGTAAGTTCTCAATCGAACATTATGGAAATGCTACCAACTGGGGAACTTTATGAGGGTGAAAGGTGGGAATCGTTCAAGGAGCAGATTGGAGTTTCGGGAAATGATTATTTTCAGGCAGCAGACCTTTTGGAACATATCAATACAACTAAGGACTTATCAGATTACCTATGGTACACGGTCAGGTATGACAATTGTTCTTGTGATCAAGTAGCTGCCATTTGTTTGAAAGACACTAAAATTATAGTTTATTCCTTTCATCCTATTAAAGTTATTACATGTATCTTGTCAAGAAGATAAGCCTTCTATAGCACGTGGGTGGAATTTCAAGGCTTTTCGAAAATTAACGTGTTTAGTGTTTATATCATGTTAATTTTGTAGTTATGTAACTATGATTTATATGGTACATAGTTTATACATTTTATACCTAAAGGATTAAAAGGTGCAAGTTTATTACCATTATCCAATCTTTGATATGTTTTGTTAATACTTTGTAACTTTGATATTGAATAGATGTCACTGAAGGGTTTTTGTACGTTGCTCTTGGCCACTCATATATGGACCTATTTTACTTTTTGTTAATGTCATTGTTACTGCAAAATCTCACACCTTAGTGTAAAGTTTCACTAACCAATCTAGATCAAGAGCAACAATGAGATTAGTCACGACTGTCACTTTAGCAACTACTCTCCTGCTATTCTTTGGTTGGATGTAATCCCCAAATGGGAGGCTTCCTTAGTAGATCTCAGGATTAGATAACATAAGTGGTTTTAGGCCAAATACCCCCTAAGGGTTCTACTATCTAATTCACCCAAGGATAAATGTTCAATAATTATGGATATAGGTGAAATAAGATGTAATTTCAAGATAATTTCAAATGACCCTATGTCTAAATATTGAGGGCTTAGTAAGTCTTGGAGAGTCTCAAATATGTTCCTAAACACAAGTCATCGATAAAATACACTTTGTTGCTATAAAGTATGTTTCAAATTTCAATCAACACAATCACAGAATGCAAATATTTATAACAGCAAAAACAAAATAGCTCAAAATTTATAATAGAAGTGAAAATAAGAGCTATTCAGAGATAAAATGGGAAATAAATTACAACAATTTTCAATGGTCAAAGACAAATAAAGCAACAATAAAAAACCTAGATGGCAGCACTAGTTAATGGCTAAAAAATGCATGTAAAATAATATTTTACTTTCCCTATCAGATGCATACAAAGTATAACCCTAGGACTACAAGGTCCAGGTAAATAATACTAAAAAATGTAGATTTTGTTGTAACCTATCCCTAAGTTACCCTAGAAAATGCAAGAAAGGAAAATTTAGGGTTTTATTTTTTCATTTTATAGAAATGACACAAGATAATGGACTAATTCCTTTCTCAATCAAGGGCAAATGGAGTCTAACGGTAAAGTCTATGGAAGATGACTGATGGAAGCGATTTAAAGGAGGGAGAGAGAAAGCTACACGTAGGTTTCTCAATTCCTCAAACCCTAGCTTCTTTCAATTTTCTTGGAGATATATGGGAGAAAGCTACACTTAGGTTCCTCAATAGAAACTTTATGACAAAGAAGTTGTTAGAGCAACAGAAAATTCAACAACTCTTTGGTGGAAATTTCATTTAAACCCTAATTCTAAAACAAGTATAAGATGAAAGAAGATACTTGTAATAAATTAGCACAAATCATCATAGAATCACTATTCATCATTCAAGAGAAAGAACCATCCAATCACAATATCCTCCCCAAGACAATTTGCTCATTTAATGCTCCATAGCAAGCAAGAGAAAAGAGACAAGCTAGTGTGCACTACTCTCCAAGAGTGTGTGACAATGACCCAAGGCTAAATCAATTTCCCTCTACCTATATGAGGGCAACCATGTCAATTAGTCCAAAAATAGACTAAAATCCTTAAAAATAATATAAAACAAGATTACAAGTTGAATAGAGCACATGCTGACCCCCAAAGATAGCTAACTCAATGATAAAACATAAAAACAAGCATCTTTTAACCCACACGTATGAGCTAAACAATCTCCAACGGTGATGTCTGTTGAATTTTCTACAAAGTGGGTAGTAGAAAATGATTTTCTGATGTGATAATTACTACTTAATGATTTTCAATCAATTTATCTCAGGCCACTAGTATCATTGAGTAATTATACATAGAAAATATCAACTGTAAATGTAGTGGAAACAATAAATTTAACAAAAATAGAAAAACAACCATGCACAATAGAGACAATATTTTAACCCTGGGAAACCCAACCTTGGGAGAAAACCTAACAACTTTTTTTTAGGAGAAATTATTCTCAGGCAAGGTCTACAATCAACAATTTGTCTAGAAATTTGTACCAATAATCCAAGTTAATTACCAGTCAAACTCGTACTAGTCAACCTTGGTCAACTCTATCAGAAATCAGGCCCTATGGCCCTTGTGTTCCTGCGACCCCTACGACCTGTAGCCTTCTAACTCGGCCTCCTTCATGCTCAGCTCATTGCTGCCCTCTTCCATGTTGAGAAACCTATAGGGCAATGAATATAATGATTTCTCTTTAGCTTGATAATTGTTTGTGATCTTTTTACTTTTTCTTACTTCTTAGCTTATTCTTGTATTATTATGTTATTCTTATCATCAAACAACTATCAAACTCATAAGAGCTTAGTTCGCTGGTATTCACAAGTGTAGGAGTTGGCTCTTTGTTGGCTATAAACTCATTTAGACAAGTGGAGCTAAAGGCGGAAACAAACTCCGCTAAAAACTAAAGCCATCCACAAATAATTGATCCTCCAAATATGGATATATCTCAAAAAGGAACTTGGCTTGTTGATGGGCCAGTGAACCTCTTAATTGGCACTTAACTCGGGCCCTACTTGGCGATGAACTCAACCCTCCAATGTGGCCTCCAACTTAGCAAAGGACTGATCCTTGACTTCACTTTAATTTCCAAGTCATTTTCTTTGTTCCCTTGACTTGGAAAACATAATTAACATGTCTCCCATTATCAATTTTTTTTTAATTTTTTGTCACCTTTTTGTCACTAACCTAGGAAAAGTGATTTTTCATGGGGTGTTATTGATCTTTTGACCCCCAAAGTGTACCTTACGAGAATGTTGGGATGGAGAGCATGAATTTTGAGTACTTATACGCCGTCTTGCGGGAATTTTTAATAATTTAAAAAATCTTATAAAAACCTAGTCAAATTCCACGACACTTTAGATATGACCTAACATGGTAATTTACATTGACTCTAGGCATTAGGGCGAACACAAGACCTAGTTTTCAAACCAGGCTCTAGCTTTGTGAGTGTATGAGTGAAAAACCCAACAAATTATTCATTGCTGAAAAGCAAGAATAATTAGCTAAGTGAAAAAAATACTCTAGAGCGGACTCACTTGATAACTAGGTCCCAAGTCGCCTAAGCCTATTACAAAATTCATTAGGCCAACGACATTTAATATAATTCTCCTGCAAGGGTACAAAATTAGAGAGAAAGAAGGTAGAGGGAGGAGAGAGAAACCAGGCATAGGTGCCTTGTTGACTTTTGACTTTCAAAAAAATTGATTAATGCCTTGTACATTGGGCCATGGGGTCTTCAGCTTTTGCTAGGTACAACTTAGCAGATAACACTTGCCATGCAAGTTATGAGCAAGAACTTCTCAAACTTGGAACTGAACTCGTCCAACTTTGCTGATGTTGCCACTTGGTCATTCTTGGATCCTTTCTTCCTCTAAGGACACATGGCAGCGTAGTGCCCAAACTGATGACACTAGAAGCATTTTATCTTGATATTTCTTCTCTTTCTTACCTTTGGAGTTGGACTCGACCCCTCCTGTGCTCTTCTTGCCTTTAGCCTTACCCCCTTTGCTAGCTAGGGAAAAGTTCTCCTTGTCCTCATGCTTAACATGAGCTATAGATCTAGCCTGCCTCTGAATCTCCTCCTGAACACAGTCACCCCAAAATCGCTCGCAGTCTGGAAACTTCTCTCTATCACTCAATGCGTCCCACAATTTGTGAAGCCCTAATAGCGCAAGAATCACCATATTTGCTTCAAGTACTGTCTCCGCTACATTGGGCAACTCGTCCTTCACCTGGGTGAACCTAGTGAGATAAGAGACTATGGGCTCAGATTTTCCCATCCAGATGTTTCTTAGTTTGTCCTCGAGCATGAGTTTTTTGGTCTCAGTTGAGCTCTGGTAGAAGTTCAAAATGGTTGTCCACATTTCTTTGGTACTCTTCTTGCTGGAAAGATGTGGCACAATATGGTATCTGACTGCCTCAAGAATGATCCTTCTCGCTCTGGCATCATTCTTATTATGTTGAGCCAACTGCAAGGGGTTAGTTGGTGTGACTGGTGGGTTCTCCACATACTCCTTCACACCCTGCTCCTTTAGCACCATAGTAATCCTCTCCTTCCATGAGCAAAAATTTGTTGCTCCCTCCAAATTGTGCTCTGGTATCAAACCCTGGTAAGACATTCTACTATTTGAACTCTTCAAAAACTCTAGTGCATTGGCCTAGCTGGAAAATATGCGCTTTGTGGGTCAAGACTCAAAACTAGGTCGCATTGCTAGAAATCGAAGCATAATGCTTCAATTGTACTATGCCTTAAACATGTTCTTGAGGTCGAAGCACGGGTGATGGTCTTTAATCAAAGACATGGCTTTGATAGCATTTTAGATTTCTTAAAACTTAACAATCTAATCTATGGATTTTATTAAGTAAAGAGCATAAAACTGAACTCAAACTTTAACCCACAAATATATTGAGTATACTATTTTATAGTAGAAATAAGGAAGAAATGAAGACAAACATGCCAGAAAACCATACACAAGAAATTTACCCAGGAACCCCAATTGGGGAATCCTGCAATCTTGGTGTTTTTATTATTTTGTTTTGCAAATATTCAGAAAAAGGATTACAAATGTGAGGGAAAACTTCCCTTCACCCAGCTAACCCTCTGCGCTAATGATCTGCGCACTTCTCACCAACTCAACCTCTCTTCTGCACCCTGTACGAATTCATACAACCTGTACAACCCCTTATGTGCATTGAATTTGGCCCCTCTGGAAGAAGTTTGCGTTCGATGGAAGTGATTTGAGGCTAAATCGGCTCTTTCTCCCTCTATCTCATTGTTCTAAAGCCCTAGTCGTTGAACAAAACTCTCTTCCCCTTTGTTGACCAGAACACCAAGCTCTCTAGTGCATAATGACCAGGTCTGCGCCCTTTTTCTCTCTTAGAAGTTGACCTAGGCCCACTACTGCCATGAAGGGCTGAGATTAAATCTCCTTGGATCGTTGAGATTGCTCTAATTTTTTACTATGGGAAAATTCAAATTTTCCTAAGTCAAGGAATAATAGAAAAAGTGACATTTGCGCCTTGGCCCCACTTGTGGGTCCCTCTGCCAAATTTAGTGCACCTGCTAAATTTGGCTGAACTTTTCCTCATCTAACCCCATTAACAAGAAGCAATACATAGTTTTGAAGTAAAATACATGTCGAAATAAATAGTTTGCTAGATTGAACACATTACAAAACAAATATCCTATCTCTATTGCTTTTATAAGGACTACTTAGGTGTGTGGATAGCATATCTTTGGTGTTGGGGACTTGGTCTTGAGGTTCTTGATTCAATTGTTTGCTTCCAAGGGGGTAGAGGCTTCAATGAGTTTATCTCTAGCAGGATGAGGATTGAGGATGCCACAAACATCAATGAGTTTCTTTTGGCCTGCTCTTACAAATTATAAGTGTTGAAATTTGGTACCGGAGGACAGGTGGTTCCCTAAGGCTTTGATCTTTGGCCTAGGGAAAAGTGTCCAAAAGAATTTAATTTTTTCTCCTAAAGTGACTTTATAATTTTTATAAAGTCAAATCTAATTTAAAAGTGACTTTAAGTAATAAAGTTACTAAAGTCTAATTTTAAAGTGACTTTAATAAAGTCAATGTAAAATTAAAAATGAAAAGTGACTTTGGAAATAAATGACTAAGTGGGTCTTTATTAAAGTGGGGTGAATTAAAAAATAGAAAGTGAGATTTAAATGAGCATTTAATCTCAGCCCTAGATCTCAATCTATTTCAGCCATTGGATTTAGGGATTACCCAAAAGTCACTTAGGGTTAGATTAAGGGAGGAAAAGGAGGAAAAGGTCATTCATTCTTTCATGAGCAGATTGAGAGAGAGAGAGCAAGAGAGCAAGGGAGATTTCTGGACAGGGAGGAGAAGGAGGCAGCAGCTTGGCACACATTCCAAGGCAGCATTTTAGCAAATCCATACAGTTGAGTGAGCACATAGTGAAAGGCAGATATTGGGCACGATTTTCTAGAAATCCGTACAACAAGTGCACAGAAATCGAGGAGCAGAAATCCGTACAGCAAGTGGTTGTACCTTGGCACGCAAATTGAGGCAAATCCGTACAGCTGGATTGCTGGTTTTTTCTGCACGCAAATTGAGGAAATCCGTACAGCGTATTTAATGGCAGCTTGCACGCTTTTCTAGGAGGCCGTACAACATTTATTGCTGTTCTGTTTTGCTGTTGGCAATTTTTCTAGTTGGCTGTGAGGCAAGGAAAACGAGATTAGTTGTAAAATTCGCTTGCTGATTTCTTGCTGTAAAAAGCATTTTCCAGAAATAAGAAAGAGCTCTTGAACTGGTTTTCCCCAAGAGTTGTAGGGGGTTTTTCCAGGGTCACCTTGACCAAAAATCACTGTGTTTAAATGTGTTGAATGGTTGTTTATATGTGCTGATTTTTATATTTCTGCACTTTCCAGCATTCTGTAAAATTTCCAGAATTTGTGTTTTCAGCAAAATTTATTTTTCAGTTGTTAAATGTATGGATACGGGAAAGGGCATTTAACTGTTTTGGAGAAATAAGGTGAAACTGAAAACCGGGGTGGGAAATGAGAAATTTTTACATCGTATCAGAGCTTGACTGTTGAAGTGCAGTTTGGGACAGCAACGAGGAAAATTACAGCCTGCTGATTTTTCACTTTGAAAATTCCAGCAAGCTGATTTTTCACAAACAACAATTTTATCTTTACTACAGCAGTGCTATTTTTCAGTTTTAGGACAGCAGGATGTCATTGGGATTGAGGGTGGAGGATAGGTTGGATGGGCATAGCAATTACAGCGTTTGGAAGGAGAGAATGCAGAGTATCTTCGAGGAGGCAGAAGTCTGGGACATCATGGTGCATACCACACAGAACCCCGTCGTTGTGCCTATTGATGCTACTCAGTTGGTTGAGCATAATAGAAAGAACAAGGGTAAGAGACTGATTCTAGACGGAGTCAATGACCATTGCATTCCTCATGTTAGAGGAAATAGAAATGCCCATGAGATGTGGACAACATTGTCCAATCTCTACCAGAGTACCAATGAGAATCGGAAAATGGTCCTGAAGGAGAAGCTGAAGACTATTAAGATGGGTAATGATAGTGTAGCTGGATATCTCACAAAGATTACTAATGTGAGAGATGAGTTGGCAGCAGTTGGAGAGGTCATTCCACCCACTGTGTTGGTGCGGATTGCAGTGAATGACCTCCCCTGTTCATGGATGAACTTTGCTGATGGGGTTTGTGCACGTGAGACCCTTCCAACATGGGAGAGGTTTTGGGATGATTGCATTCAGACAGAGATCAGGAAAAGTCAGCTTGGGGCAGCCAAGCTAGTTGAGCAGGATGAGGATGTAGCACTGGTGGCAGGAGGCAAGAAAGGCAAAGGGAGAGGCAGGCTTCCACAAGCAATGGTGGGGGCAAAGGCAAAGGTAAAGGTAAACAGAATAACACACAGAAGGACTATTCCAAGGTGAAGTGTTGGAATTGTCAAAAGATGGGACACTATGCAGTTGTGTGTCCGAAGAAGAAGAAGAAGAAGGGGAAGAACCAGAGCATGGCAGCTTCAACAGAGGTTGAGGACTTTACAAATCGTTTTGACCGGGAGTTTGCGTTCACTGCGTGTAAGTCCTCTAGTGCACGATCACCTGCCACAGGTTCAGAGGGAGCATGCTTTTCCCTTGATTAGCGGAGCATCTTCGGGTATCTGGTATGTGGATAGTGGGGCTTCACGTCACATGACAAGAGTCCGTGAGTACTTCTCAGAGCTTTCAGAGAGTGGCACTGATATAGAGGTAGTACTCGGTGATGACAGAGTTGTTAGAGCAGTCGGGGTGGGGACACTGACATTTCAGAGGGAGTCCAAACCTCCCTTGAAGGTGTCAGATGTTCTTTATGTGCCAGGGATGAGGAAGAACCTCATATCCGTCTCAGCTTTGGACGACAGAGGATATGAGGTACTATTCAGGGGAGGACAGGTGTTGATGTATCCCAGGGGCACTCCAGCTGATTCAGCGAGAGTGATAGGTGTACGCCATGCAAAGGTGTACAAGTTTGCATTCCAGTCCCTTTTGGCATTGAGCAGTAGTACCGACAGCAGAGCTAGCAGTTTTGAGCTGTGTGAGATTTGGCACCGCAAGATGGGGCATATGTATCATGGAGCCTTGAGGACATTGCGGGAGATCACTACAGGTGTGCCAGATTTCAGTACTGATCACTTTGATACTTGCAGAGGATGTGCGATGGGCAAGTTTTCCAAATCCCCTTTTCCCAGCAGTGACAGCAGAGCGATTGGGATACTTGATTTGATTCATTCTGATGTGAGCGGTCGGATGTCTCATGTTTTCTTGAGTGGATATGAGTACTATGTTTTATTCATTGATGATCACTCCAAGAGGACTTGGATTTATTTCTTGAAGACCAAGAGTGAGGTCTTCAAGCAGTTTCAGGAGTTCAGAGCTCTTGTGGAGACATAGACATGTCGGAAGATCAAGTCCCTGAGGTCGGACAATGGGGGAGAGTACACCCTTGGAGAGTTTGTTGACTATTGTGCGGAGGCAGGCATTAGGAGGGAGTTCACTGTTCCTTACAACCCCCAGCAGAACGGGGTTGCGGAGAGGAAGAACAGATCCATCATAGGGGCTGCCAAAGCCATGTTATATGATCAAGGGTTGCCATTGTTCTTGTGGGCAGAGGCCTGCAACACAGCTGTTTATTTGCAGAACAGGAGTCCGCATCATGCCTTGGGGCACATGAATCCGGAGGAGGCTTTTTCTGGGAAGAAGCCTGATATTGGTCATCTTCGTATCTTTGGATGCATTACATACTCCTACATACCCAAGGAGAAGAGGACCAAACTAGAGCCCACCGTAGAGAAGGGTATCTTTGTGGGCTACAGTGAGACCTCAAAGGCCTTTCGGATATACATTCCTGCACAGAGGAAAGTTGTTGTCAGAAGGGATGTGAAGTTCAAGGAGGACATGGCCTTTAGGAGGTCACAGGAGTTAGAGTATCTGGATCAGCGAGACCCTCAGCAGCAGTTGAGTCAGTCGCAGGGATCCAGTGGGCAGGGATCAGGAGGATCCGGATGTACATCTATGAGGATGTCAGGTCTGTCAGTGAGCAGTGGCTCGCCGAGCCAGAGGGGTGGTGCTCCGGGCAGCGTGCAGAGCAGTTCACTAGGGAGTCCACTGATGGACAGTTCACATGATACCTCAGCTTCTACAGGTTCAGGTGCAGGTAGGAGGACAACAGACAGACAGTCAGGAGTTCAGGCTCCTGATGATGATGATGAGGAGGAGTTTCATTCTCCTATGGGAGAAGTGCGCTCAGGGAAGAAGAAGCCCAAGTGGCTTTAGTACACCTTGAGAGATGCCACATCTATTGTTGAGCCTAAGAGGTCGGTCATAGAGAGTAGACCACCTGAGAGGTTTTGTAGCTATATGGCAATGGTTACCAGCATCCTTGACTTTGAGCCTTCTAGCTATGAGGAGGCAACTAGCCAGCAGGTCTGGAGAGAGCCCATGCAGGAGGAGTATTCTTCTATCATGAAGAATGATGTTTGGGAGGTGGTGTCGAGGCCTGAGGGCAAATCCGTGGTTACTTCCAGATGGCTTTACAAGGTAAAGCATGCTGCAGATGGTAGAATTAAGAAATTCAAAGCGAGGTTTGTGGCTAGAGGGTTCTCCCAGGTAGAGGGAGTTGATTATGGGGAGACCTTTGCTCCCGTGGCTCGATATACTTCGATCCGCTCCATTATATCGATAGCAGCAGAGATGGGTTGGAAGATCCACCAGATGGATGTGAAGACTGCATTTCTCAATGGCTTCATACAGGAGGAGGTGTACATTGAGCAGCCACAGGACTTTGAGGTGCATGGAAAGGAGTCCCATGTGTGCAGACTGAAGAAGGCCCTTTATGGCCTGAAGCAAGCTCCCAGAGCTTGGTACTCCAGGATAGATACATACTTGCAGGGGATGGGTTTCACAAAGAGTGAGGCAGATCCGAACCTTTACTTTATTGTGATAGGTGAGGAGCCTCTCATTCTGGTGCTGTATGTGGATGACTTGGTCATTACAGGTGCAGAGAGACTCATAGAGCACTGCAAGAGAGATCTTGCGGCGAAGTTTGAGATGAAGGACATTGGCTTGATGCATTACTTTTTGGGTTTGGAGGTGTGGCAGGAAGAGGGGCATTTCTTCCTGGGGCAGGGGAAGTATATTGTGGACATCCTTGGCAAATTCCACATGGAGGATTGTAAACCCATGTCGACACCGATGATTACCAACTGGAAGAAGCTTCATGCTTCGGATTCCGAGTTGGTGGATCCCACATTGTACAGGCAGCTGATTGGTTCCTTGATGTATTTGGTCAACACTAGACCAGATATTTGTTTTGCAGTGAACACGATGAGTAAGTTTATGTGTGAGACTAGGAAGGTTCATTGGGTGGCTGCAAAACACATTTTGCGGTACTTGCAAGGGACAGTGGATTATGGTCTGGACTACAGGTAGGGGGATGGAGTGAGACTGACAAGTTATACTGATTCTAATTGGGCAGGTTGTGCTTCTAATAGGAAGAGCACTTCAAGGTGTTGTTTTGGGTTGGGTTCAGCAGTAGTGTCATGGTTCAGCCGGAAGCAGCAGTCAGTAGCATTGAATTCAGCGGAAGTAGAATATATGGCAGCCAGTCTAGCTAGTTGTGAGGCCATCTGGCTTCGCAAGATGTTGTTTGGCTTATTTGGTCAGCCGTTGAGACCTTCAATGATTTACTGTGATAATCAGAGTTGCATTAAACTCACGGAGAATCCAGTATTTCATGACAGGTCAAAGCATATCGGGATCAAATATCATTTCATTAGACACTGTGTTCAGAAGGGCGTTGTGAAGCTTGAGTATATTCCCACTGATGAGCAGGTTGCAGATATTCTTACCAAAGCCTTATCACGGGGCAAGCATGACTACTTCAGAGACAAGATGGGTGTGGTGAGGAAAACCTTCCTTGGTAAGAGGGAGTGTTGAAATTTGGTACCGGAGGACAGGTGGTTCCCTAAGGCTTTGATCTTTGGCCTAGGGAAAAGTGTCCAAAAGAATTTAATTTTTTCTCCTAAAGTGACTTTATAATTTTTATAAAGTCAAATCTAATTTAAACGTGACTTTAAGTGATAAAGTTACTAAAGTTTAATTTTAAAGTGACTTTAATAAAGTCAATGTAAAATTAAAAAGGAAAAGTGACTTTGGAAATAAATGACTAAGTGGGTCTTTATTAAAGTGGGGTGAATTAAAAAATAGAAAGTGAGATTTAAATGAGCATTTAATCTTAACCCTAGATCTCAATCTATTTCAGCCATTGGATTTATGGATTACCCAAAAGTCACTTAGGGTTAGATTAAGGGAGGAAAATGAGGAAATGGTCATTCATTCTTTCATGAGCAGATTGAGAGAGAGAGAGCAAGAGAGCAAGGGATATTTCTGGACAGGGAGGAGAAGGAGGCAGCAGCTTGGCACACATTCCAAGGCAACATTTTAGCAAATCCGTACAACTGAGTGAGCACACAGTGAAAGGCAGATATTGGGCACGATTTTCTAGAAATCCGTACAACAAGTGCACAGAAATCGAGGAGCAGAAATCCGTACAGCAAGTGCACAGAAATCGAGGAGCAGAAATCCGTACAGCAAGTGGATGTACCTTGGCACACAAATCGAGACAAATCCGTATCGCTGGATTGCTAGTTTTTTTGCACGCAAATCGAGGAAATCCGTACAACGTATTTAATGGCAGCTTGCACACTTTTCTAGGAGGCCGTACAACATTTATTGCTGTTCTGTTTTGTTGTTGGCAAGTTTTCCAGTTCGCTGTGAGGCACGGAAAACGAGATAAGTTGTAAAATTTGCTTGCTGATTTTTTGCTGAATATTTCTCACTGTAAAAAGCATTTTCCAGAAATAAGAAAGAGCTCTCGAACTGGTTTTCCCCAAGAGTTGTAGGGGGTTTTTCCAGGGTCACCTTGACCAAAAATCACTGTGTTTAAATGTGTTGAATGGTTGTTTATATGTGCTGATTTTTATATTTCTGCATTTTCCAGCATTCTGTAAAATTTTCAGAATTTGTGTTTTCAGCAAAATTTATTTTTCAGTTGTTAAATGTATGGATATGGGAAAGGGCATTTAACTATTTTGGAGAAATAAGGTGAAACTGAAAACCGGGGTGGGAAATGAGAAATTTTTACAATAAGATCGTATTTTGTTGTCCTTTTGATTATGTTAACCCCCTTTGTCTTGATATGACTAGTTGTGCATGAATATTCTTCGATAACCCAGACCTCAATTGTTCTCTTCGTTTGTGAAAGATGAGTGTCCTAGATCGATAATTTGGCCCCAAGACCATCGATTTCTTCCCTATATGTCATAACTCGTCAGGGATGAATTTGAGATCTCCCAAAGTAGTTGGATGATTGGGGTTCAGTTCACTTTCTTTGGGAATGTAGTGCAGCATTGAGAAAAGGCAAATAGGGATCTTATAAGGCAACAGTGAGAGGCATATGAAACAGAGGGTTCTTCTCATTGTGGCATGCTTTGAATGAAACAAAATATCTACTGGAATACATAGGGTTAGGATGAAGCATGTGAAGTTGTGATGAAACCTGCAGGGTACTGGTTTGTACTAGTTTTGCATGAATGGTCATTAAGGAGGGTAGACTAGAGACTTCGGTGCAGCCAAAATGGCACTATCCTTCCAAAGAAACTTCTGGGATGCTTTGTCCAAAGTTGTTCTACAAGTTTTCTATCTTGCTATTTGAATTGTCATGAAACAAGAGACTTTGCTTTTGGTTATGGCTTCCATTGGACTTTGATTGGCTTCCTATGATTTGAGACAATGTTGTCCCCTCCGTAGCCCTTGCTCCAATGTTTTCCTGTTCAGCAGCCCAACTGTTGTTCATGTGTGTGTTGATTTGCAGGTTTAGAGAATCAAATCCTAAGGCATTGCAGTCCTAAGATACTAAGTATTTCCTAAATGTTATTTGATTCATGTCACTTTGACAAGAACAATCATTGTTTCCATTTGGATTTACCTTAGGGTATACATGATGTTGTATGACACAATTTTTTGTTCAAAGACCTTTTTTTAAGAATATATATTTATAAAGTATCATATGCTATTGGTCTTTTCTAGTATCTTGCATCACTAATCATCTCTGGTAATTTATGGAGTAATAGCTTGCTGTGAAATACATGTGCATTTAATTGACTAGCTAGTAGCGGTTGATAAATATATCGATATGAAAATCTAACAATGAAGGAGTTAACTCTTAGTGCTTATGGTATCAGCACTTGACCATACATATGTAAACTATGTCAATATTTTTCTAATATTTCAATTACGTTTTATCTAAATTCTTCTTGTTAAATTGTACCTTTCTTACTAGAATAAAATTTAGTGCATGTAAGATGCACCTTTGTTGTTTGGGATCGGAGTGCGAAACATTTATTAAATTGACTGTGGCATTTGAACTTTTTGGGTTGCAGTATTGATGTTGGCAACGATGAACCATTTCTGAGAAGTAATGTTCGACCAGTGCTTCACATTGAATCGCGAGGTCATGCTATTTGCATATTCATCAACGGTGTATTTGTGGGTAACTCTCAAACCCTGATAACGAACTATTGCATTAAAGTTGCAAATATAGCATATCATGCTGTCCTTCCTAAGCAAAATATCGTAAGCAATATAGACTTCTCCTTTCTCAAGTATCCGGTAGTCAAGTTATTTTGATATTAGAAACTCAGAGCTACAATTACAGGAGATCAAAAATAGCTATCCCAATATCCTAAACATGTCTTACGATCTTTACCTGTAGACTATATTAGTTTTTTACAATTTAAAGTGCTCTCAGGTACTGGTATTGTTGTTGAGATTCAAAACCAGATATTGAATTTGAGACTGTGAAATGGATTCTACACTCTATTTAGGCATTCTTTCTCGGGATGGTTGCAGCTCGAATGCTCAGAAATAATAAAAGAATTTCACATTATATTTTTATTGATAATCACAATATTGACATAATATAATACTACAGAAACAAGGTAGAGTTAATTACTTCTACACCAGATTCAGGATAACTGGATAACATTTTTCCTACATATAGAAACTTCAGTTTTCGGATTATGTCAGAGATTTGTTGTCTTAATTCTATCAAATCTAAATTTCCTAAGTCTAGTATGTAGCTAGTCCCATCCTAGAAATTTGATTCTCAAATTTGCTTCCTGTATACTGTGTTTTGTAGCATATAGTTCAACTGTAAATCTCCATGGGTAGATAAAGTTGAAATCGTCTTCTTGAACTTTACTTTCAACCTTCCTTGATTTATTTCATTCCATGATCCTGGGCTGCTAATCTTTCAGAAGTATTAGGATGCTTGACATGGAAATAGCATAAGATGGAATTATACAGTAAGTTGGTAGTTGGATCAACTATATGGCTGTGCTACCTTAGAAGAATTACCTTATTGATAATCTATGCTGCAATTGATCTTACTAAATTTTTTTAGCTAGATAAATCTTCTGCATTTTCCATTCTACCAAGCAAGACAATAGAATCCCACAAACCTTTGGAAATGAATACTAAAGTACCAGACAATGCAGAGGCCATAAGATAGATTGAAGGATTTCTAGAAATTTTTTCAATGATTCTCTCTCTTACATGACAGTGGATACAATTAATGAATCAAATGACATTTGTAATAAAGGAAAGCAAAAAATGTAGAGGGAGAGCTACGTATTTCTAGTTTATCTAACTATGGGTTTCTCAAAAGTATGCAGAGTGGGAGGTCCATTTTAAACCTCAATTATTTTAATAGGAATTACATTTACCGAATTGTAATTAACATGATGGAGTGTCCTCAAAATTTATCATACTTTCTTACTATTTTGGTAAAGTGGTTGGGGAATGTTAAATTTGGACAACTAGGTCCAAACTCCATGTTCTGATGCTCAGATTAAGAGGCTAATATTTTTGTTGGATTCCTCTTTCTGAGAGGTGTAAAATCCATATAAAAATAGTCTTAATCCGATGAGCAGAACTTATATTTTGAATTTATTATTCTTAATAAATTATATGTGCAAAGGTCAGCCAGTTTTGTAATGTAGGCTCACATGCCCAACAGATGTGTCACACACCCTCATTGATGGATATATATATACAGGAAAAGTTGGAGAGAATTTGATCACAACACAACTCACATCTTCCTCTCTCATCCTAAAAAGTACGAGCTACCTGGAGGACGAATTTCAGCCACACGTGGGAAGGACGAAGAGGATTTTTCTGCTGCTAGGGTTTCGCAGAAGTTTGACCAGCGTTGACTTTGGTCAACGCTTGGTCCAAACAAGCTGAAAACTTGTGGGAGGTTCGATTTTTGAAGGCCATACTACCTAGCACAAAAATCGAGGTCAAAGGGTTGACCGTTTTGCTGCTGCGTTGACTTTTAGCTTGCTGCCTCTGCGTTGACTTTTCAGGACAGCGTTGACTTTTGTAGAACTGACTTGGGTTGACTCATCTACTGGTTGGAGGGTTGTTGTGACACATGCTGGGCTGGCTGACCAAAGGAGACTTTGCTGGTTGAAGCATCCTGTTGACCGCCGAAACAAACACATACATTTTTCTTGTTTCTGATTTGTCTTCTGTAAGATCTGCTTATATGTTCTATCTGCATTTTGCTTATCTACTTGTATGATTGCTGTGAGAAAAGTGAAATTGCTCTTAGCATAGAACATCTACAAAACTTTACATGGTATCAGAGCTGAGGTGAAGACAAACTCTATCTATAGCAATCATCATCGAAGGAAATGGATTCCTCTAAGCTTGAATTCAGGGAGAATGACAAGCTGACTGGAAGTGATGACTTCCATGCCTGGAAGATGTTATTAGATCTCAAATTAGAAGATCATGATCTCCTAGATCATGTGACAGGGAAGATTCAAGAACCTCCATCAAATGCCTCTGCTGCTGTTAAACACAAGTATAAGAAGGGAGAAATCAGAGCAAAACTGCTGATCAGGGAATCCATAAATAAGAGTCTGGTTGCCTACATATCTGAACTAGGCACATCCAAGGAGATGTATGACAAACTGATACTTATGTTCCGAGTAAACAATGTGAACCAAGTGCTATTCCTCAAGGACAAGTTGAAGAATATGAAGAAGGGCCGAGACGAGTCTATTCAAACTTTCTTTATGAAGTTGACCGAAACCAGGATCAATCTGCTAGCTATTGGCGAGACAATAGCTGATCGTGAGATGGTTCTCACCGCACTTGGAGGACTTCCATATGAATGGCAAGTATTCACAACTACCATTCTCAACAATAATACCATCCCTAACTTTGATGAGCTTCTGTCTAGATGTATGCAAGAAGAAACAAGGATGAAGGAATTTGATAATGAAAGAAATGCTGCCTATGTTGCTCATTCCCGAAAGAAGAACTCTGGTGGTTCCAAGGACAAAGGAAGGACTAAGACTCAAAAGAAGAAGGGTAAATGTTTCACGGTTCACCTGCCATAGGACTGGACACTATGCTAGAGAATGCCCCTTCCAGAAGAATTCTCCCGATAGTGACGACAACAACAACAACCGAAGGAATGGGAATCAAAGAAATGACAAATCCAAAGGAAAGAGGAAGGCTCACTTTGAAGGAAACCATCCACCTTCTAAAAGGACCAGAAATACCAGGTATGAGGAGTCTAATGTTGTTGATAAAAGAAATGAGTATATTCTAATATCTGCTCTCTCAGCTGCATCTCCGCCCGACACTATGGATGTCTGGCTAATCGATAGTGGTGCCTCAAGACACATCACCGGATTCAAGGAAGCACTTTCTGACATGGTTGAAAGGGATACTAATCTAGAAATTATCCTTGGGGATAATGCCACTTAACCTGTGAAAGGGACCGGGACTGTGACCCTCCACTTGTCTCAAGGACAAGTCCTCCATGTTGGACACCTAATCCTAATGGGTTAGCGTGGAAGTTGAATGGACAAAGCAGTCCAAGAGACCTTGGGATCTGAATCCCAAGAGTCACAACATTGTATTATAAATGTACATCTCCTGTTAATAAAAAATGTAATCAATGATTTATCTTTCCTATATTCTATGTTTTCCATGTGAGTTTAACATGGTATCAGAGCCATGATGAGTGGCCTGTTTTCCCTGAGCAACTGGTCTGAGTTGCCTTGAATAGTGCTGACTAGAGCTGGCCTAGTCTTCTGTAACGCTCCATTAATTCTGCCATCGCTGCGATGTACCTGCGCCCTGCTCTTCTGAAGCTGCATACCAAATGATGTCAGAGCTGAAACGGTAACGCTGCCTGGAACGCCTGGAACATTTGTCTGACCTCTGCCTGGAACGTTTGTCTGCTTGGAACGTTCTACCAATCCGCTCATTCATTAAGAATCCATAACTGGCAGTCAGAGAGCGTATTATCCATAATTCTGCTCTGCTGAATATGCGTTTTTTTAATGCACCTGAGCGTTGAATAATCTGCCGCCGATTTGCAGAAACGTTGCTCTCCCCTGGTATCATCGAAATTCCTTGGACAAACGGCTGTAGTCTCAGTAGGCCGAGAAGGTAGTGATGGCTCCCTTCATTCCGCCATGAACCATCAGTGAGTTTCTAACGTTTCCTGAGACATCCATCGAAATTCCTAGGATCAGTTTGCTCTGTTCATACTGCTTGAAACGTGAGCCTCGGCTCCTCCCCCGAGATGTGCCATTAAGTTTGCAAGTTTTCTCATGGATGCCTCCGTCCATCATGAACCAAGACATACGACATCGGGAGTCCAAGAAATATATTTGTAGTCGTATGCAATTGTTCTCCAATCGCTTGTGGATGAGTCTTTCCACAGACCACATAAGATCGCCCACAATCCAAGCAACAAGGTTCTTGTTTTAGAAAAAGAATCCATAACTGAACAGTGAGATCCTAATCGCAGGCGGTTTGGTGTTTCTTGTTTTAGAAAAAGAATTTGGCTCCAGTTTGCTGCGGCTTGGTATCAGTTTGCTGCGGCTCCGTGCTAAATGCGTTGTATATAGATTTAGTTTTTTATTGAGTATTTTTCATTCTAACGCAAGGGAGATAACGCATTGTGAAGTTGATTTCTATTCATTTAGAAGCAGTCCTCTCATCCTTCGGTGATTCAAGCAAGGGAGATAACGCATTGCGCTGTTGTTTTTTAAATGACAGTTCTGGTAATGTGATGTGTTGCGCAGCGGTATTAAGAGGCACGTTGACGCAGTTTTTGAGACATTGTTTGGTGCAGTTTTTGAACGCTGTCCATATCTATATCCGAGTCTGTTCAACTTCCCGCGTCAGTTAAAGCCATGCACTCCTAAAATCTCAAGGGTGTAGTTATCGGGGTTCATGTGTACCAGCTTCTTCGCTATCAAACGATTGCAGACAGCCAAATTGCACCCCCGCAGCGATTTCTTTTGGTGTATATAACTCGGTATTTGGCCGAGAGCTACTTATCACCTATATAAGTATTCAACTGGAGTTCGCGGCACAGAATTTGCAGATAGTTTGAGTTGCACCATTTATGTTTCAGATAAATAATTGACCCTTGGTAGTTTGGTAGATCTGAAGACGTCTCATTTTTGGGTGGACTGATATTTGTATTTACATACGTATCTCTGATGCTGCCTTCAGTAAAATCGTAATGCTCACTGTCGCTGTGATATACACGAAACAAAACGTTGTGTTGTGTGTCTTACGTGTGCTCGGAGCTCTGCATAAATCCATGTTTTAGAAGTTGACTGGGTAGTGGTTGCTTCTGCTTTTGCTTTTGAATAGGCCCCCACAAATTCAAAAACAACAGGATTAAGATATGGTTTTCTCACTGTCATTTCACCAGCCTGTGTGCATTCAATCAATACACGTTTATTCATCAAAAGATTTTAAGATGCCCCTCATAATTATCACTGTGTATTTGATGCGCCTTCATTGTTCTTAAATGCAATCCATGACTGGCAGTCATATGATATATTCGTCAGATTGTTACATGACCAGCACTGCTTCTGTATATTCCATGGCTGGATTTTGGTGAACTGAATTAATTGGAATTAGAATTTCAAGTTGACTGGTGAAGGGCAAAACAGAAGTGGGCATGATGACCGTGAGACCGATGGCACATTCCAGCTGCTGCTTTATTGGGCAATGAATGAAGGTCGCCTAGATTTATTACTGCTAGAAGCACGACTGGTGACAACTGAAACCGGAGGAGTATCTCTTCAGCTGCATCCAAAGGTACAAAGCGCCACAATTCATTGCAGGAAGTTCGTGCAGCGAAGTACCCAAAAGAAGCAAGACCAAGATGAACACCAGCCCAATGTCGTTCTCTCAATACTAGATGGTATAGTTGCCAAATTGCCTTACTTACAGCATTTCCTTCATCTTCAGGTATTTCCACCGCACTTAAACTTGCAAGAAATGAAGCAAGTGCTGGTTTAAATTCTCTTGGCGCCTCATCCAAGGTTGAATCACCAGTGGTAAGGAGGCCATCTAGAGTGGTTAGAACCTCCCAAATATCAGTAGATGTAAGCCTATGAATCACATATGAAATCACTTCCAATGCATGGCTTAGGAGATTGCTGTAATAATGTCTTTGTGAACTCTCTGCAGCTGATCTGTATGCTTTCATAATAGCAACAGTGAGCTTTGGCACTTTATGAATGCATTCATCTTCAATTTGAAGGAGATCTTCACTTTGACACTGAGATAAAATCAGTGACAACAAATATATAGGATCTTTTGGTAGAGCTGCAGACACATTTGGAGGAGCTTCTTTTAGCAGACTCAAAGCTTCACACTGGTCTTCCTATTTGAAGGGGTTTTTGAAATTCAAGTCTGACGGCTGAAATACATAGATATTCAAAATATGTTCATGGTATGAAATTGCATTGTATATGGAAGTATATTGAGAAGCTACATACTTGAAGATTTTTTGAAGACAAAGTGGTACACCAATCAATTTTTTGCAGTGATATTATTGTCAAATGGATAGAATGGCTGTTGTATTAGAATTGCTGAACACTCTAATACATTCTACCACGGACAATACAATTATGATTGATAAAGCCATTGTCGCAAACATTCAAATCTGTTTGAAAAATGTACAAGAAAATATTGAGTTTTTGTAGCTGGAAACAAAGCTACAGCAGGAAGAATTACACCAGTGGAGTCATCATTCTGAACCTGTTTCTGTTCAGAACAATGAAGCAGACTCCCATAAACAGCAAGTCAATAATGTTACAGTTCATTCAGATAAAGCAGCAAAGTTACATGCAGATGCAGAGGTTCAGTTTGCACTTCCCAAGCCCATCATCAGACCTTGGGAACAGCTTGTCCACAACAAACACAGAACCGGTCTTGGATATGACAAGGACTTGTCCTTTCATATTCCAGACTATGCCAAGCCCATTCAGTTTCAGAGTGCTGGTTTCATTAATGACAGTTCAGCTTCAACTGTTCCAGATTCTACCCCTCTTCCACAGCAACAACAACAACAACAGATCGTGAAATGCCAACACTGTGACCAAGTTGGCCATTTGAAAGATCACTGTTTTGATCTTCAACCATGTAAGCACTGTCATAAAACCACTCATTCTTCAAACAGATGCTTCAGAAACAAACGTCCTGCAAGAACAAAGATTCATCTTGGATGGATCGCTTCTTGGCAATGGGCATCAACAGCCAAGAAGATATTCCAAACGCATGTTAGAACTTGTTCTAGAGTATTGAACAGTCTTGCAGTTGAGTTTTCTCCATCTTCTCACCTTGTACCTGACAGGGGGGAAATGATGGTCATCTACAAGCTTCAAAGTCACATCAAGCGAGCCTGAGCCACAACCTGCCACACCAGTTTCAGAGTTGTAGCCAGAGACAAGATGCTTGAACATGCCTTCAGTTGGCAATTTGGGACTTCCTCTAGCAGAAGACTCGAGCTTCTTGCCAGTTTTGGAAGAGTTCCAGCAGAGTTGTTGGTCATCCTTAAACCATCACAGATTAAAGACACTTCCTCTAGCAGAAGACTCCAGCTTCTTGCCAGTTTTGGAAGAGTTCCAGGAATTGCATTAAGCATTCCAGAGTTGTTGGTCATCCTTAAACCATCACAGATTGAGAACACTTCCTCTAGCAGAAAACTTCAGTTTCTTGCCAGTTTTGGAAGAGTTCCGGGAACTGCACTAAGCGTTCCAGTGTTGGTGGTCATCCTTAAACCACCGCCCTTTTTTTACCAACATTTCATAGAGCACATTCAACCTAGTGCTGCCATGCATTTTTTGCACATTTTGTATTACAACTCTCTTCTTGGATTCATACATAACCCTTCGGATTAAGGGGGGGAATGTTGGACACCTAATCCTAATGGGTTAGCGTGGAAGTTGAATGGACAAAGCAGTCCAAGAGACCTTGGGATCTGAATCCCAAGAGTCACAACATTGTATTATAAATGTACATCTCCTGTTAATAAAAAATGTAATCAATGATTTATCTTTCCTATATTCTATGTTTTCCATGTGAGTTTAACACTCCATCTACAAGATGTACTCTATGTACCCAAATTGAAGAAGAACCTTGTGTCTGTATCTGCCATGAAAGACAAAGGATTCAATGTAACTTTCTCTGATGGAAAGGTACTCATGTGGAAGAAGAGCTTCAAGGAAGCTATCTCAATTGGTTTTAGAGTTGGTACACTCTACCAGGTTGGAGGGAGTCCGTTGGGAGCTATGAATTGTGATACTATCCGTCAAACCGAACTATGGCACCGAAGATTTGGACACCTTCATTACAAGGCTATTCCCGAAGCAAGGAAGGTGGTGACAGGGATGCCTGATTTTGGAAATAATCATAAAGGTGTATGTAAGGGCTGTGCTGAAGGAAAACATACAAGGGGACCTTTCCCCTCAAGTGTCACAAAGACATCTGAGATATTGCAACTGGTCCATTCTGATCTTTCCGGTATGTTGCCTGTAACATCCCTGGGGGGATGTTCTTACTATATGACATTTACTGATGACTTCTCTCGCAAAACCTGGATATACTTCTTGAAGAAGAAGGATGAGGCTTTCATGTGGTTCCGTACCTTCAAAGCCTTGGTGGAAAATATGACCGGAAAGAAGATCAAGATTTTGAGGACTGACAATGGCACTGAATATGAGTCAAATGAGTTCAAAGACTTTTGCAGAGAAGCTGGCATTAAGAGGGAGACTACCACTGCATATACTCCTGAGCATAATGGTGTTGCTGAACGCAAGAATAGGACTATTGTGGAAGCTGCCCGTGCCATACTATGTGACCAGGGTCTTCCAAAGTTTCTGTGGGGAGAAGCTGCAAATACTGCTGTGTACATTCAAAACCGATGCCCTCATTCCGCTTTGGACTCCAAAACTCCCGAAGAGGTTTTCTCTAGTAAGAAACCTGATGTCTCACATTTTAGAATTTTTGGATGTCCTGTCTATTTTCATGTGCCGAAAGAAAAGAGAAGTAAGCTGGATGCTACTGGGAAGAAAGGAATGTTTGTGGGCTACAATGAGACTTCTAAGGCATATAGAGTCTATGTACCTGGTCAAAGGGAAGTAGAGATAAGCCATGATGTCACTTTTGACGAAGATGCTTCCCTGAAGAAAGTAGTAGATCTTCCTAGATCTGAAGAAAACCATGAAGAAAGACCTGGAAATCTGGAAGAACCCCAGGATGAGACTATGCCTGATGTTGAAGGGCCAATGGACCCTATTGATCCTTCCCCTTCTCTAGGAAAGAGGCCATCATGGCTCAGGGACACCCTCGAAGATGCTGAGGGTCATGCTGCCCCAAGGGGAACATTCCGAGAAAGCAAGAAGCCGTGTAGATACCAAGGGTATCTAGTTGCCATGAGTACTATTATACAATCTGAACCTGGATCTTTTGAAGAAGCCATCAAGCATCAAGTCTGGAAGGATGCTATGCATGAAGAATATGAGGCTATTATGAAGAATGATGTCTGGGATGTGGTCCCGAGACCGAAGGACAAATCTGTTGTCACCGCTAAATGGCTCTACAAGATTAAACATGGATCTGATGGGAGTGCTGAAAAATTTAAGGCAAGATTTGTTGCCCGTGGCTTCTCTCAAAAGGAAGGAATTGACTATGACGATATATTTGCACCTGTGGCTCGATATACCACCATCCGATCCATCATAGCCCTTGCTGCTACGCAAGGATGGAGTCTTCATCAGATGGATGTCAAGACCGCTTTTCTGCATGGTGCAATAAAGGAAGAGGTGTATGTAGAACAACCTCTGGGATTTGAAGTTCAAGATCGAGACACTTATGTCTGCAGGTTGAAGAAAGCCCTCTATGGGTTAAAGCAAGCACCCAGAGCTTGGTATGAGAGGATGGATAGTTACTTGATGAAGCTGGGCTTCACTCGAAGCAATGCTGATCCAAACCTTTACTTTAAGGTTGAGGAAGGAAAGCCTCTCATTCTAGTGCTGTATGTGGACGACCTCTTCCTGACAGGTGATGACCCTCTCATTCATCAATGTAAGAGGGAGCTTGCTGCTGAGTTCGAGATGAAAGACCTAGGACTGATGCACTATTTCCTAGGCCTGGAGGTCTGGCAGAGACCTGGAGAGATTTTCCTTTCTCAAGGAAAGTATATTGTGAAGCTTCTGGAAAGATTTGGGATGGTGGACTGTAAGTCCGTGCCGACACCAATGGAACTCAACTTTAAGAAGTTGAGTGGCAGCGCTGCAGGGCCTATCTTGGCCAATCCTACTGAGTATCGTCAACTCATAGGAGCTTTGATGTTCTTAGTGAACACCCGTCCGGACATATGTTTTGCAGTGAATACTTTGAGTCAACAGATGGTTGAGCCTCATCATTTTCACTGGGTTGGTGCCAAGAATCTTTTGAGATATCTTCGGGGCACGATAAACCATGGGCTGAGATACACTGCCGGGAGTGTGATACTCCGGGGATATACTGATGCCGATTGGGCTGGCAGTGTGGTGGATCGTAAGAGCACGTCTGGATGTTGTTTCAATCTTGGTTCTGCTTCGATCTCATGGATGAGCAGGAAGCAGAAGTCGGTGGCTTTGAGCACCGCGGAGGCCGAATACATTGCTGCTAGTATGGCCTGTTGTGAAGCAGTTTGGTTGAGGAAGCTCTTTAGTGAGCTGTTCCAACATGTGCTAGATACCATTGTAATACTCTGTGATAATCAGAGTGGGATTCGTATGACTGAGAATCCTGTGTTCCATGACCGATCCAAGCATATTGATATCAGGTACCACTTTATCCGAGATATGGTACAGCGAGGCGCCGTAAGGCTCGATCATATAGGAACTGATGAGTAGGTCGCAGATATTCTCACTAAGCCCCTGGGGAAGGTCAAGTTCCTAACCTTCCGTGAGAGTCTTGGTGTCGTGGAAAGACTCTATGATGTGGGTCCTGTTGGACGATGAGCTCTGGGAGCTCTGGGGGGCTTTGGGGATAGCTTCTCGGAGCTATAAGCACTCATAATGCTTCTGCCCCACCCTTGTGATTATTGAGCTGGTTCGCCACCCATTTAATCTGTGCCCCGTATGCATCCTACCCATTGAGTTCAGGGCTCATGGGAAGTACCTCTCATTTGGCCAATGAGGTGTGGAAAAGCTAGAGACTATTAGCAAAGACTGATGGACGCATCAGAGATTGCCGTACTCTCTATCTAGGATGGCATGGTCCAACCACTTGATCTGGGATCAAGATTTGTGAGGTCTGGGAACCTCTGGACTGATTATGTCAGTCGGGGAATGATGTCTTTGTGACTGACCCACTTCTGTTCTGAAATAAAGAAGCCAGCAAAGCAAGTTTCGGCGGGATGACGCACGATGTTAATTGCACTAATAGATGGAGTTCTCCCTAGTTGAGAGGGAGTGTTAAATTTGGACAACTAGGTCCAAACTCCATGTTCTGATGCTTAGATTAAGAGGCTAATATTTTTGTTGGATTCCTCTTTCTAAGAGGTGTAAAATCCATATAAAAATAGTCTTAATCCGATGAGCAGAACTTATATTTTGAATTTATTATTCTTAATAAATTATATGTGCAAAGGTCAGCCAGTTTTGTAATGTAGGCTCACATGCCGAACAGATGTGTCACACACCCTCATTGATGGATATATATATACAGGAAAAGTTGGAGAGAATTTGATCACAACACAACTCACATCTTCCTCTCTCATCCTAAAAAGTACGAGCTACCTGGAGGACGAATTTCAGCCACACGTGGGAAGGACGAAGAGGATTTTTCTGCTGCTAGGGTTTTGCAGAAGTTTGACCAGCGTTGACTTTGGTCAACGCTTGGTCCAAACAAGCTGAAAACTTGTGGGAGGTTCGATTTTTGAAGGCCATACTACCTGGCACAAAAATCGAGGTCAAAGGGTTGACCGTTTTGCTGCTGCGTTGACTTTTAGCTTGCTGCCCCTGCGTTGACTTTTCAGGACAGCGTTGACTTTTGTAGAACTGACTTGGGTTGACTCATCTACTGGTTGGAGGGTTGTTGTGACACATGCTGGGCTGGCTGACCAAAGGAGACTTTGCTGGTTGAAGCATCCTGTTGACCGCCGAAACAAACACATACATTTTTCTTGTTTCTGATTTGTCTTCTGTAAGATCTGCTTATATGTTCTATCTGCATTTTGCTTATCTACTTGTATGATTGCTGTGAGAAAAGTGAAATTGCTCTTAGCATAGAACATCTACAAAACTTTATAGGGAAGGACTCAAAATAATCAATATATGTCCATCAATTCAGGGAAAAATGTACAGTATGGCCATTAAATTATGATACAATGTATAGGCACTAACCTTTCCACTATGGAGAATTGATGATCCTAAATGGTACTGACAGTAGAAATAGGATCTTATGGGAGGTTCAGGATGATCATAATTACTTCTTTAATTATGCAAATTTATTGAATTCAAACACAAACTTAATAATCACATATCCTAGTTATTGAGTAGATTACATATATGTTAACCATGTATAGAGTGGGTTCTCATGTTGTGTTTCTAGATTTGCAAGTCGATCCTTAAACTTTGACTATCCATTCTTTATTATGTGATACTGATTGTGCTTATGGGAGGTTCAGGATGATCATAATTACTTCTTTAATTATGCAAATCTATTGAATCCAAATACAAACTTAATAATCACATATCTTAGTTATTGAGTAGATTACATATATGCTAACCGTGTATAGAGTGGGTTCTCATGTCGTGTTTCTAGATTTGCAAGTCGATCCTTAAACTTTGACTATCCATTCCTTATTATGTGATACTTATTGTGCTTCTGTTATCAGTGTATGCATTACATTTGAACATTTAAAGGATCTGTATGTTTCTGTAATAATTTTAATTTTTTTAGTAATTAAGTTAATCAAATGTGTACTAATTATGTTAAGTGTTTAGTTTTCTTCTAAATTAAATTAAAAGAAAAAAATAACACGGGAAAAGTTTAGGCTTGAATTATAAAATATTTAAGATTTGAAAAGTTTGACCTTGTATGCGGAGCATCCTTGTGTTTATTATTTCTATAAGATGTAAAGTAGTAAAATGACAAGATGTTATTCTGTAATGTGTATATATTTTAGGAAATGGAAATGGAAATAGCAGAAGCCCTATGTTCAAGCATCGACAATATATCTCCTTACAGTCCGGGAGAAACAATATAGCTCTATTAAGCACGACAATGGGATTGCCGGTAATCTTTCAAACTTAAATGAATGATATAATTGTACTTTTGTTTCTATGGTTATTATAGTTTCTCTTTTTCGATGCTAAATACTGAATATAGTAATTAATATTATACTTTTATTATGCTTTGAGTATGACGGCAATCTGGTTGATTATAGCTCCATATCTTCATAAATGTTCTTCATATATGTTACTGATATTTTCTACCTCTGAATTCTTACATGAGAGTGTCTGCTGACCATTTAAATTAAACTTTTGCTTTTGACAAAGAATTCTGGAGCACTTTTTGAGAAAAGGGGTGCGGGAATCACCAAGGTTGCAATTGAAGGCTTCAAGGATGGAACTCGAGACTTGTCGAATGAAGTATGGACATATCAGGTCTCTCTCTTACTGCCTTCCTTGTTTCTCTGTTTGTTTTTGGAGAAGAAGAGAAAGAAACTGGTCATAAGAAATCGTCTAATACAATTGTTCGTATAAGATCTCTATGATTTTGTTTCTTATACTTTGAGTTTTTGAGAAAAACTACATGGCAAATCATGCCAATAACCACTATATGTATCTTACAACACGACACCCTACAATGTTGTCTACTTCTGTTTGATCACATTGGGAAGGCTATTGTGCAGTCTACTTCTGTTTGATCACATTGGGAAGGCTATTGTGAGGTTTGCAGTACCTTTTGTGTAAATACATGGATTAAATATAACCAAAGTATCCAGGGTGAATGAGAGTTGATATGTGTATCAAGTTTGGATCCCATATCATTGATTTACATGTATGTCCATGTTAATATAACCTAGAAAAGTTCAAATTTGGAAGTTGAAACATAAAAACGCTAAAAGCATATTAATGATTATTCATCAAATTTTGGAATTTTAACATATTAAATAATCAAATTTCATTAGAATCTTAATTTTAAAATGAAAATAATATTAATAAAGTAATATATCGATTTGTCATATCAAAATATTTTAAAATTTTAACTTTTTTATTAATGTAATATACAATTTTCTAAAATTTTTAAAATTAGTTACATAATACAAACTTTTCTAAAATTTTAAAAGTATTAACAAAATACACTATTAAATTGAAAGGCTAAAAAAAGACCATACTTATTATCAATGCCAATGCTATTGTCATTTTAATTATTTTCAACTTTTTCTTTTGGATCTTCATTCACTGTGCTCTCTAAATACAAATCACTCTAAAGTTCGAGCTTATTTACAAGGACTATAACAATAAACATTTCAACAACGCCATCCAGTTCGACCTCCTCATCCACACATAAAAGATCATCACAATAGGTCATATTTCTTTAAAGGACCTTCTCTATACTCAAGAAATTCGTAAGAAAGAAGATAAAGTGTGTGTTACCAATGTAAATCGGGATTTTGACCTCCTTTCATCCTATTTGGTTGCTCTTTTCAAAATGGTTGTTCTTTAGCAAAATAAAAGACTTTAAAGACTTCAATTCCTCTCGAAGGAAAAAGGACTAGCTACTTGTGAGGTAAACCATGTAGTAGATGTTTGTAGCTTTGGAATATGCTTTTGATGATGTGTCTATTTGATCCCCTACACTCAACTATCCTACAATTTTTTGGCCAAAATAATATCACCACGCTAAAAGTTGAGAATATTGACTCTAGACAATACATTCCTCCTTTCTAGCATCGTGAGTCCTCTTCACTAAAATAATAAATCCCTTCCTGTCCTGTATAACATGGGAATAAGGTCTCTTCCTTGTTTAATTTCATACCTTTTTGGGTTAAGGGCCTAAAACATATTTAAAGTCCACCTTGTGTATTTTTAAATGTAAATATGAAATGATCTCTCTTGTGATGGATTTAGTCCTCATACGAAGTCAATGTTTTAATAGGTTTCTTTGTATCCATATAACAAATAATATTAGAAATTAGCTTTATGAAATCAATGAAAAAATTAACGCTATCTTAGAAGGGACACTCAAGAATCATACACCTCAACTTACTTTTAGTGTGTATAATGAGGGTTTCTCCATGATACTCATATGTTACTAAGAAAAATAACCTATAGAGCCCTCTTCATTTTGTCGAAAGTGAATCCACTTTGTAATGATCGTGGTACAGGAAAAAAGAGACACGATTGATTAAGAAAAAATATGCGTGAACAAGACTTAAATAAATAGGAAGGAAATACGAATCATTCACAACATTATTCACTAGAACACCGAATTTTTTATTGAAGATATTATTCCAACTCACAACCTTATGTATGCATTCATACATTTAATCAACAAAGATGCAGGGATGATTCACGAAGCATAGTATATAATGTTGTTTCCTTCGGTTGTTTTGATAAGGTTGCCTCTTTATTAACGTACAAAACAAAAGGGGAACACAATTGTTCATTCAACTAATAAAAAATTAGTAACAAGGACTTCTTAATAATGAATCTGTGCTTGAGTATCCTAACTCAAGCAGTAGTAGACTGCCATATTTGGTGATGTTTCCATCTTTGATCAGTGACAGTATAAATTCTCATGAATTTGTCTTCAATTTCTTTAGCATCTCTTGATTTCTTCATAGATGAGTTCCTTATCCTCTATCACTTGATCAAACACTACAAGAAGGAAAGAGAGAGGGACAATTATCCCTGAATGTATCTTTACATCACTCAATGGAGCTCATTCATAGCACAGGTTCATGATAAACACTGGAGATTGATGGTAAAAGAATAGTTTTGACGTTTTATAAAGCTATCCCAGAATATAATTTTTTTCTCACATGAAGAACACTAGAAATTACTGGGTAAATAAATTCATCTAAATATGGAGAAAATGTATTCTAGTTCTCATCATTTCTTCCTTAGTTGGAGAAACTTGTCTCCATTTTTTGTTGGAGATGGTAAAAATGCTGTTCAGATTGAAATATGTCCAGTGACCTGCCCTTCCTCCACTTATGCGGGGGGTACTCTTGCAGCACTCCTTTTGCTACATCGGCCTGCGTTATCGTTATAAGTTGTCTTTTGTCATCCTTTTGATCTCCACTCTCACAAATTTTGTGTACACCTTCTTTCTTGGTTTCATCCTTAATTGCATTATCTTCCACAAATGCTTGGAAACATGTTGGTGTAAACATCTCATAATCCTCCATTCACCAATTTAGAAGGCCATCGTTTGAATTCTTAGTAACACTCTTCAAGCATTACTAACGCATAATATTGGCTCAACATTTTCCTCAAAAGTCTCTAATTGGGATCCTCTGTTTTATCATGGTTTTTAGTATTTGTATTTGACAAAGCTACTTATTCTTTGATTATCATTTTCTTCAGATTAATAAATAAGACTCCGCCATCTTTTCATATGGCCAGTGTGCCTCTTCCTTAGTTATAAATAACTGAATTCTACCTCAGCCCTTTTCATATGGCCAGTGTGCCTCTTCCTTAGCTATAAATAACTTAATTCTACCTCAGCCATGGTCGTCATACAAAGTTGAATAAGATAGAGCCCTTGGGTATGCATGGTTTCTCACGAAATCCACGCACAATCTTTGTCTACATTAATGTTCCAATCCGTTCTACTATTCTACTCTTCTATATCCTTGGCCAAAACCTAGGAGGTCATATTGAGTCTTCCCACTCTTACCATTCTTTATATGGTAAGACATTGACTCCTTGACACCGCATCAATCACAGAATGTTACTATTTACGATCATTGGTTGTGATTATGACTTCAGCTTCCAATATCCATCATCCTGTTTACGTCTTCCCTTTTTATGACTAAATTCTCCACAACTACCTCTTCCAAAATGGGTTTGGTTGTTTCCCTACACTCAACTACAAGAGTTTTTATTGCGTGTAGCTTTATTGACTCATCTTGACAAATAAGGTCCTGGCATAAAATTATTTGTTTCCCCTGGAAAGAGAAATTGGAAAGAAAACAATGGATGGGAAAGGAAAAAATTTAGTAGAATTGCCTATGCTTCTCCAAGGAAGTTCGACTTTGCCAAAAAAATAAAAATAAAAGCAAAGGCTAGGTCAAGCACACATACTTCTTCAAGGAAGATATTGCTGCTTAGCCACAGGTAGGTATATATAGACAAGCACAAGTACGAAGATTAAATAGCAGATTATACATCACTAACAGGAATTCTAAAAACAAAGCTGGGATTTCTTTTGTTACATATATTTGTTCATAGGGAAAATGGAAAGCAACAAGAGTTACTTATATACAACTATGTCAGATTTTTCTTTTGGAAGTGCTTTCAGAAACATTCCTAGAGGGGCTGTACCAGATATCATGGACTTCCTTGGACCTTCAGTTTAGACGCCAGTTCTGACAGGTATCTATTATGCCAAATCATTGGGGACATGAATACACTCTCATTCTTTTTTAACATGCCATTTGGGTGGGGAAGACCATGGATAGAATGGAGCCCTGGTTAATGGCATAACTCTATCTAGCTCACCAGTGAACCAAGACCCGGTTGGCATGTTAGAACTCTTTGGATTCAAACATGTTCCCAAATTTGATGGCTTCCTTCTCAGCTGAACTATAGTCAGATAAAGATACAAAAAAGTGAAGAATATGCATGATTGTGCCTAAAAACATTTCAGAAGCATCATCATTCAAACAAGTGACAACCAAAGGTGGACAAAGGAACATGGGATTTTGATTTAGCTAACAACTTAACTTTTAAATCAATCTGGCTGATGCTCAAACCCATCCAAAATCAAACACCATACAAGCTTCAAAAACAACGCATTTCTTGAGCAGAAAGCTCAAGTGCACGTTGCTCATGTAATGTAATATGTCAAAGCCTCAAAGAGAATGCATGGATCTGCATCAATCAATATCTAGCTTCCCAGGCATGTGTTTTTACTTTTGGCTCTTTAGTTGAATGTGCAGGCATGTTTTCTTCTAACAGCTAGGAGAGTATTTTGTTACATGTTTGACCTTTGTTATATTATGCAGGTTGGCTTTAGTGGAGAGAAAAAGAAAATATACAGTGAAATTGGATCCAATACTGTCAACTGGGTACCTGTGTTGAATTCTCTCCAGAATCAGCCAATGACATGGTATAAGGTAAACTGTTTTTAAAAGCTTTACTCCACTTCCAAAAGTTAGCCGCACCAAACTTAGAATGCATGCAAAAAAGAGTGCAGTGAAGAGCAAACTCATGACAAACGCAAATCATATTCTTAGATAAATTTAAATTTAAGAAAAATGCTATCCTTGTCTATAAATTAGGACCAAGTGATGCACTGATAATTTATCACTTGGTAAAGTTTCTTCAGATAGACTGCTCCTATATTTTTATCAATTTTGAGATCTAGATAGTGATTTTCTATTACGATGACACTTTACCACTTGGTAAAGTTTCTTCAGGTTGAGTGATTCTACAATGTTATGAACTTTTACCATCATATCTTTGAGTAGTAAACTTTTAAATTGAATTCTAGAGGTTTTTTCAGATATTTTATCCAAGGATGTTGCCTTTGCCTTCTTTGCTGATTGAAAGTAAGAATCTCTTCAGCCTTATGTTCCTTAACTCATTTGTCCTATTCTGTTTCTGACTCATTACTGGCTTGTAATTCTTTTGTAAAGTGTGTTTTACAGTTCTGCCTCCTCTGAGCATAGAAAAACCACAATTTAGATATGATACTAATGTTTCAATCTTCCTTTCATACGTTCAATCAAACAAGTTATTTTAACATATATTATTAGCATGTAGATGCATTCTACTAAAATCTAAGGGTGTGTAAACTATAAGAATGTTATCTACTATTATGGATCTAATTTCTTGGCAGCAAAACGTCTTAGCATGGAATACCACAATTTGATCTGATACCATTGTTTCAATCTTCCTTTTATTCAACCAATCAAACAAACCGGTTTGACATATACAATATTAACATGTAGTGCATTCTACAAAAATCCAAGGTCGTGTAAAAATATAAGATCCTCCAATTCTTTGCATCCAAACCTCCTGTACTAACCTTCAGGTACCAGGCATATTTCTATGTGATCGTGGCAAGACCACTATAGAACATAAAACATAGTGTATACCCAATGGCTTCTAAGTCCCATATGACTCCATTTGTTCTGAAAATAACGTGGCGGTAACAGACACAGCTTAGAATTGGCAACTAGGGCCAAACTCCATGTGGGTCATCTTATTAATGGAAGTTGACATTTTTCTTCGATCCCTCTCATTGAGAGGTGTAGGATTGATCTAAAGATCATCCGATTCCGATAAGTATTCATGGAGATATGAATTTATTTGTGTTATGGGACAATTCATCAAGGTTGGCCAGCGACCAAATAAACCCCACTTGTGCTCAACGTTTTAGTATAAATAGAGGTGGCCTTCAAGTCATTTCAACACACTTGGAATTTCTTCTTCTCTACTTGTCTTTGGGTTTTAGTAGGAGGAGAGATCCTAAGGGATAACGCTGCCCTAATCCAGAGGGCAGAAGCTGGAACTGTCAGGAAAAGTTGGAATTGCCAGGAAAAGCCAGAACTGCCGGAATTGCCGGGAAAGGCCGAAACTACCGAAACTGCCAGGAAAAGCCGGAACTTCCGGGAATTGTTGGAACTTCCAGGAAAAGCCAAAACTGTCGAAACTGTCGGGAATCGTTGGAACTGCTAGGAATTGCCGGGAAAAGTCGGAATTGCCAGGAATAGTTGGAATTTATAGAATTGTCGAAACTGTCGGGAATAGCCGGAACTGCTGGGAACAACCGGAACTGTTGGAACAACCGAGAAAGCTAACGTAGAGAGCAGAAGCTGGAACTGCCAAGAACTGTCGAACTAGCATGCAACAACAAGCATGCGAAGGACAACAAGCATGCTAAGGACAACAAGCAAGCTAGGGACAACAAGCAAGCAAGATGCAGCCAACACATAAGTCAGTATGGCAACATGGTGCGGCAATGGCACATAATGCAATACAGTGATGGGTACAGTCATGATTAATGAAGCATGTTGAGATGCAGCATAGTGATGATGGTGCAGCATGGTGCAGCACGGTGAGGTGCAACATGATGACGAAATGCAGCACAACGATAGGTAAAGGAGTCACCTTGGAGAATCAGTTGAAGCAACATGTCTTCAACTGATCCCATGTATCATCTTCTTAGAGATGATCTATGCTCTTATCTAGATAAGTCAAAGTGTTGACTTCCGTTGTAAACGTACTATCTCTCTCTCTCTCTGCTGAACTATTGAAGAACATATAAGAAGAATTGATCAAGGGTTTCCCCACATTGGGGTTTGTCCCTCGCTAGCGCCACATCTTGTGTCCTCTTGTCTTGGCTTGTCTTCTACGATTTATGTTTATGTTCTATCTGCAGTTTACTTTAATGCTGATGTGATTGCTAATCTGGAAAACATATTGAGCTAATTGTGAAAATTGAAATAAATTGCTCTAAGTATAGAACATACCTAAAATTAACATGGTATCGGAGCTGAGGTGAAGACAATGCCCAAGCAAGAGTGCAAGAGCAATCACTGAAGATAGTTGGGAAAGGACAAAAGGATCAGTGGATTCTTCATCCCTCCTCAAATTCACCGAGGGTGAAGTTGAAGCAGAGAATATTATTAGAATAGTGCAACAGAAGTTTTTGATGGCCTACGTAAAGATCACTTCATTGGGAAGTCCGAATCTAAGGGTGGAAGGAAAGGCAGATGCCTTGGTTGCAATAAGTTTGGCCACTATGCGAAGGAGTGTCCAAATGGCAGAGACACATCTCCTGATGAAGATAACAATCATTCCAAGGACATCTTCAATGATCAAAGGAATGACAGGTACTGTAGGTCATCAAGGAAATGGCCAACTCTTCAAAGAAAGCAAAGAACCCCAGGAATGAAGAATCAAACGTTGTTTTTGATAAGATAAAGAAGCGTTATCTTGTATTGGCCCTCTCCTTCAGATTCTTTGGAAATTTGGCTTATTGATTGTAGTGCTTCAAGGCACTTCATCGGATAGAAGGGTGCACTCTCTAATTTGGTAGATATGGAAACAATCGTGGGATTATACTTGGAGCCGATGCCACCTATCCCGGAAAGGGTGTAGGGAATATTACCCCTCAACTGAATGAGGGTAACTCGATTCATTTACAGAATCTCTTTTATGTACTTGATCGCAAGAAGAACCTGGTGTCCATTTTGCAATGGAAGTCAAAGGTTACAGGGTGGCACTCATCGATGGAAAGGTACATGTTTGAAAATAGAATTTTCAAAGATGTTTTTGAGTTCAGGGTTGTATCAAGTTGCAGGAAGTCCACTGGGGACCATGTTCATTGACACATAGCACCAGAGGTCTGTGAGTCAGATGGTGACAGGGATGCCTGAATTCAAAAAGAGCATGAAAGTACATGTCTGAGATGTAACGAAGGAAAATCTTACAAGGGGACTATTCCCTTCATGTAGCAGGTCCACAGGTTTGGAACAACCCGAGGGGTTTGAGATTCATGATCAAGAATCTCACATATGCAGGTGGAAGAAAGCCCCCTATGGCTTGAAGCAAAACACCCCCGACGTAGTATGAGAGGATTGATAGTTGTTTGATGAAGCTGAGATTCTCTAGGAGTGAAACCGATCCAAACCATTACCCGAAGGTTGTGGATGATAGACCTCTCATACCGGCACCTTATGAGGACGACCTATTTCTGACAGGTGTAGATCCTCTCATTTGCAGAAGTAAGAGGGAGTTGGATTTCGGATGTGGAATGATAAACTGCAAACTTGTCACTACCTCGAGGATCTTAACTTTCAGAAGTTATATGGTAGTGATGTCGGACCAGATTTGGGAAATGCCTCTGAGTTTCATAAACTCATTCACATTGATGTTCTTGGTGAACTTCTGTCCGGATATATGTTTTGCAGTTAGCATGGTGAGCTCATACTTGGTTGAGCCTCACTGGATTGGTGCCAAGAATCTTCGGAGATATCTTCGGGGCACAATCTCTCATGGATTGAGATACACTGCTGGAAATATGAAACTGCATGATTATTCGAATATTGACTGGGCAGGCGGTGTGGAGGATCACTAGAGCACTTCTCATTGCTGGTTCTCTTTGGATTTTGCTTCGATATCATGGATGAGCAGGAAGCAGAAGTCGGTTGCTATAAGCACTGCCGAGACCAAATACATAGCTACGAGTATGATCTCGTGTGAAGCTGCATGGTTGTAGAAGCTCTTAAGTGAGCTGTTTGTACACATGATGAATACCACTGTGATTCTTTGTGACAACCAGAGGGGGAATTCGATTATTGAGGAATCTCGTATTCGATGATTGCTCTAGTAGATAGACATCAAATACTGCCTTATCTGGTATATGGTAAGTTGATGAGCGAGGAGGCTCCATCGCATTGAGACTGATGTACAGGTCGTAGACATTTTGTGAAAGCCCCGGGGAAAGGTCAAATCTGTGACTTTCCCGAATGACTTGGAGTCGTTGAGAGACCTTCTTATAAGGGTCCTGCATTTTGCATGCATTGAGTTCTAGGGGGCTTGGGGTACTTACTAGAGCAACATACGACCACAGGGTGACTCACCCTCCCCTGGTGGTGCGCTATGTACAGGATGACAGGTTCAACCTTCCCCTGTGATATCCCATGGCAATTGTGAAACAGGATGATTAGTTCTCTTGTGGCAACTGTGAAACATGATGATTAGTTCTCCTGTGGGTCGGGATGATTAGTTCTCTTATGGGCCGAGATGATTAGTTCTCCCATGGCAACTGTGAAATAGGATGATTAGTTCTTTTGTGGGCCAGGATGATTAGTTCTCCCATGGCGACTTTGGGGCAGGATGATTCATTCCCCTATGGACAGGATGATTAGTTCTCCTGTCGAGGCATCCTACCCATGCAGTCTGGGACTCATGGGAAGTACCTCTCATCTGATCAATGAGCAAAGAAATGGGGTTAGGGACCATAGTAGTACTATCGATGGATGCATCGATGTATTTACCATACTCCCTATGCTAGGATGACCTCTATTGATCTAGGATCAATGAAACTGATCTGGAATCAGTATGAGTGGTTTGAGACACTCTCTTGTGATATTGATCTGGGATCAATAAAACTGGCTTCGGGCTAGTAAGAGTGACGTGACACTCTCTTCAGATAAAACTGACTCCGGGTCAGTAGAGAATGGTATGAGACATTCTCGATCAATTCTTCTTCTTCATGGTTCAGCAGAGCAGAGTAGAGCAAAGCAGAGCAGAGCAGTGCAGGGCACTGATGGCAGAGATAGTACAGTCGAACATATGGATCAGCGGATGGAGTTCTCCCTAGTTGAGAGGGAGTGTTAAAATTGGCAACTAGGGCCAAACTCCATGTGGGTCATCTTATTAATGGAAGCTAATATTTTTCTTAGATTCCTCTCATCAAGAGGTGTAGGATTGATCTAAAGATCATCCGATTCTGAAAAGTCTTCATGGAGATATGAATTTATTTGTGTTATGGGACAATTCGTCAAGGTCGGCCAGCAACCAAATAAACCCCACTTGTGCTCAACGTTTTAGTATAAATAGAGGTGGCCTTCAAGTCATTTCAACACACTTGGGATCTCTTCCTCTCTACTTGTCTTTGGGTTTTAGTAGGAGGAGAGATCCTAAGGGATAATGTTGCCCTAATCCAGAGGACAGAAGTCAGAACTGCCGGGAATTGCCAGAACTGCCGGGAAAGCCGGAACTACTGGGAAAAGCCGGAACTGCCTAGAAAAGCTGGAACTGCTGGGAAAAGCCGGAACTGCCGGAATTGCCAGGAAAAGCCGGAATTGCTGTAACTACTGGGAAAAGCCGAAACTGCCAGAACTATTGGGAAAAGCCGAAACTGCCGGAACTGTCGGGAAAAGCTGGAATTGCCGGAACTACTGGGAAAAGCCGAAACTGCCGGAACTATGGGAAAAGCCGAAACTGCCGGAATTGTCGGGAAAATCCGGAACTGCTGGGAATAGCCGAAATTGCCAGAATTGTCGGGAACTGTTGGAACTGCTGGGAATAGTCAGAATTGCCGGAACTGTCGGGAATAGCCGGAACTGCGGGGAATAGCCGGAACCACTGGAACAGCGAGGAACGCTGACACAAAGGGCAGAAGCCGGAATTGCCGGGATTGCTGAACTAGCATGCAACATCAAGCATGCAATGGATAACAAGCATGTTAGGGACAACAAGCAAGCAAGATGCAGCCAACACATAAGTCAGTATGGCAACATGGTGCAGCAATGGCACATAATGCAGTGAATTGATGGGTACAATCATGATTAATGAAGCATGATGAGATGCATCATAGTGATGATGGGTGCAACATGGTGCAGCATGATGACGAAATGCAGCACAACGATAGGTGAAGGAGTCACCTTGGAGAATCAGTTGGAACAGTATGTCTTCAACTGATCTCATGTATCATCTTCGTAGAGATGATCTTCCATTGTACACGTACCATCTCTCTCTCTCTGCTGAACTATTGAAGAACATATAAGAAGAATTGATCAAGGGTTTCCCCACATTGGGGTTTGTCCCTAGCTAGTGCCACATCTTGTGTCCTCTTGTCTTGGCTTGTCTTCTGCGATTTATGTTTATGTTCTATCTGCAGTTTACTTTAATGCTGATGTGATTGCTAATCTGGAAAAGGTATTGAGTTAACTGTGAAAATTGAAATAAATTGCTCTAAGCATAGAACATACCTAAAATTAACACTTATGACCCAAAACCTATGGCATGTGCTTAGCAAACAATGTCGAGGGTAAATGCATAAGCACTATATTCCTCCTTTAACTGAATTTCTATTAAGATGATTTGGATAATATATGCAGATTTATAGTCCCAATCATAAGGACACCTAAAGTTCTATTAATGTTTATTATGTATATATAAAATCATCTTTTATAATGCTATTTAGTTTTAGATGTTTTCCTTGGGCAATTTTCTATGGCTATATAATCTATTTTTAAAATGTATGTATATGCACAAATTATTTTATTAAGCAAATAATGCATGGAAACTTCTAGAGATATCTGCTTTGGTTCTATTGAGGTAGATAAATCATAATACATGGCAATTTTCACAAATATCATCTTAAGACGAAAAATATGGATAACCCAATGTGTAACAACATTTCATATAAAACTTGGAAAGATACAGAACATAGAGTTCAGAAGGATACTTACAAAAATAGGTTTCGAATACAGAATAAATCACACCAAATTAACATTAGTTTGTAAGTTAACTTCTTAATACAAGATAATAATAATAATCAACATGCCTCCAATTACCTACAGTAATATTTATATAAATAGAGGCATGCCTCCAATTATCTATAGTAATATATATGTAAATAGAGGTAGATAGTGGTAGGTGCTGCATACATTCCCTTGTAATGACAAGTGGAGAGGGAAAATCTTGTTTTAAATATAATTAAAGCAGAAGGGAATGTGCTAACAAGAAAGTGACCTATTTCTATCTGATCGTAGCAAGACCATATAAAACATAGCATAGACCGGATGGCTCCCAGGTCGCATATGATTCTATCCATTCTCAACATAGTGTAGAGGCACCAAACACAACCTTACGACTCAAAGCCTATGGCATATCCCTGGAAAACTAACAAGAAAGTGACCTATTTCTATGTGATCGTAGCAAGACCACCATAAAACATAACATAAACCGGATGGCTCCCAAGTCGCATATTATTCTATCCATTCTCAACATAATGCAGAGGTACCAGACACAATCTTACACTTAAAGCCTATGTCATATACCTGGAAAACTATGTAGGGGTAAATGCATAGGCACTAACCTCCTTCCTTCTAATTGGATTTCTATTAATGTGATTTGGATAATATGCATTCATATGCAGATTTACATTTCCAATGATAATGACACCTAAAATCCTTTGGATGTTTGTTGTGCTTATATGTAACCATTTATTATAATTCTTGCCAGCCTTAGATTTTCTCCGAGGGCATTTTCCTATGGTTATATGATCTATTTTCAAATTGCATGCCTATGTACAAGTTAGTTATAACTTATATTAAGCAAATAGTACATGAAAATTTCCATAAATACCCACCTTAGTTCTAATACGGTAGATAATAATATGTTACCTGATCCGGCACTCCATGGTCTAGGATCCACGGATCTGATCCGGATCCGCCTAGATCCGTCCAAGAACCGGCAACGTGGCGGATCACTGTTGGCTGGAAACGCATCCCTGAATTTGGAAACGGATCCTGCAAAATCGGAAACAGTTCCTGTGATATTTCCGGATTTCAAATTTTTTGCAGCGTGGTTTTTAGTTTGTAGACTTCAGTTTTAGGTTTTTATTTGGCTTTATGTCAATCATTGTCTTTTTCACTGTTTGTCAGCACACATTGACATTTTTATAGCAACAGAGAAGGACAGCGAGACAACACCAGTTTTCATTGATAGCATAAATTTGTCTGCTGGCTGTGGCATTTGTTGAAAAGATAGCACCTGGAAAGATAGCGCCCAGATAGCGAGCATGAGCACACTATTCACCAGGCAGCATACTATAACGAGCATTAGCATTTGTCTGCCGCACACTATTCACCAGGCAGCGGTCGCTCTTCTTAGAGCGTTGAGCAACAGACTCAGGACTATTCACCAGGCAACGACTAATTGTTTTAATTTTCTGAGGACGATTCACCAGGCAACAATTCACAGTTTGATAATTTTTTAATGTTAAATTAAATTTTTTAATCGGGTCTGAACTCATTCATTTTTTAATTTTTTTCATGTTAAATAAACATTGAATAGTAAATTGTCTCCGCTTTGGGTCAGCAACAGACCTCTTGTTCCCCATGTCCAATCCACAGAATAGTAAATACTGGTGGTCGTGGTCCCGACTCCCAATGGCGTTAGTTAATTAAAAAATTTGCGTCTAAGTTTAACTCAGCGTCTAATTTTATCATTTTGATTTTTTTTTTTTTTTTTCTATTCTTTTGACTCTGTTTTTTTCTCAATGAGGGTTTTGGGCTGTCAAATGTTTTATCACATTTGACTCTGTTTTTATTCTCAATGAGGGTTTTGCGCTGTCGAATGTTTTAGTGCATTTAGTGACCAAAATTTGGGATCTTTTGAAAACAAAATAAAATCCATTAGAATTCTGAAACAATGAAGATTAGATATTAAAATAAAAAAAAAAAAAATATTATTATATTTTTTGTATGGGATCCAGTCACATAAATGAATGTGGCTATTTAAATTTTAAAAAATATCTAGCCACATTGCAATATAAATATGTGGCTTCTTTTATAAATATCTAGTCACATAAATTAATGTGGTTATTAAAATTTAAAAAATATTATTATATTTTTTGTACTTGACGTATTAAAATTTAAAAAATATTATTATATTTTTTGTACTTGACGTATCTTTGCCGTATCCGGATTTTCAAAAAACTAACGAATCCAGATCCGGATCTGTATCAGTATCCGGATCCGTATCCAAATCCTAGTAACTTAATAAATGACAAATTCCATGAATATCCACCTTTGTTCAGTAGACGCAGACAATACATGGCAACTTTTACAAACATCCACCTTAAAATGAAAGATGTGGATAACCAAATGTGTAACAATATTCATGCAAAAATACGAAGCTGATTTGTTTAAAATTTATTTCATGACTGTTCACAAATCCTAACTTCTGTTGGGTATAACTCCCAAAGTACAATGAATCAAATTCTGAAAATGGAACCAGTTATGTCTCGAGATTTCTCCTTAATATGGTCCAAGTTTCACTTTATGAAGCCTTACAAGAAAATAATTATCGCACAAATGCCAAAATGACCTGTTTGAGATTGAATTGTGGATGATACAGAAACCCTAACTTCCTTGGAGCATATCTCTGAAAATATAGCAAACCAAGATTTGTAACTTGGACTAGATAGATGTTCACCATGATTTTGCCTAACGTAGTCCAAGTTTCACGATCTGAAGCCTCATAGAAGAAAGAAAAAATTATAGCGTAAATACCAAATTGATCTGTTTGAGACAGAATTTAGGAGCATTCAGAAACCCCAACTTCCTTGGACCATATCTCTGAAAATATAACGGACCAAGATCTTAAACTTGAACCAGAGATTTCTTAAGATGTCTTCTCAATATTCTCCAGGTTTCACTTGGAAAGTTAAGGAACAAGAGAGTGACCCAACTAGAATTATTAAAAATGTTTAACAGAAGAATAAGACAGTGAATTGAAACAAAATTAGGTGAGGAATATAGCACATGGCACTCACATATATTATTAGATACTAAATATAGTGGGGAATATAATAAATGGAAACATAACACAAGTTAGATGATATAGACACGAACAGAATAAAACCCACAGATGCAAGTAGAAAGGATTGCCTTAATGTACATATATGTGAACTCTATATGGTATTGTAAGGACAAAATTGGTATAGGGTCTAGTTTAACCAAATCACCTACTGTTAAAATATACATATTTAAGTGAATTATCAAGTTTCACCAAATCATTTATGAATTATTTAGAATAATACAACACTAAAATAAAACTACAAATATAATAATACATAATGCAAGCCTAATAAAAATTTAGGAACAAAACTTAGCAGCCCTTGTTTTTGTTGTGATAACTAGTCTTTTCTTGGATAATCACAAGAGACGCATATCTTAACATTTTTCAAATATTCGAAACAGCCAACCTTCACATTCCAGGCAGGCCACCACCTCTTCGCACAAATGATGAACTTGAAACTTTCATTAAACAGTCAACATAGCGACATACAAAAGATGGCCAAACTTCCTCAACGAGCGCAACTTCCTAATGGCAGTCCTCTTCACGTAAGAATGACAAATTTATAAAAGCAACGATAATTCCTACTTTTCTTCTTTTAGGGCATCACGCCTCCCAATGAAGTGTAAAAGATTGAGGCATAAACTAAGCATAAAGCATTAAAGTTTCAAGGCAATATACTTTTGAAGTTAAAAATGGATTTCTTGAGCATAACTTAAATCTGTGATTAGCCATAAATGATAATTAAAGCCCAATTATGAAGACAACCATCTTGTACTAGTTTCACTAACTGTACTAGGTCACTACCCATATTTACTCACAACTAATTCAAGGATATTCTGTTGGCCTTCCTATACTGCCATCATGTAATCACACTAGTTTTTATTTATTTTTCATCGTACCAGTACCACTGACTTAAGCAAGTGGACCAAAACCTAAAGCAGTTACTTGTTCATATAATACATTTTCCTTTGTTTCCCAAGAGTTCCTGATCGGTACCAGTTATGGCATTGACAACGTAACAGTATGAGGAGGCAACATATATTATCATTGTTAGTAGTAATTTCCTACCACGTACGACCTAAAAACCATTGCATACTAGCAAAAGCGTTTTTTTAACACAACTAAAATCAGACACAAGTCTAAAAGCTTCAATTTTCCCTGAAGCCTTTTTATAAAAGATTGGTTCCTGACACAATAACAAAAAGCCCTCATTTTGGTTGCTGGTGCCCGTTTTTAAATTTTGACTTCTTGGCCGCAGAAAGATGACCGAAAAGCAGTCAATGTCAGTTAAGAATTCCACTGACCAGATAGAACTACAAATCAGTGTTAAAATAGTTGAGTTTTTGGTCAACATTCATTTCATGTGGGTTTGGGAATGATAAGCGTTCAAATTTTAACATTCATGTCACATGGTTTTGGGGATGATAAGAATTTCAAATTCTGTTGTAAGGAGTTTTGACGCTATCCATAAGATTATTATATATTTTTGGTTATTACCCCTTTTTTCTGCATCTCTTGTATCTGATTTGGTTCACCATATTGAACATATTGTACGAAAGTTGATTATAGTTTCGCTCAGACTACCTTGTATAGAAGGGATGGATTTCTTGTTAAGCTAACGTTTATGCATCTGCATGAAAATAGTTGGATATCGGTCATAAGTTTATTTTATCTGGATAAGTTCCCAATCTTGTAGTGTTTCTTATGTTTTGCAGAGAAGAATAAATGCACCAGCTGGAAATGATCCTGTTGCTTTAGATCTAAGCAGTATGGGAAAAGGCCAGGCATGGATCAATGGCGAAAACATTGGACGCTATTGGATTTCTTTTCGTTCTGTCCCAGGAAACTGCCCAGATACATGTGATTACCGAGGACGCTATAATAAACTCAAGTGTGAATCAAACTGTGGACATCCTTCTCAGAAACTGTAAGGGCTCCGATAAATGTTCTTGTCTGCATTAAGAACAATAACTAAAATTTAAATTTTTGACAAAGATACACTTCTGCTTTGAATTTATCAATTTACCTTTTCCCAAATGAAAAATCCAGAAACGATGGGACTGACTTTGGCATGCTGAATTGAACTTCTTCACATTATTTGCAGGTACCACGTCCCTCGATCATTATTGAAGCCCACTGGCAACCTGCTGGTGTTGTTTGAGGAGACAGGAGCTGACCCCTCAAAAATAGCTTTCGTGACAAGGTCGGTTAAAAGCATTTGCGCATCTGTCTCTGAAGCCGATCTTCCACCTCCTCATTTGTGGAAAAAGCTGGGAACAGTGCCATTAAATGCAAAGACGACGCTTCAACTTGAATGCCCCAAGGGTAAGAGGATTTCCTCCATCGAATTTGCAAGCTTTGGTAATCCTGAAGGAGAGTGTGGAAGTTTCAGAAAAGGAACCTGTCATTCAGCACATTCATGGGGGACTGCTGAAAAGGTAGATATTCCCTGTTGTTTCACTTAGCTCAAATAGATTTTTCTATTGTTTCACTTAGCTGAAGAAAATTGTCGTTACTTCGAGGAAAAACAAAGCTATTTTCTCATTTTCCTCTCTGTTTTCATTTACAACGCGGTCTGCCTATCGCTATTAGTATGCAAATCCTCGAGAAATCCAGATGCATGTTCAGCTTTTACAATATGGCAATTGTGGTTTACGGGATAGGAATTTCAAATCTGAAACACCGGGCCATTATGTGCCATTATGGTTTACAGGATAGGAATTTCAAATCTGAAACACCCTTCACACTGCAACTTTAATGCTAATTTTGATGACTGTATAAAATTTGCAGAGAAATATTTTGGCTATCGTTTACATTCCCCAGTCCTTTCATAAAAATGTTGCATGTCACCTTGTTTAATAATTTCCTTAAATTTTCCAGGTGTGCTTGGGACAGACTGCATGTTTTATGGATGTTTCATCAGAAACTTTTGGAGACGATCCATGTGTTGACACTACGAAGTCTCTAGCAGTTGAAGCAGTATGCAGCTGAATTTGATAAAAGCGCCTTACTGAGATTTTTTGTATCATATGGAAGCTGTGATGCCACTTACGAGTGCTGACTTCTTATGTCAGCATCCATATTTCGCGAGTGAATATGTTGTCTTAGCTCGGAGTGCAGTTGTTTCTATTATTTTATAAATTAATTACAGGGATATCACAAACAACAAATCCGCGGCAAATTTGTTGGGAGTGAAAGTTCATTAATTGATTATTTTGTTTTTTTAATAATATTCGATTGATTTATTTATTTATTTATATAAATATGATTAAATTAATAATATCGGTTTGTATTCCATATTTGTTTATTGCCGGTATAATTTCACATGTATATATAGTATTTAAATTTTTTAAAAATATTATGGAAATGTTTAAAATTATATATAATAGTCACAATACTATATATATATAATTTCAAAAAATATATATATATATTATTTAAATATTTACATGTTTAAAATTATAATTATAATTATAATTATATATATATATATATATATATTAAATTTAAATATTTAAAATTTATTTTTTAATGAGTTTTATAAGAATAAATATGAATAACAGTAATGTTGACAGCTTGTTTTTTCAATTTAATAGGAATGGTATCTAAAGTCAAAACCACAAGTGACATGTAAATATTTTTCACTCACTAGTAAAAAAATATTTTGGAAATAATAAACAATTATAAAGACATTACAAGTGTGTGACTATTGTTTCTCCTGTGTATTTTCTTCCTGGGATATCAATGTTCCTTTCACTCATAAATATTCTTTGTTACATGGGACTAGATATACCTATTGCCATAAGATCACATATGTTGTAACTACACATGTTTGAACTTTATTACAGCATGGGATTACTTCAATTTGTGATTCAATATATTGAAATATCAAATAAAATCCTCACTCCTTCCTAATGACTAGAATATATAGAAGGCAAAATGTTTATAATTAAAAAATTTAAATATATGAGCATGATGCAAACTCATCCAAAATACATGTATTGCAATTTTTGTCAAACATCAAGTTCTGATGCAAAGAGTCTGCCATAGAATTGTTGAAAGAGATGACTAACAAATAAAAACTTGAAGATGACCAAGAACAAATTTAAATATATGAGCATGATGCAAACTCATCCAAAATACATGTATTGCAATTTTTGTCAAACATCAAGTTCTGATGCAAAGAGCCTGCCATAGAATTGTTGAAAGAGATGACTAACAAATAAAAACTTGAAGATGACCAAGAACATTAGACAACCAATAGTGAAAGGATACATACCATTTTTTACTCAATTCATGTCTTCTATTCACATCTTGCAAATTCCTTTCCTAATTTTGGTGTTAGCAATTTTTAAAAGTATCTTTGAAACATTGTAAAAGTAGAAATAAATACCTACAATACTAGGGACATAGATCTATTTGTTTAATATTTTTAAGAAATATAGTCATTTATCTCTAACCATCCATTGAGATCTCAAAACACAGAAAATTATCTAAAGAGTTGCAATGCGATGCATTAAGTTATTCATATATATTTTGAAAATATAAATATTATAAACTATAAAATTGATCATTAATACCAATATTATGATAATCCTAGGACGTTGTAGCACAAATATCAATTATACAATGGAGAGGAAGCTGTTCGTGTCTTTGACCGTCTTGATGTTGAAATTTTTATTAAATAAAAAAGGTTGGAGTAAGAATGCATCTTATATGATTGTATGAGAATTGATTTATTTTGAGTAGAGGTGGTTTTTCAGTTTTTGAAAAGCAGTTTTGGTTTTGGTATGAAGGTTTAAAAATTATAATATTTTTTTTTAATGGTGAGTGTATAAATATTTTAGAATAAATTATAATTTTAAAATTAAATTAATGAGTATATTATTTATTTAAAACTATAAAATAATATTAATAGATTATTGTTTTAAAATATTTTTTAAAATAAGCGGAGTTATATAAATTGAAAATTTAGCTAACTTATTAAAGTACTATTATAATTGAATATTTAGAGAGATTTTGGAATGTATTTATACACTTTATATACACATTTTGATCGAATATTTGAATATAGAAGTTTTTCAAGGAAGGGACTATGAAGTTTTCTTTGTTCAATTACAATTGTGAAACTTGGAAAAATTAGTCAACTTGAACACATGTTGAAAGGTAATAAGAGGTTGACATGTGAGAGGAAGCCAATTATTTTAGTGTGTGGTCATTTATTTTTTATTTTTAAAATTTACAATAAATTTTTGATAAAATTAGTTACTATTTCTTTCTTAATAATAATAATAATAAATTAGGCATTTGTGCACCATATAACCTCACATTTCTGTGCACCATATGAAATCACATTTTATGACTAACCTCACATTTTAATGCCAAAAATATCATTATGGAACTCCACAATCCTGGATGATTACCCCAGGAATCTCATTATGGAACTCCACAATAATACCCCAGGAATCTCATTATGGAACTCCACAATAATTACCCCAGGAATCTCATTATGGAACTCCACAATGGCAGATGACTGGAACTTGCAAAGATTTTGTATATTGGTTAAAGCAAAATTTGTACATTATATTCTGAAAAAAAATAAAAATCAATTTTTATGTATGTGATAGACAATATTGATTTTTGGATGTTATTATTGACTTTTTCATCAGGCCAACCTTACTTTTTGTTGTAGATCTGATTTCAACTAATTTATTTACATTTTATGAATAAAGTCAATAATAGAAATTCATAATTTAATAATAATAATAATATTTTTAGGCCGATAATAATAAAATTAATATTTTTAGTTAGGTTGATAGGTCTTTCTTTTAAATCAGTTCATCTCATTTTCTTCTACATGTTTCTTTTGAATCAATTCATCTCAATTTTTCTTCTACCTTTTTAGTCTACATGTTTCTTTTGAATCAATTCATCTCATATTTTCTTCTACCTTTTTAGTTACTCCACAAATGCATATGTAGAATGCTATGCACTATGATAGAACCTATGGCAACTAATTGTGGTACATTAAGCAAATATCTCTTTAAGCAAACAATATCATCCAAAAACTACTATTGAAGCAACCAATATACAACAATAATAGGATTCTTCTAATTTGTCATCCTCTAGGCCGAGTTCAACTTGATGTAGAGTAATTATACATTGTCTTGATTTACAAGAATTATAGATAATTTCCTAAATGAGATAATCACCAATAATAGAAAATATAAATGAGAATAAGAATACAACACACATTTTGAATGCCACCATATCAGACATCTACAAAAAAAAAATTAATAACCCAAAATGACGCAAAAGTAATATTTACCTACGGTTTCCTCTTAGTAGAAATTGCCCATTCTACAAAATCAATATTTATTCATAATGATTTTAAATCTTTCATTGATAAAATAAGTGATAAATTATATCTCAATCAACTTTCATCATCTTAATATTTTAATTATTATTTTTATTGTGTATTACCAACTTAACACAAATACAACAATTATTATTTCAAAACAAAGTACAAATTTTCCAATTCAACAATTCCAATTTAACAATCTTATCGGCCTCTCTTTGCACCTTTTGGGGCGATTGCTAGTTATATAGTTTTCTCTAATTAGTTTTTCTAACTCATTGAAGCACTACAATTTGAGATTCTAATAAAAAATGATAATTTTAAGTTGACATACCTTGTAAAGGCCCAATTTGAAGGCCTTAATGTTGGTCGACTTGCACCCATTACAACTTTGTTCATTCTGAGGTTTTATTGATTAAACGTTTATATGATGTAGTTTTATATGCCATTTTCAAGTTATTATTGATCCACTAAAATTTGATTAAGAGAAAGTTATGGTTGAATTATCATAACTGATTATTTTTGCCCTATTTCATCGAAGTGAGCTTCTATGGTCTATCACTCTACACCTATAGCTCTACAAGATGTGAAATTTAGATTGCAAGACCTGGGTTTGTCCTCTTTCCAATGACATCAATCTTACTTCAATTTGACTTTTCAATCTCCAAATGAGTTTTTTGGTTGAACGTATGCTTTAAGGTTTTGAGACTAGGAAAAATAACTTACTTTTACAATTTGTATCATTGAAATTATAGTGAGTCAAAAACTATTATTTTAACAAAGATATTTCAATGTTTCTTCCTTACAAATCCATAATTCCCTTGTCAATTGAATAAATTAGGAAAAATTAAAGTGGAAATGTTACAATGGCTCATTTCAAAGAGAAAACAAAAAATCATTTGTTTTAAGACAAAATGATATGGTTTATTGAACCCAAAAAGCATACGAACAAAAAGAATAAATAATGTCACACTTTCACAATGATAAAAGTAAATAAATGGCAATGCCCTTGAGGGTTAGCTTCTTTTACAATTTACATTTACAAACATTTATTGATGATTCCTAAAACTAAATCTATATAGGAAACAAAAAGTATAATTATAAATAATATGCTTACTAATTACTGTTAGTCATAACAATAACAATGTAATGATACAAAATGTAGGCCTTTTATATATATTACAAGGAATGAAGGTGTTATGCAACAATGTCAAGTAGAGACAAGGTCAATTTACAACCAAGATGGAATTTTTAACTTGGAAAAGCCACATATAGAAGAGGGGCTTGTCATTGAGGTGGGATCAAAGGGTCATGTAGGCAGACGCACACATAAATCAAGCATGCATTAAGCGTAATGTTTCTATCACAAAAGATGTTACATGTTGGAATAGAGACTAATATTAATAGCAACAAAGTCATAGTAGTAGAAGAATCACACGTGAAAGTGACATAGGAGTTAAGAGTTGTAGACTCATGGCATAGAAGAAAAATGTATAAGGGGACTAATATAATAAGCTAGAGTCTCAAGATAGGAATATATCCATAGAACGTCATGATCATCCATAAAGGGTAAAGATATGATGTAGTTGCAGGTGGTAACAATAGTGCATATGTTGTAGGAGAGGCTGAAAAAGGGCTCTCAGGTCACAAAATAATTGTGCACAATGAGGTCATGAAATGAAAAGCAACAAATGTAGAGGAATCTATTTTTGCAAAAGTGTTGACTTGGGTCCTAGAGGGATAGGAATTGGTTATTGTTAGGAGACATGAATTCCAAGAGCTTGCAACTTTAGGTACATAACTTGAGATTGGGATATAACAGTAAGACTGTCTAATTGTAGACTTGAGAAAAGAAGCTTGAAACCAAAGTACGTATTTATTTATTTTTGTATGTATTTATTTTTTAAGTGGACCTATCGTATGATAGAAAATAGGTGTATACAAAGCTGAAAAGAATAGTGAAAGGGCATATACAATGGATTTGTATGTCCTCTTCTTTAGCTATACTAAAGCAAAAAGAAAGTGAGAGTACGTTATTTGTCATGGGAGTTTCCCTTCCTTCATTCTCGCTCCTTTTATTATGTGTACTTTCCTGCATCTTGGCATTATCCTGGGAGTCATTAAAATGAACATAATTGGGTTAATTTATCACTTTCTTAGGACCTTCAATGGATTTGTTGCTACATGCAATGATTATCTGATTGAGCCTCTTGGGATGATCTTCATTTGATGTGCTTGAGAGACCATTTTTCTTGGGTGCCTCACAACTTTCATAATAACTAAGTTGTTTTAATGAGGGAAGACCTTTGCATGCTAAGAATGTGATCTAAAGATTTAGTCCCTTTGTGAAGCTTTGATTTAGGTGCTCCAATTCTTCTTTCAAGAGGACGACTTCTTCCTCTAGTTTTTCACAAATTTGCTCCTTCTCATTTAGTTGTTTTGATAAAATCTCCTTCACCCTTTTAGCTTCTTCTAGTTCAACTTTGATTGCAAGAATAGTGTCTTCATTTGGATTTTTGTCTTGAAGCTGTTGCATTAGTTGACCTTCTCTCTTTTTGAGGATCTTTATTTCCTTCAATGCACTTCTAAGTTCTCCTTCATAATATATTTCTGCTTTAGGTTCTTTTGTTTCAGTGATGAATAATATTTCACCCCTTTTGTCATTGGTCATGCTTTCATTGTTTTCATTGTCACTGTCATTTTGAGTATACATTCTTCTTCTTATTAGCTTGGATCTTCTTTTTATGCTTAGACTTGAATCTTGACTCATCTTCACTATCATTCATTTTAGCATAAGGACATTTGGAACCATAATGACCTATCCTACCACATTCAAACCACTTGAAAGGGAGCTTATATTTGAACTTTCCAGTTCCGCTTTTTAACTTTTGAACAAACTTGGATTCTTCTTCATCAAAGTTACACTATGCTTGATCTTCATGCCTTTTCTCTTTGGCTTGTAATGTTTCTTCTTTCCCATTGTTCTACTCGGTTATGCTCACCCCCATGCGCACTGCCTCAACATGAGAGGTTGGGGTCTCTCCTCAGGCTGTGGGGTCAACTAGAATCCTCTATAATGGTACGTAGCCCATACTTGAAATGGTTTGGTACCACCTCTCCCATTATTCTCATAAACACTGGAATGTTGGACAATTCAACTGCCACATCAAAGGTTTAGGCAATTTAATTTAGGTAGATAGGAAACTTCACAAATCCCCTTTACAAATTTCCTTAATTAAGCTTCCTCTTAGACATCGGGATCCCTGTTAGCTTCCCTCTTCTCCAAATTTAGTAACCTATATATATATATATATATATACACGTTAAATAGAGTCTAACAATATATCCATATTGGCCATCCCACATTATTAATCTTAATTACATTTACAAAATCTTAGGACTAAAAAGAGATGTTACAACCAATCCTTCTAGTTCAAAGATAACATTTCTCATTCCTAACTAATAAGAGAGGCATCTCTTCTAGTTCAGACTTAACCCTTTTCAATCTTGACACATAAGAAATACTAACATTTCAAAATCAACTCCTTTGGGTCTCAAAAATGGTCAAGAGATGAATGGTAGCATCGACCTTTCAATGGGACAAAGGATCAAATCAATTGAATAATATGTTTAGTGTTGGTTAACCTTCTAATGAGGATAAAGGGATAATTGAATATTGTGTTTAAGGTTAATATTTCAACTAAGGTCAAATGTACAATTTTATATAAATTGGAGTTTATGAAAATTATATTTTTTGAAAAATCATAGTAATTTGTGATATTTTAGATTAGTAAAGTAATATCCTTTGTATCACCTATGCAATTGGGGGTAGTATTTGGTTTGATGTATATGATTAAAACTATATGTTATTTGAAAGCACATGATCCCAATAGAGGTAACCTCAATGATGAACACAAGAGAGATTCACTTTATTGTGCCAACTAATACGGTTGAATGTAACATCCCTGGTTAAAAAATCCATGTAAATATAAAAATATAAGACCACGGTCATGGGACACGTATTCCAAGCTAAATGGTGGGAAAAACATCCTAGTAGGGTGTCACTTCAGTTTATTTCGACTGGGGAAATTGGTAAAGGCAATGGAAAATGCTTTGGAAAGGTATGAGACATTTATTGGCATTTTATTTATGAAAATAAAGAAAATTAAGAGAAAATGAAGGTGAAAGGTCATAGGTTGCATGTGAGGAGGAAAATGAAGGAAAATAATGGAAAATGAAGAAAATGGAGGCCTCATGGATAAAAAGGCTTCTGAGGATCAGTTGGAAAGGTTTTGCTCAAGCTTGGTCAGTGTAACCTTTTGTCAGTTTAGTTTTGGAGCTCTCTCATTATTCTCTCTCTCACACACTTTTGGACACTTTCCTGGAGCATTCTAGCTTTGGAGCAAGGAAGAGCAGGATCAAGCAGCTTCAACAGAATACTTGTAGGTAACATATTGCACGTGTGATTTCCTAGCTGGTTTTGACATGCATGGGTTTGCATGTTGGTATTTGGATCTCTGGTTATTCGTGGCATGGTCTTGTCGGGTTATGACAATGGTTTTCAGCCTTGCCTTGCCCTTTTCTGGATGGCCATGGTGTGATGGGATTGTTTCTCACTTTTGAGATTTGGAATTACCGGATGGTTTCAGAATCTGGGGTGGAGGTGTTCTTAGGGAAATTCCCAAAGACCTGGGAATCCCTTAACCGGTTTTGGCGGGATAGACAGTAAATCCTGAGGGTGGAGTCTTGGTTTAGGGCCTAGTGATCGGTGTGGATTGTGGTAAACCCTAAGAGACAAGGAGACATAAAATTCCTCAATGATAGTGATGGGGTCTGGAGGCATTCCAAGCTCAGTTTGGTTTTGTGATCTAGGTGTCAATTTTGGTGAGGTCACGGTTTGGTGAGGGTGGAGGTGGTTCAACCTCTGGATTCCCTTAGTTGTTTTTTATTGGTTTATCCATGAGATCCCACATTCATGCTTGGAAAATGGCACTAGGGTGACTGGCTAAAAGCAAGATTTGGTTCAGTCATGTCTATGATTAGGTGGTACATGGAAGTCCCAAACCTGGTTGGCTCTTGTCTATGTTTAAAATATGAGTTCTCTTACTTTTGTACTTATTATTATGTGGCCTTAATGGTTGTTATATCAATGTTATTTACATGGTTTAATGCTGGTTATAAGCATGGATATATGATTGGTTATATTCATGGTTATTTCATGTATTTACTTGTAACTGAAAGGATAATGGATGCAAGGTCTAATTGATGTCAAAACAGTTAAGGGAAGAGGGTGGTGATCCTTCTTGTCAAGTCTTGTATGAGTTATCAGTCATCTATGCGTTGTCTTGTATTCATGTCTTGTAGATTGCATTGATTTCAAGTGTTTGACAGAATGTCAATTCCAGTTGGGGATGGTTAGGCCTAGTCCTAGAGCCAGTTTTTGGCTTGCAAGTCTTGTTGTCATGTAAATTATGGATTCTGAAAGCTATAGGGGTTTCTGGAAAGTGACATGGATTCTGGGCTTGAAAAGTGGCACGAATCCTAGAGTCGCAGGTACAACACTCGGGAAAAAAGGTCCCCATAATCTCCCTTGCCCTTGTTGTGGGAGCTTCTAGAGTCGCCAAGATGCACCCTTTTCCATATCAAGGGAGTGTCCATGGATTTGGTGCCCTAAAACTTAGTGGGACCCAGGGATTGGTGATGGGGATGACTAGGAAGGCTTTTGGGAGCTATGCAAAAGGTATAGAAGGTATGTGTTGTGGGTTTCCATCGGTTCCACTTCCTTAAGCTCACCTAGGAGGTCGAGTCTTGTCATAGTAGCCCCTCATCTCATGTTTACCCTGGGTAAGCCAGTGATTGGCCTATGCAGATGGTTATGGTTATGAAATTAAGGTATGAGTTTGAATATGTCATCTATTTGAAGTTTGAGTGTTTGATTATGTCATCTAGTTGATTTATTTAACATGGTATGTTTGCAAGTTGGTTGAAAGTTTGATGAATTGCATAATATTGACTATGTGTATGTAAGATTGCTCGAAGGAATGATTTTGTTTTAAGATGGTTTTACTCACACATATGTGTTGAGATAGCTGATATGTACTTGAGTGTATGCAGGTGACAATTGTAGCATTATGTCTAATGACTACAAGTTGATTATGGATTATGAGATTATTGTTAGTCTCGGTAAAGGTTGATTTCAAATTAGTAGATATGTTGTCTCGATATTTGGAACATGTGGCTGACATGTGTGTTCAGTTACAAGACAACATGATTGGTACAACAAGGTAAGATCATTGGTATATTGTTACATTTATTTATGCACTGACAGTTATGTGTTATGACAATATGATACAGAGAATTGCATGGCAAAGAAATTGCCATGGAATCTTGAAGAAGGCTTAGGTTGAGCTTTCCCTTGGAAGCACTAGGAACCCATGGGGATTGAGTCATGGTGTCTGTTGAGAGTCTTGTGCTTTTGGTACCTTGTCATTTTCTTACGCTTGATTTGTAGTTTTGTTATGTCTAGTGCATGATCATGCCACTTTGTTTGCAGTGTCGTATTGTTATTGGTTTTCATGATTTTCTTCTTGTTTGTTTCTTGTTCTTGCTTTTATGTTTTGAGGGTCTTGGGAATTGGTTGGGAAAGAAGAAAGTTGATGGAACCTTGGGAGATTTGTGTGGAATTCAACAGGTAATGAAAGACTCAGATGAAGTTGGTGCATGTGTAAGGGTAGCTAAAGGTAAGAGTATGACAGTCGGCTAAGTTGGTTGGGTCCATTAGTGTAAATGGATGGTGCCAAGACAATCATGAGAAAGCTAATAGGAAAGGTAAAGTGAATGATGTAAGGCATCTGATTTCTTGGCTATGCTAGAAATGGTTCTTAATGTTGTGCATGTGTGCATGAATAAAGGAAGTTATCTTCACCTTGGTCTTGTGATATTTGGTAATTATGTTGTGATCATGTTTATGCTAATGTTTATATATATGCATGTATACATGTATGTATGTATGTCATTGTCTGACAAGATCATGATTTTTTTATGTTGATGTTTATATGTGTGTGTGTGTGTGTGCATACCGTTGTCTGACAGGGTCATCGGGAATCATTCTTGTGGAGGAATTTTTGCTTATGCAGGTGAATGGCATGAAGAGATTCATGGTTCACGAGGAATCAAGTGGGAAGAGTAGCCTAAAATATCTCTGAGGTCAGTATCATGTGGATATGAATTGATATTATGTGATTATATTATGTCTATGTTTATGTTATGGATAAGCTAATGCTGATAGATACATCATTGGAATGAAAACAATGTGATTTGTAGTATGATAGGATAAGCATGGATGACAAAGAGACATTGGAAGCAAGGTTGCTTGGTAGAGGCAGTGTGGTCTTGGATGTGCAATGCTATTGTTGTGTATATGTTATGCATATTTTTTATTCAGTGATTGTACTATGGTGATGTGTGCATATTGCATATGCAGTGTTGGGTATAGATGGTGTTATGTACATGTTGGATATGCGGTGATGTGTACATATCGTACTATGCACATGATGGATGTGTAGCGTTGTGTGCATATGGTGTTGTGCGCATGCTAGATATGCAATGTTGTGTACATATGATGTTATGTACATGGTGTATATGCAATGTTATGTACATATGGTGTTATGTGCATGTTGTACAAGTGGTAATATGTATATATGGTGTTGTGTGCACATTAGGGGAATTCTGAGGTCTAAAATGGGTCTCCTAAGGAAATTATAAAATAATAGTGGAAACAATAAAATAAGATTAGATTACATCATCAAATTTTAGAGGAAAAAAAGAAAAAAACTATTTTTTCAACTCGTATTTTCAACTTATCTCTCTATGGGTTTACTCAAATTTCGAGCGGAAACACTCATTGGATGCATAATTTGATTCCTCATCCAAGGAGTACCCATCTTGCATACTTTCGATGGACCCTGCCACACAAAAAATGAGAAATACATTAAAATCATGATTGCAATCACATTTTTCATGTATTTCTTATTTTTCGTGTAGGTCCATCGAAAGTATGCAACATGGGTACTCCTTGGATGAGAATTAAATTTTGCATCCAACGAGTACTCCCGCTCGAAATTTGAGTAAAACCTTAGGGAGATAAGTTGAAAATACAAGTTGAAAAAGTAGTTTTATTATTTTATTATTTTTTAATGTTTTATTTTTTTACTCCAAAAATGGTGAATCATCCCCCATGGTTGACATCATCATCTTGAATCCTATTGGTTCTTATAAAGTTTATTTTGGTTGTACATTTTTCTTAGGAGGCCCATTTTAGACCTCAAAATTCCCCTAATGATGTGGTGTTGTGTACATGTTGTACATGTAGTGTTGTATGCAGGCGATGTTGTGTACATGTCATGCATGTGATGTTGTGTACATGTCGTTCATGTGGTACTGTGTACATATGGCATTGTGTACACATTGTACAGGTGGTGCGGTGTACATGCGGCGTTGTGTACGCATTATGCAGGTTGTGCAGTGCGCATGTGATGTTGTGCACATGTTATATAGGTGGTGTTGTGTACATGTTGTACATATGGTACTGGTGTACATGTAGTTTTGTGCACATGTCTTACATGTTGTGTTGCGGGCATGCGATACTATGTGTGTGCACAGTGTAGTTGTGGTATTGTGACATATGTATTCATTGTGTTGTGTTGTACACCGAGTGTAGGTGTATGTATTATGTTGTGGTGTACACTGGATGTAGGAGTATGTATTGTGTTGTGTTGTACTCTGGGTGTAGGTGTATGTGTGGTATGCCAGCTGTAGATGCATGTATTGCATGGCGTTGTATGGCGTGTGTGGTTGTATGTGTGTGATGCACACTAGGTGTATGTGCACATGGTTGAGGAGAAGGCACTATGTGTTTTTCGGGTCTGGCAACCGATCCGGTGTGTGTATGGAATAAGGACAAAGGTATAAGTTAAGGATTGATTAAAGGATAAGTATAAGTATTTTATTTCAGTTGTATTATGCATGTGATTTATGATTCTGGTCTATGATGATTGCATATGATTTATCATTCTGGTTTATGATGGTTACATGTGATTTATGATTTTGATCTATGATAGTTGTGTTTTGAGCTAACCTAATGTGATATGATTATACATGATGATTTCGTCAAAGATGCTAGTTTGACTTGTTGTGACAGGAAGTAAACAGGATTGCAAGTGTACCAAATTGACAAGCTACCAATGAGGTATGATGTGGATTTATTTCAATTTATTTTAAATCTAATGGCAGTTATGTGCCTGGTATAGGAAAGCATGGGAAATTCTCGGGTTGGATTGTCGAAACTGACGGCAAGCATTAACAACAACAACAAAAAGAATTGGAACAAGCAGCAGTGTGTTGGTAAAGCATTCCGGAGTAGGGCCATTGTGGGACACTGGTACCCAATAGTGTCCATTGATTTCCACGAACATTCTATGACCGATATGATGGCTTTGAGGTGAGTATATACCTTGGTTGTTTGACCTTCCTATGTGAGGAAGCCTTGCCAAGGGATGGATCACCCAGGATAGGGGATGTCGGGGAACTTGGAAGGTGAGTTACTGCATGGAAGGGAGTAACTAGATTGCCTGAGGGACTGTTAGCAGAGAAGGGAAGGTTGGGGATGGATTTGTTTTGGTCATTAGCATTTCTAGATGGAATTAGATGCACATTAGGAGGGTTCCTTAGAAAAATGAGCCGATAACTATTCATTGATAACACAAGTAGCGCAAGATTGTAGCGCTAGACATTGGATGCATATTTGACTTTGGTAGTGGATTCTGGACTTCCTAGGAAGGAAGTCAATCTTGGCATTACTTTTGAGGGTGGAGGTGTAATCCTCTGGATTCCCTTGTTGTGGATGCAGGAATCGTATCCTTTTATTTCTTGTTTGAGAAAATGTGCATATGTGCATATGTGTGTATTATTGTAAATATTGTATCGAGTTAGATTTATAAAGCTCCATAGACAGTATGATTATTTTTTGGGTGAAGAAAATGTGTATGTGGGTATATGTGGTTATTATTGTAAATACCGAAATGATTGTCTTATAAAGCTCCAGTAAATAGTATGTTTGTCATGTTTTAGCAGATGATCATTGTAAATACTACAACAAGCTATGTTATCAATCTCCATGGGTAGTATGTTTTGTTTTCAGCGGCCTTGTCAGTTATATGTATCATTGAACATAGAGGACGGTGTTCCCCCAAGGGGTAGGGTTCTGTAACATCCCTAGTTAAAAAAATCCATGTAAATATAAAAATGTAAGGCCACAGTCATGGGACACGTATTACAAGTTGAATTGTCATCATAATGGGGTGTCACTTTGGTTTATTATGGCTAAGGAAATTGGCAAAGGAAATGGAAAAGGCTTTGGAAAGGCATGAGGCATTTATTGGCATTTTATTTATGAAAATAAAGGAAATTAGGATAAAATGAAGGTGAATGGTCACAGGTTTCATGTGAGGAGGAAAATGAAAATGAAGAAAATAGTGGCCTCGTTGAGAAAAAGATTTATGAGGATCAGTTGGCAAGCTCTTGCTCAAGCTTTTTCTCAGGCTTGGTAAGTGTAACCTTTTGTCAATTCAGTTTTGAATCTTTCTCATTATTCTCTCTCTCTCACTCATTCTTGGACACTTAGAGTTTTCTTGAAGTATTCTAGCTTTGGAGCAAGGAAGGGAAGAGCAAGCAAGGAAGATTAGGATCAAGTAGCTTCAAAAGGAATACTTGCACGTAACATATTGTATGTGTGATTTCCTAGATGGTTTTGACATGCATGGATTTGAAAGTTGGTATTTAGTTCTCTGGTTATCGGTGGCATGATCTTGTCAAGTTATGATAATGGTTTTCAACTTTACCTTTCCCTTTTCCGAATAGTCATGGTGTGATGGGATTGTTTCTCGGTTTTGAGTTTTGGAATTTCCGGATGGTTTCAAAATTCAGGGTGGAGGTGGTCTTAGGAAAATTCCCAAAGGCCTAGGAATCCCTTGACCAGTTTGGGCAAGATACACGATAAAGCCTGAGGGTGGAGTCTCGGTTTAGGGCCTAGTGATCTGGTGTGGGTTGCAGTAAATCGTAAGAGACAAGGAGACAGAAAATTCGTCAAGGATAGTGATGGAGTTCGGAGGTATTCCAAAGTCAGTTTGGTTTTTTGATCTCAGTGTTGGTTTTGGTGAGATCACGGTCTGGTGAGGGTGGAGGTGGTTTAACCTCTAGGTTCCCTTGGTTGTTTTTGGATTGGTTTATCCATGAGATCCCACATTCATACTTGGGATATGGCATGGTGGTGACTGGCTGAAAGAAAGATTTGATTCAGCCATGTCTATGGTTGGGTGGTACGTGGAAGTCTCGAACTTGGTTGTCTCTTTCCTATGTTTAATGAAAGATAAGTTCTCTTTCTTTTGTACTTGTTATTATGCAGCCTTAATGGTTGTTATGTCATTGTTATTTACATGGTTTAATGTTGGTTATAAGCATGGTTATAGGATTGGTTATAGTCATCATTATTTCATGTATTTACTTGTAACTAAAAGGATAATGGATGCAAGACCTAATTGATGTCAAAACTGTTAAGGGAAGAGGGTGGTGGTCCTTCTTGTCAAGTCCCATATGAGTTATCAGTCATTTCTACTTTGTATTGTATTGATGTCCTGTAGATTGCATTGATGCCAAGTGTTTGAAAGAATGTCAGTCCCGGTTGGGGATGGTTAGGCCTATCCTCGAGACATTTTTGGCTTGCAAGTCTTGCTGTCATGTAAATTATGGATTATGAAATCTACAGGGGTTTCTGGGCAGTGACCTGGATTCTAGGCTTGAAAAGTGGTACGAATCCCGGAGTCGCAAGCACAACACTGGGAAAAAAGCCCTTGAAAGCTCCCCCATCTTCCTTTCCCTTGTTGTGGGAGCTTTTGGAGCCTCCTAGAAGCACCCTTGTCTATATCAAGGGAGCGCCCAGAGATTTGTTTCACTAAAACTTAGTGGGACCCAGGGACTAGTCACGGGGATGACTAGGAAAGCTTCTGGGAGTCCTATAACATGTATAGAAGATATGTGTCGTGGGTTTCCGTCAATTCCACTTCCTTAAAGTTGCCTAGGTGGCCGAATCTTGTCATAGTAGCCCCTTATCTCATGTTTACCCCAATTAAGCCGGTGAAAGTGGGTAGATATGAGGGGAGGCATCATACACTGAAATTTCCTTATGGCCTTAGAGTAAGACCTAAAACTACTTTTGATTGGTTAAGAGCTTGTCTTCCTCAGATGCAACAAAACGAGTTAATGACCCAAGACTTAGGGGCAACTAGAAAGAGTGAAAATATGTTGCATTATGAAACACGAGCAAGTTATTCCATGTGGTGCAACTTTGCTTAAATAAATGATGAGAACTTACATTCATGGATAGTAGTTAGTGATTACTAGCATCATAACTCAATACAAGTGCATTATGATTAATTTTTCCACCTTAAAAAGGAAAAAAATGTTTTATATCAACTATTTTACTTTTATAATCTAGAGAAATCATTAACTAGCTGACATAACTTGGGCAAGGCCCAAGTTAAAATCCTACTCGCTACCACTCTAGTTTTTAAAATAATACCCACAAACTAAAACCTAAAAAATAACTTATAACTCATAACTTATCAAAAGCCAAAATATATAAAAACAAACTGTCAAGCAATTTCTACTCTTATCAACCTATACCCTTTTAAACCTATCACAATAAATTAAAATCTCACAAATTTTTTTAATCAAAGTGAGGAATGTGAGACTACCTTTCAAAAATCTCAACTATTATCTATTATTAGTCCCTGCCATCTGGCAATGGCCAGGGACTATAGCAATCGAAAATTGTGAGATAGCATTAGTTCTAGCTGGTCATTTTCATGCATAACCTAACTTTATCCAAACTCTGTAAGGATCACTTTGTAGTTTTACAAGGTTATCTGTTTAATCATCTTATTTAGCCTCTTCCCGAGGCAGGGAGGCTATAAGTACCTAAAATCATATCATATATTAGTATGTTCCTGTCGCATTTTTGAGAATTTTTGAGAGAGGTAAACTAATTCTAGTATTAGTTTAAAGCATTAAATGTTATGGATATCCACCGGTACATGTAACTATATTATCCACCACTGCACCGCCACTGCATGCACCGCCACTACATCTACGCCTGCCACCACTTCGTTTACACCTAAACATGTGTCATATATGTGTCGTACATTCGAAAGTTGACAACACTGCGTCAAACACATGGTTAACAGGTTAACAAGTAGGATAGCAGGAAGGCAGAAGCCAAGAATAATAGGAAGGCAAAAACCAGGCAGGCATAACAGGAAGGCAGAAGCCTAGTTAGCATAACAAGAAGGCAGAAACCAGGCAGACGGTTAGCATAACAGGAAAGCAGAAACCAGGCAGACGGTTAGCACATAACATGTCATCTATCAAAGGCGTTTCCTTGGCACAACATCATGGTGGATCAGTGAATCAGCAGGGAATGACATCTCCTGTTAGAGGATCTCCATTAACATCCTTCAAACTGCATCAACGTCGTGACCCTAGTGGGAGAACTGTGAAAGGCATTTTAGTAAATAAGGACTTTCAGCAACCTCAGTCACTTGCAAACTTGCAATCTGAGCAACAAAATCAAGTGTCATATGCACAAAAAGGTATGCAACATTCTAGGTGTCTTGTTATTTGATTAATCTGAAATACTAGTCTAATTTTCTCAGCAGTTCCCTAATGACTAATCAATGAGATTTCTCTGATATAAATACTAAACAATTTTTAGATGAGAAGCTGGCTACAATTGATTTGCATGTTGTTGCAAATATAGCTGAAAAACATGATAGACGGATGAGGAATAAGGACAGGCCTGATCGCCCCGTTTGGACTCCTCGTCGACGCTCTGATGGAGCTTTCGGTGCAGATGAATCTTAGCCATATATTTCTTCTGACTGCACACAGTTGTCATCAGATGTGGTAGTGCCCATAAACTGAATTTGTGATTTTTTTTTACCAAATATGTGATTTAGACAACTCTGTCTTTTTTTTTTTTTTTTCTCTGATTTCCCTGAAATCTTTAGCATTTAATTGCCCTTCGCTTAAAACATCACTAAACTTCTTGACCTGCGGCAAAGATCCTTCGCTGTCCGCTAAATTTAGCCGTAGTTTTGCTCTAACAACCTCATCGTTGGGCTTGAGATCCTTACCTTTTTTGAAAACCTTCACAGGAGTGGAAATCTCATCGGCGGAATGCAATATTTTCCTCGGCCTGTCTTTCTCTTGTTTCATGGTGAGAACTCCGCGGAGCACCGACTCCAAATCGCGGAAAATGGCGTCCCTGGACCGAAATTGCTTGATCGAGAGTCGATTTGCCTCAAATCAGGAAGCGAGATACTTCTTTTATGAGCCTGAAATGTTTTCAAACTTTTGCAAGAACTGAGCTCCATATGCTGGAGATTTGTCGGATTCCACAGGCAATCTGGAAGCATATTCGAATTTTGTCAGCATAATCAAGTGTCATATGCACAAAAAGGTATGCAACATTCTAGGTGTCTTGTTATTTGATTAATCTGAAATACTAGTGTAATTTTCTCAGCAGTTCCCTTTGAAAATGCCTAGAGTTTTAGATGATAAGGTTTAAAACTTAATGACTAATCAATGAGATTTCTCTGATATAAATACTAAACAATTTTTAGATGAGAAGCTGGCTACAATTGATTTGCATGCTGTTGCAAATATAGCTGAAAAACATGATAGACGGATGAGGAATAAGGACAGGCCTGATCGCCCCGTTTGGACTCCTCGTCGACGCTCTGATGGAGCTTTCGGTGCAGATGAATCTCAGCCATATATTTCTTTTGACTGCACACAGTTGTCATCCGATGTGGTAGTGCCCATAAACTGAATTTGTGATTTTTTTTTACCAAATATGTGATTTAGACAACTCTGCTTTGCTTTTTTTTTCTGATTTCCCTGAAATCTTTAGCATTTAATTGCCCTTCGCTTAAAACATCACTAGACTTCTTGACCTGCGGCAAAGATCCTCCGCTGTCCGCTAAATTTAGCCGTCTTTTTGCTCTAACAACCTCATCGTTGGGCTTGAGATCCTTACCTTGTTTGAAAACCTTCACAGGAGTGGAAATCTCGTCGGCGGAATGCAATCTTTTCCTCGGCCTGTCTTTCTCTTGTTTCACGGCGAGAACTCCGCGGAGCACCGACTCCAAATCGCGGAAAATGGCGTCCCTGGACCGAAATTGCTCGATCGAGAGCCGATTTGCCTCAAAATTGAGCCTTCTCTTGATTCTGGGGTTGGTGAGTCCGTTCTTGGCAGGATTCCGATGCAGAACAACTGTTTTCGTCTCCATTTCGGGGCTTCCTCTGTTGTTGCTGCAATAATCTGAACTGTAACCTTCCTCTAAGCAAGAACTAGTTAGCTTACAGCCAAGCTAACCTTTGTTCCACCGCCTACTACCAAGATGATTTGAGCTCTTTATCGATAAATTTAAAAGCTCTCAGATGTGACTCCTTCCATATGGCAAACATTTGTGATTCATCCTTGCAAGAACCAGAATCATCTTTTAATTTGCTTTCACTCTCTTTGTCAGGATCCTCCAACAAGTCCCCCTCGGGAAAGCTAGATTCCTCTGAAATAAGCTCGTGCCATTGATCTATTAGTGTTGAAGGTAATGAGTCTCGCTGCCACAGAGAATGAGTCCCTCACCTCCCTGCTGCCTCAGAGCATTGATCTGCTGTCTCAGGTTTCGCTATGACGCCTGCATTACCCAACATATGTTTTACACAAGCCAACACATGTAATGTATGCGGCGAGTCTAGAGTGTATGATAATGGCACACACAAGCACATGGCTTGCATGCAATGCACGTGGTAAGGGAGAGAGAAAGTGGCTGGTCCTCATAAGTTGTCCAATACTAACAGACTTTTATAATGACTTTAATAAGTTTGGTTCCGTTTATGATTGTCCAGCATTCGAAGTAATGTTGTATCTCTCCCTCGAAGTGTTGTTATGATATTATATTGTATAACGCATTAGATATTTTTTTTACTCATTGCTATATTGCCATATTAATCTGCGGAGCATCTCTTTGGCGTTCTATATATTATGAAGAAAATAATTGTTTTATAATTTTTTTTTTGATATTAAACATGAATCTTAAACTTCTAATAAATAATAATAATTAGTGTCTTAGCTTAATGTCTCACTTGACATTGCTGAATTTGCAAATGAAAATTAATTAACTAGAAAATCAATGTCTTGATTTCTATGGTTTTATCCTTAATCGAAATTCGCTACAGACTTACAAGTTAAGATCAACAATTGTCTCATTTCGTTTAAGTTACCAACTCTCCTCTGCGTAAAAAGAGCAGAAAGAAGACATGGACAAGTATAAATTTATACATAAACTCGGGGAGGGAACATACGAGAATGTCGTCAAGGCGAATGAGAGGGAAACTAGTCAGATTGTGGCTATCAAGAAAAGTCATGCAGATATTACGGAGGAAGGATTTCCTACCAGTTCTTTCAGAGAAATCACAACTCTCAATATGCTCTCTCGTTGTAAACACATTATCAAGTACGAATATATTTCTAATTTTCACAGGGCAGTTCATATCGCTGCTTTTCTGTTCTATCAGTCTACAACAGATGATGCGCTAAAATGCTGAAAGAACTCTCTGCTCCGCTCTTTTATTTTTTTATATATGCCGTAGTTTGCTGGCTGTGGAGATCGAATGGATTGAAGGTCGAAAGCTTTCTCTCTACCTGGTGTTTGAATATCAAAACTTATAGTGCAATGTCAAAACTTATATATCAAAGGCTTCTTGCCTCAGTCTTCTGTCACCCTGACTCCAAGGAAATAAGAAATCTAACGCTGGCTGGAAAGAATCACTCGTTATCCAGGACCAGGAACCAGGTCTCTTCTACTGGCCTAATGAGCAGGCCTAATTTTTTATTGAGTCAGTGTTTGCTAGGGGTACTGGGTCTTTAGCGGTAACGTCAGTTGCTAACTCAACCCTTCCTCAGCCTGTTTGAGTTCCTCCAGCTTAGGGTAGGGACTAGCTGCCCCGCAGCACCTCTTGTTAATTTAAGTACATAGATATACTTAATATTCATAACTTGTGTCGTCATGACCTGTGAGAGATCATATCATTCAACTCGATTTGGGTTTAATAATAAACTAATGAGAGGTTATCGTAGTGAGCTTAAGTTTGATTTTCAACTTTTTAATTCTCCCTTTAATTTTTTATTTGGAAATCCTCGAAGTCATAATATTCCAAGTGATGGAACCCATTCCAGTCAAAAAGATGAGTTTTGTTAATAAAGTATGGGCTGGAATTAAAGTCTACGGGTCTTATGTTTAATGTGTAATTCTTCATTGAAAGGTTCTGGATGGTTATTGTAATTATAGTTTATTTTTATGAGTGGTTTTATTTTAATATTTAAGAAGTTGTTAAATTTTGTTGGATTTGAGATATTATTGTGAATTAGTTAGCTTTTAGTTTAGTGTGTGGTTGAAATATTCTCTTAAAATGCTATTGGTGTGGTTAAGATAATGTATCTATTTTAAGCCAAATCTTGATATATTTCTATGCAATATCAGTTTAGTTTTGTGGGTGATGAAATCATCTCTACTCTCCTATTCCTTTACATGGTATTGGAACAGAATTAGGCTTGACTACCTCATGGGAGTGCTTAGGAAAATTAGAGATGTGACTTCTAATCGTATGTAAATACGTAAGATTAACTTAAAGTAAGATAGTGAATTGTTGGTGAGAGTAGATTTTTAATTTTAAATTTTTGTTGGGAGTGGAGTGATTTCTACTTTATGTTTGTTTTTGTGTGTAGTAAAATTGTCTAGAGGAAGTCTTGCAGTAGTCAAGATCTTGATGAAGAGTGGATACAACTTCACAGTAAGCATGGAAATGGAAATCATAAAAGGAATGAAGGAAAAGCTCAACTATGTAGTGTTGGAATTCAAAAAAAAAATTGGACATCACGAATGTCATGCTTAGGTCCTTAGAGAATATTTACAAATTGTTAGAAACACGGGATATAACCATCAATGGTGATAGATTATGATGCATAGTAGTCTCGTTGCAACATTCTCTCATCAACATGGAAGCTCCCTACATTCATGAGACATTTCAATTCCATCATGAGGTGCAACATGGATATTCGAAAGGATTTGAATGGGTGGAGGGTAGACCTTGTTTCCTAGCATTGTTGACCACATGACCAAGAAATTCACTACTCTCACCTCATCTTCCATGAAGGTCAAGGTCATTGATAATTACAAAGGAAATACAATTTCTAGATTGGTGGCTTCATACTCGCCTTGCTAGCAACTTTCAACTTTGTGCATTACCAAGGCCAAATATGATGAGGCAAACCCATCCATTTTCTAATGAAAGTGCCTCTAACTTGCATAATACATGGGTTGTTCATGTGAAACTCCAATTCACAATATGGACATGCAAAATATTTGCAAGATAGAAGTTGGTGTTGTTGGATTCAAGTGGGCTTCTTGTGCTAAAACTCAAGCTGGTGACATATTTTCTTAACAATATAATGAATTTGTTGTGTAACTCCCCTAAGATACTCCTTGTATGTCTTATACACACTTTATTAGGCTAGTAAGCAAGATTGCGATGGGTCTATGTGCCCATTTATATTGTATATATGGGTTTTGGGGCATACGTGCCTATGCATATATGTTTTGAGGCTAGAATGCTTATGTGATTAAGGTAAGAGAGCCTATGTGCTAAAAATACATCAAGCCTATAGTTGTAATATGTAATCACACTCATGTTAATAAAATAGACCATTATTGTAGACTGATTCAGACACAAGAGATGGGATCCTGGACTCCAAAAGAAGGAAAGGTGAGGGGGAGGAACCATAACATGGTTCTTAAGCCAAGAAAATAATAAAATATTTGTAAAGTAACTTTATGAATATACTGAAAAGTGAAGAAGGCGTGTTATAAGCCTAAGTCATGAGGGGATATTATATCATAAGTCCAAAAAGTAAGGAGGGTTAATGGTCTACGTGACTCCCAAGTGGTGAGGGTGAGTTTCTTAAGTGATACTAGGTAAAAATATTACATGAATACTTAATCTTGTTTTCAATGATTATCTCCATCATTCATCCATCATTCTTCCATCATTCTTCCATCATTCTCCTTAGTTCATTGCTAGTTCATTCTAGAGACTAGAGGATAAGCGAGCTTGGGCAACCATTGAGCCCTATGACTTGGGAAACCATTGTGATTTCCTAGGAGGGATTATGTTGTCAATTCTCCTTCAATTTCCTTGGATAAGGCTACCACTCGGAAAGGGAATTGGTTGGGTAGGATTTCCCTGTGTAAGGTTTAAGGGGTTCCTAGAAGACTCTTGAGAGTAGTTGGAACTCCCATAACTATAGTACTCTGAGACTTCCTAGCTATAATATTGATCAGGTGCCCAATATTTAGCTCAAAAATCAAAGTTATCCGAAGAGCTCAAAACCTGAACGACCACGTCCACCTCGGTTAAATGATCCCAACGCAACTCATTTCACTGAAAACCGAGCTCGTATGAGGAAGATATCTTGTTCTGTCCACTTTGCCAAATAGAAGATTTTTTGCAAAAAAAAATGTATAGTCACTGCACAGTCAGCAGTCTGTACTACTGATGTGGTAGGTCACTGAGTAGGGTCAAAGGCCGGTCAACATCTAATCAGATTATGACAAGTGTCAAGTTATGGTTTGTTTATGGTGTGGTGACGTGGCATGTTATTACTGGTTTGAAGTGGAACAATGAGGAGGGGACAAGTGGCAAGCCCGCAAGCCGCCACGTGTCCCTCCCCAAAGGTCGGTCATCGGCACACTTCAGTGGAAAAATAATGGGTGGGTTGGCAAGGTCGAACCCGCGACCTTGCCCAAACAAAATCCGCAACATATCGTTATACCACTACCTTAGGTCTTAACCTATAACGCTCTTCGCATATATTTCAAGTTTCATGGTTTGTGGTTGGGGGGTTAGGAGCGAGCCAGCCCGCGAGCCAGCACCCTCCATGTGAACACACCATAACATGTAATGACTATGGTTACCGTTAACAGAAGTCGCGCTAACATAAACCATGACATTAACATTTAATTTTCCCATGTAACCTCTTCCACAGAGATCGTCGAGGTTAACGGATAGCAGAACCACGGATTTGCGCTAATCACATTTAGTGATTAATTAAGCACGCTTAACATTAATTAATCTCCAGTTTAATTCGGCAGAGTTTTTGGTGGTCCCTCCTTTTTCGGAAGTAACCCCAGCTTTAGTGGAGTTAACTAGAGTTCCCCCAGTTTTAGTGGAGGTTTACTAGGGAAAACAATTTTGACCATAACTGGAGCAAAATTCGACCAAATTGAGATCAGAAAAAGGTGTTCCTAGCTGGTTTGAGATTTCTAAACACATTGAAGCAGGTTTCAGAAACAGTAGAGCATTTTAAACAACACTTTTTCCATTATTGAGCTAATATAGAGGGTTAAGCCATGGAAGCTAGACCAAAGAGATGTAGCCCAGGAGTGGTGAACTCCTTTACCAAAACATTGTCTTAAGTGTTCAATTTGATGGTTCGTTGTACTTTTAATTGGTGATGTTCAACACTTGTTTTTCATGCTATTTTTCTCATGAATTTAACATAAAACTTGATAAATTTACTTGTTTTCAATCACAAACACCATAAGGGAAGCTATGCACATGAAGCAATTGACAAGCATTTGTTTATAAATTTGAAGTTGAAATTAGCACAACAAAACTAACATTCAATAACAGATCACCTATGTTAGAAGCACTGGAAGGGTAGTGGCACAAATTGTAGGACTATGAAGGTGAAGAAAGAGGTGTATTACCTTGTTTTGTGTAGGCTAGGGGATATGTGACTATAGTTAGGGAGGCTACTAAAGTTGGTGTCTAGGCCTAACACTTGTTTAGTATTAAGTATATGTCTATAGTTGGCTCTAGTTGATCCTTTGCTCTGGTGGAGTCATAGCCCCAACTCAGGGGGATTTAAAGCAATGAGGTTTATGGTTGGGTGGAATGTTTGAGGTTTGCAGTAAACTAATGGGAAATTGCAAACGAAAATAGTTCTTGCATTTTATGTGTTGTTAATTATGCATAATTATGTGTTTGTTGTTACTATTAACTTATTGAATATGTTACACATGTTTCTTGTGTGTCTCGGTGCATTGGTTTGCATTTTGTTATATTTGTATATTTGTATCATATTACACAACAATTCTCTATATATATCATTAGTAGAAAATGAAACTCGTATATGCAATCAAAGGGAAAATAACTCATATATCTGAGTCAGCAAGCAATAGATAATACATCTAACACAATGGACAATGTATTTAGCCTACATTTGGTTGACCTAATTGGGTGGTCGATGCATTTTTATGCATAGTCAATGGGCCAATTATATTCATTGTCTAATGGGTCAGGTCAGGTCGTCATTCAAGACATGTTTTTTGTGAGAAAAGATTCAATATCATAATATAGTGAAAGAAGGAAAATGTGTTTAGATAGAGGGCGTTGGCTATGTTACATGTTAAAATAGAGGGTGTTTGAGTAGTTCCCATGTTATATTTTTTTTTGTGAGAAAAGATTCAATATCATAATATAGTGAAAGAGAAAAAATGTATTTAGATAGAGAGAGTGGGCTATGTTACATGTTAAAATAGTAAGTGTTGGGTAATTCACATGTTAATTATATTGCTAGTGTGGAGATCCTTCAAAACATAACTAACAAAAGCATGGTTGGTGTGAGGGCCATTATTTTGGACAGAGAGACTTCAAAGGAAAGAGAGAACAGCTATGTGGCAGCCACTATTTTAAACCAAAGACTTAGAGGAAAGTGATGATAGTTTGAGATGTCCTTACGAAAAACCAATGGAAGCTCGCCCGTAACCCCAACCCACAGAAAATACTTTCTTCAACAACAACGGGCTCGTCTTCGAAATCAAAAGTGGAAAAGTGGGGTTTGCTTGAATACCCTAGCTTCGGCGATCTTGTTTTCAAATGGGTTTGGCAGTTCTTTGGTTTTGGTTTCCATCCCTGCGTTAACTCCAAAAATTCAGGGCATAACAAAATTCTCTATGAAACCGCCATTGTTAAATCACCGCAAAAAGAAAGCTTTGGTATTTTGTCAACCCATATTTCATCTCACAACCAGCACGCACTTTATCAATATCCAAAAGGAACAATGTCATACCAATGGCAATAACAGCAACCCTAAGACCCCTGAAATCTCCAGCTCTCTGGCAACAGCTGACGAAAAAAGCCATGCAAATATGGCTTCCTGTGATTATATTTCTCGCTTGCAAGCATGTACTAACAACAAGCACCTCGTAGAAGGAAAACTAGTCCATGCCCACAGCATTCACAGTGGACTTGAATGCCAAGATATCTTTTCAGCGAACACACTTATGAACATGTATGTGAAATGTGGGCATATGGAGTACGCACGCAAAGTTTTTGAGAAAATGCCTGAACGAAATGTAGTCTCATGGACTGCCATGATAGCAGCTTATGCCAGGCATCAAAGAGCCGAGGAGGCCTTGGAAGTTTTTCAGCGAATGCAGCTAGCAGGCGTACAGGTAAATCAGTTTACGCTATCCAGTATTCTCCCCGTTTGTGGCCACTTGGGAGCTCAGGAATCTGGGAAGGAAGTCCACGGAGAAATAGTTAGAGGTGGATTTCAATCCAATGATTTTGTGGGCACTGCCCTCGCTGACATGTATGGGAAATGCGGGTTAATGGAGGATGCGCGCAAAGTGTTTGACGAAATGCCTGCGCGACCTTTGGTATTGTGGAATGCCATGATTGCAGGATATGTGCAGAATGGGATTTTTGATAAGGCTGAGGAGCTTTTTCAAGCAATACCTGAGCAGAGTATCAAATCTTGCACTGCAATGATTGCGGGATATGCGCAGAAAGGCTCGTTTGATGAGGCTTTGAAGCTTTTTCGGGAAATGCCTGAGCGGGATACCATTTCGTGGACTGCATTGGTTGTAGGATATGCGCAAAATGGACACCTTGACAAAGCCCTGGAGTTCTTTCGGAAAATGCCAGAACGCAATGTTGTCTCGTGGACTGCAATGATTGCAGGATATGTACAGAATGGGCAGTTTGAAGAGGGCCTGAAGCTATTTCAGGAAATGATAGTAAGCGGTATGAAGCCAAGCTCAGACACCTTCAATAGCGTTCTCCCAGCATGTGCGAGCATGATTGCTCTGGAACATGGTAAGGAGATTCATGAGGACATAATGAGAAGTGGAAGTCTGTTTGATGTCTTTGTGGGCAATGCACTTGTTGACATGTATGCCAAATGTGGAAGCGTTGGAGATGCCCACAAAGTGTTTGAAAAAATGCCTACGAGAAATGTGGTTTCTTGGACTGCAATGATAGCGGGATATGCTATTCATGGTTGTGGGAAGGAGGCTCTCCAGATGTTTGAGCAAATGATCCATTATGCAATTAATCCAAACCATGTCACTTTTCTAGCTGTTTTGTATGCATGCTGTCATGCAGGCCTAGTGGATGATGGCTGGCGATACTTCCATTGTATGAATCAATATTATCATATCACACCTTCCAGGAAGCACTATTGTTGTATGGTCGACCTTCTAGGTCGTGCAGGGCGCCTAGACGAGGCACGAGATTTTATCAACAAAATACCAATAAAACCTGGAGTTGATGTATGGATATCATTGCTTGGTGCATGTAGAATCCATAACAACATAGAGTTAGGCGAACAAGCAGCAGAGAGAATTTTTGAGCTGAACCCTACGATCCCTGCACCGTATGTGTTGTTGTCAAATATGTATACAGCTGCTGGCAGATGGAAAGACATTGAAAAAATCCGGAAATTGATGAAAGACAGAAGGGTTAAAAACAGACCAGGATGCAGTTGGATCGAGGCCAATAAACAGTTGCATGCATTCCATGTAGGAGATTGATCGTACTACAATTGAAGAAAATTCATGCAATGGTGGGTACACCATCTGGGAAGATGAAAGAGGAGGGCAATGCACTGGGCACCCAACAAGGAGGGTCGAGTAGCCCCGGAACATGATCTGGGGCATCATATTGAATGGCATGCAATTCTATTTACTATTTAGGCTAGTCAACGAACTTCTTTGGGATACCTTTCGGAAATGTAAAGATACTTTGGGTTCGTTGTGTAGTTATTCTGCCATTCAGTTCATCTCCAAAAATTTTGCAAGGGAAAATTTTCTGAGGGATGCAACATCCTTCCACGGAAATGTGAAGAGACTTTGGGTTCGTTGTGACAGTTATTCTGCCATCCAGTTCATCTCCAAGATTTTTGCAAGCGAAATTTTTCTGAGCGATTTGTTCTTGTGTAGATTACTGATAACAAGAAACTAAACAAGCACATAAGATAACGGAAAATTATGTATATTCGACCTTTGCATATGTGGGTATTTCGTTTCCCGTGCATTCTAGTGTTTGAGGATCATTGGAAGCTCTCCTAAAGCATGGTGATTGCAGCAATTCATTCCTTGGATGGATTGTAGGCATTCAACGGACCAATAATTATCTGAGTTGAGGATCATTGGAAGCTCTCCTAAAGCATGGTGATTGCAGCAATTCATTCCTTGGATGGATTGTAGGCATTCAACGGACCAAGAATTATCTGAGTTGCTTTATAATTTGTGACTAATTTTCTTCCATTTCTCTAATTCCATAATTGCTTACCCCTTTAGCTAATCATTTGTCAAAAGTGTAATTGGGTTGAGGCTAGTAAGGAAAGGAAAATTGCCATAAATAGAACAATTCACAATCTTTGGAATCTCATCAGTTGATTGAAGCAAGTTTACTTGACATGGGGTTGCCTGGAACCAGGAGGATTCAAGAACTTGCCGGATGTAGCTGAAATATTATGGGGAGCAGAATCTAGTTGTGCCAAGAAGTCACATTTTACAACCAAGTATTTAGGTGATGTGCACGTATCTCACTACTAGGTCTAAAACAAAAATAAAAATAACCAGACAAATAAAAAAGAAACTACAATACAATTAAATTTTTAAATATTTCTTTTAATTAAATATTTGTAAATAAAAAAGAAACTACAATACAATTAAATTTTTAAATATTTCTTTTAATTAAATATTTGTAAAGGAATTTTTAAAACCATGGACATATTAAAATCTGTAATGACATAAATATTTTCATGTCAAAATTGTAATATTTGAAAATATTTATTTTATTATCATACCATGTAAAAAAAACATATAATATTAATATATCCATGATTTATCAAGTTTTAGGGATCAAATTTCTTGACATCCAAACTTTTTTATTATAAAAAGAGATTAATCCTCTTAAAATTTGATAGATCCCGAATTAAAATAAATCTTACAAACAAAATAATTATAATAAACCGTTTTAAACGAAACTGACAAGTTTCAATATTTAAATTAATTTCTTTTATAGCAATAGATTTGATTTCTATCATTGTATGACTTGATCTTACAAACAAAATAATTGTAATAAAATAATAATTACAATAAACCGTTTTTAATACAACCTTCAGAATTTGAACGAAACTCCCTTCAAGTTTCAATATTGGAATCAATTTTTTATAACAATAGGTTTGATTTCTATCCTTGTATGACTTTTTTAACCGGCTTAGAAATATATGCATATGGTCTGACTTTTTTAAGCGGCTTAGAAATATATGCATATGGTCAGCCTAAATTTTTAGTAGAATACATTTTAACCTTTAATATATTTTGGTGGCCTCGTGATTCATGTTTAAACAAAAAAATTCTAAATTTTTAAAAATAACTAGGCATCTTAATTATCAACATTTTTCTTTTATGTTTCTCCAGGGGAATTTCTACACCCTACAAAATATCAAAGTATTTATTTTTTTAAATATTCCCTTAGACTGTTATTATAACTTTTACATTGTTTTTATACAAAATAAGTGAGTTGCAGTTGCAGCGACCATAGGCTGTAATAGAACTTATGCTCATAATTATAAATATTTTTTTTTATAAAAATAAAACATTAGTTTAAAAAGGTGGAAGGCAAAGTCACTGGGCACAGAGTAAAACATAAGTAAGAAAAGATTATTTCACAAAGGAGCTCAACTTCAAATAAGCACTCATTTTGGTTATTGAGGATTGATTTTGATCTAGTTCTAGTGAGTCTAATGCCCATTGCAAGCATTACTGAATCATTATTGTTAGGTTTGGGTGGTTGGATCATCTTCAAAATAGTTAAGGTAGGTTGAAAATTGGTAGTTATGGTTGGTATTTTCATTAGCAAATCAAAAGAAATTTATATTTTTTGTGTTGATTATCTCCGTCTAAAATGAATAAGTCAGCCCCACAAGATGAAAGGTTTTGACCGCAAGGTCAAAACTCTCCTCCATCTAAATAAGAGTTCATTGACCCTCATTTCGCATCATCACGCATCACATCATTCGATTTGAAATAACGATGAGAAGTTCACATGTGTGAAGGAGTATTTTTGTTTTGCATTAACCAACGTTGTATTCTTATCTTTGACCAACATTGACTTGTGAGAGTTTGCTTTTGTTTGATCTAGTTCTTTGACTATTTTAGAAGCCAAACATTTTAGGGTTCACTCTGTTTGACCTAGGTTTTGCTCATGTTTCTAGATTGTTGACCATAAGTTAACCATGAGCTTTTATATTTTGACTACTATATCACTACTTTATTGACTGTGGTTTTGACCAAACTTTGGCCTTTTGATCTAAGCTACCTCGTGACAAAATTCGGCCCTCTGTTGCAAACTTGGACTTTGACTAGAATTAACTATTTTCTCTCTATTGACGACAATATTGAGGTCAGGGAAATTGAAATCTTGTTGGAATATTTTATTGTACATTTTGATGAACTAAATTTTCTCTCATAAGGAAAGATTGTTGGGTTTTCCCCTCGTGGGTTTTTCCCTAGCTGCTAGCATTAATATTGGTGTCTCTTGTCTCTTGTTTTTACTGTGATTTCTATTGCTCTATTGAAGAAAGTGAATGTTTGAAATTTTTCATGTATGACTAATTAATTATTAGAATGATATAACAAGAGTAATTGTATAGTTGGTAGTTATCAATTTGAAAAATTGTACTAGTCTTGATTGCACTAGAAAATCAACAAGGTCAAGGTTAGGAATATGTCATTCTAGTAACTAGGGGTGGTTTCTCAATTCTATGTAATGAAAGTTTGTAACATATTTAAATGTTGGGGAAAATATATATATATAGAAAAAAATGTAGGTTTCATACATTTTAATTAAATGTCAAATTAAAACATATATAAATATAATATGTAAAATGCAAAATGAAGTCAAATAATTTCACTTGACAATGATTTATTTCGGTCATCTTAATTGATAAAAAGAAAATTTAATAAACACAAATTAATAAATTGGATAAACATAAATTACAAAACCATGGGCAAAAACTATAATATTAAATCTACTAAAAATGAATGGTTTATTAAGTTTTTTTCCACAGGTGAGAAAACCCATCATAACTCAGTTGTCAAACCAGCAGTGAGGACATCCATCTCTAATTGCTAATCGTGAATGCAGGGTAACTCATCACCCTTATTCAAGGAAAACCACACCAATTGGGATAACCTACTGGTGGTCTGAAAACCATGCCACTTGGGATAACCCCCTAGTGGTCCGTAAAGGGGCATGCTTTCACTCTTGCCAGATCCCTGGGTCTTGGGTAGTTAACCTGTTTCCTTACGTTCAAAGAAGACGAGCTCTTAGCCAAGCAAAAGCATAACCCCCTAGTGGTCCGTAAAGGGGCATGCTTTCACTCTTGCCAGATCCCTGGGTCTTGGGTAGTTAACCTGGGGGCATGCTTTCACTCTTGCCAGATCCCTGGGTCTTGGGTAGTTAACCTGTTTCCTTACGTTCAAAGAAGACCATAAAGGGGCATGCTTTCACTCTTGCCAGATCCCTGGGTCTTGGGTAGTTAACCTGTTTCCTTACGTTCAAAGAAGACGAGCTCTTAGCCAAGCAAAAACAGTTTTAAGGCATACTTCAGGCCAATGGTTTAGTAAGTTATAGACTGAAGTGATATTTACATATAATATTTAATTTTTTTTTTTACATTTTTCTGATTTTATTACATCAATCACCTGCCTTTGCAGGACTCGAACCTGGGTGGGGGGAGTGACAGCCTCCGCCCCTACCATTACACCATGCACGTCATGTGCTCATATAATATTTAATTTAATAGAAATTAAAAATCATAATTTAATAACATTTTTAAAATCAACTATGATTAATAAAAAATAACTAATATTAATATAGAGTAGTTGAACTTGACCATCAAAAATTGACATAGTAATAAATTTATTATACAAATTACGTGTGTGGTCCATTGAAATAATTAATATAAAACACAATATATATATATATATATATATATATATATTATTTAATAATTGCAAATATTTGTAGATGAAAGACCCATTAAACACTTTAACAATAATTATAGTAAATAATGTATATGAAAATGTCCATTTATAACTAAAATTAAAAAATTATCAATAAATAAACCAAGTGCCTCAGGGTTTTTTTAGGGTGCATAATTTACTTATGCATTCAAATGTATATTTTAAATAACAAGAAATCACAATCTTGCTAGAAACAATATTATCATATTACAGCGAAAAAACCATTTCATCTATTAGTTAGACTACACCAAATTAAGTTTAAGATAATAACTATTTTTTATTAATTAACAAGTTTAAATTTTAACAATTAAAAAATAATACTTGATTAATAGACTTTTGTGATCCATACTGATTTTGATAAAGTTTTTCAAATGAATCACATTTCAAGTTGTTGGTGTTTCGAACCAACTAATGTGGTTCATCCTCAGGACAAAGGTGAAAAATTAGTCTATCAACTTTTTTCACCTTTGTCCTGGGGATGAACCATATTAGTTGGTTTGAAACGTCGACTGAAATGTGATTAATCCAAAAAACTTTATTAAAAAATAATAATTTAAAGAAATAATAAATGAATATTTATTATTTTTTTCAAAATTCTTAACATAAATTGTCCACGGGGCCTTGGATAGATGGTGATTAGGTGCTCTCTTAAGGCACTCTTTGATGTGAAGTCGCTGGTTCAATTTCTCGCCCTAATTGGGGTGATATATTGGACATGATGAAGATGTAGTCCTGCCAAGATTACAAAAAAAAATATATTCTTAACATAAATTACTATTAATATATTATAATTTATATTACTTTATAAAAATAATATTTAACAAACAAAACACACTTAATACTTCAATATATTTGAGGTAGGGAATGAAAACTATAAATTATATTATTTTTAAAACTAGTCTAGATCTATCTTAACTCTGGATATACCAAGTGTTAAGAGGGATCAAATCTCTTGAGATATAAACCTTTTTAAAGTCACAAGATATTTGATCCCTCTCGACGCTTTGAATCTAAGTTAAGATGGATCTAGAATGGTTAATGTAATATCAAATACTAAGGGAGCTATGTAAGGGGAATATGTAATGCAACATGACAATAATTATGGAATAAGGACAACATGGTAGTTGGTGGATAATCAATAGATCCATTAGATAGTTGGAAGTAATAAATGTAATAATGGAAGACAATTAATAAAGACTCCCAAAAATACTCGAGAGAGTATATATATACACTTGAGTATCATCGTATTGACATGTGTTGAGGATTGTATTATAACAAGCATGGCTTTTGAAGTGATGGTGTTATATTTCTTTAATGTTTTTCTCTATATTTTTTTGTTCATTCTTGTGTAGATATAATTTGTGATTTTGAATCTAGGGGATTTTATTTTTTTATCTACTAACCTTCACTACAATTGGTATTATAGCTCTTTCTTGGAAAAAAAGAAAAAAGTAGAAAAAAATGTTATTTATTTTTTTTGCAAATTTTGTAGAGAAAATGTGATTGTGACATTAAGATCAATTTTAAAGCTTTTTGTGTTGAATTTGAAGAAATAAATTCCAAGTCTAAACTATTGTCACATAAATACACGATTAAAAAAGAAACACTTCACTCAAACCAAAGTTTGGGAAGTGAAGTTAACATTGACTTAATATAAATTATTGTAGGTGGTTTTTCTTTCTTTTCTTTTATTTTTAAGTGTGACAATTGTGAATCTTGTAAAGCAAATACTTTTAGATAAAGTGCCTAGATTTAACCAAACTAGAACTACAATAAATAGAGTGAGTGCATTCAAATTTTGGATCATAATAAAGAATAATAGGATTATCACGAGAGTTATACTCTTTTCAAATTAAAATTTGTGTGATGTGCTTATATCTCCACAACAGTTGTGGCATTTCAAAAATGGGTCATACTAGAAATTATTATTGTTGTGGGAGTTACACCTCTTTTAAGTTGTGACTCCAAACCCTCCCAATAAATTCGTGCAACACACTTTTCTATATGTTTGTGTACTAGATAGTTGTAGGACCAACTTTATTAGAAGCAGAGTAGTTGTGGTATTCAAAACTAGGGAAATTGTGATCAATATTGAAGTTATTACATGATCATTTCAAATTCATTGCCCCAAAACCCTTATTGTAAAAAGGAATTCTATTGAAAAGTAAGTGATTTCTTCAAAACTCTAGTTCTACTTTTAGGTTTCCATAAGGAAGATGCATTTCACATGAACTCTAATGGTCCTAGTATTAAAAAATACATCACATGGATGAAATCAGATTACCCAAAGGAGTGGAGCATAGGGCTAGTCATGGATTTAAATGCCAATGTTACCATATGGGTGAAGTTGCTTAACATAGGGGAGATGTTGAAATTTCTAGAGGTAGAATATGACAAATTATTTTTAGACACATGGTCTCATGCTAAGAATTAGAGGTTTATTTATATTTGAAAACTTCTCACTGCAAGTTTGTGGATTCTTTCACACAAGAAGGTTGATATCATCAATATTGACTATACTAAAAGATTGTAAGTCTCCACAAACCATATTCAAAACACAAGGGTTGAGGGTGAGAATGTTCAAATTTTAAATATTTGAAGATTACAAGTGATAAATGTGTTTTACGTTTATCTTTTCATGTTATAGATATGGATGATGTAGTTTTTATTCTTGAACGTCCTTGGATGAACTTGGCATGTTTAATCATAAAATGGTTTTTTAATCAAAGTTCACGGAAGAGAGTTTTAATCATATGAAGTCAAGTCATAATGGATCCTGTCTAGTGATCATAGTGATCATGTTAAATTTATGTTCGAATGATCATTTGACTATTACCCTTATCACTAAGTTCATTGTTGTCCCAATTTACTTTATGGCTAGATTGACATAATGAAATATAACTTGATGCCATTTTTGGGTTCAATATCATTTGCATACCCTAATATGAGTCAAGGATTAGTTGAGATGGCATAGTTAATGAACAAATGATCTAATGGATTCATGTAACTATAGCACATAGAAATGATTGGATTAAAAAAGTGCTTCTTGTATGTGTGGTTCTTAGTGGTTCTAGCAGCAACAATAGACCTGAGGAATCTTAGCGTTTTTTTAAACATACTCACTAAATATTCTATGAGCCTCTATGTTAGTTTTGTTGATAATTACACCTTGAACATGCTAAATCTTGAGCAAGTGTCACCAATATACTAAAGCATATTAATTGGGAATTATTTTGAGTTATTATTACTATGCTCAATACATAATTGGCATAATTAGTCTAAAACTATGATATTTGGTTCATAATATAATAAAGTGGCAGTTTTTGCTTCATACACATCATACCTTCCATCTCTATATGTTAAATAAAGGGGTGTCCTTATAATCTAATCACCCATAACCTTGGTAAAAGTTGGGTAAAGCGAAGTTGTAAGCTAAGGTGGAAAAATACCATATTTGTTCTTAATGAAAGACTAGATTAAGAAGATCTTAGACCACTACCTTGGTATATGGAAATCTAAGAGGGATTGAGGCTCGCTACTAACCCATGAGAAGGCAGTTTATTTTCATTATAAAACAACAACTTTATGAGCAAGCAAATTGTAATTTTAATGTCTAGCCCCAAGTCTTTGTTGAAAATTCATGGGGAGAAAAAAAATTGTAATAGGAAACCTCATGGGAATTCAAAAGTCAAATAGTTCTAAATATAATCCTCTTAAGGAAAATGGAAAGCTTGTAAAAAGGAATTAAAGGGCTAAAACTCTAAAGGTTTATTTGAAATGTGAATGGTTTCACTGTTGAAACATTAAAACCATTGAACTTCTTGTATTTTGTCTCTATATAAATAAGATCAAAGCCAATGAGAAGGGGTTTTTTCTTAAAGTTGTAAGTTTTCTTCTTGTTAATTGAGAAGCCACTATTAACCAAATTCTACTATTCATCTCTAGTGCTACTATGAATTTAGTGTAAGTTATTATGGTTGTTCATGGTGGTCTAGAGAGTTGTGAGAGTCCATCTCCATCTATTCTAGACTTTTCTAATGCAATCTAATATCTATTCTTACTATCCTATTTTTGTTTTCCTAACAACTTAATATGGAGTTGTCACTAGTGGTCTAAAGATAATGTAGTTCATTATCTTGTGAGCTTATTTTCTAGTTGTATTTATGTTTGTTCCATGTTTTTTTAAGTTGTTACTAGATTTCATAGTATAGGTAGATTACATTAGTTTTAAAACATCCTTATTTTAACTATATATCTTAAATTTAAATCATAAAACCAACAATGGAAATGAGGGCATAATCTAGAGGGTTTGCCATAGTGGATAGGGGAATTTTTAATTGGGTCGATCTGCTTAGTGACCCTATGACGTTGACAAAGGGACTTTTCACGTGTCCGTGAATCTCTACTAGGTATTGTTAAATTATGAGCATTAAGTATGAAAAACCTCATGCTTTTTGTTGTGGCTTTTTCTAGCACCACTAGCGCGAGTGCTTCAGGGGACATAGAAAGCCTCCTAGAGACAACCTCTGGGTTGATTGTAGACCAATGCCTAGGACATCTTAAATAGAGGAGTGCATGGAAGATTATGAGTGGGGTTTCTGTTGCACTCCAATTGTCACGTAAGTAAAAAGAGAATAAAGAGGGCTTGGTTCAAAAGTCTGTCATGCAGGAAAACTCAAACCGACACGTGGATCCAAATGCTCATGGTGTAAATCGGGCCAACCTCAAAGAGAAATGTCTGGTTCTGGTGGCTGACACACAACAACATGCAGCTTTATATTGAAGTTGTAGTAAAGTGAAGAGGAGGAAAGGAAGGAGGGAATTCGATGCAGAGGGTTGTAAACATGAAAAAATCATAAGCAACGATGTTCCAGTAGAAATATGGAAGAGAAAGAAGGTGGAAAGATATAAACATCAGAGTGCTTATTTAGGTTCCGTACCAGATATAACATGGGTACCATTAGTGCTAAACAACAAAAGTAAATTTGGGTTCACACAGGTACTATAGGTTAATCAAATAACAAAAGTAAATCTATCTTGTACATAGGTACTGTAGGTTATAGGCTAACACAAGTAAATCTGTCTTATGCACAGGTATTGTTCGCTTATTTAGTAGCCTAGATAAATCCATGAATCAGAGGGAAACCGACATATTCATCACATTATTTTTAGAGAAGGAAAACATATATGAAATGAGATTACAGAAGGGAAAACATATTGTGCATTGATCTTCTTGGAATCACTAGGGAGTTTCATTAATCCAATATGAGTCCAACATACAAGTCCATTTACATTCAGCCAAGATATCACTCAATTCCCTCATGGACAGGCAAGTAGAACCAAAGTGGAATCGCAAAAATCCTGACCCATAAGTGCATAATTCTAGAACCTCGTGTAAGTGTTTCTCCTCTCTATTTATAAAAAGAGGGGGAAGCTTGGGTTACGGTTACAAAATATCTCAGCCAAAGGCTAACTATCTGATGTACTAGCTACTTCGGCCTATGATATCCCCTGCTGCCCAAAAAGATTATAATTGGGATTTGATCCCTTCTTGGAAATAAATGGAAATTGCATAACTAATAAGAAAAGGAAAAACTGGAGGATGATGGAGGAAGATTTCCATTTTTATGTTCCTGTGAGAACATCTGGTCATCCACGTCTCTATCATTGTGCGTCCCTCTAGCTGCTTGACAGATGGTCCCCGTTTGTTAAAATTGGCAACTAGGGAAAAACTTCATGTGGGTAATATTATTCATGGATGATAATATTTTTATTAGATTCCTCTCATCGAGAGCTGTAGGATTGATATAAAGATCATCCGATTCCGATAAGTATTCATGGAAATATGAATTTATTTTGATTATGGAATTATTATCAAGCCAATCTACAACTCATGTAGGCTCAGAAGCCCAACAGTCGCATCTATTCAAACATCAACATTGTGTATAAATACAGGAGGAATTTTCCTCATTTGGACTCACTCATCTCATCATATCTCTCTCTACTACGCAGAAAAGAGTCTCTTCTCTACTGCGCAGAAAAGGGTCTCTCCCTCACACATGTGAAGTCAGAAGCTGCTGAAACTGAAGCTACAACTGCAGAAGTAAAGATTGACCTGCATAGACTAGAATATCTCCTCATCTGAACTGCGCTATAGGTTCATTTGAACCTCCTCTGAAAGCCGTAACTTTTGGTGGTGGAATCAAGTCAATCCAACAGACAATTTTCAAGATATCGACTGCGCTAGTTTGAAGCCGGAAGCTGCTGAAACTAAAGCTGCAACTACAGAAGTAAATATTGACCTGCGTGGACTAGAATATCTCCTCATCTGAACTGCGCTATAGATTCATCTGAACCTCCTCTAAAAGCCACAACTTTTGGTGGTGGAATCAAGTCAATCCGACGGACGGTTTGCAAAATATCGACTGCCCTAGTTTGAAGTCGTAAGCTACTGAAACTGAAGCTGCAACTACAGAAGTAAAGTTTGACTTGCCTAGACTAGAAGATCTCCTCATCTGAACTGCGTTGTAGGTTCATCTGAACCTCCTCTGGAAGCCGCAACTTTTGGTGGTGGAATCAAGCCGATCCGACGGTCAGTTTGTGAGATATCGTCTGCCCCAGTTTGATGATGAAGCCGCTAATGCTGATGCTGCTAATCTAGGGTTTGCTACTGCTAATATGAATCAGATTTATTGTACTATTTCTCTCTACTGAATTATTGAAGATAAAAGAATATTTGATCAAAGGGTTTCCCCACACATTGTGGGGTTTGTCCTTGGCTAGCCGCCACATCTTGTGTCTCTTGTCTTGGCTTGTTTTCTGTCGATCTTTTAATGTTCTATTTGCACTTTACTTTATGTACATGTGATTGCTAATCTGTGGAATATAATAAGGAAAAGAAGTAAACTCTTATAAGCATAGAACATACCATAACTTAACATGGTATCAGAGCTGAGGTGAAGACAAATCCCAAGCAAGAGCAAGAGCAATCATCGAAGAGAAGATTGACAAGGCTTTCCTAAAAGAATGATGGGGTCTTCAACCCTCTTTCCTGCCGAAGACAAGCTCCGTGAGAAAGCTGACTATCACGGATGGAATATGTCTGTCGATCTAACCCTTGAGGATCAAGGAGTGTTGGATCATGTGAGAGGCAATATTGTTGAGCCTCCATCAAATGCACCTCCTGCTGCTAGGAACAAATGGAAGAACGAAGAAATTAAAGCGAAGAATATCATCCGGGACTCTATCGACAAGCGCTTGGTGGCCTACATCTCTGAACTAGACACCTCCAAGGAAATCTATGGTAGACTGGTGAGTTTATTTAAAGTTAATGATGCAAATCAAGTTTTGTTTCTTAGAAATAAACTGAGGGAAATCAAGAAGGGTAAAGATGAGAGTATGCAAGCATACTTCTTAAGAATCATCGAGATCAAGAACAATATCCTATCTGTTGTGGAGACTATTACTGACAGAGAAATGACACTCACAACTCTTGGAGGATTACCATCCGAATGGTACGTGTTTAGGACTACTCTTCTGAACAATAATGTAATTCCTGGTTTCGAGGAATTAATGGCTAGATGCATTCAAGAATAAACAAGGGTATAAGAGCAAGAAATGCCCATGCCTAAAGGTCCTCCTGCTGCCTTTTATTCTCATGCTAAGAAAATAAATAATTCTGGGACTAAATCAAAAGGAAAGGCTGGACCTAAGGATGGAAGAAAAGGACGATGTTACATTTGCGATAAAGCAGGTCACTATGCAAGGGAGTGCCCTGATAGAAAATACTCACACCGGGACGATGATCAAAATCCCTCTGATGGCAATCAAAGGAATGCCAAATTCAATAGCAAAGGTAAGAGGACAGCTGGGAATCAAGGAAGAGGACAACCATTCAAGAGGGCTAGAAATTCCAACATGTATTAAATGCACCTGACCTCAAAAAGAACCTGGTGTCCATCTCGGCAATGGAAGACAAAGGCTATAAGGTAACCTTCAGCAATGGAAAGTTACGTATATGATGATGATGATGATGATGATGGTTAACGTCCACTGAGACCAAATTGGTCTATCAGACCTACAATTTTCTTAATTTTTACTTGTCTGGCTCCTCGTCTTTCTTGGCAAGATTGGTGTTGTAGCTTTCTTTTTTTTCTCTACAGTCTTCCAACTTCCTTTATCTTGCATCTCCTTCATCTCTTCTGGTTCTTGGGACATTGGTGTCTTAGCATCGCGATCTATTGTGTTCGTTCTTTTGAAGATAGTCGGAGAAGAAGTTTGGTCTGGGAGATCTGCTTTGCTGTTAAATGAAGATTTATTTTCTGCGGTATTCGAATCCTCATAACTGTTGATTTGTTGGGGCGGGCTTTCTCCTTGCTTGTCTTGAGAGTTGTTTCTTTCTTCCTTGATTTCTTGTGACTCAGAGTTTTCTCTAGAATATTCTTCTTTGATGACAGTGTAGTGTTCTTTTTGTGCTCCTTCCCACCATGTAGATCTGTGGTGGTTTTTTCTAGCAAAATTTTTCTCAGATGCTTTTGAGCAATTTTTGGCTAGATGCCCTGTCTCAAAGCAGGATCGACATCTGAAGAGGACACTTTCATAATCAAGTTTCTGGTTCCACACATAGTCTTTACTTGTTAGGTTTATTTCAGTTGGGAATCCGACGCTGAAGTCCATTTCCACACACATGCGTGCATAGGTGGTTCTGGCATATTCCTCTGTTTCTAGGCACCTGCAGTAAAATTTCCCAATTGTGTTTCCGATGGCATTTAGTGAGGAGAGATTCCAGAGATGCAAGGGTAGGCTTGGCAATCTCACCCAAACTGGTGCTGATGTTATCACTGCTGTAGAGGGATCGAATGATGGGTTCCATGGCTTCATGAATAGGCCTGATTTTTCCCAAAACCAAGGGCCGAAATCTAGAATACATTGTCTGCTTTCAGGATTTTCAAAATCTACTATAAAGAAACCCCTAGCACAGGGGTAGATATTAATTTCATCAGAAATGACAGGCTTCCATACCTCCGAAATCCAATTGTGGAGTGCTATCAGCCATGGCCAAAAACCATTGAACCGGAAAATTAGGGCACTTTCGGAAAACTTCAAAGCTTCATCGAGTGAGGCCTGGACCACTTGGATAGTGGGAGCTGGGGTTTCACTGACAATATGGGCAGGAGATTGCCCTCCAGAGGCGGATGAGCCACCAGTGATTTTTGCGAAGCTCGGAGCCATATTTTACTTGCCCGTAGAACCCAGCCTTAGAAAAATAAGGTAGAAGATAAGATTAGATCTAGATCTGGCCGTAGAAAATTAGATTTAGCAGCCTAGATCTAGATCTAGCCGCAAAAAATTAGATCTAAAACCTAGCCGTGAAGGGAAATGGAATTACCTTCAAAAATACTGTTGGACCAAGATTCTATAGTAACGACACAAGTTGAGCGATTGAGATATGAAATAATGTTAAAGATGCCTTTACTCTTGGGTTTTGTGTTTATTCATTATATCAAGTCGATGGAAGTCCTCTGGGTATCATATCTTATGACACATCTCTTCAGTCTGAACTTTGGCATCGGAGGTTTGCCCACCTTCATTATAAAGCTCTACCTGGTGTAAGACAAATGGTGATAGGGATGCCCGAATTCCGAGTAGAGAAAGAAGGTGTATGTCAAGGATGTGCCGAAGGAAAGCTCAAAAGGGGACCATTCCCCTCAAGCCAAAGCAAGACCTTCGATATATTACAGTTGGTTCACTCAGGCATATATGAGGTTGGCATTAAGAGGGAGACTACTACACCACATACTTCTGAGCAAAATGGTGTGGCGGAAAAGGAATAACCGTACGATTGTGGAATATGTCTCTATGGGTAGATGATGTAACAATGCCTGATGTGGAGGAACCCATGGATCTTATTTATCCACCTGAGCCTCCCTCTTCTAAGAAGAGGCCTTCATGGCTTAGGGGGATACTTGATGATGTTGAAGGACATTCTGCACCCCAAGGAACCTTCCGTGAAAGTAAGAAACCTAACAAGTATCAGGGATACCTGACCATCATGAGCACGCTCATACAAAATGAGCCTCCATCATTCTCAGATGTCGTCAAGCATCAAGTATGGAAGGATGCTATGACCAAAGAATATGAGTCTATTATGGAGAATGATAGACAAGACAATTGTCACTTCTAAATGGCTTTACAAGATAAAGCATGCAACAAATGAAAGTACAGAAAAGTATAAGGCTCGTTTTGTTGCTCCTGGTTTCTCCCAGAAGGAAGGTATAGAATATGATGTGATATTTGCACCTGTTGCCAGATATACGACCATTCGCTCGATCATAGCCCTTGTGGCTTCACATGGATGGAACCTACATCAGATGGATTTCAAGACCGCGTTCTTGCATGGTTCGATCAAAGAATAGGTCTACGTGGAGCAATCCGAAGGATTTGAGATTTATGATCGAAAATATCATGTATGCAGGTTGAAGAAGGCTCTCTATGGACTGAAGCAAGCACCCCGAGCATGGTATGAGAGGATCGATAACTACTTGATGAAGCTGGGATTCACTAGGAGTGAAGTCGATCCTAACCTTTACTTTAAGATTGAATATGACAAGCCTCTCATACTAGTGTTGTATGTGGATACCTCTTTCTAACAAATGCATACCCTCTCATTCACAAATGTAAGAGGGAGTTGGCTTCTAAATTTGAAATGAAGGACCAAGGACTTGAAGTGTGGCAGAAGCCAAGGGAAATTTTCCTATCTCAAGGAAAATATGTGGTAAAGATATTGGAAAGATTCGGTATTATGGACTACAAGCCTGTGACTACCTTGAGGATCTTAACTTTTAGAAGTTATATGGTAGTGATGTCGGACTAGATTTGGGAAATGCCTCTGAGTTTCATAAACTCATTCGCATTGATGTTCTTGGTGAACCTCCATCCAAACATATGTTTTGCAGTTAACATTATGAGCTCATATTTGGTTGAGCCTCACTGGATTGATGCCAAGAATCTTCTGAGATATCTTCGTGGCACAATCACTAATGGGTTAAGATACACTGCCGGAGATGTGAGACTACTTGGATATACTGATGTTGATTAGGTAGGCAATGTGGTGGACCGTAAGAGCACTTTCGGGTGTTGTTTCACCTTGGGATTTGCTTCGATATCCTAGATAAGCAGGAAGCAGAAGTCGGTGGCTTTGAGCACCGCCAAAGTAGAAGATATTGCTGCTAGCATGGTCTCTTGTGAGGCAGTCTGGTTGCGAAAGCTCTTCAGTGAGCTGTTTGGATTTACATTGGATACCCTGTGATTCTCTGTAATGACCAGAGGTGGGATTCGATTATTGAGGAATCCCATATTCGTCGATTGCTCCAGCAGATAGACATCATCTGGGATATGGTAAGTTGATGAGCAAGGAGGTTCCATCTCATTAAGATGATGTACAGGTTGATACACCTTGTCAAAGCCCCGAGGAAAGATCTATTTTGTGATTTTCCCAAACAACTTGGAGTCGTCAAGAAACCCTTGTACAAGGGTCCTGCATGTTGCATACATTGAGCTCTGGGAGCTCTGAGGGCTTGCGGTTCTAATGGAGCAACATACGACCACAGGGTGACTCACCCTCCCCTGGTGGTGCACACTAGAACAAGATGATTCACTCTCTTGTGGGACAAGATGATTCGCTCTCTTGTGGAACAGGATGATTCGCTCTCCTGTGTAGCAAGATGATTATTTCTCCCGTGAGGCCTGGATTGATGCGTTCTCCATGGCGATTGTAGCAGGATTGATGTGTTCTCTTGTGAGGACAGGATTGATTAGTTCTCCTATTGAGGCATCCTACCCATGCAGTCTAGGACTCATGGGAAGTACCTCTCATTTGATCAATGAGCAAGGAAATGAAATTAGGGACCATAGTAGTATCGATGGATGCATCGTTGTATCTACCGTACTCCCTATGTTAGGATGACCTCCACTGATCTGGGATCAATGATACTGGTCTGGGACTAGTGGAAGGAGTTGTACCATACTATGACACTGACTTCGGGTCGGTTGAGACTAGTCTGGGACTAGTGGTACATACTCTGAGACTAACTTCGTGTCAGTTCAGTACTGGTCTGGGACTAGTGAGAGTGGTACATACTATGATGCTGACTTCGGGTCGGTTGAGACTGGTCTGGGACCAGTGGTACACTCTCTGAGATTGTGATATTGGTCTGGGACCAATGGTAGGAGTGGTACTTACTATGAAGTTGACTTCGGGTTAGTTGAGACTGGTCTGGGACCAGTGGTATGCACTCTGAGGCTGACTTTGAGTCAGTGGAGGATGATACTGGTTTGGGACTAGTGGAGTTGTACTCGCTATGACGCTGACTTCGGGTTGGTTGAGACTGGTCTGGGACCAGTGGTACATACTCTGAGACTGACTGTGAGTCAGTATGGTACATCCTCGATCATTTCTTCTTCTTCATAATTCGAACGAAAGCAGAGCATAACAGAACAAAGCAGAGTAGTGCATAACAGAGCAAAGTCGTACAGATCAGTACAGGGCTGAACAAGACAAAGCAGAATAGGCAGAATAGAGTAGAGCAGGGAAAGGGTCAGGCTGTACAGGGCAGTGCATTTGAAGGATGAATAGTAATGACCGATAGACAGATTGCAGATGAAGTTCTCCCTAGTTGAGAGGGAGTGTTAAAATTGGCAACTAGGGAAAAACTTCATGTGGGTCATCTTATTCATGGTTGATAATATTTTTATTAAATTCCTCTCGTCAAGAGGTGTAGGATTGATATAAATATCATCCAATTCCGATAAGTATTCATGGAGATATGAATTTATTTTGATTATGGAATTATTATCAAGCCGACCTACAACTCATGTAGGCTTAGAAGCCCAACAGTTGCATCTATTCAAACACCAACATTGTGTATAAATAAAGGAGGACTTTTCATCATTTGGACTCACTCATCTCATCACATATCTCTCTCTCTACTGCACAGAAAAGAGTCTCTTTTCTACTGCGCAAAAAAGGGTCTCTCCCTCACACATGTGAAGTCGAAAGCTGCTGAAACTGAAGCTGCAACTGCAGAAGTAAAGATTGAACTGTGTAGACTAGAAGATATCCTTATATAAACTGCACTATAGGTTCATCTGAACATCCTCTGAAAGCCGCAACTTTTGGTGGTGGAATCAAGTCAATCCGACAGACGGTTTGCAAGATATCGACTGCCCTAGTTTGAAGTCGGAAGTTGCTGAAACTGAAGTTGCAACTGCAGAAGTAAATATTTACCTGCGTGGACTAAAAGATTTCATCATCTGAACTATGTTGTAGATTCATCTAAACCTCCTCTGAAAGCTACAAATTTTGGTGGTGGAATCAAGTCAATCCGACGGACGGTTTGCAAGATATTGACTGCCCTAGTTTGAAGCCGGACGCTGCTGAAACTGAAGCTGCAACTGCAGAAGTAAAGTTTGAACTGCCTGGACTAGAAGATCTCCACATATGAACTACACTATAGGTTCATCTGAACCTCCTATGGAAGCCTCAACTTTTGGTGGTGGAATCAAGCCGATCCGATGGTCAGTTTGTGAGATATTGTCTGCCCCTGTTTGATGATAAAGCCTCTAATGCTGATGCTACTGATCTAGGTTTTTCTACTGCTGATATGAATCAGATTTATTGTACTATTTCTCTCTACTGAATTATTGAAGATAAAAGAAGATTTGATCAAATGGTTTCACCACACATTGCGGGGTTTGTCCCTGGCTAGCCGCCACATCTTGTGTCTCTTGTCTTGGCTTGTTTTCTGTCGATCGTTTAATATTCTATTTGCACTTTACTTTATGTACATGTGATTGCTAATCTGTGGAATATAATAAGGAAAAGAAGTAAACTGTTATAATCATAGAACATACCATAACTTAACACCGTTGCTTTCGCCTTAATTACCCGAATTCCCCACTCTCTAAAGTTGATAATGATTTACTATAGTTTCCCATTATAGAGTAGCAGTGGAGGTTGTCCTGGCAATCCTTTGATGTGTATCTAAGTGGAGCTCCATGTTGAGCCATTAATCTTCCTGAATCCCCATACTTTCACTTACTCTTAGAAGACGTACAACAAAACAATTGAATTCATTTATGAGGGTATTTATGTCCTGGGTTTCTTGTTGCGGGGCTTCTATAGGATTATTCCATATCGGTGTGCCACTGCCCCATGCCTTCATTCAATACCTCAGCTTCCGACCCATCCGCCCATTAAATCTATGTACAATGATATCAGAGCATTACCGCATTGGGACCTTTACTCTAAAAGGCACTACAGGACGATGAGTTCTAGTGTTCCTTGGCCCACCCTTGGTTTATCCCCTGCCTACATTTCTTCTCATACGACCGAGGGCAATGACCAAGCGCATAGTCCTCGGGCGTTAGGGCTTTTGGATTGCCTTCTGGGGGGATTTTTACTTTGTTATAGAGAATATCGCATACCAATATTTGTAGTGTTGTCTCTGCAACTCCCATTGACCCTTGCGATCGTCGATCTACAGGATCGGGCCCACCAAAGATATCACAATCACAACATAGGAGAGGGGGACCTTTTACCTCCTTTCATAGCGCTGGTTGATTATTCGGATGCGAACTCCTTATAAGATAGAACACACGAAATATCTCATCTGGGAGGATCCCCCGCATAACGCAATACTGGAGAGAGAGACCATTTACCTCCTTTCATAGCGCTGGTTGACAGTTCAGATGCGAAATCCCCGTAATATGTAACACATAAAATATCGCATTCGAGAAGTTCCCGCATATCACAATCGCAATCCGGAAGGGACTTTAGAAGAGGAGAAATTTGACCTGTGCGATCGTCAATTTGATCCTTTAGTGCATGGCCCTTGGTTCTTCGGACCTCCATGTGATCGTGGGCCAGCCCCCTTATCGGAGCCCTTTTTACCGCAAATCGCAATCACATATCTGTAACTGGAGTTGCAACCTTTTACCTTTGTCGATCGTCGATCTGCGGGATTGATGACGTCATCAATGCCACGTGGCACCTCCTGAGTGGTGACACGTGTCACCTAGATATGCCCCCATAGGACCCCTAAAAAGGCCAGATTGGCATGGCACGTAGCCTCTATACTGCCACATCATGTTGACGTCAACTGCCATGTCATTTATAAGGACCAATGGTATTCCGCCACGTTTCCGCTGGAGGAGAGAGAAAAAAGCTCGCCCATCCCTGTTTTGCGTCAATTTCCTTTGTTAGATATTTTCATCCTTCCCTAAAGATTTAACACTATATGCCCAGTTTTTGGTGATTCCCGTGATATTGACATTCGGTAATGATTCTAGCCATGTTCTTTCATGCACCATTTTCACCTGCGATCACCGATCGACGATATCAACGTTCAACATCATGAATTGTCAATAAACCATAAGCCTGTGCTCGGGACCCCGCAGATAGTTGATTTGTTGATATTGTGATATTGCAGGACTGCGATGATGCGGGACTGCGGGATTGTGATATGCGGGATTGCGATATTGCGGGGTTGCAGGATTTTGATATGGTCGATATGGAGGATGCGGGACTATGGGATTTTCCCACTGCTATATGCGGGATTTACTATGCTCGGGGCCCTCTAATCGTTGATATGCGATAGTTGCTCTACCTCGAACCCGCCGATATGCGATTTGCGATATCAATGATTGGCTTATCGCAAATTCTAGTGTCTCTTATTTTCGTTGCTTTAGTAAGCCCCGATTTGCAATTGCTATGAGCCTGACCCTTAGTTATTTTCTCCTTTCTTTCTAGGTTTTCAAAGGGTATCTTTATCTGCTTTAACTTTTGATCCCGTAGTCCATTTTTGGACTTCCATATACCTTTGGAAAGCTTATCACGAGCACTATGCAATGGAGAGGGACTAATTAAACTCTGAGAGATTATGTGGCTTGGGAAATGGCTTCAAATTTCATTGATTTTCTGCACTCTGGGCAACTGATAAACTTTATGAAGTAGTGAGTGACAACACTTTCATTACTCAAAGTCATCCAAAACTCAACACACAATAAGTCTCGAGGAAGCAATGACATGCAACCAACAAATTGCATTGTGAAATTTCTAGGGCCAGCAGGACACTGCCTCCAAGAATTGTGCAATGCAATCCTGGAGGTCAGTGTTTGGTCATAATTGCTCAATTTCTGGAGGGAAGGCAAAGCCTTCACTTCCGAAAATTCACAATGCTAGTCGGGCAAGGCACAGTCTGAGCCAAGGCAGCCTAAACCGGCCGACGGGTGACTAAAAACATGAGAAGTCTGAATGCATGATGAGATGAGTGCAAACAAGAGTGAATGATCATACATGCAAACAGTAAGTGTAGGATTGAGGAAACGGGAAAGCATGCATGTGTGTGAAGCGAGTTTCCACAAAGGCGACCGTTCATGCAAAAACAATTTCATGCATGCGACAACAATGAGATGTGAACGAAAAATGAAATGGTGCTTCTACAAGCTAACATACATCAAAACAACAAAAAGCGCTCATCAAAATCAAGCAGACATCACTCACACAAAGTTAAACATAAAAAGCGACATAAACACATCGTGAGACATGAAAATTGGGATTACCCCGAAACAACTGAGTTGAATGTGCTAACCACTCCTATATGCAATGTGGGATGTTAGGGTTTCAAGGTCGATGTGAGGAATGAGCTCTGCAGCGTCTGATTGATGAGTTTTGGTAAAATCGAGGTTGTGGCACACATGCCACAAATATAGGAAAAGCGACACTTGAAGTGAGGTTTCTTAAATGATACTTGCATGTAACCTCCAACTGCTAAAAATAGATCTCTGAATCAAGGGATGTCTTTGCATGCTGCCTTGGGAGAAGCAGTCTATGCATGAAAATTAGTTTTGCTCAGTCTCGGAGGGAACCAGTCAACTTGAAGACACATGCATCGCTCTACGAGTCTGGGATGAATATCTGCACATTTTATGGGTTGAGCAGAGATGGCTGTCCTAGAGGGATTGTGCAATTTATGATAGGAACAAGTGACTGTCTCCCAGGATTGTGATTTTTCTGGGCTGAGCAGTTGTCCAGGGTCAGACCTCACAATTTTCTCAAGGAATCCTGTCTGACTGTATCTCGCAATTTCTGAATTGAGAAGTTGTCATGGGTCAAACCTTGCAATTTTCTCAAGGAAGCCTATCTAATTGTATCTCGCAATTTCTGATCTCAGCAGCTGTCCCGGGTCAGACCTAGCAATTTTCCCAAGGAAGCGTGTATGACTGTATTGCGTAATTTCTAAGCCTAGCAGGCTGTCTGGCTGGATTTGTGCAACTTTTTCTAGCCACTGGGTTGGTTGTCCCATAGGGATTACGCAATTTCTGCGAGTAGTAGGTGACTCCTGCACAGAATTGCACAATTTCTAGGTTGAGCAGCTGTCCTGGGATGAATTGCACAATTTTTTAGAGGAAGATTGTCACGAAGAATTGCGCAATTCGCAATTTCTGGAGGGAAGGTTGGTTTCCCTCTAGAATTGCACAATTCCCAAAGGAAGTTGCTAAGCCAGCAACTAACACTAAGTCCGAAAAGCAGCCTGTGAGGGGGGGGACAAAGTTTCGTGTAGTGGCTGACAAGACTCTAGGAAACAACTGAAGCTGATGTTCTTGACAGTGCAAGACATGCTTCTAAGGATGGTCGGTAGGGAGGCTCCAAAACCAAGCTAAGGAAAAATTTTTGCGGGTGTTTGTAGTCGTTACTACACTTGGTGACACACTGGTAGAACTCTAGTTCTCTGAATGGACCTTGTTCGTGAAAATAAAGTCTAACACCTCTGGAAGTATTGTTCACTTCTCTGGTCGGCTTGGTTTCCACACTTGCCTGATTGTAAGATGTAGTGTTTTCCAAGCCCTTGGTCGGTTGACACACATTCCAAGGAAATTCAACATAGTTGTTTCGATTGAGGATGAGGGGTATATTGGTGCACAAGCAGTATAGTCGTCAAAGTTTTAGTTTCATCTCTAGTGTTGCTCCGTTGCCAGCAAGCCTGGACAGTACCCCAGCGGAGTCACACAAGAAAACAAGCATCGCTCTGCTACCAGCGAGCCTGGTCAATACCCGGCAAATTTACTTACATCACCTCTCTATGCAGGAAGCCTTTCTCTTCTTTCGCCGTATTCATTTTTCATTCTTTTGAAATTTTTCACTTTTTCACTTTTTCATTTTTGATTTTTCGTTTTCATAACTGTGCATAGCATTTATTCATTTTAAAGGTGGAACATGGATCCTGACTTATTAAGAGCAGAAGAGGTTGTTCCTTCATAAAAGTAGTTTATATATACCTATGATGTGTTTGTTAAGGCTTTCTCCCTCACCTTACTCTACTTGACTGAGCTGACAAGGATTAACCCAAAAGCAATCGACTAGAGTAGGTGATATTATTTTACGTGCAAGCGTTGTGTTTTCACGAAGGTTCACTTTGAACGGTACGTATTTTCCATTGGCGTATCATGTACTAAAGATAACAAGTTCTTCATATAGAGGTAGGACAATAGATAACCAAGTAGTGGTAGTTGCACAAGGCCTCTTGTCCTTTACCCAGCTTGTTTCAAAGAGTCACACATGGTTTCATGTGAAACTAACCTACGGGCACAAAACAAGCAGAAAAATACAAAACAAAGCAAACACATGACTAACTGTGAAAGAAAAGTGGAGATAAAACAAGAAAGCAGACAAACAAACATGCGAGGTAAGTAAGAAAACAAGCATGCAAGAAAAAAACCAAAAGAAAACACTACTCCTACTCCTAAACTAATAGTGCATGAGCTTGCCTGATTGTGTGAAGTGATACTTCCAATGCATCCATTGGTGCATAGGTTGACCCATGTTGGTGAAGGCATGGTTCACAAACAAGATAATAGTGCAAACTAGCAAAAAGAGAGATATAACAGTGAAGACAAAGACACTTCCAGTTTAAATGCGTCCACAGAACATAAGTGAGTGCAAGTGCATGACATGTGCTCTGTGAACTTACCATGGTGTTGTGTGACACTATGTGCATATGTTAAGCATACACACACTCTTGACTATGGCATGCAAGCAAACAAAAGTAACAAATACAACTTGTGTCGCGCATGCGTGATTGCTGTGTAACATTCCTCCAATGCATGAGTGATGGGATCATGTAGTTCGAGTGGAGGAAGTGAATTATGAGTGTTAGATCACGATAACCAAGATTAGAAAACTCGGGATTTCGGTTAGCATCCTCATGATTTGATGAATGGCACAGAGGGGTGGGTGGGAAGCAAGAATTTTCATCCCCTTCATTTTAGGAAAAGATAGATAAAAAATAAATTGGATGTCCAAAGAATGATTGGTCCTCTCCATTTTCATATGATGGACTGACATCCGGTGTGTCCTGCAAATGATCAACAATGGGTGCGTCTGTGGATGGAGATACACATGAAAAATTGGGATGGAAGGATCAACAAGGAAGTCAGGAAAAAATGGAGGAGGTACAGATAGATAGGGATGGTCCTCTACTGTCGGTGCATGTTTAAGCTCCCAGTCATCCTCTTCATGAATGACAACACATGTTGGTTTTGCAACACCAAATTTTTCGATAGATTGATACTCATTCAAAATAGGTGTAGAGTCTAGAACGAAAGAACACAAGATAGTGCAATACGGAGGATGACCATAGTACAAGGATGGAGGTTGAGGTACGAAATACATGTGATAACCCATGGGATTCTCAACCAAGCTTGTGTCGAAAATCAAAGAAGTGATGTCGGTAGCATGTGACAGTTGAACAGATGTGTGTTCATGCTCTCCCACATCACTCTGTAATGGTGGAGTTGTTAGATGAGGGGATGGCAGACAGTAACTTGTGACAGCAACCATGTCCCTTTGTGATTGCGCAGCTCCATCACCAAAGTACATAGAGCGAGGTTTGAGCTTGAACTTCTTCTTGGGATTGACAGATTGGAGAAGGCAATATTCAAACCTGTCCATGAGATACTAGAATTTCATCTGAATTTTTGTGGCTTCAAACATGAATAGACGAAAGTGCTCTGAAAACTGCATAGGTGATTCGTGCGGGACCTTCCATTGTTTTAACAATTTTTTATCAAGTACTTCAAGATCAAAATGGTGGAAAATGGATTCGATTAGATCACTGAACTACTTTAATGAATGCACGGAGTTATGAGGTAGTGTGCCACACCATTGCAATGGGTGGTCGTGAAGTGTGTGTATGAGCAGCGAATAGACCTATGTTTCATTAAAATCTTCCATGCCCTTCATGAGTGCATGGAAGTCATATAAGTGCTCAGGCCAGGCCACCTCACCTTCACCATCATATGTGATTTATGACAAGTGATCCCAGATCTCCCTCTTGATGTGACAGATATGTCTGTTAGATAGACATTCCAGAGGGTGAACTATAACAAACTCCATGATAGATGTGTGAAGACTCAAAACAGATGATGAGGACTCATCTTGTCATCTAGCCCTCCTTCTAGCATCATAAATGTTGATGGTACTAAACTCGCCAACATGTCAGGGGATTTCCTCGGTAAGAAGTCCCAATTAGACCTCAGACCGTTTGTGTAGGAGTCCCAAAAATGGATCATACAGTATCGCCTTGACCGCGGTTTCGCACAGAGGCATGTAAGATGTCCCTATTGTTAGAAAGAGTATGACATATGCGGTAAGTTAAAGGTGTATGAGCAGTTCTAACACATGGAGGGTGAGGTGAGTGTGCCCCTTGGAAACCTGTGATAGCACGAAGTTAAGAAGGGAACACACGAGCAAAGATGCACCACAACATGGAAGGAAAGTTAGCTAGCAATCCAAAGTGATGGTTAAACCAATAACACATTTCAGTAAGATTCATACTTACATATACAGAAAATAGCTACACATGCATCTGTAAGAAAACATATACATATATCATTTAGAGTAAACAGATAGCTGAAATACAATATGACATATGCATGAAACGTGTTGGCTCTGTTATATTAAGAAGTGTAAGTTCTAGTCATACAATACAACCATGACCAACCACTAGTTCCGACAACGGAACATTACACTCGTTGTCGCATGCTCCTCCAAAGAGATATACTAGCTCTGCACAGTGGAGAAGCCAAGGCTCATTACAATATTGTCCAAGATTTCTCTAAGATACTCCTATTGGAAGCTTGGCTGACCAAAATCCTTTACAATGAGTTATGGGAGACTATTTATAACAAAGGGTGGGGTGACCCTTGACATTCCCCTTTGTGACCATTCATCTATCCTCATGACTCTTCAACTATTCTATGATTGTTACATTCAACTATCGACACTTGAACTTTCACTCTACAAGACATTACATTACAAAGCACATGCAGCCATGTGAGAAAAAATGGCTTGAGCAATCCATGAAAGACATTACTGACACTCGGAACATTGTGGTAAGATCAACTCTTTGACATCCTTGTGATGGTCAATGGTGACGAACTAATGCCAAGCTTGGTCATCTGTGATGGTGTCTATGCGCTCAATGGTGACATCCTACTGAAAGCGAACTCTTGCCCCCGTTGCATCTGGGTACACTGATATGGGCCCTCTGTCCAACTCATTTGATATCATGTGCATCATCGTCTTGAGTGTGGCTGAACCAGCAACATACATATGCATAGTGTTTGTGTTGATCTCCAGGTGTGTGTTGGTGACCATGCACATTAACTTGTCGAAGTACATGTTTAGCTCTAGTTGGACTTGCTTCTTGGCTTCACCTCGGTAAGTGTGCCAAATGGGTGGGATCGCATGCGTGCACATAAGAACATGCATGTTGTTGAATTCCCTTGCATGTGATCAACAATGCTTCTCACCTTGTCTACTCCATGCCAGCTGTTGGGATGGATCTATAACTTGTATGGGTGCAATTTTATCCGTCTATGCATGTTGCACCCCCTGCTATACTTGTTCCTACTGCAACTCATTCTCTCGTCTATGCAGCTCTAGTTCTTCCTTGAGTTGTTGATTTAGCACATGCAACTCCTTCTTTGTTTCTTTCTTTGCCTTTGCGTGATCTTCTTATTGCGCCATCACCTCATAGCCTCAATATCCAAGGCTGCTTTTGTCATGAGCGGATCTGTTTTGAACTTGCAACTTTGTTCCACCTTTATGTTGTCAACAACCTTCCTCTTGCATTTGTCACATGCAGGTGTGTTACCTTCTCCTACTGCTAATGGTGTTGCCCAGTGTGATGTCGTTGCCATTCATCTTGATGTCCTTGTCTACGAACAACTTGATGTCTTCATAGGTAGGCAATCTCATAAACACTTTTTTGGCTGCAACCCCCATTGTGCTCTTAACAGTGTCCTTTGAATTTTCTCTCCTGCAAGCCATTGTACTTGTGCTGCTTAGAGATAGATGAACACCAGTGATGCCTGGGGACATAGAAACACTCATGACAAGAAATATGCCAGTCGAAAACCAAAACAACTTGAGGATGGACTTACAACATACCTGTGTGATTGATCGTGAAGGTTGCACAATTTTTGTTGGGAGGACGGGAGATTGATTGCCAAAACTGCGTAAGGCATAGTCCACGCTGTTAGGAGGCTGATTGACTGCTGGAGCTGCGTAATGCACAGTCCATCCTAGCCTACTTAGGACTGAAACTGCGTAATGCGCAATTTTAGTCAACAGTTACATGAAACCAGCAAACTGCATTGCATAGTTTCTGGGGCCAGAAGGACACTGCCTCTAAGAATTGTGCAATGCAAGCCTAGAGGTCAGTGTTGGGCCAGACTTGTGCAATTTCTGGAGGGAAGGAAAATCCTTCGCTTTCGAAAATGCGGATTGCTAGCCTGGCAAGGCACAGTCCGGGCCAAGGCAGTCTAGACCGACCGACAGGTGACTAAAAACGTGAGAAGTATGAATGCATGATGAGATGAGTGGAAACAAGAGTGAATGATCATACATGAAAACTACAAGTACAAGATTCATAAAATGGGAAAGCATGCATGTGTGTGAAGCGAGTCCCCGCAACGGCGACTGTTCATGCAAAAATAGTGCCATCCATGCGACATCAGTGAGATGCGAACAAAAACTGAAACAATGCTTCTACAAGGTAACATATATCAAAACAACAACAAGAGCTCATTGAAATCAAGTAGACAATGCTCACATAAAGTGAAACACAAAAAGCGACAGAAACACAGCGCGAGACATGAAAAGCGGGCTTACCCCGAAATAACAGATTTGAATGTGCCAACTACTCCAAGATGCAATGTGGTATGTTAGAGCTACAAGGTCAATGTGATGAATGAGCTCTGCAGCATTCGGTTGATGAGTTTTGCTAATATTGAGCTTGTGTTGCACATGCCACAAATTTAGGAAAAGCGACACTTAGCGGGTGGTTTGTGAAATGATCCTTGCATGTAACCTCCAACTGCTAAAAATAGATCCCCGAATCAAGGGATTCCTTTGCGTGCTGCCTTGGGAGAAGTATTCCATGCATGCAAATTAGTTTTGCTCGGCCCTAGAGGGAACCGGTCAACTTGAAGGCACATGCAACGACCTGTGAGCCTAGGATGAAAATCTTCACAGTTTCTGGGTTGAACAAATATGGATATCCCAAAGGGATTACGTAATTTATGAGAGGAACAGGTGATTGTCTCCTAGGATTGCGCAATTTCTGGGCTGAGCAGATGTCCTGGGTCAGACCTCGCAATTTTCTCAAGGAAGGCTGTCTGACTGTATCTTGCAGTTTCTGAGTTGAGCAGCTGTCCTGGGTTAGACCTCGCAATTTTCTCAAGGAATATTGTCTAGCTGTATCTCGCAATTTATTAGCTGAGCAATTGTCTTCGATCAGACCTTGCAATTTTCTCAAGGAAGCGTGTCTGATTGTATTACGTAATTTCTGAGCTGAGTAGGCTACCTGGCTAGATTTATGCAATTTTTTCTAGCTGCTAGGCTGGTTGTCCCAGAGGGATTACGTAATTTCTAGGAGTAGAAGGTGACTGCTGCACAGAATTGCGCAATTTCTGGGCTAAGCAGCTGCCCTGGGATGAATTACGCAATTTTTGAGAGGAAGGCTGTCAGGAAGAATTGCACAATTCAGAGCCCAACTGGGTATCCATCATGGTTTGTGTAATTTCTAGCGGGAAGGTTGGTTCCACTCCAGAATTGCGCAATTCCCAGAGGGAGCTTCTCAACCAACAACTAACACTAAGTCCGGAAAGAAACCTGTGGGGGGGGGCAACAAACTTGCATGCATAGGCTGACAAGACTCTATGAAATAGTTGAAGCTGATGTGCTTAACAGTGAAAGACATGCTGTTGAGGATGGTTGGTAGTGAGGCTCCAAAATGAAGCTAAGGAAAAAAATTTGAGGGTGGTTGTAGCCACTACAACACTTGGCGACACACTGGTAGAAATCGAATTCTCTGAATGGACCTTGTTCATGAAAAGCAAGTCTAACACCTCCAGAAGTATTGTTCAGTTATCTAGTCATCTTGGTTTCAACATTTGCTCAATGATTGTAAGATGTAGTACCTACTAAGCCCTTGGTCGGTCGACACACATTCCAAGCCAATCCAACACAGTTGTTTCAATTGGGGATGAGGGGTATATTGGTGCACAAGCAGTATAGTCGTCAGATTTTTAGTTTCATCTCTGACGTTGCTCTGCTGCCAACATGCTTGGATAGCACCCTAGCGGAGTCATGCAGGAACACAAGCATCGCTCCACTGACAGCAAGCATGGTCAATACCTCAATGAAGTTACTTGCATCACCTCTCTACGCAAGAAGCCTTTCTCTTCTTTTGCCTTATTCATTTTTCATTTTTTCAAAATTTTTCACTTTTTCACTTTTTCATTTTTCATTTTCATAACTGTGCATAGCACTTATTCATTTCAGAGGCGGAAGAGGGATCCTGAATTATTGAGATAAGAAAAGGTTGTTCTTTCAGAGAAGTATTTTATATATACCTCTAATGTGCTTGTTAAAGTTTCCCCCCTCACCTTACTCTACTTGACTGAGCTGACAAGGATTAACCCAAAAACAGCCAACTAGAGTAGGTGATACTAGTTAGCGCACAAGCATTGTGTTTCGGTTCACTTCGAACAATACATATTTTCCATTGGCGTATCATGGACTAAAGATAACAAGTTCTTCATACAGAGGTAGGATGATAGATAACCAAGTAGTGATAGCTACATAAGGCCTCTTGTACTTTACCCAGCTTGTTTCGAGAGTCACGCACGGTTTCATGAGAAACTAACCTATGAGCACAAAACAAGAAGATAAACACAAAACAAAGCAAAAGAAGGAGTAACTACGAAAGCAAAGCGAAAAGCAAACAAGCAAGTAGAAAAACAAACATGCGAAGTAAGTAAGCAAACAAGCATGCAAGAAAACAACCAAAAGCAAACAATACTCCTACTCCTAAACTAATGGTGCATGGGCCTGATCACGTGAAGTGATACTTACAATGTAGCCACCAGCGCATTGGTTGACCCTTGTTAGTGAAGGCATGGTTTTCAAACAAGATGGCAATGCGAACCAACAAACAAGAAAGATATAACAGTGAGGACAAAGACACTTCAGGTTTAAATGCATCCACAAAACATAAGTGAGTGCATGCACATGACATGTGATCTGTGGACTTACCATGGTGTTGTGTGACACTATGTGTAGATGTTAAGCATATACACACTCTTAACTGTGACATGCAAGAAAATGAAAGAAACAAAGACAACTTGTGTCGTGCATGCGTGCTTGATGTTTAAGATTCCTCCAATGCATGAGCGATGGGATCGTGTAGTTCGAGGGGAGGAAGTGAAATCTAAGTGTTAGATTTTTATTCAGTGCATACAGATGAGTGATGAGGAGCCTTAAGTGTTTGAATAATTTCCTAATCGGAATTGAAACCAACCTCAGGACAGCGAGGACCTGACATAACCATTAACTCGAGCTAAAGTTCCTCGACAATTTGTGGGGTTTTGACTTCGTCAATAGATAGATCATCGTAGACCAGTGTGTTAGATAGATTAACAATAGTTGAATCAACATCGTGATAAGATGACGAGGTAAAGAGATCACGATAACCAAGATCAGAAAACTCAGGATGTTGGTCGGCATCCTCATGATTTGATTAATCGCAAAGAGGGGTAAATGAGAAGCAAGAATGTTCATCCTCTGTGTTTCCAGAAAAGATATATGAAAAATCAAGTGGATGTTCATAGAATTATTGGTCCTCTCTATTGTTAGAAGATGGACTGACATATGGTGTGTCTTGTGAATGATAAACAATGGGTGGGTCTGTGGATGGAGATACACATGAAAAATCAGGGATCGCAGGGTCACCAAGGAGGTCAGGAAAAAAACGAACGAGGTACGGATAGATAGGGATGGTCCTCTGCTACAGGTGTATGTCCAAGATCCTAGTCATACTCTTTGTGAATGACAACACATGTTGGTTGAGCGACACCAACTCCATCGATAGATCGATCCTCGTTCAAAACAAGTGTAGAGTCTAAAATGGAAGAACAAAAGATAGTGCAATCCGAAGGATGATCAAAATACGAGGATGGAGGTTGAGGTACGAAATACATGTGATAACTCATGGGATTCCCAACCAAACTTGCGGGAAAATCAGAAGGAGCATTGTTGGGAGGATGTGACGATTGAACAGATGTGTGTTCATGCTCTCCCACATCACTTTGTGATGGTGGAGTTGTTTGATGAGGGGACGGTGGATAGTCACTTGTGACAACCACCATTTTCATTTGTGATTGCGCAGCTCCATCACCGAAGTATGTTGAGCGGGGTTTGATCTTGAACTTCTTCTTGGGATTGATAGATTGGATAAGGAAATATTCAAATCTTTCCATGAGATATGGAAATTTCATCTGACTTTTTGGGGCTTCAAACATGAATAGACGGAAGCACTTTGAAAACTCCATAGGTGATTCGTGCAGGGCCTTCTGTTGGTTCAACAATTTTTTATCAAGTACTTCAGGATGAAAATGGTGGGAAACATGTTCAATTAGATTGTTGAAATGCTTGAATGAGTGCACGGAGTTGAGAGGTAGTGTGCCACACCATTACAATGGGTGGTCATGAAGTGTGTGCGCGAGCAGTGAATAGACCTTTATTTCATTAAAATCTTCCATGCCCTTCAAGAGTGCATGGAAGTCATCTAAGTGCTCAGGCTAGGCCACTTCGCCTTGACCATCATATGTTATTTATGACAAGTGATCCCACAAATCCCTCTTGATGTGAAAGATATGTTTGTTGGACAAACATTTCTGAGGGCGAACTATAACAAACTCCATGATAAATGTGCGAAGACTCAAAACAGATGATTAGGACTCAGCTTGTCATCTAGCCCTCCTTCTAGTGCCAGAAATGTTGACAGTGATAGACCCACCAACAAGTTAGGGGATCTCCCCGGTAAGAAGTCCCAATTAGACCTTAGACCGTTTGGTGTAGGAGTCCCAATAGTGGGTCATACGGTATCGCCTTGACTACGGTTTCGCACAGACTCGGCAAGTAATATGTCCCTGTTGGTAGCAAGGGTGTGACATATGTGGTAAGTCAAAGAAGATGTATGAGTTGTTCTAACACACGAAGGGTGAGGTGAGTGTGCCCCTTGGAAACCTATGATAGCACGGAGTCAAGAAGGGAACACACGAGCAAAGATGCACCACAACATGGAAGGCAAGTTAGCTAGCAATCCAAACTGATGGTTAAACCAGCATCAAATTTTAGTGAGATTCATACATACATATACAAAAAATAACTACATATGCATGTGTAAGCAAACATATACATATATCATTTAGAGTAAACAGATAGCTGAAATAAAATATGACATATGCATAAAACTTATTGGCTCTATTATATTCACAAGTGTAAGTTCTATTCATACAATACATTCATGACCAACCGCTAGTTCCGACAAACGTTACAGTCACTGTCGCCTGCTCCTCCAAAGAGATATACTAGCTCTGTGTAGTGGAGAAGCCAAGGCTCATTACAATACTGTCCAAGCTTTCTCTAAGATACTCATATTAGAAGCTTGGCTGACCAAAATCCTTTACAATGAGTTATGAGAGACTATTTATAGCAAATTGTGGGGTGAACCTTGACATTCCCATTTGTGACCGTTCATCTATCCTCATGACTCTTCAACTAATCTATGATTGTTACATTCAACTATCGACACTTGAAATTTCACTCGACAAGACATTACATTACAATGCACATGTACCCATGTGAGACAAAATGGCTTGATCAAGTCATGCAAGACATCACTGACACTCGGACCATTGTGGTGAGACCAACTCTTTGACATCGTTAGGATGGTCGATGGTGACGAACTGATGCCAAGATTTGTCGTCCGTGCGCTCAATGGTGACATCCTATTAAAAGTGAACTCTTGCCTCCGTTGCATCTGGGTACACTGATATGGGCCCTCTGTCCAACTCACACGAAGCAAAACACAAAAAGCGATAGAAACGCGGCGTGAGACTTGAAAAGCAGGCTTACCCCGAAACAACTAAGTTGAATGTGCTGACGACTTCTATATGCAATGTGGGATGTTAGAGCTATGAGGTCGATGTGAGGAATGAGATCTACAGCTTTCGGTTGATGAGTTTTGATAAAATCGAAGTTGTGGCGCACATACCACAAATCTAGGAAAAGAGACACTTGGCGTGAGGTTTCTTAAATGATCCTTGAATGTAACCTCCAACTGCTAAAAATAGATACCTAAATCAAGGGATGTCTTTGCATGCTCCCTTGGGAGAAGCAATCCATGCATGCAAATCAATTTTTCTCAGTCTCAGAGGGAACTGGTCAACCTAAAGGCACATGGATCGGTCTACGAGCCTGGGATGAAAATCTGCGCAGTTTCTGGGCTGAGCAGAGATGGTTGTCCTAGAGGGATTGCGTAATTTCTCAGAGGAACAAGGAACTATCTCCCAATATTTCTCAATTTTTGAGCTAAGCAGCTGTCCTGGGTCAGACCTCGCAATTTTCTCAAGGAAGCATGTCTAACTGTATCTCGCAATTTGTGAGACGAGCAATTGTCCTAGGTCAGACATCGCTTCTCAAGGAAGCCTGTCTGACTGTATCTCGCAATTTCTGAGCTGAGCAGCTATCCTGGGTCAGACCTCGCAATTTTCTCAAGCTAACCTATCTGACTATATTGCGCAATTTCTGAGACAAGCAGGTTGGCTGTCCTAGAGGGATTACAAATTTTTTGGGAGCAACAGTGACTGTTGCCCAGAATTGCACAATTTCTGGGCTGAGCACCTGTCCTGGGATGAATTGCACAATTTTTGAGAGGAAGACTATCAGGAAGAATTGTGAAATTCTAGAGCCCAGCTGGGTTTGCACAATTTCTGGAGGGAAGGCTGGTTCCCCTCCAGAATTGCGCAATTCCCAGAGGGAGCTGCTCAACCAGCAACTGACACTAAATCCAGAAAGCAGCCTGTGAAGGGGGGTGGGGGGAAAACTTGCATACACAGGCTGATAAGACTCTATGAAATAGTTGAAGCTGATGTGCTTGACAGTGAAAGACATGCTGCTAAGGATGGTCAGTAGGGAGGCTCCAAAATGAAGCTAAGGCAAAATTTTGGAGGGCGGTTGTAGTTGCCACAACAAGTTTGTGAAGAGAACCTTGTTTGATCATAATGTTTTTTGTTTTTTTAACTCGATGAAAGTTTTGTTTATGTTCTCTTATCCTCGACAGACATCCTCTTTTTTTTCATAAAGTGTTCATTCAAAGTTTTAAATCTTTTTATTAGTGCATAGATTTTGATGTTCACCACATTCTAGTTGTTCAAGCTAGTAATATGGAACAGTTAGAAAATAAAACAAACGAAAGAACTATTTCATGTAAAGCATCGACACACGAAAATGTTTTGGATTTTTGTGAAAAGTTGCAGAGCAACGATAGGAACATCTTGATCTGCACTTTGATGGATGAAGACTCTTCTCACCATAGCGACTCCAAACGCTCTTCTGCCTTGGCCATGGATTCTGAACATGTTTGTAGGGTAGTGAATCCTGCGAGTCTTGACTGTAATATTCTTGTGCAACTGCCTTCGAGTTCTGAAGAATCGGGTTCATCCTTTTCTTCAATTCAAAGTGTTAATGGATGGTTTTCGTTTTCATTTATCTTCAACTTTGGCACCACGAAGTCCAAGTATGCTACTTTCTCCTAGTCTTCCCTCAGGTTATCCTTCGTTTTGTGATCGAATCAATCATGCTACCAAAATATCAAGCAATGAATATGAACTAATAACCAAAGCAAATTCTCAATGGAAACCAAAATCTAAACTAATCATTAGAGTTTTGCTGGTGGAAAAGCATAGTTGTACATTAAGAGACCACTATGGTTAAAGAAGCTAATAGGATGTCATTGTTGGGACTTCGAAGAGAATAGCAGGATTTCCATATGTCAAGAATCATGGGGTTACTACAACAATGATTCAGATCCTTACCTTGAATGCTTGTTCGTCGATGGACTATACTCTATCAAACATGCCTAGAGCCTCGGTTGTCATGGCATTGATTTTCACCATCGCTGCCTCTATGCACATCAAGCGGGTTTAAAGATGGCAGATCAAGCTTTCCATCCTCCACATTTGATACACTTACAATGTTGTGGCCCTTTCTGAAGAATCCATTTATATCCTTCTTGTAAAACACAGGTCTTTCAGATTGACATAACTAGAATTTCTACACATAGGTGGAGGCTGCCTGATTGAAAACACATAAAAAAAATTGTTTGTCCCTCACAAAAATACTTGGATCTAAAATGCAATGAGGTGAGGAAGTCGAGGCCTAGCTTGGTCAAGATCAAATTTCAACAAACTATAATCTTGGATATATCCACCAATAACCTTCCACAATGCCTTCTTCTATAGTGGGATGATTTTGTAGAAATTTCAGGGCCAACATGATAGAAGGGCTTGAGAAAGGTCTTCACGTATGTTGTAGTTTTGAGCTGCTCGGGCATTTGGGTTGTGTGTTGACCTATGAAGGGAGCCATTTCATTTTTGATAATTCAGTAGTAGTCTTTAATAATTTGCATAAGTTAGATATCAAATTTTAACTACTTATTAAATAGAGAAACCGGTTATGGGTCAGCTCACTCTGAATAATCAACCAAATTGGTAACTCCCCTTGATGCTCACTTTGTTGGGGCTCCCGATGGAGAGAAATCCTCCCTATAGGCACCATGCTCTTGCTATGAAGCACCTGACTGTAAATGGTGTGAAGGTATGCATTCAACAATGGAGCAATATATCTCTTCGCCCATTCCTTCATCACAAATGGATCTTTCACACTTATGTAGATAATTTCGTCGATCCATTTTCCTTTCAACTCCCTTTCAACTCCTCTGCCTTCTCAACAAACCCTAGAACATGCTTCATTCTACAAATGGGAGTGAAAGCCCACGGAATGCCAAAAAGAATAATCTTCTTCCCAATAGCCCAAGAGTGGAAGGAAACTTGTTGGAACTTGTTTTCTTTATCAAAATAGGTCAGACTATCATTTGGAATCTCATCACCGACTGCTATAGGCGACATTGTAATCTCTCTTATCAAAATCTAACACATCCCACTAGGATTCGAACTCAAGCCTAGTTGCAAATATATTTTAGCATTGTGGTGTTAAATCACCATACCACCCATAGTGGCTCCATCGAATAGTTTCTCGACCTTCTAAACTTCCTCCTCCATATTCGATCCAGCGATCGCCCTTTTGGGAATTTGATGATACATCCTAGATGAACGGAGGACAACAAAGAACTGAGGTATAACCTCCTGAAGCTTCGAGTATCTGTTGACTTCGAATTCCATGGCTTCGCTAACGAGCATATACACCTAGTTCTATAAGGGCTCTGGCATTCGATTTGAATATAACAATGGGTTCAATGCCATCTACTTCACTGATTGTGAATTTCTCCTCATGGATGTACAACAGGAGTATATCAAAATCCTGAAAGTTCCCAACATGCTTATTTGCAACAAGATCCCCTTTGTAGAGACTTGTCTCCACAACCACCTTCTTTAGAAAGAATGTGTTGGGAAAAACTCTCTGTTTGCATGAGGAGGTATCACAGGATCTACTTTCTCTGAGATATTGTTCCAGAAAAGCATAACCAATCAAGAATTCCAATTTCAAACAAAACACAATGCCCACTTTACAAATCCTGCAAATACGAAGTTTCTATACAATGTTGGATGATTACTTTATTTGCCACGTTGAACACTTTTGATTTATGTTATACAACTTAGCCCAATACAGCAAAATCAGAATTCTTTGATCATACTGGAGAATATCTTGGCGTGATCTCTTCCGTATTCTGCGAATAAAAGCCTGATTTTCCTCATGGATTTTTGAGGATTTTGTTCCCAAATCTTGTTGCTTGCGAATTGCGCTTCTCTTCCTTTGACAACTGTAATGCCAAGCTAGACCTCTCGGCACGCCAGTGCTTCTTTTCCAAGTTTGACAACTGTAAAGGCTCTGGAAAATGTCCAGCATTAGAATCCTCTTCCTTACTCTGCGAACATAAATTTTTCATTCTGGACTTTAATAAGCCCAACTTTCTTCATTGACAAATGTATTTTGAGGATTTTGCTCCATTTCTAACAACCAGCTTTCGTTTATTTTTTTAGTTGAGATAATTATTTACAGAATTTGCTGTCATCAAACAGAGGTATTGTTGCACTTCTATCAATAGCAAGGATGGTTGGAGTTGGAAACACACAACACAACAAACCTTGTAGAGCCAACGAACAACCTTCAAAATAATACATCCATGGTCTTTTTGCAAGGTGCCTGGATGTTGTCATTTTTTTCTGTCGAGAAATTGCACCGCCGATGTTAGATCTGCAAGTTCTGGCTACAATTCACAATGAAATCGTCATATATTTTGAACTCCACAAAGCGTATGCCCAGGTACTTGCGAGATAATCTTACTCTTTTAGGGTTGAAGGACATGTTTTCCATTGGTTTCAAAAAAACTAAATCACAATAAACCTTATTTCTCTCGGATCAAGGGACAGACTGTCGAAGTTGGAACACGCCTTTATTTTCGGTCGTAGTTGAACAAATTCATATCAAATAATTGTTCTCGACTGATGATGGAAAGGGTCATGTCCAAATACGCCATTTTTATTTATTTTTATTTTTATTATTTTATTATTTTATTTTATTTTATTTTGTATTGCATTAAAAAATAAAAGTTTAGAAAGAAATTAATTTTTATTGTATCCCTAATTTTTTAGAAACATCTTAGAAAATTTTATTGATTGAAATTGATGAAAATTTTATTAGTAAATGGAGACAAATTGATTTGCATATCTAAAGATGAAATTGATTAAGCATGTTGCAAATCCTTAATTTATTCATTCTTGAAAACATTTTACAGACATCTGAATTTTTGATCCTCGAAATCGTGCAAAAGCATGGGAGGAGAGCATACTTATTCAAAACTAAAAATAGCATTCTACCTACTCTATGCTAATTGGAAATTACAAATCATTACGTGTAAATAATTTTCCAATGTAACCATTCATGCAATAGTAATAAAAATATATTCATTTCCAATTTCACGAATTTAAAATGAAAATATACAAGAATAATTGAATTCAATTGTTGTGACTGTGATTTAGTGAAATAAAAACAAAACGAAATTGATCAACCCTGTTATTTGCTTGAAACCATCGAAACCATATTTCGATAAGGCTTTCATAGGCGTGATTTCCACTCTGATTCAGATCATGCTGAAACTTCTCTTTGTCCTCCTCAATCTCTTGTTCGAATAATTGTTCCTCATCAGATGTACAAGATTCTTCGAATGTTGATTCGTTGTTTGCTTCTAAAGGAATATTTAATCTTTTGGATGTCGTCAAGATCTCTTCTTCACAAGAAGAGGAGATCCTAACTCTTGCTAGGATCTGAGTGATTTGTTCCAAACTTATACTCATCGTTAAATCATCTTACTAATACATATATGGATTAGTGGGGGAGGGGTTCTTACAACACCCAAAACTTAAATCTAAATGTAAAACTAAATGAAAATAAACTAGTTGCATGCACCTACTCTTGCAAAAACATAAATCACACTTGCGGTTATCAAGCAATAAAACTATGATAATATAGAAAGCAGTAAATAACAACTAGTAATTGAGTTGGCAAGCAAGAAAACTAGGATAGCTGGTAAGCAAGCAATTTAATGACAATCAAATCAAATCTAGGAAATGTAATCACGCTTGCGGAAAAGTAAACCAAACTTCAATTCATTATGCCTCCTCGGAAACAACGCCAAAATGTTGGGCGAAAATATTGTCGTTTAATAATCTCCTGATCATTAATTGTCAACCCGAGGATTTCATAGACTTACGAAGCACATGCACAATATATGCATAATTTGAAGCCAAATTAACCTAATCTAATGCTTGAAATTGAAGCACACAACTGAAATTGAATTTCATAAATTAAATTAATCTAGAAATATGAAATTGCATGGAAGAAAAACAACATGTGAAAAGAAACAAATGATAAATAACAAATAGAAAAAACAAACACATGTGAGCTCACATTCACAATAAAGAAATCTCAATCTATTACATCACAATGAATTACAATCCTCTCCAACCATAACATAACATAACATAACATATTCAAATAGAGAGAGAGCACTCATATTTATACATGAGTTTCTTTGAAAAGGAGATAAGCAACTCATAGATACAACTCCACTTTTCTCTCAACCAATTTCCATAATTACAAAATATGATCCCTTCAAATCCTCACACAAATCTTGAATGAGATATCCATATACTCATAATCTTCTCCTTGAAATGAGCTTGAATGATTATCTCCTCAAATCTCTTTGAATAATCCTTTACTGAAATATTTTCTCCTATGAGATATGTTTGACTCCTATCCCAAATCTTCTTTCAATCTTGAAGAGAATTCGAAATTGAACCTTGGAGGCCACATAAGAGTGTCTTGGAAGCTTCCAAATCACCTACACATGTCACCAAACTTATTCCACCTTTAGGTATAAGTAAATACATATTTTTTTTGTAACTTTTAATCATACTTTCACTCAAAATACTTGAAACTGATAACTTTGGAAAATACTAATGTCACCACATATGAACATGAAAATGGAGGCTAATGTAAGGTTATAGAGTTGCGAAATGTGAGTGAAATAGTGGCGATAATGGTAAAAATGTATGACATTTTGAAGACATTGTTGAGGCCCAACAATAGGTTAGGGTCTACAATTTTTGTAAGTTAGTGCTTATAGATGTTTGGTTTCCTCAAATATGGTTGTAATGGATTGAATATTTTTTACAATTGTTTCTTCTTCGATTTTTAACTTCCACTTTGGTCTTTATGTTCATAGATTTTGAATGATTGATTATGTGATGTGAATTCAATATTAACTAAGTGAACAATTGTTAAAATTAATGAAACATTGATTCATCCCCCTCTTAGTATCTCCAAAAACACCACCCATCACGTTCCAACTAGCACACACCATGGGAAAATCATGTGTTCATGCACTTCTTAAAGAATGGCTTATCACTGGGAAAGATTACAAATGTAAGCATCTTGTCTAGAAGTGTTTCAAAATTTTGTTAAGGTGTGACTATTTTCAAGGCTTATTTCTTATCCCTTTATGTAGTTGATCTTTATAGCCTTGGGTTTCATGGATAGGTTAGGATTGAAACCCAAGTTCTTTGATAAAAATCAAATTCCTACAATGTCACACACTTGTCTTTTGTTTTGAAAAGTTATCTCTAAATTCTTTTTCATTACTCATTGGCTTCAATGGTCTAAAAGATTCACAAGCATTTTGGATTGATATCATTGTGAAAAGAAGGTGATATTAGGACACTTATACTTGAGAAGCTACATAATAAATGGCAATATCCATGCCTTCAAGCATGTTGAAATTCTTGTAAATTGGGCTTACAGATAAAATTTGATGAAATCGAAGCATTTATTGGAAAGGTGTATCCCCATATTTTCACTTGAAATGTTTCTTCAAACATTCCCTATTGTGAATGTGAAATGCCTCACCCCTCATGGTTCAAATTCATAAAAACAAATAGTGTAGTAATAGCTACGTGCATCTAGGAGTATTATTGAAATCGAGCCTTCATCTAAATTTGCTTTTTGAGGATACCTTCAAAACACAAACATCGTGCTTTCAAGAATTAATCCATTATGAAGGTTTGATTAGAAGGAAATATCATGCCAATCACATTACTAGTGATCAAAAGGAAAATAAATGGTAATGATGTAATCCACAATAGTGCTTGAATGATTCTCCATACATAGTCCACTTCAAATATTTCCATTAATATGCATGGGATTGTTTGTGTTTGAAAAATGTGTGAATTATACTTGCTTTGAGCGCTTCAAAGTAAGTTTTAACCTTTCCAATAAGAAATGCATACACATATTCTTTATAAATAGAAAATAAAACAATGAAAATCATACATTATACTCAAATATTTACCCAATAAACCTTTAACCAAGAAAAACAACAAAATGTTTAGAGCCACCCTTTAAAATTTATCGTCAATCAACTTTATCATTTACAGTATAATATCTAGGATCTTATGGCATCTGAAACCCTTAATACATTGTCCCAAATTAGATTACAACCTTAATTCCTTAATCGAAATTTGAAAACCATGAGTTGGAAAAACATACACTATAAAACTGCCATAATGAAAACCGTGTCGAAAACTAGCAAAAATGGATGCAAAAAAATGCTCAAAAAAAATTGCAGGGGCTCTACCCCTCCATTGTGCCTAACACATACACATCACATGTGGGGCCATTTATGAAAAGAATATGACACATACCCAACATTCATCTTACTAAATTATTGTCTATGCATAGGTACAAAGATGAGGCCAAAATTTCAACATCCTCCACTTAAGTAGCCACCACTAACCATTTTATAAGCTCATGCCATTATATTGACCTTGGACACATAAATCACTGCAAAAGGTTAGTCCATCACCATAGCCATGATGATTCAGTGGGATTGAGATGGGGATGAAATAGGATAACAATTGACATGATAGAAGGCATTTATCCTCATAATCTTGGCATGCACAAAGAATGAAGAGTAACCAATATGGGTTTTATGGTATTTTCAATAATCATGAATGCATGCTTCCAACCAAAGCTTCACACCATGGTTGTTAGAATTCCTTTTTGCTTGCAATTAGTGTAAAAAATTGTACTATATTTTTCTCCTCTTTGTCCACGATACCACTTTGGAACTTTGATTCATGTTTTAGTGTGATAGTTATATTTGTCTTCAATCCTCAACCATCATTGATTTTTTCTTGAAAAAAACCATTTAATATGAGCAAGGAATTGTTAATAAGCACAAAATGTTAATGCTAATACAAGTTTAAAACAAATTTAAACACTCCTTTTTAGCTTCTTCTTTCTACCTAACTTATCAATAGGTATAGTTGTATTCTTAAAGTTTCAGTGATGAGTTCGTTCCAAGAATCTCTAATTTTCTATATGGTAGTTTTATTCTTTAGGATTTGAAAAAATTCATCTTGAGGGACCAAGGAAGCCAATGTGTGCCACATTTTACTTTTCTGGAAGTTGAGCTCATCCTGCCAAGATTTTTTTTTATTTTGGTGAAATGTTAAGCTATTTGAACCATTCCCAATATGCAGTAGGCAAAGGAGATGCAGTCCAAACTTTTTCCATTAGAATCCTTTGCGCTTGGTTTCTTTTTCCATTAAGAATAATGAGAAATACTATGAGAGCCAAAAAGCATCAAAGAGCTCAAGCAAATAGCTGACTGAAAGGTAAACCCAATCATAAAAGGTCAACCTAGTAAGGTCTTGATCAATCCTAGATAGAATAAAGAGAAATCAAAACACCCTAGCTTACAAGATAATAATGGGAGAAAGCACACTATTTTCATGTGTTGTGTTCCAAGATAAGCGTGCATCCTATCAAAAAAGTGGATAGTGCAACAAAGTGTATCTATTTCAAATTGGGTGATTATGTCATTCAAAAATGTGAATGAAATACAAAATTCCTAGGGTCAATCTAAGCTTATAAACTAAATGATTATGATGAACCATGTACAAAGAAATACTAATAACCATTATAAACCTAAAATAAAAAATCCCTAGGGTCAACCTAAGCTTATAAACTAGACGATTATGATGAACCATGTACAAAGAAATACTAATAACCATTAAAAACCTAAATTCACATTTAACTAGTCCTAGCAGGAATGGTAATTCTCTCCATAGTCATTTTTCCAACTAAACACAAGCAAAAAATCATTCCAAGAAAGATCTTAGACAATAGAACACAACCATGGAGCTATAATTGAAATTTGGTTACACATAATTCCAGGAAATTAACAAAAGGTTGTTGTAACAAAACAAAAAAATTGGGAAAATTTGGCCAAAAAAATCATAGGCCATAGCTTTCAACCAGAAACTTAGGTTTTGGAAAATGAGTAGTCAATAGAGATATATTGAGGAGGAGAATACGTCTTACAACCCATAATTTTGGTTTGGGTGGGAAAATTCTCAGGTAATTAAAATAAGGTCCTTGGTGGCCTATAGGACTAGAATTAACATGAGGCCCAGAAGTATGAAAATGCTTAGGAGTCCTATTAGTCATGAAGAAGAGGTCAGAGGTATGAATATTAGCATGGGTAATGTTGAGGAAAAATCAAGGCATGGAAGGGATAGGTCAGAGAATAGAAACCTAGAGGAGACAATGAGGAGTATCAAAATGGAGGTGCTCAGCTAAAAGGTTGATAATGAAAGGTTGATGAAGTGAAAAAAAAAATTAACACACATACTTTATAGAGCTTAAATAATTTACAGATAAGAATGGACAAGAAATCTGATTCAAGGTAGGAAAAGGAGAAGAATTCACAAGTTTGGTAAAGAATGTTATAGATTCAAGGCATTCTAGGAGTGTTGTTAGGATAAAACATCACTCACCAAGGAATTCAACCAAGAGAGGTTATGTTGCTTGAGAATTAAGGAGTAGTCCAAGCATATCACTACTAAAACAACAAAGAAGGAAATCTTACATGGATAATTTACAAGGAGAGCTCAGGAAGATTAAGCTTCCTACTTCCTATGGTGAGCATAAGAAGGGAGAGGAGATTGAAGCTTGGTTGTTGGAGATGAGAAAGTACCTCCAATTACATAATTACTCATCCAACTTAAAGGAACAAATTTCAATCTATCTATGAAAGGAAAATAAAATTTGTGGTGGGAACAACTCAGGGAAGTTAAACACTAATATAGAAAGAAGATATCATGGAGGAAATTTAAAAGGTACTTTCAAAAGAAGCACTTGTCAAAGCATTAATATAAAAGGAAAATATAGGAGTTCTTTGAGCTCAAGTTAGGGAATATTAAAATGGAGGAATATGGTAAAAACTTCACTGAATTATTGAGGTATGATGGCTTTATGAAGGATGAAAAGCTAGAAATACAAGTATTTGTAAGTAGGTTTCCACCATTATATGGTGACATAATTAAATTTGAAGAGTCTCGAGAATTTGGATGAAGATACAAGGAAGGTAGAGTACCTTTATGATCAGGGTAAAGATAAAATATCCTTCTAGAAAACTTGGGATGACAAGAAAAGAGCTAAGGTGGAGCAAATGAATAAGGGATTTAAAGCCTTCATTTTCAGGAGAAACTCTCAAGAAAACCAACAAACATAGCCAGCTCATGGTGTGCCAAGGGGATTTGATTCATTGGATAAATTATCAATATTTCACCCCATCAATTGTTGGAGTTGTGGAGGAGAACACATGTACAGGGACTACCCTCACAAAGGGGGGAAATGAAATTCAAGGAGTTGATACAATGGAGGACATGGGCAGAAGCATGCCCATGATCTATATAGCATTACAAAACAGACAAGTTGATCATCTGGAACATATGATTAATGTTTAAGGTGAGATAAATAACTAGCCCATAGACATTTTAATTGATTCTGGAGCTAGTCATAGTTATCTTGATCCTAAACTTGTTGAACAAAATAATTTGCAGAGAACCAAGAATGACAGGATTTGGTTAGTTTAGTTAGATATAAATATAGCTAAAAGAATAATAATTGAAATTGTAAAGGAATTCCAAATTAATATGAACGGGTTGAGAAAAATTGGAGATTTGAACATCATACCATTGGGGTCATATGATTTCCTAATTGGTATGGATTGGTTGGAAAGACATAGTGCAATCCTAGATTTTTATAATAAAGCATTTACTTTCCTTGATGAATAAGGACAAAAAATACAACTGCATGGAATTATAAGGCCAAATTTTTTAGGGAGATATTAGCCATAAAATTGCAGAAAAAATTTAGGAAATGGTGCAAAATTTATGCAACTCACATGGAGGAGGAAACCAAGGACAAGGCATCACGCATTGAATAATATTTAGGTACTTAAGGAATTAAAAAATATATTTGTTGAAATCCCGGGTTTACCACCTAAAAGGTGTATTAACTTCTTTATAGATTTGGTCCCTAGAGTTGCTCTAGTGTACAAGACACCATCATACAACATTAGAACACTAGAACTTAAAGAATTACGAATGTAGTTAGATTAACTTTTAAAGCAGGGGTACATATGCCCAATTATGTCACCTTCGAGTGCCCTAGTGCTCTTTATTAAAAAGAAAGATGGTACACTAATATTGTGTATTAATTTCAGGAAGTTGAACCAAGTAATAGTGAAGAACAAGTACCCTTTGCAAAGAATACATGATTTGTTTGATCAACTAAGGGAGTTAAAGTGTTATCCAAGATTGACATTATATTAAGGTATGATCATGTAAGAATTAAGGAGGAAGACATCCAAAAAACAACATTTCAAACTTGATATGGAAATTATGAGTTTGTGGTGGTACCATTTGGGTTGTCTAATGCACCAAGTGTTTTCATGTGCCTTGTGAATGACATTTTTTGGAATTATTTGCATAATTTTGTTGTATTTTTGAATGACATCCTAGTGTATTGAAAATATAGGGAATAACATCCACAATATTTTAGAATGATGTTGTATGTGCTCATAGAACATCAACTATATGGGCAGTTTAGTAAATACTCATTTTATCAAAATCAGACTCATTATTTTGGTCACATGAATTCAGATGAAGAGGTAGCATTATACCTAGAGAAGATCAAAGAAATCAAAGATAGTCAACACCCAAAGATGTGAAAAAAGTTAGATCCTTCATGAGCTCAACGGGCTACTATAGAAGATTTATTGAGAGGTTCTCAAAAATATCACATCCTATCACTTCCTTGCAAAAGAAAGAAGTGAAATTTGAGTGGTGTCATAAATGTGAAGAGGTTTTACAAAATTTTAAAAAAGTATTAAGAAGTGTTCCAATACTAAGGATAACTTCTCCAAATGAATATTTCATTGTTTACACCAATGAATGTAAGGAGGAGCTCGGAGGAGTCCTCATGCAAAATAGGCATGTGGTATGTTACGTCGAATATAGGAAGCTAAAGGAACATGAAAGAAATTATGTCACTCATAACTTGGAATTGGTGTCATTATACTTGCCTTAAAAATGTGGAGGCATTACCTCATGGGGAGAAGATTTGGATTGAGAATAGGCCAAAATGGTTTGAAGCATTTATTTGGATAGCCAACCATAAATGCTAACAAATTATATGATTAGAATTTCTAGTTGATTATGACTTTGAAATAAAGCACATAAAAGTTAAGGAGAGTGAGCACAGGCCAATTTTCTTGAATTTGATGAGGAATTTCCCTCAAAATCAAGGGTCAATTTGAGGTCAAAGTAGGTTTATGGTGCCTATTGTAGCAGCTACAACCACCCTCCAAAATTTTGCATATGCTTTGTTTTGGAGCCTCCCTCCTAAAATCACAGTAGCTCATCTTACGCTGACCCAAGTACTTGTGCTTTAATTGAGTTTTATCTTCTACTTACGACTTGTTTTTTCCAACTCTCTTCACTTGGTTCAACCCGGTTCCAGGCTTGCCTTAGTTAACTGCATAATCCCTGAGGGAAACCAGCCTTCAGTCCAGGAATTGCGCAGTCCAAGCTTGTAGTGAGCATTCGGCTCCAAAACTGTACAGAGCTCGCTGACAACTTGCCTTCAGATGGGAAACTGTGCAGAGCATGAAAGGTAGCCTAAGCCACTCAGCCAAGGAATTACATTGAAACTTTCCCTCAGCAGTTTCCCGATGCATGAGCTAGTGAGTTGTCTAGTTCCCTTAGGAATTGTGCAATATCTCCATGCATGCATGACATCTTTTTCCCAAAAAAAGAAAAGAAAAAGTGAAAAATCATCCCTAAACAATAGGGATCTATTTTTAGTAGTTGGAGTTACAATTGAGCTACTTTTTGGAAACTGCCGCCATGCATCACTTTTCCTAGATTTTTGACCCTCACATCATAAACCCTAAATCGAAAAAATCTATTTAATGGACACCACTAGAGCTCATTTGAACATTTGATCTTGGAGATTTGGCATTCCTGAGGATATTTAGGAACCTTCGGCACAGTCATCGTAGTTTTTCTGTGTAAGTCTTGCTTTGCTAGTCTTTTGTTGCTTTTGTTTGCTTGGCTTGTGAGAGTGTTGTTTTACCCATTTTATTGAACGACCACTGGCATTTTGATTTGTTTTAGCTTGTAGAAGTGTTGTTTTAAGTTTTTCATTGCCTTTCCCAAGTATCGGATGCATAACCCAGTTTTTGCACTAACAATCATCGTTGCAACAACACTCTCCACATGCTTCATTGTTCTTCAATGTGGTTGATTCCTACACTTTTTTTGTTTTCTTGCATCATCATTCACTCAGATATGCATCCACCTTCACTTATTCTTTCAGATCTGCTCATTTTCATGTCGCCCCTTGGGCAGACCTGGGCAACCTTGGGTCAGATTTAGCTCTTCCCAGGCATGCACTGCACAATTCTGGATCTCAAGGATCTTCCTTGGCTCCAGAAATTATGTAGAGGCTACCAAGACCTGGCTCCAACTATGCACTACGCAGTTCCAAGAGCCAGTCCTGAGCCTTGGTCACTGGGATTGGGCAATGTGTAGTCCTAGTTGGCATGAGCCTAACTGAACTACACATTGCACAGTTCTAGTCAGCATCACCTCCCTAGTGCAGTTGGGATTGTGCAATGCGTAGAACCAACTAATAGTTAGTCACCTCTTAGAGCCAGGCTTGTGCAATTCTTCCCAGCAGTTGCCTAATTAGTTGTTTTGTTTTTTTTTAAGTGCTTTTGGTTTCACACTAATATTTGCATGCCATGAGCATCCTCTCTGTCTCCAGGTACATCGGTTTTTGAGAAAATCTCCACAGTTATAGGTAATGTGGCTTCCAAGAGAGCTACATCAAAGGATACTATTGAAAGTATCACCGGGGATGCAGTTGAACAGTTGTTAGTGAGTTTACCAGTTTATGCATACACTCAATTATTCATTGAGAAGTGCATGAAGATAACATGGCAGGGAATCAAGGATATCTTTGTAGGAGACTTCAAGGAATATCTAGAAGATCGGCAGGTGTATGTCAATATCCACTGTTAGGCTTACATAAGTTTCCATGAAGGTGCCCAGCCTTCCCTTGTGCGGACATCGTCCACTGGATAATCTCACACATAGATCCTGAGACCATGACATTGAGCAGTGCTAGTGGAACATACCTTGATACCTTCGTAGGATAGAGAATTATCATCAGATGTATCACTTACCTCAGCCGGTGAACCGCATGGATGAACTTTTCTATTCCACCCACAGCTATGTAAACACCATGGATATTATAAAGCGCTAGGTGAAGGAGTTGTCAAAGTTCAAATCCACACCCAATCATGTTTACAAGACGAAGTCACTCAGAAAGGCCTACCATTTATTGATCATCTTTGCATGGAGATTGTACAGTCAAGAGAGCACAAAGACCTTTCCGCAGAATTGGATTTTTGTGTTGGACTAGTTGGTGAGTGATGGAAAACCATTTAACTGGTCGAATATGTTGGCTCATCAATTGAAAGTCCATGTGACTAATGCCTGGAATCTGCCCAAGGATGAGCAAGTGAGATTCTATGTATTTACTTGATGCAAATTGTGCCTAGAATCAGTTTCCTGGCATGGGTTGGATGTGGACACCATAGGAGCATGCCGTCAATATTTATTGCAATTTTCTTTCCAAGTGTATCTATCGAGGATTTTTGGCAAGGCTAGTTTACCTTTTCATCAGCCTGGTGTACAAGTTGATCTTTGAGTAGGATCCACCTTGCATCTACCAAGAAGCAATGGAGGCATTACTTAACATTGCAGATTGGTATGCCTCACCCGGTGGCACCCTCATCAGGATGTTTGGCAGAGAGAAGCCTCTACATGTTCTACCAACCTTTTCCACAGACAAGTTGGTCATGAAAGAGGTCGCATATCACATCACCACAGGGTTATCAACAGGGATGCATAGGAGGAAGAAGGCACCATGGCGTACTCTTCCTTTTCCGATTGGATTGTACAAGATTAAGAGCTTGAAAGATGCGGATGATAAAGCCAAGGAGGTAATAAAGTATGAGTTCAGCACCAGAGATTACAATCTGTATGATCCCCACTAGATTTGCAAGAACCATTGTGTGAAGGTGTATTATCCATGGATCCATGGGGTATGTCATTGGGCAGAGGAGGACCCTTGGAGATATTGCTACAACCACTCCAAGCTCAATGAACCAATAAACATAGTCGTAGAATGGAAAGCTGCTCTGTAGGAAGCAGCATCGTAGTAAGAAACAACAACAGAAGCAATAAGCAGCAAATTGGCATAAGACAAGGGTAAGAGGAAGATTGTCGAGAACCGAGAGGTTGATCAAAGCTACAAGTTCAGAGAATATCCTCTTATTAAGAAAGAAACTTTGGCAGTGGAGGCAAAGAGGCAACAGTGCATAAAAAGAGCAGAAAGGAGAAAGAGAGAATAAAAGGTTAGAGGAAGCATAAAGGAAGTTGCAGGAAACATAGAAGAAGTTGAAAGAGGAATAGGAGCTAAGAAGGAGAGAGAGGGAAGAGAAGCATAAACACGAACAAGAGGAAGGGAAACACACAATCATAGAGAAAAATGCACCCATACAGGTTGAGGAGTCAGAATAGCCAATAGATGAAGAAGAGGGTGAGCAGATGCAGGTTTGGGAGCTTGCTCAACAGATTGAGAAAATGGTTGAAGCGACGAACATGGAGTTGGGCAAGGAGCCACAGGACCAAGATACCAACCTCATGTCGAGAGCATCTGAGGCTTCCTCTCAGTCTCCACCACCACCTCCAGTATCAGAATCAGTCCTAAGTGAGCAAGGAAAGTTTTTATCCTTGATGATGATCCAGTGATGGATTTGTACAATCTATCATTTGATGAGTTGTCGCAGAGGATTGTATAGGCGCAAAAAAAAGTGTTTCCTGGATGATCACGTGTCACCTGCAATTATGAAGGAAAGGGTGATAGTTCCATATGTCAAGAAGCATCTAATCGCCATGTCTGATGCCACTATGTCTTATGCAGGAGCCATAAGCTCACATTTCAAGTTCTTGTTAATAGAGAATGAATAGATGGCTAAGAACTTGCAAGCATCTAGGAAGAAATCAGAACAATCTACAAGATTGACAATGGCAGAAATGAGGAATGAAATACTTGCTGACATATTAGCTCTTGAGGCCTCCATGAAAAAACTCTATGATAGATTTGTAACTATGCATAAGGTGGTTTTCCATCTATTTGGTTTTTAGCGACAGAGCAGAAATATTTTCCAAACTCTTAGAGACATACACACTGCTATCGCCCATGTGCGGGAATGGACAATGAGATATAAAGGAGCCCCACTTCACTTTCCTTAGATGATGAAGTCGTAGGCATAACTAGACAAAGCAAAGATCTAAATATAGATCTAGAAATATGAGTAGCTCGCCCCATGCGTCAGCAACATATAGGCTTCATATGCACTGTTGTTTAAGAGTTTGGATGTGATGGTGAGGACGCACAGGATCCCGTCAATCAGTTCCCTCACCGTAGCAAGGGAGAAGAACCATGTCCGACTAGAGAGAAACAGGTACATGGAACATCTCAGACGAGAGGCCACCAGCTATGACTTGGAGATGAGTGCAGAAAACATGCAGAAGTAAATCGGTGGTCATGTTGAGGTCATGACCATGTTACGCATGCTTCAGGATGAGTTGGAAAAAGGTTCCCAGATCGTATACCCACAAGCTATGGAGGTAAGAGTTCGATTCCGAAAAGACACCATCAAGAAGTATGGGGACACAATAGCATAGTACCAAGTTTGGTATCAGTATGTTTCTGAGAGTCTTCAGGTGGATGTTGTCGAGTCGGTCTTCCCCCGGACTTTTGAGTCATAGTGTTGTGTCTTGTCTGCTTGTCTCTAGCCTATTTTGTCTCATATGGGTACATGTGGAAATTGTATATTATTTCTAAATATATTGTAAGTGAAATTCCAAGTGTCATTAGTGGAATATGAATAGTCACTATGTAGTGTAATGAGTTATTTGTAAAGAAGTTGAACAGTCATAAGGGTAGTCAAATATTCAAAGGGAACGTCAAGGGTCACCCCACCCTTTGTTATAAATAAAACCTCATAACTCATAGAAAAGCCTTTTGGGAGCCAAGATTTTGGCTAGGCTTATGCTTAGAGAATGCTTGGGAGTATTTTGACGAACCTTGGCTTTTCCACAGCAGAGAGCGAGTATACTTCTTTGGAGGAGCAGGTGTTCATGACTGTATGTATGGATGGAAATTTAAATTAATATAATATAACTGAGTCAACACATTTTCATGCATATGTTGTTATTGTAGTTGGACTATTTTGGTTTCTTTATCAATGTATGCTATTTAACTTATGCATTTTCTTATGAACTATTTTGTATGCAATTGTATGAATCTTGTTGGAGGCGTGTTGTTGGATTAACCTGTCACTTTGTTTTGTGGACTATTTCGCATTACAACTTATGATGTCATTTTGCTTGTGTGTTCCTTTCAGGATGTGTACTATTACAGGGTTCTTAGGGAAACATTTATTTTCCCCTTCATGTGTTAGAACCCCTATGCATCTCACTTGAGTCGTTGCAAGGTCACACACTTGCTTCCAACCAAAGTCATCATACTTATCTCTGCGCGTTACCACGGTCAAGGCACTACATTACCACCCACTGCTGGGACCTCTACTCCAAATGGTCTGAGGTCTAGTTGGGACTTCTTACCAGGTAGATCCCCTTGAATGTTGTCAGGTCCATCACCGTCAACAGTGCCTTGTCATAGTTCCTATATAGTCGAGAACATCTCAAGTAATAACACCTAGGATGACCCATATGTTTGATGTACATATCATGTTTAGGACGGTGTGTTAGGGACTACTTTGAGGCTAGTGTGCCCATGTACATATGTGTTTTGGAATAAGTGTGTATGTATTTATATGTTTTGGGGCGAATGATCTTAGTTTTTTAAATATGAAATCACATGCATATTATTACTAGCATTTTCACCAAAAGGTACAAGGGTACGCGAATAGTGTTTTGGGGTTTTGTTGACCCTTCGAATATATATACAATAACATTTGAAATAGAGGTGGAGGATATGTGGGTCCCAACAATAAAAACCATAATGCTTGGAGTAGAAGGACAGGCAGGCCCAATAACAAAACCAATAATGGTTTGAAATACTCCCTCTGGTTTTGAAAACTGGGAGGGGGGTCCCTTAATTAATATAAGAGAATGATTTTTGTCATTATGGGATGCAAATTGTACATGTAACCTATGTCAGAGTTGTGGTAGGAAATTTGGATGAACATTACAGAGAAAATCCAAGGGCTTTTTTTCCCAAAAAAATATTTTACCACAAACCATTATAAAGCATTGTCTACAAAATTGTAAGTAAATGTAATTACATTAGCTGGACTCTTCCCAATCCTATACACTGCAAAAAGGTCCTAGAAATTAAAAGCACTTTCAGCAAAATGGAGAAATGGCTCCACTTAAAAGCTAAAAATTCATTTTCTTGTTTTTATTTGGTTTACTATGCCTTTTTCCACAAGGACGTGAGTATAATACAATGAAGTTGCATGACCTTTTCAACCCCTTATGTTGCTAACAAAACTATCAACACCATAACGAGCTAGAAATTGCACAAGTTTGTCTCTACATAGAGGCTACGAAGGGAAACGATAATTTAGGAACCAAAATAACTGAAAAATAATGCACAACATTCGAAGGAAAAATCAAGCCTCAAGAATATGTTGGACACGTAATACATACATTTTTCTTAAAATTATCTAGGCCAACTTCAAGGAAGAGGCCTTTATCAGATTGCAAAGCATTTCCGGTGAGTGCAATAATTGGTGTCTTACTTCCCATTGATATCAATTTTCTTGTAGTCTAACATAAAATCCAATCTTTTCGAGGGTAAGAATGAATCTAAATGTGAACCCACAATAAAAAGTATTGTGATGTATTGAGAATCAAGATGATTAAATTAAAAACTCACAAGTAGACAAAATGAAACAAACCTACAAATCCAATGAATTAAAACTTATATACCTCATGTCCATCCACAATAGGCATTTATTTTTCCATTAACACAAGATCATAAGTTCTTCCCTACTTGAAGAAATTCACTGTTACCTTTCCACTTTCAGCTTCTTCATAGTTAAGGTTGAGGTTTTCAATCACCTTCCACAAAATTATCTGGCATAGAAGAAGATTTAGGAAAACAATGGATGATATATTGGCACCAATTTTTTGCGAAATAATCCTTCTAGGGAAACATTTATTACCCCAAGAGGGTAATTGAAGAAAATAGGCTCAATCTAGGTACCAATTTACTTTATTCATTAATGTATCTTTGACAAGAAAGACTCATCTACGAGAGCTAGGATCCTATGACAAGGGACTCTTTGACTTGATGCTTTGAACACTATCAACTCTGGACTTGATATGAGATGAACTATTGAGTTCATCCTAGAAATTGCATGCTAATCTATAATTTATTGTATTGATTTTATAAACATCTACTTTCCTTCACAACTATGAAATAGTACTAGAGGATAGGGAATTTAAAAACAAAAATTGATATCCTTGCCATTTATAGACTTTACTATGATAAAAACACCCACTTTTTCAACAAAATGCTTTTTCATGCTCAATCCCAAACCAGGATATCCATGGTTTAAGTCTTGGCCTGTTGCCAATGAGTACGGCTCAAACCACTTTGACTGATCATGCGAAGAGTCCTAAAATTTGGTAATGCATCCTCATACTACAAACCAGAGACAATGCATTGGGGGTGACCTTCATGGAAAATATAACCACAAACTTTCCATATGAAATACAAAAATATATTGAAGCTTATTACTTTGGCAAAGAAAATGTTTCAAGAATTATTTGCATAGTCCTTTATTATTAGCTAACTTGTGGCAAATTCCTTCACAAAAAGCATAATTTTGGAAACTTTATGTTTCATGCCAACACCATTATTAGGAAACATCAGAGAGTGCTGTAAATTTTGCGATGGCACTGCTGATTGGAAACATGACCACTGCCATAAAACATCTGTTACAATCTCCACAATATCTTCACACTTTACTTCAAGCTCTAGCCTTTCCCTAGATGGAGTAAATTGCATAGAATTTCTTAGAGAGATTCCTACGTAACACATGCCAAGAAATCCTTGAACTAAATTCACTTAAGCTAAACATTGTAAATATTCCAATCAAGACAACAAACACCAATAAGAAAAAATTGCATTCTAGAATGTACTTAATGTTTGAACAACCCTATGATTACCCCTAATTACCAGGTATGTCATAAGAAGGTTCTCAACCGTAAGTTCAATATTCAGCTTTAAAAAAAATTATTGTGGAATAAGAGATCCTTCAAACCCCATAGCCAAAAATTCAGAATTTGTAGTAAATCAAAATCTTCCATATGGAGCTGCAATGACCCATCTGCCCCTTGGCCTGTATCATTCACAAGTGCATTAAATCATTAGGAAAAATTCCAACACATCCTCAACCAAGCTATTATGCATGTTTGTAGGTTTTAACCCCATACAAAAATTACCTACATACGAATTCTAAAACACAGAAAATAAACAATGCGAGAGCATAACACATAAAACACATATACACAGAGATTTTCCCCTGGATCCCAAAACTGGGACTACCAGCTTTATTTTTCATTATGTTCCTTTCAATATTATAATACATATTTATACATGCCGAAGCATCCAATACCATGGACCGAAAACCATCACATCCAAAAAACATGTGCCAAAATCATGCACAAAACCATAGGTGGGTCAGCCCATCCTAACATAGGGTCCAAAACCAAAATTTTTCGGGCCGCTGCCTTGGACCCCATAAAGTGGGGTTACGGGTACGCCTCACCCCCTGTGACCCCCCCCCCCCGCTACACAATCGGCGCAACGAAGGGGTATCTGCTCCCCCTCTAACCCCCCGATTAACTACGTGGCCTAGTCGTGGAAAGGATATAACACAACCCGACAATGTTATTGCACAAATTTTTCTGAGATGATAACCTCTAATTGGCCCATCAATTACACATTTGGAATGGGGATTTGTATATGGATGCTTATGGATCACCTCTATTACGCATTTCTCTTAGAACCTCTCAAAAATAGGTGATATGAGTTTATATATTATGTCAGTAATTCTTTGTAACTCTTAATCATGGGAGTGGCAATATAAGAGGGAACCTCTATGATTTCAATCTCAATCAACATGTTCATGTGTTGAAACGTATCTCTGTAATGGGAAACCAAAAGTTTGTTTGCATGAATATTGAGTTAGTTAGAATTTGTGATAATTGTCACTCATGCTCACTTCAAAACCCTACAATACCTAAAGATGTTTGGCCCTTTACATGAAGGAGACCTCCCATCTCTGTTCTCTCTCTCTCCCGATGCAAAGTGGGCCATATATCATCACCATTGTATTTCAAAAAAAAGCTTTAAAGTTATTTTCTTGTTTATACCTCAGTTGAAACTTTAGTAGATTACACTTTTGCTTGTATGCAATTTGGCGCAGCTTTTCTTTCTACTATTCTTTTTTTGCTTTTTCCTTCTAGACTTTAGATGTTCCTTTTGTCTTCTTTTAGAGAGGCTTTTGTACTACCAATACTCTTATCTTACTTCATATGTTTTATAATCCCATTGGGCAATATTGGTCTGTGGTGCATACTAATTGTAAATAAACTTAAATTAAAATACTTTGCGTATGTTTATGCCCTCGTCCTCCAATTTCATAACATGTACGTCACTGACCTCTCCCCATTTGACTATTATTTCAACATCATTTCTATGGTTGCTTATGTCATCATCATCTAAGATGAGTTATGGATGGGTGTTTATGTCTCATTTTCTATTTGATGTTTAGAATTTGCATGTTGGGTTTAGAATAGTAATTTAATTTCTCATAATGATTATTGATTTCAAAAAGTGTTCCACTAATTTAAGAATTTATGTCATTCAATAAAATTTTAGTTAATTATAAAAAATAAAAATAAAAATAAAAAAATCCTCATCCATTTTGGTTACCACTCATTGCACTCATGTTTTAACCATCTACTTTAATTTCCAGACATGTTTTTAATCATTCAAAAGGTATTGATATTTACCATGTTTTAACCATCTACATTATTTACCAATCATTACCACTCAATTTAAAAAGTATTGATATTTACCATGTTTTAACCATTCAAAAGGTATTGATATTTACCCTGTTTTAACCATATACATTATTTACCAATCATTCAAAAGGTATTAATATTTACCATGTTTTAGCCATCTACGTTATTTACCAATCATTACCACTCAATGTTTTGACTGCACTCATGCTTTAACCATCTACATTATTTACCAATGATTACCACTCAATTTAAAAAGTATGAGGTCTGTCGGGTCATTTATATTACTAGAGAAATCATCGTTATGTGATGGGCAGTGACTGGAAGGGTTGGGAGTTTGACCAGAGCAGGAGGCCTTGTATTTTAGAGATAAATAAATGTGTGAGGGTTGGGTGAAGTCATCGCTTCACCGTAAAATGGCTTCACGCATGTGCAATTTCCTTGTGGTGGGTCGTTGCTCATTGAAATTCATTAATTAGGCCGATAGGCTTTCCTGTGAAAGAGACTTTCGTCGTCTTTTTCTCTGTGACACGTGTCGTTCACATTCAGTGGCAAACAATTTTCGTATTAGGCTTCTTTTTAATATTTTTCAGCGGGCATTCAGCGTCTCCTTCAATTGCTTGTCGTGGTCTCAACCGAGAATCTTTGCAGCGGCGCGAGTTCTATTGCCGCGATCTAGCAAAACCTCAACGCAACACTGTTATGCCAACGCCTTTCTCCATAATGATGGCGGTCTCGAATCTTCACCCACTACATGAAGCCGGCAGAAATATCCCCAAATTTGTTACAAATTCCTGTAATCCCTGAACAAAACGTTACAAATTACTGAGAAGGCAGTTTAAAGTTAGCAGCGATTCTCCAAGTGCCTTCAATGGCGTCCACTGTGACAGAGAAGGGCACGTTGTGAGATTAGAATTTGAATGGTTCTGAGTCTGTGACCCTTTGGCCCAATAGTTCATAAATCAAACTGCAGTCCTATGGGAAAATGTGGTCTTGGTATCCGATGCACAATCTTCCAGAACTGTGTCACAGTTAGCGAGCATGTAGGAGCTGATGATAGGCATTGTTTAGAAACGTTTGACAGTTCTGTGTTCCTTTTGAGCTTATGATTTGATCTATAATATTATTTATGTGTTGTCAGGAACATCAATTGGAGTGTCATATGATTCAAAGGACAGTACCCTGCCATCTCCTAAGAAGCTTGTAGAACTGCTGATGAAACATGATCTACTCCATGTTAGGCTCTTGGTTGCCAATCCCATTGTTTTGGAAGCTTTATCTGGGACAGGGATTGAGGTGGCTGTGAGTATGAAGTATGAGCAAACGAAGGACATTGGAAAATCGAAGTCACGAGCAGCATTATGGCTGAAGAAAAACGTCATGGGTTTCATGCCTGATACCCTCATAACCAGTATCATTGTTAACCATCAAGGGATATCAGAAGAAGCAGTATCGACATTGGTATCTACTATGAAAGCCATTTATTCTGCTCTTGTGGATGCAAATCTAGATAAGCGTATCAAGGTCACAACCACACTTTCATCCACTTTGATTCAAGATGCATCTAGTGTGCCTCCATCCTCTTCCACCAAGGATTTGAGGTGGGTTCTTCACCCTCTGCTGGCGTTTGTCTCAAAGACAGGTTCTTTTCTGATACTGAACACTGACTTTAACAGAGATTTTGCACATAGTGAAGAAGACCTCATTAACTCTGTAGTCGTTGCTGCCAGAAATGCTATGGCATTTCTTCACTATCCTGATATTCCCATAGTTATTAATGATCAAGGTCTGCTTTCCGAAACAATGAAGACCTTTTTAATGACCAAAAATCTCAGGGATCAAGTTCTTGCCCAAAGCATGAATAGGGTCAGCATATGGACAATAATAGTGAAAATGAGTTCTTTGGACGTTTCTATGCTGAAGGAGTTGAGCAGAGAAGGGGAAGAACTGTTCCGCTCAAACTCTAGGGAGCTTTTGGACAATAAAGCTAACTCTACCAGGAACAAGACAAGTGAGTTGGGATCTCAGCTTGATACTTTTCCAACTACACCTATTACAACAACTCCTCCAACTCCGATCACGACCACACCCACAACACCAATAGGAATAACTCCTCCTCCAACAACAATCACACCAACAACCCCTACCACCCCAACAGTTACCCCTTACACCCCTCCCTCAACATCTACCACAACAACACCGACAACCAGCTCAAGCCAAAGTTGGTGTGTAGCAAAGCCTGGTACCCCTGATTCAAGCTTGCAGGTTGCTCTGGACTATGCTTGCGGGCTTGGAGGTGCAGACTGTACAACAATTCAACAAAGTGGCACGTGCTATAACCCAGATACTGTTTTTTTTCATGCTTGCTATGCATTTGACAACTACTACAAGAAGAATGGCATGGCCCTTGGTACTTGTGACTTTGCTGGCAATGCAATTGTGACTACTCAAGATCCAAGTAAGCTATATGCCCTTATGCGAAGTTTGTTTTTTGCCCCCTGTTTTTCTTTTCATTGAATTTCTCAGTTTATATGGATTCCTATGGTCCTGTGGTGACGATAAACGTTTTATCCACTTTTACATAGTTTGTTGTCTGCTTGTTTTGTTTCACTGCGTCAACTTCTTGGATACCTTCCGCTGAGTCTCATCTTTACATTGTGTTAGATGATAGTTGAGTTGCATGCTTATGATTCATCTACCCACTTCCATGCCTGGTTGAGCTCATCTGAATGCAAAGACATCCTCTGCTGATATACATTTTCCCATTGTAGGTTCCACCATGATAAGTAAGTGACATGATTATAGACCCATTTCCTGCTTGTTGTTTGCCTTGAAACTGCATGCAACCTTCACATGTAAACACTCGTTATGGATAACTTGTATTGTTCAGGATATTTCCTTTTGGTTTAATGATGGAACTGTGTGATGTATTAAGAGAGAGTTATATTTGTAGGCAATCTGCTCTTCTGCATACAACATAACTTTCATTTATGCCTGGATATATTGCATATTATTTTTTTCTTTATTGATTTTGTTATCAGAAGCTAAGGGTATGCATACTAAGTTTCCTTTATACCCACTTTGTCTTCTGCAAATTTTACTTTTCCAGTTTATATGAATATAAAAGATGTTTTTGTTTTTTGTGCACCGTTTTGGTTCTGCTAGATTCAAGATATTTGACTGTGATTAATATGCTTGACATTATACATTTTCAAAAATCTTCCCTTCATGGGTTAACATGATATACGAATTGAGGCTTGAAATTGTGTGAGACTGGAGAATGCATTGCACTCATGCAAATCTTCCTTTACGGATTTTGTGATGACAGGTACTGGGACATGCACATTTCCACAAAGGTATATACTAAGGAACCGCATTCCTCCTCCTATCTTTTGTTCATTTTTCTGTTCTACAATAAGTACTTTTTCAAGTTTTCATACAGAATTGAGAATCAAGATTTACTGGATTTTTGATATATTTTATGTTATATCTCAGCTTATAGTTTTGTAGCATTCTGATTTTTCCAAATTACTTGCAGCACTAGCAGTTCATCACTTCTTAATACAAGCATACCTGCATCTGGTGGCTTGGGTGGTACTAGTATTCCACCAACATCGGGCAATAATGGTGATGCAACATCCATATTCTTCTGTGTTCCTGTTTTCTTTGCTTTGTTTTCTTTGATTGTATCTATGATGGTCGCAAAACAGCTTTAGATGATATCGATCTCTATTGGGTGAATCGAGGAGAAACATCAAGATGTTTTAGTTGGAATAGCTAGTGTAGACAGAGAGCTAGAGGATGTACAGGAAAAACTCTCCAGAGTTCGATCCCATTTGTCCCAACATTTTTTTTGATGTAATGGGGGGAACGCTAGGAGAGACTTTGAAAATGGGTACACCAGTGCAGTTCAGGTAATTCTTTCACTTTGTAGGAAAGAGAGGTTAAATATAGTTGGTATGCAGGTTTCACTGGGACAAATTGGTGCCACATTTTTTAGTTCACTATCAAGTAAAAGCTTTACAAGAGCAAACAATTGTCCATTTTCTGCAGCGTCCTGATTTCATGCTATACTCCATAGTTTTCGGAATTAAGAATTTAATTAACAAACTTTGGCAGCAGAATAGCTCTGCAGTTGTCCTGCCTCAGGAGTGTCTGAGGTGTGAGCACTATGTGGCAACAACTACTTATTTCAGTTGCATCTTCCTGTGTGTTGGAACATTGTTGGTAGAAGCAAAAATGCTAGCAGCAGCCAGTTCTGAAGACCTAAATGCCTGTATCAATTAAAATCCAATAAATGATATAGTGTAGTAGATTTCTTCTAGGAGCTTCTTGGTATTCAAGCAAACGAAGTATATCATTATCACTGTTATTAAAATCCATCTTGTATTCAAAGCCATGCTCATCTTCTAGGGTCTGGATGTTGTTGTTTGGAAGGATCAATCATCAAACAGTGTAATTGACAACTATGGAGATGTGGGCCTTGATAATAAAACTGTTTTAAAAGAATGGTATCTCATTCTCATCTTCTTGCTAACCTTCATTCAAATATTTATTTTAGCTGTCTTTTGCATTTTCCTGTGCGTTATCGGTGGGGATGTATTTTTCCCCGGAACCAACAGCTATATCTAAATACCCAATTGCCTGGTCATATGTTGTTAACACAACATATTGGTAATAGTGCAGTAGTTTTTTCTTAATAGATATTGGCATTTAAGCAAAGAGTGTGGACTGGACACCATTTAGAAGCAGGCATGCATGCAATGGAGTGTTAATATGTAAATTGTGTGTGCAGGGGAGTGCCATTAAATTTCTGTTATGAACTCGTTGCGGTGGGAGATATTTTTATAAGAAAAATTGCAGCCTTGTTGGACAGTTCTTGCTTTATTGTTTCATTGCTTATACATGGATATTCAGCTCATACAAAAGGTTGTATCGATCTGGTTGGTATTGAGAGTACTTGGTTTCAGGTTGTATCGATCTGGTTGGTTTTCAGAGTACTGGGTCTCAGGGCTTTTGCAATTTGGTTTGCCTTTCATAATTTTTATGATGTAGAACTTTCATTCTGTATCACGTAGAACTATCACTCTGCAAGTACAGTTTTACTATTAGCTTTGTAAATATTTTTCCTTGGCAATAGCTTATGGCTTGGACAAGAAGGGTGGAGAGGCAAATATTGTTGTTTTTGATCTTGGCAGTGGCACGTTTGATGTCAATGTTCTGACTATTGAAAATAGAGCTTTTGAGGTTTTGGCTACAAATGGTGATACCTATCTTGGAGGTACTCTGTCTGAACTCTATCTGGCAGTTTTACATTATGAATTTGAATACGTGCACAGTTTTACATTATGAATTTGAATACGTGCACAGTTTTTTGGTTAGCTTTCGAGCTTTGAACTTACCAGGATGTACACTAATATGCAGGTGAGGACTTTGACCAAAGGATAATGGAATATTTCATCAAATTGATCAAGAAAAAGCACGGACAGGATATTAGTAAGGATAGCAGAAATGAAATAAGACATTCAATGTGTTCCTTGTAATATAGATATAAACAAAACATCTAAAGAAAAGTAATTGCACAATGATCCAGTCCAAGAAAACAAGGTTTTCCACAAACCAATTAACTCTTCTAGAAAAATTCAAAAATTCCAATTAAATAATCCTATCGACCTCTCCTTGTACCTTTTGGGACAATTGCTAGTATAATACAAAACCAACGGAGGAAAGGAAGCAAATGGAAGATCAACATATTCATGTGCAGGAGCTTGTTGTCAAAGCACTAGTTTGCATAGGAGCTTGCTATTAAAGCAAGAGTTTGTACCAGATGCAATCAATTCTTTGGAGTTGGTTGGAAGAGCCCCTTAAGCACCAAAAATCATAAAATCGCCTAGATTTTCCCTGCGAAATTGCCAAACCCCAAATATTTGTTGTACACTTTTCTTTCCTTATTGCAACTAAATTTAATACAAAGTGTAATGCTATCGTCTTATTATTTTGTACAAAGCGCAGTGCTATCATTTTATTATTTTGTACATAGCAGCAATACACAACTTATCTATAAATGTAATGTTGATTTTCTCTTGTTATTTTGTACATAACAGTGATACAGCTTATCCGTAAATGTAATGTTGATTTCTCTTGTTATTTTGTACATAGAAGTGATATTGAACTCTTACCAAAATTTTGGTTATGGTATCTCTCTTAGCTATTAATACTATGATGTTACTCTTTAGTTCTACTCATGACTTGAATTCCCTCAATGTGCTTCAATGAGAATCAATATTGAATCAACCCAATTGCATGTTTTTGGAAATGGCGATGGTTAGTTGTTTCATAAGGATGTACAATCCATATTTGAAAAAATGTTGTCTAAATTTGATTTACATGAACCCCTTAACAAATGGAAATTAAGGAGGTTGGGGTTAAGATCAGTGTCTGGTATTTTGGAACTCGATAAAAATATCTCTACAGGAAAAAATTACAACGACATTGTATTGGATGAGGGTCTAAAAGAGGAATTTAAGGACTCTGATATTCAAATATCAATTGAGTTTCAAAGAATTAGAGACCCATAGGAGGAATATCTAGGAAAAAACATAACAACAATTGGAGCCCATGGAGGTGAGGGGGCTTTTGTCTTTGGAACAAGGGATGATAAATGGTAGTGATGTACTGGCTATATTTTTGTGCTTTGTGTGCTTGGAAATTATGATTTGGATTGAATGTTGAGTATGTGGGTTTTGTGATCTTGGTTAGTCATTTCATTTTTTATGAGAGTTTGGTTTCTAGTTGCAGATATGTAACACAAGGGAAGAAGATTTGGAGCCGAACCAGTTGTCGCTTGATGAGTCAGTTGATGAACTATTTTCTTGTCTCTGTCTGGGCGGATAAATTTTTGTGAATGTGTCCATCTTCTGTTGCTTGAGCTTGGGCATGTCGGTGGTCAAGTTCTTAACAAGGCGAATGAGGGTCTCAATGTCAGTTACTTCCTTGTCTCTTCCTTTGCTACCGTTGCTTTGGGATTTATGCTCGCGTCCTTGGAGTCCTTCATTGATTCATCATCCTTGATGACTCTAATGGCACGCAAGTATTTCTCAACAGCAATATCCTCTTTGCATCTTTCTAATAGTGTTGGCTTTGCAGCTCGCTTGGCGAACTGCGCAATGGTGGTTGGCAATGTAGATGTGTAATAGTCGACAGTGATGGAGTCATGAGGTTTGGTGTCTACTACAAACTTGTTCAAGATACATGTAAACCTCTGATTGAAATCTTTTACTTTCTCTTTTCCCTCCATATTGAGGCTTCCCAATTCTTTGAGTAGCATGGTTGGAGTCTTGTCATCAAAATTTTTTTCAAGGAACCTACGTTTGAAAGAACCCTAGTTCTATATAGAGTTGGGTGGAAGGTTGTGATACCAAGCAGCTGCCCGACCATCCAAGGTGCATGGAAACAATCTACATGCTACGTCGTCATAATGTACCTCAAGGGACTACAACTGTAGGTAGAAGTTGACTAAGTGGTCTTCTGCCTTCACCGCAATGTCAGGGTTAAACTTGATGTTCATTCTCTCCGCTCACTTTAGCATCTTGTGCAGAACATCCGAGAGCCAATGGTCTTTGATTCATCCATTCAAGATTTGGGTCAGCCATCTCTTCATCCTCTTCATCTTCTTCCTCTCCTTTGGAAACTGATGGTTCTGGATCTAAGTTTGTCAGTTCGTCTGCGCCTCCACTTCCTCCGCTGCCTTCCCCTCCGCCTCCTATACCGGAGTTTGATCCCAAGGCTACAAGAGTGCCTTTTTCGTCTTCAAAGAATATTGGAGGTTCCTCTCCATATTCGATAGCTTCTTCCAAACCTTCAAGAGTAGCAAGGAATTCTTCCACCGATGATACAACAACCCCTGTGGGAGTGGCTTTGGGCTTCTTCGATGCGTGTGGAAGATACTATATGGTTGGGATCAGTCCAACTTCTCTCTCAAACTGGAAAGTGATGGGATGGACAGAGCGAAGGTGTTGATATGAAATTTCGTGTTCATTTCTAGGAGGTGAGGAGTAACCAACTGTAGAGTCATGAGATAGGGGTTGTGAGTTACTACCTTGACCAGATGGTTGATGAATGAGTGTGAGGGGAATTTTAACCATGTACAATTGGTTGCCCTCCTTCTAGAGCGAGAAATGTTGGTGGTGTTGGACCCACCAACATTAAAGGGATCACCCTGGTATGAAGTCCCAACTATACCTCACACCATTTGGTGTGGGAGTCCCATCCGATATGATGGCCCAGTTGCCATAGTCTTAAGGATTTGCCTCAACTCTTGCTTGTCAGCACAGGAGAGTGGTTCGCTTTGTCTTAGAGAAGTGAGGTTCACGTGCTTGGTGAGTGTAAGTGTACTTGTGCCAATGGTTCTTTCACTGTGAGGGGAAAAGGTGAAGGTGAGTTCCAGGTTGAAAGGGATCAGTCCCAACTTGGCTAGGAACACACAACACAAAGGACATACACAGCTTTTGGTGGAGCAATCCACTCGGATGCGGCAATCACAACATAAAAGGTAAGATAACACGTACAACACTCAATCTATCAGTCCGAGATGAGTGCAACGCTTGTTAGAACAAGGTTCATGTGAAAGGTTTTTCTGATGTCCGATGGAGCAATTGACACAGATGGGACAACATTAACAACATATACAACACATTTCCATTAATATATTATGCATTACAACAAATGAATTAGTTCAGATGTAGAACACATGGTTAAAGCAACATGCATTACAAGTGTTAAAGATCAGTCTTACAACAAATACAATATATGTGTGAAAACATGATGGCCTGTTGATAGGCTTCTGAATTAAGCGAAAGTTCCAAGACACATCGTTACACCATACATCACTAACCCCATCAGTGGGGTGTTGGAGCCACTACTTCTCAAAGAAAATATTACAAACTCTATTGGCTATGTGGGAGGAGCTGAGGTGAAAAGTCCTTCTATGTACAAATGAGGGGGGTATTTATAGCCAAGGGTGAAACTCACCCTTGTCACTGTTTGACTACCCTCATGACCATTCGACTTCCATGACTTTCCAACTTATATGACTCTATGTTCAACAAGCGAGTCTCTTGGACTTCCATGTTACATCACATTGATTGACAACAAGCCCATAGTGGAGATGTGGGCAACATGAATCATGACTTGACTCGACATGACTTGAAAAGACAATGTTGCTACATTCATGCCGCTGCTGGAGTGCATGTCGAGCTATAGTGCTACTAAGTGATGGATGTCTTCATGGTGTATCATAGCTTCACCTCCACATGGCGAAGTGCAGGGAGTCTTCAATGGTCCTTGGTTCGCTTGATGAAGCTTTAGCATGTTGTTCCTTTCTTTCATGTTGGAAGACTTGACAGATTAGTTGTTCGCGAAGGGGCATGTTCATTGCATTCATCTGCTTTACATGCTTCATTCGTTTGTCCGCTTTGCATGCTTCGTTCATTCGTCCATTGGTGAACATGTCCATCTGCATGTTCTCCCTTTGTTCATCCCATTTATCGTCTTGACATGTTTTTGGGTGTACCTATACCTACAGTCACTCATGACAAGATGACATCAATTCCAAGACCTCCTAGTCTACCATGACACATGATCATTCGGATGCGGGTGACCGGGAGAGGCAGCAGGGTTGTGATGCGGGATGATGGCTCTGAGCAACTGCTGATGAAAATTGCGCAAGAGTCACTGAGGGATGGAGACAGACGATCTGAGTCGACAGTGACTGTCTACAAGTTCTGGCTTGGTTCGGAGGAAAAATTGCACAAATTGTAGGAGGCACACTCCAGGCTGTAGGAGGGACACTCCAGGCTACAGGAGGGCAAGGAAGGCATGCTCTGGGCATTTTTGAAAAGAACAGTTAGTAGGTGCTGGACAGCCAAATTTGCGCAATTTTCCAAAGGAATGGGTTGGTATGCATGAGGGGTCAGTAGGCATGGATTGCGCAATTTTTTTGGGGAACTTCCCAGGAGACTGGCAGCTAGATCTGTGCAATTTCAAAAGGGAACTGCCAGTTGGTTGTTGGGGTCACTAGCAGCCAGATCTGCACAATTCCCATAGGGAACTACCAGTTGGTTGCTGGGATCACTGGAAGAAATATCTGTGCAATTCCTAGAGGGAACTGCCTGTTGGCTGCTCGGGTCACTAGCAGCCAGATTTGTGCAATTCCCAGAGGGAATTTCTAGTTGGTTGCTCAATGAATGGTAGCAAAAAATGCGCAATTCCTAGAGGGAACAAGCAGTCTGTTGCAGGGAGCTGTTGGCTGGGAAAATTGAATTAAGGCTGGAAGGCCAGCTTGTTGATCATCTCTGCGCAATTTTGGAGCTGAGCTGACTGATGGGCAGTGGGAGGCCTGCTCATGAGCACTCCACAATTTCTAAGATGAACAATTGGTCGACTGTTCGGGTGGCCAGCATGAGTGCTGATTGAATTTCCTGCGAGCAACACAGCTTGAAAGAACTAGCTTGGTTCTTTTGCATTGTTCTGGTTTACAGTCAATCAAGTCAAAAGCAAGGTGATGGTCTGGCTATCAGTGAGGAGTCTGGTTGTCAGAACTTCAACAAAATTGACTAAGTGTGTGAACAGTCGAAATATGCATAGGTGATCATATGGACACACACTCGCATGACTTGACGACAAAACGACGAAACCATCTAGACACACATGTTCAACATGACTGACCGATGGTACAAGTGACTAGTGTGAAACTTGTGATTGATCGTTCATGATCAAGGGACGCTTTTGAGACTGTGAATATGACTTCATGTGTGAGTGCGACATATGCCTTCATGGTGAACACAACAAACACATATGGAGCAAAGACTTTGAGCATAACTAGACCACAGTGGCAAGCATGACTTAGACATCAACATGTAGAGACTTGAGTGCAATAAACAAGCAAGGAAAATGTAAAGACTCACACGAGCTCACGAAGTGAACTTGGGTGTGTGCAATCATCAAGTGAAACTCTTTAGGGGAGGCTCCGAAATTGGTGCAGACCAAAATTTTGGAGGGTGATTGTAGCTGCTACAAAACATCTCTATCCAAACTGTGACCACCATGAGACCTACTTCCATATGCCCCATTATTTTTTTCCTCCTTCTCATGGTTGATCTGAAGTTTCCCCTGTCGTTGCAATTCTGAAAAACTCTAAAGGAGTATTTCATTAACCTCTGCTTGTTTCTCTTATGCCTGCATGATTTTGTCATTATCCTCCTTACAACTCCTTATTTCTTCCTTCAAGGTTCTCAATGTGTCTGCTAAATCAGAAGACCGCCCAACACCATGTTGCTCATCTGATTCATAGGGAGAATCTTTCTAGTCTACCATCTTGCTAGTCATTTTTTATCTTTTTCCTATAAGGCATACTATGTCAGCTAAACCAAATCACAATAAACTAATGTACCTTAGCATAATTCGGGGAGGATATCTCATCTGTAAGATCAACCAATCAATGTAGTACATGTGTAACATAATCATGACAACATATATACATATAATACATAATCATATAACCATCATTCTAGCTAGAGTTTAGTCATTAATGCATGACCATATCAACTACACATACTATGACCTCATGCATTCCAACAACAACCATACCAATGTACATTAATAATACGTAGCATAAACAACATGTAACCAATAATACGCTCATGAAGACACAATTCACAACAACAACAACATCTTTCACATGGAAACATCACTACAACCATGACCGACACCATGGATATGCAACAAGCATGTAGACCACAAGGATGATTAACACACGTGCAACCAACATGAATGCACGACCAACACACACCGCCCATCTAGTCCAAGGGGTGAAACATGCTCTGATACCATTGTGTAACACCCTCATCCCACATATACCCAAGTAACCAGCCAACCAAGGTAAATATGTGACAAGAGGCCACTATAATGGGATTCAACCTCCTAGGTTACCTTAAGGAAGTAGAATCAACAGAAACACACCACACAAACCTTCCACATCAGCAAAAGAACTCCTAGGAGCCATCCAAACCACTTAGGTATTCGGCCCCTGAGGCCAACTAAATTTTTAGTGCATCAAACCCCTAGACTCTCCCTTGATATGGACCACGGTGTGTCGAGTAGGCTCCAGACACTCCCATAGCAAGGGCAAGCGAGCGTCTGGGGACTTTTCTCCTTAGTCCTGTGCCTGTGACTCCTAGATTTGTGCCACTTTTTCAGGCTCAAATCCCAGGTTACTACCCATAACTCAATAATAGGTTCAAAAATGAAATTTCACAGTGCAACAAAGATACATATGCAAAAACATCAAGGACTAGACTGGACCCCTACTAGCCATGACAGGCATTTCGTCAAACATGTCACAAATATGTAATCTATCGGTTTAAACAACAGATCTGAGCATAAGGGTATCATACTTATCTGAGAATCACTAAGAAGCATTGCTCCCTTATATCATTAGCTATATTATCATCTATTAGGTCATAGATACATTGTTTATTCATTTACAAATCAAAACATGAGGAGACCCATACATCATCACTGTCATAATACATGTTTATAACCAACATAATAATAGAAATATCAAGGATACATCATCCATAGAATCCACATATAAACTAGTATATTTACACATAAGATACCAAGGAAAGAACCTCTTATTAATGAATGCAAAATTCAACCCGATATGGGACTACCACATTCCACCCGACCATAGATTGGCTGAGCCAAATCGCTCTTTAGACGATCACCCCCATGCCATATTCCAAGCATGAATGTGGGATTCAAACCAAAAGAACAAACCAGGGCATCCCAAGGCTAAACCACCTCACCCTCATCAATAGAAACTAGGCTTTACTGCAATCCACATCGGATCACTAGGCCAAAACAATAAACATGTAATAACAAACTTTACCATGATCTCCACCATATCACTAGGAAAAAACAAACATGGAAGCCACTAGATTTCTCCACCTACACCGTGAGGAATTTTCTTGTCTCTTAATCTCTCGGGCTTTACCACAATCCACATTGGATCACTAGGCCCTAAACCGAGAATCCACTTTCCAAGATTTATCGTATATTCCATCTTGGGATTACTAGGCTTCATGGAGAACACCCACCTCTAGGCTTTACCATATATCCCTCCATTCACCGATTGAGGATTCCTAGGCCCACCGAGGAAACATAAGATTCGTCTTTACTACAACCCGGATCTGGTTCAAGGGTTACTATGCCATGTGTTCTTTTATTCATAGATCTAGCTCACTAAGCTCTGAATCCATCCAGCAATCCAGCTCAACCAAAACATGAGAACCTCATCACTGCATGGCTATCCGGAAATGGCAAGACTAGGCTGAAAACATTGTCACACCTAGAAAAACCCATGCCATGACAAAAAAGAACCACATGTAATACCATGCATGCCAAATCTATCAAGGAAATCACACATGCAAATCGATATCTGCAAATAATCATGTTGTAGTTGCTTGATCCTGCTCTTCCTTGCTTTCTCCTTCCTTCCTCTTGCCTTCTTTTCCTTTCTTGATCCAATGTCAAAGTTCTCCAAGAAAACTCTGTGTCCAAGAGTGAGAAAGAGAGAGAGAGAGTATTGAGAGAGCTCCAAAACTGAACTGAAAAAAGGTACCAACTGATCCTTAGAAGTCCTTTTATCAATTAGGCCTCTATTTTCTTCATTTTCCATTATTTTCCTTTATTTTTCTCCTCACATGCAACCTGTGACCTTTCACCTTCCTCTTATCCTAATTTCCAATATTTGCATAAATAAAATGCCAATTAATGCCACTTTGTCTTTCTAACTACCTTAGCCATTTCCTTTTCCAATTTCCTTAGCCATAATAAACCAAATGAACATCCACACTGGGATGTCTTGCCCAACATTTAACTTGGAATAAGTGTCCCATCAATTGTCGTTATTAATTTTCCTTTAATAACTTTTATTACATAGAATTTTCACTATGGTAGTTACATAGGAGAACATATCATGTTGCTTCTACAATCATGTGATATATTCCCATAATTGTGGCATTTGAAGCATTTTATACTATACTTGAATAAGGGGGCGAAAGAAGTATGATTTATATTGTTGTAGCCATTTGTAACATCCCTCTGTTGTTGTAATATTGTTTTGGTTACACTGATGGTGGAAAAGACATGAGTATTATTAGAATGATTATGTAAATGAAATAAATAAATAAATGAGATGTATGTAATTGGGAATGAGACACCTATACATGGGACTCTTGCCAAAGAAAGAAAATAAAAGCTCATTGGTAAATGAGATTGGATAATTCTTCCAGGATAAGATTCTAGATGAAATTCTATATAAGCTTAATGGATGGGAGAGAAAAATCCATTAAGTTTCTTAGCTAGAGAAAGATATTAAACTTAGATAAGCATAAAAGCGTCATGAGAGAGAAAGATGAGGTTTTATGGAAAATCCTAGGAAAGTGGATAAAAAGGTCCACAAAAGCGAGACGTCACTAAATGAAACATTATCATGAAAGAAAGGTATTAAATACCTATTGAAGGGATCAACAAAGGTTGTTGATTCACTGGAAAGAGTGTCTTAGCTCAGGGGTGAACTAGGGGATTTCAGTTCTAGGCTGGGTGGCAAGGTGTGAAGTTCCAAGTACTCTTTTATTAATGAAACCAGACATAATTATCTGTTGATTTATTTTCTTAGTGTGAACATTAGACAATTGATATTATATTCTAAATTAATTTTGATTTAACTTTTTATATATATCATATTGGAACATTACTGTAATCAATAGTTATAATCTTAATAATTCTACGATACTATGACTTTCGATTTTGGGAATTTTGCATAATTCTGTGACTATTAATTTTAAAGAAAAAAATAGATTGTTGGGGGACTGGTGCATCCTGTAGTATGTATTTATTATGTATATGGAATACCTTGGGAATTAAGGGTTAAAGACAGTCCTAGAGCAAGGAGGTGCGGTGGGCCAATTATTGAAATAATAATTATTATTAATTTGATAAGGTATGCAGGTAGTTAAAAGTAGAAATAAGCATACAACGACAATAGTTATCTCTCTGCAATAAGATTACAATATCATTGATATGAATAGAAACCATAACCCCAAATATCATAAATGAACTGCATGACTCGGATAACGTTTCAACTATATCTCCCATACTTACATGCACATATAGGAAAAAGAAAGTAAAGCATATTGGGAAATATGGAATACATATTAATCTATTATAGTACAAAAAATGAAAGTTTAAACCGATTTATTGAAAGTTAAGAAATGCAATATATTATTCTCATCCTATGGTATAGAGAGACATATTTTGCTTTAATATTATAAACTAAATTAAACGAACTATATATAAATATTAAAGATTCCCATATGATAATGGCCTTGTTATCTCAAGCAGTAGATCTTAAAATACATGAGTAGATTGTGTCGCCTTAAAATCCTTAACATCCTATAAAGATACAACTAGAGAAAACGAACTAAGTCCATGTATTACATTATGAAAAGCAACATCCAAAGGTAAATTACAATGTGATAGATCCATAAACTAAAACAATAAATATATATTAGGGGCTTGTGCCCAAGTAATTAGGGACTTCGAGATAGAATCAAAATATGATAGTTCGTTCGTTCTATTGAACTCAAACTAGGAATGCTTAACAACAAAAGGCCCAAGGGTATGCAGGGAATAGACCCCCTTCACTATAGGGGAAGTGACATTTAAACCAACCCTGGAGTATGTTGTGTGAGAAAGTCGTGTTCTCAACAAATTTCAGTAGAGCAGTGAACGGATAGTACCACAGGAAGGAAGAGGAATCTGACCTAGGATTCAATATACACAAAGGTTAGTGAGGACTACACTTACTGATCTGAACGTGAATGGTCTAGTTTAGGAACATTTAAACTACCTGCATCATTGAGGACGTTGGGTAAGATTCCAGTAGGTTGAAATATTGTTAAACAGCAGAAATTTGTAGAAAAAAAAATATAAACTATTACCTAAAATATAGAAGTGAAACATGCTTCCCCTGTACCTATTTAATAGAAGGAAACATGGTATTTACTATTGAGAATAACTAAGCAGTTATAAATGACAATGGTAAACTAAGCAATGAAATTAAAACATAAATAACTTGGAAAAGAGTTAATCACTAGTTGCGAGCATGGAAGCCATATTATTTGTGCACATTAGAGGAAACATATGAAGCCAGGAAAAACCAGGAAGGGTTTGGTATAAACCTTTCCTCTACATCGTATCAAAAAGACACTGCGATTAAACCACCATAATATTTCGTCGAGTGTCTGAGGACCATAGGGTTCTCCTTTGTTGGAGGAGAAAGAAGAGGATTCACACAAGGTTTTGAACATGAGTATGTTACAACTGGGGAATGAATGGAATCGGAAAAGATATAAGGGTAGTGATATTAGATGGACAGTTTTCCAAGATGAATCATTCCATCAGAAGAAGAAATCCTGCGACCAATTATTGTCACTGAGGAAAGCATAAAAAAAAATGCAAGTTTAAAGCTGGAAAATGTCCACTAAAATATTAGAAAAAAAACAAAACGCAAATCATGGGAATCAAAATCATTAAAAAGAAGAACATGTTACTTGTTAAAATGTCAAAAATGATTGGTGGTGTGTACAGGAGGGACATGTCTATCATGCATGGATTTTGAGCAACCATCAACAACCTGATACCAACATGGGCGCAGAGTGTCATGAACATGTTATCAACAAGAGATTGTTATAGCCAATGGGCCATCGATTAGGTAATTAAGGTTCAAAAGAAAGATAGGGTTAAGTGGAGAAATCGTGAGTGTAGGTTTTAACCCCGTACAGAAATTACCTGCATACGAATTCTAAAACACATAAAATAAACAATGCGAGAGCATAACAGATAAAACACATATACACAAAGATTTTCCCTTGGATCCCAAAACCAGGACTACTAGCTTGATTTTTCATTATGTTCCTTTCAATTTTATAATACATATTTGTACATGCCAAAGCATCCAATACCATGGACCAAAAACCATCGCGTCCAAAACCATGGACCAAAAACCATCGCGTCCAAAAACATGTGTGAAAATCATGCACAAAACCATAGGTGGGTCCACCCAACCTATGAGTGGGGTTACCTGCACCCCTCAAACCCCCTATGACCCCCCCCCTACGCAATCGGCTCAACGAAGCCCCCCCAGTTAGCTACGTGGGCTAGTCGTGGAAAGAATATAACACAACCCAACATTCTCCCACTTGTTCTTTTCTTTCCACAGGGGGCCACAAGAGAGATTAGTCATTTATCCAACCCTACAACACCCATTGTTTCTCTACACCAAGAGAACTTCTCAGAGCTCACAGATTTTGTCAATACATCTGCAGTATTCTTCAAAGTGTCCACGTTTACTAGCAACACCTTTTTGTCTTCTATCATATCCCTCACAAAGTGATACTGAACATCAATGTGCTTTGTCTTTGAATGATATGCAGGGTTCTTTGCCAAGAAAATTGCACTTTGGCTGTCATAGTCTATCCTTATGGCTCCATGTACTAACCCCATACTTGAACACAATCTCTGCAACCAAACTACTTCCTTGCTTGCATGAGTGGCTGCCATGTATTTTGCCTCTGTAATTGATAGTGCCACTATAGATTGTTTCTTACTCATCCAACAGACTGCACCTGCAAATAGGTTAAACAAATACCCACTTGTAGATCTTCTCTGATCCAGATCTCTAGTCCAATCTACATCAACAAAGCCACGAATATCCAACATTCTGTCCAATCTTGGTCTTCCTTGGTAGCACAAACCATAATCACTAGTGCCACGCAAATACCTAGAAAACCGCTTCACTATTGTCCAATGCTCCTTTCCTGGTTGCGACATAAACCTTCTCAATACTCCCACTACATGTGCAATGTCTGGTCTAGTACATACCATTGCATACATCAAGCTACCGATTACACTTGCATATGGAACATGGGCCATGTCCTCTTCCTCTTCTTGTGTCTTGGGACACTGTTCAACAGATAACTTTACACCTACAGGAATAGGAACCTTCACCGGTTTACTATCCTGCATATTAAATCTCTCCAATATTGCCTCGACATACTTCCTTTGGTTTAACCATAGCTTCCTCTTTGCCCGATCTCTTTTAATTTCCATTCCCAAAATATAGTTTGCAGCATGTTGAATTTGGAGGACATTTGGGTCTTCAAATCCTGGATAATTTCTTTGTCATTTCCAACCAACAACATATCATCCACATACATGACCAAATAAATAACACGGTCACCAATTAATTAAAATACACACAGTGATCTGCTTTGCTTCTGGTGAAGCCAAGTCCCCGTATAAATGTATCAAATTTTTTCGATACCACATCCTTGGTGACTGTTTTAACCCATACAGAGACTTCTTTAACTTGCATACCAGTTCTTTCTTACCCTTCACTGCAAATCCTTCAGGTTGCTTCATGTAGATTTTCTCTTCCAGATCCCCGTGAAGAAATGTTGTCTTCACATCCATCTGTTCTACCTCAAAATCAAAAGCAGCAGCAACAGATAAAAGTAATATAATAGAAGTTACCTTGGCAACATGAGAAAAAATATCACCAAAATCAATTCCCGGCACCTGGGAATAACCTTTTGCTACCAACCGAGCTTTGTATTTCTCCACCGTTCCTTCTGCATTTGTCTTCTTCTTGAACACCCATTTTTTGCCAATGGGTTTCCTTCTAGCAGGCAACTCCACCAGATCCCAAGCCTCCTTTTTGTGCAAAGATGCCATTTCATCAACCATGGCCTCTTTCCAGAATTTTCCACCCTCTGAATCTACTGCTTCCTTCATAGTTCTGGGATCATCATTAGTTATAGATAAAGAAAAATTTGAACAGAAAGAAAATGGACTATATTGTAGGTTTTAACCCCATACAAAAATTACCTGCATACGAATTCTAGAACACATAAAATAAATAATGCGAGAGCATAATGTTGAGCCTCAAACCTGCACCTTCCTATACACCCTCTCAGCCTTCTTTTTCCACTTATTTCATCCACCCAACTGTTAAATCATTGCATTGTAGTTTAAAAAGAGCTTTTTACATGGTTTTCTGACTATGCTTATGACTGTTGTTTGGTTTAGTTTTTGTTCATGCAGCTGCGGAAACTTCTCAGTTTCCGCAGCCAGCACAGAATTCCGCAGCTATTTTGTTAAAAGCTATGCTACAGGTGTCCTATGAAGAAACGAGCTACATGGGCAAGCTACAGGTGACGGATACATGGAACGTGTCCCTTCAAATCAGCCAAATCATCCATGGAAGGTCACGGTCAACGAGGGTCAAAGGCAAAGCCAACCAAGGAGTTCAGCGGTGGCACGTCTCTGTTTTGGGCACGTGAACGTTTACGTGGCACAGTCCTCAGCCCACGAAGACACCGGCACACCTGGAGATCATCACCGTAACCTGAATCCAACAGCTACCACTCCGAAGATTTAATAGACATGATGACAGTTACGCTAGATCTCGGCTGAAGGGATCTACGTGTCTTTGGCAACACAGTTAATAGCGTAGGATTCAGTTAGTTAGTTCAGCACTTTTTCATTATAAATAACGCGTTGATGAACGCTGTGAAAAAACTTTTTGATATGTAATTTTTCGAACTGTTGTTGTTATCACCCCACTGTTTTATATATGTTGTTGCTTTAATACATGAGAAGACTTTTCTGAGTTCATTCGTGTGACTACTCGTTGACTGGCTGAAGTGGCAGAGGGCCCCTGCGCGCTGAAGCCTTGTAAAGTTTTCATTTGGTTTTATTATGTTCTGCTTTCATAATCTTTAGCTTGTACATAACACGTTGTTTTGATGCTTCTTAATTCACTGCTATTTATACTTTCACTTCTGCTTTCTTGTAGTTGTCAGCTGATCAATGTTTTTCTGCAGGTTTTCTTAGGCAGCCCGGGCAAATTTTCATCTTTTTGATAACTATTGACATATGAGATCATCTTGTCCTTCCTGCTAACTTTCATTTTCTGAAGTTTAATTCCAGCACTTTCTTTTTCAAGTTGTGATTTGCTTATTTGTTTTTTTCTGTTATTTAGATATCATACTGCTCATCAATTTATGGTTTCTTTCTATAGTCAAGTGACTCTATTAGTAAGAAATCAAAATATTACTTATTGTAGTGTGATTTAGTTATCATATTGCTTAAACTTATTCATGATTGCTTCCCACAAGGTAGATTGAGCTGAAGGGTAAAGGATCAGAAGAGTTGAAGTAATGTGACTAGTTTCTTTTATGCAATTTAATTTCTTGCCATTTAGATATCATATTGCTTGACTTGTTCATGATTGCTTCCCACAAGGTAGATTGAGCTGAAGGGTAAAGGATCAGAAGAGTTGAAGTAGTGTGACTAGTTTCTTTTATGCAATTTAATTTCTTGCCATTTGGATATCATATTGCTTGACTTGTTCATGATTGCTTCCCACAAGGTAGATTGAGCTGAAGGGTAAAGGATCAGAAGAGTTAAAGTAGTGTGAATTAGTTGCTTTGCTTTGAGTTGCTTTAAGTTCAATTTTTACTTTCTTTTCATTCAGCAGCAAGGATACTGGGCCATTATCATTAGTTCACTATTTTTCTTAAGAATTGATTTCATTACAGTTGTTTTAAAGCTTTCTTTTTGAGCACTTTTAAGTTTGAGAAAAAATCATTGTAGAAATCACCATCACCATTATCATCCATACTTCACTTTCATTTTCACCATCACACATTAGGGAAAGATAAATCCAAAAATAAACTAAAAACTCAAAAACGACAAAAGATTAAGGAAATGGTTATCTAGTACATATAGTACACTTCACTTCGTCAGCTTACGAATCCCGGATTGACATTTTAAATAGCAATTTAGAACACACTAAATTGACAAAAAATTTTGGCGCCGTTGCCGGGGAAGTGAAACTAGGTAGCCAATTTCTTAAAAAAAAAACAAGAAAATTTCAAGGAAGGAAAATTGATAACCTCTCAAAGTATGCTCTCCTCTTGCACTTAGTGTGATCTGGAGGATCAGAAAAGAGAAAGTTATTGGTTTAATAGTTCTTGAGTATGCTCTCTTCTTGCACCTAGAGTGACCTGGAAGATCAGAAAGAGAATTATTAGCCCGACTTGAAGAAAAATAAAAAATGACATGCATAGAGCAAGAGATTCTAGGGGAAGGTTTTTAGCTAGAGCCAAGAGTTCGATTTTTACAACTCCATCTACTTCAAGGAATAGACAAGAGACACCTCCATCATCTCCAACCTACACTCCTAGCCCTAGGATTCCTGGAATTCAAGAGGCAGTAGTTGACTCTCCCACACCATCCATCGAATCTGAATTAGGAAGAGATCCTTTCCTTCCTTCTACAAGGAGACAAATTGTAATTGAAGAAGTAGAATCACCTGAGGAAGAAGAGGGAGAAATTCCTCCTCGTTCACCCTTAGTAGAGGAACCAGAGGACTCTGAATTCTCCAGGGAAACTACCATGACAGAAGGAGCAAATGGATTTGGTAGAGGTAGAGGAGGAGGAGGAGGAAATAATGGAGGAGGTAGAGGTAACATTGGGGGAAATAGGGATGGAGATAACTCATTCGGATTTCCTATAGTCGATGAGGACTCTCGAGCCACAATGAAGAACATCTCACCATCTGTCCTCCCAAACTTTCATGGGTTAAGAAATGAGGATCCTGAAACATTTCTATTTGAGTTTGAGGTCGTGTGTCGAACTTATGATTATCTGGAAGACTCTCAAAAACTCAAATTGTTTCCTTCAACATTGAAAGGAGCAGCTTTGAAATGGTTCATGGGATTACTCACTCAATCCATTAGGACTTGGAATGATATGAAACAAACGTTTTTGGATAGGTACCTGGACTATTGTATGCCCACCAATCACAAGGATGAGGTATTCAAAATGGTACAAAAAGAAGATGAAAACTTGGAAGATTTACTTGAAAGATTCCAATATAATCTGAAAAGAGCAAAAATGAGTAACTTAGATGAGGAGACCTTGAAAGCCCTTCTATTAAAAGCCATTAGAGATGAATGGATAGATATTTTGAACATGATGGGGAAAGGAGACATATCTCAACTTCCACTTCATGATATAGCGGAGCTATGTGTCCATCTCTCAAGGGGGAAATCTAAAACTCAAAAAGGGCCTAGAGATCCTTCTCTCATCAGAGCAAACAAATCTGCAACTGGATCAGTAAGTAGGGCTGAGATTGGCAACATGCTTGATGAGTTCAAAACTGATATCTTAGGGAGTCTTAGTGAGAAACTAGACACTCTTAGGATACACAATAAGCAGAAAGCAGAAGCTGAAGCTTTGGCCATCTTTTGCCCAAAATGTAGAAAGAAACATGCTCTAAGGGAATGTCCCTTGGATGCAAAAGTTGTAGAAACATGTGTAATTTGTTCAGAGAATCATGAGACCAAGGATTGTCCTTCAATTCCTGGGCTCAAAGCTGTCTTTCAAGAAGATCCAAATACAATTGAGTCTCTCTGTTTTGTTGCAAGGAGACCTTGGCAGGGGCAGCAAAATCAAGGGTTTAACAACTCTATGAACTTTCAACCCCCACCAAATTGGAATCCTTGGCAACAACCTTGGTCCCAACCTCAAAATCCTTTTCAATCATGGGTACAAGGTATGCAAAATCCTTATGGGAGATTTGCTCAATTTTATCAATATCCTCCATCTTTTCAAAATCAACAAGCTCCACAACTTCCAAATCAAAACCCACAACTATCATTGCCATTTCCACAACAACAACAACCTTCTCAACAGAATCCAAATTCTCAACTCTTGCTCCCATTCCAACGGAAGTCAAATCAACTTCCTTCTCAGCCATTGCCAAACCCCAATAATAAAAACCCTCAAAATGCTTACATGATGGAAGGTCAAAAATTTCCTACCTATATGATTGTCCCTCTCAATGATGTACAACTCAGATCAGGTAGAGTCTTAGATAAGCCTTCTATAGATGCTCAAAATCAAAGCATTTCTGAGGAAGAATCTCTTGAAGCCAATAAGGGTTCTGAAGCATCTCTTCAAAACCCAAACACTCAGAAAGAAAAAGAAAAAGAACTAACCCCCACAACTCCTATAGTTGAGCAACCTGCATCTTCATCCACACCTCCTTTTCCTGAAAGATTACAAATTGACAAAGGGGTGGAAAAACAAATCTTGTTGCCTGACTATGATTTTCTAGATGAATTGAAGAATGTCTGTATCAAGATTCCCTTGTTACAAGCCATTAAGGAGATTCCTATTCTAGCAAAAACAATAAAGGAGTTGAGTCTTAAAAGACCAGGAAGGAAACCAAGAGATACAAGAAAAATCCACCTGGTAGGAAAAATTGCAGATATCATGATGGGAAAAATTACTACGCAGAAGTATGTAGATCCCGGTAGTCCAATTGTCAAAACACATATCAATGGGGTAGAAATTCCAAATACTTTGATTGATTTGGGGGCTGCTATCAACATTATGAGTAGACAGACTATGGAACAGCTGAAACTTCCTAACCTTCTCTTTACACCTACTTTACTGCAACTTGCAGATCGATCAATTATTAAACCAGATGGTGTATTAGAAGACATTTCAGTCTCCTTAGACTCTTGGGAATATCCAGTAGATTTCATGATTTTAACTCCCAAGAGTAATTTAGGAGGACATCCTCTCATCTTAGGAAGACCTTGGCTAGCCACAGCTGATGCTTTTATCAGTTGTAGGTCTGGGGATATGTATATTTTTGATGGTAATTCGACAAAGAAATTCAATCTGTATCCTCCAGCAAAAGCAATTACAGAAATAGGAGATAATGAGTGGATTGATGATGAAGATACTATACAACCTGTCTTTACCATTTCCGAAGTTAGTGAAGATAGTCAAATTCTGAACACATTAGAAAACTTTGAAACATCTTCAGAATATGACCACACACAATTTCAGTTAGATTCTGACATTGAGTATCTATCATCTAGACAAATGTCTCTTTTCTCTATGGAAGAGTTTGGTAGTTCCGCCATTGAGATCTTTCCAGGTAAAACATTGAATATCAACAAAAACTTGGAAAGATCACAACAGGAAGAGCTAACCAAAATCTTGCAAAAACATTCTACTGCATTTGCATGGGAGTATACCGATATGAAAGGTATTGACCCTAAAACTTGCATTCACCACATCTACATTGAGGAAAACAGTAGACCAATCAGGCAACCTCAGAGAAGGATGAATCCAAACCTTAGGGAGATAGTGAAAGAAGAGCTCCAAAAGTTACTTAATGTGAACTTCATTTATCCAATTTCAGATAGCCGATGGGTTTCTCCTTTGGTTATAGTACCTAAAAAGAATGGTAAATGGAGGGTTTGCATTGATTACAGGGAATTGAACAAAGCAACCTTGAAGGATCACTTTCCTTTACCCTTTATTGATCAGGTATTAGATACTTTAGCAGGCAAAAAGTATTTCTCATTTTTGGATGGTTTTAGTGGTTACAATCAGATTCAGGTAGCACCTGAAGATCAGGACAAGACCACATTTACCTGTCCATGGGGAACTTTTGCTTACCGAGTACTTCCTTTTGGATTATGTAATGCACCCGCAACATTTCAAAGGGCAGTACTAGGAATCTTTTCTGATCTAATCCATGATTGTGTAGAGGTTTATATGGATGATTTTACAGTTTATGGTAATACATTTGAAGAGGCATTAGAAAATTTGGAAAAAGTCCTTATAAGATGTAAAGAAACAAACCTATCATTAAGTCATGAAAAATGCTTTATGATGTTTACTGAAGGGATTGTTTTAGGACATCATATTTCAGGAGATGGGATTAAAGTTGATAGATCAAAAGTTGAGGTCATCTCCAAGTTGCCTATTCCAAATTGTCAAAAAGATGTTAGAAGTTTTCTTGGATTTACTGGATATTATAGAAGATTTATTGAAAACTTCACCAAAATAGCATCTCCACTCTTCAAATTGATTACAAAAGACTGTGAATTCAAATGGGATCCTGATTGTCAATCTGCATTTGAAACTTTGAAAACAAGAATATCTAAAGCACCCATTTTGAGAGGGCCAAATTGGAAACTTCCTTTCCATATTTCTACAGATGCTTCAGATACAGCTCTAGGAGCTGTGTTGGGTCAAAAGGATTTAGTTCCTTATGCCATTTACTACACCAGTAAAAATTTGACTCCCACTGAGTTAAACTATACTGTGACTGAGAAAGAGTTCTTAGCTGTTGTTCATGCAATCAACAAGTTTAGACATTATATAACTGGCTATGAAACTTTTGTCCATACTGATCATTCTGCAATTAGATATCTCATGAAAAAACCTGTTACTAATGGCAGAGTTACAAGATGGCTTTTACTTTTACAAGAATTCAATATTACTGTGTTGGATAGACCAGGGAAACAAAATACAGTAGCTGATTTCTTGTCTAGAATCCAAAATACTAACGAAGATTCTCCTGTAGAGGATAAGTTTCCAGATGAATATTTGTTTGCCGTAACTACTAAGACTCCTTGGTATGCAGATATTGCTAACTATTTGGTTACAGGGAAACTACCTCCACATTTATTTCCTAATGAGAAAAGAAGAATCATTCAGGAGAGTTCAAGTTATTCATGGATTTCTAATGAATTGTTTAAAACAGGGCTAGATTGTGTGATCAGAAGATGTGTTCGGGAAGATGAAATGCCTGACATCCTCAAGGCATGTCATGATGAACCATGCGGTGGACACTTTGCTGACAAGAGGACGGCCTATAAAATCCTTTCTTTAGGATATTATTGGCCTTCTCTCTTCAAAGATGCAAAACAATATGTCAGAAGGTGTGACAGCTGCCAGAGAGTTGGGAGACCGACTCTTTCAAATGAAATGCCATTACAGCCACAGGTACTCATCGAACCCTTTGAAAAATGGGCTTTAGATTTCATTGGACCAATTAATCCACCATCTAAACAAAAGAAGTATATATTGGTTTGCACTGATTATGTCACTAAATGGGTAGAAGCCAAGGCATTGCCTTCTGCCACTGAAAATTCAGTTGTTCAATTTCTTTTTGAGGATATTTTTACTCGTTTTGGTGTCCCAAGAGAAATTGTGACAGATCAGGGAAGTCAATTTACATCTAATTTGATGGAGAAGCTGATGGAAGAATACAAAATCAAGCACAGAAAATCTACTCCTTACCATCCGCAAGCAAATGGCCAAGTGGAATCTACAAATAAAGTTCTTGAGAGTATCATCACCAAAACTGTTCATCTACACAGAAGAGATTGGGCAGAAAGGCTTCCTGAAGCCTTATGGGCCTACAGAACTACATGGAGGAACACAACAGGACATTCTCCCTATGAACTTGTTTATGGGAAAGAAGTCTTGCTCCCCATTGAGTTTCAAATCAAGACTTTCAAGATGGCAGTTCAATTGGGGATGAATCTATCAGAAGCCCAAAAGCACAGAATGGAGCAGCTGAATGAGTTAGATGAGATCAGACAAGATGCAATTTTAAGGACTGATCTAGTTCAACATCAAAGAGCTAAGTGGCATGACAGATACATCAAAGAGAGAAAGTTTCAAGAGGGAGATTGGGCTTTACTGTTTGATTCCAAGTTTAAAGACTTCAAAGGGAAGTTTCAGACTCATTGGCTTGGGCCATATGAGATTGATAAAGTCTTTAACAATGGAACGGTAAGAATCAAGACCATTGATGAATTTCAGACTCCTCTTATTGTGAATGGCCACCGATTGAAAATTTATCATAAGCCACTTTCAAAAGAGGAGTTTGTCAAAATGTTCCAAGAGAATTCTGCAATCAGGCTGGTGGAGAAGAATCCTTCTCCTTCCCCACCAGCCTAACCTTTGTTTCTTTCAGTTTAAAAAAAAAAAAAAAAAAAAAAAAAAACGGAAACAAATTGTGTATAAGCCTGAAAACTAATCATAGATTGGCGGTCTTATACAGAAAATGTAGAGTGAAAATCAGGGACACCTGACACTATATTTTCCAAAAAAAAAAAAAAATCTCCTCCCCTTCTCTTTCCATCTTCACTTCATCTCACTTACCATTTCACTTCACCTCCATCTCATTCCCATTTCCATTTCATTTCACTCCACTCATTCCATTTCACTCCATCAATAAAAGTCCCCTTCAGGACTATTTTCATTATGTTGATTTTCCTTTAACTATCTTTGTGCAGTTAAGGGGGTGTTGTCTCAGTTTCCGCAGCTGGAGGCCGTTTCCGCAGCCAGAACAGTTTCCGCAGCCAGCATCACTCTGTTTTCAAAATTTACAGTCAACTGTTAGTGCCATAATCATGAAATGTAGGTGTAATTGAGCTAAAGACATGGGGCATCTCCAAGATAACAAAGAAGAGCAATTGGTTAGAAGCCTTGAGCAAGAAATGACAAAGTTACAAAGGTATGATAAAAAATCTTTATCAAATAACAATTCAAGTCATAATTACGCATAGTCATTAAACCATAACAAGTTCTACTATGAGCGATGATTTGATACGATAGCTCCACTACCACTCCTATTCCACAATATCACTCCACACACCTCGCATTCATTGCCCTAACGGTCTCATGATTATCCCGAGTTTAAACTCAAGACTGACTGCACTTCCATTTATTACACGTACTCTTGAGACGTAACCTATTGTGTTACGGCTCTTCTTAGCCGTAATTTTCGCAGCCGTCTGTTGAAACGTGTAAAATTTCATATGCAGTCATCTGATTCGAAAGAGTCCCACCGTTACTCCACTCGCTTATTACTCTACTTACACTCCACTTATACCATACTCCTCGCATGCATCCGCATTTCATTTCATGAACTCGTTTACTGCTGCTCACCCACTGTTCCTCCTGTAATTCGGGTATTTCCATTCATTGTTCTCCATTTCTAACTGCAGCCACTACAGTTCATTCTAAACCATGACCGCAGTCACTACAGTCATCCTAAACCCTGTTGCAGTCACTACAGTTTCTCCTAAACCCTGTAACAGAGTTATTTTTTCCCTTAACCCTCACACGCAGAAGAACTCTCAGTTGGAATCTAAAACAGAGGATGGGAAAATTACTGAGAGCTGAGCCGGAAGGACCGAAATACTTGGAGGGTTATCCTCAAACTAAGGAATTGCTGAAGAAAGTCAGATGGCTACGATTCATCCAGAAGTTTAAAGGCCATAACAAGGAGGTGACCAAAGCTTTTTCGAGGTCTTTTAATGGACAAACAGTGGAGATTGGAGACTTGAAATTCACAGTGACCGAGGCCACTATAGCAGCTGCCACGGGCCTACCTCAAGAAGGTGAAAGGTAGTTTAAAAATAGAAGTGTGGACGATCAAATATGGAGAACCATGATACAAAACAAAGGTATGGATGCCACCGTATTTACAAGAAGCATCCCTGTTCATGTACTAAAAGAGGAATGGTCTAGTCTACTGTTAGTCATCCAGAAATTTATCACGTGTGAAGCTCGTTTTGGCTCTATGTATATGTATCATGTTAGATTGATGATGAATTTCATAGATGGTCACACTCTTAATTTGCCTCATTTTCTGCTATTAAGTCTGAAAAAGATGAGTTTTACAGTTCAAAAACATATAGGCAATATTGAACCTCATCTCTACCATCATGGGCTCATAAAAATTCTTATTGAGGACCAGTTAAAGAAAAATAAGGATACTTGGGAGCAATTTTTGACAAGAAACTACTTCCAAGAGCCGTCTGAGGCCTCTGGAAGCAGTCCACCAAAGATTCCAAAGAAAAGTAGGAGGAAACAAAAGAACATTACAGTCCAAGACTCCCCTACAATAGAAATTCAAGAAACAGTCCAAAAAGAAGAAGAATATAGAGCTAAATTTAAGAAACAGAGAAAAGAAAAAGGCAAAAGAACCATCCAAGAAGTTTATCCATCCCCTGAGCAATCCATAGAAGGGGATTATCAACCTCTGTCAGAAAGATTAATAGATCTTCAAGCTGCTGCCATAGCCAAGAAAAAGCAAAAAGGAAAACAGAGTGCACAATAGAAGAGTACTAGTTCATACTTAAGAAGGAGCACTAGGCTAAAAGGGAAAGGGAATAAACCAAAGAAAAACAGTCTCACTTTATTGATTTAGGTGGAGAGACACTTGAAAAATCTTCGGCTCATCCAAGCATTGAGTCAAGTCCTCCACGTGAGGAAAGCCCTTTTCGGCCGGAAAGAGAGAACAGTCTTCCTCCTCCACCAGATTTTGAGCCTAGTCCGAGAAAGACACCTGAGGTAGATCCTAATCAGCAAGAGGCATACAATTACCTGGAATCCTTAGAACAATCAGCTGCAGGACCAAGTACTTCTCTGCCACTTGATGCACAAGTTCAGACTTTGAAACAAGAAGTATTTGAGTTAGAAGTCCTAAATAGGCATATCAAAAAGGAAAATGAAGCACTCAAAGAGCAGAGTAAGGTAGACAAGATTGTCCATGATAACACTATGCTTCATTTAGGACTGTGGCAAAAGAAAAACAGAAAACTGAAGAAGAAGTGCAAAAAGTTAAGCAGAGCATTGATTAACCTCAAGTTCAAATGTCTAGTCAGGAAACCAAGGATGATGATGTTAGCATCAAAGAAGAAGAAAAGAGGGCTAGATGTCCTTGCAGAAGCCTCAGAACATGTGGATTAGAGGGAAATAACTCAATTTTGGTTGCATGAGGACATGCAACACCTTCACAGTGGGGGTATGTTGAGCCTCAAACCTGCACCTTCCTATACACCCTCTCAGCCTTCTTTTTCCACTTATTTCATCCACCCAACTGTTAAATCATTGCATTGTAGTTTAAAAAGAGCTTTTTACATGGTTTTCTGACTATGCTTATGACTGATGTTTGGTTTATTTTTTGTTCATGCAGCTGCGGAAACTTCTCAGTTTCCGCAGCCAGCACAGGATTCCGCAGCTATTTTGTTAAAAGCTATGCTACAGGTGTCCTATGAAGAAACGAGCTACATGGGCAAGCTACAAGTGACGGATACATGGAACGTGTTCCTTCAAATCAGCCAAATCATCCATGGAAGGTCACGGTCAACGAGGGTCAAAGGCAAAGCCAACCAAGGAGTTCAGTGGTGGCACGTCTCTTTTTTGGGCACGTGAACATTTACGTGGCACAGTCCTCAGCCCACGAAGACACCGGCACACCTGGAGATCATCACCGTAACCTGAATCCAACAGCTACCACTCCGAAGATTTAATAGACATGATGACAATTACACTAGATCTCGGCTAAAGGGATCTACATGTCTTTGGCAACACAGTTAATAGCGTAGGATTCAATTAGTTAGTTCAGCACTTTTTCATTATAAATAACGCGTTGATGAACGCTGTGAAAAAGCTTTTTGATATGTAATTTTCCGAACTGTTGTTGTTATCATCCCACTGTTTTATATATGTTGCTGCTTTAATACATGAGAAGACTTTTCTGAGTTCATTCGTGTGACTACTCGTTGACTGGCTGAAGTGGCAGAGGGCCCCTGCGCGCTGAAGCCTTGTAAAGTTTTCATTTGGTTTTATTATGTTCTGCTTTCATAATCTTTAGCTTGTACATAACACGTTGTTTTTATGCTTCTTAATTCACTGCTATTTATACTTTCACTTCTGCTTTCTTGTAGTTGTCAGCTGATCAATGTTTTTCTGCAGGTTTTCTTAGGCAGCCCAGGAAAATTTTCATCTTTTTGATAACTATTGACATATGAGATCATCTTGTCCTTCCTGCTAACTTTCATTTTCTGAAGTTTAATTCCAGCACTTTCTTTTTCAAGTTGTGATTTTCTTATTTGTTTTTCTTCTATTATTTAGATATCATACTGCTCATCAATTTATGGTTTCTTTCTATAGTCAAGTGACTCTATTAGTAAGAAATCAAAATATTACTTATTGTAGTGTGATTTAGTTATCATATTGCTTAAACTTATTCATGATTGCTTTCCACAAGGTAGATTGAGCTGAAGGGTAAAGGATCAGAAGAGTTGAAGTAGTGTGACTAGTTTCTTTTATGCAATTTAATTTCTTGCCATTTAGATATCATATTGATTGACTTGTTCATGATTGCTTCCCACAAGGTTGATTGAGCTGAAGGGTAAAGGATCAGAAGAGTTGAAGTAGTGTGACTAGTTTCTTTTATGCAATTTAATTTCTTGCCATTTGGATATCATATTGCTTGGCTTGTTCATGATTGCTTCCCACAAGGTAGATTGAGCTGAAGGGTAAAGGATCAGAAGAGTTAAAGTAGTGTGAATTAGTTGCTTTGCTTTGAGTTGCTTTAAGTTCAATTTTTACTTTCTTTTCATTCAGCAGCAAGGATACTGGGCCATTATCATTAGTTCACTGTTTTTCTTAAGAATTGATTTCATTACAGTTGTTTTAAAGCTTTCTTTTTGAGCACTTTTAAGTTTGAGAAAAAATCACTGTAGAAATCACCATCACCATTATCATCCATACTTCACTTTCATTTTCACCATCACACTTTAGGGAAAGATAAATCCAAAAATAAACTAAAAACTCAAAAACGACAAAAGATTAAGGAAATGGTTATCTAGTACATATAGTACACTTCACTTCGTCAACTTACGAATCCCAGATTGACATTTTAAATAGCAATTTAGAACACACTAAATTGACCAAACACATAACACATAAAATACATATACACAGAGATTTTCCCCTGGATCCCAAAACCGAGACTACTAGCTTGTTTTTACATTATGTTCCCTTCAATGTTACAATACATATTTATACATGTCGAAGCATCCAATACCATGGACCGAAAACCATCACGTCCAAAACCATGGACCAAAAACCATCGCATCCAAAACCATGTGCGAAAATCATGCACAAAACCATAGGTGGGTCCACCCAACCTAAGATAGGGTCCAAAACCAAAATTTTCCGGGGCGCTGCCCTGGACCACATAGAGTGGGGTTACCTGCACCCCTCAAACCCCCTATGACCCCATAGAGTGGGGTTACCTGCACCCCTCAAACGCCCTGTGACCCCCCCCGCTACGCAATCGACGAAACGAAAGGGGGGCTCCACCCCCTTCTAACTCCTCATTTAACTACGTGGGCTAGTCGTGGAAAGAATATAACACAACCCAACATTCTCCCACTTGTTCTTTTCTTTCCACAAGGGGCCACAAGAGAGCTTAGTCATTTATCTAGCCCTGCAACGCCCATTGTTTCTCTACACCAAGAGAACTTCTCAGAGATCGCATATTTTTTCAATGCATCTGCAGTATTCTTCAAAGTGTCCACCTTATGAACAACACCTTTTTGTCTTCTATCATATCCCTCACAAAGTGATACTAAACATCAATGTGCTTTGTCTTTGAATGATATGCAAGTTTATTTTCCAAAAAAATTTCACTTTGGCTGTCACAGTCTATCCTGATAACTCCCTGTACTAGCCCCATACTTGAACACAATCTCTACAACCAAACTGCTTCCTTGCTTGTGTGAGTGGCTGCCATGTATTATGCCAATGTAGTTGATAGTGCCACTATAGATTGTTTCATACTCATCCAACTGAACACACGTCCAAATAGGTTAAACACATACCCACTTGTAGATCTTCTCTGATCCAGATCTCTAGCCCAGTCTGCATCAACAAAGCCACATATATCCAACTCTTTGTCCAATCATGGTCTTCCTTGGTAGCACAAACCATAATCACTAGTGCCACACAAATACCTAAAACCCGCTTCATTGTTGTCCAATGCTCCTTTCCTGGTTTTGACATAAACCTGCTCAATACTCCCACTGCATGTGCAATGTCTGGTCTAGTATAGACCATTGCATACATCAAGCTACCGACTGCACTTGCATATGGAACACAGGACATGCCGTCTTCCTCTTCTTGTGTCTTGGGACACTGTTCAACAGATAACTTTACACCTACAGGTATAGGAACCTTCACCAGTTTACTATCATGCATATTAAATCTCTGCAATATTGTCTCAACATACTTCCTCTGGTTTAACCATATCTTCCTCTTTTCCTGATCTCTTTTAATTTCCATGCCCAAAATATAGTTTGCAGCACCAAGATCTTTCATGTCGAATTTGGAGGACAATTGGGTCTTCAAATCCTGGATAATTTCTTTGTCATTTCCAACTAGGAACATATCATCCACATACAAGACTAAATAAATAACATGGTCACCAATTAATTTAAAATACACACAAGGATCTGCTTTGCTTCTGGTGAAGTCAAGTCCCCATATAAATGTATCAAATTTCTGATACCACATCCTTGGTGACTGTTTTAACCCATACAGAGACTTCTTTAACTTGCATACCAGTTCTTTCTTACCCTTCACTGAAAATCCTTCAGGTTGCTTCATGTAGATTTCCTCTTCCAGATCCCTGTGAAGAAATGTTGTCTTCACATCCATCTGTTCTACCTCAAAATCAAAAGCAGCAGTAACAGATAAAAGTAATCTAATAGAGGTTACCTTGGCAACAGGAGAAAAAATATCACCAAAATCAATTCCCGCCACGTGGGAATAACCTTTTACTACCAACCGAGCTTTATATTTCTCCACCTTTCCTTCTACATTTGTCTTCTTCTTGAACACCCATTTGCTTCCAATGGGTTTTCTTCCAGCCGGCAACTCCAGCAGATCCCAAGCCTCATTTTTGTGCAAAGATTCCATTTCATCAACCATGGCCTCTTTCCAGAGTTTTCCATCCTCTGAATCTACTGCTTCCTTCAAAGTTCTGGGATCATCATCAGTAATAGATAAAGCAAAATTTTAACAGAAATCAGATGGACTATACCTTTCTGGCTGCCTTCTTTCTTGAACTGATCTTCTCACACCCGGAGTTTGTGGCTCTTCATCTTCGGATTCCTCCTCTATTATAGAGTCTGATTCTTCCTCCTTTAGCTCAAAATATATCTTCTCAAGTTCCTTTGGCTAAAATTCATGTTTAATAACATCTTTCACCTCTTTGAACACCACATCTCAGTTGTACACAACCTTCCTTGTTACTAGGTTCCAAAGCTTATAACCCTTTAAACCATCCTTATACCCAATAAAGATGCACTTTTCAGATTTACTATTCAACTTGGTTCATTTCTCCTTTGGAACATGTACATATGCATCACATCTAAATACCCTCAGATGTGAAAGATAGGGTTTCTTACTAGTCCATACCTCTTGTGGAGTTTTATCCTCCAATGTTGATGAAGGTGATATGTTGACCAAGTAACATGTTGTCTCCACCGCCTCTGCCCAAAATTCCTGTCCTAACCCGGCACCACTGAGCATGCTTCTTGCCCTTTCCAGAGCCTTTAATTCTTTAAACCTCTCAAAGACTTCAAATTTCTTATTAAGGAAATATATCCATGTATTCCTTGAGAAGTCATCTATAAATGATACACAGTACACAGACTTACCCAGTGATGGAACTTTCACAGGTCCAAACACATCACTGTGCACAAGCTCTAATATCTGTTTCGCCCTCACCAACAAAGGGGACACTAACCCGATTCTGCTTTTTATATGCACAACTTTCACAGAGATCAAAATTCTAGAGATTTATTACTCATACCTTCTATCATACCTTTACCATGAAGTATTCGAAGGCCCTTCTCTCTAATATGTCCAAGCCTTTGATGCCGCAGCATGGTCTTCTCTCCAGAGACCACTAGATTTCTGCTCCACTTTCAGGAACCACAGAACTGTTGCACCCATCAACAACCATGCTACCTTGTATCTTGTACAAATTTCCAATCCGAACTCCCTGCATCAATACCAATTCTCTTCGAACCATATTGTAGGTATCATTCTCGAACACTTTTTTTAAAATTAGATTTCTGGCCAATGCAGGAATATGTAGAACACCCGGAAGTGTTCTAACCCTTCCACCTTGCAACTTCAACTTTACTTTTCCGCGACCAATGATTCTAACCTTCCTATCATCCCCTAAGAACACATCACCACCATCGTATTTCTCATACTCGTAGAACCACTCTCTGTGGGGAGTGAAGTGAAAGGATGCACCTGAGTCAATCAACCATGCCTCATGATCTACATGTGTACTTGAAGAAGCCAAGTACACATCCCCACCTTCATCTGAGGTGGTTTTCGCCTTTGCAGAAGGAGCATCATCAAATCCCTTTCCTTTATCAGGAGCTTTAGATTTACATTCCCTTTTGTACTGCCCTTCCTTTCCGAATTTCCAGCACACCACCTTTACAGGTTTTCCTGGAGGTTTAGATCTCCCACTCGATGACTTATGTTTGTTTCTATTCTGGGACTGTTCTTGTACAGACAAGGCATCACCATTCTAGCTCTCCATATTTTTCTGTCTCATCTCCTCCGTTAGCAAGGATGAGACTATTTCACCAAACTACAAGGCAGTTGAATCGCTACCTATTGCAATAACCAGACTATCCCATGAATCTAGTAGAGAACACAACAAACTGATGCACTTATCTTCATCTGAAATTCTAATATCAACAGATGCTAACTGACTTACCACAGTATTAAATGCGTTCAGATGCTCTCTCACCGAGTCTCCATCTTTCATCCTCAGGTTATATAGCTTTTCCGTAGGAACAGTTTATTCACTAGAGACAGATTGGTACAAAGTCCCTAAATTGTCCCACAAAGCCTTTACCGTAGCTTCCCCTGATACATTCAGCAACACTGAATCTGAAACACACAATTGTATTGTGCTCTTTGCCTTCCAATCCAACTTCTTCCATTATTCATCGGACACTCCCATTGGTTTAGTCCCTAGATCTACCATGATCCACTGATCTTTATCCACCAACAGATCGTCCATCTTGAGTTTCCACAACTCAAAACTCTGACCCTTGAATTTCTCGATCTCTATCTTTCCACTGCTCGTCATCTTCTTTCACCACCAGAATCGATCTCACAGATCTCCCATTGAACAAGGTCTAACACAGGCCTGAGTGAAAACTCTTAGCAACAAAAGCGTCCCCTTGAAGCCAAAATAGCTCCGATACCAAAAGTAGGTTTTAACCCCATACAGAAATTACCTACATACGAATTCTAGAACACTTAAAATAAACAATGAGAGAGCATAACACATAAAACACATATACACAGAGATTTCCCCTGGATCCCAAAACCGGGACTACCAGCTTGATTTTTCATTATGTTCCTTTCAATGTTACAATACATATTTATACAGGTCGAAGCATCCAATACCATGGACCGAAAACCATCGCGTCCAAAACCATGGACTGAAAACCATCGCGTCCAAAACCATGTGAAAAAATCATGCACAAAACCATAGGTGGGTTTGCCCAACCTAACATAGGGTCCAAAACCAAAATTTTACGGGGTGCTGCCCCGGACCCCATAGAGTGGGGTTACCTGCACCCCTCAAACCCCCTATGAACCCCCCCTACTACGCAATCAATGCAACGAAGGGGGGGCTCCACCCCCCTTATAACTCCCTGTTTAACTACATGGGCTAGTCGTGGAAAGAATATAACACAACCCAACATATACCTTTCTAGTTGCCTTATTTCTCGAACTGATCTTCTCACACCCAGAGTTTGTGGCTCTTCATCTTCTGATTCCTCCTCTGTTGTAGAGTCTGATTCTTCCTCCTTTAGCTCAAACTCTATCTTCTCATGTTCCTTTGATTGGACTTCATGTTTAATAATATCCTTCACCTATCTGTACACCACATCTCGGGTGTACACAACCTTCCTTGTTACTGGGTTCCAAAGCTTATAACCCTTTAAACCATCCTTATACCCAATAAATATGCACTTTTCAAATTTACTATCCAACTTGGTTCGTTTCTCCTTTGGAAAATGTAAATATGCATCACATCCAAATATCCTCAGATGTGAAAGAGAGGGTTTCTTACCAGTCCATACCTCTTGTGGATTTTTATCCTCCAATTCTGATGAAGGTGATCTATTGACCAGGTAACATGTTGTCTCCACCGCCTCTGCCCAGAATTCCTGTCCTAACCCAGCACCACTGAGCATGCTTCTTTCCCTTTCCATCAATGTCTTGTTCATTCTTTCTGCAACTCCATTTTGCTGAGGTGTATATGGAGTAGTCTTCTGCCGTGCTATACCACACTTCTTACAGAATTCTTCAAATTCCTTACTGCAAAACTCTCCACTGTTATCTTTCCTCAACACCTTTATCTTCTTCTCTGTCTGGTTTTCCATTAGAGCCTTCAATTCTTTAAACTTGTCAAAGACTTTAGGTTTCTTCTTAAGGACATATATCCATGTATTCCTTGAGAAGTCATCTATAAATGATACATAGTACATAGACCTACAAAGGTATGGAACCTTCACAGGTCCAAACACATCACTATGCACAAGCTCTAATATATGTTCCCCCTCTTACCACCAGAGGGGAAACTCACCCGATTCTGCTTCCCATATACACAATTTTCACAGAAATGAAAATCCATAGAGCTATTACTCATACCTTCTACCATACCTTTACCATGAATTATATGAAGGCCCTTCTCTCCAATATGTCCAAGCCTTTGATGCCACAGCATGGTCTTCGCTCCAGAGACCACTAGATTTTCTGCTCCACTTTCAGGAACCATAGAATTGTTGCACCCATCAAAAACTATGCTACCTTGTAGCTTGTACAGAGTTCCAATCCGAAATTCCCGCATCAATACCATTGCTCCCCGAACCATCTTGCAGGTATCCTTCTCGAACACTTTTTTTGCACCTGCATCATCCAACTTGCTTACAGAAATCAGATTTCTGGCCAATGCAGGAATATGCAGAACACCCAGAAGTGTTCTAACCCTTCCACCTTGCAACTTCAACTTTACTTTTCTGCGACCAACGATTCTAACCTTCCTACCATCCCCTAAGAACACATCACCACCATCGTATTTCTCATACTCGTAGAACCACTCTCTATGGGGAGTGAAGTGAAAGGATGCACCTGAGTCAATCAACCATGCCTCATGATCTACATGTGTACTTGAAGAAGCCAAGTACACATCCCCACCTTCATCTGAGGTGGTTTTCGCCTCTGCAGAAGGAGCATCATCAAATCCCTTTCCTTTATCAGGAGCTTTATATTTATAGTCCCTTTTGTAGTGCCCTTCCTTTCCGCATTTCTAGCACACCACTTTTACAAGTTTTCATGGAGATTTAGATCTCCCTCTAGATTTAGATCTCCCACTTGATGACTTATTTTTGTTTCTGTTCTGGGACCGTCGTTGTACAGACAAGGAATCATCATTTTGGCTCTCCATATTTTTCCGTCTCATCTCCTTCGTCTGTAAGGATGAGACTATTTCATCAAACTGCATGGCAGTTGCATTGCTACCTATTGTAATAACCAGACTATCCCACGAATCTGGTAGAAAACACAACAAACTGATCCACTTATCTTCATCTGAAATTTTAATATCAACATATGCTAACTAACTTACCATAGTATTAAATGTGTTTAGATGCTCTGTCACTGAGTCTCCATCTTTCATCCTCATGTTATACAACTTTTTCAGCATGAACAGTTTATTCACCAGATACTTAGATTAGTACAAATTCCCTAACTTTTCCCACAAAGCCTTCGTCGTAGCTTCCCCTGATACATTCAACAATACTGAATCTGAGACACACAATCATATTGTGCTCTTTGCCTTCCAATCCAACTTCTTCCATTCTTCACCATACACTCTTGTTGGTTTAGTACCCGGATCTACCATGATCCACTGATCTTTATCCACCAATAGATCCTCCATCTTGAGTTTCCACAACTCAAAACTCTGACCATTAAATTTCTCAATCTTTATCTTTCCACTGCTCGCCATGTTCTTTCACCACCAGAATCGATCTCGCAAATCTCCCACTGAATAGGATCTACCACAGGCCCGAGCGAAACCCCTCAGCAACAAAAGTGTCCCCTTGAAGCCAAAACAGCTCTGATACCAAATGTAGGTTTTAACCCCATATAAAAATTACTTGCATACGAATTCTAAAACACATAAAATAAACAATGCAAGAGCATAACACATAAAACACATATACACAGAGATTTTCCCCTGGATCCCAAAACCAGGACTACCAGCTTGATATTTCATTATGTTCCTTTCAATGTTATAATGATGGTGATGGTGGTGGTGGTGGTGGTGGTTCACGTCCAGTGAGACCAAATTGGTCTGTCGGACCTATAATTTTCTTAGTTTTTAATTGACTGGCTCCTCATCTTTCTTGGCAATATTGGTGTTGTAGTTTTCTTTTTTTTCTCTATAGTCTTCCAACTTCCTTTATCTTTCATCTCATTCATCTCTTCTGGTTCTTCGAACATTGGTGTCCTTTTGAAGATAGTCGAAGAAGAAGTTTGGTCTAGGAGATCTGCTTCGCTGTTAAATGAAGATTTATTTTGTGTGGTATTCGAATCCTCATAACTGTTGATGCTTGAGGGGTTGTCGAGTTGGGCGGGGCTTTGCCCCTGCTTGTTTTGAGAGTTATTTCTTTCTTGCTCGATTTCTTGTGATTCAGAGTTTTCTCGAGAGTATTCTTCTTTGATGACAGTGTAGTGTTCTTTTTGTGCTCCTTCCCACCATGCATATCTGTGGTGATTTTTTCTAGCATTTTTCTAGGAGGCTTTTGGGCAATTTTTGGCTAGATGACCTGTCTCAAAGCAGGATCGACATCTAAAGAGGACACTCTTATAATCGAGTTTCTGGTTCCACATGTTAGCACTTGAAATTTCACCTCAGGCTGAGAAAGGCAAACCTCAAAGCTACATCAAACCATTCAACCTCGTAGCTAGCCCTACGGGGCAGGAGAAGGCTCTCTCCGGTCAATCTCGGTAGATCTTCAATGGGATGAGATGACCAACACGGTAACACTGATATTAGGCTAGTAAACTGATTTGAAGGTTGATTTGGGGGTTTTTGGTGGCAAATTGAGGAGCTGCAATTTAGGGTGCGGGGATTGGACACAGTTTCTGCAGGGGGGTCTTTGGGGCGAGGTAGGAGCCTGTATTGATGTCTTTAGCTGAAGTGGATGATTAGGAAGAAAGATAAGAAGGCTAAAGAGAGCAAACAATGAATTTGAATTCTCTTTAGACAGTAGAAAACATAGAAATTAAACAAATTTAAAAGTAGAGCATGGCAAGCATGAATTCTTACTTTAACACTTCATTTGTTTAATATGCAGCAGTATAGAAAGGAAATGAATCACATAACAAATCTTACAATAACATGGAGAAACACACCATCAACACATGAGTCCACAAGAATCCCAAAGACGACTGCAAAACCCTGGTCTTCCTTAGCCAAAATTGCAGATATATAAGTGAAATAATACAGTGATAGCTTCTCCCTCAAGAGTCCAACCATGAAAATGAGCAAGAAAGTACATAATATAGATGGTCTAACCTCTTTCCCTGCCTCCATGGGTCGAGCTCACTATCCTAGGAGCTGTTTGAACCACTTCTAAACTAAGCACTAGAAAATAGGCAGTCAAAACAACTTGCCTCTATAAACTTGGAAACCAGTTCATACATTCAATTTTTACCCTTTACATGCAAGAATCTTCTAGAAGAGTTAAACAAGAGTAAAAATATCCAAAAAGTGTCACAATTACATCCAAGAGGACCACCATCCACCTCAAAAAGTCAAACTGGAGCCAAACTGCGTTTTCTGGGCTGAACTGGTCAAATCTGGCAAAGTTTCCTCAACGGGTCGCGCACATTTCCTCAACGGGTCGCGCACTTTGAAGCTCTGTTTGGAGGCCTTCCCGGTGTCAGAATTAGGTGCAGGATAGCTCGTTGGAAAGGTATCTGAGTCTACTTTCCAAAACAACTAGAACTTTTGGATTTGGAGGTCATTTGCCTAGTCAAAAGTCAATTCTCCCAAGAATGCTTCTGCAACTCAAAAAAGGGGCAGAAAGTCAAATTTTGCCTGTATTTTGACCTTCTGGAGGCCCAAATCCCCATAAAAACTCAAGTCCATCCATAGGCATATGTAAATTTGCATGAAAAATCTAGAAATGTTGAGTTTTTGCAAAACGGAGCTACGATGACAAAGGGTCTCACCGGGGGTGAGACCCGTTGAGAAGCCAAAACCTGTAAATTTCCCAAAAATACCAAAATTACCCAAAATTCTCAAAATTTTTTGGGATTTGTGCTATAGCTGATGCTAGTGAGTGCCATGATCTTTGAGGGATGCCTCAGCCAAGATACAGAGTGGATTGGTCTTCTCCCTCCGCCTAAGAGCCTCAGACAACCTCCTTTGGAACATTTTCATCTTGGCTTTGCATACATGCATTCTTGCCCAATAGTGATTCTTCATGTTTCTCAACATCTTTTTCTCTTGGTTGGCCTTAGCCAACAACCTCTCCAAGTGGGAATTCTCCTGAATGAGCAGTGACTCTCGGTCAGCAGGAAATGGATCACCGGGCCTCCTACGGTTCAAGACTCGGTCGCTACGAATCCTCCATAGCCCATCAAGTGCCTTCTCCTCCTCTAGCTGTGTGTTCCGCTGCTCCAGGTAGGTGATGGTCCATTGGGCACCCTCAAGTCTCCTCTGTAAAACATCATTTTCAGCCCTAAGATGCTAAATGATCTCCTTCGCCTCTTGGCTAGGAGAACTGGCCTCGAGATCAATCACTGGATCCTCATGAATCATGGGCTCTTTGCCCCTCAGCAGTACCTGTGCTGGTGAAGAAAGCAAGGCCCCTTCCACCTGATGTGGAGATAACACTCGCTGAGCTGAAGATGAAGGCGAGACCCCTTCCACCTGCTGTGGAGATAATACTCGCCTAGCTGCTGCAAATAAGGCCCTTGGGCCTTTTTGATAAGTGACCAAAGGAGTGGAGCTAACATGTCTGGTGACGGGAGCATCGGGCTGCTGAAATGGTCCTCCCTCCTCATGAATGACCTCCTGATGTGGCTGATGTGGCACTGTGAAAAACTCACGGGAGATGAACTCCTCCCATGAGATGCCCTGCTGAGTCAACTGATATGAGACTATGAGCTGAATCAAACCATAATGGCAAAGGCTCCTGTACTGCTGGGCCGGGGTCTTCCTCTGCAACATGGGCACCATCCTCTGAATGTTATGAAACAAGAAGACCGGGATGTTCATCATCCTCACCCGGGTGAAATGCATCAAAAGGCAAATGTGATATGAATACACCTGTGAAAATCTGCCCTCACAGGTAAAATAATGCATAATAAGCCTCATGAGGGGAGCATACTCGCTCCGGAGAAATCTTAATGGGAAAACACCCGTCAAAAGTCTCACAAATGATGGCCGGACATAGGGCTCAAAGTGAACAAAATCAAGCAACCTGCGCTTAGGCCACACCTCACCCACATTTGGTATCCCTGTAGCCTGTGAGATCACTTCAGGTGTCAATGTGAAGTTCACCCCTACCAGAGTGACATGTCCATCATGGAGGTGTAAGACAAACAAGCGGGCCAACTCTCTATGATGCTGAATCCGAGAGATCCTCTCACAAAACTGATAGCAAGACATGTACTGGAAGCAATTCACTGCCAAAGGACAGGCCTGTAATTCTGCCAAAGAAGTAGGCTCCTCCCGCTTATGATGTCCTCCCTTACCCCCTCTACGAGGCCTCCTCTATTCCTCAACCTCTGTAGATGATGAATGGTCATCACTTTGCTCATAAGTTTCGGTTTCTGACATGGTTTTGGAGCAAAGTGGACAAACTAAACAGCTGTCTCTGCCTGCAAAAAGTGTTGAAACCTATGCTGTTTCAAGGGGAACCAAACATGAGGGAAATGTTAGGGGAGGGAACTTTTTAACCAGGAATGGGAATATATAAAAATAACAGGGAGTTTTTGAGGGAAATTTTTCAAATCATATTCATATAGGAACACATATTTGTAATAGGGAAATCATTTGCAAAGATTATTGCATATGGGAAAAACATGCATAAAGTGAACATGGGAACATATGCATACATGTTTAATAGGGAAAAACAAAAGGGAAACCATACACCACACATGTTGACATTTTACCAACAGTTTTTGTTATCTTGCATATGCATATGGTAGAGGGGGAATTAGGGTTTCACTTTGTTTTGTTTTTTGATGCTTTGGGAGAGGGGTAGGGTTTTCAGTTTTAGTGATTTAGGGATGGGAAGGGGATTTGTATTTCGTTTATAAAATAATCATGGGGAAAAGAAATGTACATATGAGGGTGGGCAAAAGGGAAGGGAAGGAAATCAATCAAAGGGAAAAACAGCTTGAAACACCATAAACCCTAGCACAATTTGCACATGAATATTGCAGCCACATAAGTCTTTTCATTTGCATGATTTGAGTTTAAAATCATAGCATAAAACCTTATATTCATCACCATTCTCCAAAGCAATGTGTAAAGAGCCTACCTCGACCAATTGAGATGAGTTGAAGGGAGATTGAGGAATTCTGTTGAAGTTTGGAGGCAGACGGTTCAACGGGTCGCGCAGGCCTCCCAACGGGTCGCGCACCTCCCAATGGGTCGCACACCACCTTCAACGGGTCGCGCACCACTCTGCTACCCGAAATCACTGCGATTTTGCTCCTTTCGCCAATCACTCTCTCAAACCACTCTTTCAATCGTTGGGATGCACAATAAGAGTAAAAGGTGGGAAGTTGAACCTTTATAAACTTCATTTGAAAAAATTTCATCCATAAACCCACTTTATAAAGTTTATTTTTGACACTTTTTAAAACACTGATTTTTTGGTTTCCTTTATTCTGAATTTGACTTTTTGAGTGCTTTGACTTGATTCTTTTTGCAGGTAGATCATCTGAGGGACTGTGGCAAGGGGACCAGGGTTATTGCTGCCTTTTTGAAGACTTTTTGGAATTTTATTCTTTTTACAAAAATTTAACATGACCTTGGCTTTAAAATCAGAGTTTTTAAATCCAAGGTTAAAAATGAACTGTACATGATGAAAATATCAAAGAAACATGTTTACAATCCTCCCTCTGGCTTGCTGGGCACTCAAGGATTTTCAAAGACATGACCTTGCGAAGATAAATGACCAAAACCCTAGACCTAGGACTTTGACCTCAAGACCTAACAAGACAAATTTTGAAATGCTTAATGACTGATATGACTAGATCCAGCAAAGCCAAGAGGGGCATAATAGACCATCTCCTCCATCAGGGTTATGGCATGCCTAACGGGATGCAAACTTTGACATTGATGAGACACCTACTAATGCAAATGCAAAGAGCTTTGATCACTGATGGAGGGCTTTCAAGACCGACACTAACACCACACATAGTCTTTACTTGATAGGTTTATTTCAATCGGGAATCCGGTGCTAAAGTCTATTTCCACACAGATGCATGCATAGGTGGTTCTAGCATATTCCTCTGTTTCTGGGCACCTGCAATAAAATTTCCCAATTGCATTTCCAATTGCTTTTAGCGAGCATAAATTCCAGAGATGCAAGGGTAGGTTTGGCAATCTCACCCAAACTGGTGCTGAGGTTATGAATTTTGTTGAGGGATCGAATGATGGGTTCCATGGGTTCATGAATAGGCCTAAGTTTTTGCAAAACCAAGGGCCAGAATCTAGAATGCATTATCTACTTTCAGAGTTTTCAAAATCTACTATAAAGAAACCCCTAGCACAGGGGTAGATATTAATTGCATAAAAAATGATAGGCTTCCATACCTTTGAGATCCAACTATGGAGAGCTATCAGTTGCAGCCAAAAACCATTGAACCAGCAGATTAGGGCACTTTCAGAAAACTTCATAGCCTCATCGAGTGAGTCCTGGACCACCTAGACAGTGGCAGCTAGGGCTTCACTGACGATATGGGCAGAAGCTTGCCCCCCAGAAGCGCATATAGTTGAGCCAACATCTATTTTCACAAAGCTGGGAGCCATCTGGAGCAGAAGATACAAGACTACAAAAGATCAGAAGATCCGAAGACCGCAGAAGCTAGAAGATCCGGCAAAAATATTAGATGATTTGAAGACCGCAGAAGAACAGAGGATCCGAAGACCACAGAAGCTAGACCATTGATAAAAAACTCAAGCCCTATCAGGAGATCCAAATATCAGAAGACCGCAGAAGCTAGAAGATCTGGCAGAATATCTAATGATCCCAATACATATTTATACACGGCGAAGCATCCAATACCATGGATTGAAAACCATTGCGTCCAAAAACATGTGCGAAAATCATGCACAAAACCATAGGTGGGTCTGCCCAACTTAACATAGAGTGGGGTTAACTACACCCCTCAAACCCCCTGTGACCCCCCCGCTATGCATCGGCACGACGAAGGGGGGGCTTTGCCCCCCCTCTAACCTCCCTATTAGCTACATGGGCTAGTCGTGGAAAGAATATAACACAACCCAACAGTGAGTGTCCAAGGATTGACAATCCATCCAAACCGTTCCATTTGTACCACACCACCAACCCAACACTTTTATGACAGTCACATGGATTTCACGTGACGGAGGTGTAGGTGGCGACAAACTACTACCTGGATAACCTCCCAAGATGAAACGACACAAGAGGTTTGGGAGTTGCAACGAAATGTTAATTGTTGCCTAACCTTGGCATGTAAACTACGGTATGATGTAGTATGTAAAGAGAGTGCTCCTCATAAATATACTAAGAGGTAAGAAGGTTATGTATGATATGCATAGAAGAGGGTATATCCCTATTATATCATAAGTGGTTACATTAAACCTAGAATTAATGTAGAACCCCTACATACAAGGTGATAGGGAATAATAAGCTAAATATCAGTATGCCTGTTAAGAATAAATACAACAATGCATAGGTTACGACATGCTCATGGAATAATAGGGCCACAAGGCATGTAATTTTAATGCTAACTGAAAAGTTATGCCCAAAGTAATGTGCAATAAAACATTAAGGGATAATGAAATGCAATTCAATCCAGTCATGGTTAGTCAAACAAATACAAATATCATGGTGATCGTAACTAGCACCGTAAAAGAAGAGTAGACCCTTTGGGCTAGAATGTAAATACTTATTATCTAGACAGAAGAGTAAAGGGGAAAATATCAACTATTTTTTGAGGAAAACAATATAATATTCTAGATGAACCAAGGAAACTGAAATGTTGTCCAGTAAGGTTGGTGGAGATATAATTGCTACTTATGAATAGGAGCAATAATTTTGTTAGTTCTGAAAAACAACCCATTAATACCATGCTCTAGATCATTCATAGTATGATCTAATGCTACCAAGACTTAGAGAAGACTAGGTCCAGGGATATTTGAACATTTTCAAAACATCAAAGTTCAAAAATAGAATTGATAATTCCTAGATTTAATATATATATTATATATGATATCTATATATATATATATATATATATGGAATCTAGGTCTATGACAGATGGTATCAAAGCCCAGGTTCAAGTCGCAGACCCAATGGACCTAGGAAAAAAAATGACTGTAATTACAGGAGATATGTAGGGCTCCTAAATTTAATAGAAATAATGGTTGATTTGTTGTAGGAGAAGATACTTCAGGTGTGATGCAAATGAAATTAAGCCTAATAAGTTAGGTTCAGGGAGGTTGCCTCCAAGAAGTGGTTTCTAACATCCCTGTGAAACACCTAGCAAGTGTAAGCTATATTGCAACAATTGTAGTAAATGAAATTAATCTGTATGGTTAATAATCAAAATGCTCACTATGTAATAAAAGAATTTTTTTGAACAATTCCAAGTAGTTTGACTTATGAGTAGATGGATGAATCGCGCACAAGGCACGAAGATGGTGTTAAGTTTTTAGATTATTCTATGTTGTATTAGTTACTTTAGCCCAATTTAATTCTTCATTAACAACGCATCCAATTATTAGCAATATAACCAATCATAAACGTAATTGAAGAAAGAAAAATATATGCAGTGACAAAAAAGACAAAAACACAACCATAAGAGACAAAAAATTGGTCCAAGACCAGGGAAAAACCCCACAAGGGGGAAACCCTTTCAAATATTCTTCTTTGATAGATCATCATAAAAAGTTTCCAGCATAGAGTACAATGAGCCCAATACATAAGTTGTTAGGTCCCTATAATACTAGTGATTCCCCCATTACTATTGTCATTGTACCCCTTATTATTATTGTTCTGGCCCTATTATCCCCATATTATTATTATTGTGCCCCATAGAAGCCCACTATTGTTATTATTGTGCCCTTATATTATTATTTTTATGTCGACTTTGATTATATTGTGACCCCTTAGACTCCTATATATAGAAATAAGGTTTTATCATTTGTATCATCCAAGACTTGTTCATTTGTGTAATGTAAAGGAGGTTTGCCCCTCGAAGAGGCTGATTTCTAAGGTGTTGATCTTTATTTTCTATCTTTTTGTGAGTTGGTTTCATAACATTTGGTATCAAAGCTTTGGATTCTAGGGTTTCACGACTCCAAATAGGTCATCGTGGAATTTTCGCTATAAATTTTTTTCTGCGATGTTTCAAAAGCTACAAAAAAATGGCTTAAGCTAAAATCGTTCTGAACCTCGGGACCAAATTTCAGATCTTGTGTTGCTATATTTTCGGAGATATGATCTGAGGAATTTAGGGTTTTTGCAGACTCCTGAATTACATTCCAAATAGGTGACCTTGGGAAAATTGTCATAACTTTCTCTCTGAGCATCAAATTGAAATTTCGTGAGAAGTTGCAGAAAGAGGATAGACTATAGTTTTCTTTTTATCTTTTTCAGATCCGAAGGTTGAAATAATGACACGTGGAACGTCGTACAAGTTCGCTCTACTAAAAAATTATATAATCAGGTCATCTTGGGAGATTAGGCATAACTCTTTCTTGGAGAATCAAATTTTCATCAGACTGGTGGCATTGGAAAGAGGACTCATAGGGCTAACACAAGAAGAAATTTTAGACCTTGGAGATCCACAGTTACAGAGATACAACAGATTCAATATCGAGCTTCTACAAAACCAAAAAAGGTGGGTAGTCTTTTTAAAATTTTGCAGAAGTTTGGGTTGAAAAATTCATTTCTAGTTCAAAGGGCATAGTGAAGCATAATTATCATTAATTGATGCCCCGAAGAAAGAAAATGGAAACACCTAGTAAGCAACCTGAAAGCTCTAGCATGACGCATGAATAAGAGGAATAAATGCAACATGATATATCAAAATTATGAGAGCAAGTGTAACAAATTTCACTCTCACAAAAGGTAACAGAAGTTAAGATTGATGGTTTAATGAATGGCGTGGAAGCTAATATGAACGGTGTGCAAGCTAAGATGGATGGCGTGGAAGTTGAGATGAATGGTATGGATGCTAAGATGGAAGATTTGAAGATAGATTTGACTAAGCTACGACAAGAAATGCTTACTAATGGTGAAAGGGTAGTAAAGGAAACTCATGATGAGAATAAAAGAAATGTTAATCATAATTTCATAGACTCTAACGTTGGATTGAAGACCCACCATGTGTTCCAAAGATCAATATGAGGAAGTTTGATGGCAAGGATTCCGTAACATGGATACTACAGATGGAGCAATATTTCGATCTCCATAATGTAAAAAACACACAAAAGGTACACATTGCAACTTTATATTTGGAACCAAATCAGTCTGTATGGTATCGATAGCTTTGCTCTTGTAAAAAAATTGTCACTTGGGAAATTTTTATGGAAGAAATGATAGCACATTAGGAGGATACAAAAAGAAACACTTTTTTTAGCCAATTGATAAACCTCAAACAAAAGGGTTCAATGATCGATCACATTAAGGACTTCCAAAAATTGAATATAAGGGTAAAAGATATTCCAGAGGAGCATAGGATTGATGTTTTCGTAAGGACTTTAAAGCATAACATCCAACATGAGGTTTGCCTTTGGGAACCTGACTCATTGGAGAAGGAATTCAGGTTGGCACGAAAAATGGAAAGCAAAATTATGGCAACAAGGAAGCCTACCACTCACAACTATAAGGATGGAAGTGTTGTTTCCCCTAGCCTTCCAAAACCTACAAGGTTGACACCCCAACAATTGGAAGAAAAAAGAGCGTAAGGGCTTTGTTACAGTTGTGATAGCAAATACACTAAAGGTAATAAGCATGCTAAGAAGAAATTATTTTACGTAGATTGTGAAGAGGAGGAAGAAAAGGAACAAGAAACGTCAAAAGAAGAGGACTTGAACTAGGAACAAACCCTAGAGAAAGAAGAAATGAATCTGACTATATGTTGTAATGCATTGGCCGGAATTACCACTCCTCAAACTATCAAGATAAAATGACATATCAAGAAGAAAAAGGTAATAGTTTTGATTGATTCGGGCAGTACCCATAGTTTTATTCATTATAAGATAGCCAATGAATTGAATTGCTTCCTATATCCAGCACTAGAGTGTCAAGTGATGGTTGCAAGTGGAGGAACCATAGCTTTGTAAAGTGCCATAATATCAAGCTATCCATGGGAGAATATGTATTGAATATCCCAATGCTTTCCATTCGAATGGGTGGTGTTGATGTTGTACTATGAGTCCAATGGCTACAATCCTTGGGTACAGTAGCTTTTAATTTTCAAAAACTTTTCATGAAATGTTCTTCGGACGGAAAGGAAGTTGAATTAAGAGGTATTGCAGGGAAACCAGGAAAGATAATCAACTCTAATGGAATGAAAAAGCTTCTAAAGAAATAACAACGAGGCGTAATTGCACAATTATGTTCGCTAGAGGTTCCCACATCGAAATCATCTATTTCTCAGAATCTCCAAAAAGTCTTGGAAAACCATTCCAAGGTATTTTGAGACTCCCAAAGGTCTCCCACCTTTTTGTGATCATGATCATGCTATTCACTTGATTCCAGGAAGTGTTCCTCCAAACATAAAGCCTTACAAATATCCCTATGCCCAAAAGAGTAAAATTGAATGTATGGTTGTAGAAATGCTAGAGGCTGGTATAATTCAACCTAGTCAAAGTTATTTCTGTGCTCTAGTAGTATTGGTGCACAAGAAGGATGGATCATGGCACATGTATCCGGATTATAGGGATCTCAACAATCTCACTATTAAAGATAAATTTCCCATTTACATTATTGATGAAGTATTGGATGAATTTCATGGATCAATTTACTTCACCAAGTTAGATATTCATTTAGGATATCATCAAATCAGAATGAAGACTAAAGAAATTCCAAAAACAACATTTAGAACTCATGAGGGTCATTATGAATTTTTGGTCATGCCTTTTGGACTTACCAATGCACCTTCTACATTTCAAGGTTTGATGAATTCCATTTTCAAACCCTTCCTTAGAAAATTTGTGTTAGTATTTTTTAATGATATACTAATCTATAGCAAGTCTTGGAAGGATCATGTTCAACATGTTGACAGGGTGCTCAAACTATTGGAGGAGAAACAATTATATGCAAACATCTCCAAATGTTTCTTTGGAGTACAAGAGGTGGAATATCTAGGTCATATTGTATCTCTTGAAGGTGTTAAGGTATACCCTAGCAAAATTAAAGCAATTAAGGAATGGAAAATCCCCATATCCATAAAGCATCTGCGAGGATTTCTCAAGTTGACAAGGTATTATCACAAGTTTGTTAAGAATTATGGGAGAATAATAGCACCTCTAACAACATTATTGAAGAAAGATGCATTTCTATGGACTCCAGAAGCAATGAAGGCCTTTGAACATCTTAAAGAGGCAATGTGCCAAGCACCGGTCTTAGCTACGCCGAACTTCACAAAAACCTTTATTGTGGAATGTGATGCCTCGGGAAATGGAATTGGTGTTGTTTTAATGCAAGAAGAAAGACCCATTTCTTTTGAAAGTCGTCCAATCAAAGGAAAGTATTTACAAAAAGCTATTTATGAGAAGGAAATGTTGGCAATACTACATGCACTTAAGAAATAACGACTCTAGCTAATGGGAAGACACTTAAAGGTAAAAACGGATCATGATAGTCTTAAATACTTTTTGGAACAAAGATTATCTTCAAAAGAGTAGAAAAAATGGGTCACAAATATGTTGTGTTATGACTTTGAAATCATATACAAAAAGGGGAAGAAAAATGTTGTGGCAGATGCACTCTCAAGAAAGGATGAGGATGTGGAAGCATTGCTTTGTGCCATTTCTACTATCCAACCAGATTGGATAAACGAAGGAAGGGATGAAATTATGGAAGAATGACGAAGAAGTGTGGGCACTCATTCAAAAGTTACAATAAGATCCCATTACATCTAATACATTTAGCTGGAAAAATGATTCGTTATGGTACAAAGATCATTTATACCTATGTCAGAATTCCCAACTCAAACAAAAGATTCTTATGGAATTGCACGTCTCTCCCTTAGGAGGGCACTCAGTATTTTTAAAAACTTACCACAAGGTTAAGAAGGAATTTTTTTGGGATGGCCTTAAATCTGATATTTAAAAGTTTGTGGCAGAATGTTTGGTTTGCCAAAAAAATAAAGTTGAAACAATTAAGAACCCAGGTCTATTACAACCGTTATCCATTCCAAGTCACGTGATTTTATCACAATTTTACCCAAGTCCGAAGGAAAGAGTGTCATCATGGTGGTAGTTGACAGACTTACCAAGTATGCACACTTTTGTGCATTATCTCAACCATTTAAAGCCAGTACAGTTTCTACTGCATTTATGGAAACAATTCAAAAGTTACATGGAAACCCAAAGATATTGTAAGTGATAGAGATCCCATTTTCACTGGAAATTTTTGGACAAAATTATTTTCTTGTCTTGGTACTCAGTTAGCTCATAGCTCATCTTATCATCCTCAATCTAATGGGAAAACTAAGATAGTAAACAAATGTTTGGAAGGATATATTTGTTGCTTTGTATCTGATAAATAGACACAATGGGTCAAATGGTTGCCTTTGGCTGAATGGTGGTATAACACTTCCTTCCATATTGCAACAAAAATGACCCCATTTATGGCACTTTATGGATATCACCCACCGTCCATCACATCATTTTTAATAGAAAATTTTAAGGCTCAAGCAGTGGAAGATCACATTGAGCATTAACAACAATTTCTCCAACTATCAAAGGATAACCTAACTTTGGCATATAATAGAATGAAACAATAGGCAAATAAACATCGCAGCAAAAAAAAGTTTTGATATAGGTGACTAGGTATTTCTACGGCTACAACCATATAAACAAATGTCCCTCAAGCAAGATAAGAAGGATAATAATTTATCACCAAAGTATTATGGTCTGTACAAGGTGTTGCAAAATATTGGTACTATGGCATACAAATTGGAGCTTCCTGCAGCTTCCCGAGTACACCCAGTTTTCCATGTTTCATGCTTAAAGAAGGTTATTGGTGACAAGCTCCTAGTTCAAACAATATTTCCAGAACTTGAAGAGGAAGGAAAAATCATATTGGAACATGAAGCAGTCATAGAAACAAGAACTCAATAGCTACGAAATTGATCAATTTCATAATATCTTGTCAAGTGGAAGAACTTACCTGCTGAAGATTCCACATGAGAGGATGAGAATTTTATACAAAAGCATCCAGAACTACTCAAGTGTTGAGGACAACACTTTTTTGAAGGAGAGGGGCATGTTAGGTCCCTATAATACTAGTGATTCCCCCATTACTATTGTCATTGTAGCCCTTATTATTATTGTTGTGCCCCTATTGTCCCCATATTATTATTATTATGCCCCATAGAAGCCCACTATTGTTATTGTTGTGCCCTTATATTATTATTGTTATGTCGTCTTTGATTATGTTGGGACCCCCTAGACTCATATATATAGAAAGGGGGTTTTTTCATTTGTATCATCCAAGAATTGTTCATTTGTGTAATGTAAAGGAAGTTGCCCCCTCGAAGAGGCTGATTTCTAAGGCGTTGATCTTTCTTTTCTATATTTTGTGAGTTGGTTTCATAACATAAGTTTGCAATGGATATTTACAAACCAAATATATATAACAACAGAAAGAAACCCAGATCCACTAGATCGTTGAAGCCAAGAATTTCAAACCCTAAATCTGAACCTTGGATGCTCTCATCAAAACTGATTGTGTTCTTCTGAAATTCCCTGTACGCTCTCTCAGACACTGTGTGAGGGCGTCCATGGAAGCTAAAATGCTCTCAGGAAGACTTTGTGCGTGATTCTGGGGTAAAACATACCGAAACCCCTTGGATGCTCCCTTACAATTACTGTGCATATGTCTGGGACAACCTGGATGCTCTTAGGACCATTCTGTGTGAGCATCCAGGGACTAATGCAACCTGATCTGTCTCAGAACCCATGGACGCTCCCATACGCCTATGTTCCAGCGCCTAGGACTCCTTGGACGTTGTCTTTCGCACTCTATGCTAGCATCTAGGGACTAAAATTCCCATTTCTGTGCAAGCGTCCGTGAACCAGAAAACCCTAAGTCAAAGCGAGCCTAATGCCTGTGATATCGGACCCTTGTGTGAACTCCTTCCGTCGAACTTGTGTGAATCAAGACAAAAGAGAAGAATAAAATATGGCTTGATCATTGTGATGAAATGAGCTTGAGGTATCTTCTATTTGTACGCTTTCCTGAGGGTCCACATGGGGTTAAGCCCAACCAAATCAGTTACACATGGTTAGGGCCGACCCTTTCCATAATGCATGTATGAATAAAATAATTCAAAACTTAACTTATGCTTAACCAAATTAGTTGATATTTAGGTCGATTTTGGTCGTCTTGAAAAGATGAATTTAATGCAATAATCATCTCATTCATCTGAGCTGTCTAATGTGGAATTTGATCCTAGTTTCAAAACTTAACACTCCTTCTCAACTAGGAAGAATTCCACTTGCCAATATCTATCAGATGATCTTCACATCATCCTGTCATGTTGTCGTAATGATTTGAATGTCTTTACTCAACTATATCTACTAAAACTTTCTTGTATCTAAAAGAAGAAGAATCACGAAGAAACAGTTTCCACCTATACCGAGCAATATGATAACTCATCATACAAGGGAGCACATCTTCGACCTTGGAATCTCATTAGGGAACTCATCCTCAACCTGAAATCTCAAAAGGGGAGTAAATCTCAATGCAATCCTATTAGCTACTGATATTCCCATCAATGACTCTCTATAATCATGTGGTAGAAGACCTGCATCATAATCTACTTGGGTTGTACACCCCAAGTACACTCTCAACTCGTTGGTCAAATGAGGAGCGATATTCCCAACAAGCCTTGCTTGTGGGTATGATGCCAACTAGGGTATACTCTGTAAAGACCAGATTGGGGAGCAACATCTTTAACCCTGTGGGTAACATATAGGGGAGTACCATATTGTCCAGAGATCCCTCAACCTCAGGAGCCCTCTATCTCAATTCCTCACCCTGGGAGCTCAAACAGGGTAGGAAGAGTTGGCTCAGTGTCCTTGATTAGCGTTGCCCCTTATGCAGAGGGGTCGCATCCATTAGTCCAATTTTCTCTCTGAAGACCAAGAACTTTCCTTTCGGAAATGCTTCGGTGAGAATATATGCAATTTGTTCATCTGTCGATATGTGATAGAGCCAGACAACTCGTATCTACATCATGTCTCGCATAAAGTGATATCAAATTTCAATGTGATTGGAATTTTCATGGAACACGGGATTCTCTGCCAACTGGATCCCATTCTTGTTGTCATAGTATATCGTTGTAGTGTCTAGGACCTGCTCAAATATCTCTCTAAAGAGCTTTCTCAACCAAACTGCTTCACAACTGGCCATGCTAATGGCTATGTATTCTGCTTCGGTGGTGCTCAATGCTACAGAATTTTATTTCTTGCTCATCTAAGATTCATGGAAGATCCAAGGCTAAAACAACATCCATATGTACTCTTCCCATTGATAACATTTCTGGACCAATCAGCATCAATTTATCCATGAGTTGAACATCTTCAGCATAATATCTTAGGCCAAGTGTGATCGACCCATGCAAATATCTCAATATGTGTTTGGAAGTTATCTAATGTGTGTGGAGGGGATCGGTCATGAATTGACTTAATTTTTGTACTGCATAGCATATATCTGGATGAGTGTTCATGAGGAACATCAGAGCCCCAATCAGTTGTCTATACTCGGATGGATTTTCCAAATCGAGTCCTTCAATTTCTCCACATAACTTCTTGAAGTTCATTTCCATTGGTGTAACCATGGATTTGCATTTAGTTATTCCAAATATTTCTAGTAGTTTCATAACGCATTTCCCTTGTGAAAGGAAAATCTCACCAGGCCTTTGCCACACCTTAAGACCTAAAAAGTAGTGCATGAGACCAAAGTCTTTCATCTCAAATTCAAAGGTTAACTTCCTCTTACACTCGATCATCAGAGGCTCACTACCTGTCAAGAATATATCATCAACATATAAAACCAAAATCAATGGCATACCTTGGACTACCTTGAAGTAGAGGTTGGGATCGACATTGCTTCTTGTGAATCCTAGCTTCACTAAGTACCTATCAATGCATGCATGCTAAGCTCGTGGAGCTTGCTTCAAACCATACAATGTCTTTTTCAACCTACAAACATGTGTTCTTTGATCTTCCACTTCAAATCCCTATGGTTTTTCAACATATACTTTTCATGTAGCATGCTATGAAGAAATGTGGTCTTTACATCCATCTAATGAAGAGTCCATCCTTGACTCAACAAGGGAAACTATTGAATAGATGGTTGTATATCGAGCCACGAGAGAAAATATGTCATCATAATATTCTCCCTCTTTCCGAGAGAATCCTTAAGATAGGAACCTTGCTTTAGATTTCTCAATGTTGCCAACAATTCCATGTTTGATCTTGAATAGCCACTTTGAAGTCACAACATACTTCCCATTCGGTCTAGGTACAACATCCCCATACATTATTTTTCACAATAGATTCATATTCCGCGGCAATAACATCCTTCCAAACTTTCTCTTTTACTGCTTCTTCGAATAAGGTTGGTTTGGTCTGAATGATAGTTCCTATGGCTGCAACATATCCCTGGTACCTGCATGGTTACTGCCTTTCTCTGAATGATCTATGAATGGGAACATTTCCTTCATCATTCTGTAGAGTATCACGAAGCCAAATTGGTCTATTTCTAGTAGGAGGATCACTTGGAGGAGGATCTAATGGATCCATAGGCTCCATGGGATCATCAACAGTATCAGACTTGGGCATGGAAGGACCATCTAGAATATCCTAGTCATCATTCTCTTCCTTGGGAGGAGGAGGCGGAGGCGGAGGAATATCTCTTGCTTTTCCAAGAGCTTCATCTTCATCGAATGTTACATCCCTGCTAATTTCGACCTTCCTCTGACTAGGAATATATATTCTATATGCTTTACAATTTTCACAATAACCCAGAAACGTACCTTTTCTGCCTATAGCTTTTGTTGGGTGTGTTATATTCTATTTTTAGAATTCATATGCAGGTAATTTCTATACGGGGTTAAAACTTACATTTGGTAACAGAGTTGTTGTGGCTTCAAGGGGACACCTTTGCTGCTAGGGATTTTTTGCTTACGCCTGTGGTAGACCATGTTCAGTGGGAGATCTACAGGATCAATTCTTGTGGTGAAAGAATATGGCGAGCAGTGGAAACATAAAGATTGAGAAGTTTAATGGTTAGAGTTTTGAGTTGTGGAAACTCAATATGGAGGATCTGCTAGTGGATAAGGATCAGTGGATCACGATACATCTGGGTACTAAACCAACAACAATGTCAGCTGAAGACTGGGAAAAGTTGGATCAGAAGGCAGAGAGCATAATACAACTGTGTCTCAAATTCAGTATTGTTGAATGTATCAGGGGAAGCTTCGGTGAAGGCTTTGTGGGAAAAGTTAGAGGCTTTGTACCAATCTAAGTCTCCGGTGAATAAATTGTTCCTACAAAAAAATTTGTATAACCTAAGGATGAAATATGGAGACTCGGTGATAAAGCATATGGACGCCTTTAAGACAGTGGTAAGCCAGTTATTATCTATTGATATTAAAATTTCAGATGAATATAAGTGCATCGATTTATTGTGTTCTCTACTAGATTCGTGGGATAGTCTCGTTGTTGCAATAGGTAGCAATGAAATTGCCTTGCATTTTGATGAAATAGTCTCATCCTTGCTATCAAAGGAGATGAGACAAAAAAATATGGAGAGCCAGAATGGTGATGCCTTGTTTATATGAGGACATTTCCAGAATAGAAACAAAAATAAGTCCTTGAGTGGGAGATCTAAATCTCCAGGAAAACCTGTAAAGGTGTGTTGGAATTGTGGAAAGGAAGGGCACTACAAAAGGGACTATAAATCTAAAGCTCATGAGAAAGGAAAGGGGTATGATGATGCTCCTTTTGCAAAGGCAAAAACCACCTCAGATGAAGGTGGGGATGTGTACTTGGCTTCTTCTTCAAGTACACATGTAGATCATGAGGCATGGTTGATTGACTCAAGTGCATCCTTTGACTTCACTCCCCGTAGAGAGTGGTTCTACGAGCAAGATAAATATGATGGTAGTGATGTCTTCTTAGGGGATGGCAGGAAGGCTAGAATTGTTGGTCACGAAAAAGGCAAGTTGAAGTTCAAGGTGGAAGGATTATAACACTTGCTACTTATGAACAAGAGCAATAATTTTGTTAGCTCTGAAAAAAAAAACCCTTGAATACCATGCTCTAGATCATTCGTAGCAGGACCTAATGCTACCAAGAATTAGAGAAGACTAGGTCTATGGAGATATGAACATTTTCAAAACATCAAAGTTCAAAAATATATTTATAATTCCCAGATTTATAGAAAAAATTATGGAATCTGGGTTTATGAGACCAATGGACCCTCTAATTGATTGCGTGCAATTTTGCTTTCAGAGGTCTGATAAGGACCCCTACAATCATCCTTGTCATAGGCTCTACAACTCCTTGCTTTATGTCCAAGGTTTGTGCATGAAAAATAATGACCAAGAAATATGGTTTGATAAGCTGAGAAGGATTGTCTTGATGAAACAACTCTTTTGAAGTTATTTTGCTTTGGAGGAGATTCAATTCTTTATTGATCTTGTAACTTATTTCATTGTTACTTGTATAGCTTCTAGGTGTAGCATCCCTTCCAAACTCATCCTAATTTCTTCCTTTGCTTCCACTATGGTTGGGGCTTTGAAGAACATTAACATGACTTTGAAGTGTTTCCTCAATCTTATTTTATGGCAACCAAAGGCTTGAATCTTCTGTGTATGAAATATCACCCACATAACCAAGACTTCTTTTGTCATATGGTGATATTTGACGTTTGAGAATATCATCCAACATTTGAGAACTTTTTAATTTCTTGTTAAGCTTGTCTACTTCACTCCTTAATGACACAATTTGTGCTTCAAGGTTCTTACAATTTTCTTATTTTTCCTTCACTGGCTAGCTTTTCACCACTTCTTTTGTTCTCTTAGCTTCTTCTAGCTGAATTTTAAAGGAGATTGACTTCTTCAAATTTTTTCTCTTGTTATTTCAATTTTTTATTAACTTATACTTCTAGCTTCTCATAATCCTCAACATTTTCCTTCAACGAACTTGACAACATTTCTTCTCTCTTTTCTGCTTCCTTCACTTGACATCTCAGGAGGAAAACTTTTGTTTCAACAATGTTATGACTCTTCTCTTCAAGGATTTCCAAATTATTTTTAAGCCTTATATTTTCTTTTTTGAGCCTGATCATTTAATTTTGAGCAACCACAAATTCTGCTTCAAAATCAATTGTGTAAACTTCTTTTAGATCTAATTGACCCTTCTAATTGGCTTCATCGTCTTTAACAAATTTTATATTCATGGCTATGCATGAGACTTCTTTTGGGGGTTTGGAGTCACACCTTCTTGACATTGCCATCTGTATTTCTAAGGTCCACCTTCAAGTTTTTAGGTCGTTTAAAAAAGTATTGACTGTGGTACCAACTGTTGGAAACAATAAGAGGGGAGGTGAATCGATATTTTATTATTTTTAACTATTTTTTATCTTTTAAAGCATTTGATGCACATAAATCATGAAACACAAATCATTATCTAAGAAACACTTATACAAATTTTCTTTGTAAATGTTTTTTAAACTTCCTTGTACATAGCAAGAACCAACTTACAAATTTTGTAGGCATCAACCTACAAGAGATTTCATTCCTATATTTATTTATCAAATATTTTAATGCCATGAAGAGAAGGGGCTCCATAAATATCTATCTCCCTAAGTTAGTTAAATGCTCTAATATACCATCTTCAAATCTCCATTAATGTGATGACAATCACAATGAGGTGTAACAATAGGTTCCAAATTGGGGACATGCACTCTTCTTAGGAGTGCATGAGAACCACAAAAATATTTGGTCAAACCTGTCAAGAAAAAAGGAAGAGGCGAGACCATATACTGAGATGGATACAAATTAATATCCACAAACACCACATATTTTTTTTCTTAACATTAACAAAATTTCAATGTTCAACTTCATCAATGTTTATAACCTACGCGAAAGTAAACTATTGTTGACATGTGTTGACTTTATGCATCCTACACTACTATAACCTAGGATGAAGCAAGATGTCAAGTGAAATCCAATAGCCAATGCAACCATCTAGGCATCTCCTCAAGACTATGGTCTCTACCGTTATGTTCAATAATCATCCAAATCAAGGCTACATCAAAAGTGAAATGAATGAATGTTGGAAGGTCTAGTTCATCATGGATACAAATTGAAATTACATAACATACATACATTGAAATTGAAATATGAAAGTATGTTCTAGCACATGCTATTTCAATCCAAATTTCAAAAAGATTTAAAAATCAACGTGATATCCCATCACCAACTTCCATACTATCAAATATGTGCTTCTCCAAAGGAAAATATGCAATAAAAACATCATCAATACCCTCAAGCAAAGAGGATGTAGGTTGCGCTAACAAGAATTTTTTTCTACCAAGCATAATTGTTGGCCAAATTTGTTTGCATAAACTAGGGCATTAATTTTTCAATCCAAGAGTCTTAAACTTGTGAGATGCCATGCACTATATGTGTAGGATTAGATCTAGTCTCCAATTAAGAAATGGAAATTTATTATTTACCCTAAAGATCAAAGCTAAGTTGCTTAAGTTAATTAGTATGAAATTTAGTAATTTAAATTATAAAATTAATAAAATAAAGAAAGCATGGAACACAACTATGATTTAACATCCCAAACACCTGAAAGAAACTAATCACTTTTCTTGAAACTAATAGCACACTTCTTGAAAGTAAAAGTACACTTCTTACTTAAAATATTTCGGAAGATAAAACATGCACTAGTGTCTCACAAATTGTAGTTTCTTTGGATTCAAAGGTCGACAATAGTTGGCTCTTGAGTCTTGTACTTACATATTAGGATTGATTTCAAGTAGCAAATTAAAAGGAAATATTCATAAATAGAAAGAATGTTTGACTAAGTCTAGTTTGGTGGACTTTGCATGTACTAGGGCCTTTTCCAAATGGATAGACACTCCTAATACTTTACCCAACCGATAAATAAGCTTGTTTCTCAAGACAATCACTAATTTATGGAAAACAAGGCTTACAATTCTTTGATACAAGACTATTTCGATAAACTATACATGCATTAAGGCCTTTCCCAATGGGTGGACACTCCTAATCTTTTACATAGTTTATCAATAAGCTTGCTTTCAAGAGAATTGGTTAATCTATGATAAAATGACTTGATTTGTTCAAGAATAATAGTAAAGCTATGGTATCTAATAAATCAATGAGGTTGATAACTTAAAATAGAGGACTATAGACAAGTATGGACAAGAAAAAGCATATACCAACAAGATATTGAAATTTCACAAAGTAAAGATTTCTTTCATAAATAGGTATAACATAAAAGAAAAACACATGAAAATATGTACCAACATCTACAATTATGGACAATAATAAAAAAAAATGCACATACTAAGACAATGGGGGTCGTCCATGCCTTATCTTGCACAAAAAAAGCTACCAGCTAATGAAAATTCACAAGGACTGCATATATTACTAACAATGAAACTTAAATTAGAGCTAAAATAATGAAGTTTCTGAAGATTAAATTCACAACACAAATCCAAAAGTTTGGAATCAAAAAAATATTTGGCAAGCTTAAGTAGCTTTGCTTTTATACACAATTTGAAAGAAAGTACTTAAAATCGCTTTGTAGCTAACAAGAGACTAATTTGAGCCTTCTTCTAAATAAAATTCAACTCCCTCCATGGCCAAAATCATGGGCAAATCACGTTTTAGAAGATTTGAGCAAATTTCTCCACAAGATCTATTTTTTAGTAGGTAGAGCGGACATATTAACCGTGTGTTTACCGGGCCTCTGTCTATAGTTTTTCAAAAAACCAAGGGGAACTCACCATCTTGGGATGATGGGTGAAAAATCCCATGTCCCCATTTTACCTAGCTGGCCTGCAAGTATGAAAAAAGATTATTATTTATGAGAAATGGTATTTTCTAGTAAAAATATGGTAAAGTAGATTTACAATGCACACAATTTTCATGAAATTTTAAAAATTTATAAATTAACAACAAAATACCTTAGGAAGTAGTTTATTAGTCAAACTAAGTTCAAAATATAACAAAAGCGGCATGGAATGGGTTTATTAAAGCCAAAATATGGTCTCTTATTAGAGCAAAAATATCGTCAAAACAAAGCACTAACAATATTGATGTAGGGAATGAAGCTTTAGATTTGGAAATAAATTTCCACCACAATTTCATAGTTGGAAATGGCTACTACAAAATTTGCACTCAATATCTTGTTACCCCAAATAATTTATAGCACCAAAAACACACGTTTCATCTAAAAACTCACAAGTGAATTCAAACAAATCTAGAGAAGTAGATGGTTGAAAATTTTCAGCAATTACATTATCAAATTTATAAAAGTATTCTAAACTATGTATGTTAGAAATGGATTAATTTTTTTTGAATAATCATTGTCAAAAACATGGTTCAACTGCCAAAATAAATCTATATGTATGCATAAGAAAAAAACGCTACAATTATTTTTATTTTACCCCCTCATTTTCCACAAACTCGTCCACAACATAAAGTTGTTTAAAGGCCCCAAAATTTGCACCATTAACTATAGAATTTTTACTACTAATATCATAGATAGGGTGTCCATAAAAATGTCAAGAATCCAAATTTCCACTATGATTTCTGATAGGAAAAAATTGATCTACTTGGTTGCTTTTAAACAAATTTATAACAATAATTTTCTTCCAAGGGTTTGTATTTTAAATTGAGTTGCTCAAAACCATAAGAAAATACTTCATCAAAATTAGAATCTTGAGAAGTATCAAAACTTACCAAGCCCTGGTATTCTTGAGCAGAGGAAGTAGATGGTCAATCACAACAATCTCCTCCTTATATAGATTTTCAGTGGAAACATGAGCAACTTCTTCATGTGCATCTTCCATAGGTGATGAGGGGAGTGTTTCAAAACAATGTCATTTTCACTTGCATTGGTCCTAAGAGTTTCAAAAACCTTCTCATAATTGTCTTCTTCATAATGAGCATCCCAATGCTTGAAAAATACTTTAATAAAATGTTGAAGTAAAGAAATTTCTTTCTTTCCAAGATTTTCATACCATTCTAATGCATCATCTTCAACTATACATGAAAAAGTCATTATCATAACATCTGCTAATCAAGGTTGTCACTAATTTCAATCTGGAATTATTGGGATGGAAAATATTCTTATGATGCATAATATGATGATGTCCTTGCTCATGAAGACAAGTCCCTCTTGTTTGATAAGGATGCCATTAATGAAGATGTCAAGCTATTAATGATTCCATTATGATGTCAAGTAACTAAGAATATGACTTGTCCTAGATGCTTGAACTAACCATGAAGACACCATAACCTCATGTATCCTTGCTCTTGATGAAGAAGCCCTAGAAATCATTATGATTTTCTTACTCTTGATGAAGAAGCCTAGAACCCGGATGATGTCCTTACCCTTGATATTGAAGAACTATCCATGAATGACCACACTTGATGATGTCATATGTGATGGAACTTGATGAAGGTCTTGATGACAGGGACAATGATTGGAGACGTGAAATGAAGGACTTGGAAATCTCCTAATGGAAAATTAATAAATATTTCACTATGGTTGGTGGCATATCACTGCACTATTATTGTACACATGATGCTACACTATCATGATGCCGGATACACTATCACGGTGACATGGATGATTGGAGACACACTAATAACCTTCTTGTTGTTCTAATCATCAAACCATAATTATCTATTGTTTTCCTAACTATCTTCTGCACTAAACATTTCAAGGACAATCACAAAGAAAAATATTTTTTGACAACTTGGAGGAGTATTTCCACAATGAGACCTATACCATCTTATAGAGTATATTTTTACCTTTCTAATGAGCCCTTACTTGCCCTCAAACTCCTAGTGGTTGAGGAGATAATGAATTTTTAAGTTAGAAAAAAATATTTCATAGCCTAGCCAACCTAAAAAAACTAGCCATCCAGGTCGGCCTGCTCCCAGAAGACGTGTCCTTTCATTTCAATGTCGAATTCATATAAATAGAATCTTGGATTGTCATTTTTACTCACTGATTTTCGGTGTAGATTTCAGAGATAAGGCACGGAGAGGCACATAAGAATAAAGGTCAAGGAGAACAAAAGAGATTTTTGTTTGGGCTAATTTTTGGGTTATCTTTTCAGCCCAGACTATAGGACAATCACCTTGGAGACCAATAAAAATCTCAAATCAAGTCTCACATCTGTGGAACAATGGACAACAACTTGTGATACTTCGAAACTGTGGACAAGCCTTTTGTGGAAGGTTCGAAACAGTGATTACTGCCTTCAAGCTCGGACTTGGTGCAGACTTTAGGACAGAGAACAATCACAAGTTTTAGAGAGCTTGGACCTATGGCTCCTGTGGAAATTTTTTGGATTTGTAGCATTGAAATATCGGATTTGTGACCTATAGCACTGCAACTTTGCCCCTATTGAACTTTCACACCTGTGGCACTGAATCCTCGGACTTGTGACAATATTTTCAGACTTGTGACATCTATTTTAGATTTGTTTTGGACCTATAAAAACTTGTGAAGAAATCCTATAGCAGTTTGTGACATCACAATAGCTCAATCCTGTAGCAACACTAAATTGCAGGCGTGGATAATCATCTAGGAGAGCTCGATACCAGTGGAGGTATAGTAAACTTGAAGGGTAAATATTTGTGATAAGGTCTAGCCTTAAGTTCAAACTTGTATCAGCCACTTGTGGAAGGATAGTAGCTACAGTCAAGTATTTGAAGAATTAAGAAACCTTGGATAGTCATATTTTTTAAGCATTAATCAAGGAGCCTGTGGAGAGATATCGTGTTTAGGAAAGGGTTATTGAAGACACCCTTGAAGAATTCTTGGAACAAACCTAGTGCAACATAGTGAAGAATCTTGAAGACATCTTGAAGTACCTTGAAGAATCTTGAAGATTTGTGGAGATCATTTAAGACTATGATATCATCATGAGGTGACCCAGATAAATTGTTTTGGGTACTATGAAGAGAAATGGTGACACCTAATAAGAAAAAAAGTTTGTCATTGATGACATAACATGGAGACTACAGTGAAGACGAAGATAGGCAGGGCTCATTGAAGAAGACATTGGGATCCATGAAGTACAACCAAACATACCTTAACAAAGTGAAGCTATTGGGTTGGATACCTTGGAATTTGTGCCATAGAAAGTCCAAGTTGGTGCTTAGAAAATATAATATTGGTGCTCCTAAACTCAAGGTTGATTCCTTGGATAAGATAGGGTTGGAGCCTTAAAGGATTAGAGTCCTCAAGGAACCAGATTGGAGTCTATACCAGAGAAAGGTTGGTGCCCTAGGGGTTGGAGCCTCTAAATGCAAGGTTGGTGCCTTAATAAGATAGAGTCGGTGCCCTAGAGGCTGGAGCTTCACAAAATTCCAAGTTGGTGCTTGGCAAATAGGTTGGAGCCTGGGAGATTGAAGATCGATGTCTTCATCTAGGGTTGGAGCCTTACATATATTGTACTTGATTTATTGTAAAGAAAAAATTAATAAAATCATTTATTCTTATTGTTCATTTTGTGTTCTAAATATAAGTGATCTAACTAATCAAAATAACAATTGAAAAGAAATATTGGTTCACCCCCCTCCCCCTCAGTATTTCCAACAACACCCTCATGAAAAATATGAAAATATGCCATAATCTCAATACATGATGTAATATGAAATAAAATTGAATCACAATACACATGAAATAATCAAGAAAATTTGGAACATAACCTTCTTTTGGAATCCCAAAATGTCTAAGAAATCAAAAGGAGCATAAAAATGAAAAAAAATGATGAGGGATTCTTGGAGCTCTACAACCCTAATGACCTTACGGCCATGAGGTAGGTGGCACGAAACACCTTGAAAACAAGTGGACAGGCACGGAAATAAGAGGATAGGCGGCTCAAAAATGGCAGAGGGGACTAGGAGGGGAGAGAGCCCCTCCTACAGAGACGCAACAGCAGGAGAAGGAACAAGCAATAGCAAAGCGGAGGATGAACAAAGGACATTGGGACCAGTCCTGGGAGCACGATGGCAAGCAGGGAGTAAAGGTAAATGTATGCCATGCGCAGCGGAAAAACTGAGGTTTGTTATTCCAATGAACAAACTTGAAAGGTACAAAAGTTACATGAAAGACCATGCAATGATATGCAAGTTCATTGGCGTCTGGATGTCAGAGAAAGAACTGACAAGATGGATCCAACAGAAATGGCAGCCACGCAACCACATCAAACTGAAGCTAGGCACACGAGGATTCTTTATGGTAATATTCTCAAACCTGCAAGACAAAGAAAAAGTTTTTGAAAATGGAAATTATTTCCATAACAATGCAGGTTTATTTATGAGGTATTGGGAGGAGTGCTATAATCCGGATAAGGAGAAATTCCTAGCAGCACCTGTATGGGTCAGATTGTTTGGACTACCTATGGATTTCTGGGACCCAGAAATACTGGAAGGAATAGGGAACACCATATGTAGCTTTGTAAAGATAGCGGAATCAACTAAAAGAGGAAGATATACCTCGTATGCAAGAATATGTGTTTATATGAACATCGCAAACCCTATACCAGGCGCAGTAGAACTAGAATTATATCACAAAGAGGTCTGGCAGCAGGCTTTGGATTACGAACACATACCTTTTAGATGCAGAAAATTTCATGAATATGGACACCTCTTCAAGGAATTCCCCTTAAATGTAGAGGAAGAGGAAAGAAAGACTAAGCAACGACGGAAAACCACAGAAGACGATGAGGGGTTTCAAGAAATCAAAACCAAGAAACGACCTACCAAGGAAACCCCAAGGAAGGTAGAAAAGAACAGCCAACCAGAGCAAAAGAGACAAATAGGTTCGAAATACTGCAGATAGAAGAAGAAGACAAAGAAACCCGAGGTATGGACTACCAAGAGGAACCAGAACAGGAAGGTAGAACAAATCAGGATGCCAACAGCAACAAGCAGAAAACTAAAGGAGAAACAAAGAAAAAGGGGAGAAAAGAAAAGGAGGAAAACCAAGAGAATGAAGTAATGGAAATAAACATAAATAAAGGGGAAGACCCAACAACAGAAGAGGAAATTCTGAGGAAACTACTGGATAAGTGGCGAAACCTAGATGAGAGGTTTATCCTAGAAAAGGATAAAAAACTATACAAGGAAATATTCCAAAAATACAAAGAAAAACGGGAGCAAGGAACTACAGGGATGAATGAGCAGTTAGGAATACAACATGACATCAGCCAAGAACAACAAAGCAAAGGGAAAGGGGGGAAAAACGAGGAAGAAAGAACCTACAGGAATCAATTCAAGTAATGGGAGAAATGTTAGTCAATACAAGAAGAGTAGTGCCGCTCTCAGTGGTCTTCCAACAAACTACCCAACCTTCCCAATGATTATCACATCATGGAATATAAGAGGGCTTAACAGCAAGGGTAAGAAAAGGTACCTGGCAAAAAGGATCAAAAAAGAAAAACCCCAAATTATGTTGCTTCAAGAAACAAAAATAACAGGGGGGGTGGTGGAATGGAGGAAATTCTAAAAAAAATCAAGCCCACTTATGAAAGCATGACATTGGATTCAAAAGGGAGTGTAGGAGGTATTGCAATCTTGTGGAATCCAATAGAAGTCATGGTTGACTTATGGATAGGAATGAAGAGGATTCTCTCAGGGAGATTCAGAATGATATGATATAAAGAATGGTTCCTAGTATCAGCGGTGTATGGGCCTCACATACCGATGGAAATAGAGGCCTTCCTAACACAGTTGCATCGACTGGGTAACTTGCACACAGAAAAATTGTGGGCGATAGCAGGATATTTTAATATGATCACCACCACAACGGAAAAGAAAGGCAGACTGCAACAAGAGGATGCAGATATGGAGATATTTAAGGAAACCCAGACAGCCCTACAATTGATTGATATAAACACTATCAATGGAAAATATACTTGGAATAATAGAAGAGGAGGTAGCATGTAGATAGCCTCTAGATTGGATAGGTTCTTAGCAACAGAACAATTTCTAGGGAAAGATATATTCTATGAAGCAACTATCCTACCATGCCAAGGATCAGACCACTGGCCGATAAAACTTGAAATTGCTATGAACAATCAAAACCAACACAAACCATTCAGGTTTGAAGCCTTCTGGCTAAGAGACCCAACCCTCATAGAAAAGATGGAAAACTGGTGGCAGAACAGTGAAGAGGAAATACAAGGAAAGAATAAGATGCACATGCTCCAATTGAGACTTAAAGAGTTAAAAAGAAAAATTAAGACTTGGAACAGAGAAGAATTTGGCAACATACAAAAATACCAAGAACAACTCCAAATAGAAATGAAAATTATACAACAGAAAATAATAGAAGAAGGGAGAACGGAGGAGCTCGTGCAGGAAGAAGGAGGGGTGCTAACCAGATTGGAGGAAAGAAGAAAACAAGAGGAAATTCTATGGAGACAAAATTCAAGAGTACAATGGTTAAAATAGGGGGAAAGGAACACAAAATTCTTCCACAGAGTGATGCAGCAACTTAGGCAATAGAATAGAATTTTCTCCCTAAAAAACAACCAAGGTAACAGGGTAACCCAGAAGGAGGAAATGGAAAATCTCCTAATCTAGCATTTCAAAGGCATACTGACAGAGCCGCAAAGTAACAGAGAAGAGGAGATATCAAAGATAAGTCAATACATCCCAAAAAAGGTAAACAAGGAACAAAACATGGCTCTCCTAGGGGTACTCACAGAGAAAGAGGTAGAGGACGTAGTAAAGACAATGGCCAAAAACAAAGCCCCTGGCCCAAATGAATTTACAGTAGAGTTCTTTCAAGCAACATGGAGCTTTATGAAAAAAGATATAGTAAACATAATAGAAGAATCAAGATGCAACAAAAGAATGCAGCCAACATGGAATGCCACCTTTCTTGCATTAATACCAAAGGTAAAAAAGGTTGAAGAACCTCATGGCTTCAGACCAATAGCTCTATGCAATGTAATCTATAAAATTCTAGCTACCATAATGGTAAAAAGATTACAACCTCTACTCCCAAGATTGATAGAAAAAGAACAAATAGGGTTTGTGAAAGGAAGACAAATAGTGGATGGGATTGTCGTTGCTCAAGAGGCGATTCATTCCTTAAAGAAGACGGGAAATAAAGGAATGATGATTAAAATTGACTTAGCAAAAGCCTATGATAAACTCAGCTGGCAATATCTCCAAAGAATCCTACAAACCTATGGGTTTGAAAATAGATAGATAGCATGGATAATGTCAATGATATCCACTCCAAGCATGTCAATCCTGTTAAATGGAACCCCAAAAGACACCTTTAAACCATCCCGCGGCCTAAGACAGGGAGATCCACTTTCACCGTTCCTGTTTATTTTAGCAGCGGATGGTTTAGGTAGATTAATCAATGCAAGAGTAAGCAGAGGGGAATTCAAAGGTCTGAGATTATGGGGGGAAGAATTAACCATTACACATCAAAAATTTGTGGATGATGTAATGATGTATAGTCAAGCAAATCTCAAGGAAGCAAAAAACTAGGGGAAATCCTTACAGAATTCACAAAAGCATTAGGAACAGAGGTAAATAAGTAGAAAACCGAAATATTCTTCTTTAATACCCCAAGCGTGGCCCAAGCCTTCCTAGCCAGAACAATGGGGTTTAGAATTGGACAGTTTCCAACTAAATACCTAGGAGTACAGTTGAGTGATCAGTAGAACAAAATTGTGAATTGGAAAGTATTGATAGGGAAAATTCAAAAAAAATGGACAATTGGACATTTAGAACGCTCAATACCCCAAGCTGCCTTATCCTATTGAATTCTGTCCTTCAAGCTATGCCAGTATACCAGATGGCTAGTCAAGCGATCCCTAAAACCATATGCCATAAAATGGTGCAAATATTCAAAAAAATTCTGTGGGAAGGGTCAAACAAAACAAAAAAGTGGGCTTTACTTTCATGGACCTGGTTAAGCAAATTTGCCATAGAGGGGGGCCTAGGACTAAGAGACCCCTACATATTAAACCAAGTCATGGGGGGGAAATTATGGTGGAGATGGGTTCAGGGAGGGGACGACCTATGGAAACTGCTATGGGAAAAGAAATATGAGATAGCAAGGACTCCTGAAGGCAAACTCCGAACACTATCAGAAAAGAAAGGCTCGTCCATTTGGAACTTGGCAAGCCTGAATAGAGCCTTGATAAGAGACCACAGTTTTTGGGAAATCCGAGAGGGGGACAAAGCAGGCTTTTGGCAGGAGGCATGGCAACAGAGAGGAATCCTGAATCAAGAACCTTACATCCAAGAAATCCAACAGTACACTACCCAAATGGTGGAAGATGCCATAAGAAACTCTGGGTATTGGAACAGAATGGTTACTGGAGAAAATGGAAGACAAAGAGTGACTGGCACGAAGCGCCAGAAACTGATCAATGGATAATTTACCAAAGAGAATTGGAAACAAGGAAAATTGTAGTTAAAGAAGGATCAGATATAATAAGATGGGGTAAACGCATAAAAGGCATGTTTATTATCTCAGAAGGTTACCATATAAATACAGGAGGTGTTGGAAACTCAAACATAAAGAAATGGAAAAGAATATGGCAGTTAAAAGCCTGGCCAAAAGTGGCGTTTTTTACCTGGACTGTGCTGCATGGGTGCGCCTTGGGACAAATTGAGAAGGAAGGGGACGCGTGGACCCTCGGGCTGTGCATTGTTCCAAAACCAAGAAGAAACCATGGAGCACATTGCAAACTCCTACAGTGTAAGCAACAACCTGTGGCAAAACCACCACCAACTATTCGAGATTACTGATAGCAACATAGGGAGCATAAAAACAACAATAGAGAAGTGGAGCAGCAAGTCGTACCACAACACAATCCTGAACCACTCTTGGAATATGTCAATTGGTTTCCTCCTATGGAACCTTTGGAAGGCACAAAACAGGATGATATTCAGCGAAGATAAAAAGGACAAAGGGGAAATATGGAGCCAAACCATGAAAAACATAAGAGAAACAGTAATTTTGGAAAATTGGAAAGAGGAAGACTGGAAGACGGAGGGAACTGAGACCCGCATTATGAACCGACTGGAAATCAAAGTAAAAACACAAATAGGATATGGAAGGAACAGGACGCAGGCAAGGCAAGAGCTGAAGAAAGATATAGGAACCCACCACAAGGGTTCATTAAGCTAAACTTTGATGGAGCGGCAAAAGGCAACCCAGGGGAGGCTGGCATAGGAGGGATATTCAGAGACGAGGAAGGAAATATTAAACGGTCCTATGCAATGGACTGTGGCATCGCCACTAACAATGAAGAATAATTCCATGCGCTAAATAGGGGACTAGAGATAGCGATAAGGGAAGGGTACCAAAGTCTGCAAATATAAGGCAACTCAATGCTGGTAAAGAAACAATTAAACAACTACAGCAGGGAGCAACAGCCGAAAATCTGAGCAAAAGTTGGAGGACGGCATGGGTAATAATAGAATGATGACTTCAACTACAGAATATTACATACACCATACCATCCCATGTGAAGAGGAAAGGAAATGCCCCGGCGGAAATCCTCGCGAACTGGGGATGTCGAAATAGAGAGAAACAGTTAGACGTGAGCAGGGAAGAGCTTAATCAGAAAGAGGAAATGATACAAATGATTCAGGAAATTAAAGAATATAGGCAGCACAACAAGCATCTAGAGAATTCGGTTGATGTCGATAGGAGGGAAGAAAGACAAGGGCAGGTTTAGGCAGGACAAAACAAATCAATCACGGAACAGCAAAGGACAGATGAAAGGACAGAGATGAATTGGATGATGGAGGGGGGCAGAGGAAGGACAGACCCAAGGAGAGCAGGGGAAGAAATGGAAAGGTGTGGAAGAAGGGAGGGCAGGACATCAAGATCGAGAAGGGGCAGCACGTCAATGCCAAACGGCAATGCGGAGTCAGCAAATGGATGGCAAGAGCAGCTGGGAGAGGAAGGAAATAAATGAAGAACAGTGGACAAGACAGATGGGTAGCATCCCAAGGCAAGTGGGAAGGAAGGCGGGCCAAGGAAGGAAGGAAGGGAGGACAGCTGACGGTAGAATTATGACAGGAGAATGATAAAGGGATAGAGCCTGAGGAAAGACATGCATTTTGCATGTGGACGCGAAAGAAGGAAGGTGGCGAGAGAGAACACACAGACAACAAACGAGAGCTACAGGAGACAGAGTAGCAAATAAAGGTAGAAGGGTATGTAAAATTTCCCATCCCATCCTACTAAAAAGTAATCAGTTTGAATTATAGAGTAGGCCTGAAGATAGATAGGGATGATCATCAGAAACACAGCAGAAAGTATAAAGATAAGGAAGATCGGGACAGGGAAGAATCCTTGGGGGCTATGGCCGGGAAGAAGGGTGAGCACAAGAGTAATGTGAGGGAGGAAAAGGACATGAAGGACCCAAGCATCCAAGACCCCTATAGCTGAATTGATGTTTTGGGCAAATTCATCCCAGAGACTCAGCCTGTTGAGTTGAACCCTGTCAAGAGGGAAAGGAAACCCCAAAAAAACTAGGGAGGAAGGAGGAGCACCTCATAGGGAGAGGTGAAACTAAAGATATCCAAGATATTGACACTAGAACTGAGAAAACCAAACCTGGGAAAGGGGCAGGTAGGCCAAGTAGAGAAAGGAGTGACCCTGTGAGAGAGGCTGAGCACTCGACCCAGGAAAAGAACTCTAGCATACATAGCCCAAGCCAGAGTGATAAGGGGGGCCCCGAAACTAAAAGAATTAGAGAGGCTACAGTACTGCACCAAAGAGAAAGAAAAATTCAGGAGTAGAACCATGAAGGGGGGGGGGGGGGTAGAAATACCCCAATCAAATATATACCCTCAATGGCCAAAACTAACATTCGTGTTTACTATGTGATAGGTCTGACCTATGGAAAGGGCACAACTGCTACTCAGACAGAGCATTCAAAGGATAAGAGAGCTAAGGCAAAGATGAGAATATACATGGCACCCAAGTGCAGCAAGAGGACTGTTAAAAAAGAAGAAGGAATGAGCGGCACAGGGAAGAAAAAAGGAAGGAAACCAGATGGAGAGCAAATGAAGAGAATCATCGACGCCTACATGGAGGGAAACCCGAAGGAGGTTAGAGACCAAATATGGAGTTGGGAAAGAGATTTGAGAAATAATCTGAGATGTAGAGACTTCCCTATGGATGAATGGGAAGGAATGTTGCAGGACCCAGGTACGTCAAATGGCCGACAATCGCTCTTTAAAAGGACACTACAACAATATTGGATAATGAAACACATTGTATCTCACGCCATGACTTTGCACCAGGAACATATGGAAGGGGAAGTGCTGAATAGGCAGGAAAGAAATAAGGAACCAAACCCAGTACGGGGGGAAATTATGAAAGAGCTGGCGACAATTCAGATCCAAACATACAGGAATAATCTAGTTTTGGGTCGGATTGAGAAGACATTGTCAGAGATAAAATGGAAAATGTTCCAAGGATGAGAGCTTCCAGGCCCAGGGATGAAGACGTCGAATTCTAGAGGGAAGGTGTTGAGTCCGAAAGTAAAGGTGACAGTATAGATAGCTTCCTCTGATGAGGACTAGTTTATTTTTGGTTTTTGAATGTTTTTGGTTTGAAATGCGAAAGATAAGAATCTGTGATATGGCTAGCAAAGACAATAGGGAGAAGCTATCAAGAAATAGGTGGGTTTTGATGAACTTATTTAAATTTGGAGTGGATATAATGCTGACCAATGGTCACCTGGTTTCCTTCGGGCAGGTGACTAATCAGAGGATTTGACTGTAAATTTTTTCAAAAAGTAAATATAGAGAGTACTACCATGTTTACAAAAAAAAAAGGAAAAAGGAGCATAAAAATCAACCAACCATGGAGCTATTATAATGGCTCCTCACTTTTAAATCTTCGAATTTAAAAATGAAGTCTACAAATAAATATCTTCATACCTCATAAAAAGAAAAGTGGAGTCACCAAGATGAATCTTCAACTCCTTCACAATATTGTTTACTTCACCCTACAAGTAATGAGGTCAAAATTTCCAAGGAACGAGGACTTTGTTCCTCTGATGGAATTGTTAAGATGAGAATATGATCTTCAAATATACATGATCATCAAATAATATTGAGGTCTACAAACATCTCTAGGAAAATGGATGTTAATTGTAGCAATGATGCCAAAATGTTACAATAAAATTTAGTATCCCCAATGTGAAATCCCAAGCATCAAGGAGCCAATTTCGTGCAATTCAGTAAGGCTACCCATTGTCACCTTAATAGTTATTCTTCTCACTTTTGGTTGTCTCTTCTCCAACTCAAGGGGAAATTTTGAAGGATAGGATTGCTAAGGCAATAAAGTAGAGGCACTAGGTGATATATTGAAGAGTAAGCCAAAGAAAATAAATGGTTATATTATAGATAGATAAGTGAGTGATGTGAGAAAAAAATACGAAGGAAAATTTCAAGACTAGTGCCAATCCAATTATGGGTTGAATGTCATAAAAATAGTATGAATCCAAGAGGGAAAGTTGAATATGTAAGGTTAATAAGGGTTGCTATGCATGTTACAAAACAATTTTAGCTTGCCAGAATTTAAGCAAAAAACTAACCTTAGAGTGTTGAGATTACTACTCTAAAACAATTATGAAGGTGATGTTATATTATTTGAACAATTAACCTAGTTTGTTAGATGCAAGTTTTTTTTTCCATGTGATTCACGGTCCTAAGAGAGTAGTGATAGCTACATCCACCGAATAATGGTACCAAGAAGATCTACCTAAAAGTATCACTTTTTGTTGGTTCAACCATGGAGCTTAAACTCAAAGTATCAATAGAATTGAACTCATGACCTCTCAATAGAATATGTGCTTTACCAATGGGGACTAGACCAATTGATCTAACCCTTGAGGCTATCTGTTAGATGAAAGCTTAATAAAACAACATTAAATATACGAGGGATTAATTCCTCACATGAAATCATGCAAATGACATATGGTTCATTACAAGGCCTTCATAAAATGGTACAAGGGTCTCCTACAATAAATAAACAACATATGAGAGCAATCATAACAAAGCCTCATATTAGATAGATGTTATACATCCAATATTCCATAATGTTTCCAATGGGATGTACAATGAAACTAAAGAGGAGAGTTCCTCATATCTAAAAATCTCAACAACCATTATAATGGAGAGGATTATCTTCTTTATATAGGGAGTCCCTTCACTTATACAAGAAAAAGTTGTAGAAATTAGGCTTTAGATTTGCAACTACTCATGAAGTTTTAATCAAAATCACAAGACACAAACCTACTCTACTACTGTAAGGATATTAATTCACAATTTAGAACAAAAATCTCGAACTTGGAAGAAGAAATAACACACATGCAACAAGTATTTTTATCTGGGGAAAGCAATTTACTAAAAACCCTAATGCTTGCTTGCATTAATCAAATGAATAGAGATTTATTACAATTTCTTTGCTAAACTGAGCACACCCTGCAAGTGCATAACCTATCTCTTTTCTCATTGAAGGCCTCTGACCTAGAATTAGTCAAATTTTTCCTTTGCTTGAGCTCATGTTTCCTTGCATTGTTCCTTAAGGAATCAAGCCCCTATTATTTAGAAAATTCCTCAAATTGAATTGTGCAATTCCTTAGGTTGATCATCTGATTGCATGCAACACCTGTATACTCAATACTAGTCTACAACTAATGTTACGCTACCTTGGAATCTCCACCAAGCCTTGGGAATTCAAACTCTTTGCATGCACTAGTTATTTTTCATTGATTGATCATTTAACTGGATGATCATTCAGTTTTATTGAAGTCTCATTACACAACTTAACCTTATACTAGTTCCTACAATAGTTGGAACTAGTTTAACTGAAAACATCCTTAGATAATTGACCTTGCTTGCTACAAATTAGCAATCACAAATGCTTAAATTAACTCTAACTCTTCCAACTCAAGTTTACTAAGTAAACTAGGTGACACAAGCCATGTCACACAAGTTAACATCATCCAAGTTGTTTGTTGATGTGGAAATTCGAATTTTCTCAATTTAATCAAGGAAAAATCAAATTGAGAATTTCTTGCTACTTTTTTCAACACTTCGTCTCAGTAAGAAAGGGATTATCAACCACACCTATCCTGCACTTGTGGAACTCGAACTTACCTCTTAACAAGGCCTTTTTCAAAATGTTACCATCTTGTTCCTCTATTGAAATGTATAATAACAACATTATTCACCTTTGCACACAATTCCGCAAATGGTGATAGCAGATATCTATATGCTTGGATCGATTGTGAAAAACAACTTTTCATAGAGCTTGATTCAACTTTGATTATCATAGTAAATCACAGTTGGATCCATCATCTGACTAAACAATCCAACAATTATCTTTATCATCCAGATCATGTCACATTTTGCTTGAATGGAAACCATGTATTATGCTTTTGATGAGTTGAGTGCCACAGATCTTTGCTTCCTATTGTACCAAGAAACCGTTGTGGAACTAACATGAAAATTCCACATGATGTACTCTTTCGGTCTAATGGAGTCCTCACCCAATCTGCATCTATGAAGCCACATAGTTTCATTCTGTCTCTTCATCTATATGATAGTCCAAACTGGGTAGTGCCTCTGAGGTACCATAGAACATGCTTAGCTTCCTTCCAAAATAATTTGGTTGGCCTAACCATAGATTGGCTCAACTGGTTGACTATATATCACATATCTGGTCGTGTGTTCATAAGATACAATAGTGAACCCACCAACTTCCGGTAAAAAATAGCATCCACTTCCTCACCTGAAGTGGCATCCTCTTGCAATTGCCTATGTGGAACCTTTGGAGTATCTTGTTGGCATACTTCCCCTGAGAGACAAATAGTTCCCTATCACCTTGCAATACTTCCAATCTGAGGAAGTAGTGCATGAGACCCATGTCCATTTGAAACTCTCTTACAAGGTCCTCCTTGCAAGATCTGATAAACTGCTCATCACCAGTTAAAATCAAATCATCAACATATAAAACAATAATCAATAATTTACCTTCTACCAAGATATGATAGAGGTTTTCATCCACTTCACTTTTTCTGAAGCCAAAACTAGTGAGATAGTTATCGATCCTGTCGTACCATGCATGGGGTGCTTTCTTGAGACCGTACAATGCTCGCTTGAGTCTGCACACATGAGACTCCCGATCAAAAGTCTCAAAGCCTTCTGGTTGCTCGATATACACCTCCTCAATAACTCTATTGAGGAATTTTTCTTTTACATCCATATTGTGGATCTTCCACCCAATCTGTGGATCCATAGCAAGAATTGATCTAATGGATGATTACCTTGCTACAGGAGAAAATGTCTCCTCATAGTCAATCCCCTCAACTTGAGAGTACCCCTTGACCAAAAATCTGGCCTTGCACTTTTCTATGCTTCCGTTTGTTGCATGATTTACCTTGAAGATCCATCTCGAACCCACAATGATCTGTCTACTGGTCTTGGGACCACTTCCCAAAAAATATTCTTTACAATGGATTCATATTCCTCCACCATTGCATCAACCCATACAGGTTTCTCTATTTATTCCTCGAAAGATGATGACTCAGTCTTTGTAAGCTCAATCATTAGAGACATGTAGTCATAGTACTGATCTGATGAACTTCTCTCCCTACGCTGATTTGAAGGAGCACCCACATTCCCCCTCACATCATACTCAAGTCTCTCATCTTCCCTGGTCCTTTTCCTACCTTCTCTAGATGGTTATGGTTGAGTGGTTGTCTCCACTCTCTACTCCTCAATTTGTGGTTGCTCCACACCTTCCTGAGGCTCCTCCTTTGGAGCTAAAAGCTCCTCTTCTGGTGGGATCTGAAGCTCCCTCTCAAGAGAGAACCACATCTCTTTATCAACATCAAATTTTACATTCCTTCACACAACTGTCATTCTGAGGGATGGAAAGTTCACATGGTAGTTGTGGGGATTTATATGTAACCCACAAATACCCCCAATTTTGTTGTCGGCTCTAGCTTCTTCCTTGATTCTTTGGAGACATGGCAAAAAACAGAGGCTCTAAAAATCATGAAGTGCAACACATCTGACTTTCTTCCCAAGAAAGCCTCCTCCGGTGTAATCATGCCCAGAATCTGATGAGAATTTTGGTTCTGTAAATATAATATTTGTTACATGCCTCAGCCTACAAATGTAGAGGTAGGGCTTGATCATGCAACATCGCCCTCGCTTCTCCCACAATGATACAATTCTTTCTCTCAGCCACCCCATTTTGCTATGGGTTGTGGGGTGTTGTCAAATCTCGTGAAATGCCTTATTTTGCACAAAAAAAATTAAATTCATTTGACACGTAGTCACCTCCATTATCACTACTAATAGCCTTCACCTTCTTTCTCGTTCCTTTCTCAACCAGTACCTTGAATTCTACAAACTTGGAGAATGCATCATCCTTCTTCCACATGAAGATCCAACACTTCCATGAGAAGTCATCAATAAAAATGACAAAATATTTGTGCCTGGTAGTGGAGGCTATTGAGAAAGGTCCACAAACATCAGAGTGGATCCTTTCTAAGACTACATGTGCTTTGATGTCCCAATCATGGAATGTGGATTTTGTGTACTTCCCCAAAGTACATCCTTTGCATACACCCTGCTTCTCAAATGTTCCTTTTAGGAGGTATGTGTTTATCTGTTGCATGATCTTCAAAGCGCCATGATGCAAATGTCAAAGTCTTATATGCCAAAGTTCACCGACATCGCGGCTCTGCACCTTCTTCACCTTTGTGCTCAATGTAGCACAATCCTCCACATCTAGCTTCTACAAGTTCTTCACACAAACCTTGATTTGCTTCACATGTCCCATAGCTATGTGTCTCAGGAATGTCTTTCCTTTGTTGGAGATCACATCATAACCATGGTCTTCCAAAACTGCAACAAAGATGAGATTTTTCTTTAGGCCCAGAAAGAACATGACATCCTTGAGCCTTGGGGGGGAGGGTCGGGGGTTGAATCCCTCTAAAAGGTGATTGTATCAATCTCGGTCACGCTATAAATTCCGTCGTCCCCCATCTTGGTGTTCATCTACAAATATTTTTCCTCCAAGACACTAAAGAATTCGCTACACCCTATCTTTTGGAACAATGCACTTGAGTCCAAGTACCACACACTCCCCATCACTGTGCTCGTTGTTGGGTTGTGTTATATTATTTCCATGACTACCCCAGGCGTGTGGGGTGACAGGGGGGTGGTAGCCCCCCTACACAGGGTTTGGAGCAATGCCCCAGGAAAAAAAAAATTGGACCCTATATTAGGTGGGCAGACCTACCTATGGTTTTGCACATGGATTTCGCACATGGTTTTGGGCATGAAGGTTTTTTGTCCATGGTATTTTGTAGATCTGGTCAAGGTAACTACGATTATGTTCTAATCCAGGGTTTATGGATGCTTCAACATGTATATATATCTATTGTAACATTGAAAGGAATATAATGAAAAATCAATATGTTAGCCTTGGTTTTGGCATCCAAGGAAAATCTTTGTGTATATCTGTTTTATGTTTTATGCTCTCACAATTTTTTATTTTATGTTTTTAGAATTCATATGCAGGTAATTTTTGTACAGGGTTAAAACCTATATTTGGTATCAGAGTTGTTTTGGCTTCAAGGGGACACCTTTGTTGCTGAGGGTTTTTTGCTCAGGAATGTGGTAGACCCTGTTCAGTGGGAGATTTGCGGGATTGATTCTTGTGGTGAAAGAAGATGGCAAGCAGAGGAAAGATAGAGATCGAAAAATTTAATGGTCATAGTTTTGAGTTGTGGAAAATCAAGATGGAGAATCTACCGGTGGATAAAGATCAGTGGATCACAGTAGATCCGGTTACTAAACCAACAACAATGTCATCTGAAGGCTGGGCGAAGTTGGATCAGAAGGCAAAGAGCACAATATGATTGTGTGTCTCAGATTCAGTATTACTGAATGTATCAGGGGAAGCTTCGATGCAGGATTTGTGATACAAGTTAGGGACTTTGTACCAATCTTAAGTCTCTAGTGAATAAACTATTCCTATAGAAAAAAGTTGTATAACCTGAGGATGAAAGATGGAGACTCGGCGACAGAGCATCTGAACACATTTAATAATGTGGTAAGCCAATTATTATCTATTGATATTAAAATTTCAGATGAAGATAAGTGCATCAGTTTATTGTGTTCTCTACCAGATTCATGGGACAATATGGTTGTTGCAATAGGTAGCAACGCAAGTTCCTTGCAGTTTGATGAAATAGTTTCATCGTTGCTGTCGGAGGAGATAAGATGGAAAAATATGGAGGGCCATAATGGTGATGACTTGTTTGTACAAGGACTGTTCCAGAACAAAAACAAAAATAAGTCTTCAAGTGGGAGATCTAAATCTAGAGGGAGAGCTAAATCTCCAGGAAAACATATAAAGGTGTGTTGGAAATCCAGAAAGGAAGGGCACTTCAAAAGGGACTATAAATCTAAAGCTCCTGAGAAAGAAAATGGATATGATGATGCTCCTTCTGCAAAGGCAAAAACCACCTCAGATGAAGGTGGGGGTGGGTACTTGGCTTCTTCTTCAAGTACACATGTAGATCACGAGGCGTGGTTGATTGACTCGGGTGCATCCTTTCACTTCACTCCCCATAGAGAGTGGTTATGCGAGTATGAGAAATATGATGGTGGTGATGTCTTCTTAGGGGATGACAGGAAGGCTAGAATTGTTGGTCACGGAAAAGTCAAGTTGAAGTTGCAAGGTGGAAGAATTAGAACACTTCCGGGTGTTTTACATATTCCTGCATTGGCCAGAAATCTGATTTTTGTAAGCAAACTGGATGATGTAGGTGTAAAAATAGTGTTCAAGAAAGATACCTGCAAGATGGTTCGGGGAGCATTGGTATTCATGCTGGGAGTTCGGATTGGAACTCTATACAAGCTTCAAGGTAGCAATGTTATTGATGGGTGAAACAATGTTGTGGTTCCTGAAAGTGGTGATCCGGATTTAAATAGGAACGCAACAAATTACAGAGATAACCATAAACACAGATATGCAGTGGAAATAACACTTCCTTTCATTAATATAAAACAATGAATATCCTTACAAACAGTGATGGAAATAATCCAGCTAGGGCAACGGTAACTTATCTCTAAGAAGAGATGTGGTGGATAAATGCCTCTGAACTGTTCTGAACTGTGTTACAATGAGGCTCGAAGGCCTATTTATTATTGAGAAACAATGGAAAACCCTTCACATCCCAAAACCTAACCCTATAAGATGAAACGCCAAATTGTGGGCCCCGTTTTGGGGTGAGTTGGACAGCCAACTTCCCGGGGCCGCGAATTGGTCGTATTATCTCCATGGGATCGGGTACCTATTACGGACAGTGATCTTGTTCAGCGCCCGATAGTCAATACAAAGTCTCCAAGTCCCTTCCTTCTTCTGTACCAACATGATCGGGCTCTCACAAGGTGATGAACTCGGACGGATGTGACCTTTCTGCAGAAGCTCCTGAATTTACCGCTTGATTTCATCATTCTCCAAAATGGAGTGCCGATAAATTGGTCCATTGGGTAGCAGTGCACCTGGGGTCAGATCGATGGAGTGCTTGACCTGACAGTGCAGAGGAACCCCTGCAGGGGAGGTGAAAATGTCCTCGTACTCCTCCACGACTTTGTCCATCTGTAGCTGTTGTGCAGAGGGGCCCTGTCTGGAGGCCATGGCCACTGTCTTCTTCTTTCCTTGAGGGTGTATCATCAGGAAGACAAATTTCCCGATTTTGGAAATGAGCTTACTGCATTGTTTTGCAGTAATCAAAGAGATGGCAGTAGGCGGTGCTACCTCTGGTATCCTATACAACTTATTTCCCAATGTAATGATAATAGCACGGGGCCTTGATCTATACATAGCATTCCACAAGTATGGTTGTCCTAATAATACATCACAAACTTCAAGGGGAGCAATGTCACACAATACCTCATCTGTGAAGGGATTGATGTTGTATGGAAGGCGACACTGCTGGCTCACGCAAAGATCCCGTCCTTGGTGAAGCCACCCGATGGTGTACGGTTGTGGATGTGTTGTGGTCGGTAAGCCCAACCGCTTCACGACCTCTGCCGAAATGAGGTTCTTTTGGCTCCCGCTATCGACAATGAACTGTAGCGGGGAGCCTCTCACCCACATCTGGGAGTGGAAGAGACGCTCCTCCTCCTCTGGATCTTCAGGTTCATTTTTGTGGATCTTGGCAGTAGCAACAGTGGCATTGGGATCCGCATCAATGATCTGCTTCCCTTTGTCATTCCCTTTGTCGGGTTCTGACTCAGAGTCAAAACATGCATCTGATTCTAAAACCTTTAGCTCAGCCACCAGTGACTGCTTGGCCCGACACTCACTTGTGTTGTGAGTGGAGGTCTTATGGAACTCACACCATTTTCCCGTGTCCTTTTTCGGCTTTGCAGCGCTATTCTTTGCTTGCAGCTTTGGCGGGTTGTCTTGGGCTGTTCTGCCTTGGCTTTGTCCTTTGTTTTGTGGTTTAGGGGCACCTTTCCCTTGCTTCGGATTCGCAGATCCAAAGTCTCGCCTCTTTTGTTTAAACTTCTGCTCGACCTTGACAGCATATTGGTATGTTGTGTCGAGCGAGGAGATGTTCAGGAATTCTATCTCTTCCTGGATGTACTTGTGCAGGCAGCCGCGGTATTTGAGTATCAAATGCTGCTCTGTATCCTTGATACCCAACTTTGTGCGAAGGGTATGGAAAAGATTGGTGAACTCTGACACATCTTGGTCCCTTCCCTGTCGCAACGTGGTCCACTTTATGTATTCATCCTCATAGCTTCTGACAGGGTAGTACTGCTCCTTGATGGCATCCCGAAATGAATTCCAGGTGGGTGCAGCCGAAAATAGTGAGCCGGTATTTTCATTCTTCTGCTCGCAGTAGGTTTCCCACTAGTCCTTGACGTGGGGGGCTACTTTAAGAAGAGCGAAAACAATCTTTTCCCGACTCGAAAATTCATGAACAGAAAAATAACCCTCTAGCAGATTTAACCATTTATCTACGGCACCTACGTCTATCTGACCCTCGAATATGGGGATTTCAAAATTAAATTGCACCTTAAAGGGCGTGGCATTTCCAGAGTAGCTGTTGGAAGCCGATGCGTCGCTTCTGGGTAGCCGTTGAAGGATCTGGGCAAAGTTGTCCATCATCGCATTCCGTTGTCGCTCGAGGGCTTCTTCGAGCAAGATTTTGATAGGATCTCCCGCCCCCTCGTCTTTCTTCTCATCCGCCATGGGAGGCCATCGGGATTTGCGAGGCTGGTCTTGCAAAGGTTCGACCAGTTCAAGCCCTAACTCCTTATATCCCGACCTCGTTGGGGACATGCAAAGAAAAACAGAGAAAAAGCAGACCGCTCTGATACCACTGATCCGGATTTAAATAGGAACGCAACAAATTATAGAGAGAACCATAAACACAAATATGCAGCAGAAATAACACTTCCTTTCATTAATATAAAACAATGAAATATGCTTACAAACAGTAATGGAAATAATCCAGCTAGGGCGATGGTAGCTTATCTCTGAGAAGAGATGTGGTGGCTAAATGCCTCTGAACTATTCTGAACTGTGTTACAATGAGGCTCAAAGGCCTATTTATTATTGAGAAACAATGGAAAACCCTTCACATCCCAAAACCTAACCCCAGAAGATGAAACACCAAATTGTGGGCCTCATTTTGGGGCGAGTTGGACAGCCAACTTCCCAGGGTCGCGAATTGGTCGTATTATCTCCGTTTGACGCACATGATAGCCCGTTGGAAAGATCTCTCCGAGGACTACGACGGACCGAAGAACTATTAAAAATAGTAAATTGCACTATAATTAAGGAAACTGAAAATGCTGAGAGGAACAATGGTGGGGGTCCAGGTGGACTTGGCAGGTGGCCACCAATATCCACTTGGATCATTCCTCCCCCCTTAGGAAGCAATGGTCCCCATTGCATTGAGTTCCTCCATGAGATGAGGAAAATTTTGCTGAACTTGGTCCCTGGTGAGCCACTTGCCATTGTGAAGGAGTTGGCCTACTTTGACAGTTGAATATTCTGTTGGCGAGTATTCTTGATATGTGTGTCCATGATTCGATCAGTTGCAGCTTGTTCCATGCAATCTGGATTTAATTCTGTGGGTGTGAGTTGTTCTGCAATGTAGGATGTGTCTAGCAATGGTGGAAAGTATGGCCGAAGGCAGTTCACATTGAACATTGGGTGCATGCCAAGGAATGGGGGAATGCTGAGTTCAAATGCATTGTCTCCCACGGCCTTAGTAATGGTGTAGGGACCATATCGGAGTGGTATCAGTTTCTGATAGGCTCCAGTAAGGCGTTCCTTTTGCAAATGCAACCAGACCTTGTCGCCCACCTGAAACTTGTGTGGCACTCGATGTTGATCATGTCGCTGCTTGAACTTGGCATTTGCTTTCTCCAGAATGTCATGGACCTGTTTGCGAATATGTTGGATGTGCTCAATGAAGCTGGTTGCCTTGTTTGTTTTGGACTGGACATGAGCCGAATCTGTGTGAGTAGCTGCAAATGGCATGGCCACATCAATGAGGCATAGTGGCTGGAATCCCAAGCCCACCTGAAAATGGTTGTGGCCAGTGGAGTTGTGAAGAGCTCGGTTGTAGCTATGCTGAACATAGGGGAGGCTCTCGTCCCATGTGCGTGGATGCTTTGAGTTGTACATGCGCAGAGTGTGTACAATCATCCTATTAACAACCTCTGTTTGGCCATCAGTTTGAGGATGGAAGGATGTGGACTTAGTGAGTTTGGTGTCCAGCATTGACCAGAGACTGGACCAAAATGTACTGAGGAACCGACTGTCCCGATTTGAGATGATGGACTGTGGGATCCCAAAGTGCACCCACACTCGTTCAAAGAAGAGTTTAGCAGTGGCTTCTGCTATGATGTTCTTCTTGCAGGCTGCCATAATGGCCATCTTCGAGAACCTGTCGACGACCACAAAAACACAGTCATTTCCATGCTTAGTGGAAGGAAGGCCTGACATGTAATCCATGGAGATGGATTCCCAAGGTTGACTAGGGGTAGGCAGCGGGGTATAGAGGCCTTGCTTCTTGATGATCGGTTTGGCAATGGCACAGGCAGTACATGATCTGATGTACTTCCCAACATCTTGTTGAAGATTCGGCCAATAGAAATACTTTTGCAGTACTGCCACCATTTTCTCGACCCCGAAATGCCCAGCAGCTCAACTGTAGTGTGCTTCCCAAATCATCTTGGCACGCTCACTTGAAGGAACACAAAGGTGACCCAGATGGCATAACAGGGCATCCTGGAGGTGAAAATCTGGAACATGCCGACCCTCCAAGAGTGTTTGGTATGTGTGGCCAAATTCTGGGTCACTTTTGTAGAGATCTGACCAATTAGAAGTCTCGTGCCCACAAGAGTTGAGCATAGTGGTTAATGCCATGATCGGTGGTCGACTAAGGCAATCTGCAACGTTATTGGTGTTTCCCTTCTTATACTTGATATTCAAATGGAATTGTTGCAGGTATGTCGACCACTTCTGATGGCGATCATTCTGCAATTTCCCTTGAGTCTGTATGAACTGCAGGGGTCGGTGGTCTGTGTGGATGACCGTTTCCTTCCCCAAAATGTAATGCTTCCATTGTCGACAGGCCTGCACAATGGAATACATCTCTTTATCATAAGTGGGATACTTCCGGACTGTGTCTGAAAGTGTTTCACTGTGATATGCTACTGGATGCCCGTGTTGAGTAAGGACTGCCCCAATAGCATAGTCAGAGGCATCTGTCTCGACCTCAAATGGTTGTTGTAAATCTGGTAACGCGAGTACTGGTGCTGTACAGAGGCGATCTTTCAGCTCTATGAATGCCTTCTGTTGAGATTCAGACCAAAAAAAATTGCTTTCGCTCCTCCCTTGGTGACTTGACTCAAGGGCCAAGTGATATGAGAAAACCCCAACACGAACCTGCGGTAGAAGTTGGCAAGACCTAGAAAGCTGCGGAGCTCTGTCAGAGTGGTTGGAGATGGCCAATCCCGAATGACTTGGATCTTGGCTGGATCCACATGCACCCCCTGTTCATCAATAATGTATCCCAGATATTGAACCTGGGTCATGCCAAAAGTGCATTTCTCCAAATTGGCACATAGCTTGTGTTGTCGCAGTGTTTGGAGTACCTGTCGTATGTGGTGGAGGTGCTCTTCCCAACTCTGGCTGAAGATCAGAATGTCATCCAAGTATACCACTACAAATGAGTTGGTGAATGGCCGCAAGATGTCATCCATTAGGCTCATGAAGGTTGCAGGAACATTCGTCAATCCAAAAGGCATCACCAACCATTCGAAAAGGCCCTCCTTGGCTTTGAAGGCGGTCTTCCACACATCAGAGGGTTCGATTGGTACTTGGTGATATCCTGACTTCAAATCGATCTTGCTGAAATATTTTTCCCCTTTAGTTGGTCCAAGAGGTCATCAATCCGTGGGATCGGGTACCTATTACGGACAGTGATCTTGTTCAACGCCCGATAGTTAATACAGAGTCTCCAAGTCCCATCCTTCTTCTGTACCAACACGATCGGGCTCCCACAAGGTGATGAACTCGGACGGATGTGACCTTTCTGCAAAAGCTCCTGAATCTGCCTCTTGATTTCACCATTCTCCAAAACGGAGCACCGATAAATTGTTCCATTGGGTAGCGACGCACCTAAGGTCAGATCGATGGAGTGCTTGACCTGACAGTGCAGAGGAACCCTTGCAGAGGAGGTGAAGATGTCCTTGTACTCCTCCATGACTTTGTCCATCTGTAGCTGTCGTGCAGAGGGGCCCTATCTGGAGGCCGTGGCCACCGTCTTCTTCTTTCCTTGAGGGCCTATCATCAGGAAGACAAATTTCTTGGTTTTGGAAATGAGCTTACTGCATTGTTTTGCAATAATCAAAGAGATGGCAGTAGGCGGTCCTACCTCTGATATCCTGTACAACTTATTTCCAAATGTAATGATAATAGCACGGGGCCTTGATTCATACACAGCATGTCACTTCCACAAGTATGGTTGTCCTAATAATACATCACAAACTTCAAGGGGAGCAATGTCACACAATACCTCATCTGTGAAGGGCTTGATGTTGTATGGAAGGCGACACTGCTGGCTCACGCGAAGATCCCGTCCTTAGTGAAGCCACCCGATGGTGTACGGTTGTGGATGTCCTATGGTCGGTAAGCCCAATCGCTTCACGACCTGTGCCGAAATGAGGTTCTTTTGGCTCCCGCTATCGACAATGAACTGTAGCGGGGAGCCTCTCACCCACATCTGGGAGTGGAAGAGATGCTCCTCATCCTCTGGATCTTCAGGTTCATTTTTGTGGATCTTGGCAGTAGCAACAGTAGCATTGGGATCCGCATCAATGATCTGCTTCCCTTTTTCATTCCCTTGGTCGGGTTCTGACTTAGAGTCAGAACATGCATCTGATTCTGAAACCTTTAGCTCAGACACCAGTGACTGCTTGGCCCGACACTCACTTGTGTTGTGAGTGGAGGTCTTATGGAACTCACACCATTTTCCCGTGTCCTTTTTCGGCTTTGCAGCATTGTTCCTTGCTTGCAACTTTGGCAGGTTGTCTTGGGTTGTTCCGCCTTGGCTTTATCCTTTGTTTTTTGGTTTAGGGGCACCTTTACCTTGCTTTGGATTTGCAGATCCAAAGTCTTGCCTCTTTTGTTTAAACTTCTGCTCGAGCTTAACAACATATCGGTATGTTGTGCTGAGCGAGGAGATGTTCAATAATTCTATTTCTTCTTGGATGTACTTGTGTAGGCAGCCGCGGTATTTGAGTATCAAATGCTAATCCGTATCCTTGATACCCAACTTTGTGCGAAGGGTATGGAAAAGATTGGTGAACTCCGACACATCTTGGTCCCTTCCCTATCGCAACGTGGTCCACTTTATGTATTCATCCTCATAGCTTCCGACAGGATAGTATTGCTCCTTGATGGCATCTCGGAATGAATTCCAGGTGGGTGCAGCCGAAAATAGTGAGTCAGTATTTTCATTCTTCTGCTCGCAGTAGGCTTCCCACCAGTCCTTGACGTGCGGGCTGCTTTGAGAAGAGCGAAAACAATCTTTTCCCGACTCGAAAATTCATGAACAGAAAAATAACCCTCTAGCAGATTTAACCATTTATCTACGGCACATGCGTGTATCTGACCCTCGAATATGGGGATTTCAAAATTAACTTGTACCTTAAAGGGCGTGGCGTTTCCAGAGTAGCTACTGGAAGCTGATGCGTCACTTCTGGGTAGCCGCTGAAGGATCTGTTAGCTACCTATACCAATAGGTTTCATATTTCATGATTGGCAAAGAAAGGTCCAAATATGCTCTGCTTTGGTGATGCAAATATCCCATATTTCCAAGAGAAAACATGTGTACATAGCTTGATGTGGACTCAATATTGATGGACGGTCCAACAGCCTAATCTGGATCCTGCCATGTTTCAATTTTCTGTTATAGAATAGAGAAAGAAGTTTGTCCAAACTGTTTAACCTTGGCAGACAAGTAGCTAGGTAGAGAAGTAAGGCTCCCAACTGCTTAATCTGGGACCTTGGAAGCAATAAGGGTAGTTCTAGATAGAAAATCAAAAGAAAATCCAAAAGAAAAGAAAAGGCACATAAGGGTCTGCAAGTCTAAGTGCACCCTTCATGAAGAAACAAAAAATGCTAGGAAATAGAGGGGTAGGCAGATGGGGTTGCAGAAATGTTATTCCTTTCAAGTGAGTGCTTGATAACCTGTTTGCAAAGGAATATCAGTGAATAGAGAAGCTCCTCTTCTCTATTATGTTACAGCAAAGCAAAGGAGCATCACTAACTTCCTTTTCCCCCCTTTCACATTCATTATTAACATCCCTTCATCAGTTGTGATTCATGAAAGCTTTTAAGGTGTTATGTTGGTTCTTATTCCTGAAAAGAGCCACATTTCTTGTCTAAAAATCTTTTTATTTTGATCTACTCTCTAAACTAAGTTGTTTTGATATAAACTTAGTGTTTCACCCTCTCATCCCTTCCCCCCCCCCCCTCATATTAACCCCTAACTTCTTATTATCTAAATCCCCTATGTTCCACTTTTCCCTACTATTGTAACACCATGGTGTATAAACCCCAAAACATGTATAATATCCCCCCTTGTTAGCACTATAGCTGAATAAGTTTGTCTAAGGGAGACATTAGTCCACCAGGGACTATGGTCAACCCTGTCATGGGATTACTCTAACCTCTGGTTAGGAGTAATAACCTCCCCTTAAGCCCTCACTTCCCCTCTTTTCAAAAGCTTTCATCAAAAAACCCCTTTCCCTCTGCATAAACACTTTTAACCTCTTTCCCCCCACACATTAACCCAAAAACCAAAAGAAACCCACAAAAAACCATTAAACCTATAGTCCTGCGCCCAAAATATTAAATGGAATATTTTAATGGTAGGGCGGGACCCAACCCAAAGCTGCGCCGTTGACGACAGTACCCGCCAGCCGTCCGATGGCCGCCGCCCCCGATCCAACGGTGGGCGGTCGATCTCACATCCCGACCTACCTCCCTTTAACATCCGGGGAAGGGCGGTATTGGGGGTCGTACCCGGGACGCGTGGCACGCGCTGGGGTTGTTCGGAGCCCCCCTCCCCGATACCGCCTATCACCAAAAGCGGTGCGGGGAGACCGCTTACCGCCTCCCCGATACCACCCCTCCCGCACGTCAGCGCCCACGTCAATATGATGTCATGCCACTCCATCCGCCCCCGCGCCCCGTGGCCCTGCCACCGCATCCGCCTGCCACCTCGTCCAGCCACACTGGCCTCCAGCTCAGCGTCCACGTCACCTCCGTACTCGGGCCCCCCATGACGTCATGCTGACGTCATTGGCGGAAAAAGCGCCAATGACCCGTTTTGTCCAATTTTGTCGTTAAAAATGCCCGAACTAGCCGTTTGTGGTCATTTTCACGCAAAAACGACGCAGCCATTGTCGACTTGTTTGCCGCGAAATTGCTCCCAGCCATCGAATTCGAAGTTGCGGCCGCTATAACTTGGAAATTTAGCTGCAGTGAGCTCTCCTTGTTCGGCTCGAAGGTGTTCTGTGTTATTTTTCCAGGTATTCACCGCAAGTTCTTTGTTTCGCCCCTATGCATGCCATTTTTACGCGAATTCTCCCATAAGCATTGGTCAAATCCTAAAATGCACACTGTCTGTTACTTAATTTGCCATTAAATCCACCTGCATTACCCTTGGCCTGGAGAATTCGGTATTAAAACGATAATTCACGGTTGAAATTTACAAATTCGGCCTCGAACTTGCCCGGCATTGTTCCCTTTTGCCGGGTGGAGGCCCAAGGCTGCATGTCACCAAATTGAAGCCAGCTCACCCTCTGCAATCATGCCCAGCAATTCACAATCCCTGTGAATTTACCAAAAACAACAGAAACAAGTCTGCCAAGCCTGCCTTTTCCACTATAAAGAAGATTTCAAGCATTGTCTACAGTGAGCCTGTCACTCAAGCTCTGAACAACATTGCAAACCATTGCTCTCACCTTGTTCAAAATCATATTACACAATGGCTGCTCCTGCACCCTCAGCCCTCAGTGTTGCTCCTTTAAATGCACCAAACAAAGACCTGGAGTCCTTGCCTCTTGCTGACAGGGACTACCTCATTGAAGACTTTGTGGGTAACAGGGACTTCTTGCAGACCTTCAGGCAATTAAGAGATGACTACCTGAATGGTCATGATACATATGGGATATGGGAGTCAAATCTGCCATACTACTATCTCCCCTCTGTCAATGTTTTTCCTGAGATTATTCGCCTATGTGCTGAAAACTATGATGTGCAACAAAGAGCTATTAAGTCTCCATCTGGGAGCATCCTCTTTCACATTAATCCTGAAACTATCAATAAGATGCTCCACTTTGATAAAACTGAGCTGCTGTTCCCATTTTCCATGAATTATCTGCTGGACACTGGTGCCAAGATGACCAGTGAGGATATTCAGAAGGTCACCAGGACATTTATGAAACCTGAATGTCAGCCTGCAGGGCCACCTCCCTACTTGGATGTCTATTTTACTGAGGTAGGCAGACTGTTGCTAGACATGATTGCTTATGTGTTGGGATACAGAACCAGTGAGCATGTGGATGAAACAATGCTGGTATTGCTAGCCGCTTACAGCCCAGGCCAACCCCCTGCCCGCAAATATAACTTTGCCAAGTTCATAGCTAACAAGATTCATGATCAGCTGTGCAAAGTAGACAGACAGGGTGTCTTCAAGTACTCATCCTATATCTACCACCTTTTTATGTACTATCAGTATGAGGTTTTTCCATACTACATCAAAAAGCTGGATTATAAAGGGGAAAGAAGATCTGTTATCTTCTGGACATCTGTCTATCACCAAGTCCAAAATTCACCCTATTCCTATTGTGAGTTTATTGACCAATTTGTATACCCTGTCTCTTGCTTATTGATGAGGTCCCCTCCTCCCAGAATATCAACTGAAATACAGAAAGTCCTGCAGCTCTCCAAAAATTACAAAATAGGTGATTGGTACCTATATGAGGAGCATACAGTCATCAGAGTCTATGGCTGTGAGCTCTGTCCATACAGGCTCCCAAAATATGTGCCTATGAGGATATTTGCCTTGGAGTATTATAGGCAGTTAATTCAATCTGACCTCACTCACTTTCACAGCTCCAAAAAGAAAGCCCATCTCAAGTTCAAGCACCAGGTGGGCCCCTTCATCATGAATAAAAAAGAAGGATGGGAGGATGCTGACCTAATGCTCAGAAACAAATACAAGCTATCACATAGTTTCCGGTGGGTCCCTTATGACCCTGAAGGCTTCATTACTGCTAGAAGAGTCAAGTACAGGCTACTAGGTTATAAGCATTACAAATATCCACACATTGAAAAATATGCCAACCAGCAAGAATAGCAGCACGATACTTTAATTGAAAAATTAACTGAAGAAGAGACAATGTTAAAGAATGTCAGAGAAATGGAAAAGACTCTTGACCTAGATTCTGTGTAGTAGGTACCCTTCAAAAGACCGCATACAGCAGGAGAAGGGACCTCGGCCTCAAGAACAGCACCAGCCACACAGGCACCGTCTACAGCAGCACCAGCCACACAGGCACCGTCTACAGCAGCACCAGGAACAGACAAAGGGAAAGGGATAATGGGTGCTGAAGAGGAAACCGTGAAAGAAAAATCTACCCCTTCAAGTGAGCAGCAACAAGGGCAGCAACCAGAGCAGCAACAAGAGCAGACTCCCCCTCCACAAACTGAGCCACAAACAGCTCCAATTATGCAGACCCCAGCACAGGAGGAGAGGGGTACAAAAAGAGACAGAGAAGAGTCCACTCCTGCTAGTGGATCCTCCCAACAACCCTAGACCAAAAGGCAAAGAGCTGATTCCCCAGAGGTAGAAGACATCACTGAAGAAATCCTTGACAGTTCAAGGAAAGATAGGGAGGGCAGCCAGCATACAGGTACAAGCTCCTTTCAGCAGGAGCAAGGATTACAACTTGGTTTGGAGGTGTCCTCCTCCTCTCAGCAGAGTAAGAAGCCCAAAAGCACTAAGGCTTCTTTCAAGAAAATTAAGGCACAGAATGACTTGCTGAGGGTGGAAGTCTACAAACAATTTCTTAATGCAACACCAGCCCAAAAAGAAAGGCTAATGTCTGTATATGACATTCAAGAGGAGAAAATGATCCTCAGCCATTTCAAACCTACAGTGCCCAATCCAAAATCAGGGGTAGATTATGTGAAGACAAGGGTGGAGGTCCTAGCCAAAGACATCCATCCCATGGACCAAATTGAACTCCACAAACAGACTGGAGAGATGGTTTATGCAACCTTGGTGGACAGGGCAACCATGGCCCATGAGCTGAAAGAATCACTAAAAATACCAACACTCAGTTGGATTTTGAAAGAATGTCCTCCCTAGCCAGAGACAACAGAATAAAATCACTTGAGGACATTATTATCGACCTAGGACATGATCCTAAGGATCCAAAGGGTGTAAGGGCCCTTATGAAGAAAAAGGAGGATGACCTGAATGCATTAAAGAAGAGGTTAAAGCTGCTGCCCACAGAGCACCCTCAAACAACAGAGCTACAAAAGGAAAAGCAGACCGATGAGCAACTGGACCTCATAATGCAGCTAAACCAAAAGGTCCTTGATTTGGAGAAAGAGCTTGAAGGAGCATTACAAGATAAGCAGGGAGAATCTACATCCCAAGCTCCTCCAACTACTTCAACAACAGCAACAACTACAGAGGCAGCAGTGCCCCCCACAACAGAAGCAGCAACAACAACAACAGCTCTAGATTCCAGCACAAGCGTAGAAGAATTGACTAAGGCCATCAAAGAAATGGAGCTCCATGCAAATGAGATAAAAAAGGCCAAGGAAAAATTGGCAGAACTGGATGCCAAGTATGATAAATCAAAAGTGACTGTAGCAGAGCAAGGCAGAGAAATAAAGGCCCTAAAAGAAAAGATAAAGGCCTTAGAGAAAGAGCTAAATCTGGAGAGTGCCATGGCTGAGATAAAAAGAATTCTATGGGCCAAAATTGGCCAATCCATCACTCAACAATGGAGGTCAATCAAAACTATACATGAGCAGATGGATTTAATTGGCCAAGCACAGACAGAAATTCAGAGGGCCAAAGCAGTACTGGGAGACAAACCTGAACAGGCAAACAGAATGATAGATTTCTTGAACAGGCAAGAAAAGGAGGAACTGGCAGCCATCGGCATTGTCAACAGAACAGAGGCTGTCCTCACAGCCAAAAAGGTGCTAACTCTCAGAAATTATGTACAAACTGTGGAGAGGAAGTGCTATGAAATACAGGCTGATGTGGAGGAGTATAAATTCAAGATGGCAGTGTTGCAGGCAAAGGGACTGCCCAGCCTACTAAGCGGTGCAGGAAGACTGATCTCCCGAGATCAATTTACCAACAGGATGGTAACTTATATTGAAAATCAAATCACTGCATCTGGCAGTACATCTGAGGAAACAGGGCCACCAACAGGACAGAGCCTATACGATAAACTTGAAGGCCTATTTTTTATTGAAAATGAGGTAAATCACCTTTTTGAAACTCCTCTAAACTTTTACAGATATACAGAGGCCGACGAAACTTTGATAAAAATTAGATGACATCAACTGCCCAAGGAGGATTGGTGGCAAGCAATGCTTCAAATTCTGCCACGATAGCTCCAGTTACTCTGTCATTGCCAGCTCCAATTAACTAGAAGACAAACAGCAGAAAAAGTTAGCATTTAAGGCAGCTGAAAGGTGACTAAGCACATGGAGAACGACAGCTAGCCCAAAGGATAAGAAGATACGCGGATTTTTGGACAGCGTACCCTCAACCGACTCCAACAGCCACCAAGTCAACAGTTTCTGACTATTTTGGACAGCTAAAGCACTGAAGAGTTATTACAGCATTAAATTTCTCAGCTACAAGGCTCCAGGAGTTGGCATAACATTAATGAGCCATTAACTCATTTCTTTGATACTTTCCTTATGTAAATTTTGTATATATACCCCCCTTAGCAACGCATAAGGGGTTGGTGATTTTCACTCTGAGGCAAATCTATTGTACACTTTCAGATTATCTAATACAAAGGGCTGGACCAGCTCAGTGATTTCCTGGAACTTTGATGTCTTGCTGATGACATACGTGCTGTTGCAGAATTCTTGTGCTGTCTGATGAAATAATAAGTTTTCCTTGATCTCTGTTCTGTCTTCTTATGTTACTAAATCATGCTCATGTTTCACTAATCTAGCAATAGAGAAAAAGGATAGTGCAGGATATGTTTGGTTACACCCTTTGCTCAATCGTTTATTGCTGTAAATGTTTTCTTCAGAATTAACTATGGACATGAATTCTTAAATGCTCATGTTTTTCATTAATTCTATAATAAGGTTGTCTAGAAATTCTTCACTGCTTCTAAATAATATTTTCACTTCTTTTGCATATCAGTTTATTGGAAGATTCTTAACTGCCTTTCATGAACTGGACACATCACACTCAATCACAATTTCAAAGCATTATTTCTCAGACACTTAACCAGCTCTGCAGCACCACTACTGTATCAACACAACACACCAAACTACTAAAGGACCACTGACTCCATGCCCAATGGCCTAGAACAAATCAGTGAACACATATATATCTTGATTGAAACCATCACCCAACCAAGTCCAAAAAACAAACCTTGAGCCTCATAGCTAGCCTAAAATTCTTCTCAAAACAGAGACAAACCATAAAGAGAGAGCCCTCTCTGATTACAGTTGGGCTAGAATCTGTAATCCAAAGATTGGTTAGTGGTTACCCCGGCCGTATTCCCTTGGGAGTCAAAGGGAACAACCTGGGTGTTAACATAATTGGCGACTCCACTGGGGAGTTCCTCAGGATTTTCTAATCTCTGTATATTTCTTAAAGCTGCTTGCAATCAATTTTCATGCTAGCTTTAAGATATACACAGTCACTCCAAAATCTTGTCTGGCCCTTGTAGACACAAAAATATTCCAAAAAACATACTGAAACACAGTTCAGAAGCTGGCTCCCAAGAAGAATCCACGATATACAAGGTCAAATCCTGACCCCAATCCTCCAACTGTTTTTGAAAATCCTAATACAATCCCTAAGATCATTAGGAAGCAGCAGGGACAGGAAACTCTTGCTGATTCAAGTCCTGAGACAGCTCATCCAAACCCTGTTCCAACTCCAATCAAGGTTCTATTTCGGTCTACCCTTGATTCCCCCAGTTCACCATCCACATCTCAAAGCCCTTCTTTCACACCTCCATCCACTGCACATATTCCCTTGACCAATACTCTAGTTTCTACCGTTCCCAATCCCCCTGTTGTACCAGTTGTTCATGCTATCCCAGTTATCCCTGTTAATCCTATAAATCCTGCAAATATGGCTAATAGATATGCACCCCTGCAGTTGCCTGCTAATGCTGCAGCTCTGCCCCAGGACTACCAATCCAAGATCTCATATTTTGACTCCACTGGCCCTTTCACAGCAATTCAGCATGCCAGAAGGATGCAAAACCATTTTGAGAACTATGAAATAGATGATGACAGTGTGAGAATGAGAATCTTTGTTCAGAGTCTCACAGGGGACGTAAGAACTTGGTTTAGATCACTGGCTGTAAATACCATCACAACCCCTGATGAGCTTTATCAAGCCTTTACTAACAGATGGGAGAAAAAGAAAGATCCCCTGCACATACTTGGTGAATATGATACAATCAAACGAGGTCCTCAAGAGACCGTTTTGGAGTATTGTGCAAGATTCAACAACGTATATAACGCAATACCACAGAATTTAAGACCTCCTCCTGATTTAGCCTTGTACAAATTTGTGGATGGTTTTGACCCTGATATGGCATATCAGTTGAAGGAAAGAGCCTCTGAAACCCTTGAAGATGCCCAAAAGGTTGTTGTCACAGTAGAGGCCAACCTGATTGCCAAAAGAAATAGGGAAAGATTGGAAAAGAGAACCACTTTCAAAGAAGAACCCTCAGCCTTTGATCAAAAACTGGATGCAATACTCACTGGTATGAAGAGATTGGGTGATAGAGTAGAATCAGTTGAAAGAAAGTCATCATGGGAAGCACCACAAAATAACCCTATCAGGAATCCCAATTTTAGGAGAAATCAAAACCCAAACGTTGGCAAGGCCGGTTCTGATCCAGACATAAGACCTCCTTTCCAGGAAAACTATACTGAGGCATCCACTTCGAATGAGCAAATAGATGACACCCACATTAACCTGATGGGCCTGAATGATGAGCAACAAGTTTTCCTGAGTCAAGAGGATCATAAAGATGATGACATTCAGCAATTCCAAACCAGGTCGGGTGAGTCATTTGACTTTAAACAAGGCTATGACACAGCTGTTTATGAAGTTCATAAACAATATAAGCTAAGAAGCAGAACTATAAATGTAACACAGCCTGAAAAAACAAAGGATAGCCAGTAGCCCAAAAGAGCCACAGTCACAGAGCCAAATGACACAACTGATTCAGTTACAAAGGAAGTAACCATTGAAGAAGTCACTGAACCGTTTTCTTCAAAACAACAGCCTATGGCTACATCACCTTTGCAGCCTAATCCAAGTAACACTCCTCAAGAGATGAGTAAGAAGGACAAGCCTCACGATCAAGATAAGAATCAAGAAGAAGACTTAGTGAACAAGGAAAAGACTGTCATCCACAACACCAAGATCCAATCTGAAAAACCCTTTGACTTAGAAGCTGAGGTTGGCAAATTGAAGGTGGCTATTCCTCTTTCAGAACTAGCCAAGCATGACATTTATAAACAACAAATCAAGAAGTCCCTTCAACTTACTCGCAATAAAGATAATGTCAATGTGTTGGATGACACCCTAGAATTGTTGTTCGGTCCAGAAGTTGATGGAAAAACAGCAGTCACAAGGATCTTACCTTTTTATGTCAGTTTACATGTTCATGATAAAATACTACACAATGCAATGTTTGACTCAGGGGCCTCTCACAACCTGATGCCTAAATCAGTCATGGAGAGATTGAATCTAGATATTACAAGACCATATAAGGACCTATTCTCATTTGACTCCAGCCAAGTTAAGTGTTTAGGCTTAATAAAAGACTTATGTGTGTCCCTTGTTCAGTACCCAAATAAAACAATTCTAATGGATGTTGTAGTTGTTGATATCCCACCTAAATATGGGATGCTATTATCAAGATCATGGGGGGCTAAACTCCAAGGTTCCCTACAATTAGACATGTCATATGCCACCATCTCGGTCTTTGGTCAACCCAAGAGGTTATATAGAGAGTCACTTATGAAATACATGGTCAACAGCGAAGAAAAACCTCAAAATTTTCCCATATATGTTGTCCATTCTGACATAGACTCCTATATTCTCTTCAGTAATAATACAGGTCCCACAAATGATGAAGAAAACCAAACACTCAAACAAGATCAGCATATAAATGAAGAAACTGTTGTTCAAGACATAATGATTGAGAAATCAATTAACAAAGCAGTTCAAGAAGGAAAACCAAATATAAGCGAAGATCTTTAATTGTTGATGCTAACTCCCATAACAGTTGACAATTTTTCCCTAAAAAAAGATATCCTATGGTTCCTTGAATTTGATGGGTCAGTCAACAAATTAGGGGCAGGAGCAGGGGTTTGGATACATAATAAATAAAACAGTCAAGCAGAAGGCCGAGCTTATAGGTTAAACTTCAGGTGCACCAATAACATGGCAGAATATGAAGCTCTCTTGCTAGGCCTCAAGCTAGTAAAATCCTTACAAGCCATTAAGGTTTCTATCCTAGGAGACTTAGACCTAGTCATCCAACAAGTAAAGGGTAATTTTGTCACCAATGACAAAAGACCGAGATCTTATAGATCTGCTGCTGCTGAACTACTGCAGTCCTTCACTGAATTTCAAATTACCAAAATTCCTAGAATCCATAACCTGCATGCTCATAGCTTGGCTACATTTGCAAGCACTTGTAAACTTCCTTTTGAACCCCAGCATTGCTTTACAGCTGAGGTAAAACACAGACCTTCTGTCCCAAACAATGTCAAGGACTGGCAAGTGTTTGAGGATGATACCCATATAAATCAATTTTTGACTTTGCAGCAAGAATTTTCAGGGCTAAACATTGATATGGAGGCTGCAAGTGATTCACAAACACTAGGTGAACAGCACCAAACAAGTATTTCGCCCAAAACAGCAAACCAAATGTTGCATCCAACCATTTTCAACAAAGAAAATCTACAAGAACTTAAACAAATCAGTTGTGAGGAGATAGCTGATAATGAAGCTGAAATTATACAACTGAGAGACAACTTCCTCCCAACAGGCCTTACTCCCTTGGAAGACATTTTCGACTCAAATGATATTCTCAGGAAGCCAAAATTGCAGCCCCTCAATACTACCATAGAAGAGTGTAACATTGGAACTGCAGAACAACCCAAGATAATTAAATTGTCTGCATCTTTACCACCTGATCAGAAGCCTAAATACATTGACCTCTTTAAAGAATTCCAAGATGTCTTTGCATGGAGTTATGAGGATTTAAAATCCTATGACACCTCTGTTATTCAACACACTATCCCTCTCAAGCCAAATCAAAAACCTTTTAAGCAAAAATTGAGGAGAATCAATCCTATGCTTCTCCCAGCAATGGAGCAAGAGGTACAAAAAATGTTTAAAGCTAGCATCATAGCACCAATCAGATTTTCTGATTGGGTTTCAAACTTGGTTCCTACCAGAAAGAAAACTGGTGAAATAAGGCTTTGTGTTGATCTAAGGAACTTGAACCAAGTGTCCTTGAAAGATAATTACCCCTTACCCAAGATGGATCACATCTTGCAAAGAGTAGTGGGGGCCTCAAGAATTTCTTTACTTGATGGATTCTCAGGTTTCAACCAGATCCTAGTTCACCCTGATGATCAGGACAAAATGGCATTTACAACCCCATGGGGAACCTTCAAATATGTAAAAATGCCTTTTGGATTGAAGAATGCAGGGGCAACATTTCAAAGAGCAATGGATATTGCCTTTTCCAAAGAGATTCATGACTTTCTTGTCATTTATTTAGATGATCTCACACCTTTCTCAAAATCTGACCAAGAACACTTGAAGCACTTGAGGCAGATTTTCTTAACATGTAGGAAATATGGAATTTCCTTGAATCCCAAGAAGTCTCTATTTGGTTTGGAAGAAGGTAAGCTGTTAGGGCATATTATTTCAAAGGATGGCATAAGAATTGACCCAGACAGGATACAAGCTATCTTACAAATGCCCCACCCAAGAAACATCAAAGAATTGCAAGCCTTCTTGGGTAAGATCAACTTCTTAAGAAGGTTTATCCCAAACTTAGCAGAATTGATCAGATTACTAAATAACATGCTAAAGAAGGATTCAAAAGTGAAATGGACAGTTGAAGCAAATCAAGCCTTTGAAGGTATAAAATTGGCCCTTACCCAAACCCCAGTCTTAACAAATCCTCAATTTGACAGAGAATTTATCATTTTCTCTTTTGCCTCCCAGCATACCATTGCTGCTGTTTTATTACAGAAAGATGACCAAGGAAATGAGAAACCCATTGCTTTCTTTAGTAGAGCTCTTAGAGATGCACCTCTGAAATATCAAATCATGGAGAAACAAGCTTATGCTTTGGTCAAGGCCATTAAAGACTTTAGGATTTACATCCTTTATTCCCATGTTATAGCTTATGTGCCAAGTCCCATTGTAAAAGACATTCTCACTCAAGAAAACTTAGAGGGTAGAAGAGGAAAATGGATTGCCAACATCTTGGAATTTGATATTGAGATAAAACCAACAAAACTAATAAAAGGGCAAGGCTTGGCCAAATTAATGACAGAAGCAAACTTCCAAGCCTTAGACATAAACCAGCTGGACAATGAACCGGAGCTGGCGACTCCAAAGATCAATGTAGCCTTTGAACAATCCCCTTGGTATTGTGATATCTGTTATGTACTACAAAACCTGTGTGCTCCCCCAGGATTGTCCAGAACTAAATATAGGTTCTTAAAAATGAAAGCTTCAAGATTTTGTGTTATGGATGGCAATTTGCTTTGGAAAAACCATGAGGGTATATTGTTGAACTGCTTAATTGAGAATGAGACTAACAAAATCATGGAAGAATTTCATGCAGGTGATTGTGGTGGACACTTGTATTGGAAGTCCACTGTGGATAAGATATTGAGGGCTGGTTACTATTGGCCCACCTTGTTCTCTGATGTTAAAAAGTTTTCTACCTCATGCCACAAATGTCAAGTGTTTGAGGGAAAGAGAAAGTTACTGCTACTTCCTTTGAGGCCTATTGCAACAGAGAGACCTTTTCAACAATGGGGCTTGGATTTCATTTGGGAAATTCATCCCTCATCTTCAGGCCAACATAGATGGATTCTAACAACTAAAGACTACTTTACTAAGTGGATTGAAGCTGTTCCATGCAGACAAGCAAATGATTCCACTATCATTCAGTTCCTTGAGACCAATATTCTTTCTAGATTTGGTTTTCCTGATAAGATAATAACAGACAATGCTGCTGCCTTCAGATCTAAGAAGATGGTCAATTTCTGCCACAAATTTCACATTACCTTGGGCCATTCTACTGCATACTATCCCCAAGGTAATGGCCTGGCTGAATCATCAAATAAAAGCCTTGTAAACATCATAAAGAAGGTGTTAGAAGAAAATAAGAAGAATTGGCATAAGAAGCTGGTCAATGCCTTATGGGCAGATAGACTAACAACCAAGAGATCAATTGGGATCAGCCCATATGAGTTAGTTTATGGATTAGAAGCCAAATTTCCTTCATCACTAGGGGTCCCTGTTATGAAATTACTTCAAGAAAGTCAAGCTGAGCCAAATGATATGCAAAGAAGGATCAATCAAATAATATGTTTGCAGCAAACTAGAGACCAAGTTTACAACAGAGTTCAAGTTTTACAAGAAAAGTTAAAGAAAGCCTTTGACAGAAGGACAAAGGCAGAAGATTTTAATGTTGGTGACAAAGTCCTCAAATGGGATTCAAGAAGGGAAGATAAGGGAAAACATGGAAAATTTGATTCCCTTTGGAGAGGACCATTTGTTGTTCAAGCAATACAAGGAAACAATACTTATTTCCTTAAAAGTCTTGATGAAGCTGATTTGGATGAAGGTCCTGTGAATGGCAGGATGTTAAAGCACTATTTTGACTACCATCCATGAGTGCAGCCTAAGTTTTCCCTGTACATAATCAGCTGTATATATTTTCTTTCAGCAGATAAATAGTTCAGTTTGAGAAGTCACTACAAATAAGCAGAAAAGGGGCTTTACATCCCAGAAATTCCACAGAGGTAATAGCCTCTAGTTTTGAAATACAAAGAGCGAATTTTCAAATTTTGGTAATAACAGATCAAGGGCCAAGGCTTTCTGACCTGCTGTTCTTGGTCTTTCAGATGGAAAAACCATCCCCATGTGGAGCCACTGTTAGCTACCTATACCAATAGGTTTCATATTTCATGATTGGCAAAGAAAGGTCCAAATATGCTCTGCTTTGGTGATGCAAAGATCCCATATTTCCAAGAGAAAACATGTGTACATAGCTTGATGTTGACTCAATTTTGATGGATGGTCCAACAGCCTAATCTGGATCCTGCCATGTTTCAATTTTCTGTTATAGAATAGAGAAAGAAGTCTGTCCAAACTGTTTAACCTTGGCAGACAAGTAGCTAGGTAGAGAAGTAAGGCTCCCAACTGCTTAATCTGGGACCTTGGAAGCAATAAGGGTAGTTCTAGATAGAAAATCAAAAGAAAATCCAAAAGAAAAGAAAAGGCACATAAGGGTCTGCAAGTCTAAGTGCACCCTTCATGAAGAAACAAAAAATGCTAGGAAATAGAGGGGTAGGCAGATGGGGTTGCAGAAATGTTATTCCTTTCAAGTGAGTGCTTGATAACCTGTTTGCAAAGGAATATCAGTGAATAGAGAAGCTCCTCTTCTCTATTATGTTACAGCAAAGCAAAGGAGCATCACTAACTTCCTTTTCCCCCCTTTCACATTCATTATTAACATCCCTTCATCAGTTGTGATTCATGGAAGCTTTTAAGGTGTTATGTTGGTTCTTATTCCTGAAAAGAGCCACATTTCTTGTCTAAATTTTTTTTTATTTTGATCTACTCTCTAAACTAAGTTGTTTTCATATAAACTTAGTGTTTCACCCTCTCATCCCTTCCCCCCCCCATATTAACCCCTAACTTCTTATTATCTAAATCCCCTATGTTCCACTTTTCCCTACTATTGTAACACCATGGTGTATAAACCCCAAAACATGTATAATATCCCCCCTTGTTAGCACTATAGCTGAATAAGTTTGTCTAAGGGAGACATTAGTCCACCAGGGACTATGGTCAACCCTGTCATGGGATTACTCTAACCTCTGGTTAGGAGTAATAACCTCCCCCTAAGCCCTCACTTCCCCTCTTTTCAAAAGGTTTCATCAAAAAACCCCTTTCCCTCTGCATAAACCCTTTTAACCTCTTTTCCCCCACACATTAACCCAAAAACCCGAAGAAACCCACAAAAAACCATTAAACCTATAGTCCCGCGCCCAAAATATTAAATGGAATATTTTAATGGTCGGGCGGGACCCAACCCAAAGCTGCGTCGTTGACCACAGTACCCGCCAGCCGTCCGATGGCCGCTGCCCCCGATCCAACGGTGGGCGGTCGATCTCACATCCCGACCTGCCTCCCTTTAACGTCCGGGGAAGGGCGGTATTGGGGGCCGTACCCGGGACGCGTGGCACGCGCTGGGGTTGTTCGGAGCCCCCCTCCCCGATACCGCCTATCACCAAAAGCGGTGCGGGGAGACCGCTTACCACCTCCCTGATACCACCCCTCCCGCACGTCAGTGCCCACGTCAATATGATGTCATGCCACTCCATCCGCCCCCGCGGCCCATGGCCCTCCACGTGGCCCTGCCACCGCATCCACCTGCTACCTCGTCCAGCCACGCTGGCCTCTAGCTCAGCGTCCACGTCACCTCCGTACCCGGGCCTGCCATGACGTCATGCTAACGTCATTGGCGGAAAAAGCGCCAATGACCCGTTTTGTCCAATTTTGTCGTTAAAAACGCCTGAACTAGCCGTTTGTGGTCATTTTCACGCGAAAACGACGCAGCCATTCTCGACCTGTTTGCCGCGAAATTGCTCCCAGCCATCGAATTCGAAGTTGCGGTCGCTATAACTTGGAAATTCAGCTGCAGTGAGCTCTCCTTGTTTGGCCCGAAGGTGTTCTGTGTTATTTTTCCAGGTATTCACCGCAAGTTCTTTGTTTCGCCCCTATGCATGCCATTTTTACGCGAATTCTCCCATAAGCATTGGTCAAATCCTAAAATGCACACTGTCTGTTACTTAATTTGCCATTAAATCCACCTGCATTACCCTTGGCCCCGAGAATTCGGTATTAAAACGATAATTCACGGTTGAAATTTACAAATTCGGCCTCGAACTTGCCCGGCATTGTTCCCTTTTGCCGGGTGGAGGCCCAAGGCTGCATGTCACCAAATTGAAGCCAGCTCACCCTCTGCAATCATCCCCAGCAATTCACAATCCCTGTGAATTTACCAAAAACAGCAGAGAATAGTCTGCCAAGCCTGCCTTTTCCACTGTAAAGAAGATTTCAAGAATTGTCTACAGTGAGCCTGTCACTCAAGCTCTGAACAACCTTGCAAACCATTGCTCTCACCTTGTTCAAAATCATATTACACAATGGCTGCTCCTGCACCCTCAGCCCTCAGTGTTGCTCCTTTAAATGCACCAAACAAAGACCTGGAGTCCTTGCCTCTTGCTGACAGGGACTACCTCATTGAAGACTTTGTGGGTAACAGGGACTTCTTGCAGACCTTCAGGCAATTAAGAGATGACTACCTGAATGGTCATGATACATATGGGATATGGGAGTCAAATCTGCCATACTACTGTCTCCCCTCTGTCAATGTTTTTCCTGAGAATATTCGCCTATGTGCTGAAAACTATGATGTGCAGCAAAGAGCTATTAAGTCTCCATCTGGGAGCATCCTCTTTCACATTAATCCTGAAACTATCAATAAGATGCTCCACTTTGATCAAACTGAGCTGTTGTTCCCATTTTCCATGAATTATCTGCTGGACACTGGTGCCAAGATGACCAGTGAGGATATTCAGAAGGTCACCAGGACATTTATGAAACCTGAATGTCAGCCTGCAGGGCCACCTCCCTACTTGGATGTCTATTTTACTGAGGTAGGCAGACTGTTGCTAGACATGATTGCTTATGTGTTGGGATACAGAACCAGTGAGCATGTGGATGAAATAATGCTGGTATTGCTAGCTGCTTACAGCCCAGGCCAACCCCCTGCCCGCAAATATAACTTTGCCAAGTTCATAGCTAACAAGATTCATGATCAGCTGTGCAAAGTAGACAGACAGGGTGTCTTCAAGTACTCATCCTATATCTACCACCTTTTTATGTACTATCAGTCTGAGGTTTTTCCATGCTACATCAAAAAGCTGGATTATAAAGGGGAAAGAAGATCTGTTATCTTCTGGACATCTGTCTATCACCAAGTCCAAAATTCACCCTATTCCTATTGTGAGTTTATTTACCAATTTGTATACCCTGTCTCTTGCTTATTGATGAGGTCCCCTCCTCCCAGAATATCAACTGAAATACAGAAAGTCCTGCAGCTCTCCAAAAATTACAAAATAGGTGATTGGTACCTATATGAGGAGCATACAGTCATTAGAGTCTATGGCTGTGAGCTCTGTCCATACAGGCTCCCAAAATATGTGCCTATGAGGATATTTGCCTTGGAGTATTATAGGCAGTTAATTCAATCTGACCTCACTCACTTTCACAGCTCCAAAAAGAAAGCCCATCTCAAGTTCAAGCACCAGGTGGGCCCCTTCATCATGAATAAAAAAGAAGGATGGGAGGATGCTGACCTAGTCCTCATAAACAAATACAAGCTATCACATAGTTTCCGGTGGGTCCCTTATGACCCTGAAGGCTTCATTACTGCTAGAAGAGTCAAGTACATGCTACTAGGTTATAAGCATTGCAAATATCCACACATTGAAAAATATTCCAACCAGCAAGAATGGCAGCAGGATACTTTAATTGAAAAATTAACTGAAGAAGAGACAATGTTAAAGAATGTCAAAGAACTGGAAAAGACTCTTGACCTAGATTATGTGCAGCAGGTACCCTTCAAAAGACCGCATTCAGCAGGAGAAGGGACCTCGGCCTCAAGAACACAACACCAGCCACACAGGCACCGTCTACAGCAGCACCAGGAACAGACAAAGGGAAAGGGATAATGGGTTCTGAAGAGGAAACCGTGAAAGAAAAAACTGCCCCTTCAAGTGAGCAGCAACAAGGGCAGCAACCAGAGCAGCAACAAGAGCAGACTCCCCCTCCACAAACTGAGCCACAAATAGCTCCAATTATGCAGACCCCAGCACAGGAGGAGAGGGGTACAAAAAGAGACAGAGAAGAGTCCACTCCTGCTAGTGGATCCTCCCAACAACCCCAGACCAAAAGGCAAAGAGCTGATTCCCCAGAGGTAGAAGACATCACTGAAGAAATCCTTGACAGTTCAAGGAAAGGTAGGGAGGGCAGCCAGCATATAGGTACAAGCTCCTTTCAGCAGGAGCAAGGATTACAACTTGGTTTGGAGGTGTCCTCCTCCTCTCAGCAGAGCAAGAAGCCCAAAAGCACTAAGGCTTCTTTCAAGCAAATTAAGGCACAGAATGACTTGCTGAGGGTGGAAGTCTACAAACAATTTCTTAATGCAACACCAGCCCAAAAAGAAAGGCTAATGTCTGTATATGACATTCAAGAGGAGAAAATGATCCTCAGCCATTTCAAACCTACAGTGCCCAATCCAAAATCAGGGGCAGATTATGTGAAGACAAGGGTGGAGGTCCTAGCCAAAGACATCCATCCCATGGACCAAATTGAACTCCACAAACAGACTGGAGAGATGGTTTATGCAACCTTGGTGGACAGGGCAACCATGGCCCATGAGCTGAAAGAATCACTAAAAAATACCAACACTCAGTTGGATTTTGAAAGAATGTCCTCCCTAGCCAAAGACAACAGAATAAAATCACTTGAGGACATTATTATCGACCTAGGACATGATCCTAAGGATCCAAAGGGTGTAAGGGCCCTTATGAAGAAAAAGGAGGATGACCTGAATGCATTAAAGAAGAGGTTAAAGCTGCTGCCCACAGAGCACCCTCAAACAACAGAGCTACAAAAGGAAAAGCAGGCCGATGAGCAACTGGACCTCATAATGCAGCTAAACCAAAAGGTCCTTGATTTGGAGAAAGAGCTTGAAGGAGCATTACAAGATAAGCAGGGAGAATCTACATCCCAAGCTCCTCCAACTACTTCAACAACAACAACAACTACAGAAGCAGCAGTGCCCCCCACAACAGAAGCAGCAGCAACAACAACAGCTCCAGATTCCAGCACAAGCGTAGAAGAATTGACTAAGGCCATCAAAGAAATGGAGCTCCAGGCAAATGAGATAAAAAAGGCCAAGGAAAAATTGGCAGAACTGGATGCCAAGTATGATAAATCAGAAGTGACTGTAGCAGAGCAAGGCAGAGAAATAAAGGCCCTAAAAGAAAAGATAAAGGCCTTAGAGAAAGAGCTAAATCTGGAGAGTGCCATGGCTGAGATAAAAAGAATTCTATGGGCCAAAATTGGCCAATCCATCACTCAACAATGGAGGTCAATCAAAACTATACATGAGCAGATGGATTTAATTGGCCAAGCACAGACAGAAATTCAGAGGGCCAAAGCAGTACTGGGAGACAAACCTGAACAGGCAAACAGAATGATAGATTTCTTGAACAGGCAAGAAAAGGAGGAACTGGCAGCCATCGGCATTGTCAACAGAACAGAGGCTGTCCTCACAGCCAAAAAGGTGCTAACTCTCATAAATTATGTACAAACTATGGAGAGGAAGTGCTATGAAATACAGGCTGACGTGGAGGAGTATAAAGTCAAGATGGCAGTGCTGCAGGCAAAGGGACTGCCCAGCCTACTAAGCGGTGCAGGAAGACTGATCTCCCGAGATCAATTTACCAACAGGATGGCAACTTATATTGAAAATAAAATCACTGCATCTGGCAGTACATCTGAGGAAACAGGGCCACCAACAGGACAGAGCCTATACGATAAACTTGAAGGCCTGTTTTTTATTGAAAATGAGGTAAATCACCTTTTTGAAACTCCTCCAAACTTTTATAGATATATAGAGGCCGACGAAACTTTGATAAAAATTAGAAGACATCAGCTGCCCAAGGAGGATTGGTGGCAGGCAATGCTTCAAATTCCGCCACAATATCTCCAGTTACTCGGTCATTGCCAGCTCCAATTAACTAGAAGACAAACAGCAGAAAAAGTTAGCATTTAAGGCAGCTGAAAGGTGACTAAGCACATGGAGAACGACAGCTAGCCCAAAGGATAAAAAGATACGCGGATTTTTGGACAACGTACCCTCAACCGACTCCAACAGCCACCAAGTCAACAGTTTCTGACTATTTTGGACAGCTAAAGCACTGAAGAGTTATTACAGCATTAAATTTCTCAGCTACAAGGCTCCAGGAGTTGGCATAACATTAATGAGCCATTAACTCATTTCTTTGATACTTTCCTTATGTAAATTTTGTATATATACCCCCCTTAGCAACGCATAAGGGGTTGGTGATTTTCACTCTGAGGCAAATCTATTGTACACTTTCAGATTATCTAATACAAAGGGTTGGACCAGCTCAGTGATCTCCTGGAACTTTGATGTCTTGCTGATGACATACGTGCTGTTGCAGAATTCTTGTGTTGTCTGATGAAATAATAATTTTTCCTTGATCTCTGTTCTGTCTTCTTATGTTACTAAATCATGCTCATGTTTCACTAATCTAGCAATAGAGAAAAGGGATAGTGCAGGATATGTTTGGTTACACCCTGTGCTCAATCTTTTATTGCTGTAAATGTTTTCTTCAGAATTAACTATGGACATGAATTCTTAAATGCTCATGTTTTTCATTAATTCTATAATGTGAATGTTGTCTAGAAATTCTTCACTGCTTCTAAATAATATTTTCACTTCTTTTGCATATCAGTTTATTGGAAGATTCTTAACTGCCTTTCATGAACTGGACACATCACACTCAATCACAATTTCAAAGCATTATTTCTCAGACACTTAACCAGCTCTGCAGCACCACTACTGTATCAACACAGCACACCAAACTACTAAAGGACCACTGACTCCATGCCCAATGGCCTAGAACAAATTAGTGAACACATATATATCTTGATTGAAACCATCACCCAACCAAGTCCAAAAAACAAACCTTGAGCCTCATAGCTAGCCTAAAATTCTTCTCAAAACAGAGACAAACCATAAAGAGAGATCCCTCTCTGATTACAGTTGGGCTAGAATCTGTAATCCAAAGATTGGCTAGTGGTTACCCCGACCGTATTCCCTTGGGAGTCAAAGGGAACAACCTGGGTGTTAACAGGATCTGGGCAAAGTTGTCCATCATCGCGTTCCGTTGTCGCTCGAGGGCTTCTTCGAGCAAGATTTTGATAGGATCTCCCGCCCCCTCGTCTTTCTTCTCATCTGCCATTGGAGGCCGTAGGGATTTGTGAGGCTGGTCTTGCAAAGGTTCGACCAGTTCAAGCCCTAACTCCTTATATCCCGACCTCGTTGGGGACATGCAAAGAAAAACAGAGAAAAAACAGACCGCTCTAATACCACTGATCCAGATTTAAATAGGAATGCAAAAAATTACAGAGAGAACCATAAACACAGATATGCAACGGAAATAACACTTCCTTTCATTAATATAAAACAATGAAATATGCTTACAAACAGTAATGGAAATAATCCAGCTAGGGCGATGGTAGCTTATCTCTGAGAAGAGATGTGGTGGCTACATGCCTCTGAACTGTTTTGAACTATGTTATAATGAGGCTCGAAGGCCTATTTATTATTGAGAAACAATGGAAAACCCTTCACATCCCAAAACCTAACCATAGAAGATGAAACGCCAAATTGTGGGCCAAGTTTTGGGGTGAGTTGGACAACCAACTTCCCGGGGTCGCGAATTGGTCGTATTATCTCCGTTTGACGCGCATGATAGCCCGTTGGAAAGATCTCTCCGAGGACTACAACGAAAAAAACAATTTTTATCAAAAAAATCACTGGCGGTAGATTTCCCAAAAAATGTCGTTTAGGGCCTCAAAACAGCTCCGGAAGTTTGGGACCTGAAGAACTGCTAAAAATAGTAAACTGCACTATAATTAAGGAAACTGAAAATGCTGAGAGGAACAATGGTGGGGGTCCAGGTGGACTTGGCAGGTGGCCACCAATATCCACCTGGATCAAGTGGAGTAGAAAATCTAGTGGTCTCTGGAGAAAAGACCATGCTATGGCATAAAAGGCTTGGACATATTGGAGAGAAGGGCCTTCTAATACTTCATGGTAATGGTATGATATAAGGTATGTCTAATTTCTCTCTGGATTTTGATTTCTGTGAAAATTGTGTATACGGGAAGCAGAATCGAGTGAGTTTCCCCTCTGTTGTTAAGAGGGTGAAACAGATATTAGAGCTTGTGCACAATGATGTATTTGGACCTGTGTCGGTTCCATCACTGGGTAAACTTGTTTACTATGTATCATTTATAGATGACATCTCAAGGAATACATGGATATATTTCCTCAGGAATAAATATGAAGTCTTTGACACGTTAAAATAATTTAAGGCTCTGGTGGAAAACAAGATAGAGAAGAAGATAAAGGTGCTGAAGACAAATAACGGTGGAGAGTTTTGCAAGAAGAAATTTGAAGAGTTTTGTAAGAAGTGTGATCCGAATGGAAAATGGCATCAACCCATGGTATTCATCCACCCATGGAATTCACCCATGGTATTGCAAGTGCCATCCACCCATGGTATTTATACACACGTGGTATTGTAAGTGACATCCACCCATGGTATTTTCCCATGATATTGTGACATCCACCCATGGTATTCATTCACCCATGGAATTGACCCATGGTATTGTGACATCCACCAATGGTATTCATTCACCCATGGAATTGACCCGTGGTATTGTAACTGAAACATACTATAAGTAACAAGTCACATTTTGTAAAAGGACAGTTGGTCCACCACAATGTAGCTCTTACAGTTATTCTCCATTTTAATAAAAAAAAAATCTTTGTGGTTTTTTTTATTAGGCATTGTACTCTTTTTTTCTAGCAATTTTTCAGATCTTGGGGGCCTCCCCCCCAAGATTCATTTCAATGTTTTAGATCTTGGGGGCCTCCCCCCAAGATCCGGATCAGTGGTATCAAAGCAAGTTATCATTCCATGGGAATGAGGGTTTGATGCATATTTCAGCTTCAAAATTTTCAGCAATATTCAACAAACTTCAGGCATGTGCTACGTCCTCCACAGAGCATTTTCCTGGGCCAAGCGAGAATTTTTTTTCTTTTTAATTTTTTTTTTGCAAGAATGTTTTTGGGCGGCGAGTTTGCAGATAAGATATGAAATTTTTGGGGAAAAATTTACCAAAACAAATAACATATCTGGATTCTCTGCAAAAAAAAACCCAAATTCAAAAACAAAATCGACCGAATCAGAGTCCGGATGAGGGAGATATCACTAATTTAAAATCAGTTATGTTCTAGAAATTGTTTTTGACGACAACTAGTGGACGACGATTCTCCTATCATTTTTTAAATTTTTTGTGCAGAATTTCAGAAAAAGGATTGTAGATTTGAGATCCTCTTGAAAAATCACCCAATTTAAAAAAAAATGGGTCGAATCGGAGTTCGGATGTGGGAGATATCGTTGATTTACAATCAACTATTTTTCATAACTTTTGTGACGACGGAAAAATTGTAGGGCGAATCTGAGATTCTAGAGTGTCCAGATAAGGATTTCCATCACATGGGAAGATGAAAAATGGTCCTTCTGCTTCCAAAATAGGTTATAATAAATATTCTGAGTTATATTGACTGAGTTATGTCCATTTTAATTCTGGAGCAACATTCAGAGCGGGTTCCCATTGGAGACGTGCCCTCTTACCCCACTTTAGTAGGCACCTGCTTCACATTCATCAATTTCAACATAGCAGCATTCGTCTTGGGTTATTTGGAAGCATGCCCTCCCACCCCAGGCTATGTAGGCACCTGCTACTTCATCAACAACCAACATCACGGTTATGGGTCAACCACACAAAATCCTTGTCATCGAAATCCATTTGCTAGACCACACACTGTTAGTATCACAGTTGGTCACAAGCATTATAGGGTATCTCTATCCTCGGATCTTCATTTGTCATGGTTATGGGTCATCCACAAACCCACAATTTATCAAAGTCCATTTGCTAGGCCGCACATTGTTAGTATCACAGCTGATCAGAAGCATTATACGGTATCTCTATCCTCGGATCTTCATTCATCATGGTTATGGGTCATCCACAAACCCACACTTCATCGAAGTCCATTTGCTAGGCCGCACACTGTTAGAATCACAGTTGGTCACAAGCATTACAAGGTATCTCTATCCTCGGATCTTTGTTCATCATGGTTATGGGTTAACCACATAACACCCTTATCTTCAAGGGCTTTTCATATTCAACAAAGGCTTCGCAGGAGGGAACTTTATGCAATGGGGACCATTGCTTCTTAAGGAGGGAGCAATGATCCGAATGGAAAATGGCATCAACCCATGGTATTCATCCACCCATGGAATTTACCCATGGTATTGTAAGTGGCATCCACCCATGGTATTTATCCACACATGGTATTGTAAGTGACATCCACCCATGATATTTGCCCATGATATTGTGACATCCACCCATGGTATTTATTCACCCATGGAATTGACCTGTGGTATTGTGGCATCCACCCATGGTAGTCATTCATCCATGGAATTGACCCGTGGTATTGTAACTGAAAAATACTATAAGTAACAAGTCACATCTTGTAAAAGGATAGTTGGTCCACCACAATGTAGCTCTTACAGTTATTCTCCATTTTAATAAAAAGAAATTCTTTGTGGTTTTTTTTATTGGGCATTGTACTCTTTTTCTTCTAGCAATTTTTCAGATCTTGGGGGCCTCCCCCCCCAAGATTCATTTCAATGTTTTAGATCTTGGGGGCTTCCCCCCAAGATCCGGATCAAAGTGTGGTATATCACAAAAAAAGACTACTCCATGCACACCTCAACAAAATGGAGTTGCAGAAAGAATGAACAAGACATTGATAGAAAAGGCAAGAAGCATGCTCAGTAGTGCAGGGTTAGGACAGAATTCTAGGCAGAGGCAGTAGAGACTGCATGTTACCTGTTCAACAGATCACCTTCATCAACGTTGGAGGATAAGACTCCACAAGAGGTATGCACTGGTAAGAAACCTTCTCTTTCACATATGGGGGTATTTGGATGTGATGCATATGTACATGTTCCAAATGATAAAAGAACAAAGTTGGATAGTAAATATGAAAAGTGCATCTTTATTGGGTATAAGGATGGTTTAAAATGTTATAAGCTTTGGAACCCAGAAATAAGGAAGGTTGTGTACAGCCGAGATGTCATGTTTAGAGAGGTGAAAGATGTTATTAAACATGAAGTCCTACCAAAGGAACCTAAGAAGATAGAGTTTGAGCTAAAGGAGGAAGAATCAGACTCTACAGTAGAAGAGGAATCAGAAGATGAAGAGCCACAAACTCCGATTGTGAGAGGATCAGTTCGAGAAAGAAGGAAGCTAGAAAGGTATAGTCCATCTGCTTTTTGTTCAAATTTTGTTTTATCTATTACTGATGATGATCCCAGAACTTTGAGGGAAGCAATAGATTCAGAGGATGGAAAACTCTAGAAAGAGGCCATGGTTGATGAAATGACATCTTTGCACAAAAATGAGGCTTCGAATCTGGTGGAGCTGTCGACCGAAAGGAAACCCATTGGAAACAAATGGGTGTTTAAGAAGAATATGGTTGCGGAAGGAAAGGTGGAGAAATACAAAGCTTGGTTGGTAGCAAAAAATTATTCCTAGGTGTTGGGAATTGATTTTGGTGATATTCTTTCTCCTATTTCCAAGGTAGCTTCTATTATATTAGATTATTTTTTGCTGCTGCTTTTGATTTTGAGGTAGAAAAAATGGATGTGAAGACAACATTTCTTCACGGGGATCTGGAAGAAGATATCTACATGAAGCAACCTGAAGGCTTTGCGGTGAAGGATAAGAAAGAACTGGTATCCAAGCAAAAAAAGTCTTTATATGGGTTAAAACAGTCACCAAGGATGTGGTATAAGAAATCATTGTGTGTACTTTAAATTAATTGGTGATCATGTTCTTTATCTGGTCTTATATGTGGATGATATGTTGTTGGTTGGAAATGACAAATAAATTATCTAGGATTTGAAGACCCAATTGACCTCCAAATTCGACATGAAAGATCTTAGTGTTGCAAACTATATTTTGGACATGGAAATTAAATGAAATCGGGAAAACAGGAAGCTCTGGTTAAACCAGAGGAAGTATGTCAAGACAATACTGCAGAGGTTTATTTTGTAGGATAGTAAACCGGTGAAGGTTCCTATTCCTATAGGTGTAAAGTTATATGTTGAATAGTGTTTCAAGACACAAGAAGAGAAAGAGGACATGTTCCATGTTCCATATGCAAGTGCATTCGGTACCCTAATGTATGAATTAGTTTGTACTAGACCAGACATTGCACATGTAGTGGGAGTATTGAGCAGGTTTATGTCAAAACCAGGGAAGGAGCATTGGACAACAGTGAAGCGGGTTTTCAGGTATTTGCATGACACTAGTGATTATGGTTTGCACTGCCAAGGAAGACCAAGATTGGACAAAGTTTTGAACATTCATGGCTTTGTTGATGTAGACTAGGTTGTAGATCTGGATCAGAGAAGATCTACAAGTGGGTATGTGTTTAACCTATTTGGAGGTGCAGTCAGTTGGATGAGTAAGAGACAGTCTGTAGTGGCACTTTCAACTATTGAGGCAAAATACATGGTAGCCACTCAGGCAAGAAAGGAAGCAGTTTGGTTGCAGAGTTTGTGTTCAAGTATGGGGTTAGTACAACGAGCTATAAGGATAGACTGTGACAACCAAAATGCAATTTTCTTGGTAAAGAACCATGTTTATCATTTAAAGACAAAGCACATTGATGTTCAGTATCACTTTATGAGGGATATGGTTGAGGACAAAAAGGTGTTGTTGGTAAAGGTGGACACTTTGAAGAATACTGCAGATGCATTGACAAAGTCTATGAGCATTGAGAAGTTCTCTTGGTGTGGAGAAACAATTGGCATTGCGGGGATGGATCAATGACTAAGCTCTCATATGCCCCCTTATGGAAAGAAAACAACAAGTGGGAGAATGTTGGGTTGTGTTATATTATTTCCACGACTACCCCACGTGCGGGGGTGGCAGCCCCCCTTGTACGTTATTCCGGGGGATCATAGGGGGGCGGTAGCCCCCTTACACAGGGTCCAGGGCAGTGCCCCAGGTAATTTTTTTTGGACCCAATATTAGGTGGGCGAACCTACCTATGGTTTTGTGCATGGATTTCGAACATGGTTTTGGGCATGGTGGTTTTCTGTCCATGGTATTTTGTCAATCCGATGAAGGGAACTACGATTATGTTCTAATCCAGGGTTAATGGATGCTTCGGCATGTATATATATGTATTGTAACATTGAAAGGAATATAATGAAAAATCACTATGGTAGTCCCGATTTTGGGATCCAGGGGAAAATCTCTGTGTATATCTGTTTTATGTTTTATGCTCTCGCCATTATTTATTTTCTGTTTTTAGAATTCGTATGCAGGTAATTTTTGTACAAGGTTAAAACCTACTCCCTCCAAGATTCCACAACATCAACATGCAAAAGTGATTGGGAAACGCTAACAATGTTATCAAAAATCTGTGTCCTGACACCATCCTCTAACCCTTAAGGGGGCTAGAACCATCATCCAAGAATAAAATCTAGCACATACAAGATAAACAAGTATACCAAAACCACACCATAATGAGATATCATGCTCCATAACCATCAAATATGAAACCGAGGGATGATAAAAAAGGAAATCACATGTGAAAATACCACCAACCAAATAAGTGTAATCATCCAACCAGAGAGAAGTGTGACTCCTCCAGCCAAAGACCTCTATCAAATAATCTAATGCCATGGAGAGAAAGGGATCCATGAAGATGTATCCCCTTGAGTCGATCCAATGCTCCAAGATACGACTTGCAAATCTCCATTGATGTGATGAAAATCATAAAGTGGAATTACATATAATAAGAGGTTTAACACATTGAATATGAGTGATTCATCTATATTAATACAAAGACCATCCAATAATTTGATGTCGTGAAGAGAAGCGGCTCTATGAAGATGCATGCCCACAAGTTGGTGCAATGCTCAAGATACCACTTGGAAATCTTCATCAATGTGATTAGAATCACAATATAAAACTCATACCATATGAGGTGTAACACATTTACTAATTCATATTAATACATTTTCCTTGTTATCTCCATATGAATAATCTTATTCATAATCTTGCTTTTAGTATGCAAACACAAATAATGATACTTTGAATGTATCTTTGTGATCTATACCATGGACTATAATCGATATGCAAATATACATTTTATATACATTACAAATATTTGTTGTCAAGGATAGGGCAATAGAAAACAAATCATCATACATCATAAACTACAAATTATTGGTATGCTTATAACAAATAAAGTTCTTATAAAACTACAAATTATTAGTATGCTTATAACAAATAAAGTTCTTATAAACTTATTAACACTGCTTATGACAAATAAAGCTCTTATTGTCTTTAGTTGTCTTTTTTACACCCTCTGCTAAGATTTATAATCGGGATGTGTGTGGAAGACCCGAGGGGATTATTACCCTTCCATGTATTTAGATTCAAACTGTATTAGATAAGGGGCTTACTCTGGTCAATCTAAATATATTTATGGTCAACGCTTGTAAAATTGGTACTGTTCGAAGTTTTATTGCTTGGTAATCATTACGACTGCTTAAGACTATTTACACCAGTCATAATTAATTGTGGTGATGAAATGATATTTTGAGGTCCATGAGACTAAATATAGTCTATGGGACCATTAGTTCCCTAAGTTTTGCCTTTTTCAATTCAATCATTTTCTTATTCAAATTGATGATGAGTTGTCCCAACCTTTCAACAATTCCCTCGTTGAAAAGACAATGCCAAGAAACCGATGCTAACATATTCCCATAGCTTTCTCTGATTCCTTTGAATGCATCACATTCCAAAATGAAATGTTTTTCCAATTCCACTGCCCTAAACATGAAAAATGTACACACCTGTTCTTCCCAAGCTTCTTTTGGCTTCTTCCACTATCTTGTTTCATACAGAAGTTGATGCGATTTGGTTCTTAATTGAGCAATAAGAACCTTTTCCCTCCACGGAATGCTGGCTCCAATGAACTCCTTTTGTTGTAGATCACACGTAGGGTTGAATTCCTCAATGTAGTACTTCTTTTTTCTACCCAACTCTTTTCCCCATACTTGTTTACGAAACTTCTCCGTAACAAAATTCATTAGCTCCTTGTTATTTGTGGGACATGCATTGAGGTATATATTCAATTTTTGTATTCATGTGTAGTTTTGTTTCATTCATGTTTTCTTTCTTTCACTCATGCCTTCATTGAAGTTAACATTAGGCCATCTACCTACTCTCATTTGCTCAATTCTTTTTAGATATCTTATGATCCACACCATAGCAATTACTTCGATGGGAGTTGCTCTTGTTTCACTCAACATTATCTCATAAGGCACTGAACTCTTTATTTTGAACTTGCTCATGCTCAAGTGTTTTTTTATTTTCTCAATTTGTTTCCATTTTGAGATGGGGGTGTTGTTAGCCCACAATTCACACCCATATAACATCACACGACAAACTAGGAGTCCAAAAAGCACTTCAATCTCTTTCCTATCCCATAACTCTGCATCTCTACATTTGTTTTGAAGAGCATATAATGCTTTCCACCCTCCTAATATTCTATTTTTTCTGCAGTCCTCTCAATTAAGTTTGTTGTTGAAATCAATCTCGAGGTATTTGTACTCATTTACTTCTTCAAGAATGTTGCCTTCAAAAAAGAACGTATGTTGGCTTTGCTTCCTTTTATTAGAGAAAATCATTATTTTGGTCTTGCTAATATTGACTTGCATCCCCACTTGTCTACAAAAATGCTCAAGGGCATGTAGGTGCATCTATAATCCATGGGTTGATTTAAAAATCAATACAAGATCATCAGCATATAAAAGAAGCTTTATCACAAACTCCCCCAACCAAACACCATCTCTACCTTGCAGATTTAGCCATTTTTAACTTAACACGATCATACTTGGTTCAAACATCACATTTATTCAATACATGGTACGGTTTAATGCCATGCAATCCATCTCCCATATGCAGAGAAATCTTTATGGAACAAGAGTAAATGTATATACATGATGTTGTGTGTTGGATCTTTGGTAGGGTCACTTGGAAAGAGATGACCAGATAGTTAAACATTGCACTAACAATGAGGATAAAATATGTGTAGACTAGTTGGTTTGTGTGGGATTTAATGTGAGATATGTAGATCAAATCTTTGGTTCAAATGTCATTAGGAGGGGTTGAGGGTGGAAAAGTCAACTGTGAGGGATAAACAATCCTAGTGACTACATCCCACAATTGGATAGATCGTTTTTCCATCTAAATGTATATACATGATGTTGTGTGTTGGATCTTTGGTAGGATGACTTGGAAAGAGATGACTAGATAGGTAAACATTGCACTAACGATAAGGATAAAATATGTGTAGACTAGTTGGTTTGTGTGGGATTTAATGTGAGGATCTTAGATTCAAATCTCATGAGGAGGGGTTGAGGGTGGAAAAGTCAACTATGAGGGATAAACAATCCTAGTGACTACATCCCACAATTGGATAGATCGTTTTTCCATCTAATATTGGAGTTGGCCCTAGCCCAAACTTAACATAGCTCGAAAAAAAATCCAATATTGGAATCGGTGACCGTACATGAACGATTCTCTCGTCGCTATTGTGGTGGAAGTGGCTTAAAACGCGGCCAACAATCACTTAGATCTCTTGAATATCCAAGTTAGCAATAATTTGCATCTAATGGTTCCAAACCTTGCAAATCATTTCTATCTCGTAAATATCCAAGGCTAACTACAGTTTGGACTTCACTGTTACAACAAAGCCAACTATCATTTGGATTTGGTCAAGGCTATTATTTGGATCATCTAAAGTAATGGCAATTTTTCAAGGGTAAATTGAGTTGCGGGATATTTTATTGCCCCAAAAAGTGAGTTGGGTTGGGGAGATTTCCCCTGTGTATGCGAGTAAGCCTAATAATAGATCCAAATATAATGCAAGCTTCTAAAAAAAATTAACCGTTATGAATCTGCGTGCCAAAAAAAGTGAGTGGGCCTTAAGTGGGAAAATTTCCCAATAATGTTAATTAAAAAAATAAAAATAAAGTTCCATTTAATGTAATAGACAAAAGTGCATTTTTATTTTTTTTAGTATATAAAAAAAATGCTTTCCCGAGAAGAAGCAATGGATTTTATATATCAATTAAAATTTAAAATTAAATTATTTTTTAATCAATTATATAATATATAAAACAAGCGACATATATCCCTCTGAACACATGATTTGATTTAATGGGGAACACCTAAAAGTTAGCACCTAGCAAAAGTTTTTAGGGGATACGGGTCAAAATTGGGCTAGTTTTAGTTTCTTATATATTTAATGAATAGAGAATAAGTACCATATTTATGTTAGTTAAAAAGAGAATAAGACATAACTATGTTAATATAGTTAGACTATTATTTATTGTATATATTATTACAATTTTTAAATGTGAAATTAAATTAGGGGATCCAGGTCAAAATTGGGCTAATTTTAGTTTCTTATATATTTAATGAATAGAGAATAAGTACCATATTTATTTTAGTTAGGCTATTAATTATTGTATATATTATTACAATTTAATTACAATTTTTAAATGTGAAATTAAATTATTGAAATTAGGTTTTAGGGGATCCGGGTCAAAATTGGGCTAGTTTTAGTTTCTTATATATTTAATGAATAGAGAATAAGTACCATATTTATTTTAGTTAGACTATTAATTATTGTATATATTATTACAATTTAATTATAATTTTTAAATGTGAAATTAAATTATTAAACTTATTTATTTTTATTTTATTGTGATATTTTTTTTTGCTTTAGTTAGTGGAGTGTGAGGGTGTGCATTTTTGTGCATATTTCCAAACTAGTGGATGATAAAGTGTGCATCTACTTATATTTTTATAAGAGTAAATGGTGAGATAGTTCATTCCCATTATAGCATGATAGCATATATTTCTGGTTCTGTTCATTTACTTAAGTAGTTTCCTGCTTTTCTGTTTATTTGTTTAAGTAGTTGCATTTCCATTACAACAGGGTAGAACATATTAGTTGTGTTTTAGTTTGCTTCATTTATGCTTTTGTTCAATTAGTATGGTAGCAAAGAAAAGATCCACAAGGTTGCCCACAGGTGTCTCGGCCTCACCTCCTCCCTTTGGGAGCATGACGTGAGGAAGAAACCCTGCAGCAACCCCAAAAACACAAGGTTTTGGTTTTTCACAGAGAGTTTGTTGTTTAACACAGTCACTGAGCTCATTTCATATCACTTCGTTCCTTTAATGGTCATCTTCTCCTTCGCTCTCTTCCCTTCATTTGATCTCCCTCACATCCCTTTCATTCTCCTTCAACATGAAAAGCTGAGCAGAAGTTGTTAATCCACGTCCAAATGGTTTTTCACTGTAGATTGCCTCACACAGCAAAACTAACCAATCACCGCCCGAATTCACTTTTAGCGTTTGACTTTGTGCACTTTAAATCCCAACCGTCAATCTCTATCGCGCACCTGCTCACCAACCAGCTCGGTCAAACCTTCATCGTTAATCTGCCTTGCCAGATCCGACAGCCATCGCGCAATATCACGTGGATTTTTGTCCAATCGTTATCTACCCAAGGGCACGCGAAATGGGTGGTTTCCCCATGCTATGTGTGGGCCGGGGAGGGTAATAGTGTAAAATTTTAGGAAACCACTTACAGCTTTGAGGGAGCGCGATATACTGCTTACTGCTCTCTAAACTCTCTCCCTCATTTCTTCACGTTCCTTTAAGCGCTCCAATCTCCACCGTCAATCTATCTCTTGATCTAATGGCCATCGCATCACTCGATACCATTTCCGCACGTTTCTTTTTCCCGCGATCTAATCTCCGCCATCCATCTGCCAATAAATCTTGTCTATCCATCTCCTGACACCAACCGCGCAATATAATCTCAGTCGTTCAATCTGTTAGTTCACCTTGTTCGCCCATATACCTACGTACCCTCCTGCGATCTGATCTCAGCCATTCGTTTGCCTTTCACCTGAATGATCCAATGATTCTTAGGCGGTGTTGCTCCCTCGTGTCCTCTTTTCATCAATTTTACCTTTGACTACTTCTTCCTCTTAGACACAGACTCAGCTTAGTTTCCATTGTTTACCCCTTAGTCTAGTTTTAATGCTCTTACTTCTGCAACTTAGATAATTAGCATTAGATTAGTATTTGACCTAGTAATTCTACTTAGCATAGTTGTTTAATTGGTTAGCTAGGGTCTGGTGTGAGTTTATAATTACATGATTGCTTTCTTCATTTCTATAGTAGAATAACTCTCCCCTAGAATAGGTTTGCTCTCCTTCCATCAAAATCAAGCTTCTTCTGACCATATAGAAGTCTGGCTTGGAACCCCTGGGGTCTCTTTCCAGATGAGCAGTGACAACAGACAATATCTTCACTTCTACTTGTGTATATAGCACAATCACCTCCAAGTTTGTACGAACCCCGGGTTGATAAGTAAAGCTGGTAGCCCTCGAAGTTGTAGCATTCTTGCTACAATACCTAGGCTCATCACTTTTCACCACTTCTTTTGTTCTCTTAGCTTCTTCTAGTTGAATTTTAAAGGAGATTGACTTCTTCAAAAAATTTCTCTTGCTATTTCAACTTTTTTATCAACTTCTACTTCTAGCTTCTCATAATCCTCAACCTTTTCCTTCAACTAACTTAACAACATTTCTTCTCTCTTTTCTGCTTCCTTTGCTTGACATCTCAGAGGACAACTTTTGTTTCAACAATGTTATGATTCTCCTCTTCAAGGATTTCGAAATTCTTCTTAAGCCATATATTTTCTTTTTTAGCCTGATCATTTAATTTTGAGCAACCATAAATTCTACTTCAAAATCAATAGTGTAAACTTATTTTAGATATGACTGAATCTTATAATTGTCTTAATCTTCTTTAAAAATTTTATATTCATGGCTACACATGAGACTTATTTTGGGGGTTTGGAGTCACACCTTCTTGACATTTCCATCTGTGTTTCTAACGTCCACCTTCTAGTTGTTAAGTCATTTCAAAAAGTATTGTCTCTGGTACCAATTGTTGGAAACACTAAGAGGGGAGGTGAATCGATATTTCCTTATTTTTTAGTATTTTTTTATCTTTTAAAGAATTTGATGCACATAAATCATGAAACACAAATCTTTACCTAAGAAACACTTATCCAAATTTTCTTTGTAAATGTTTTGTAAACTTTCTTGTACATAGTAAGAACCAACTTACAAATTTTGTAGGCACCAACCTACATGAGATTTCATTCCTATATTTATTTATCAAATATTTTAATTCCATGAAGAGAAGGGGCTCCATAAATATGAATCTCCCTAAGTTAGTTAAATGATCTAATATACCATTTTCAAATATCCATTAATGTGATGAAAATCACAACAAGGTGTAACAATAAACTCCAAATTGGGGACATGCACTCTTCTTAGGAGTGCATGAGAACCCCAAAATATTTGACCAAACCCGTCAAGGAAAAAGGAAGAGGCAAGACCATATAATGAGATGGATATAGAATGATATCCACAAACACCACATATTTTTTTTTGCTTAACATTAATAAAAGTTCAATGTTCAACTTCATCAATGTTTAGAACATACGTGAAAGTAAACTATTGTTGACATGTGTTGACTTTATGCATCCTACACTACTATAACCAAGGATGAAGCAAGAGTTCAAGTGAAATCCAATAGTCAATGCAACCATCTAGGCATCTCCTCAAGACTATGGTCTCTACTGTTATGTTCAATAATGATCCAAATCAAGGCTACATAAAAAGTGAAATGAATGTATGTTGGAAGGTCTAGTTCATCATGGATACAAATTGAAATTACATAACATACATACATTGAAATTGAAATATGAAAGTTTGTTCTAGCACATGCTAATTCAATCCAAATTTCAAAAAGGTTTAAAAATGCACGTGATATCCCATCATCAACTTCCATACTATCAAATATGTGCTTCTACAAAGGAAAATGTGCAATAAAAACATCATCAACACCCTCAAGCAAAGAGGATGTAGGTTGCGCTAACAAGAATTTTTTTCTACCAAGCATAATTGTTGGCCAAATTTATTTGCATAAACTAGGACATTAATTTGTCAATCCATGAGTCCGTAAACTTGTGTGATGTCATGCACTATATGTGTAGGCTTAGATCTAGTCTCACGTTAAGAAATGGAAATTTATTATTTACCTAAATATCAGAGCTAAGTTGCTTAAGTTAATTAGTAGGAAATTTGGTAATTTAAATTCTAAAATTAAAAAATCAAGAAAGCATGGAACACAACTATGATTTAACATCCCAAACACCTGAAAGAAACTAATTACTTTTCTTGAAACTAATAGTACACTTCTTGAAAGTTAAATTACACTTCTTACTTTAAATATTTCGGAAGATCAAGCATGCACTAGTGTCTCACAAGTTGTAGTTACTTTGGATTCAAAGGTCGACAATGGTTGGCTCTTGATTCTTGTACTTATCTATTACGATTGATTTCAAGTATTAAAATAAAAGGAAATATCCAAAAATAGAAAGAATGTTTGAGTAAGGCTAGTTTGGTGGACTTTGCATGTACTAGGGCCTTTTCCAAATGGATGGACACTCCTAATACTTCACCCAACCCATAAATAAGCTTGTTTCTCAAGACAATTAATAATTTATGGAAAACAAGACTTACAATTCTTTTATACAAGACTATTTCGATAAACTATACATGCATTAAGGCCTTTCCCAATGGGTGGACACTCCTAATCTTTTACATAATTTATCAATAAGCTTGCTTTCAAGAGAATTGGTTAATCTATGATAAAATGACTTGATTTTTTCATGAATAATAGTAAAGCTATGGTATCTAATAAATCAATGAGGTTGATAACTTGAAATAGAGAACTACATACAAGTATGGACAAGAAAAAGCATATACGAACAAGATATTGAAATTTCTGAAGTAAAGGTTTTCTTGCATAAATAGGTATAAAATAAAAGAAAAACACATGAAAATATGTACCAACATCTACAATTATGGACAATAATAAAAAACAAGTGCACATACTAAGACAATGGGGATCGTCCATGCCTCAGCTTACACAACAAAAGCTACCGACTAATGAAAATTCACAAGGACTGCATATATTACTGATAATGAAACATAAATTAGAGCTAAAATAATGAAGTTTTTGAAGATTAAAGTCACAACACAAATCTAGAAGTTTGAAGTCAAAAAAATATTTGGCATGCTTCAATAGCTTTGCTTTTATACACAATTTGAAAGAAAGTACTAAAAAATCTCATTGTAGCTAATAAGAGACTAATTTGAGCCTTCTTCTAGATAAAATTCAACTCCCTCCATGGCCAAAATCATGGGAAAATCACGTTTTAGAATATTTGAGCAAATTCCTCCACAAAATCTATTTTTTAGTAGGTAGAGTGGGCATATTGACTGTGTGTTGATTGTGCCTCTGTGTGTAGTTTTTCAGAAAACCAAGGGGAACTCACCATCTTGGGATCATGGGTGAAAAAACCCATGTCCCCATTTTACCTAGCTAGCCTGCAAATATGAAAATAGATGATTATTTATCAAAAATGGTATTTTTTAGTAAAAATATGGTAAAGTAAATTTACAATGCGCACAATTTTCATGAAATTTTAAAAAATTATAAATTAACAACAAAATACCTTAGGAAGTAGTGTATTAGTCAAACTAAGTTCAAAATGTAATAAAAGTGGCATGGAATTGGTTTATTAAAGCCAAAATATGGTATCTTATTGGTGCAAAAATATCGTCAAAACAAAGGACTAACAATAATGATGTAGGGAATGAAGCTTTAGATTTGGAAATAAATTTCCACCACAATTTCATAGTTGGAAATGACTACTACAAAATTTGCACTCAATATCTTGTTATCCCAAACAATTTATAGCACCAAAAACACACTTTTCATCTAAAAAATGACAAGTAAATTAAAACAAATCTAGAGAAGTAGATGGTTGAAAATTTCCATCAATTACGTTATCGAATTTCTAAAAATATTCTAAACGATGTATGTTAGAAATGGATTAAAATTTTTCAAATAATCATTGTCAAAAACATGGTTCAAATTCTAAAATAAATCTATAAGTATGCATGAGAAAAAAAAGCTGCAAATTTTTTTGTTTTACCCCCTCATTTTCAACAAACTCATCCACAACATAAAGTTGTTTAAAGCCCCAAAATTTGCACCATTAACTTTAGAATTTTTACTACTAATACCATAGATAGGGTGTCCATAAAAATGTCAAGAATGCAAATTTCCACTATGGTTGCTGATAGAAAAAGTTGATCTACTTGGTTTCTTTTAAACAAATTTAAACAATATTTTCTTCCAAGGGTTTGTATTTTAAATTGTTTTGCTCAAAACCATAAGAAAATACTTCATAAAAATTAGAATCTTGAGAAGTATCAAAACTTACAAAGCCTTGGTATTCTTGAGCAAATGAAGTAGATGGACAATCACAACAATGTCCTCCTTATATAGATTTTTAGTGGAAACATGAGCAACTTCTTCATGTGCATCTTCCATAGGTGATGAGGGGAGTGCTTAAAAATCATGTCTTTTTCACTCGCAGTGGTCCTAAGAGTTTCAAAAACCTTCTCATAATTGTCTTCTTCATAATAAGCATCCCGATGCTTGAAAAATACTTTAAAAAAATCTTCAAGTAAAGAAATTTCTTTCTTTCCAAGATTTTCATACTATTCTAATGCATCATCTTCAACTATACATGCAAAAGTGATTATCATAACATCTGTTAATCAAGGTTGTCATTGATGTCAATATGGCATTATTGGGATGGAAAATATTATTGTGATGCATAATATGATGATGTCCTTTCTCATGATGACAAGTCCCTCTTGTTTGATGAGGATGCCATTACTGAAGATTTCAAGCTATTAGTTATTCCATTATGATGTCAAGCCACTAAGAAGATGTCTTGTCCTAGATGCTTAAACTAACCATGAAGACACCATAACCTCATGTATCCTTTTTCTTGATGAAGAAGCCCTAGAAATCATGATGATGTTCTTACTCTTGATGAAGAAGCCTAGAATCTGGATGATGTCCTTACCCTTGATATTGAAGGACTATACATGAATGACCACACTTGACGATGTCATATGTGATGGCACCTGATGAAGGTCTTGATGACATGGAAAATGATTGGAGACATGACATGAAGGACTTGGAAATCTCCTAATGGAAAATTAATAAATGTTGTACTGTGGTTGGTGACATATCACTGCACTATTATTGGATACATAATGCTACACTATCTTGATGACATGAATGCTAAATACACTATCATGATGATATGAATGTTAAATACACTATCATGATGTCGGATACACTATCACAGTGACATGGATGACTTACATGATGAGAAAGCACTTGGGGACACACTAATAACCTTCTTGTTGTCATAATCATCAAGCCCTAATGACTTATTGTTGTCCTAACCATCTTCTGCACTAAATATTTCAAGGAAAATCACAAAGAAAAATATTTCTTGACATCTTGGAGGCATCTTTCCATAATGAGACCTATACCATCTTATAGAGTATATTTTCACCTTTCTAATGAGCCCTTACTTTCCCTCAAACTCTTGGTGGTTGAGGAGATAATGAATTTTTAAGGTCGAATGATTTATTTTGCAACCTAGCCGACCTAAAAAAAATAGTCATTCAAGTCAGCCTGCTCCCAGAAGACGTGTCCTTTAATTTCAAAGTCAAATTCATATCGGACTGTCATTTTTACTCACTGATTTCTGGTGTAGATTTCAGAGATAAGGCACAGAAGAATACAGGCCGAGGAGAAAAAAAGAGATTTTTGTTTGGGCTAATTATTGGGTCATATTTTCAGCTCATACTATAGGACAATCACCTTGGAGACCGATAAAAACCTCAAACTAAGTCTTGGATCTATGAAACAATGGACAACAACTTGTGATACTTCGGAATTGTGGACAAGCCTTTTGTGGAAGGGTTGAAACAATGATTACTACCTTCAAGCTCGGACTTGGTGCAAACTTTGTGACAGAGAACAGTCACAAGTTTTAGAGAACTTGGACCTGTGGCTCCTGTGGAAAAATTTCAGATCTGTAGCACTGAAATCTTGGATTTTTAACATATAGCATTACATCCTCAGACCAATGACAATATTTTCAGACTTGTGACATCTATTTCAATTTTTTTTTGGACCTGTAACAACTTGGGAAGAAAACTTCTAGCAGTTTGTGACCTCACTATAGCTCGATCTTGTAGCAGCACTGAATTGCAGATGTGAACAATCATCTAGGAGAGCTCGGTACCAGTGGAGGTATAGTAAACTTGAAGGGTTACATATTTTTTATAAGGTCTAGCCTTAAGTTCAAACTTGTATCAATCACTTGTGGAAGGATAGTAGCTATAGTCAAGTATTTGAAGCATTAAGAAACCTTGGATAGTCAATTTTTTGAAGCATCAATCAAGGAGCCTGTGGAGAGATATCTTGTTTAGGAAAGGGTTATTGAAGACACCCTTGAAGAATCCTTGGAACAGACCTAATGCAACATAGTGAAGAATCTTTAAGACATCTTGAAGTACCTTGAAGAATCTTGAAGATTTGTGGAGATCATTGAAGACTGTGATATCATCATGAGGTTTTGGGTACTATGAAGAGCAGTGGTGAAACATTCTAAGAAAACAAGGTTGTCGTTAATTACATAACGTGGAGACTATGGTGAAGACGAAGATAGGTAGGGCTCATTGAAGAGGACATTGGGATCCGTGAAGTACAACAAAACATACCTTGACAAAGTGAAGCTATAGGGTTCGAGCCCTTGGGGTTGGTGCCTCAAAATTAACAATGTTGGTGCCCTGGAAATTCCAAGTTGGTGCTTGGAAAATATAAGATTGGTGTCCTTGGAGTTGATGCTCCTAAACTCAAGGTTGATACCTTCAATAAGATAGGGTTGGAGCCCTAAAGGATTGGAGTCCTCAAGAAACCAGATCGGAGTCTGTACCAGAGAAGGGTTGGTGCCCTAGGGGTTGGAGCCTCTAAACACAAGGTCGGTGCCTTGAGAAGATAGGGTTGGTGCCCTAGAGGTCGGAGCCTCACAAAAGTCCAATTTGGTGCTTGGAAATAGGTTGGACCCTGGGAGATTGAAGATTGATGTCTTCATCTAGGGCTTTAGGCTTACATATATTGTACTTGGTTTATTGTAAAGAAGAAATTAATAAAAGAATTTATTCTTATTGTTCATTTGTGTTCTAAATATAAGTGATCTAGTTTATGAGATATTTTTCGGCGTAAATCACATGATATTTCATTTGTCAATGCGTTTCGAACCAACTAGTGTGGTTCATCATTAGGACAAGTTGAAGAAACAGATCAAGCTATGCATGTTAAATAGATAGAGCAGACCTCCAATAGCTATAATTCTTGACTAACAGCTAAATTTGACTAGGGACAGTTATAAACTTGATATGGATCACAGAAGCCTCATTTCAATAAGTGATCTAACTGGTAAAAATAACAATTGAAAATAAATATTGATTCACCCACCCTCTCAGTATTTCCAACAAGATCCTCATGAAAAATATGAAAATATGCCATAATCTCAATACATGATGTAATATGAAACAAAATTGAATCACAATACACAGAGCCTCACAAAAGTTCAATTTGGTGGTTGGCAACAGGTTGGAGCCTGGGAGATTGAAGATTGGTGTCTTCATCTAGGGTTGGAGGCTTACATATATTGTACTTGATTTATTGTAAAGAAGAAATTCATAAAAGAATTTATTCTTATTGTTCATTTGTGTTCTAAATATAAGTGATGTAACTGGTAAAAATAACAAGTGAAAAGAAATATTGATTCACCCCCCCCCCCAATATTTCCAACAAGATCCTCATGAAAAATATGAAAATATGGCATAATCTCAATACATGATGTAATATGAAGCAAAATTGAATCACAATACACATGAAATAATCAAGCAAATTTGGAGCATAACCTTATTTGGGAATCTAAAAATGTCTAAGAAATCAAAAGGAGCATATAAATCAACCAACCATGGAGCTAAGGCTCCTCACTTTTAAATCTTCGAATCTGAAAATGAAGTCTACAAATAAATATCTTCATACCTCATACAAAGAAAAGTGGAGTCACCAAGATGAATCTTCAACTCCTTCACAATATCATTTACTACACCATACAAGTAATAAGGTCAAAATTTCCGAGGAACGAGGACTTTGTTCCTCTAATGGAATTGGTTAAGATGAGAATATGATCTTCAAATATACATGATCATCAAAGAATATTTCAATCTACAAACTTCTCCAAGAAAATGGATGTTATTTGTAGAAATGATGCCAAAATGTTACAATGAAATTTAGCATCCCCAATGTGAAATCCCAAGCATCAAGGAGCCAATTTCGTGCAATTCAATAAGGCTACCAATTGTCACCTTAATAGTTATTCTTCTCACTTTTGGTTGTCTCTTCTCCAACTCAAGGGGAATTTTTGAAGGATAGGATTGCTAAGGCAATAGAGTAGAGGCACTAGGTGATATATTGAAGAGTAAGCCAAAGAAAATAAATGGTTGTAGTATAGATAGATAAGTGAGTGATGTGAGAAAAAATTATGAAGGAAAATCTCAAGACTAGTGCCAATCCAATTATGGATTGAACGTAGTAAAAAATAGTATGAATCCAAGAGGGAAAGTGCTTGAATATGTAAGGTTAATAAGGGTTGTTATGCATGTTAAAAATCAATTTTAGCTTTGCTAAAATTTAAGCAAAAAACTAACCTTAGAGTGCTAAGATTAATACTCTAAAACAATTATGAAGGTGATGTTATATTATTTCAAGCATTAACCTAGTTTGTTAGATGCAAGTTTTTTTTTTCTATGTGGTTCATGGTCCTCAGAGAGTAGTGATAGCTACATCCACTGAATAAGTGTACCAAGAAGATCTACCTAAAAGGATCACTTTATATTGGTTCAACCATGGAGCTTGACCTCAGAGTGTCAAGAGAATTTAACTCCTGACCTCTCAATAGCAGATGTGCTTTTCTAATGGGGACTCGACCAATTGAGCTAACCCTTGAGATTATCTGTTAGATGCAAGCTTAATACAACAACACTAAATATACGAGGGATTAATTCCTCACATGAAATCATGCAAATGACATATGGTTCATTACAAGGCCTTCATAAAATGCTACAAGGGTCTCCTACAATAAATAAACAACATATGAGAGAAAACATAAAAAAGCCGCATATTAGATAGATGTTATACACCCAATCTTCCATAATGTTTCCAACGGGATGTACAATGAAACTAAAGAGGCGAGTTCCTCATATCTCAAAATCTCAACAACCATTATAATGGAGAGAATGCTCTTCTTTATATAGGAAGTCTATTCACTCTCATACAAGAAAAAGTTGTAGAAATTAGGTTTTAGATTTGCAACTGCTCATGAAGTTTTAATCAAAATCACAAGACACAAACCTACTCTACTGCTCTAAGGATATTAATTCAAAATTTAGAACAAAAATCTCAAACATGCGAGAAGAAATAACACACATGCAATAAGTATTTTTATCTGGGGAAAGAAATATGCTAAAAACCCCAATGCTTGCTTGCATTAATCAAATTAATAGAGATGTATTACAATTGCTTTGCTAAATTGAGCACACCCTGCAAGTGCATAACCTATCTCTTTTCTCACTGAAGGCCTTTGACCCATAATTAGTCAAATTTTTCCTCTCCTTGAGCTCATATTTCCTTGTGTTCTTCCTTAAGGAATTAGGCTCCTATTATTTAGAAAATTTCTCAAATTGAATTGCGCAATTCCTTAAGTTAATCATCTAACTGCATGCAACACCTGTACACTCAAGACTAGTCTACAATTGATGTTACACTGCCTTGGAATCTCCACCAAGCCTTAGGAACTCAAATTATTTACATGCACTAGCTATTTTAGGTTTATTAATCAGTTAAATGGATGAATACTGAGTTTTACTGAAGTCCCACTGCACAACTTGACCCTATACTAGTTCCTCCAACAATAGGAACTAGTTTAACTGAAAACAACCTTAGATAGCTAACCTTGATTGCTACAAATTAGCAATCACAAATGATTAACTAAACTCTAACTCTTCCAACTCGAGTTTACTGAGTAAACTAGGTGGCACAAGCTGTGTCACTCAAGTTGCATCATCCAAGTTGTTTGCTGATGTGGAAATTCGAATTTTCACAATTTAATTAAAAAAATCAAATTGAGAATTTTTTGCTGCATTTTTCAACACTCCATCTTAGCAAGAAAGGGATTATCAACCACCCCTATCCTGCACTTGTGGAACTCAAACTTCCCTCTTGACAAGGCATTTGTCAAAATGTCACCATCTTGTTCCTCTGTTGAAATGTACTGCAACAACATTATCTACCTCTGCACACAATTATGCAAATGGTGATACCATATATCTATATGCTTGGATCGATCATGAAAAACAGTTTTTTCAGAGAGCTTGATGCAATTTTGGTTATCATAGTTGGATCCATCATCTGTCCAAACAATCCAACAAGTATATTTCTCATCCAGATCACCTCACATGTTGCTTGACTAGAAACCATGTATTCTTCTTCTGCTGAGTTGAGTGCCACAGATCTTTGCTTCCAATTGTACGAAGAAACCGTTGTGGAACCAACACTGAAAATTCCAAATGATGTACTCTTTCAGTGTAATGGACTCCTCGCCCAATTTGCAGCTGTGAAGCCACATATCTTCATTCCCCCTATCTGTCTATACCATAATCCAAATTGGATAGTGCCTCTGAGGTACCATAGAACATGCTTAGCTACCTTCCAAAATAATTTGGTTGGCCTAACCATAGCTTGTCTCAGTTGGTTAACTATATAGAACATATCTGGTCGTGTGTTCATAAGATACATTAGTGAACCCACCAACTTCCGGTAAACAATAGCATCCACTTCCTCACCTGAAGTGGCATCCTCTTGCAACTGTCTATGCAGAACCTTTGGAGTATCTCATTGGCATACTTCCCCTGAGAGACAAACAATTGCCCATCACCTTGCCATACTTCAAATCCGAGGAAGTAGTGCATGAGACCCATGTCCTTCATTTCAAACTCTCTTGCAAGGTCCTCCTTGCAAGATCTAATCAACTGCTCATCACCAGTTAAAATCAAATCACCAACATATAAGACAATAATCAACAATTTACCTTCTACCAAGATATGATAGAGGTTTTCATCCACTTCACTTTTGGTGAAGCCTAAACTGGTGAGATAGTTATTGATCCTAGCGTACCATGCATGGGGTGCTTGCTTGAGATCGTATAATGCTCGTTTAAGTCTGCACACATGAAACTCCTGATCAAAAGTCTCAAAGCCTTCTGGTTGCTTGATATACAACTCCTCAATAACTCCATTGAGGAATGTTGCTTTTACATCCATATGGTTGATCTTCCACCCCATCTGTGCATCCATAGCAAGAATTGATATAATGGATGATTACCTTGCTATAGGATAAAAGGTCTCCTCATAGTCAATCCCCTCAACTTGAGAGTACCCCTTGGCCACAAATTTGTCCTTGCACTTTTCTATGCTTCTAGTTGTTGCATGCTTTACCTTGAAGATCCATCTCGAACCCACAATGATTTGTTTGTTGGTCTTGGGACCACTTCCCAAACATTGTTCTTTACAATGGATTCGTATTCCTCCACCATTGCATCAGCCCATACAGGTCGCTCTACTTCTTCCTTGAAAGACGACGACTCAATTTTTATAAGATCAATCATTAGAGCCATGTAGTCAGAGCACTGATCTGATGAACTTTTATGCCTGCACTGATTTGAAGAAGCACCCACATTCTCCCTCACGTCCTGCACAAGTCTCTCAGCTTCCCTGGTCCTTTTCCTGCCTTCTATGGATTGTTATGCTTGAGTGGATGTCTCCAGTCTCTGTTCCTTGATTTGTGGTTTCTCCACACCTTCCTGAGGCTCCTCCTTTGGAGCTGAAATCTCCTCTTCTAGTGGGATCTAAAGCTCCCTCTCAAGAGAGCACCACACCGCTTTATCTACATCAAATTTTACATCCCTTCACACAACTGTCATTATGAGGAATGGAAAGTACACATGATAGTTGTGGGGATTTCTGTGTAACCCACAAATACCACCAATTTTGTTGTCGGCTCTAGCTTCTTCCTTGATTCTTTATAGACATGGCAATAAACAGAGGCTCCAAGAATCTTGAAGTGCGACACATCTGACTTTCTCCCCAAGAAAGCCTCCTCCATGTAATCATGCCCAAAATCTGATGAGGACTTCATTTCTTCAAATAGACTATTGTGTTTCATGCCTCAACCCACAAATGAAGAGGTAGGGCTTGATCATGTAACATTGCCCTCGCTTCTCCCAAAATGCTACAATTCTTTCTCTCAGCCACCCCATTCTTTTGTCGGTTGTGGGGTGTTGTCAACTCTCGTCAAATGCCTTATTTTGCATATTTTTTTAAAAATTCATTTGACACGTAGTCACCTCCATTATTACTCCTGAGAGCCTTCACCTTCTTGCCCGTTTCTTTCTCAACCAGTGCCTTGAATTCTACGAACGTGGAGAATGTCTCATCCTTCTTCCACATGAATATCCAATAATTCCATGAGAAGTCATCAATAAAAATGACAAAATATTTGTGCCCGGTAGTGGAGGCTATTAAGAAAGCTCCACAGGCATCCGAGTGGATCCTTTCTAAGACTGCATGCACTTTAATGTCATGATCATGGAATGTGGATTTTGTGTACTTCCCCAAAGTACATCCTTTGCATACATCTTGTTGCTCAAGTGCTCCTTTGGGGAGGCATGTGGTTATCTGTTGCATGATCTTCAAAGCACCATGATGCAAATGGCCAAGTCTTCTATGCCAAAGTTCATCAACATCGCAGCTTTGCACCTTCTCCACCTTTGTGCTCAATGCAACACAATCCTCCACATATAGCTTGTGCAGTTTCTTCACACGACCTCAATTTGCCTCACATGTTCCATGGCTACATGTCTCAGGAATGCCTTTCCTTTGTTGAAGATCACATCATAACCATGGTCTTCCAAAATTGCAACAAAGATGAGATTTTTCTTTAGGCCCAGAACGAACATGACATCCTTAAGCCTGGGGGGGGGGATCCCTCTAAAAGGTGATTGTATTAATCTCAGTCACGCTATACCTTCCGGCGTCCCCCATCTTGATGTGCATCTACAACTACAGGTCACTAAAATTTATCTTTGGCTTATCATGTGGAACGATGCACTTGAGTCCAAGTACCACACACTCCCCATCACTGTGCTGGCTGTTGGGTTCTGTTATATTCTTTCCACAACTACCCCACACACGGGGGGGTCACAGTGGGGTGGTATCCCCCCTGCATGCGGTTTGGTGCAGTGCCCCAAGAAATTTTTTTCGAACCCTATATTAGGTGAGTGGACCTACCTATGGTTTTGTGCATGGATTTCGCACATGGTTTTGGGCATGATGGTTTTCTATCCATGGTATTTTGTAGATCCGATCAAGGCAACTATGGTTATGTTCTAATCCACGGTTAATGGATTGGGGTTTATGGATGCTTCGGCATGTATATATATGTATTGTAACACTGAAAGGAATATAATGAAAAATCAATCTAGTAATCCCGGTTTCGGATCTAGGGGAAAATCTCTGTGTAGATCTATTTTATGTTTTATGCTCTCTCCATTGTTTATTTTATGTTTTTAGAATTCATATGTGCATAATTTATGTACAGGGTTAAAACCTATATTTTGTATCAGAGTTGTTTTGGCTTCAAGGGGACACCTTTTCTATTGAGGGTTTTTTGCTCGGGGCTGTGGTAAACCTCGTTCAATGGGATCTGTGGGATCGATTCTTGTGATGAAAGAAGATGGTGAGCAGTGGAAAGATAAAGATCGAAAAATTTTATGGTTAGAGTTTTGAGTTGTGGAAACTCAAGATGGAGGATCTGCTGGTGGATAAAGATCAGTGGATCGTGGTAGATACAGGTACTAAACCAAAAACAATGTCAGCTGAAGATTGGGTGAAGTTCGATCAGAAGGCAAAGAGCACAATATGATTATGTGTCTTAGATTCAGTATTGTTGAATGTATCAGGGGAAGCTTTGACGAAGGATTTGTGAGACAAGTTAGGGACTTTGTACCAATATAAGTCTCTAGTAAATAAATTGTTCCTACGGAAAAAGTTGTATAACCTAAGGATGAAAGACGGAGACTCAGTGACAGAGCATTTGAACGCATTTAATAGTGTGGTAAGCCAGTTTTTATCTGTTGATATTAAAATTTTGGATGATGATAAGTGCATTATTTGTTGTGTTCTTTACCAGATTCGTGGGATAGTTTGGTTTTTGAGATAGGTAGCAACACAACTGCCTTGCAGTTTGATGAAATAGTCTCATCCTTACTATCAGAGGAGATGAGACGAAAAAATATGGTGATACCTTGTCTGTACGAGGATGATCCTAGAACATAAACAAAAATAAGTCCTCGAGTGAAAGATCTAAATCTCCAGGAAAACCTGTAAAGATGTGCTGGAAATGCAGAAAGGAAGGGCACTTCAAAAGGGACTGTAAATCTAAAGCTCTTGAGAATGGAAAGGGATCTGATGATGCTCCTTCTGTAGAGGTGAAAACCACCTCAGATGAAGGTGGGGATGTGTACTTGGCTTCTTCTTAAAGTACACATGTAGATCATGAGGCATGTTTGATTAACTAAGGTGCATCATTTCACTTCACTCTCCATAGAGAGTGATTCTCAAAATATGAGAAATATGATGGTGGTGATGTCTTCTTAGGAGATGAAAGGAAGGCTAGAATCATTTGTAGCAGAAAATTCAAGTTGAAGTTGCAAGGTGGAAGAATTAGAACGCTTCTAGGTGTTTTTCATATTCCTACATTGGCTAGAAATCTGATTTTTGTAAGTAAGCTAGATGATGCAGGTGTAAAAACAATGTTCGAGAAAGATACTTGTAAGATGGTTTGGGGATCACTGGTATTGATGCGGGGAGTTCGAATTGGAACTCTATACAAGCTTCAAGGTAGCATTATTATTGATGGGTGCAATAGTTCTGTGGTTCCTGAAAGTGGAGCATAAAATCTAGTGGTCTCTGGAGAAAATATCATGCTATGGCATCAAAGGCTTGGAAATATTAGAGAGAAGGTCCTTTGAACAACGGTCTCTTCGAAATACTGAAAAGTTCGGAGAAACAAATCCATTGTTCTCCTTATGTGATGACATTTCGAGAGCCTTCAATCCATTCGTGAGGAAGCGAGAAGCTACTCTCTTTTGGGCTATGGGTCCTAAGACACAATCCAACCAAAGGGAGAGTCGGGAGAGACAGATATCGTTGCTCGACCAAAGGGAGAGTAAGGATGGATATTAACACCCTCATGGTAATGGTATGATAGAAGGTATGTCTAATTGATCTCTGGATTTTGATTTCTGTGAAAATTGTGTATACGGGAAGCAGAATTGGGTGAGTTTCCCCTCTGGTGCTAAGATGGCGAAATGAATATTAGAGATTGTGCACAATGATGTGTTTAGACCTGTGTCGGTTCCATCACTGGGTAAGTCTGTGTACTATGTATCATTTATAGATGACTTATCAAGGAATACATGGATATATTTCCTCGGGAATAAATCTGAAGTCTTTGACAGGTTCAAAGAATTTAAGGCTCTGGTGGAAAACTAGATAGAGAAGAAGATAAAGGTGTCAAGGACATATAACAGTGGAGAGTTTTGCAATAAGAAATTTGAACAGTTCCGTAAGAAGTGTGGGATGGCACGACAAAAGACTACTCCATACACACCTCAGCAAAATGGAGTTGTAGAAAGAATGAAAAAGAAGTTGATAGAAAATGCAAGAAGCATGCTTAGTGTTGCGGGGTTGGGATAGGAATTCTCGGCAGAGGTAGTGGAGACTACATGTTACCTAGTCAACAAATCACCTTCATCAGCGTTGAAGGATAAGACTCCACAAGAGGTATGGACTGGTAAGAAACCATCTCTTTGACATCTGAGGGTATTTGGATGTGATGCATATGTACATGTTCCAAAGGAGAAAAGAACAAAGTTGGATAGTAAATATGAAAAGTGCATCTTTATTAGGTATAAGGATGGTTTAAAAGGTTATAAGCTTTGGAACCCAGAAATAAGGAAGGTTGTGTATAGCTGAGATGTGGTGTTTAGAGAGGTGAAAGATGTTATTAAACATGAATTCCTACCAAAGGAACATGAGAAGATAAAGTTTGAGATAAAGGAGGAAGAGTCAGACTCAAGAGCAGAAGAGGAATCAAAAGATGAAGAGCCACAAACTTCGGCTGTGACAAGATCAATTCGAGAAATAAGGTAGCCATAAAGGTATAGTCCATCTGGTTTTTGTTCAAATTTTGCTTTATATATTACTGATGATGATCCCAAAATTGTGAGGGAAGCAGTAGATTCAGAGGATGGTAAACTCTAGAAAGAGGCCATGGTTGATGAAATGGCATCTTTGCACAAAAATGAGGCTTAGGATCTGGTGGAGTTTTCGGCTGGAAGGAAACCCATTCGTAGAAAATGGGTGTTTAAGAAGAAGATGAATGCAGAAGGAAAGGTGGAGAAATACAAAGCTCGGTTGGTAGCAAAAGGTTATCCCTGAGTGCTGGGAATTGATTTTGGTGATATTTTTTCTCCTGTTTCCAAGGTAGATTTTATTAGATTAATTTTATCTGTTGTTGCTTCTTTTGATTTTGAGGTAGAACAGATGGATGTGAAGACAACATTTCTTCATGGGAATCTGGAAGAAGAGATATACATGAAGCAACCTGAAGGCTTTGCGGTGAAGGGTAAGAAAGAACTGGTATGCAAGTTAAAAAAGTCTCTATATGGGTTAAAATAGTCACCAATGATGTGGTATCAAAAATTTGATACATTTATACGGGGACTCACTAGAAGCAAAGCAGATCATTATGTCTATTTTACATTAATTGGTGACCATGTTATTTATATGGTCTTGTATGTGGATGATATGTTGTTGGCTGGAAATGACAAAGAAATTATGTAGGATTTGAAGATCCAATTGTCCTCCAAATTCGACATGAAATATCTTGGTGCTGTAAACTATATTTTGGGCATAGAAATTAAATGGGATTGGGTAAAGAGGAAGCTCTGGTTAAACTGGAGGAAGTATGTTGAGACAATATTGCAGAGGTTTAATATGCAAGATAGTAAATTGGTGAAGGTTCCTATTCCTGTAGGTGTAAATTTATCTGTTGAACAGTGTCCCAAGGCACAAGAAGAGGAAGAGGACATGTCTCGTGTTCCATATGCAAGTGTAGTTGGTAGCCTAATGTATGCAATGGTTTGTACAAGACCAGACATTGCATATGCAGTGGGAGTAAACCAGGGAAGGAGCATTGGACAACAATGAAGCGGGTTTTCAGGTATTTGCGTGGCACTAGTGATTATGGTTTATGCTACCAAGGAAGACCAGGATTGGACAAAGTTTTGGACATTCGTGGCTTTGTTGATGCAGAATGGGCTGGAGATTCGGATCAGAGAATATCTACAAGGGGGTATGTGTTTAACCTATTTGGAGGTGCAGTCAGTTGGATGAGTAAGAGACAGTCTGTAGTGGAACTTTTAACTACAGAGGCAGAATACATGGCAACCACTCATGCAAGCAAGGAAGCAATTTCGTTGCAAAGATCATGTTCAAGTATGGGGTTAGTACAACGAGCTATAAGGATAGATTGTGACAACCAAAGTGCAATTTTCTTGGAAAATATCCCTGCTTATCATTCAAATAAAAAACACATTGATGTTCAGTATCACTTTGTGAGGGACATGGTTGAGGACAAAAAGGTGTTGTTGGTAAAGCTGGATATTTTGAAGAATACTGCAGATTCATTGAAAAATTCTATCAGCACTAACAAGTTCTCTTGGTGTAGAGGGCTGGATCAATGACTAAGCTCTCCTATGGCCCCTTGTGGAAAGAAAACAACAAGTGGGAGAATGTTGGGTTGTGTTATATTCTTTCCATGACTACCCCACATGGAGGGGGGCAGTATCCCCCTTACATGGGGTCCGGGGCAGTGCCACGACAAATTTTTTTTGGACTCTATATTAGGTGGGCGGACCTACCTATGGTTTTGTGCATGGATTTCGAACATGGTTTTTGGCACAATGGTTTTCTGTCCATGGTATTTTGTAGATCCAGTTAAGCGGACTACAGTTATGTTCTAATCCAAGGTTAATGGATTGGGGTTTATGGATGCTTCAGAATGTATATATATGTATTGTAACATTGAAAGGAATATAATGAAAAATCAATCTGGTAGTCCCAGGATCCAGGGGGAAATCTTTGTGTATATATGTTTTATGTTTTATGCTCTTGCCATTGTTTATTTTATGTTTTTAGAATTTGTACGCAAGTAATTTCTGTACAGGGTTAAAACCTACACTAGCCATGCAGGAAATAAGGGTGAAGTTAAGCTCGAACTATGAAGCTAAAGGTTCATTTGCTGCTCCTCCTGAGGTCTTCTTGCTTGTCTTGTTGTGTGGACACTTCATGGAATAATGCCCAAATTAATGACAATGGAAACATTTAATTTTTGACAAATCTTTCTTCTTGCCCCCTTGACTGGATTCTAGTTTGGAATGGGATTTCTTCCCTTTTCCTTTCTTTGTCTTTTCAACCAATGAAAGGTTTTCTTCATCCTCACCCTTGGATGAAGTCCCATCTCTGGTATTCTACCTTATTTCCTCCCGTACCAAATCACACCATAAGCACTCCCAATTCAGTAGTTTCTCCCTCATGTTTACTGAATCTTGATAGCTATGCCAACTCTTGGGAAGGCCTAGAAAGGCTAGGCTTACCAAGTCATCTTCAGGGACAGTAACACTGACCCCGCCTAGTTCATCATGACATCATGTGAACCTGCTCAGATAATGTGGTATAATGTCATTCTTCTGCATCTTGATACTTCAAAGTTTATCCTTGAGCGCTAACTTCATGTGGTCACTACTATTCTTCAACAATTTTGTCAGTGCTTTCCACATCGGGAGCAAAGTTTCTTTTCCGTGGAGATTTGAGACAATATGATCATGTACTCCCTCCAAGATTATTCTCCTCACCTTGGCTACATCTTTCTTCCATTGTGCAAGGTCCTAAAAATTAGGTGTTGGTGGTCTTGAAACATCCGTCTTGATATATTCAAGTAATCCCTTGTCATCCAATACTGACTCCATACGGTCCTTCCATGCAACAAAATTTGAGGTGCTTCCAAGGCATACTCTAACCTTAGTCTATTGATGGCCATCTTATCAGCTCTGAAGAAATCCTGCTACACTAATCTTCAAATTCGAACCTATGAGAAAAACTTCGAATTTCCTACTCTAATGTGAATCCAACTCCGAGACCATGTAGAAATTAGGCTATATATTTGCAACTACTCATTAAGTTTAATCAAAATCACAAGACACAAACCTACTTTACTGCTCTAAGAAAATTAAATCACAATTTAGAACAAAAATCTTAGACATGCAAGAAATAACACACATGCAACAAGTATTTTTATCTAGGGAAAAAAATCTGCTAAAAACCCCAATTCCTGCTTGCATTAATTAAATGAATAGAGATGTATTAGAATTTCCTTGCTCAACTAAACACACCTTGCAAGTGTATAACCTATATTTCTGCTCATTGAAGGCCTTTGACCCAGACTTAGTCAATTTTGTCCTCTTCTTGAGCTCCTATTTCCTTGCGTTGTTCCTTGAGGAATTAGGCCCTTAAATTGAATTGCGCAATTCCTTAGCTTGAGCATATGATTGCATGCAACACCTGTACACTCAAGACTAGTCTACAACTAATGTTACACTTCCTTGGAATCTCCACCAAGCCTAGGGAACTCGAATTCTCTGCATGCACTAGCTATTTTGGGTCGATTGATTCGTTAATTGGATGATCACTAAGTTTGGCTGAAGTCCCAATGCACAACTTGACCCTCCACTAGTTCCTCCAACAGTTGGAACTAGTTTAATTGAAAACAACCTTAGATATTTAACCTTGATTGCCACAAATTAACAATCACAGATGCTTAGATGAACTCTAACTCCTCCAACTCGAATTTACTGAGTAAACTGGGTGACACAAGCCATGTTACACAAGTTAACATCATCCAAGTTATCGCTGATGTGGAAATCGAATTTTCTCAATTCAATCAAGGAAAAATCAAATTGAAAATTTATTACTGCGTTTTTCAACAAAAAATATTATTTGCTAACTAACTCAATGACAAGTCAAAGAAATAATATAAAATTTAGAAATAAGATCTCACTTCAATCCATGACTAACCACATTGAGCTATGTGGACACTAGCATCTCCAAGAACTTGATGTTCATCCCAAAATAGGAAGAGAATTATGTCTAAAAGTCTCGAAGAGAGGGCATACAACTAAAAATACTAAATAAGCATGATAGCTGAGTGAACATGCATAAAGTCCACATAGAATAGGCCCTCACAAAGTGAGTCCTAGCAAAGCTCACAAAGTGGGCCCTCCAAGATGCATAAGAGATATGCAATAAAATAATCCTTCTAGGAAAATGTTTCAAAACATCCATTAAAAAATAACAAGTGGTCGACAAGATGCATGCAATAAAAGCACATGTGTGAGTCCTAGGGCAACCAACTTGGATAAATGTGCAATGTGCCAACTTGATGGAGCACTCCATAAGAAAGGAAGCTTGTTGAACCCAAAAATTAATAACTACGTTATTACAAGTGCATCCTCTAATATAATGCTCCCATAATAAAATGAAGACCAAGCAAGAGCATGTAGTGTGTCATGAGTGGCCGTCCAAATATGCCACACGCCTCTTGACAAAACATCCTCCATAACCACCTTCATTAAAATAATATATTTGCAAATAAAAAAGGTGAAGATGCTCTCTAATAAAGGTCAAATGATGTCAATCATAGTTGAAACATCCATGCAATAATGATGAGAAAGCACATAGGAGAGGTGTCCCTTAGAAAATTTGACATGTAACTACCTCAAGCACCCATTATATAATAAAATATCTCCATGTTAAGTGCACCCTAGGAAGAAGGGCCAAAATTGTTAGACTTAATTAATGCTCATGGCAAAACCATGTGTTGTTTACCAATGCCATCAACTAAGCTCCATGAACCATGTGCACAAAAAAATATGTACCCTATACAAGTGTGCCAACCTTTTCAATAATAATAAAATAACCATGCAATTATTAGAAATTGTGTCCAAGAGGGGAGCATTCCATCAAAACCTTTAATCCCCTCCAAATAAATCCCTCTAAGTGTGAATAATTTCCAAGCGAAGTAGGGTGCTTAACCAATTAACCTTCATAAAATAACTAGATTAATTAACTATTGAATGGTTAAATCAACATCAACATGTGCACAAAAAAGTTTATGCTCTTATAAAACCATACTCCAACCTCCTAATAGTTAATAATTAATTAAATCAACATGAACATGTGTGCCAATAGGGGGTGATGTGTTTAGATAAGTTGTTTAATATGAAAAAAGGTTATATATCGTAGCAAAGACCACTGTGATAATAACAAAATGACAAAATATAAGCTCCACCTAGGCTTGAACTTAGGGCACATTACCAAAGGACTATAATAAGATAAATACCTCATCAAACCATGGAAAAAATCTTTATCATCTAAGATGTATGTAGTACCACTCCAACTAACTCCAACTTAGGAAAAAGTGCATCAACAAGGATACTAACATCATCAAACATTCCCACCTAAGCGATATTCAACAAATACTACAATATCAAGTCATATCATCTAGGTAAATCCCACCAAGGCAAAGTGCACTACCACAATATTCATCATCCAACCACATCAACACATAAGAAGGGGAAAATATAAAATACTAACCCACCCAATCACAAAGTATGTCCCTACCTCACATCCAACACAATAGGACCATGTAGAACACCCCTTTCTAGTGATACCGATTACACAACATCAACATGCAAAAGTCATTATGAAAATCTAACAATGTTACCAAAAATCTATGTCCTCACACCATCCTCTAATCCTTAAGGGGTCTATAACCATCATCCAAGAATAAAATCTAGCACATCTAAGATAAACATGTATACCAAAACCACACCATAATGAGATAGCATGCTCCATAACCATCAAATATGAAACCGAGGGATGATCAACAAGGAAATCACATGTGAAAATACCACCAAGCTAATAAGTGTAATCATCCAACCAAGGAGAAGTGTGACTCCCCTAGCCAAAGACCTCCGTAAAATAATCTAATGCCTTGGAGAGAAAGGGATCCATGAAGATGTATCCCCTTGAGTCGATCCAATGCTCCAAGATACGACTTGCAAATCTCCATCGATGTGATGAAAATCACAAGGTGGAATTGCATATAATAAGAGTTGCAACACATTGAATATGAGTGATTCATCTATTTTAATACAAAGACCATCCAATAATTTGACCTCATGAAGAGAAGTGGCTCTATGAAGATGCATGCCCACAAGTTGGTGCAATGCTCAAGATACCACTTAGAAATCTTCAGCAATGTGATTAGAATCACAAGATAAATCTCATACCATGTGAGGTGTAACACATTGATTAATTCATATTAGTACATTTTCCTTCTTATCTCCATATGAATAATCTTATTCATAATCTTTCTTTTAGGATGCAAACAATGATAATGAATAATATTGCTTTTAGGATATAAACACCAATAATGATACTTTGAATGCATCTTTGTGATCTATACCATGGACTATAATCGATATGCAAATATACATTTTATGTACATTACAAATATTTGTTGTCTAAGGATAGGGCAATAGAAAACAAATCACCATGCATCATAAACTACAAATTCTTGGTATGCTTATAACAAATAAAGTTCTTATAATCTTATTAACACTGCTTATAACAAATAAATCTCTTACTATCTTTAGTTATTTTATTGACACCCTCTGCTAAGATTTTATAATCGGGATGTGTGTGGAAAACCTGAGGGGATTATTACACTGCCATGGATTTAGAATCAAACTGTATTAGATAAGGGGCGCACTCTAGTCAATCTAAATATATTTCCGATCAGCGTTTGTAAAATTGGGACTGTTCGGAGTTTTATTATCTGGTAATCATTATAACTACTTAAGACTATTTACACCAGTCATAATCGTGGTGATGAAATGAAATGATATGATATTTTAAGGTCCACGAGACTAAAAATAGTCTATGGGACCATTAGTTCCCTTCTTTTCTCCTTTTGCAATTCAATCCTTTTCTTATTCAAATTGATGATGAGTTGGCCCAACCTTCCAACAATTCCCTCGCCGAAAAGACAATGCCAATAAATCGATGCTAACATATTCCTATAGCTTTCTCTGATGTCTTTGAATGCATCACATTCCAAAATGAAATGTTTTTCCGATTCCATTGCTCCAGACATGCAAAATGTACACACCCGTTTTCTTTAGGCTTTTTCCACCATCTTGTTTCACACCGAAGTTGATGTGAGTTGGTTCTTAATTGAGCAATAAGAACTTTTTCCCTCCATGGAATGTTGGCTCTAATGAACTCTTTTTGTTGTAGATCACGCGTAGGGTTGAATTCCTCAATGTGGTACTTCTTCTTTCTACCCAACTCTTTTCCCCATACTCGTTTACGAAACTTCTCCATAACAAAATTATTTAGCTCCTTGCTATTTGTGGGACATGCATTGAGGCAGATACTCCATTTTTGTATCCATGTGTAGTTTTGTTTCATCCATGTTTTCTTTCTTTCGCTCATGCCTTCATTGAAGATAACATTAGGCCATCTACCTACTCCCATTTGCTCAATTCTTTTTAGATATCTTATGAGCCGCACCATAGCAATTGCTTTGATGGTAGTTGCTCATGTTTCACTCAACATTATCTCATAAGGTACCAAACATTTTATTTTGAACTTGTTCATGATCAAGCGTTTTTTTATTTTCTTAGTTTGTTTCCATTTTGAGATGGGGGTGTTGCTAGCCCACAATTCACATCACTGGACAAACTAGGAGTCCAAAAAGCACTTTGATTGTTTTCCAATCCCATAACGTTGCCTCTCTACATCTGTTTTGAAGAGCATATAATGCTTTCCACCCTCCTAAAATTCTCTTTTTCTGCAATCCTACCAATTAAGTTTTGTTGTTGAAATCAATCCCAAGGTACTTGTACTCATTTACTTCTTCAATATTGTTGTCTTCAAAGAAGAACGTATGTTGGCTCTGCTTTCTTTTATTAGAGAAAATCATTATTTTGGTCTTGCTAGTACTGACTTGCATCCCCACTGCTCTACAAAAATGCTCAAGGGCATATAGGTGCATTTGCAATCCATGGGTTGATTTAAGAATCAATATAAGATCATCAACGTATAAAAGAAGCTTTATCACAAACTCCCCCAACCGAACACCATCTCTACCTTGCAGATTTAGCCATTTTTAACTTAACCCAATCATACTTGGTTCAAACATCACATTTATTCAATACATAGTACGGTTTAATGTCATGCAATCCATCTCCCATGTGCAAAGCAATCTTTATGGAACAAGAGTAAATGTATATACATGATGTTGTGTGTTGGATCTTTGGTAGGATGGCTTGGAAAGAGATGACCATATAGGTAAACATTGCACTAAAAATAAGGATAAAATATGTGTAGACTAGTTGGTTTGTGTGGGATTTAATGTGAGATATGTAGATCAGATCTTAGGTTCAAATCTCATGAGGAGGGGTTGGGGGTGGAAAAGTCAACTGTGAGGGATAAACAATCCTAGTGACTACGTCCCACAATTGGATAGATCGTTTTTCCATCTAATATTGGAGTTGGCCCTGGCCCAAACTCAACATAGCTCGAAAAAAATTCTCTCATTGCTATTGCGGTGGAAGTGGTTTAAAACGCAGCCGACAATCACTTGGATCTCTTGAATATCTAGGGTAGCAACTATTTGCATCTAATGGTTCCAACCCTTGCAAATCACTTCTATCTCGTAGATATCTAAGGCTAACTACAGTTTGGACTTCACCGTTACAACAAAGCCAACTATCATTTGGATTTGGTGAAGGCTATTATTTGGATCATCTAAAATAATGACAATTTTCCAAACTTGGATCTCTTGAATATCTAGGGTAGCAACTATTTGCATCTAATGGTTCCAACCCTTGCAAATCATTTCTATCTCATAGATATCAAAGGCTAACTACAGTTTGGACTTCATCGTTACAACAAAGCCAATCATTTCGATTTGGTGAAGGCTATTATTTGGATCATCTAAAATAATGGCAATTTTCCAAGGGTATTTTTATTTATTTATTTATTTAATATTTATTTATTTATTTAATATTTATTTATTATTTATTTATTTATTTTTAAAATTAATAAATAAATAAACAATTAAATTAAATTAAATTATAAATTCTTACTACATTTATTTATAACAATCCTAACAATAGGATCTTTTTATTAAACTCTACAATTAAAACAAATTTGAAATGGTTAATTTAATTGAATTTAACTTTAACTTATTTTAATTTTTAATTAAGTTGTTCTCCTTTCTCTGGTCCTATCTTGCTAGCCGTTTCCAAGTTCCAAGTCAAGATTAGCCGTTAGTTGGTCAAAGTCATTGGAGGTCTTGCTCTAACTATTTAACTTGTTTCCAAGTCAAGATTCCAAGTTCCAAGTCAAGATTAGCCGTTAGTTGGTCAAAGCCGTTGGAGGTCTTGCTCTAACTATTTAACTTGTAGCCTTGATCCAGTTGGTTTGAAACACGTAGACAAATGTAAGTTCATGTGATTTACGCCAAAATTTTTTCTCATAAACTTGATATGGATCACAGAAGCCTCAACTCAACAAGGATAAATTGAGTTACATGATGTTTTATTGCCCCAAAAAAGTGAGTTGGGTTGGGCAGATTTTCCCCGTGTATGCGAGTAAACCTAATAATAGATCCAAATATAATGCCAGCTTATAAAAAATAAATTAACCATTATAAATATGTGCGCTAAAAAAAGTGAGTGGGCATTAAGTGGGAAAATTTCCCAATAATACTAATTAAAATAAAAAATAAAAAATTCCATTTAATCAAATAGAGAGAAGTGCATTTTTATTTTTTTAATAAATAAAAAAAAATGCTTTGTCGAGAAGAAGCAATGGATTTTATAAATCAAATAAAATTTAAAATTAAATTATTTTTGAATCAATATAAACCAACTACATATATCCATCTGAACACATGATTTGATTTAATGGGGAACACCTAGAAGTTTGCACCTAGCAAAAGGTTTTAGGGGATCCGGGTAAAAATTGGGCTAGTTTTAGTCCTCCCTACACTCTGGCATGATACTCATATCTGGGGGTTCTCAGCTACATACTTGTAAGTTGTTTCTATGTTAAGGGTCAAGAGCCCATATATATATTGTGTAGTACGCATATGAAGCGCTGAAGCTTCCAACTAAAGGCCACTTTCTGCAATTGCTCCAGTAAACGCCACATTCTGCGATTCGTGGGACATACACAATGTATATCTCATTGAAAGCAGTTGTGGGATTTTGCCTGTGGGTGGCCTGCTGCATATTTGCAGATGGATTTAACGTAGCATACGATCGTGCTTCTCTCATCATTAATGGTCGCCGAAAGCTTCTGATCTCGGGATCTATTCATTACCCTCGTAGCACTCCTGACGTGGGTATCTTCTTCCTTAATGCTATACAATTTTCATCCTTCTAATACTCTGTGGATTGAGTGTATATACAATGTCTATATGATGAATTATGATTTTTACAGATGTGGGGTGACCTGATAGACAAAGCAAAAGATGGAGGACTGGATGTCATTGAAACCTACGTTTTCTGGAATATGCATGAGCCTCAACCACGCCAGGTAATTGTGCTGTTATTATCTTTATTCAGATGAATATATCTCATGAATTAAGTAATTATACAGAGAGGAGCCAATTGCTCTGTATATCCAGAGCTGAAATGAATATATTTTAGCACGGATAAACCATTCTATTTATTATGACTCTGAATTTAACCGATTTTATTTATTATGCTTGTGAACTTAACCCATTCTATTTATTATGACTATGAATTTAACGTTCTTTAATTATTGCAGTACAATTTTGAGGGGAGATTGGATCTGGTTAAATTCGTGAAGTTAGTACACTCGAAAGGACTGTATGTGAATCTGAGAATTGGGCCATACATCCAGGCTGAATGGACTTACGGGTCAGTATATTCTCATTCTCATTCGTATCGCATTATAATAATCAGATTCAAATCTAATTTGTGAGCTGGATGATGGTTCATGGTAAATTAAAGATGTTTCGTATTAGGAAATTTTTTTCAATGCAAGTAGGTTCCATGAAATGGGATCTCTTACAATTTAAAAAATACAGAATTCAATCAAATTTGATCCAAGATGTTGGACTCTTAAGATCTCATACTGACAAATTCATGATGGCTTTCAATGCAGTGGAATTCCATTTTGGCTTCATGAGATTCCGGGGGTAACTTTTCGCACAACAAACAAGCCCTTCAAGGTAACATGCAGAGATTCAGCATTGTGTAATTGTGCATATCTGATAAAACATCAATGTAGTTGATTGCGGGTGCAAATTCTTTAAGGTCCGCATTTTGAGTTTGTGTTCTTTTGATCTTTCTGTGTCATTGAATCATTTTGTGACTGTGGGATTGCAGAAGGAAATGAAAAGATTCACAAAGAAGATTGTAAACATGATGAAACGTGAAGGCCTTTACGCATCTCAGGGAGGTCCCATCATTTTGCAACAGGTTTCCCTTCTTTTCCTCCTCTTTTTGTTTTTTCATAACAAAAACCACCTGTATTTAGCCTGAACTGGACAAAGAACTAACAAAAAACACCTGTATTTAGCCTGAATAGGATAAAGAACTAACAAAAACCACCTGTATTTAGCCTGAACAGTATATAAAGAACCTGAGTTTTTTCAGAACAAAAACCACCTGCATTTAGCTTGAACAGGATAAAGAACTAACAAAAACCACCTGTATTTAGCTTGCATAGGATAAAGAACTAACAAAAACCATCTATATTTACCTTGAATAGGATAAAGAACTAACAAAACCATCTATATTTACCTTGAATAGGATAAAGAACTAACAAAAAACACCTGTATTTAGCCTGAACAGTATATAAAGTACCTGAGTTTTTTCAGATCAAAAACCACCTGCATTTAGCTTGAACAGGATAAAGAACTAACAAAAACCACCTGTATTTAGCTTGCATAGGATAAAGAACTAACAAAAACCACCTGTATTTACCTTGAATAGGATAAAGGACTAACAAAAACCACCTGTATTTAGCTTGCATAGGATAAAAAACTAACAAAAACCACCTGTATTTAGCCTGAACGGTATAAAGATCCTGAGTTAATATTGGAAACTACCGCAAATTGAGATTTCCTCCTCCACCTTTAACGGCAATTGTTTTGTATATTGTTGGGATGTCTGTTGTCATTAATAATGCACGATCCTGGTCCTTGGGAATCGGGCGGGTCAAATTTTCTTTTTCGAATAACGGATCTGCATGCGAGAATTTATATAGGGTGTCACCAAGTATAGAATCCAAGAATTTATGAAGGGTTTTCCCAAGTATTGAATCGAGATTTTATGTAGGGTTTTTCCAAGTACAGAATCAGAAAAAATATTAGGTAAATGATTCCGTTAATTAAAAGAAGAGAACATGCAATATAATTGTAGTTTAATTAGGTTTTTTTTGTCGGGAAAGTTATGGAAATTTTGATTATATTTTGATAAAATTTGTTATATTTTTGTAAATCTAAATTATTAAATTTCAAGATTTTAAGTACGAGTCAAATTTTTGATAATGTTAAATAAATTTCCACTATTAAAAAACATAATTTAAATACTACTTTTACAAAAAAAAATTATTTTATCCAAATTCCCTTTTAATGTACCCACAGTTCCTCCATCTCCATAAAAATACTCCTAATTATTTATTCTTACCACCCGGGATTTTAATATTCAACAATTTTATTTTAATATTCAACGAAAAGTTGATTCATATTAAAAATATAATTTACCTCGTAATTATCATTTATTATTGCGTTACTTATATTTTCATTGTACTGAAAAATAAAAATAAACAATATTTTGAAAAATATGTAATCTCATTCTTTTAAATCATTCGGTACGGTGGTTTTATTAATTTTTAAACATTACATATTATATTATATATTTTTATTATTAAATAAATGTAAGATAGAAATATGTTTTTTAAAACCTTTAATATGGAAATATGTTCACGGTAAAAATTTGCCATACTCCCGTACAATTACGTACAATTCAAACATCGCAATAATGTTGTCTAGATTCGGCCGATTAGAGCATTTATTAATAGGGAAGTGTCAAGCTATATATACTGTTTGAATATATATATATATATATATTTTAAATGGGAGGGGTTAGTTTCATTTAGAAGTATTTATGGATTCTTTTTGTACATATACTTGTTAGAGCAAGCTGACAACTTTCACATCAAAATATTACAATCAATATACGCCATGGATCGGAATAAGCTGCAGCATCCGCGCAGCTTCACAAGATTCGAACGCGGCCAAGGTGCATACAAACTGACTGCCCCAACCCCTACATCATGCACTCGTATGCATGCATATATATATATATATATATATATATATATATATATTTAAAAAAATAGAAATAAATTGGGGTTTTTTTAACTTTAAATTATTGGTAATTAAGATTTGTTTGAATTGTTTCTATTTGACATATTATTAGATTAAATAATTATTTATTAATTTAAATTTTTTATTATAATTATATTTAGATTAAATAATTATCTATCAAGTTATAATTAGAAATTATCAATTTATAATTAGAAATTTTGTTGGATTTTAAATTTTACGAGGGTTGTTTTGTTAAACTAGATTTTACTAAAGTTGGTTTAAGTAATTATTATTTAATATATAGTTAAATTTTGATTAATATGTTTAATGTTTGATTTTAGACTTTAGATTTTTGTAATTTATATTGTAAATAAGAATGTTTTTTAGATTAATTATATCATTAAAATTTGGTCAAATCCTAATGATGTGATTAATGAGAAAGACATTCTCATTTGTAATAATTTAAATTAATTATATTTTTTAATTTTTAAACTAGAAAATTTTTAGTATTAATTTAGTCTTTGATTAAAATAATCCAAATTTTGTCAAAATTAATTAAGATTTATTATAATATAAATAAGGACCAATTTATTTTAATTAATAATTTTTAATAATAATTTAAATTAATTATATTTTTATAATTTTAATTTACTTTAAAATAATAATAAAAATAAATTAACATAAATCTATTTTAATCTAAATATTTATTGAATTGTAAAATTGGTCTTTTATTGATTTCTTTTTTATTAATATTTAATAAATATTGTTTTCTTATATATTTAATTAATGAATAGAGAATAAGTACCATATTTAGTCAAAAAGAGAATAAGACATAACTATGTTAATATAGTTAGACTATTAATTATTGTATATATTATTACAATTTTTAGATGTGAAATTAAATTATTAAATTTATTTATTTATATCTTATTGTGATACTTTTTTTGCTTTAGTTAGTGGAATGTGAGGGTGTGCATTTTTGTGCATATTTCCAAACTAGTGGATGATAAAGTGTGCGTCTACCTACATTTTTATAGAGTAAATTATAAGAGTAAATGGTGGTGAGTGAGGGTGTGTTGAGCATCTTGCGAGAAATGTAGATGGAGAAATGTAGATGGTGGGGTGTGTATCTATCTTTTCAAGGTTGTGTAAGAGTGGATGGTTAGGATGTGTATTTGTGTATATGTCTTTGGATGAGTACAAGTGGGAGTGATTGGAAGGATTTGTGCATGTGCCCAAAAAAACGGATGGTGGGGTTGTTCTTTCATGTACGCATTTTTGAAACCATGGATGTTGGAGATTATGGTGTGAATTGTGTAGGATGAAGATGTGCATTTGTTTGCATGTGCACACAAATAAATCTGTTCGCCCCTTACTAGCTACCTCTAAAAAAATTAAGTTTATACATTTCAGTAAGCAACAACTAATGAATCTATAAACTTATTTTATTTTATTTATTATATTATCTATAAATTTATAATCTATTACTAAATAAACGTGAAATCACATTTTTACATCATAATGGCCTTCTAAATAAAAAAGAAAGACAATAAAGATCATTCTTATATAAATGAAAAAACTAAAAAACTTTAAAAATGATTAACTGATGTTACAATATATGTGGTGAGAAAAAAATTAAAACCCTAACCCACTCAATCCAAAGTAATCAAATATATAAATGATGTACTATAAAAAAATTCAATGAACCTAATTATAGTCTTTCCCAAACCAAACTTCACAAATATTTCATCTTTCTTATTTGATAAAGTTGTTAAATTTCCAAACCATAATCAATTATGATATGTCTACCTACCACAAAATCTCCTAAATCATCAAAAATCAAATGGCCGATACATGTGTCTTTGAAGCAATTATTTTAGCAATCCTTGTACATTGAATTACATAATGTATTAATAGCCCTAAAACTATTAAAGTTTAGAGCATTGCTCATTTTTCAAGTAAAAAATGGCACTTAGGAATTTCAACGTTTTTCTCTATCTTTTTAATTCCTCTACATCTACTAGTATAACAATATTCCACATCCACTCAAAGAGATCTATTGGGAAACTATTCAAACATAGCACTTCCATTATCTTCAAAGCAAACATAACTTTATGTGATTCATCCTCCAATTAGCTTACAAAGATGTGTTTTTGTTTCTTAATTGATCATTTTGGAAATGCAAGATAGAATGACCTCTCCTTCTTCTCTTGTTTTTCCCTTTGGGTTAGAAAGAAGGGATTTGAATAAGGGACATACTTCCTCCACAATATTTTGGCCTTTGATAAGATTTGCATTTAAACTTCAATTCTTCTCTTACTTTGAACATTTTGTCAAATATTTCATATTTCATATCTTCAATCTAGAGTCATGTGGATTGTTATGAAGTATAAACACCTTTGACACTTTTAGACATGATTGTCATCTCACCATTATTGAACTTTATTGGAGAGATTACCTTGATGTAAAAATTGCATATCCTTGAATCTAAAACATAGCTTTGAGGACTTATCTTCTAGAGTTAGGTTTAGGATAATACACAAATGATTTGATAGAGAATCTTTAAAAATAAAAGATTCTGAAATTATTTTCCAACCAATAATTGTTGACAAGAAACCCGTTAAGGCATTCTTTAAGCAATCCTGTACCTTTTCTTCTGTGATGAAGTAGAATAATTTGTTTCGAATTTTAGATTTCACATTCACAATGATCCAAACCCACAAATTGTTGAACTTTGGACTACTAAGTAATTCAGATTTATCCTTTTGGTTGGTGCTCAACTCTTACCATTAGGGCTCTTATAACATCAATATACAAATTTATTATTATAGTCTTAATTATGTTGCAGTCATTTGGGGTATGTATAACTCAGACTCTTTAATGAAAATGATCTGAAAATGGGACTCTTGGGTTTCTTGTCTAGCTTACAAGAACCTCTCCCACTTCCAAAGCTTGAATATTCCCAAGTCTTTTTTATTAACCAATGTGGAATTAAGAAATGCTTGAAAATATGGGTGTATGCTTGTATTTGTTTTCAACTGAGTACTTGCTTTAATTTCTGTTGTGATGCTGTAAATTAGTGTGCTGACACTGATGTACAAATACATATAACAGTAAAAAAAACAACAAAGATAATGCAACAATAAACACACACAGAAACAACAATTTAATTTGGAGTTCACCCACATTCCTTGGGCTACATCTTCGTGAGCTCTAGTCAACTCAACTAGGCTCTTTGGGATTATGGTATAAGTCTTTTTCAAGCTCTTTAGCTCAACTCCTGTTGTTCTACACATAAACAGTGGGTTCAAACACCATTTAATCCCTGGCTCTTGAAGCTCTGGCTCTTGGCTCTTGGTTTTGGCTCTTGGCTCTGGCTCCGGCTCTTTGGCTCTGGCTCTCGGCTCTTTGGCTCTAGCTTCCTTCTGCCTTCTGCAACCTTCAACTCTCTGGCTTTTCACTTGAATTTCAAGTGACCCCAAAGGCTCCCTCAGCTGCACTTTTGCTTCTGCCCTGCCTCTTTGGCTTCTACACTGCCTCTTTGGCTTTTGCTTAGCAACAGATACCCAACAACAACAACGATTCGGCCACTGTCAACAACTCAGTAGCCCACAGTCTTTGACATTCATGGCTTAAAAGCCAAATCGACGCTATCTGTTGGTTGTCCCTTTCGGGCTCCCTGTCTTCCTACCACAGTCCATTCAAATCTCATCTCTGAGCATTAGCAATCATTGCTAAACGCCCTCAAGGATGAATGCCACCTATTTGGTAACGGAAGGGGTCTATCAGCACTTTGAATCCTTCAAAAACGGTCGCTCTGTGTTTACACAGAGAACGCTGCTATACATGGAAAATTCTGCAGAAACACTGTTCCCCGGACTTGAAACATTCATAATCCCGCTTTATAGCACCATCGGGTCCGCCTGGGGATCGCTATCACATATGGCAATTGGCCTGCTCCATGGTTTTCCCTTTGTATTTTAAAATACATCGAAACAATGAAAATAACGCAAACATGGCTTTGGCGGATTTCAAATATTATGCATTTTCATTCCCAAACCCTTTCGGGTCCGGTTTACATCGCATCGCGCTTCCCTTCACTTTTCGTTTATTAAACGAAATATGTGAAAATGCATGTAAAATTGCCTTTTGACGGACTTCAAAATATATCGATTATCGTCTAGATCCCTGTCGGGTCTGGCCATCGCATCGCATATATGCATATATATCTAGGCCCACTCCATTGTAACGCGCCGATGCGATATCACGATGCGACTTGTCGCAATCGCAAATTGCTCATGCCCCGGGCCTGTGTAGTGCTCCGTTATGGTCGTCGATTGCGATATCACGATCACGCTAGACATATACCATGTGCCGATTTCCACCAACTGCCACCACCGATTGCGATCGCCGATCGGATCTGGACCGTTGATCGGCCAAATCCGACGGCCCCTGTGCAACCACTATTCAAGCCTCTGATAGCCTTGTTTTCAAAGTTTTCTCCATGTTTTCAAGGCCTGATAGTGTAACCTGATATGTCCAAGGCTTCTCCTTTTTCGATGGTTTTTCCCTTTTGGGAGATTTGGAAGACTTGGAGGGTTTCTTGACCCATTATTCAAGGGATTTTGCCTCTTTTTCCTTTGAAAAAGGGAAGCCTCATTTTATGATAGCTTTCCAATCTGAAGTCCATTTTTGCCCATTTAAGTTGTGTTGGATTCAGAATGGAGGGATCTATGCAATGAGACTATTTCTGAGAGTAGCCTGCTACTTTCATTTTCCTCTGATTTACAAAGGATTTGTGCCATTTGGCACCTTTTACCTCTTACATGAAGTCTTTTAGACTTAGAGGTTTATCCAGGATCCATTTTTGGATTATGCCTTCCCACTAAAAAAACTTTTGGTCTCCAAAAGACTGATATACTAATCTGAACAGTAAATGAGAGTGACTCACCCTCTTCTTTGAGCCTCCCTACACTTGCCTTTGCATAGTGCCTCTGAACCAAAGTGTCTGACCACTTCCCTTCTCTGGATGAGCTGGTCTTCATGAGAAGAATTGTCTTCCTCCTTGCGTTCCTGCAAAACTTCTACTGAAATGGTCATAGAAGGTAGTTTGAGCTTCTTTGCCTTCATCATTGATCCAAGGTGGTTCAACAAATGTGAATTACATCTGCTCCCCAAAACTTTCATTTTTACCTGTTTGACAAGCTGCTAACAACAACTGTTAACAACAACAGGCATACAGACAACAACTGGATGGACTAACTCCTGCTTCAACAAAAGAAACATATTTCACATCTTGTGAACACCTCCATGTCTTACATCTGCACACAAATGATGGACTAGATAACAAGCCCACAAAACATGCCTTTAAACAAATGACCCATAAGTCAAACATGTAGAAAAATACCATTTGGATTCTTTTTCAAAAGATGAAACACTTCATCATTATCTTCATTTGGAGACCAAGTTAACTTCTTCCAAGTCAAAATGGCATCACATACATGTCAAAGCAATCAACCCTGCAAGTTAATTACACATACATGTTCAAAAACAAGGAAATCATCAGTATCCCTGTGTTCATGCATCTCAAGCTCATGCATGCATTTCACCTTTCAACATTCGCTTAAGCACACTGTACTTTCGAAGCTATAATGAAATATAATGTAGATGCATCAATAGACATGCAACCTTAATCGGATAAGAACTCTAACCATTTCTTACCAATCCCTTTCAAAGGTACTACCTTTGTCTTCACATCAACATCATCATGTGAATCATTTTGAGACACATCATTCATGGAATCTTCACTTCCATTTCTGCCATCTTCTCTTTCCACTTTCTTCAGCTTTGGTGGAAGCATTGTTGGATTCAGTGTCCAAAATTTTGCAGCAAGATGTCCTTGCTTTTGGCAGTAAGTGCACTGCATGTGCATCCTCTTGAAAGCATGATGTGCCTTGTCCAATGGACCTTTGGCTTCTTGATTCTTTTCCTTCTTCTGCTTCCTGTATGCGGCCATTCTCTTCCAACATCTAAAAACATCATGGTTATCCAAACCACAAAAGGAACATGCAACTATTTCCTCGTACTTATGTGGAAATTTATCATGCTTTGAAAAATCAAAAGCAATATGTTTAGAACCAGATTTATACCTGCCTCTTTCACCTTTATTGCCTTCATGAGGAGGTGAAGCAAATGAAGAAGTGGCTCCCTTTGGAACACCATCAATCTCTTCAAGGCTGTTAGAGTCACCCCAAATCTCTGGCTCAAGTGTGTGCTTCTGAACATCTGCATCCTGCAATTGATGTTTCAAGCTATTGTATTCCTCTAGGATACAATCTTCACACTTTTGAGGTAGAGGACATGAAATGAAACTCCTTTTTGGGACTGTTTCAATGGCATTCATGGCAGCTTTGGAATTCTCTCCATAAGACTGTCCATAGCCAAGACCCAAATATTTAGGCCTTTCCTCAACCATTATTGGTTCAACAATACCTTGTGCATGTTTTCCCAAGCCCTTTCCTTCATAGCCCATCTTGGACATTAGCTTGGAACCTATGCGTTTAGTATGTTTTTCAAAAGAACCAACACAAGCATTCTTAGAGGAATTTGAAGACAAACTGGAATGGCTTACCTCTTCTTCAAGTTGGTACTTGACTAAGGCTTCTTGGGCAACAAAGAGCTGTGTTTCCAACTCATGCATCCTCTTCAGGTTCATATTTGCAATATTAAGTTGCCTCTCCATTTCCTGCAATTTGTCAGCAAGCAACTACTTCTCTTCCTTCATAGAATTCAACTGCTTTCTAAGCATGTTGCTCTTCCTTCCATCCTCATACATTTCTCTCACATGTCCATCATGGTGGATAATTCTTGCTTCATGTCTTCATCAAGGAGTCTTGTGAAGAGAGCAGGATTGGAGGACCCACTTGTAGAAGTTGTCATTATTCCAATGAACAAAGAAACTTTAATAAGATAATAAAGAGCTTATTCAGCAACCTTTTGCAACAAACCTCTTGTGCTCCAAAAATTGCCTTGAGGTCCTTTGGGATGGAAGAATGCCTTCAACCCTTCTCCTTCTTATCCTTCTTGGATTGAGCTTTCCTTTTACGTTTGCAAACTCAAAAAATGGTCAGTGTGCAAAACAAGCATACAATTAGCCTCTTGTTGTTCAAACACCTTTCAGACAAGCAATATTTGCTCTGTCAATCAAGCATTCTGATATAACCTTCTTAAAGGTGTGGTTAATCAAACTTAAGCTTTGATACCACCTGATCTGAAAATGGGGCTCTTGGGTTTCTTGTCTAGCTTACAAGAACCTCTCCCACTTCCAAAGCTTGAATATTCCAAAGTCTTTTTTATTAACCAATGTGGAATTAAGTAATGCTTGAAAATATGGGTGTATGCTTGTATTTGTTTTCAACTGATTACTTGCTTTAATTTCTGTTGTGATGTTGTAAATTAGTGTGCTGACACTAATGTATAAATACATATAACAGTAAAAAAAAACAGCAGAGATAATGCAGCAATAAACACACACAGAAAGAATGATTTAATTTGGAGTTCACTAACACTTCTTGGGCTACATCTCCATGAGCTCTAGTCAACTCAACTAGGCTCTCTGAGATTATGTTAGAAGTCTTTTTACAAGCTCTTTGGCTCAACTCCTGTTGTTCTACACATAAATAGTGGGTTCAGACACCATTTAATCCCTGGCTCTTGAAGGTCTGGCTCTTGGCTCTAGCTCTTGGCTCTGGCTCTTGGCTTTGACTCTGGCTCTTTAGCTCTGGCTCTCGGCTCTTTGGCTCTTCGGCTCTAGCTTCTTTCTGCCTTCTGCAACCTTCAACTCTTTGGCTTTTCACTTGAACTTCAAGTGACCCCAAAGGCTCCCTTAGTTGCTCTTTTGCTTCTGCGCTACCTCTTTAGCTTCTACGTTGCCTCTTTGGCTTCTTCTTCAGCAGCAGAACCCCAACATCAACCTTCAACAACAACAACAATTCGGCCACCGTAAACAACTCAGCAGCCCATAGTCTTTGACATTCATGGCTTAAAAGCCAAATCGACGCTGTCTGTTGGTTGTCCCTTTTGGGCTCCCTGTCTTCCTGCCACAGTCCGTTCAAATCTCATCTCTGAGGGTTAGCAATCATTGCTAAACACCCTCAGGGATGAATGCCACCTTTTGGTAATGGAAGGGGTCTATCGGCGCTTTGAATCCTTAAAAAACGATCGCTTTGTGTTTACATAAAGAACATTGCAATAAACAGAAAAATCCGCAGAAACACTATTCCCCGGACTTGAAACATTCATAATCCCGCTTTATAACGCCATCGGGTCCACCTGGGGATCGCTATCGCATATCGCAATCGGCCTGCTCCATGGTTTTCCCTTTGTATTTTAAAATGCATCAAAACGGTGAAAATAACGCAAACATGGCTTTGGCAGATTTCAAATGTTATGCATTTTCATTGCCGAACCCGTTCGGGTCCGGTTTACATCGCATCGCGCTTCTCTTCGCTTTTCATTTATTAAACGAAATATGCGAAAATGCATGTAAAACTGCCTTTTAACGGACTTCAAAATATATCGATTATCGCCTAGAGCCCTGTCGGGTCCGACCATCGCATCACATATATGCATATATATGTGGCCCCGCTCCATTGTAATGTGTCGATGCTATATTGCGATGCGACTTGTCACAATCACAAATCGCTCATGCCCCGGGCTTGTGTAGCGCTCCGTTATGGTCATTGATTGCGATATCGCGATCGCGTTAGAAGTATACCATGTGTCGATTTCCGCCCACTGCCACCGCCGATTGCGATCGCTAATCGGATCTGGACTGTTGATCGGCCAGATCTGACGGCCCTTGTGCAACCACTGTTCAAGCTTCCAATAGCCTTGTTTTCAGAGTTTTCTCCATGTTTTCAAGGCCTAATAGTGTAACCCGATATGTCCAAGGCTTCTCCTTTATCGATAGTTTTGCCCTTTTGGGAGATTTGGAAGACTTAGAGGGTTTCTTGACCTATTATTCAAGGGATTTTGCCTCTTTTTCCTTTGAAAAAGGGCAGCGTCATTTTATGATAACTTTTCCATTTGAAGTCCGTTTTCGCCCATTTAGGTTGCGTTGGATTCAGAAAGGAGGGATCTCTGCAATGAGACTATTTCTGAGAGCAGCCTGTGACTTTCATTTTCCACTTATTTACAAAGGATTTGTGCCATTTGGCACCTTTTACCTCTTACATGAAGTCTTTTAGACTTAGAGGTTTATCCAGGATCCATTTTTGGATAAGAAAACTAGCTTTCAAAAATCAATTATCCAAATTCTAATCTTAAATGTGTTCATTTGCGCCAATGTTTAACTTGGATTCTTGTATGAAAACTACATCTCGCTTTTAACAAATATTTTTTTCATAGATCTTTGTTATTCAAGAACCACTTCTCTCATGTTAAAAAATATTTTCATCTCTATTTAAGGACACTAATTTTCATTAATAGGAGCAGATAAGGGTTCCAATTTTCAAAGTTGGGAATGAATATATATTTATATCCATAATTTGATGGTTTTCAATATTTAATCAAAAATATTTTAACTCATTTTATTTTTTTACAACAAACATGTTTATCTTTTGATTATATTTGATGTGCAAAACATCCTTTGACAAGTAATTTGAATAGAAAACTCCATATTTCATTAGGTGAATTATGATCTTTGAATTTGAGCTAGCTTGCTCTAAGAATCTCTTATGGGGCTTGACCTTAAGACCTTATAACCTTCTTCACCAAGAAAAGAAAAGAACTCCTCCTTTAACCAACATAGTAGCTTCCTACATAAAGCTTCTTTAGATTTTTTTGGATATCTAATAGTTAAGGGTCTCTCTCTCTCTCTCTCTCTATATATATATATATATATATATGTACTTGCTTGCTCAATTGTTAAAAAATGATGGATTAATGTAGCGCCTACCAAGGTCAAGTTTCACGAATGACATGACGTAAAATCCTTTAAACATATTCTAGGCATTTTGCTAGATTATGCAAGATTCATGTATGATGTAATGAACCTTAGAGATAAAACAAAGTAACTTGAAACAACATGACTATATATATATATATATATATATATAACAATGTTAGTTTAATTGATCTAATCATTAGCCCAAAGGACCTTATATATATATATATATATATATATATATATATATATAACAATGTTAGTTTAATTGATCTAATCATTAGCCCAAAGGATGTTGTTGACATGGAGACCATGGGTCACAAATATTCGAGGGTTACTAACCATTATTGCAGTTGTCGATTAAATAGCATTATGTTTGCATATTCTAAGGAAGAGGGGGATCTCTCTCTACACACATAAATGTTCGTGCATAGTAGATTTAGGGCACATGACCTTGTTGGAATCAAATATGAGATTTGCATAACATGCCAAATTATCAACAACACCTTAGTAAATGTAGTACCAATGGTTGCTAGTGGTTTGAGTTATCTTTTATTAAAAAACGAGAAACCATATTAGGTTTTTTTTGAAAAATTATGTTCATAAATTTTTTTATTATAATTTTTTTTATTAACTAGATTTTTTAATATTAAATTTAACTTAATAACATCTAATTTAATATAAATTTATTATAATCCCAGTCTAAATTGTCTTCATTCTCGATCAACCAAGTACAGAGATATCAATTCTCTTTTCACCTTAAAAGAAATTTACATCTCAAAAAATTTGATCTTTTAAATACTTAATAAATCTAAAATTAAGATAATCTTACTTTAAAAAGAACTATATATTTATTAATTACTCCCTTAAATTACTGTCGAACTGATATAGCATGTTTTCTATATTTTTTATTTAAATGAAATAGTGCAGGGACCTTTGTATGCAGTTACAATGCCAAGCATATTTATTGATCACGTATCCTGTTACAATGCTAAGTATCGTTTTAATGGTTGTTGCAGATAGAAAACGAATATGGAAAAATTGGCGATTATTTCGGAGCAAAAGGGCATTTATATATCGATTGGGCAGCTAACATGTCAGTGAATCTGAATACTGGTGTTCCTTGGACAATGTGCAAGGATGCAGATGCGCCCAGCTACGTGGTTAGTAATTTCTACTATTGTTTTTCTAAGAGACCGCATTTAAATGCATCTTGCAGTATACACCTACTTAGCCCCTTAGAAATATTTTAGTACTGTCAAAAGTTTTAAACAGTATCCAATTTCTGTTTGCTCAAGCTTGTTACATGCACTAAACTGTGGAAGGCCAATAGTGGTGGACGAAATTTAACATTAGAAAACTCTGTCACTGTTTAGCCATCGTTCACTGCCATCGCACCTTCTATTCATCCTACCCAATAATTAAGTTGCCAATGTCGAGGTAATTATTGAAGTGTATTTTGTTAGGGGCATGCCATATAGTATAAATAGTCGTATTACAAGTTAGGAGGATCATCCATCCTTTTCCTACCTGCTTTTCAAGTGGGCCTGGTTCCAGCAAAGATTACACAATAAAGCTGGGTTTGTTTACCATGAGGTTGTAAATCTCGAGGCTGTATATCTTAAATTCCAATATTTGATACATCTGCCATTTGATGTGTCCTCGAGCTTTGCGGCCTTGAGGTGCTCGTTAAATATGGGTTTAGATAGGTCTGTGATAGTGTCCAGATTTCATACACTCATTGCATTGTGTAGATTTGGCACTGTTACACACTTAAAGGTGTTAATTGTTGAAGTGTATTGTGCTATGGGCATGTCATATAGCATAAAGTTGTAGTATAAATTAGGAGAATCGGCCATCATTTTCCTACCAGCTTTTCAAGCGGGCCTGGTCCCTGAAAAGATTGTACAATAAATGTGGGTTTGTGCAGCATAAGGTTGTAAAGCTCGAGGCTGTATACCTTGAATTCCAATACCTAATATATTTTCCATTCGATGTGTGCCTGAGCTTTGCAGCCAGGTGCTTGTCAAACCTGGGTTTAGAATCTAGATAGGTTTGTGCTCGTGTCCAGATTCCATACCCCCATTGCATTGTGCAGATTTGGCACTGTTATACACTTGAGGTGTTGTTGTGTTCCACCATCCCCATTTGGGTTGGAGAGCATCTTGCTTCACCCAGAGTAAAAGTTCTCCAACTAGGAGCTCTTAAGAATAGATATACTCCACCCAAACTTTCACATCGTCTTGTAGACCTCTTGTCTCTGCAGAACCAGAAGGCATGCACTAAATCATCTTCAATCTGCTTTTGTATTTGGGAGATTAGTATCTTTTTATGTGCCCACGTTTCAGCTACCTCTGCTGAGTAAAGAGCTCTATGAGCTAACTGCTAATACATCGAATTCTACTTTGGCTTCCCATATTTCCGCCATATCCAACTCTAATAAGTAGTAAATCCCAATTGCTTGACATGAACTCGTCCTTAAAAGGTTTTTTTTTACAATGTTTTTATGGTGAAGGCCTGACTTCTTGCTCTATGCAGGCCTTGAATCTTTCCTAGGAACATTAGGAGCAGTTCTGCTTTTTCCGTGAATAGATATGATTCTCTTTCACCCTTAACCAACACTTAGAACATGCAAGGATCATCCTATCTTGATTCTTATCATTAAAGATATCTCTTAACTTATTATATTCCATGTTGCTTCAAAATGTCTCTTAGCTTAGCTGTATCTGCTTCTTCACGTAACTGACCACTATGCTGCCTTCTGCATCTATCTTCTCGCACATTAAGTCCTGCTCCATCCTGTCCCCGAGCAGTCAACTAGTTTGGTACTACCTTATTCTAGACTGTTGTCATTGGCATCCATGAATTCATCCCTGATGTGGCTTGATTCATTTAAAACTTTGCTCGATCAGTTGTACTGCTGGTAAGATACAGGAAAATATATTCCTTTTCCACAAGTAATCTTTTGAAGTAAAGAAATTCCACACTCATTTTTCTCCTTGTTAACTTGCACTTTCTCGAGATAAAGTTCGAAAAGTTCAAGTGTGATCTGAGTGAAACTAAGAGGGGACCATTGTCACCTCAGCAACCTTCTTCTGCACTTCAGGCCAGCTATCGTCTAGCTCAAGGGGGGCTTCGCTAGGTTAAGATTGCTGGGATTTATTGCAATGAGTTCAACCCAACCAAATGGTTTTGGTAATTTTTTATGGTTTGGTTTGAAGGACAGATCACAGACCAGTGGCTTGTCCTACTACTATTTTTTGAGGTACATGGGATCAACTAATGACTCCCTTGGTGGATAGAAAGTGGATCTAATGTGATATATAGAGCTGTCCACTACAGATCCTAGAAGATCTGTTGAATTTTGGAGCTATGGTTGGTCTTCATAATCAATTTTTAGCCCTCCAAAAATTTAAGAAATGATAAATATATACGTGGATTCCAAGTCAACCTCAAAAGAAGAAAATTTGAATTTTTTAAACTTTGAATTTTGCCTCCAAATGTAAGGTCGGCTTCAAGTTGGCCCCAGTGACACACCAATTCAACTCATTCAACACCTATATATTGGCATTCATCCTCTCCATTTGATGCACAATTCGGATCACTTTTGTTCACACATGGGAGACAAGAGAAGGGTGAATCTGAGGAAGAATAGAAGGACAAAATCTGAGGCAGACCTAATTTTTTGAGGAAGGCTGAATTTCTGAGGCACAACAAACCAAATTTCTGAGGCTAATTGAGGGCAATTTGATCAGGTTTGACCTGGGTTTGGTTACTGGTCAATTTGAGTTATTTTAACTAGAAAATTCAGATTATATTCCTTGTTGAATTGGACAAATTTCACTAAGAAAAGGTTGTTGGGTTTTTTCCTTGGTTTGGGGTTTTCCCATGATAAATTTTGTGCCTCTTATGTTTGGTTGTCTCTACTATCATTATTGTTTTATTGTTGAAGATTTTATTGTATAATTACTTAATGATGAATGTGGTATAAGATGAATTGGTTTAAGAATCATTGGAAGTAATTATCAATTTAGAAAATTTTGAAAAATCAACACGGTTTCAAAGCTTGGGTTATAGAACAGCCAAAAGACTAGACACTTATTGAAGAAAGGTTGAAGCCCTAAATTTGTTATGATTGAAAGGAAGATCACAAATCCCTCATCCTTGTCCAAGAATAAACAATTTTGTGAAAGTCGAACCTTGTTTGTATTTAATGGTTTTGATTGGGCTTGAAGAAGGGCCGAAGCCCTAGAATGGGGACTAAATGACCTCAGTCTTACCTGCAGGAGGGTTAAGACACACCTTAGTCCAAGTCTTAGGAGGCCGAAAGGCCTTAGAACTAGGCCGCAACTTATCTGAGGTAGGCTACAGGAAAAATAGGAGGCTGAGAGACCTCAAGGAGTGTTTAAAAGAGGCAGAGGAGCCTCAACAATAGGTTGCAAAATTTGAAAAGGGCCTCAGTTTGAACATAAAAGGCCGAGGAATCTCAGAAAGCCAACAAGTTGTCTCTTGTGTAAGAGGTCTGCTAAAGTTTGTTTGCATAAGGTGAATTGTGGAAGACACTGTACATGTTCTTACCATATTGCCATGGATTTGGCTAGTGGGTTGAGCTTGTTCCTTGTAACATCGGGAAAGTATTTACAATTCAATGACATGTGACGACATGTGGGAATGAGAAATGAGCCTCGGGTTTCACCATGGGTCAAGTGGGGTTCCTGACATGTCTCCAAGTGACATCTTGTTGAGTTGGTGACCCTGGGACTAGTGGGTGAGTAGTTACTCCTTTTATGCTAGTGCAAGGATGCTTTCCTCATGTTTCTAGTGTTGAACATGAGGTGGATGGATTCATCAACAGAACTGAGCTCTTTTATCCTTTTCTTGGAATAGAGAATTTTTCAACAAGACAACATCTATGGAAGTCATTATGAATACCTCCCTAGCTAGGAGGGAGTATTGAATTTTGTAGCTATGGTCGGTGTTCATAATCAAGTTTTATCCCTCCAAATATTTAATAAATGATAAATACATGTGGATTCCAAGTCGGTCTCAAAAAAAAAAAATTGAATTTTTTAAACTTTGAATTTTTGCCTCCAAATGTAGGTTGACTTCAAGTTGGCCACAGTGAAGGGACACACCAATTCTTCTCATTCAACACCTATATATTGGCATTCGTCCTCTCTATTTGAGCATCACTTTTGTTCACACATGGGACACAAGAGGACACATTTGAGGAAGAATAGAAGGACGAAATCTGAGGCAAACCTAATTCTCTATGGAAGGTCAACTCTTTGAGGCATAATAGACCAAATTTTTTAGGCTAATTGAGGGAAGTTTTACTTGGGTTTGGTTATTCGTCAGTTTGAGTTGTTTTAACTAGAAAATTCAAATTGTATTCCTTGTTGAATTGGATAAATTTCTCTAAGAAAAGGTTGTTGGGCTTTTCCCAGGATAAATTTTGTGTCTCTTGTGTTTGGTTGTCTCTATTGTTATTATTGGTTTACTATTGAAGATTTTTTGTATAATTACTTAATGTTGAATGTGGTATAAGATGAATTGGTTTAAGAATCATTGGAAGTAATTATCAATCTAGAAAATCCTGAAAAATCAACAAGATCCACCTAGTGCTTTATAATATCTAAGAAGTTCAAGGGAAGTTTCTCCACTAGAAAGCTTCCTAGGGATTTAAAGAAGGGCTCCTTTAAAAGAAATAATGTGAATGCACCGTCTCCACTAGATGAGCACAATTACACTTAGATTATCTATAAACAAATCCAACAAAATCAGAGAAGTCACTTACTCATAAAACCAATATCATCCATCAAACCTTAGCCTTGAACATCCATATAACTAAAATCATCTCCAAAAGAAGTTGTTCTAGTCATCCTTCCATAGCCTTTTGATAATGAGAAAGGTGGTAGAAATTTAGAACTAGCTAAGGGATTTCTCCCCGAATCCATCCATGAGAAAATATTGATGAGGAAGTGCATCTTTATTTATATGGAGATGCTCAACTTCCTCTTTCACTAAAATATCAATTTCTTTAAGTAAAACCCCTTGATATAGCTCACAGAGGGTAAAAGTCCTCTTCTCTAATTAATTAAGTTAAAATACAAAAAGAATGGCTTCTACAAGCCATATGTACAACGATCAACATCCGAAAGCAGGGTATCTCCACAAATGCTGGAAAGAAAAGGCTTCAAGATAATGCCCACATCCTCCAAAGATCTTGAGGTTTCCTTTTCCTCCAGAACAATGTTACTTGGGAGCGGGAGCGAAAGCGGGTAGTGGGAGCGAAAATGGGTGCGAGAGCGACATTTTCAAAAACTCTTGGTTTGGGAGTGAATCCCAGAGCATTTTTTATATAATATATATTTTTTATATTGTTATATTTTGATACATATATGTCAACAAAAACATGTAGAATTATGAATTAGATATAAAAAACATAAAAAAAAACATAGATTGAACCATATAACAACAATCATCTAGAAGTTATAATCGTCATCAACCACGTCCACAAGTTAGTAACATAGTAACATACAACATATTGAGTCTCGTGATTCATCAATCTTAAAGTTTCAAGCTTTCAAAATTCAATATATAACATTTATTATCATTGATCACCAAAGTTGTACTTGTAAGATAAGTGTAACCATTACAACAAATAATATCTAACAAGAAATGAAATGTTATAAAATGAAATGAAACAACTTTCAACTTTCATGAAGCATCATATTCATAATTCATTACTAATGAGTTATAATTGCCAACTTCAAACTTAAATTGTCATGTATTGCTTAAACTTTAAAAAAATATCATAATAAATATGAAAGAGTCAATAGTTATACAAACTACTAGAAACTAGAAAAGACAAGTAAATCTATTATCTATTGCTTATGCTTGGGCCTCTTGCACCACGAGAAATGTCTAGTTTTTTAGTCTTGTTGGAAAATCAAGATCTTTGTCATTAATATCACCCTCTAAGCATTAATATCCAGAGATATCTTTGTCATTACCTCTGTATCTGTATAGGGATCTTTGTCATTAATATCATCCTCTAAGCATTAACATAAGATAGAAAAAGCATGGCATGTCAAGTCAAGATTTTGTTTGAGTGATGCATACATTTTTGGGAGGGTCATGATACAAGAGTTCAACAACCAATGTCACTAACATCAAGGTACATAGAGGGATTGGTGCTCTTGATTAAATACGAGTTCCATATCCTAATACATGACAAAATTCAATGGAAACATTGCAATCCTGAAATCCTAAAAAACTGATAAGTCTGCTGGATTTTGAATGAAATCTAAAATTCTACTTTGTCCATATGAAATCCAATGAGGTCGGAACCACTCTCAAACATCCTGAGTCATTTCATGGTAATGCTAAAAATTTAAGTAAAATGATGAAAATGAAGATTAAGGAGAATGTCACTTTTACTTCAAGAATTTAACATTACCATGAATCACATATCAATACTAGGGCCATAGGCTTGATCATTAAGTTGCCCCACTCAAAACTTATTTGTTTCTTTGAAAAAAATTGCATTTGGAACATTACTGCAATTTTTTTTTTGCAAAAAAGGCTAAACGGTCCCGAAAAGGCAAAGAGCGTTTTTTCTTTAGGGAGCGTGGATTGGGAGCGGGATCGGGGTGGGGGGGTGCGCTCCCTCGCAACACTGCTCCATAAAATAGTAAGTATAATATCTAAGTATCCTCCTAGGTGGGCCAATGGGTTTCCAAAATGCATGCTTAGCCTTCAAAGGCTCATGGGCATGCCTCCTCCATAAGTCATGTAAGAAATGTTTCCAAAACCTCCTCCATGTGTGGTCATTTTGACCTCCAAAGTTCAAAGCGTGGATGCATATGGCTTAAAAAAACAGAATATTTAGATTACTCGTCAATCTCCCCAAACCCAATTATGTACTTTGTGTGGGCAAGAATCTCTTTTCTTTTTAAAGGCATCAACCGCCTAAGTCACATGACACGAGGACATAGGACACGTAAATACAGGTATTTGACATGAGACACAATAACCCAGGAAACATGACACAATGGACACACACACATATATTAAAAAAATACGGAAATATAGTGTCTAATCCATATTTTCTAGAAATTAAAACATCTACAGGTATGAATCATGATGATGTCTATTTAGTAATTTAGTATTTACAATTTTAGAACTAGTTAGTTTATTAATTTACTACATCAATGATGGAATGTTATATGCCATCCAACCAATACAAAGTTACATAACGTTGAATCAAGTTCAAAAAACCCTTCCTTGTCATGTTGGTTCAGGTTCATAACTTCCCACATCAAATCTCATAAAAAACCCTTTCTTGTTAAATTATTAATGTATAGTTAGATTCTTAAACAGACAATGTTGACTCAGGTGCATAACTTCCCACATACTCAATAAAAATCCAAATCTTATACAACCCCTTTCTTGTTGGGGTTAGTAATGCAAAGTCAAATCTTAGAGAACCCCTTATCATGTTGTTTCAGGTTCATAACCACCCCACATAGTACAAACTCTATATTTTTGGTTTCAATTCTTATTTTTTATGCTTACACCCAAACGAAAAAAGGAACAGTATTAGGCCATGTGCATATGGCAACTCACGAGGTATTGTTCTCTTTGGTCTTGACTGGACGCATTCATATATAAACCCATCTAACTTATAAATAAAATTATTATCTTACCTGGTTGATTCACATTAGTCTGTGGCCTTCAGAAAAGACATAGGAAGTCCGATTAGCTACGCGAGCAAAAGGTGAAAAGCATTGTCTCAACTCTAGCAAGATGTGAAAATGCAAACAACGAACTAGACTCCAGAATACCTAACGAACAGAGACAAAAAAATGATAGAAAAGCAAGACGCGACGTTTTAAATTGGGGATCTTCAGGGGACACATGTCCTAAAATCGAAATGCGCTAGGGAATATTTTCAACACGGTCCAAAAACTTATCATGATTTTAGGACATGATGAAAATTGTGTTCGACACGTTTTAACGCTCTTGTTGTGTCCGACACAAGGAATACAGGACATGAGACCCTAAGGGACGTGTCCAATGACTTAGCTAGCCACAAATGCTTGACAATCCCCTTCCAAGCAGACATTGTGGTCTCCAATCAACGTCCCTTCTACTTCATGAACTAAATATTTCAAAGCGGTTGGCCTCTCCAAATTTGTCTTGTTACCACTCCTTTTAGCAAGGTTGTTGAAGATTCATGCCACATGCTAGGTCGGCACACATAGGACAAAGAGCCACTGTCACCTCGCCCAAAGTCCCTACTCTTTTAGCCCAAACTCCTACCAAAATGGCTATGGGAGGCTTCCCTCGGATGAATCTTGCCAACCAATACAAGACTAGTGCCTTGTAACAAGATCAAATGGTTTAAGTGGAGGAGTTTGTGTTGCTGCTCTGCTAGCTTACTATGAAAAATCTGTAGAGAATAAACTAGTCCAGCAAGAAAAAAGTTAAAACACTTCACTTTAACAAGATATAGCATGTGAGTAGTCAAATTGAGTGTGAATAAAACATACTAACCAAATATAAAATGATTTTTGTGATTAAATGCTTGGTTAGAGGAGTTGTTGTATAAATCCAAAATCGGCTTGCTATCCTGTTTTTACAAGTCTGTAATTGTTGCAAAATATGCAGAAAATAACAAGATAACTCCTTGAAAAAAATCACCCAAAAGTGCCTAAACACTTCTAGATCAAATCCCTAGGGGTGGGGAGGATAGAACATAGAATATTGGTCAATTTGGACCACTTTCAAGCTTTGGACCTACAATAAAATAGAATTTCCAGCAAGCTAGAAATTCAACTATTGAGGTCTTGGGGTCAAAATCCCTAGGCGCAAAAGTCAGAAAATTATTTCAGCAAAAAATAAGATGTTTTAAGGTCTGAAACAACTAAATTTAAGCTATAGATTAAATATATAAACTATTAAATCAAATCTAAGCTAAAGCAAGGTGAGTTAAGATACTTGTAGAAATGACACTTTGTAGAGTGAAAATTCTGCAGAAAGGGGTTTGCTACAACAATGCCTTACTGCAAATCTACAAAATTAGCTAAATACACCTATATATGAAAGGTATGCTCAAAATCAGATGTATTATTTCCTTGGTCTTGATATTGGTATTTACTTCTTTTTTTCCAAGGATTGCTAGTTGTGAATGATACAAAAATTATAACAAAATAATTAAAAAAATAAAAATAAAATGGATATTTAGATTTTTGAAATAAAATGGTTGAGAAGTGAGGATTACCTTGGCCTTTTAATTTACCAATTTGCAAAGTTGTGATCACAACCATTTCTTTATCAACTTTTTCTTGAGGACTAGAGATGAATGAGTTGGGGGTGAAATTATCCCACTCACTTAGTTAAAAACAACTTGCACAAAAATCAACCTCATAAGGGGGATCTTCTCACACAATATGCCCAAACTATTATATTGGCAATATCATCAATAGTCCATAATCTGGTGGAATATCCCCCCTAGAGGGCTCGCCCAACACTTGGAAAGTGTATTTTTGATACTAGCTAAGGGTGAGGTGGAGGCTTGGGCCTAGATCTCCGTTTCCATGTGATCATTTGCCCCTCAATGGATCATCATAGTAGTCTTATGATGATGAATGTATGTTTGCAAATTAGCTCTTTAGGCACAAATTATAGGAAAATGTCAAGAATAGAAAGCATAGAATAATCAACTCAATACAATAGTATATTTCCAAATGGCTTCTTTATTGTATGGCACCAAATGATCTCATAGTCAACAACAACAATAGGGAGAAGAAGCTAGGAATTTTTAACTTTCTTTGCTAATGGCTAGTTGTGAATGATACAAAAATTATAACAAAATAATAAAAAAAATAAAAATAAAATGGATATTTAGATTTTTGGTTGAGAAGTGAGGATTACCTTGGCCTTTTAATTTACCAATTTGCAAAGTTGCAATCACAACCATTTCTTTATCAACTTTTTCTTGAGGACTAGAGATGAATGAGTTGGGGGTGAAACTATCCCACTCACTTAGTTAAAAACAACTTGCACGAAAATCAACCTCATAAGGGGGATCTTCTCACACAATATGCCCTAACTATTATATTGACAATATCATCAATAGCCCATAATCTGGTGGAATAGTCCCCCTAGAGGGCTCGACCAACACTTGGAAAGTGTATTTTTGATACTAGCTAAGGGTGAGGTGGAGGCTTGGACCTAGATCTCCCTTTCCCTGTGATCATTTGCACCTCAATGGATCATCATAGTAGTCTTATGATGATGAATGTATATTTGAAAATTAGCTCTTTAGGCACAAATTATAGGAAAAAGTCGAGAATAGAAAGCATAGAATAATCAACTCAATACAATAGTATATTTGCAAATGGCTTCTTTACTGTATGGCATCAAATGATCTCATAGTCAACAACAACAATTGGGAGGAGGAGCTAGGAATTTATAACTCTCTTTGCTAATGGCTAGTTTCCTCTATGTCATCCACAAGTCGGAGACTAGGTTGACCTCTAGAAAATTATTTGTTTACATGAAGTTTTCCCGCTAAAGGGGTTAGATCTGACTCTCACAACCCAAGATAACCCAATATTTCACTTGCTAGTGGTCTGGAAGACAAAGATGAGAAATAATAGCCATTAGTGCTCCCACGTTCCCCTTGAAGTCTTCAACATTCCAACTTTCACCTCAATGAATTGGTCTTTGAAATTGACTTGATAAACACTAGAATTTTGTCCATAATCTTATCTTCTTGGTCCAAAATAATGTCCTTTGACATTCCAACAACTATCTTATCCATTTAACAAGTTTCTTTGATTTTCATGCATAGAAGAAATCAATGTTTTACGACTCCGACTCCGACTCCAACTCGGCCGAGGATCGACTCCGACTCCGACTCCGAAACGGTAATGACTCGGCCGGCTCGATTTCAATGACTCGGTCGTTGTAAAAAATACATTAAATATTTATTTTTTTATTAAAAAACATAATTTTAAATATTTTAAACATAATTTTAAAGATTTTCATTCATGTTTCCAAACACACAGCATTATAATATAGATGGAAGACAACTTTGTATCCATCTGGCCCACATTTGCCAAAAGAAACCTAGCTGCAGGCACCGAGGGTATCAAACCCTATTACAAGCTTTAAAGGGGACATTTACCCTTGACGCTGGGGGTTTAATAGATTTATTGTTGTTAATCATATATACTGATATTTTATTTACAGGCCTAGAGATGAATTTTTGAGGGATTGGTGTGAGTTTACATTGAGAATTTGTCATTTGTGACTATCCCTGTTGATTTACAGGCCTGATTATCTTTCCTTACCCTGGCCACTGGCTTATTGGGCATTATCACAGGTCTAAAAGGCTTATTTCTCTTTTCTGCAGCCTTGTTCAACCTTGTCTCCCTCAGCCACCAGCATCTATAGGGTCTCTTCCTTAATGTATACAGTATAGGGCCAATAAATTTGTAATTGCAGGCTCAGCGTTGCATTCTGAAGGGGTCACATTGCCAAATTGGAGTCCAACATTCATATCCAGGCTGATTCAATGTTCACTGTACCATATCTTAGGCCTGGTGTTTTCCTTTTGTCTCTGAAGCTCATTGTTAGTTAACTTATGCGATAGTAGATAGCATTATTTCTCTCTTTGTGAGTTATCTTTCAGATGCATTAATTTGTCAAATTGAAAAATCACTGTTAACAATAGCAATTATCTATCTCATTATATTGTGATTTCACTTGTCCTTCTTGCTGTCATAAAACGTCTAAGTGAAATTTCTACACACAGTACACATTAAGAGGCATCCAATTCCTATATACATCAGGCGGTTGTCAATTAATTAACTTAAGGACATTCGTTCATGATCATTGTTTGAACATTTTCTCTGGTCTGTTCTAACATCATGATCAATACAAAAGGCTGTTACAATATCTCAGCATTCTGAAGCTAACAGTGGTGAGAGCATGCTCCAATACGTCTAATTTGCAATATATAAGTCTCTGTTATGAATTTTTTTATCATTTACGCTGCCCAACTGTCCCAACAGTGACTCGGCCAGCTACCCGGCCGGGTTGACCGAGTCACATATGACTCGGCCGAGTCATTGGATGACTCGGCCGAGTCATATGTGACTCGGTCAACCGAACCGGGTAGCTGGCCGAGTCACTCCCCAGGCCTTTGACTCGGTTCGACTCGGCCGAGTCGGAGTCGATTCGGCCGTTTTGTAAAACAATGGAAGAAATTCGACCTTGGCCACCTTTTTCTAGCTCTTCAATGCCTTGCTAATTTGGCCAAATGTTGCATTTAATTGGGGTACTATTTGCTTAGTTGTAACCTATCATATATGCCCTGTCAGCCCCAAAATTCCACCACCTCTCATGCCCATACAAGAGATCTCTAACGCTCTTGTAGTACTTTAGAAAGTCAAACATGGGTTTTTTCCATCTCCTCCCTTAGACCATTTTTGACATAATGCATGTGAAAATCGGCCCCAATGCTCCCCCTGTTTTGCTGCATGGAAACTTGCAATACTTGTTAGCCAACTTTGACAACAACCATAACTTGAGCATGCCTTCACCAATTGAAAAATTCCACATGGCATGTCATCCTCTCATCAGTCTCTATATTATAGTACCAAGTTGACTTTTTGACTTTTGAGACCATTTTGGATTGGGAAATATGAACTGCCTTGGGAATCGTGAAGTTGCTAGCTGTGAGATTGCCATGTTGAGAAACATTTATGGGATACTGCACCAAAGTCAAGGCCACCTACAAAGTCAATGGACTCATAACCATGTGGTATGACATAGGCACACCCGACATGGGCTGGACTGACTCCTACACTGGCGATCACCTCTACAAAAGCAGGGTCCTCTAAAACAACTAGTCCTCATGTAAACCCATCCAAGGTCCTCCAATCCTATCAAGGATGAAAGGATAGATATGAACTCAAAAGAATTGGCCATGGTCCAATCCATCACATGACACAAGGTCTAGGACACTCAATAGAAAGCCTCACATGGTTGTCACAAGGAGTTAACTTGTGACCTTGGGCTTACAATGGTGTGAAAAAATGTTGCAATAGACATGTGCCCCTGCTAGTATAAGGGGTAACATGTCCCAAGACCCATTATGGGTTTTCTCACTTAGAACATGTCCCTTCAAGAGGAAGCATTCAATGAAAAATCCCACATAGGTTGGACTCTTCCAGTAGGAATGCCAGTCAACTATATATGGTGTTTGTAACTTTGTACGACACCCAATTGGATCAATTCCTATTGAACAACTTCACTGGTCATTTTCAGCATGATTAATCTCCGCTTTCCTTAAAGAATGCTTTCCGGGAGGAAACTGAAGTTCACCACGCGTGGTTGGTAATATGTCTTCATTAGAAGACATGTCTGCAGATTTCATAAATCACTAAGCCAGTGGTTGGAGCTCATATCTACCTTTGTAAACCTGATATTATTGTCTATTGTTTTTGCATTGATCATTTCCATGCGATCATATGCTTGGTATGCACAAAACCCTTTAATGCTTTCCCAAACTGTGCATAAACTGGTTACTGCATGATGGAATTCAAGCATTTGGCCTCATCTGCAGTACTCTCGTAGTACAAATATGCTGCATAAAACACAATCAGAAGTTGAAAAAAGCTGCAAAACTTGGCTTAGAAACATGTTTCCAAAAACAACAACATTTCTATCTATATTCCCAAGACTTTTTCCAATCTGTTGATAATTCATCCAATTGGATTAGTCTGGAAGAATGACATTGGAGTTCTTAATATGGAGCTGAGCATACCATTCTGTAACTGCTTAGCAGCATAAAGGTTTGTCAAAACCAGCCAAAACGTGTTTGTCAACAATACCAATCCCTGCTGAAAGGATAAAATGGCATAAACAATGATGTAAAAATTTGGACCCACATCTCCTTTGGAGCAGTTTCATCTGTCCATATGCTTGGCCATGTATTGCTTTAGACTCTCAAAACTTCTGATGCCACATAATCTGAAAGAAAACGAACTACCCATAAGCCTCCTGGTGTATTTCTGTATCTCCGAAGGGCTTGCAAACTCACAGCTCCTGTGATTTTGCTTCAGCCTCCATAAAATACAGTATAACATTGTCTAAGAATTTGCTATATTGATTCTTCACTATAGGCTTTAAAGTTTACCTTGGATATCCAGGAAAATGTGGGCAGGGCTCTTGCATTTGAGGAACAACTAGCTTGGATCTCAAGTCATTGGGAAATATAACAACTTCAGCTGTTAGTTTTTCAAGTTGAATCTCAGATCCAAAACTCCACTTATGACAAAATGGTGGGTAACACTACCTTTATCTAAAAAATAAGCACAGGGTCTCTTAAACCAGGCACATCAAGCTGCTGCTTTGAAGATATGTCCCTATTGCTTATCAAGTCTCCACAGATCTTCAAAACATAAATGTTAACATTATTACTTGATGGGACAGACTAGGGCGTTTAACTTGTCATGCTTCCAGCACCCTCTTGATTTTGTCGGCTCTATGAAACCAGTCTTCTAACTTTATTGGCTTGATATTTAGGGGAATTTCTAGTTGTTGTATCACACTATGTAGTATGTATCACCTAAACTTGCAAAATGTCAACCAACTTGTTAATGGATGGTCCATATGAGCGAGGGGAAGTCTTAATTTTACAAACTTAACCCTGATGACCAAACCTTTAAAACAAACTTGCAATTCTCTCTTTCACACCTCTACCTCAAGTTTATCTACTTTCTCCATTGATATGGTGTTTGTTACACATGATTAGTGGGTGATGTTCAACTCCTTTATAATCACAACTCCTTTACAGTCATACATGATTAGTGGAGCATCTTGAACTCTAAGGTTAGGGTTTTATCTCTTGGAAAATTGAGATTAGGGTTTTGAGATGAAACCCTAGGGTGTATTTGTAAGAAGAAAAGGAGGGGACATCTTGCCTTGGGACTTGTTTGAGCGATTCATGCATGTCGGAGGTCCTTGGTTGAGCTAAGGTTTTCATTGTTTTTCCTAGCTAGGGTTTTGGAGGGCTAGCAAATTGTACTAGCCTTGTCATAAGGATATGGAATGTATAACAAATTCATCTTACACATATTATTGAGGTTTTCAGCTTCTCAATACTTGTGAAAATTTAAGTTTTAATTTTCAGCTTGCTATGTTCTTTGTGGCTTTTAATTCCAGCTATATATGTCTTGTTGATTTGACGTAAGGACAATTATGTTAAACGATGATTTTCTGCTTATTTACAGCTGTAAATGAATGTTTTGGGATCTGGTTAATGCATGATAATATTGCCTTGGAGAGATGAAACTTTTGGAACACCTTGGTATCTTTTTTGTTGGATTGTCTAGAAGTTTGGGGTTGTTAACAATTGAAATATTGTCCTTTTTTTTACATATTTCATAGGAGCCCTAAGCCAAGCTGCGGGGGAGCACCCCATGTTAATAAGAAGCTGATTAACTTCCAATCCCAAATTTCTTTTCTTTTTCTTTATTCTGTAGTGGGAATGCCACTTTCCACTCTCCTTGTAGCCTTTTTCTTGTTCCTTGCTCCCAATTCAACTTTTCATTATCAACAGCCAAGTATTTGTAGCTTTATATGATCTCCAATGGTTTTTTGTTGAATTTGATCTAAAGTTGGGCTGTCTTTCTTTGCAATTAAAATATGACTACCTTAATTTTGTCCACATAAATTCCATACCTCTTTGCAGAATTTTACAAGTGCCTCCAAATTCTCTTGAAAGCTTCATTGCATTCTTGCTGTTAAGATGACATTGTCTGCATATGGTAAGATTTTAATAATTATGCTTTATGTTTTCACCCCTATTCCTTTCTCATCAATTGAGCTGTTGAATTTATCTGTATATAGGCAAAATAGTGTGGCAGAGAGGGGGAAACCCTATTTTACCCCGATATTGCTGCTAAAGCTATTTGACATATTTCCTTGAGTTTTTATTTTCGCTTTGACTCGCTCATATTTCCTTGAGTTTTTATTTTTGCTTTGACTTGCTCATATAGTTTGTATAATGTTGCTCTCCCTTCAGTGGGAACTCCTAGTTCCAAGAGGCTTTCCTTCAATTTCTCCTTTGGGTTTGTGTCAAATGTACTACAATTATTCATCTTTGTCATCCCGTTTTTTCTTTATCATGTACCTTGAGTAAGGAAACGATCTATAGTGGAGTGTTTCTGTCTAATCTTCACTTGGCGACGTGGCATGTGGCTTGTTTATTGTTTTCTTCTGCCCATTTGTTGATTTCTTTTGCATCACCCTTCCTAGTAATTTTGAGAAATTTGAGCTTATCATCATTTGTTCTATAATTGCTTGGGTTATTCTTGTTCCTACTTTTGAATATGGGGAGAATGACATTGTGACAAAGCACATTGGTCGTCCATCTTTCAGGGAATCCTTCTTTCACCATTTGGTTCATAATCTTTGCTATATGATGGTTGATGTGTTCTTGTCATCGTTTGAGGTTTTCCACTAGGAGACCTTTATATTTGTCATCGCCACTTGCCAAGAGTTTAGTGCCTCCTATGTCTGCTTCTATGAATACTTTCATTCTGAGTTCAATATCTGGGGGCTTCCTTGTTGCTGATATGTTTTCATATAATAGCTTTGCCTATGATTACCACTGTGAGTTTGAAGTGTCATTTTCCTGTGGTGGTTTTTACTTGCAATTCTAGCCAAAAAGGCTTTGGGGCCTCTCCTTCATGAAAATGTGTTTGTGTCTCTTCTCAATCTGCTTATATATCTTTGAGTTTGCACTATTCTTATTCTGCCTATAATTTTTACTTGCCTTTTCACACTTGTCATCAAGGATTCACTGGTTATTTGTTTCTGGTTGTCTTTGTCTTCCTCTTATTTTTTCTTCCACTCCACAACTTAGTTTCATGAAGATCAGGTTTGATGTGATCCTTTCCAGTCCCTTTTCAAATATATCCACATTTTGTTGATTGCCACTATATCCTGCTTTGCTGCTCGCTTTGAATTTTCTTTTCTTTTTATGTCTTGCTTTCCCTTCCATTTGAATTCTGTGTGTATTGGCTCATGATCAGATGACATCTCCTTACTGACAATCTGCTATCTCAAAGTAGCCAAGTTGTTTGAGGCTGCCTGTGGAATAGGTTATCTAGCTGGTTACACTCTGCAGTTGCATGTATAGCATGTGGCTCTTTTCGAAATTTCCCATCAAGCTAGCCTCCTGAATTTTCCCATCATGCTAGCCTCCTAACTTTTCCCATCAAGCTAGGCCATTATAGATGACTGGTTCATGTGTGTTGCACATATTTAATAGTTCCTTGATAAAATGGGTGGTTTCTTTTTCTCCATATGCAGATTTTCTTTGCCAAACTTATTCTTATTCTATTAGACATAGTGGGTGATTGCTCTGTATGTAATGGTCCATCTATAGGTTCTCTGTCCTCACATTAAAATCCCCTGTTAACATGATCTTTCCTTTCCTTTCTCCTTTCTCTAGTGGAAAGATATGCAACTAGAAGATGCCACATGGGAACCAAACAGTGATTCTCCAGCAATTTCCTCACCTTCATCTTTGAGGAAAACACTGCTTCTGAAGGTGGAGGGCATGTTAGGGTCCTATGTTAACTCCTTAGATACTTTCTTAATATATGAGGCCACCTATCTTGAATAAGGCCAATTAAATAGTTAGTTAATACTTCATAGTCATTCATTGTAAAAGGGGTCTTTTTTTATTAATAATGCTTAAATTAGTTGGTCGACCCTGATTTCAAGGGGCTCATAGGTAGATAAGATTCTCTATTGCTAGCTATATATGGAGTAGAAGGTTATGTATTGTTTTGTTACAAAGTGCTATTGTATTTGGAGCATTGCTCTTGGAGGTTGCCCCCTTGAAGAGGCAAGTCAACATAACTATACTTTTTACCATCAAAGAGATCTTTCTTAGGGTTTATCTCTCTTTTATCCTTTCTTGTTGGGTTTTTCCTATGTTTCATGTGTATTACACTATATAGTACTTCCCTAGGCTGTTAAGAGATTATCCAAGATGAGTTGTCCTTGCTAAAACTTGTTAGCTCATGAAGAATTATTCTTGAGGTTGTGTCTTTAATGTGATTTGTTAAATCTTTAGCTAAGACCTTCTAGGACACTTTGAGCAAGGTGGTATATCTCCAGCCTCAAAGGATGTCCTTCTTAGAGCCTTTTGGTATCAGCTTGATAAACCCCACATTTATTTGTACTCTAGTGCCTCTGGGCACATCCTTAGATCATGGCCTTCTGTTTGCCACAATTTAAAGTAGAATCACATTGTAGGCCATCCAATCCAAGATATTTACTCTTATCCATATCCCATGCATTTCTATGATCGTTGAATACTAGTATTAAAATCTTTTAAAACTAAAATTTTACTTATTTTATGTTGTTTCAGTATTCACTTTATCATAATACGCTGATATCATACTTTACTTTGCTTTAGCCTTTGCTTATTTGATTGTATACAATATATAGATATTTTTCTCATAACTTTCCAAGTTTTTGAATACATGTTGATGTAAGAGGAGCTAGCTACACTATTTATGAAGTAGGAAATATTGTTTGTTTGTTTCTCTCAATTTTTTCTTAAGTGCCTTTTATCTTTGTAGATCAATACTTGTAATGGCATGTATTGCGGGCGCTTATTCACCCCTAACTCAAAAAATGCGCCAAAGATGTGGACTGAGAATTGGACCGGCTGGTATGTTTCTAAAGAGTTCTCATATAGGCTTTATATAGCATATATAAAGAGTTCTTTTTTAATTATAAGAGTGAATTCATAGTCTACTTCAGTAGAAACCATCATGAAATGATATAACTAGACTAATTGCTAACTCTTACCATTATATTAAAAGAAATATAGAAAATGAAATTATTCCCTGATAAGTATTATGCAAATACAAATTATAAATCATACAAGTAAAATCTTATACAGTAGCCCGGCTAGCCAAGCTTAGTATCCAATGCACTTTTTATGGACTGCATGAGAATTGTTATCCCTGGAAAAAACCTTTAGAAATCGTACTGCCCAAAGTGTGTGGATAGCTTTAAGGAGCGTGCCATGTCACCTCTGTTCACTCTCTTGCACATCTGCACTTATTTTTGTCAGACTGAGGGGGTTTCTCTGGGGGTAGACTTTGAAGTTCATGTGATTTCAATTGATTTTATTTTATTTTTAAATATTCCCTGAATTTTTTTTGTAATTTCATTATCAAATTAAAATTACAATCTTCGTATCCATGATAGCATTTCTATTAAAAAAAAAATTCAATTTTCATATGCATGATATCATGCCCAGTGAAAACAGCTAGAACTGTACATGACCTTCACACATGTCCACATAACACTACATATATCTTGATTCCCCTCCCATCAAGACAAGTTTGAATTGATTCACAGGACCTCAAGCATATTCATGAACTTCGCTGCCACCTTGAAATACACAACAAATTCAACCAAACAGCAAAGGAAGGCTGCAGATTTCTGTGAAATTTATCAATTACAACAGCAATTTATGCATGTATATCATTGTTTGTCGGTGTTTCTGCAATTAGAATCACAGAACAGCAAGCTTTTTTACCCTCTGTGTCAGATTTTGACCTTTAAGATTGTTTCTCGAGGTGTAACTTCATGTTGCCAACTGGTCCTTCCATTCCCAGTGGCTTATGGGGAGAAATGGAGTTTAAAATTGAAGAAAATTAGTGAGGAATTGGTATTTAATCTCACTAACTCATTTAACACGCCAAAAACCAATTCAAAGCTTATGAAAGAAAGAGTCATTCATATCTCATGTAGACAAACACATTAATCCTCACCAAATATTCTTTAAAAGTGTTCTATCAATCAATACATCAAAATTCAGATCTGCTTTGGAGACACCCAAAGAAGTTACAAACATGCTACGGGGACCTAAAAACAACATGAGCTGGAGGCTGTTGCCTACAATATCTGCTGAAACTTGATGGCTTAATGGAAATGTGTGTTGCTTCAAGACTGGAGAACCTCTGTTAAAGAAAGAAGGAAAGAGCACTAGAAGAAAAGAGTGAATGAAATGGAAGCTTTAGAAAATCAATGAACCTTCATTCGGCCTTATTTGCATCGAATAGTAAACCTCCAAAAGTGATGCACCCTCATTGCCTTGGAATAAAGGAGAGATGATAGGAGAATAGTCATCCATATGGTGGCTAGAACTGCTGCATGCATACTCTGAGAGTAGGGTGCCATAATAAACTGAAGAGAAAGAAGAAAAATGCATGGAATGGTGCTCAAGTGATGCGACCTACTCTTGGCCAGTAAATTTGGATGAAAGGAGGATAAGCCAACTTGGCATGACTCTTAGATAATGCATTCTCATTTCCCCTACACGGGGACTGACCTGAACTAGACGATGCATGGATAAGAAGAACTGAACTAAACTAGTGCACCCTCCTTATCCTACCTAGAATAGTTTGCGTGTTGCATGGATAAGATAGAAATGAAACTCTCTGAAATGAGGTGCATTAGTTGGACTCAAAATAAACTGGATAATATTCCTTTTTTCAAGATTATCTCAATGGAAGCTAGGCATTCAATTGCATGGATAAGATTCACCCTTTGCTAGTAATATTATCTCGTAGATGCTGTCAAAGGGGAGCACTGGAGTCGAGTAGAATTATTATCCACCCAAAGTACTCACGAGATCGAGTGCTCTTCTTTTGCCTACCCAAAATCACAAGATGGAGTGCTCTTCTCTTGGTCAACTCACTAACCCTTAACTCTTTGCTTGACCATGACACACGTTAGAATCCTCACCATCACAGAAAAATGAATATTCTTTCATTATTATTCCTACTCCATACTTAGATCAATCACCTCAAAGTCACATGTGATCAGGAAAATGCATCTTGGCGAGTTAATAAAAAGCTTGATAATAATTTGAAAATATCGTGTGACACATTTTTTCAAGGTTATCTCTTTGGGTAAGCATTTTGTTAGGAGTTTTTGTTAGGAGTTTTGATTGTTGACATATTCTCAAAGCTAAATGTCCATTGATCTATCCCTATCTTGAGCCAATGAAGGATGGCTTGAAGATGAGCTCCTTAATACTACACATCTCATCCACGTTCAAATGGTGCCGAAGCTTAGTTACCCTAACTTTTTTCCTTGAAAGTTACCCTAACTTGTTACTCTTCATTGAAAGGATTGTTTTCTAGGCACTAGCTCACGTAGCCTAACTATTCTATGACTACTTCCCGATCATTTTCTCCTGATCGGGAAAAACTACCTACCATACCCCCTCAACAAAGAGATGTTGTGTAATGGTACCTTTTGACCATTCAATCCAACTAACTCCTCTTAGACCATAGTTGAAAAGATTGTCAAGTATCTTGCAACATTATCAAAACCAAAACTGACCGAGGGTTAATTAACTAGGATCGATTGGAGTTGGACAGAAACAAGTTGAAAAATGGCTTGAAAAGTCCACAAAAAAGCATGCTACAACAAATAACTACATGTCACTAAAATCATCGCCTATATCTGGATCTTTATCATTAGTAGCACCCTTCACATCATCCTTTGGCCTTTGCGTTGATCCACTAGAAATTTCAATACTATTGCTTTGTGCTACTTGTAGATGCCATTCGTGTAAATGCCACCTATAGTTCTTAGTACTTACCACCAATTTGTAAAATAATGCCTTACTAGATTTGCACCAATGTTGTGAACATCGGCATTGGAATAAAATCGGCAAGAGTCTGGAAAACCAAAAAAATCGGTAAAAATTGGCAAACATCGGCAAAATCAAGATACCATCAAAATATTGGTAAAAATAGGCAAATATCGGCTAGGCCAAAAAATCGTGATTCAAAATAAAATTGGGATGTTATCGAGATGTTCGCAACACTGATTTGCACAACATTGAAATCCCTAAAACTAAAACGAAAATTGCCACCCATAAAAATAGACCACAGGAACTAAAACAAAATTCTAACAAATTGTTCTTATTGCAAATTATCAAGGAACATTGTGTAATCAACATCATAAAAATAAACCATGGTTATCGTCCTCTTAACTATGGTTGCAAATTGACTAAAACCATGCACTATTCAATTCCATCTGTATATTCCATCAGACCTGCGATTGCGGTCTCCAAGTTGATAAACCAAGGATGGTAATACTAATTCTTAATATAATTAAGCAGTATACTTTTAACTATGCAAATTACGATATATTTCCACTATTTATAATGATAATAATAATGATATGCTGCTTTCACTTTGGAGTTAAAATGCACCACAGTTGGGTTGAAAATTAGGAATTTAAACTTGAACTTTTTTATTTTTGCTGGCAATCTCTCTTTAAGATAATTATGATGGCCAAATTAATTATCTTATACTTTATTATGATTTTTTGATTTCTACTTTTTCTAGCGAATCTTGGGAACGTCCATGTTTAATATTTTGTGAAATGATTTTCTCACACAGGTTCTCAGTATTTGGGGGTAGGTCACCTCAAAGACCAGTAGAAGATATTGCATATGCTGTTGCACAATTTTTTGCAACACAAGGAACATTCGTAAATTATTACATGGTATGAAACAATTTATACATACTAAATCGGTTTCTATTCATTCCTTGAGATAGCTACGATAATTTATTAGTGCATGTTATCCTTGACGAAATAACTAATATGAAAAGACATATCATCTCAGTGAAGTCTAAATGTTTTTAAAATTTCACTTTTTTAACGATTGTCATGGGAATTCGCAATAAAGTATTATGGAGGAACAACATTTGGGCGATCTGGAGGGCCATTCGTCATACCAAGTTATGATTACGATGCACCAATAGATGAATATGGTTGGTAATGGTACCCATTTTTGAGTTTTGTCTTCTACCAATACAGAATTTCCTATTCTTACAAGACAGCATGAATTTAAGGGACAATGGACCTAGGAAAAATTCTAGTACATTCACGATTCATATTATCATCTACTAACTGAGATATGGAAGAGGTTATAACATCAATGAACTAACGTGACCTTTCTTTATTTTCAGGCTTTATCAGACAACGTAAATGGGGCCACCTTAAAGATTTACATGTGGCAATAAAGCTATGTAGCCGTGCTTTGCTTTTTGGAATGCCCAGCTATTACTCATTGGGTTTATTACAAGAGGTAAATAAAGAAGGCCCGGCCTTTGATTCTATTCGTTTAATAAAGGGATAAGTCTATTACAAGAGGTAAAGAAAGCAAGTTCGGACTTTGATTCTTTTCATTTACATAATAAGGGCATAAGGGTATCTTAACCATCTATGAAAGATTTGATGAGGGCTTTCAGTTTTTTTGAAAATTATTGGCGGTAAGGTATTGTTTTTATGAAAAGTAACAGATCTAGTATTTAGGTATATATTTTCCGTCGAAAAGATATAGAAATGAATGCGAAGGCATGATTTGGTGCCCTTGATGGTGTAATTGACATACAGGCACAGGTTTTTGAAACGAAGAAAGGAGAATGCGCAGCATTCCTTTCAAATATGGATTTTAAATCTGATGTGACTGTCCAGTTCCGAAACTTAACATATGTCCTGCCTGCATGGTCAATTAGCATACTTCCTGATTGCAAGGCTGTTGCATTCAATACTGCAAAGGTGAGGTGCTGCTGTCATTCCATTTATCTGGTCTGAGCTCGTTAAACAACTAATGCTGGCAATGCATCTTTCAGTTAGCTACAGAAAAATGATAAAGTGGAAAATGAAAATCCCGTGAAATGAATAAGCCTCTCTGATCAAACATTTCAGATATAAGCGAATTTTATTGTGAATGAAGAAAATTCAATACGGCTAGTTTCAATTGCACTCAGTATGACAACTAATAGAATATTTCTATACGAAATCTTGTTTGGTTTGGTTTGGTTTATTTCTACTTGGATGACCAATTGATCTACAACATAATCACATAGCTCTTTCAACCTACTGGACTTGAACCTGGCTCCAAACTCTAGCACTAGCTTGACCTGCAAACTGGACTCCAGACTGGGGGCAATCAACTGCTTCGAGTCCATACTGGAGAGATTTCTCAACACTTATTTCCATTATTTGTCTGGTTACCTCTAATCCAAAACATTTGTCGATAATGCTAATTTTTAGTACAAAATCCATGTTTGCATGTGCTCTATTTTTGAAAGACTTTTCCATAAGCGTTGGTGGATGGTTACCTTCATCAATTGCCAATTAGGATTGACAGCCTTGAACACTCTTCCACAAGATATGGTTTTCTGCAAAGGAACTACATCATTCTATGTAGTTCTTATAAGCTAAGTATTGCGTGTGAGTTGTAGGATATCACCTGTTATAGTTATTTTTGTTGCAGGATCACACTCTAATTTCCCCTCTTCAGTTGAGCAATGATAGAAAAACTAAAATTGACAGCTGGTTTAATCCATTGCCAATCCTATTTGGCAACTGATTAAGAATACTTATGGAAGCTTGCTTTTCTTCTATTCTTCTGTATTGCATTTGTAGAAGCTATTATTATAGACTGTACAGAGAATACCATTCTATGATATGAATTGCACTTAAAAATGGACTTATTTAACTTGTCAGTCTACTTCCTTGGGGCTCTCTGAACCTAAAATTTCTTATCGTTATAGTCATTTTTCCAAATTTATTGCAGACTTATTTAAGCATTTGGTGTGAAGAAATCGTGCAAAACTTTGTTTTGTTTTTGTAAGGCTTGACTTGATAAATATAACAACAATGATTATGCTGTATGATCGCCTTTTATGGCGTGCTTCCAACCATGAAATAGACCTTAATATGCATTCAATTTTTTTAACAATGTACTCTCACCTATGAAATAGAGCTCAAATTCTGCCAGGGATTTTATGATGTGCCCTGAACCATGGTATTTACTATTGACCTAAAGTTCTGGTCAGATTTTTCCACAGATGTTGGGCTTTTTTATAAATTGTGTTGTATGATGTATGTTGTATTGGATAAATGATTGTTAACCCATCATAACAGGACAAAAAGCCCATACAATCCGTACAGATTAAAATATATATAAGTCTATATCAATAATGATGTAAATAAAATTACCGGAGTTTTAAAAACCGGTTGACTCGAGCTCGGACTTGGTTGAGTTGACCCAGTTGATCTTGGAGGATACTGACTTGGCCTTCAAATCAGATCAGGCAGCAGTTTAGTAAACCAGCCAATTCAATGTGCGAATTGGCTGCTTTATCACTGAACCGTCCAGTAAACCGGTTGAGTTGATACCAGTTCAATACCCAATCTCAAACAATTCTCATTAAGGCCTGTTAAAAAAAAATTATTCTTATTATTTAATTAATTCTTATTTTCTATTAATTCTTTTTAGGTTGAATTAGTACTTTAATTCTTATTTTAATTAATTTATTCTTTAATTTTTAAATCTTATTATTTTATTATTAATATTTATATTTTCTATTTTTAACTATTAAATTTTTTATTTTTTATTTTTTAATTTTATTAATTCTTATTTCGATTCATTTTAAATCTTTTATTTCATTTGAAATTTGGTCAATTTTAACTCATTCTTATTATTATTATTTAATTATTAATTTTAATTTTAAGCTATATCTTTTTATTAATTAATTCTTATTTGTATTTTTTTTTCCCGAAGAAAAATCGTAATTTAAAATCGTAATTGAAAATTACATGCTGTAGATACTAGTAGCATATTTTGTAAAAGTGGTCAAAGCCACTGACTGTGATGTTCTATCCAAAAATGAATCTATCCCAAGCATGGGAGACTATTTAAATAATTACATATGATATGTTCTATAAATATATAGACATTTTTTTTTTCTCAGTAAAACTAGCTAATCGATTATATTATATACAGGTAACATTACATGCAGAAAAACAGTTTGTCCAGGGCCAACTGTGGCACCTTGGAAGACCTTGCTTGACACAGAATTTGCCCACGCAGGGGCATCACCTCCATGATAAACCAAAACATCTGACACAGACTTGAACTTAGACAGTAGTTTAGCAGCCCGCGCAGGGGCGTCCAGCAAAAAGACTCATAGTGGACCTTGCCATGACACATAACAGATGGACATAGAGTATGAAAAAGAACTAAAAGCATACAAACATAGCGAGAGAAGTAAACCAGAGAGTGCCTCTGAGGATTAGTCTTCAGGCTCTTCCTCAATGATATAGCACCATCCTTGGCCTTCAGGAACACCAGCCCACATTTCCCAGGGATCCTTCTCAGTGGCCGGCGGAATCTGCTCTGGAGGCTGAGGAGGGGCTTGCTGCGGCTCCTTCTCTGGATTGCCCTTTTCAATTGGAGGCTGCAGCACTGGACTATCCTCGCTATTGCCTTCAGGAGGCATCTCAGCCGAAACCGGTTGCTTTCCCTTGTCGTTCTCCTCCGGAACCTTCGTAAAGAGGACTGATATATGCGCATTGATGCCTGTGTTTCCCTGCGAGCTGCCCAATGTGAAAACAACTGAGCCGAAAGCTGGAAGCACGGGCTCACCTTCACTGGAGCTGCCCACCTCCAAGAACTGATTGGCCGGAACTGGTAAGGCTCCCGCCCTCCTGTAGCAGTAGCAGCAGCAGCAGTGATGGTGTTCATCTGCTGCAGGGGTGCGAGAAGATGTCCCGCGTCCAGGTCCCCTCCTGCTCGGCTGTCTCTCCCGCAGTCGCGCCATGATTTCCACGATTCCTTCAAATTGCTCCAAGAACGAACTTGTGGGTTTGAAATCCCAACTCTTTCTGCTGCCTGAGTGCCGTCCCCAACTCCAAACAAAGCCGAGTTCAATTGCCCAGGTACCACGCACAGGATGAGCCAGCAAGAAGCAAACGTCGCCCAGGTGAACGCCTTCACCTCCTGCCTCAGATGCGTTCCTTCTGCCCTCAGAACTCTGTGTTGCTGGCTTGGCTCTCTGAGCCCTGAGCAGCAACATTCTTTCCCATTTAACCTTGCATTCATTCTCTTGGGATTTGCAGGCATTGAATTCCCGCTGCGGGCTCTCCATCGTTCCCAGCGTCGCCATAAAGATCTCTGCCGCGCCTCCCCCTTCTTAACGTTTCGGCGGCCCTGGACATTAACTCCCTTCGCTCTTCACGTGGCGGCACATGCTGAGCATGTGGCACGCCATGCCCGGTGACACCCGCATCCGGGGTATAAATATATAGACATGAAATGTACAATAACAAAAATTAAATACATCAAAAAAGCTCCATATATGACATAAAATCAGGGCCGGTTGGCCCCATTCTGCTGCACATCCTCATATGGCCGATGGTAGTAGCTATAGAATTCCTAATTAGACTGTTCCCTAATCAACCAGATCCCCCGTTGCTGGTGTGAGGCTTCTTTGGATCGCTGATCAGAAATTTGGTTGCGCTCCCTATATATATGATGACAAGAGATATAGTCAAAATGAGTCCTCAACATCAATGTATCATCCAAAATATGTCGGAGTGTGAGTGTGACATGTAGATTGATGATTAAACCAATTTATGATAATCTATGAGTCACCAAAAATCTGTAAACCATGGCATCCTTTCTCAAGTGCAAAAAATAATAAATGACAGAGAGTAATGAGTTCAACAAAGTTGCTTGTCCTGTCCCCCAGACACATCAAAATGAGTCATCAGCATCAATGTATCATCCAAAATATGTCGGAGTGTGAGTGTGACATGTAGATTGATGATTAAGCCAATTTATGATAATCTATGAGTCACCAAAAATCTGTAAACGATGACATGCTTTCTCAAGTGCAAAAAATAATAAATGATAGAGAGTAATGAGTTCAACAAAGTTGTTTGTCCTGTCCCCCAAACACATCTGGATCTTATAGTAGTGGTTTTTAGTGATATGTAGGAGGATGCCCCCGCCACATCCATGATGCTGCGTCGAGCCATCAAAGTATGCCCATGGAGTATTACAGTCAATAGTCTCAGCAATGATGGTGTGCACTGTGGGAACACGGTCATCCAGCGGAATGCAATGATATATAGAGATAAGATGTGCAGTAGCATGTGACCATCGAGGGTGGTGTCAGTGAAAATGATTTTGTTCCTTTGTAGCCAAATACACCAGCAGATCAAAATAGGTAGGTTTCGAACCCTGTGTGATTGTGTAGGCGTCCACCACAGTTGCCAGGCCTCCAAGATGTCCATCTTGTACCATCTAGTTTGAACTTGAAGAAGAGCAGTTACTTCAAGCTAGATAGAAATAGTAACAGGGCAGGTAAGAAAAATATGGTCTACAAATTCCAGTTCCTATTTGCAGAGAACACACCAGGATGGTCCTTGATAGTATCGCTTTTGTAGATTGTCCCTAGTGGGAACCTTATTCCAGAGAATGCACCACATGAATAATTTGGCTTTGGGTGGCCTCTTCAATTTCCAGAGTATAGTCCACCGCCAACTAGTGACAGGTGGTTTGTGATTCGAAAAGATGTGGAGATATCCAAACTTTGGGTAGTATTTTCTATTGAGTGAGCCCATATAATTTCATCATCCCCATCGGTAATTTGGACATGGGATTCCATAAGTGAATTTGTATATGATTGCCAGAGTACATTCCAGATGGGAGGGATGCCCAAAATGCCAGAAGATTTCTAGGCATGTCTGAAGATATTAGTGTTCCCCTGATCAGGAATATGGGCCAGTCTAGTGAAACCTGCAATTGAGAGATAGTGAATATGATCTTGGGGAAGTTGATGTGCGTTCCCACAACCAGTCCATGGGTCCAATCCAATGTGAACCAGATTGCCATTTCCAATCTTCCAAGTCAATCCATCCCTGATATGTACAAGTGAATTTAGGACTGCCCTCCAAACTGTTGAAATACTTGATCTGTCCTAGGAGGGAAGTCGAATCCAGTTGAGGGGATGGAGAGGGGAGATATACTTCTGGGTGACAACCTCTGCCCAAAGATTCCTGGAGGTGAGGACATTCTAGCCCAATTTGGCTGCTAGGGTACTTGCAAATATATCTAGATTTTCCATACCCAACCACTCCATTTTTTGGGGAGAGCTAGATTATCCCATCTAGCCCAAGAAAATATGTGCCATTCATGTTTCCCCTTCCAAATGAATCTACAACACAGATGTTGTATTCTACTAAGGATACCTTTCGGTATCCAAGCAAGTGACATCCAGTACACCAGAGTAGCTTCCATAATTGATTTGATGAGGACAAGTCTGCTTGCCCTGGATAGCCATCGATGGTGCCAAATATTCAGTTGCCTTTCGATTTTAGCCACCAGCCAAACCCAATCTGTGATCTTGTATTTTGCAGGCTTTAGCCGAAATCCCAAATATTTGAGACCTTCTTCAAGGGGAAGAAAGGTAAAGGGGAAGCACTATCGAGCAAAGAGAATTTCATAAGGAGTGCATCCTGTAGCAGATAATGTGGATTTGTGGTGATTGCAGTCCATGCCAGTGGCAAAGCAGAATAATTGAAAAACAAAGGAGAAAGCAGATGTGTCCCCAATCGATCCATTTAGAAAAATGAGAATATCATCAACGAATAGAAGGTGTTAAGGATGCAATTATTTGTGGTCTTGATGCCCATCAGTCTGCTCTGTCATTTTTCTGCAGTAATGTGACTACTCAGTCCTTCCATGACCAATAAGAACAGGAGAGGTGAGAGATGACAACCTTGTCTAAGAGCTCTCTCGGCATGAAATAAAGATGGTGCAAAGCCATTAATAAGGACATTGTAAGATAAATTAGTAATACAACACATAATCCATTGAATGAAAGGTAAAGGAAACCCCAGGTGAGTCAATAGCATCCTTAGGTAGAGCCAGCTGGTACGATCAAAAGCCTTAGCCAGATCAATCTTGAGAATCATACCTTTAAGTCTCTTAATTTTGATGGAATGAAGGACCTCCTATGCAGTGCCGACTGCTTCATGGATTTGCCTGTGTTCAAGAAATGCAAATTGCTTTGGGGATATGAACTCAGATAATATGGGCTTTAGACGATTAGCAATCACCTTGGAAATAATCTTATAGATGCAATTGTAGAGTGAAATAGGCCTGAAATCATTAAATGTTTGTGGATCATCAGATTTGGGGATCAGAGCAATAAAAGTAGAGTTAAATGCATCATACATACGCCTCCCCATTCGACATTCTTCCAAGACCTGAAGGAGGTCATTCCCCAAGATAACAAAGAAAACAAAGGTAAATTCAATCGACCAACCATCCGGTCCAGGGCTTTTATCCTTCTTGAACCATTTAAGGGTGCCTCCCAGTTCCCCCATAGTAACAGGCAGTAGAAGGTCCTTTGTTGCTTCTTGATTCACAAATTTAGAGAAAAGACCTGCCACCTTGATGATCTCAGTAAGATTTGCATCTTGTGAAGCTTTGAATAGTTGACTAAAATGGGAAGTACTGTGAGTAGCTAATTGATGAAAAGTCTTTGCATGTGAACCCGCATCGTCCACCAGATGCTAGATGGTATTGGTGACCCGGCAACCATTTGCAAAACAATAGTAAAACTTTGTATTTTCATCTTCTTATTTGTATTCTTATTTTCAATTTTTTCATAATTTTTATTTTAATTAATTCCTAATTTTCTCTAATATTTTTTTCAATTAATAAAAATTATTTTCTTTTCAAATTTAAAATGGTTAATTATCAATTTTTAATCATAAATTTTTTAAGTAATTCTTTTTATTTAATTGTCAAAAGTGAATTTGGTTAAATAATTTCTAATTTAACTTATTAATTATATTTTTTGACTGTTAATCCAACAGATACCTGATTCCTTTTCTCCTATAAATAGGCTCTCAACACTCATTTACCCACAAGGCTCTCTGGTTCCGGCTGATGGATGAAGTTACCATCCGAAACGTTGTACGGATCAAATATTACACAGTTCTATTCCAGAAATCTCCAACAACAATATAAATAACTATAAAAGTCTCCAATCACTTATATTTAACTAGTTTAATAAATTTAAGTAATTTACATAACTTCATAGATATATAAGTTAGAAATTAAATTTGCATATTGTACTATTTCTTTGTTGAAAATACATGTAAAAAGGGGAATCAAGTTCACATGCACAAGTAGTTTCAATTCGATCCTGCTGGTTGAAAACAAATTTATATTCGGTAACAATCAAAAGAGTAGACTTGGTTATAGGGTCATAATGGGTTTTTCTATTTTGTATAATCCTCTATATGCTATACAAGTTGCGAAACAAATAGCATTCATACTAACAATACGAGGTCATTTTTGCACATATCTTTTAAATTGCACAATGCCACTACATTCTTGCAGCTTTTCACCTCTGCGGAAGGTAAAATATTCTATCAATTTTACTGTATTGTCTATTGGATGGCATTCTATGCTAACCATTGACCTGTTCATAACAGGTAACTTCTCAATCGAACATTATGGAAATGCTACCAACTGGGGAACTTTATGAGGGTGAAAGGTGGGAATCGTTCAAGGAGCAGATTGGAGTTTCGGGAAATGATTATTTTCAGGCAGCGGACCTTTTGGAACATATCAATACAACTAAGGACTTATCAGATTACCTATGGTATACGGTCAGGTATGACAATTGTTCTTGTGATCAAGTATCTGTCATTTGTTTGAAAGACTCTAAAATTATAGTTTATTCCTTTCATCCTATTAAAGTTATTACATGTATCTTGTCAAGAAGATAAAGCCTTCTATAGCACAACGTGGGTGGAATTTCAAGGCTTTTGGAAAATTAACGTGTTTAGTGTTTATATCATGTTAATTTTGTAGTTATGTAACTATGATTTATATGGTACATAGTTTATACATTTTATACGTGTAGGATGAAAAGGTGTAAGTTTACTACCATTATTCAATCTTTGATATGTTTTGTTAATACTTTGTAACTATGATAATGAATAGATGTCACTGAAGGGTTTTTGTACGTTGCTCTTGGCTACTCATATATGGACTTATTTTACTTTTTGTTAATGTCATTGTTACTGCAAAATCTCACACCTTAGTGTAAAGTTTCACTAACCAATCTAGATCAAGAGCAACAATGAGATTAGTCACGACTGTCACTTTAGCAACTACTCTCCTGTTATTCTTTAGTTGGATGTAATCCCCAAAAGGGAGGCTTCCCTAGTAGATCTCAGAGATTAGATAACATAAGTGGTTTTAGGCCAAATACCCCCTAAGGGTTCTACTATCTAATTCACCCAAGGATAAATGTTCAATAATTATGGAGATAGGTGAGATAAGATGTAATTTCAAATGACCCTATGGCTAAATATTGAGGGCTTAGTAAGTCTTGGAGAGTCTCAAATATGTTCCCAAACACAAGTCATCGATAATATACAATTTGTTGCTATAAAGTAGGGTTTCAAATTTCAATCAACGCAATCACAGCATGCAAATATTTATAACAGCAAAAACAAAATAGCTCAAAATTTATAATACAAGTGAAAATAAGGGCTATTCAGAGGTAAAATAGGAAATACATTACAACAATTTTCAGTGGTCAATGACACAAAGCAACAATAAAAAACCTAGATGGCAGCACTAGTTAATGGCTAAAAAATGCATGTAAAATAATATTTTTACTTTTCCTATCAGATGCATACAAAGTATAACCCTAGGACTACAAGGTCCAGGTAAATAATACTTAAAAATGTAGATTTTGCTGTAACCTATCCCTAAGTTACCCTAGAAAATGTAAGGAAAACTTAGGGTTTTATTTTGTTATTTTATAGAAATGACACAAGATAATGGACTAATTCTTTTCTCAATCAAGGCCAAATGGAGTCTAACGCTAAAGTCTATGGAAGATAACTGATGGAAGCGATTTAAAGGAGAGAGAGAAAGCTACACGTAGGTTTCTCAAGTCCTCAAACCCTAGCTTCTTTCAATTTTCTTGGAGATATATGGGAGAAAGCTACAATTAGGTTCCTCAATAGAAACTTTATAACAATCTTGTCAAGAAGTTGTTAGAGCAACAAAAAATTCAACAATTCTTTGGTGGAAATTTCATTTAAACCCTAATTGTAAACCAAGTATAAGATGGAAGAAGATACTTATAATAAATTAGCACAAATCATCATAGAATCACTATTCATCATTCAAGAGAAAGAACCATCCAATCACAATATCCTCCCCAAGACAATTTACTCATTTAATGCTCCATAGCAACCAAGAGAAAAGAGACAAGCTAGTGTGCACTACTCTCCAAGAGTGTGTGACAATGACCCAAGGCTAAATCGATTTCCCTCTACCTATATGAGGGCAACCATGTCAATTAGTCCAAAAAGTAGACTAAAATCCCTAAAAATAATATAAAACAAGATTACAAGTTGAATAGAGCACATGCTGATCCCCAAAGATAGCTAACTCAATGATAAGACATAAAAACAAGCATCTTTTAACCCACACATATGAACTAAACAATCTCCAACGGTGATGTCTGTTGAATTTTCTACAAAGTGAGTAGTAGAAAATAATTTTCTGATATGATAATTACTACTTAATGATCTTCAATCAATTTATCTCAGGCCATTGGTATCATTGAGTAATTATACACTGAAAATATCAACTCTAAAGCAATGAAAACAATAAATGTAACAAAAATAGAAAACCAACCATGCATGATAGAGACAATATTTTAACCCTAGGAAACCCAACCTTGGGAGAAAACCTAACAACTTTTCTTGAGGAGAAATTATTCTCTAGCAAGGTCTACAAATCAACAATTTGTCTAGAAATTTGCCAATAATCCACGTTAATTACCAGTCAAAAGTGTTCAAACTCATACTAGTCAACCTTGGTCAACTCTGTTAGAAATCAGGCCCTATGGCCCTTGTGTTCCGGCGACCTTCTAACTCGGCCTCCTTCATGCTCAGTTCATTGTTGCCCTCTTCCATGTTGAGAAAGTTAGAAACCTATAGGGCAATGAATAGAATGATTTCTCTTTAGCTTGATAATTGTTTGTGATCTTTTTACTTTTTCTTACTTCTTAGCTTCTTCTTGTATTATTATGTTATTCTTATCATTAAAGTTTCAAACAACTATCAAACTCATAAGAGCTTAGTCCGCTGGCATTCACAAGTGTAGGAGTTGGCTCTTTGTTGGCGCTATAAATTCATTTAGACAAGTGGAGCTAAAGGTGGAAACAAACTTCGCTAAAAACTAAAGCCATCCACAGATAATTGATCCTCCAAATATGCATATATCACAAAAAGGAACTTGATTTGTTGATTGGGCCAGTGAACCTCTTAACTGGCACATTAACTCGGGCCCTACTTGGTGATGAACTCGACCATCCAATGTGGCCTCCAACTTAGCAAAGGACTGATCCTTGACTTCACTTTAATTTCCAAGTCATTTTCTTTGTTCCCTTGACTTGGAAAACATAATTAACATGTCTCCCATTATCAATTTTTATTTTTTATTTTTTGTCACCTTTTTGTCACTAACCTAGGAAAAGTGAGTTTTCATTGGGTGTTATTGATCTTTTGATCCCCAAAGTGTACCTTATGAGAATGTTGGGATGGAGAGCATGAATTTTGAGTACTTATACACCCCCAACATCTTCTAGGATCATTTATTTACAATTTTACATAGAAATTAATTAAAAATCCCGTCTTGCGGGAATTTTTAATAATTTAAAAAATCTTATAAAAACCTAGTCAAATTCCACGACACTTTAGATAGGACCTAACATGGTAATTTACATTGACTCTAGGCATTAGGGCGAACACAAGACCTAGTTTTCAAACCACGCTCTAGCTTTGTGAGTGTACGAGTGAAAAACCCAACAAGTTATTCATTGCTGAAAAGCGAGAATAATGAGCTAAGTGAAAAAAAATACTCTAGAGCGGACTCACTTGATAACTAGGTCCCAAGTCGCCTAAGCCTATTACGAAATTCATTAGGCCAACGACATTTAATATAATTCTCCTATAGGGGTACAAAATTAGAGAGCGAGAAGGTAGAGGGAGGAGAGAGAAACTAGGCATAGGTGCCTTGTTGACTTTTTACTTTCAAAAAAATTGGTTAGTGCCTTGTACATTGGCCCATGGGGTCTTCAGATTCTTCTAGGTACAACATAGCAGATAACACTTGCCATGCAAGCTATGAGCAAGAACTCCTCAAACTTGGAACTGAACTCGTCCACCTCTGCCGATGTTGCTACTTGGTCATTCTTGGACCCTTTCTTCCTCTAAGGGCACTTGGCAGCGTAGTGCCCAAACTGATGACACTGGAAGCATTTTATCTTGATATTTCTTCTCTTTCTTGCCTTTGGCCTTACCCCCTTTGCTAGCTAGTGAAAAGTTCTCCTTGTCCTCATGCTTAACATGAGCTATAGATATAGCATGCCTCTGAATCTCCTCCTGAACATAGTCACCTCACAATTGCTCGCAGTCTAGAAGCTTCTCTCTATCACTCAATGTGTCCCACAATTTGTGAAGCCCTAATAGTGCAAGAATCACCATATTTGCTTCAAGTATTGTCTCCGCTACACTAGGCAACTCGTCTTTCACTTGGGTGAACCTAGTGAGATAAGAGACTATGGGCTCAGATTTTCCCATCCAGATGTTTCTTAGTTTGTCCTTGAGCATGAGTTTTTTGGTCTCAGTTGAGCTCTGGTAGGAGTTCAAAATGGTTGTCCACATTTCTTTGGTACCTCTTCTTGTTGGAAAGATGTGGCACAATATGGTATTTGACTCCCTCAAGAATGATCCTTCTCGCTCTGGCATCATTCTTGTTATGGTGAGCCCACTGCAAGGGGTCAGTTGGTGTGACTGGTGGATTCTCCACATACTCCTTCACACCCTGCGCTCCTCTAGCACCATAGTAATCCTCTCCTTCCATGAGCAGAAATTTGTTGCTCCCTCCAAATTGTGCTCTGGTATCAAACCCTGGTAAGACATTCTACTATTTGAACTCTTCAGAAACTCTAGTGTGCTGGCCTGGCTAGAAAATATGCGCTTTGTGGGTCAAGACTCAAAACTAGGTCGCATTGCTAGAAATCTGAGCATAATGCTTCAATTGTATTGTGCCTTAAACATGTTCTTGAGGTCGAAGCACGGGTGCTGCTCTAATCAAAGACATGGCTTTGATACCATGTTAGATTTCTTAAAACTTAACAATCTAATCTATGGATTTTATTAAGTAAAGAGCATAAAACTGAACTCAAACTTTAACCCACAAATATACCGAGTATACTATTTTATAGTAGAAATAAGGAAGAAATGAAGACAAACACGCCAGAAAACCATACACGAGAAATTTACCCAGAACCCCAATTGGGGAAACCTGCAATCTTGGTGTTTTTATTATTTTGTTTTGCAAATCTTCAGAAAAAGGATTACAAATGTGAGGGAAAACTTCCCTTCACCCAGCGAACCCTCTGCGCCAATGATCTGCGCACTTCTCACCAACTCAGCCTCTCTTCTACACCCTGTACAAATTCATACGACCTGTACAACCCCTTATGTGCATTGAATTTGGCCCCTGGAAGAAGTTTGCATTGGATGGAAGTGATCTGAGGCTAAATCGGCCTCTTTCTCCCTCTATCTCATTGATCTAAAGCCCTAGTCGTTGAACAAAACTCTCTTCCCCTTTGCTGACCAGAACACCAAGCTCTCTAGCGCATAATGACCAAGTCTGCGCCCTTTTTCTCTCTTAGAAGTTGACCTAGGCCCACTACTGCGATGAAGGGCTGAGATTAAATCTCCTTGGATTGTTGAGATTGCTCTTTTTTTTTACATTTTGGGAAAATTCAAATTTTCCTAAGTCAAGGAATAATAGAAAAAATGACATTTGCGCCTTGGCCCCACTTGTGGGTCCCTCTGCCAAATTTAGTGCACCTGCTAAATTTGGCTGAACTTTTCCTCATCTAACCCCATTAACAAGAACAAATACATAACTTTGAAGTAAAATACATGTAGAAATAAATAGTTTGCTAGATGGAACCCATTACAAAACAAATATCCTATCTCTATTGCTTTTATAAGGACTGGTTAGGTGTGTGGATAGCATATCTTTGGTGTTGGGGACTTGGTCTTGAGGTTCTTGATTCAATTGTTTCCTTCCAAGGGGGTAGAGGCTTCAATGAGTTGATCTCTAGCAGGATGAGGATTGAGGATGCCACAAACATCGATGAGTTTCTTTTGGGATGCTCTTACAAATTATATGATCGTATTTTGTTGTCCTTTGGATTATGTTAACCCCCTTTGTCTTAATATGACTAGTTGTGCATGAATATTCTTCGATAACCCAGACCTCAATTGTTCACTTTGTTTGTGAAAGATGAGTGTCCTAGATCGATAATTTGGCCCCAAGACCATCGATTTCTTCCCTATATGTCATAACTCGTCAGGGATGCATTTGAGATCTCCCAAAGTAGTTGGATGATTGGGGTTCAGTTCACTTTCTTTGGGAATGTAGTGCAGCATTGAGAAAAGGCAAATAGGGATCTTCTAAGGCAATAGTGAGAGGCATATGAAACAGAGGGTTCTTCTCATTGTGGCGTGCTTTGAATGAAAGAACATATCTACTGGAATACATAGGGTTAGGATGAAGCATGTGAAGTTGTGATGAAACTTGCTGGGTACTGGTTTGTACTGGTTTTGCATGAATGGTCATTAAGGAGGGTAGACTAGAGACTTCGGTGCAGCCAAAAAGGCACTATCCTTCCAAGAAAACTTCTGGGATGCTTTGTCCAAAGTTGTTCTACAAGTCTTCTATCTTGCTATTTGAATTGTCGTGAAACAAGAGACTTCGCTTTTGGTTATGGCTTCCATTGGACTTTGATTGGCTTCCTATGATTTGAGACAATGTTGTCCCCTCCGTAGCCCTTGCTCCAATGTCTTCATGTTCAGCAGCCCAACTGTTGTTCATGTGTGTTGATTTGCAGGTTTAGAGAATCAAATCCTAAGGCATTGCAGTCCGCTAAATGTTATTTGATTCATGTCACTTTGACAAGAACAAGCATTGTTTCCATTTGGATTTACCTTAGGGTATACATGATTTAGCATATGATACAATTTTTTGTTCAAAGACCTTTTTTTTAAGAATATATATTTATAAAGTATCATATGCTATTGGTCTTTTCTAGTATTTTGCATCACTAATCATCTCTGGTAATTTATGGAGTAATAGCTTGCTGTGAAATACATGTGCATTTAATTGACTAGCTAGTAGCGGTTGATAAATATATCGATATGAAAAACTATAACAATGAAGGAGTTAACTCTTAGTGCTCATGGTATCAGCACTTGACCATACATATGTAAACTATGTCAATATTTTTCTAATATTTCAATTACCTTTTATCTAAATTCTTCTTGTTAAATTGTACCTTTCTTACTAGAAGTAAAATTTAGTGCATGTAAGATGCACCTTTGTTGTTTCGGATCGGAGTGCGAAACATTTATTGAATTGACTGTGGCATTTGAACTTTTTGGCTTGCAGTATTGATGTGGGCAACGATGAACCATTTTTGAGAAGTAATGTTCGACCAGTGCTTCACATTGAATCGCGAGGTCATGCTATTTGCATATTCATCAACGGTGTATTTGTGGGTAACTCTCAAACCTTGATAACGAACTATTGCATTAAAGTTGTAAATATAGCATATCATGCTGTCCTTCCTAAGCAAAAGATCGTAAGCAATATAGACTTCTCCTTTCTCAAGTATCCGCTAGTCAAGTTATTTTGATATTAGAAACTCAGAGCTACAATTACGGGAGATCAAAAGTAGCTATCCCAATATCCTAAATATGTCTTACGATCTTTACCTGTAGACTAAATTAGTTTTTTACAATTTAAAGTGCTCTCAGGTGCTGGTTTTGTTGTTGAGATTCAAAACCAGATATTGAATTTGAGATTGTGAAATGGATTCTACGCTCTATTTAGGCATTGTTTCTCGGGATGGTTGCAGCTCGAATGCTCAGAAATAATAAAAGAATTTCACATTATATTTTTATTGATAATCACAATATTGACATAATATAATACTACAGAAACAAGGTAGAGTTAATTCCTTTTACACCAAATTCAGGATAACTGGATAACATTTTTCCTACATATAGAAACTTCAATTTTCAGATTATGTCAGAGATTTGTTGTCTTAATTTTATCAAACCTAAATTTCCTAAGTCTAGTATGTAGCTAGTCCCATCCTAGAAATTTGATTCTCAAATTTGCTTCCTGCATACTTTTGTTTTTGTAGCATATAGTTCAACTGTAAATCTCCATGGATAGATAAAGTTGAAATCGTCTTCTTGAACTTTACTTTCAACCTTCCTTGATTTATTGCATTCCATGATCCTGGGCTGCTAATCTTTCAGAAGTATTAGGATGCTTGACATGGAAATAGCATAAGATGGAATTATGCAGTAATTTGGTAGTTGGATCAACTATATGGCTGTGCTACCTTAGAAGAATTACCTTATTGATAATCTATGCTGCAATTGTGCTTGCTAAATTTTTTTAGCTAGATAAATCTTCTGCATTTTCCATTCTCCCAAGAAAGACAATAGAATCCCACAAACCTTTGGAAATGAATACTAAAGTACCAGACAATGCGGAGGTCATAAGATAGATTGAAGGATAGCTAGAATATTTTTCAATGATTCTCTCTTACATGACAGTGGATACAATTAATGAATCAAATGACATTTGCAATAAAGGAAACCAAAAAATGTAGAGGGAGAGTTATGTATTTCTAGTTTATCTAACTATGGGTTTCTCAAAAGTATGTAGAGTGGGAGGTCCATTTTAAACCTCAAAATTATTTTAATAGGAATTACATTTACCGAATTGTAATTAACATGATAGAGTGTCGTCAAATTTTATGATACTTTCTTACTATTTTGGTAAAGTGGTTGGGGAACGACTCAAAATGATCATTATATTTCCATCAATTTAGGGAAAAATGTACAGTATGGCCATTAAATTATGATACAATGTATAGGCACTAACCTTTCGACTATGGAGAATTGATGATCCTAAATGGTACTGACCGTAGAAATACGATCTTATGTGAGGTTCACGATGATCATAATTACTTCTTTAATTATGCAAATTTATTGAATCCAAATACAAACTTAATAATCACATATCCTAGTTATTGAGTAGATTACATATATGCTAACCGTGTATCGAGTGGGTTCTCATGTCGTGTTTCTAGATTCGTAAGTCGATCCTTAAACTTTGACTATCCATTCTTTATTATGTGATACTTATTGTGCTTCTGTTATCAGTGTATGCATTACATTTGAACATTTAAAGGATCTGTATGTTTCTGTAAGAATTTTAATTTTTTTTAAGTAATTAAGTTAATCAAATGTGTACTAATTATGTTAAGTGTTTTGTTTTCTTCCAAATTAAATTAAAAGAAAAAAAAAATAACACGGGAAAAGTTTAGGCTTGAATTATAAAATATTTAAGATTTGAAAAGTTTGACCTTGTATGCGGAGCATCCTTGTGTTTATTATTTCAATAAGATGTAAAGTAGTAATATGACAAAGATGTTATTCTGTAATGTTCTTAGGAAATGGAAACGGAAATAGCAGAAATCCTATGTTCAAGCATCGACAATATATCTCCTTACAGTCCGGGAGAAACAATATAGCTCTATTAAGCACGACAATGGGATTGCCGGTAATCTTTCAAACTTAAATCAATGATATAATTGTACTTGTGTTTCTATGGTTATTATAGTTTCTCTTTTTCGATGCTAAATACTGATTATAGTAATTAATATTATACTTTTATTATGCTTTGAGTATGACGGCAATGTGGTTGATTATAGCTCCATATCTTCATAAATGTTCTTCATATATGTTACTGATATTTTCTACCTCTGAATTATTACATGAGAGTGTCTGCTGACCATTAAAATTAAACTTTTGCTTTTGACAAAGAATTCTGGAGCACTTTTTGAGAAAAGGGGTGCGGGAATCACCAAGGTTGCAATCGAAGGCTTCAAAGATGGAACTCGAGACTTGTCGAACGAATTATGGACATATCAGGTCTCTCTCTTACTGCCTTCCTTGTTTCTCTGTTTGTTTATAGAGAAGAAGAGAAAGAAACCGGTCATAAGAAATTGTCTCATACAATTGTTCGTATAAGATCTCTATGATTTTGTTTCTTATACTTTGAGTTTTTGAGAAAAATTACATGGCAATCATACCAATAACCACTATATGTATTTTAGAACACGACGCCCTGCAATGTTGTCTACTTCTGTTTGATTACATTGGGAAGGCTATTGTGAGGTTTGCAGTAGCTTTTGTGTAAATACATGGATTAAATATAACCAAAGTATCCAGGGTGAATGAGAGTTGATATGTGTATCAAGTTTGGATCCCATATCATTGATTTACATGTATGCCCATGTTAATATAACCTAGAAAAGTTCAAATTTGAAAGTTCGAAACATAAAAACGTTAAAAGCATGTTAATGATTATTCATCAAATTTTGGAATTTTAACATATTAATTAATCAAATTTCATTAGAATCTTAATTTTAAAATAAAAATAATATTAATAAAGTAATATATCGATTTGTCATGTCAAAATATTTTTATAGTTTAACTTTTTATTAATGTAATATACAATTTTCTAAAAATTTAAAAATTAGTTACATAATATAAACTTTTCTAAAATTTAAAAAGTATTAACAAAATACATTATTAAATTGAAAGACTAAAAAAAGACCATACTTATTATCAATGCTTTCTAAATACAAATCACTCTAAAGTTGGAGCTTATTTACAAGGACTATAACAATAAACATTTCAACAACGCCATCCAGTTCAACTTCCTCATCCACACATAAAACATCATTAGAATTTGTCATATTTCACTGATTCACACATAAAACATCATCACAATAGGTCATATTTCTTTAAAGGACCTTCTCTATACTCAAGAAATTCGTAAGAAAGAAGATAAAGTGTGTATTACCAATGTAAATCGGGGTTTTGACCTCCTTTCATCCTATTTGGTTGCTCTTTGCAAAATGGTTGCCCTTTTGCAAAATAAAAGACTTTAAAAACTTCAATTCCTCTCGAAGGAAAAAGGGCTAGCTACTTGTGAGATAAACCATGTAGTAGATGTTTGTAGCTTTGGAATATGCTTTTGATGATGTGTCTATTTGATCCCCTACACTCAACTATCCTACAAAGTTTATTTGCCAAAATAACATCACCAGGTTAAAAGTTGAAAATATTGACTCTAGACAATACATTCCTCCTTTCTAGGATCGTGAGTCTTCTTCACTAAAATAATAAATCCCTTCATCTCCTGTATAACATGGGAATAAGGTCTTTTCCTTGTTTAATTTCATACTTTTTGGGTTAAGGGCCTAAAACATATTTAAAGTCCACCTTCCATTGTATATGTGTATCTTTAAATGTAAATATGAAATGATCTCTCTTGTGATGGATTTACTCCTCATACGAAGTCAATGTCTTAATAGGAGGTTTCTTTGTATCCATATAGCAAATAATGTTAGAAATTAGTTTTATGAAATCAATGAAAAAATTAACGCTATCTTAGAAGGGACGTTCAAGAATCATACACCTCAACTTACTTTTAGTGTATGTATAATGACGGTTTCTCCATGATACTCATATGTTACTAAGAAAAATAACCTATAGAGCCCTCTTCATTTTGTCGAAAGTGAATCCACTTCGTAATGATCGTGGTACAGGAAAAAAGAGACTATTGATTCTGAAAAAATATGCGTGAACAAGTCTTAAATAAATAGGAAAGAAATACGAACCATTCACAACATTATTCCCTAGAACACCGAATTTTTTATTGAAGATATTATTCCAACTCACAACCTTATGTATGCATTCATACATTTAATCAACAAGGATGAGCCACGAAACATAGTATATAATGTTGTTTCCTTCGGTTGTTTTGATAAGTTTGCCTCTTTATTAACGTTCAACCGAAAGGGGAACAGAACTGTTCATTCAACTAATTAAAAATTAGTAACAAGGACTTCTTAATAATGAATCTGTGCTTGAGTATCCTCACCCAAGCAGTAGTAGACTACCATATTTGGTGATGTTTCCATCTTTGATCAGTGACAGTATAAATTCTCATGAATTTGTCTTCAATTTCTTTAGCATCTCTTGATTTCTTCATCGATGAGTTCCTTATCCTCTATCACTTGATCAAACACTACAAGAGGGAAAGAGAGAGGGACAGTTATCCCTGAATGTTTCTTTACATCACTCAATAGAACTCTTTCATAGCACAGGTTCATGATAAACACTGGAGATTGATGGTAAAAGAATAGTTTTGACGTTTTATAAAGCTATCCCAGAATAGAATTTTTTCTCACATGAAGAACACTAGAAATTACTTGGTAAATAAATTCATTTAAATATGGAGAAAATGTATTCTAGTTCTCATCATTTCTTCCCTAGTTGGAGAAACTTGTCTCCATTTTTTGTTGGAGATGGTAAAAATGCTGTTCAGATTGAGAAATATGTCCAGTGACCTGTCCCTCCTCCACTTATGCAGGGCACTCTTGCAGCACTCCTTTTGCTACATCTGCCTGCGTTATCGTTATAAGTTGTCCTTTGTCATCCTTTTGATCCCCACTCTCACAGTTTTTGTGTACACCTTCTTTCTTGGTTTCATCCTTAATTGCATTATCTTCCACAAATGCTTGGAAACATGTTGGTGCAAACATCACATAATCCTCCATTCACCAATTTAGAAGGCCATTGTTTGAATTTACTCCATCTTAGTAACACTCTTAAAGCATTACTAACGCATCTATTGGCTCAACATTTTCCTCAAAAGTCTCTAATTGAAATCCTCTGTTTTATCATGGTTTTTAGTATTTGTATTTGACAAAGCTACTTATTCTTTGATTATCATTTTCTTCAGATTAATAAATAAGACTCCGCCCTCTTTTCATATGGCCAGTGTGCCTCTTCCTTAGCGATAAATAACTTAATTCTACCTCAGCCATGGTCGCCATACAAAGTTGAATAAGATAGAGCCCTTGGGTATGCATAGTTTCTCACGAAATCCACGCACAATCTTTGTCTACATTAATGTTCCCATCCGTTCTACTATTCTACTCTTCCATATCCTTGGCCAAAACCTAGGAGGTCATATTGAGTCTTCCCACTCTTACCACTCTTACCATTCTCTATATGGTAAGACATTGACTCCTTGATCCCGCATCAATCACAGCATGTTACTATTTACGATCATTGATTGTGATTATGACTTCAGCTTCCAATATCCATCATCCTGTTGATGTCTTCCCCTTTTATGACTAAATTCTCCACAACTACCTCTTCCGAAATGGGTTTGGTTGTTTCCCTACACTCAACTACAATAGTTTTTATTGCGTGTAGCTTTATTGACTCATCTTGACAATTAAGTTCCTGGCATAAAATTATTTGTTTCATCTGGAGAGAAAAATTGGAAAGAAAACAATGGATGGGAAAGGAAAAAATTTAGTAGAATTGCCTATGCTTCTCCAAGGAAGTTCGACTTTGCCAAAAAAATAAAAATAAAAACAAAGGCTAGGTCAAGCACACACACTTCTTCAAGGAAGATATTGCTGCTAGGCCACAGGTAGGTATATATAGACAAGCACAAGTACGAAGATTAAATAGCAGATTATACATCACTAACAGGAATTCTAAAAACAAAGCTGGGATTTCTTTTGTTACATATATTTGTTCATAGGGAAAATGGAAAGCAACAAGAGTTACTTGTATACAACGATGTCAGATTTTTCTTTTGGAAGTGCTTTCGGAAACATGCCTAGAGGGGCTGTACCAGATAACATGGACTTCCTTGGACCTTCAGTTTAGACGCCAGTTCTGACAGGTATCTATTATGCCAAATTCACTGGGGACATGAATACACTCTCATTCCTTTTTAAAATGCCATTTGGGTGGGGAAGACCATGGCTAGAATGGAGCCTGGTTAATGGCATCACTCTATCTCGCTCACCAGTGAACCAAGACCCGGTTGGCATATTAGAACTCTTTGGATTCAAACATGTTCCCAAATTTGATGGCTTCCTTCTCAGCTGAACTATAGTCGGATAAAGATACAAAAAAGTGAAGAATATGCATGATTTTGCCTAAAAACATTTCAGAAGCATCATCATTCAGACAAGTGACGACCAAAGGTGGACAAAGGAACATGGGATTTTGATTTAGCTAACAACTTAACTTTTAAATCAATCTGGTTGATGCTCAAACCCATCCAAAATCAAACACCATACAAGATTAAAAAACAACGCATTTCTTGAGCATAAAGCTCAAGTGCACGTTTCTCATGTAATGTAATATGTCAAAGCCTCAAAGAGAATGCATGGGTCTGCATCAATCAATATCTAGCTTCCCAGGCACGTGTTTTTACTTTTGGCTCTTTAGTTGAATGTGCAGGCATGTTTTCTTTTAACTAACAGCTAGGAGAGTATTTTGTTACATGTTTGACCTTTGTTATATTATGCAGGTTGGCTTTAGTGGAGAGAAAAAGCAAATATACAGTGAAATTGGATCCAATACTGTCAACTGGGTACCTGTGTTGAATTCTCTCCAGAATCAGCCAATGACATGGTATAAGGTAAACTGTTTCTAAAAGCTTTACTCCGCTTCCAAAAGTTAGCCGCACCAAACTTAGAATGCATGCAAAAAAGAGTGCAGTGAAGAGCAAACTCATGACAAACGCAAATCATATTCTTAGATAAATTTAAATTTAAGAAAAATGCTATCCTTGTCTATAAATTAGGACCAAGTGATGCACTGATAATTTATCACTTGGTAAAATTTCTTCAGATAGACTGCTCCTATATTTTTATCAATTTTGAGATCTAGATAGTGATTATCTGATACAATGACACTTTACCACTTGGTAAAGTTTCTTCAGGTTGAGTGATTCTACAATGTTATGAACTTTTACCATCATATTTTTGAATAGTAAACTTTTAAATTGAATTCTAGAGGTTTTTTCAGATATTTTATTCAAGGATGTTGCCTTTGTTTGCCTTCTTTGGTGATTGAAAGTAAGAATCTCTTCAGTCTTATGTTCCTTAACTCATTTGTCCTATTCAGTTTCTGACTCATTACTGGCTTGTAATTCTTTTGTAAAGTGTGTTTTACAGTTCTGCCTCCCCTGAGCATAGAAAAACCACAATTTAGATATGATACTAATGTTTCAATCTTCCTTTCATACGTTCAATCAAACAAGTTATTTTAACATATATTATTAGCATGTAGATGCATTCTACTAAAATCTAAGGGTGTGTAAACTATAAGATCCAATGTTATCTACTATTATGGATCTAATTTCTTGGCAGCAAAAAGTCTTACCATGGAGTACTACAATTTGATCTGATACCATTGTTTCAATCTTCCTTTTATTCAACCAATCAAACAAACTGGTTTGACATATACAATATTAACATGTAGATGCATTCTACAAAAATCCAAGGTCGTGTAAAATATAAGATCCTCCAATTCTTTGCATCCAAACCTCCCGTACTAAACTTCAGGTACGAGGCATATTTCTATGTGAGCATTGCAACACCACTATAGAACGTAAAACATAGTGTATACCCAATGGCTTCTAAGTCCCATATGACTCCATCCGTTCTCAAAATAACGTGGCCCAAGCGGACACAGCATTAGGACCCAAAACCTATGGCATGTGCTTAGCAAACCATGTAGGGGGTAAATGCATAAGCACTATATTACTCCTTTAACTGGATTTCTATTAAGATGATTTGGATAATATATGCAGATTTTTAGTCCCAATCATAAGGACACCTAAAGTCTTATTAATGTTTGTTATTTATATATAAAATCATCTTTTATAATGCTATTCAGTTTTAGATGTTTTTTTGGGCATTTTTCTATGGCTATATAATCTAATTTTAAAATGTATGTATATGCACAAATTATTTTATTAAGCAAATAATGCATGGTAACTTCTAGAGATATCCGCTCTAGTTCTATTAAGGTAGATAAATCATAATACATGGCAATTTTCAGGAATATCATCTTAAGATGAAAAATATGGATAACCCAATGTGTAACAACATTTCATATAAAATTTGGAAAGATACGGAACATACAGTTTAGAAAGATACTTACAAAAATAGGTTTCGAATACAGAATAAATCACAACAAAATAACATTAGTTTGTGAGTTAACTTCTTAATACAAGATAATAATAATAATCAGCATGCCTCCTATTACCTACGGTAATATTTATATAAATAGAGGCATGCTTCCAATTATCTATAGTAATATATATGTAAATAGAGGTAGATAGTGGCAGGTGCCGCATACATTCCCTTGCAATGACAAGTGGAGAGGGGAAATCTTATTTTAAATATAATTAAAGCAGAAGGGAATGTGCTAATAAGAAAGTGACCTATTTCTATGTGATCGTAGCAAGACCATAAAAAACATAGCATAGGCCAGTTGGTTCCCAAGTCGCATATGATTCTATTCATTCTCAACATAGTGTAGAAGTACCAAACACAACCTTACGACTCAAAACCTATGGCATATACCTGGAAAACTAACAAGAAAGTGACCTAATGTGATCGTAGCGAGACCACTATAAAACATAGCATAGACCAGATGGCTCCCAAGTCGCATATTATTCTATCCATTCTCAACATAATGCAGAGGTACTAGAAACAATCTTACACTCAAAGCCTATGGCATATACCTGTAAAACTATGTAGGGAAATGCATAGGCACTAACCTCCTCTCTTGTAACTGGATTTCTATTAATGTGATTTGGATAATATGTATTCATATGCAGATTTACATTTCCAATCATAATGACACCTAGAATCCTATTTATGTTTGTTGTGCTTACATATAACCATTTATTATAATTCTCGCCAGTCTTAGATTTTCTCCTAGGGCATTTTCCTATGGTTATATGATCTATTTTCAAATTGCATGCCTAGTTATATCTTATATTAATCAAATAGTACAATCAACTAGTACATGACAATTTCCACAAATAGCCACTTCAGTTCTAATATGGTAGATAATAAATGACAATTTCGATGAATATCCACCTTTGTTCAATAGAGGCAGACAATACATGGCAACTTTTACAAACATCCACCTTAAAATGAAAGATATGGATAACCAAATGTGTAACAATATTCATGCAAAAATACCAAGCTGATTTGTTTAAAATTTATTTCATCACTGTTCACAAATCCTAACTTCCATAGGGTATAACTCCCAAAGTACAGTGAATCAAATTCTGAAAATGGAACCAGCTATGTTTCGAGATTTCTCTTTAATATGTTCCAAGTTTCACTTTATGAAGCCTTAGAAGAAAAAAATTATCGCACAAATGCCAAAATGACCTGTTTGAGATTGAATTCTGGATGATACAGAAACCCCAACTTCCTTGGAGCATATCTCTGAAAATATAGCAAACCAAGATTTGTAACTTGGACTAGATAGATGTTCACTATGATTTTGCCTCAATGTAGTCCAAGTTTCATGATCTGAAGCCTCACAAAAGGAAAAAAAATTATAGCGAAAATACCAAATTGCTCTGTTTGAGACAGAATTTAAGAGCATTCAAAAACCCCAACTTCCTTGGATCATATCTCTAAAAATATAGTGGACCAAGCTCTTAAACTTGAACCAGAAATTTTTTAAGATGTCTTCTCAATCTTCTCCACGTTTCACTTGGAAAGTTAATGAACAAGAAAGTCACCCAACTAAAATTTTAAAAAATGTTAAACAGAAAAATGGAAAATGTTAATAAGAGAGGGAAGGTGAGGAATATAACACATGACACATATATTATTAGATACTAAATAAGGTGGGGAATATAAAAATTGGAAACATAACACAAATTAGATGATATAGACACGAACAGAATAAAACCCACAGATGCAAAGTAGAAAGGATTGCCTTAATGTACATATATGTGAACTCTATATGGTATTGTAAGGACAAAATTGGTATAGAGACCAGTTTAACCAAATCACCTACGGTTAAAATATACATATTTAGGTGAATTATCAAATTTCACTAAATCATTTATGATTTATTTACAATAATACAACACTAAAATAAAACTACAAATATAATAATACATAATGCAAGCCTAATAAAAATTTAGGAATAAAACTTAGCAGCTCTGGTTTTTGTTGTGGTAACTGGTCTTTTCTTGGATAATCACAAGAGACGCATAACATTTTTCAAATATTAGAAACAGCCAACCTTCACATGCCAGGCAGGCCACCACCTCTTCGCACAAATGAACTTGAAACTTTCATTAAACAGTCAACATAGCGACCTACAAAAGATGGCCAAACTTCCTCAACAAGGGCAACTTCCTTAGGGGAGTCCTCTTTATGTAAGAATGACAAATTTATAAAAGCAACGATAATTCTTACTTTTCTTCTTTTAGGGCCTCACACCTCCCAATGAAGTGTCAAAGATTGAGGCATAAACTGAGCATATAGCATTAAAGTTTCAAGTCAATATACTATAAAGTTAAAAATGGATTTCTTGAGCATAACTTGAATCTGTGATTAGCCATAAATGATAATTAAAGCCCAATTATGAAGACAACCAGCTTGTACTAGTTCCACTAACTGTACTAGGTCACTACCCATATTTACTCAACTAATTCAAGGATATTCTGTTGGCCTTCCTATACTGCCATCATGTAATCACACTAGTTTTTATTTATTTTTCATCGCACCACTGACGATTTAAGCAAGTGGACCAAAACCTAAAGCAGTTACTCGTTCATTGTCCTTTGCTTCCCAAGAGTTCCTGATCGGTACCAATTATGGCAATGACAACGTAACAGTATGAGGAGGCAACATATATTATCACTGTTATAGTAGTAATTTCCTACCACGTACGACCTAAAAACCATTGCATACTAGCAAAAGCATTTTTTTAACACAACTAAAATCAGATACAAGTCTAAAAGCTTAAATTTTCCCTGAAGCCTTTTTATAAAGATTGGTTCCTGTCACAATAACAAAAAGCTCTCATTTTGGTTGCTGGTGCCCGTTTTTAAATTTTGACTACTTCTTGGCCGCAGAAAGATGACCGAAAAGCAGTCAAAGCCAGTTAACACTTCTACTGACCAGATAGGACTACAGATCAGTGTTAAAATAGTTGAGTTTTTGGTCAACATTCATTTCATGTGGGTTTGGGAATGATAAGTGTTCAAATTTTAACATTTATGTCACATGGTTTTGGGGATGATAAATATCTAAATTCTGTTGTAAGGAGTTTTGAAGTTATTATATATTTTTGGTTATTACCCCTTTTTTTCTGCATCTCTTGTATCTGATTCGTTTCACCATATTGAACATATTGTACGAAAGTTGATTATAGTTTCGCTCAGACTACCTTGTATAGAAGGGATGGATTTCTTGTTAAGCTAATGTTTATGCATCTGCATGAAAATAGCTGGATATCGGTCATAAGTTTATTTTATCTGGATAAGTTCCCAATCTTGTAGTGTTTCTTATGTTTTGCAGAGAAGAATAAATGCACCAGCTGGAAACGATCCTGTTGCTTTAGATCTAAGCAGTATGGGAAAAGGCCAGGCATGGATCAATGGCGAAAACATTGGGCGCTATTGGATTTCTTTTCGTTCTGTCCCAGGAAACTGTCCAGATACATGTGATTACCGAGGACGCTATAATAAACTCAAGTGTGAATCAAACTGTGGACATCCTTCTCAGAAACTGTAAGGGCTCCGACGAATGTTCTTTTCTGCATTAAGAACAATAACTAAAATTTTGAATTTTTGACAAAGATACACTTATGCTTTGAATTTATCAATTTACCTTTTCCCAAATTAAAAATCCAGAATCGATGGGACTAACTTTGGCATGATGAATTGAACTTCTTCACATTATTTGCAGGTACCACGTCCCTCGATCATTATTGAAGCCCACTGGCAACCTGCTGGTGTTGTTTGAGGAGACAGGAGCTGACCCCTCAAAAATAGCTTTCGTGACAAGGTCGGTTAAAAGCATTTGCGCATCTGTCTCTGAAGCCGATCTTCCATCTCCTCACTTGTGGAAACAGCTGGGAACAGTGCCAGTAAATGCAAAGCCGAGGCTTCAACTTGAATGCCCCAAGGGTAAGAGGATTTCCTCCATCGAATTTGCAAGCTTTGGTAATCCTGAAGGAGAGTGTGGAAGTTTCAGAAAAGGAACCTGTCATTCAACACATTCATGGGGGACTGCTGAAAAGGTAGATATTCCTATAGTTTCACTTAGCTCAAATAGATTTTTCTATTGTTTCACTTAGCTGAAGAAAATTGTCGTTACTTCGAGAAAAAGCAAAGAGCTATTTTCTCTTTCCATTTTCCTCTGTCTTCATTTACCACACGGTCTGCCCATCGCAATTAGTATGTAAATCCTCGAGGAATCCAGAAGCATGTTAAGCTTTTACAATATGGCAATTGTGGTTTACAGGATAGGAATTTCAAATCTGAAACACCCTTCACACTCTGCCACTTTAATGCTAATTTTGTTGACTACGTAGAGTTTTTTTGGCTGTATATAATTTGCATAGAAATTTTTTGGCTATCGTTTACATTCCCCAGTCCTTTCATAAAAATGTTGCATGTCACCTTGTTTAATAATTTCCTTGAATTTTCCAGGTGTGCTTGGGACAGACTGCATGTTTTATGGATGTTTCATCAGAAACTTTTGGAGACAATCCATGTGTTGACACTACGAAGTCTCTGGCAGTTGAAGCAGTATGCAGCTGAATTAGATAAAAGTGCCTTACTGAGATTTTCTGTATCATAGGGAAGCTGTGATGCCACTTACGAGTGCTGACTTCTTATGTCAGCATCCATATTTCTCGAGTGAATATGTTGTCTTAGCTCGGAGTGCAGTTGTTTCTATTATTTTATAAATTAATTACAGTGATATCACAAACAACAAATCCAAGGCAAATTTGTTGGGAGTGAAAGTTCATTAATTGATTATTTTGTTTTTTTAATAATATTCGATTGATTTATTTATTTTTATGTATAAATATGATTAAATTAATAATATCGTTTTTTATTCCATATTTGTTTATTGCCTGAATAATTTTCATATTATATAGTATTTAAATATTTAGAAAATGTTATGGAAATGTTTAAAATTATATATATATAGTCACAATACTATATATATATAGTATTCCAATATAACATATACATAGTATTTAAATATTTAAAAAATATTGTACAAATGTTTAAAATTTTATATATAGTGATAGTATTATATATATATATATATATATATATATATATATTATTTAATTATTTAAAAAATATAATGGAAATGTTTAAAATTAATTAATTATATATATATATATATATATATAATTTAAATATTTAAAAAATAATTTTTAATGAATTTTATAAGAAATATGAATAAAGTAATGTTGACGATTGTTTTTCCAATTTAATAGAAATGATATCAAAGGTCAAAATATACCACAAGTGATATGTAAATATTTGTAACTAAGGACATTACAAGTGTGTGACTATTGTTTCTCCTATACTATTTTTTTTTGTTACATGGGGCTAGATATATCTATTTCCATAAGATTACGTATGTTGTAACTACACAAGTTTGAATTTTTCTACAGCATGGTATTAGTTCAATTTGTGATTCAATATATTGAAATAACAAATAAAATCCTCACTCTTTCCCAATGACTAAAATATAGAAAGCAAGATGTTTATAATTAAAAATTTAAATATATGAGCATGATGCAAACCTATCCAAAATACATGTATTGCAATTTTTGTTAAACATCAAGTTATGATGCAAAGAGTATGTCATAGAATTGTTGAAATAGATGACTAACAAATGAAAACTTGAAGATGACCAAGAACATTAGTCAATCAATGGTGAAAGGATACATACCATTTTTTATTCAATTCATGTCTTCTATTTACATCTTTCCAATTGCTTTGGTAATTTTGGTGTTAGAAATTTTAAAAGTATCTTTGAAACATTGTAGAAGTAGAAATAGATGCCTAAAATACGAGGTACATAGATTTATTTGTTCAAATATTTTTAAGCAATATAGTCATTTATCTCTAACCATCCATTGAGATCTCAAAACACAGAAAATTATCCAAAGAGTTGTAACGCTATTCATTAAGCAATTCAAATATATTTTGAAAATAGAAATATTATAAACTAGAAAATTGATCATTAATACCAATATTATGATAATCCTATGACATTGTAGCACAAATATCAATTATACAATGGTAGTATATTTCAATGAATTAATTGATTATAAATTATTTAAAGTGACATGTTATTAATATGTTAAGTCATATTTATCATTATGTTGTCTTTTAATTGAAGTATGGGTAGACAAGATTTTATGCACAGATCATTGTTTTTCGTTATGTATTGATATTACGATACAATATATATTATAATTACATTTTTTTTAAATATTATGATTTTAGGTATTTGTGTAGTTTATAAATAGAGATGTATTGTTATGATCTCGTTAACTCAAATAATATAAGAATAGAAAGAATAAGTAATACCACATTTTGAGAATGAAAAAAGTGAATGAATACTAATACCACTCTAATGGGAAAAATATATTTCCATCTTATATCTATAAATAACTTTTGAAAATCTTGAAAAAGTAAATGTTCTCGGTGTATATGTATGTGTGTGTGAACGGTCTAGTAGTAAATAAGGAGTCTAACACCAATGTCAATTGTAATATAGCAATAACAATTAATAGCCCAAGACCCTGGGGTTTAACATGCCCCGATCCTTTAAATAAACATTTACATTAATGCTAGTTTAGTTACAAATGTTTCTATGTGAAGAACTCGTCTTTTGAAGTTACATTTTCCATTGATTGATTTTTCCAATTGATGAGGAACTTTGTAATTTCTATTTGCATGTTATTTCCTTTGGTAAGTTTTGCCACTTCCATTGCCCCTACAAAGATAGTCTCGTTTCACACAATGACAATGGTCCCTTTTCAAGTTCGTATCCCTAAATGGTACCAAAGTTGATATTTATATAGTTTTCTCTAATTAGTTTTTCTAACTCATTGAAGCACTACAATTTGAGATTCTAATAAAAAATGATAATTTTAAGTTGACACACCTTGTAAAAGCCCAATTTGAAGGCCTTAATGTTGGTCGACTTGCACCCATTACAACTTTGTTCATTCCACTCTTCTATTGATTAAACGTTTATATGATGTAGTTTGATATGCCATTTTCAAGTTATTATTGATCCACTAAAATTTGATTAAGAGAAAGTTATGGTTGAATTATCATAACCGACTATTTTTGCCCTATTTCATCGAAGTGAGCTTCTATCGTCTATCACTCTACACCTATAGCTCTTCAAGATGTGAAATTTAGATTGCAAGACCTGGGTTTGTCCTCTTTCAAATGACATCAATCTTACTTCAATTTGACTTTTCAATCTCCAAATGAGTGTTTTGGTTGAACCTATGCTTTAAGGTTTTGAGACTAGGAAAAATAACTTTTACAATTTGTATCGTTGAAATTATAGTGAGTCAAAATCTATTATTTTAACAAAGATATTTCAATGTTTCTTCCTTACAAACCCATAATTCCCTTGTCAATCCAATAACTTATGAAAAATTAAAGTGGAAATGTTACAATGGTTCATTCGAAGAGAAAACAAAAAATCATTCACTTTAAGACAAAATGATATGGTTTATTGAACCCAAAAAACATACGAACAACAATAATAAATAATGTCACACTCTGAAAATGATAAAAGTAAATAAATGGCAATGCCCTTGAGGGTCAGCTTCTTTTACAATTTACATTTACAAACATTTATTGATGATTCCTAAAATTAAATCTATATAGGAAACATAAAGTATAATTATAAATAATATGCTTACTAATTATTGTTAGTCATAAAAATAACAATTTAATGATACAACATGTAGGCCTTTTATATATATTACAAGGAATGAAGGTGTCATGCAACAATGTCAAGTAGAGACAAGGTCCATTTACAACCAAGATGGAATTTTTAGCTTGGAAAAGCCACATATAGAAGAGGGGCTTGTCATTGAGGTGGGATCAAAGGGTCATGTAGGCAAACGCACACATAAATCAAGCATGCATTAAGCGTAATGTTTCTATCACAAAATATGTAATAGAGACTAATATTAATAGCAACAAAGTCATAGTAGTAGAAGAATCACACGTGCAAGTGACATAGGAGTTAAGAGTTGTAGACTCATGTCATAGAAGCAAAATGTATAAGTGGACTAATATAATTAGCTAGAGTCTCAAGATAGGAATATATTCATAGAACGTCATGATCATCCATAAAGGGTAAAGATATGATGTAGTTGCAGGTGGTAACAATAGTGCATATGTTGTAGGAGAGGCTGAAAAAGGGCACCCAGGTCACAAAATAATTGTGCACAATGAGGTCATGAAATGAAAAGCAACAAATGTAGAGGAATCTATTTTTGCAAAGGTGTTGACTTGGGTCCTAGAGGATAGGAATTGGTTATTGATAGGAGACATGAATTCCAAGAGCTTGCAACTTTAGGTACATAACTTGAGATTGGGATATAATAGTAAGATTGTCTAATTGTAGACTTGAGAAAAGAAGCTTGAAACCAAAGTACGTATTTATTTATTTTTGTATGTATTTTTTTTTTAAGTGGACTTGTCGTATGATAGAAAATAGGTGTATACAAAGCTGAAAAAAATAGTGAAAGGGCATATACAATGGATGTGTATGTCCTCTTCTTTAGCTATACTAAATCAAAAAGAAAGTGAGAGTAAGTTATTTTTCATGGGAGGTTCCCTTCCTTCATTCTCGCTCCTTTTATTATGTGTACTTTGCTGCGTCTTGACATTATCCTAGGAGTCATTAAAATGAATATCGGGTCAATTTATCACTTTCTTAGGACCTTCAATGGATTTGTTGCTACATGCAATGATTATCTAATTGAGCCTCTTGGGATGATCTTCATTTGATGTGCTTGAGAGACCATTGTTCTTGGGTGCCTCACAACTTTCATAATAGCCAAGACCTATTTTAATGAGGGAAGACCTTTACATGCTAAGAATGTGATCTAAAGATTTAGTCCCTTTGTGAAGCTTTGATTTGGGTGCTCCAATTCTTCTTTCAAGAGGACGACTTCTTCCTCTAGTTTTTCACAAATTTGTTCCTTCTCATTTAGTTGTTTTGATAAAATCTCCTTCACCCTTTTAGCTTCTTCTAGTTCAACTTTGATTGCAAGAATGGTGTCTTCATTTGGATTTTTGTCTTGAAGTTGTTGCATTAGTTGACCTTCTCTCTTTTTGAGGATCTTTATTTCCTTCAATGCACTTCTAAATTCTACTTTATAATCTATTTCTACTTTAGGTTCTTTTTTTCAGCGATGAATGATATTTCACCCGTTTTGTCATCGGTCTTGCTTTCATTGCTTTCATTGTCACTATTATTTTGAGTATATTTTCTTCTTCTTATTAGCTTGAATCTTGTTTTTATGCTTAGACTTGAATCTTGACTCATCTTCACTATCATTCATTTTAGCATAAGGACATTTGGAAGCATAATGACCTATCCTACCACATTCAAACCACTTGAAAGGGAGCTTACATTTGAACTTTTCGGTTGCCCTTTTTAACTTTTTAGCAAACTTGGATTCTTCTTCATCAAAGTTAGATTTTGCTTGATCTTCGTGCCTTTTCTCTTTGGTTGCTTATAATGTTGCTTCTTTCCCATTGTTTTACTTGGTTGTGCTCACCCCCATGCGCACTACCTCAACATGAGAGTTTAGGGTCTCTCCTCAGGTTGTGGGGTCAACTAAAATCCTTTAGAATGGTACGTAGCCCATACTTGAAATGGTTTGGTACCACCTCTCCCATTATTCTCATAAACACTAGAATGTTGGGTAGTTGAACTACCACATCAAAGGTTTGGGCAATATAATTTAGGTAGATAGGAAACTTCACAAATCCCCTTTATAAATTTCCTTAATTAAGCTTCCTCTCAGACATCGGGATCCTTGTTAGCTTCTCTCTTCTCCAACTTTAGTAACCTACTTATTAAAAAAAAGTATATATACGTTAAATAGAGTCTAACAATATATCCATATTGGCCATCCCACATTATTAATCTTAATTACATTTACAAAATCGTAGGACTAAAAAGAGATGTTACAACCAATCCTTCTAGTTCAAAGACAACATTTATCATTCCTAACTAATAAGAGAGGCATCTCTTCTAGTTCAGACTTAACCCTTTTCAATCTTGAAACATAAGAAATACTAACATTTCAAAATCAACTCCTTTGGGTCTCAAAATTGGTCAAGAAATGAATGGTTGCATCTACCTTTCAATGGGACAAAGGATCAAATCAATTGAATAATATGTTTAGTGTTGGTTAACCTTATAATGAGGAAAAAGGGTTAATTGAATATTGTGTTCAAGGATAATATTTCAATTAAGGTCAAATGTACAATTTTATATAAATTGGAGTTTATGAAAATTATAATTTTTGAAAAATCATAGTAATTTGTGATATTTTAGACTAGTAAAGTGATATCCTTTGTATCAATTATGCAATTGGGGTAGTATTTGGTTTGATGTATATGATTAAAACTATCTGTTATTAGAAAGCACATGATCCCAATAGAGGTAACCTCAATGATGAACACAAGAGATTCACTTTCTTGTGCCAACTATTAAGGTTGAATGTAATAGCCCTGGTTACAGAATCCATGTAAATATAAAAATATAAGATCGCAATCATGGGACACGTATTCTAAGCTAAATGGTGAGAAAAACATCCTAGTAGGGTGTCACTTTGATTTATTCTGACTGAGGAAATCGGTAAAGGAAGAAAATGCTTTGGAAAGGTATGAGGCATTTATTGGCATTTTATTTATGAAAATAAAGGAAATTAGGAGAAAATGAAGGTGAAATGTCATAGGTTGCATGTGAGGAGGAAAATGAAGGAAAATAATGGAAAATGAAGAAAATGGAGGCATCATTGATAAAATGGCTTCTGAGGGTCAGTTGGAAAGGTTTTGCTCAGGTTTGGTCAGTGTAACCTTTTGTCAGTTCAGTTTTGGAGCTCTCTCATTATTCTCTCTCTCACACACTTTTGGTCACTTAGAGTTTTCTTGGAGCATTCTAGCTTTGGAGCAAGGAAGAGCAGGATCAAGCAGCTTCAACAAAATACTTGTAGATAACATATTGCATGTGTGATTTCCTAGATGGTTTTGACATGCATGGGTTTGCATGTTGGTATTTGGTTCTCTCGTTGTCAGTGGCGTGGTCTTGTCGGGTTATGATAATGGTTTTCAGCCTTGCCTTGCCCTTTTCTGGATAGCCATGGTGTGATGGGATTGTTTCTCACTTTTGAGATTTGGAATTGTCGGATGGTTTCGACATCTGGGGTGGAGGTGTTCTCAGGAAAATTACCAAAGGCCTAGGAATCCCTTGACCAGTTTTGGCGGGATACACGATAAAGCCTGAGGATGGAGTCTTGGTTTAGGGCCTAGTGATATGGTGTGGATTGTGGTAAATCCTAAGAGATAAGGAGACGAAAAATTCCTCAATGATAGTGATGGAGTCTAGAGGCATTCCAAGTTCAGTTTGGTTTTGTGATCTCGGTGTCGGTTTTGGTGAGATCACAGTTTGGTGAGGGTGGAGGTGTTTTAACCTCTATATTCCCTTGGTTGTTTTTTGATTGGTTTATCCATGAGATCCCACATTCATGCTTGGAATATGGCACAGGGGTGACTAGCTAAAAGCAAGATTTGGTTCAGTCATGTCTATGATCAGGTGGTACAAGGAAGTCCTGAACCTGGTTGGTTCTTGTCTACGTTTAATAAAATCTAAGTTCTCTTACTTTTGTATTTATTATTATGTGGCCTTAATGGTTGTTATATCAATGTTATTTACATGGTTTAATGCTAGTTATAAGCATGGTTATATGATTGGTTATATTCATGTTTATTTCATGTATTTAATTGTAACTGAAAGGATAATGGATGCAAGGCCTAATTGATGTCAAAACAGTTAAGGGAAGAGGGTGGTGATCCTTCTTGTCAAGTCTCATATGAGTTATCAACCATTTATGCTCTGTCTTGTATTCATGTCCTGTAGATTGTATTGATGTCAAGTGTTTGATAGAATGTCAGTCCCGGTTGGGGATGGTCAGGCCTAGTCTTAGAGCCAGTTTTTGGCTTGCAAGTCTTTTTGTCATGTAAATTATGGATTCTGAAAGCTACAAGGGTTTTTGGAAAGTGACATGGATTCTGGGCTTGGAAAGTGACATGAATCCCAGAGTCACAGGCACAACACTGGGAAAAAAGTCCCCAGAAGCTCCCTTGCCCTTGTTGTGGGAGCTTCTAGAGTCGCCTAGATGCACCCTTGTCCATATCAAGGGAATGTCCATGGATTTGGTGCCCTAAAACTTAGTGGGACCCAAGGATTGGTCATGGGGATGACTCGGAAGGCTTTTGGGAGTTATGTAAAAGGTATAGAAGGTCTGTGTTGTGGGTTTCCATCGGTTCCACTTCCTTAAGATCAGCTAGGAGGTTGAGTCTTGTCATAGTAGCCCCTCATCTCATGTTTACCCCGGGTAAGCCAATGAAAGTGGATAGATATGAGGGGAGGCATCGTTACAGGGTGGTATCAGAGCGGGTTGCACTCTCTTTGGGTCATATCTAATACCACCGAGTGGTATTAGAGCAAGTTGCACTCTCTTTAGGTCATATCTGATACCACAGGGTGTTATCAAAGATGGTTTCTCTCTTTGGGTCATATCTGATACCACATGGTGGTATCAGAGTGGGTTTTGTCCTCTTTGGGTGGTGTTCGGTTTCCGATCTCATTGTGTGATATCTAATACCACAGAGTGGTATTAGAGCATGGTTCACCCCTCGGAATGGATGGGCGGTGTGTTGGTCATGCATTCATGTCGGTTGCATATGTGTTCCTTATGCTTGTAGTCCATGTGCTTGTTGCATTTGCATGGTGTTGATCATGGTTGTAGTGATGTCGCCATGTGAAGGTTGATGGTGTTGTTGTGGGATGTGTCATCATGAGTGTATGGTTGTATATGCATTTGTTATGCATGTCGGTGTCTATATGTTGTTATGCATGCATTTTCATGGTGAAGGTTGTTGTGCATAAGGTCATTGTATGCAATTAGGTCATCATGATGATATTGGTATGTTATGATGCTAATGTGTTGGTTGAGATAGAGAAGGAGATGCAGATCATTAAAGTGAAGTTGCAACAATGGAATTTGGGGTAAGAGCATATCATCATACAAGTTTATATGGTGGGCATGCAAGTATGTTGGTTAATGTTTGTTATAAGCATTAGGGTTACTGATATGATTGTCATTCTATTATTATTATGGTTACATGTATGATAAATGCTAGTTGATTAGTGTATTCATATGCACGTGTCAGATATTCATGAGTGATAGTAACTTGTGGTTATATGCATTGCCATTGTTGTTTTATGATAGTTAACTTGATGATTATGTTATATGTTGTTGATGAGCATGATATATGTTAACTTGTTGTTGTTATATGTTAGTTAATGATTGGGGCTATTGCATTAAGATCTTGATGTTATATGTAGCATGCTAAATTGGATTGGCCTATGCAGATGGTTAGGGTTATGACATTAAGGTATGAGTTTGAATATGTCATCTATTTGAAGTTTGAGTGTTTGATTATGTCATCTAGTTGATTTATTTAACATGCAAGTTGGTTGAATATTTGATGAATTGCATAATATGAATATGTGTATGTAAGATTGCTCGAAGGAATGATCTTGTTTTAAGATGGTTTTACTCACACATGTGTTGAGATAGCTGATGCGTACTTGAGTGTATGTAGGTGACAATTGTAGCATTATGTCTAATGACTACGAGTTGACTATGGATTATGACATGATTGTTAGTCTTGGTAAAGGTTGATTTCAAATTAGTAGATATGTTGTCTTGATATTTGGAACATGTGGCTGACATGTGTGTTCAGTTACAAGGCAGTGTAATTGGCACAACAAGGTAAGATAATTGGTATATTGTTACATTTATTTATGCACTGACAGTTATGTGTTATGGCAGTATGATACAGAGAATTGCATGGCAAAGAAATTTCCATGGAATCTTGAAGAAGGCTCAGGTTGAGCTTTCCCTTGGAAGCACTGGGAACCCATGGGGATTGAGTCATGGTGTCTGTTGAGAGTCTTGTGCTTTTGGTACCTTGTCATTTTCTTGCGCTTGATTTGCAGTTTTGTTATGTCTAGTGCATGATCATGCCACTTTGTTTGTGGTGTCGTATTGTTATTGGTTTTCATGATTTTCTTCTTGTTTGTTTCTTGTTCTTGATTTTATGTTTCGATGGTCTTGGGAATTGGTCAGGAAAGAAGAAAGTTGATGGAACCCTGGGAGAGTTGTGTGGAATTCAACAGGTAATGAAAGGCTCCGATGAAGTTGGTGCATGTGTAAGGGTAGCTAAAGGTAAGAGTATGACAGCTAGCTAAGTTGGCTGGGTCCATTAGTGTAAATGGATGGTGCCAAGGCAATCATGAGAAAGCTAATAGGAAAGTTAAAGTAATGATGTGAGGCATCTGATTTCTTGGCTATGTTGGGAATGGTTGTTCTTAATATTGTGCATGTGCGCACGAATAAATGAAGTTATCTTCACCTTGGTCTTATGATATTTGGTAATTATGTTGTGATCATGTTTATGCTAATGTTTATATATATGAATGTATAAATGTATGTATGTATGTAATTGTCTGACAAGATCATGACTATTTTATGTTGATGTTTATATGTGTGTGTGACATGTGTGCATATCGTTGTCTGATAGGGTCATCGGGAATCGTTCTTATGGAAGAATGATTGCTTATGCAGGTGAATTGCATGAAGAGATTCATGGTTCATGAGGAATCAAGTGGGAAGAGTAGCCTGAAAGATCTTTGTGGTCAATATCATGTGGATATAAATTGATATTATGTGATTATACTATGTCTATGTTTATGTTATGGATAGGCTAACGCTAATAGATACATCATCGGAATGAAAACACTGTGATTCGCGACATGATAGGAAAGCATGGATGGTAGAGAGACATTGGAAGCAAGGTTGCTTGGTAGAGGCAATGTGGTCTTGGATGTGCAGTGCTATTGTTGTGTATATGTTATGCATATTTTCTATTCAATAATTGTACCTATGGTGTTGTGTGCATATTGCATATGCAGTGTTGGGTATACATGGTGCTATGTACATGTTGGATATGCGGTGATGTGTACATATCGTATTGTGCACATTATGGATGTGAAACGTTGTATGCATATGGTGTTGTGCACATGCTAGATATGCAATGTTGTGTACATATGATGTTATGTACATGTTGTATATGCAATGTTATATACATATGGTGCTATGTGCATGTTGTACAAGTGGTACTATGTATATATGGTGTTGTGCGCATGATTGTACATGTGGTGTTGTGTGCACATTAGAGGAATTTTGAGGTCTAACATGGGCCTCCTAAGGAAATTATAAAATAATATTGGAAATAATAAAATAAGATTAGATTACATCATCAAATTTTAGAGGGAAAAAAGAAAAAACTATTTTTTCAACTCGTATTTTCAACTTATCTCTCTATGGGTTTACTCAAATTTCGAGCGGAAACACTCATTGGATGCATAATTTGATTCTTCATCCAAGGAGTACCCATCTTGCATACTTTCGATGGACCCTGCTACATGAAAAATGAGAAATACATTAAAAACATGATTGCAATCACATTTTTCAAGTATTTCTCATTTTTCGTGTAATAGGGTCCATCGAAAGTATGCAACATGGGTACTCCTTGGATGAGGAATTAAATTTTGTATCCAGCGAGTACTCCCGCTCAAAATTTAAGTAAAACCTTATGGAGATCAGTTGAAAATACAAGTTGAAAATTATTTTATTATTTTTTAACTCCAAAAATGGTGAATCATCCCCCATGGTTGACATCATCATCTTGAATCCGATTGGTCCTTATAAAGTTTATTTTGGCTATACATTTTTCTTAGGAGGCCCATTTTAGACCTCAAATTTCCCCTAATGATGTGGTGTTGTGTACATGTTATACTTTTAGTATTGTGTACAGACAACGTTGTGTACATGTCATGCATGTGATGTTGTGTACACGTGGTGTTATGTACATGTCATTCATGTGGTACCATGTACATATGGTATTGTGTACACGTTGTACAGGTGGTGCGATGTACATGTGGCGTTGTGTATGCATTGTGTAGGTTGTGCAGTGTACATGTGATGTTGTGCACATGTTGTATAGGTGGTGTTGTGTACAGGTGGTATTATGTACATGTTGTACATATGGTACTGGGGTACATGTGGTTTTGTGCATGTGTCTTACATGTTGTGTTGCGGGCATACGATACTATGTATGTGCATTGTGTAGTTGTGGTATTGTGACATATGTATTCAATGTGTTGTACTTTGTGTATGTATTTGTGTTGTGTTGTACACCAGGTGTAGGTGTATGTATTGTGTTGTAGAATACACCGGATGTAGGAGTATGTATTGTGTTGTGTTTTACATTGGGTGTACGTGTATGTGTGGTATGTCAGCGGTAGATGCATGTATTGCATGGCGTTGTATGACGTGTGTGGTTGTATGTGTGTGATGCACACTACGTGTATGTGCACATGGTTGAGGAGAAGGCACTAGGTGTTTTTCAGGCGTGGCAACTAATTCGGTGTGTGTATGGAATAAGTACAAAGGTAGAAGCTAAGGATTGATTAAAGGATAAGTATAAGTATTTTATTTCAGTTATATTATGCATGTGATTTATGATTCTAGTCGATGATGATTACATACGATCTATCATTCTGGTATATGATGGTTACATGTGATTTATGATTCTAGTCTATGATGATTGATATGATCTATCATTCTGGTTTATGATGGTTACATGTGATTTATGATTTTGATCTATGATAGTTGTGTTTTGAGCTAACCTGATGTGATATGATTATATATGATGATTTGGTCAGAGATGCTAGTTTGACTTGTTGTGACACGAAGTAAACATGATTGCAAGTGTACCTTATTCACAAGCTATCAATGAGGTATGATGTGGATTTATTTCAATTTATTTTAAATCTAATGGCAGTTATGTGCCTGGTATAGGAAAGCATGGGAAATTCTAGGGTTGGGTGGTCGAAACTGAAGGCAAGCATTAACAACAACAACAAAAGGAATTGGAACAAGCAACAGTGTGTTGGTAAAGCATTCAAGACTAGGGCCATTGTGGGACATTGGTTCCTAGTAGCATCCATTAATTTCCATGAACATTTTATGACCGGTATGATGGTTTTGAGGCGGGTATATACCTTGGTTGTTTAACCTTCTTATGCGAGGAAGCCTTGCCAGGGGATGGATCACCCGGGATAGGGGATGTCAGGGAACTTGGAAGGTGAGTGCCTGCACGGAAGGGGGTAACCAGATTGCCTGAAGGACTGTGTAGCAGAGAAGGGAAGGTGGGGATGGATTTGCTTTGGTCATTAGCATTTCTAGATGGAATCAGATGCACATTAGGAGAGCGCCTTGGAAAAATCAGTCGATAATTGTTCGTTGAGAGCACAATTAGCACACGATTGTAGCGTCATACATTGGATGCATCTTTGACTTTGGTAGTGGATTCTGACTTCCTAGGAAGGAAGTGAATCTTGGCATTACTTTTGAGCGTGGAGGTGTAAGCCTCTGGATTCGCTTGTTGTGGATGCGAGCATCATATCCTTTTATTTGTTGGTTGAGAAAATGTGCATATGTGCATATGTGTGTATTATTGTAAATATTGTATCGAGCTAGATTATAAAGCTCCATGAACAGTATGATTATTTGTTGGGTGAAGAAAATGTGTATGTGGGTCTATGTGGTTATTATTGTAAATATCGTAATGAGTTGTCTTATAAAGCTCCAGTAAACAATATGTTTGTCATGTTTTAGCAGATGGTCATTGTAAATACTACAACGAGCTATGTTATCAATCTCCATGGGTAGTATGCTTTGTTTTCAGCAGTCTTGTTGGTTATATGTATCATTGAACACAGAGGATGGTGTTCCCCCAAGGGGGAGGGTTCTGTAGCATCCCTAGTTAAAAAATCCATGTAAATATAAAAATGTAAGACCACGGTCATGGGACACGTATTACAAGTTGAATGGTGGGAAAAACATCATAGTGGGTCGTCACTTCGGTTTATATTGGCTAAGGAAATTAGCAAAGGAAATGGAAAAGGCTTCGGAAAGGCATGAGGCATTTATTGGCATTTTATTTATGAAAATAAAGGAAATTAGGAGAAAATGAAGGTGAAAGGTCATAGGTTGCATGTGAGGAGGAAAATGAAGGAAAATAATGGAAAATGAAGAAAATAGAGGCCTCGTTGATAAAAAGTTTTATGAGGATCAGTTGGCAAGCTCTTGCTCATGCTTTTTCTCAGGCTTGGTAAGTGTAACCTTTTGTTAATTCAGTTTTGAATCTTTCTCATTATTCTCTCTCTCTCTCACTCACTCTTGGACACTTAGAGTTTCTTGAAGCATTCTAGCTTTAGAGCAAGGAAGGGAAGAGCAAGAAAGGAAGAGTAGGATCAAGTAGCTTTAGCAAGAATACTTGCAGGTAACATATTGCATGTGTGATTTTCTAGATGGTTTTGACATGCATGGATTTGCATGTTGGTATTTAGTTATCTCGTTATTGGTAGCATGATCTTGTCATGTTATGATAATGGTTTTCAGCGTTACCTTTCCCTTTTCCGAATAGCCATGGTGTGATGGGATTGTTTCTAGGTTTTGAGTTTTGGAATTGCCGGATGGTTTCAAAATCCAAGGCAGAGGTGGTCTTAGGAAAATTCCCAAAGGCCTAGGAATCCCTTGACCAGTTTTGGTGAGATACACGGTAAAGCCTGAGGGTGGAGTCTCAGTTTAGGGCCTAGTGATCTGGTGTGGATTGTAGTAAAGCCTGAGAGACAAGGAGATGGAAAATTCCTCAAGGATAGTGATGGAGTTCAAAGGCATTCCAAACTCGGTTTGGTTTTTTGATCTCAGTGTCGATTTTGGTGAGATCACGGTTTGGTGAGGGTGGAGGTGGTTTAACCTCTGGATTCCCTTGGTTGTTTTTGGATTGGTTTATCCATGAGATCCCACATTCATGCTTGGAATATGGCATGGGGGTGACTAGCTGAAAGAAATATTTGGTTCAGCCATGTCTATGGTCGAGTGGTACATGGAAGTCTCGAACTTGGTTGGCTCTTTCCTATGTTTAATAAAAGCTAAGTTCTCTTTCTTTTGTACTTGTTATTATGTGGCCTTAATGGTTGTTATCTCATTGTTATTTACATGGTTTAATGTTGGTTATAAGCATGGTTATATGACTGGTTATAGTCATGGTTATTTCATGTATTTACTTGTAACTGAAAGGATAATGGATGCAAGACCTAATTGATGTCAAAACAGTTAAGGGAAGAGGGTGGTGATCCTTCTTGTCAAGTATCATATGAGTTATCAGTCATTTATGCTCTGTCTTGTATTCATGTCCTGTAGATTGCATTGATGCCAAGTGTTTGACAGAATGTTAGTCCCGGTTGGGGATGGTCAGGCCTAGTCCTAGAGCCAATTTTTGGCTTGCAAGTCTTGTTGTCATGTAAATTATGGATTATAAGATCTACAGGGGTTTCTCGGCAGTGACCTAGATTCTATGATTGAAATGTGGCACGAATCCCGGAGTCACAGGCACAATACTGGGGAAAAAATCCCCCGAAAACTCCCCCATCTCCCTTGCCCTTGTTGTGGGAGCTTCTGGAGCCTCCCAGAAGCACCCTTGTCCATATTAAGGGAGCGCCCAAGGGTTTGTTGCACTAAAACTCAGTGGGACCCAGGGACTAGTCATGGGATGACTAGGAAAGCTTCTAGGAGCCCTGTAGCAGGTATAGAAGATCTGTGTTGTGGGTTTGCGTCGATTCCCCTTCCTTAAGGTCGCCTAGGAGGTCGAGTCTTATCATAGTAGCCCCTCATCTCATGTTTACCCCAGGTAAGCCAGTGAAAGTGGGTAGACATGAGGGGAGGCATCGTTACACTAAAATTTCCTTATGGCCTTGGAGTAAGACCTAAAATTACTTTTGATTGGTTAAGAGCTTGTCTTCCTCAGATGCAACAAAACAAGTTAATGACCCAAGACTTATGGGCAACTAGCAAGAGTGAAAATATGTTGCATTACGAAACACGAGCAAGTTATTCCATGTGGTGCAACTTTGCTTAAATAAACGATGAATCAACTTACATTCATGGATAGTATTTAGTGATTGCTAGCATCATAACTCAATACAAGTGCGTTATGATTAATTTTGCCACCTTAAAAAAGAAAAAGGTGTTTTATATCAACTATTTTATTTTTATAATTTAGAAGAATCATTAACTAGCTAACATAACTTGGGCAAGGCCTAAGTTGAAATTCTACTTGTTACCACTCTAACCTTTAGAATAGTGCTAACAAACCACAAACTAAAACCTAAAAAATAACTTATAACTTATCAAAAGCCAAAATATATAGAGACATACTTGTGAGCAACTTCTAAACATATACCTTTTAAACCTATCACACTAAATTAAAATCTTATTAAAAAAATTAATCAAAATGGGGAATACAAAACTATCTTTCAAAAATTTCACTATATCACCTCAACTAAGAGAATATGAGACTACCTTTCAAAAATTTCAAGATATCACCTCAACTAAGAGAATATAAAACTACCTTTCAAAAATTTCAAGATATCACCTCAACTAAGAGAATACAAGATATCACCTCAACTAAGAGAATATGAAACTACCTTTCAAATATCTCAAGATATCACCTCAGCGATTATTATATCTATATCTACTTTTATTAATTTAAATACATAAATATACTTAATATTAATTTAAGTACATAAATATACTTAATATTCATAACTTGTGTCGTCATGCCCTGTGAGAGATCATACCATTCAACACAATTTGGGTTTAATAATAAACTAATGAGAGGTTATCGTAGTGAGTTTAAGTTTGATTTTCAACTTTTTAACTCTCCCTTTAATTTTTTATTTGGAGATCCTCGAAGTCATAATATTCCGATGGATTGAACCCATTCTAGTAAAAAATACGAGTTATACGAGTTTTGTTAATAAAGTATCTGTTGGAATTAAAGTCAACGGGTCTTATGTTTAATGTGTAATTTTTCATCAAACCATAAGGGTGTGGTTGGTTAATTTGGTTGGTTAATTTAGTGGTTAGTGTAATTATAGTTTATTTTTATTACTGATTTTGGATGGTTAGATTTTGTTGGAATTGAGATATTATTGTTAATTAGTTAGCTCTTAGTTTGGTGTGTGGTTGAGATATTTTCTCAAAATGTTATTAGTGTGGCTAAAATAATATATCTATTTTAAGCCAAATCTTGATATATTTCTATGCAATGTTGATGATCAAATAATATAATCAGTTTAGTTTTGTGAGTGATGAAATCATCTCTACTCCCCTATTTCTTTACATTGTATTGGAACAAAATTAGGCTTGACTACTTCATGGGAGTGCCTAGGAAAATTAGAGATGTGACTTCTAATCATATGTAAATACGTACGATTAACTTAAAGTAAGATAGTGAATTGTTGGTGAGAGTAGATTTTTAATTTTAATTTTTTGTTGGGAGTGGAGTGATTTCTACTTTATGTTTGTTTTTGTATGTAGTAAAATTATCTAGAGGAAGTCTTGCAGCAGTCAAGATCCTAACGAAGAGTGGATACAACTTCACAGTAAGCATGGAAATGGAAATCATAAAAGGCATGAAGGAAAATCTCAACTATGTAGTGTTGGAATTCAAAAAAAAATTGGACATCATGAATGTCACACTTATGTTCTTAGAGAATATTTACAAATTGTTAGAAACACGGGATATAACCATCAATGGTGATAGATTATGATGCATAGTGGTCTTGTTGCAACATTCTCTCATCGACATGGAAGCTCCCTACATTCATGAGACATTTCAATTGCATCATGAGGTGCAACATGGATATTCGAAAGGATTTGAATGGGTGGAGGGTAGACCTTGTTTCCTAGCATTTTTGACCACATGACCAAGAAATTCACTACTCTCACCTCATCTTCCATGAAGGTCAAGGTCATTGATAATTACAAAGAAAATACAATTTCTAGCTTGGTGGCTTCATACTCACCTTGCTAGCACCTTTCAATGTTGTGGATTACCAAGGCCAAATATGATGAGGCAAACCATCCATTTTCTAATGAAAGTGCCTCTAACTTGCATAATATATGGGTTATTGATGTGAAACTCCATTTCACAATATGGACGTGCAAAATATTTGCAAGCTAGAAGTTGGTGTTGGGCTTATTGTGCTAAAACTCACGCTGGTGACATATTTTTTTAACAATATAATGAATTTGTTGCGTAACTCCCCTAGGATACTCATTGTATGTCTTATACACATTTTATTAGGCTAGTAAGCCATATTGTGATGGGTCTATGTGCCCATTTATATTGTATATATAGGTTTTGGGGCATACGTGCCTATGCATATATGTTTTGAGGCTAGAATGCATATGTGATTAAGGTAAGAGAACCTATGTGCTAAAAATACATTAAGCCTAGAGTTGTAATATGTAATCACACTCATGTTAATAAAATAGATTATTATTGTAGATTGAGTCAGACACAAGAGATGGGATCGTGGACTCCAAAAGAAAGAAATGTGAGGGGGAGGAACCATAACATGGTTCCTAAGCGAAGAAAATAATAAAATATTTGTAAAGTAACTTTATGAATATAATGAAAAGTGAAGAAGGCATGTTATAAGGCTAATTCATGAGGGGATACTATATCATAAGTCCAAAAATTAAGGAGGGTTAATGGTCTCCTTTACTCCCAAGTGGTGAGGGTGAGTTTCTTAAGTGATACTAGGTGAAAATATTACATGCATACTTAGTGACTCTTGTTTTCAATGATTATCTCCATCATTCTATCATCTTCATCCATCATTCTTCCATCATTCTCCCAAGTTCCTTGCTAGTTCATTCTAGACTAGAGGATAAGCGAGCTTGGGCAACCATTAAGCCCTATGACTTGGGAAGCCATTGTGATTTCCTAGGAGGGATTATGTTTCCAATTCTCCCTCAATTTCCTTGGATAAGGCTACAACTCGGAAAAGGAGCTAGTTGGGTAGGATTTCCCTCTGTAAGGTTTAAGGGGTGCCTAGAAGACTCTTGAGAGTAGTTGGAACTCCCATAGCTATAGTACTATGAGACTTTCTAGCTATCATATTGATCAGGTGTTTAGTATTTAGCTCAAAAAAACAAAGTTCTCATAATGACTCGAAACCTGAACAACCACGTCCGTCTCGGCGAAACGATCCTAACGCAACTCATTTCACTGAAAACTGAGCTTGTATGAGGAAGATATCGTGTTATGTCCACTTTGCCACACAGAAGGATTTCTGCAAAAAAAAAATGTATAGTCATTGCACAGTCAGCAGTCCGTACTGCTGATGTGGTAGGTGACTGAGCAGGGTCAAAGGTCGGTCAACATCTAATCAGATTATGACAAGTGTCAAGTTGTGCTTGGCTTATGGTGTGACGTGGCATGTTATTACTGGTTTGAAGTGGACCAATGAGGAGGGGACAAGTGGTAAGCCCGGACACTGCCACATGTCCCTCCCCAAAGGTCGATCATCGGCGCGCTGCAGTGGAAAAATAATGGGCAGGTTGGCGGGGTCGAACTCGCGACCTCGCCCCAGCAAACTCCGCAACATATCGTTATACCACTACCTTAGGTCTTAACCTATAACGCTCTTTGCATATATTTCAAGTTTCATGGTTTGTGGTTTGGGGGTTAGGAGGGAGCTAGCCCGCGGCCAGTGCCCTCGATGTGAACATGCCATAACATGTAATGGCTATGGTTACCGTTAACAGAAGCTGCGCCAACATAAACCATGACCGTTAACATTTAATCTGCCCATGTAACCTCTTCCACCAAGATCATCGAGGTTAATGGTTAGCAGAATTGTGGATTTGCGCTAATCACAATTAGTGATTAATTAATCGTGCTTAACATTAATTAATCTCCAGTTTAATTCGGCGGAGTTTTTGGTAGTCCCTCATTTTTCGGCGGTAACTCCAGTTTTAGTGGAGTTAAGTAGAGTTCCTCCAGTTTTATTGGAGGTTTACTAGGGAAAACAATTTTGACCATAACTAGAGCAAAATTCGACTAAATTGAGATCAGGAAAAGGTGTTCCTAGTTGATTTGAGAATTATGAATACATTGAAGCAGGTTTCAGGAGCAGTAGAGTATTTTAAACAATATTTTTTACATTATTGAGCTAATACAAAGACCCAAGCCATGGAAGCTAGATCAAGGAGATGTAGCCCAGGAGAGGTGAACTTCTTCATCAAAACACTATGTTAAGTGTTCAATTTGATGGTTTGTTGTACTTTTAATTGGTGATGTTCAACACTTGTTTTTCATACTATTTTGCTCATGAATTTAACATAAAACTTGATAAATTTATTTGTTTTCAATCACAAACACCATAAGGGAACTTATGCACATGAAGCAATTGACAAGCATTTGTTTATAAATCTAAAGTTGAAATTAGCACAACAAAACTAATATTCAATAACAGATCACCTATGTTAGAAGCACTGGAAGGGTAGTGGCACAAATTGTAGGACTATGAAGGTAAAGAAAAAGGTGCATTACCTTGGTTTGTGTAGGCTAGGGGATATGTGACTATAGTTAGGGAGGCTATTAGAGTTGGTGTCTAGGCCTAACACTTGTTTAGTATTAAGTATATGTATGTAGTTGGCTCAAGGTGATCCTTTGCTCTGGTGGAGTCATAGCCCCAAATCAGGGGGATTTAAAGCAATGAGGTTTATGGTTGGGTGGAATGTTTGAAGTTTGTAGTGAATCAATGAGAAATTGCAAAATAAAATAGTTCTTGCATTCCATGTGTTGTTAATTATGCATAATTATGTGTTTGTTGTTACTATTAACTTATTGAATATGTTGCACATGTTCCCTGTGTGTCTCGGTGCATTGGTTTGCATTTTGTTATACTTGTTTATTTGTATCATATTACACAACAATTCTCTATATATATCATTAGTAGAAAATGAAACTCGTATATGCAATCAAAGGGAAAATAACTCATTTATCTGAGTCAACAAGCAATGGATAATACATCTGATACAGTGGACATTGTATTTAGCCTACATTTGGTTCACCTAATTGGATGGTCAATGGACAATGCATTTTTATGCGTAGTCAATGGGCCAATTATATTCATTGTCTATTGGGTCAGGTCAGATCGTCATTCAAGACATTTTTTTTGTGAGAAAAGATTCAATATCATAATATAGTGAAAGAAGGAAAATGTGTTTAGATAGAGGGCGTTGACTATGTTACATGTTAAAATAGAGAGTGCTGGGTAGTTCACATGTTACATTTTTTTTTTTGTGAAAAAAGATTCAATATCATAATATAGTGAAAGAAGGAAACTGTGTTTTGATAGAGGGCATTGGCTATGTTACATGTTAAAATAAAGGGTGTTGGATAGACATATTAATTAGGTTGCTAGTATGAAGATCCTTCAAAACATAACTAACAAAATAGAGGGTATTGGGTAGGTGACATGTTAATTAGGTTTCTAGTGTGGAGATCCTTCAAAACATAACTAACAAAAGCATGGTTGGTGTGGTAGCCATTAGTTTGGACCAGAAGACTTCAAAGGAAAGAGAGAACAGCTATGTGCCAGCCACTATTTTGAACCAAAGACTTGAGGAAAGTGATGATAGTTTGAGATGTCTTTACGAAAAACCAACGGAAGCTCACCCGTAACCCCGACCCACATAAAAATACTTTCTTCAACAACAACGGGTTCGTTTTCGAAATCAAAAGTGGAAAAGTGGGGTTTGCTTCAATACCCTAGCTTTGGCGATCTTGTTTTCAAAATGGGTTTGGCAGTTCTCTGGTTTCCATCCCTGCGCTAACTCCAAACATTCAGGGCATAACAAAATTCTCTAGGAAACCACCATTGTTAAATCACCCCAAAAAGAGAGCTCTGGTATTTTGTCAACCCATATTTCATCTCACAACCAGTACTTACATTATCAATATCCAAAGAGAACAATGTCGTAACCAATGTCAATAACAGCAACCCTCAAACCCCTGAAATTTCCAGCTCTTTGGCAACAGCTGCCGAAAAAAGCCATGCAAATATGGGTTCCTGTGATTATATTTCTCGCTTGCAAGCATTTACCAACAACAAACACCTTGTAGAAGGTAAACTAGTCCATGCCCACATCATTCACAGTGGACTTGAATGCCAAGATATCTTTTCAGCGAACACGCTTATGAACATGTATATGAAATGTGGGCATATGCAGTACGCACGCAAAGTTTTTGAGAAAATGCCTGAACGAAATGTAGTCTCATGGACTGCCATGATTGCAGCTTATGCCAGGCATCGAAGAGCCGAGGAGGCCTTGGAAGTGTTTCGGCGAATGCAGCTAGCAGCCGTACAGGTAAATCAGTTTACGCTATCTAGTATTCTCTTTGTGGCCACTTGGGAGCTCAGCAAGCTGGGAAGGAAATCCACGGAGAAATAGTTAGAGGTGGATTTCAATCCAATGATTTTGTGGGCAGTGCGCTGACATGTATGGGAAATGCGGGTTAACTGAGGATGCGCGCAAAGTGTTTGACGAAATAGCTCAACGACCTTTGGTATTGTGGAATGCAATTGGTATTGTGGAATGCCATGATTGCAGGATATGTGCAGAATGGGATTTTTGATAAGGCTGAGGAGCTCTTTCAAGCAATGCCTGAGCAGAGTATCAAATCTTGCACTGCAATGATTGCGGGATATGCGCAGAAGGGGTCGTTTGATGAGGCTTTGAATCTTTTTCGGGAAATGCCTTAGCGGGATACCATTTCGTGGACTGCAATGGTTGTAGGATATGCGCAGAATGGACACCTTGAGAAAGCCCTGGAGTTCTTTCGGAAAATGCCAGAACGCAATGTTGTCTCGTGGACTGCAATGATGGCAGGATATGTACAGAATGGGCAGTTTGAAGAGGGCCTGAAGCTATTTCAGGAAATGATAGTAAGCGGTATGAAGCCAAGCTCAGACACCTTCAATAGCGTTCTCCCAGCATGTGCGAGCATGATTGCGCTGAAACATGGTAAGGAGATTCATGAGATTCATGAGGACATAATGAGAAGTGGAAGTCTGTTTGATGTCTTTGTGGGCAATGCACTTGTTGACATGTATACCAAATGTGGAAGCGTTGGAGATGCCCGCAAAGTGTTTGAAAAAATGCCTGCGAGAAATGTGGTCTCTTGGACTGCAATGATAGCGCCATATGCTACTCATGGTTGTGGGAAGGAGGCTCTCCACAGGTTTGAGCAAATGCTCCATTATGCAATCAATCCAAACCATGTCACTTTCCTAGCTGTTTTGTACTCGTCTTGACTGCACTAGAAAATCAACAAGGTCAAGGTTAGGGATTAGGGATGTCATTCTAGTAACTAGGGTGGCTTCCAATCATGTTTGGATTCTGGTCATTACTTAACCAAGTTCTCAATTCTATATAATGTACCTATGGAGGTATCACAGAGGATTATTGCGCTGGTAGGTGCTCTACAACCCAATTTATATGAGATACAACTTAATTTATGTGAGATGTGTAGATGTAAGGTAATTTATGTGAGATGTGTAGATGTAAGGTAAGAAAGTTTGTGACATATTTAAATGTTGGGAAAAAAATTATATAGAAAAAATAATGTAGGTTTTATATGTTTTAATTAAATGTCAAATTAAAACATATATAAATATAATATGTAAAATGCACATCGAAGTCAAATAATTTCACTTGACAATCATAGAAAAAATAATGTAGGTTTCATATGTTTCAATTAAATGTCAAATTAAAACATATATAAATATAATATGTAAAATGCACACTCAAGTGAAATAATTTCACTTGACAATGATTTATTTTGGTCATCTTAATTTATAAATTGAAAATTTAATAAATACAAATTAATAAATTGGATAAACATAAATTACAAAACCAGGGGCAAAACTATAATATTAAATCTACTAAAAATGAATGGTTTAGTAAGTTTTTTTCACAGGTGGGAAAACCTATCATAACTCAAACCAATAGTGAGGACCTCCATCTCTAACTTCTACCTCCATCTGTAACTGATAATAACCTATCATAACTCAAACCAATAGTGAGGACCTCCATCTCTAACTGCTACCTCCATCTCTAACTGCTAATCATGAATGCAGGCTAACTCATCACCTTTTTTCAAGGAAAACCACGCCACTTAGAATCACACCACTTGGAATAACCCACTGGGTAACTCATCACCTTTTTTCAAGGAAAACCACGCCACTTGGAATCACGCCACTTGGAATAACCCAGTGGGTACTCTTCGTTACTTGGAATAACCCATTGGGTACTTTTCGTTATGTTTCGTTACGCTCTTAGCCAACTAAAACTTCGTTATGTTTCGTTAAGCTCTTAGCCAAGTAAAAGCAGTTTTAGGGCATACTTCAGGGCAATGGTTTAATAAGTTATAGACTAAGTGATATTTATATAATATTTAATTTAATAGAAATTAAAAATCATAATTTAATAATATTTTTAAAATCAATTACAATTAATAAAAAGCTAAGTAAAAGCAGTTTTAGGGCATACTTCAGGGCAATGGTTTAATAAGTTATAGACTAAGTGATATTTATATAATATTTAATTTAATAGAAATTAAAAATCATAATTTAATAATATTTTTAAAATCAATTACAATTAATAAAAAGCTAAGTAAAAGCAGTTTTAGGGCATACTTCAGGGCAATGGTTTAATAAGTTATAGACTAAGTGATATTTATATAATATTTAATTTAATAGAAATTAAAAATCATAATTTAATAATATTTTTAAAATCAATTACAATTAATAAAAAATAACTAATATTAATGTAGAGTAGTTGAATTTGACCATCAAAAATTAACGTAGTAATAAATTTATTATGCAAATTAGGTATGTGGTCCATTGAAATAATTAATATAAAATATAAAATATGTATAATTTAATAAATGAAAATATATGTAGATGAAATACCTATTGAACACTTTAACAATAATTATGTAAATAATGTATATGAAAATGCCTATTTATAACTAAAATTTAAAAATTATCAATAAATAAACCAAGTGCCTTAAGGTTTTTTTAGGGTGCATAATTATTTATGCATTCAAATGTATATTTTAAATAACAAGAAATCACAATCTTGCTAGAAACTCCAACGGAAAAACCATTTCATCTATTAGTTAGACTACACCAAATTAAGATTGAGATAATAACTTTTTTATTATTAATTAATAAGTTTAAATTTTAACAGTTAAAAAATAATACTTGATTAATAGACTTTTGTGATCTATAGTGATTTTGATAAAGTTTTTTGGATTAATCACATTTCAAGTTGTTGGTGTTTTAAACCAACTAATGTGCTTCATCTTAAGGACAAAGGTGAAAAATAGTCTATCAACTTTTTTCACCTTTGTCCTCGGGATGAACCACATTAGTTGGTTTGAAACGTTGACCAACAACTTGAAATGTGATTAATCCAAAGACTTTATTAAAAAATAATACTTTAAAGAAATAATAAATGAATATTTATTATTTTTTCAAAATTCTTAACATAAATTGTCCATAGATGATGACCAGATGCTCTGTTAAGGCACACTTTGATGTAAAGTCGCTAGTTCAATTCCTCGCCCTAATTGGGGTGATATATTGGACATCATGAATATGTAGTCCGGCCAAGCTTACAAAAAAAAATATATTCTTGACATAAATTACTATTAATATATTATAATTTATATTACTTTATAAAAATATTATTTAACAAACAAAACACACTTACTACTTAAATATATTTGAGACATGGAATGAAAAATAGAAATTATATTATTTTTAAAACCAGTTTAGATCTATCTTAATTGTGGATATACCAAGTGTTGAGAGGGATCAAATCTCTTGAGATATAAACTTTTTTTAAAGTCACAAGAGATTTGATCCCTCTCGACGCTTAGTAGATCCAGAGTTAAGATGGATCTAGGATGGTTAATGTAATATCAAATACTTAGGGAGCTATGTAAGGGGAATATGTAATACAACATGACAATAATTATGGAATAAGGACGACATGGTAGTTGGTCGATAATCAATAGATCCATTAGATAGTTGGAAGTGATAAATGTAATAATGAAAGACAATTGGTATAGACTCCCAAAAATACTCAAGAGAGTATATATATACACTTGAGTATCATTGTATTAACATGTGTTGAGGATTGTATTATAACAAGCATGACTTTTGGAGTGATGGTGCTATCTTTCTTTAATGTTTTTCTCTATATATTTTTGTTCATTCTTGTGTAAATATAATTTGTGATTTTGAATCTAGGGGATTTAATTTTTTTTATCCATTAAGCTTCACTACAATTGGTATTATAGCTTTTTCTTGGAAAAAAAAAAAGTAGAAAAAAAATGTTTTCTTTTTTTGCAAATTTTGTAGAGAAAATGTGATTGTGACATTAAGATCCATTTTAAAGGCTTTTGTGTTGAATTTGAAGAAATAAATTCCAAGTCTAAATTATTGTCACATAAATACACAATTAAAAAAGAAACACTTCACTCAAACCAGAGTTTGGGAAGTGAAGTTAACATTGACTTAATATAAATTATTATATGTGGTTTTTCTTTCTTTTCTTTTCTTTTTAAGTGTGACAATTGTGAATCTTGTAAAGCAAATACTTTTAGATAAAGTGCCTAGATTTAACCAAACCAAAACTACTATAAATAGAGTGAGTGCATTCAAATTTTGGATCATAATAAAGAATAATAGGATGATCACCAGAGTTATACTCTTTTCAAATTAAAATTTGTGTGATTTGCTTATATCTCTATTTTTGAACCAAATTGTTATAGAACTTGTGCTAAGCACAACAGTTGTGACATTTCAAAAATGGGGTCATACTAGAAATTATTATTGTTTTGGGAGTTACACCTCCTTTAAGTTGTGACTCCAAACCCTCCCAATAATTCTTGCAACACACTTTTCTATATGTTCGTGTATTAGATAGTTGTAGGACCAACTTTATTAGAAGTAGAGTAGTTGTGGTATTCAAAACTAGGGAAATTGTGATCAATATTGAAGTTATTACATGGTCATTTCAAATTCATTGCCCCAAAACTCTTATTGTAAAAAGGAATTCTATTGAAAAGTAAGTGATTTCTTCAAAACTCTAGTTCTACTTTTAGGTTTCCATAAGGAAGATGCATTTCACATGAACTCTAATGGTCCTAGTTGTAGAAATTTCTCTATAGATCAACTAGCTCTGATACCATGTAGAATTTTCCATCGTAGATCACCTGATTATGCAATATACTAAAGCAAAATACAAGATCTACTTCTACAACAAACTTTTCGAAAGCTTAATCGAATATGAGCAAGATCAAAGAGAACACAGATAACAGATGAAGAGAAATCAATCACACATGAACACAGAAGAATAACCTGGGGAAAGCCTCAACCTAAAACCCCAATCTCTGTATTATCATACAAGTGGAAATATGTTGAGATTACAAAAAGGATCATCTCACAAGCTGTCCTGCTCCCTCTGCAATCCAACTGCTGCTTATAAATAGTCAAAGGCTTCTCACAAACCTTCTCCTCTGCCCTCCAAGCCTCCTATTTCCTTGCGCAGTTTTCCTTGGGGTCCAGTGCTGCCACCTATGTGAATTGGCCTCTTCACACACTCACTAACCTCTAATCTAACTGCGCAATCCTGAAGGAGATAATTCCTTCTGCATGGATGAGTTTCCTATATAGGAAAAATCCTCCAACTGATAGTACATTGTCCCTTCCTCTAATCTCAACTGGGTCTCTGACTGAACTAACATGCATGAGTTATTTATGAGAGAATATTAATTTATCTGGAGAGTAGCAGTTACATGCACGCAAGCATTAACTAACTGAACTCACAATTAATTCCACAAACGGTTGGAACTAATCTAACTGGACTTAACTCAGTTAACTGAGCTAACTAATTACAACTCAAATTACACCTCATCCTTATCTCTTTAACTGGGGGATAAATTTCTCAATCAATGGAGAAAATTGTTGAATGTCTTCACATAGACTTCATGTTTGATTTTATACAACTAATTAACTCAAGATGAATTAATTAATTATTTTACAAACAACTGCTAAGATCAAATTCGAATTTTACTTCTCAATTTTAGTTTAGGGACTAACTAAAATTGGAATCCATCTTGAAATACTGTTTATAGCAATGTTATTTTTAGCACTTCCAGTTTTCATTCCTTATTGCTATGTCTAACATTGGTACCCAAACTGCTATTTATAGAAATGCTATTTTTAGCCTTTCTTGTTGCCATTTTCAACACTTCCTCTCAACAAGAAAGGCATTCAACTCGAACCCGATCCTGAACCTTTCGAATGTTCTACATGCAACACTTCTCCCAAGTGTTATTGCTCTAGCAACTCTAGAAACAAAAAATCTCCCAACTAACCTCCCTATTGGGCTAGAAACATCCTTTGATGTTGAAGTTTCCTCTGTCGCTGACAAGTGCTCCCTCTATGACCTCTGAGCTATTGCAACACTCCATGCATCTCGCATCGTTGCACACCTCTCTATGTCAACCTGCACTGGTGCAACACTCTTGTGCCTATCGCATTGTTGCAACCTGATAGCTCTGCACTGTCTTGGGAGTCCTGCACTGTAGCTCTCTCTGCCACTCCATCCGCATCTATCTCTACCCACTCAGCCAGTCCTGCTACTCCTCAGCGGGGCTCCCGTAGCAAAGTCTAATCAAAGAGGTTGGGTACCTCAACGATCCTGCCCCTATTCCAGCCTTCTTGGGACTGTCACTCCACATCGCCCCACCTCCTACCTGGAGGTATGGATGCATGTGATCCCTCTACACACTTGGCTCGAAATTTCCCCCTATTGAAGGTTTTTGCATGAGTGGATGCCTCCACTCAATCTCCTCTCGGCGTCTCTAGTTGTGGCTTCTCCACAACCTCATGAAGTTGCTTCACCAATTGTGGCTCCTCTACAATTGTTTGAGACTTCTTCTGGTGCTACATGTTGAGAGGTAATGTACTCTCCCTCTCAACCACCAAGCCTCCATCAATTTCTTTGCTCCTCAAGGCTTTGCATGCATCTTGAACCTCAAGAGCATGCAGGTTCTTGACTCGTGAACCGATCTGCTTCACCTGTCTATGTTGGGTCCCTATAATACTAGTGATTACCCCATTACTATTGTATTTATACCCCTTATTTATATTGTTGTGCCCCTATTACCCCCATATTGTTATTTTTTTGCCCCTTAGAATCCCTCTATTGTTATTTTTGTGGCTTTATATTATTATTGTTAGGTCAGCTGGATTATATTGTGACTCCTTAGACTCCTATATATAGAAAGGAGGTTTTGTCATTTGTATCATCCAAGAATTGTTCATTTATGTAATGTAAAGGAGGTTTCCCCCTCGAAGAGGCTGAATTCTAAGGCGTTGATCTTTATTTTCTATCTTTTCTTGAGCTGGTTTCATAACATTTGGTATGAGAGCTTTGGATTCTAGGGTTTCGCTGCTCCAAACAGGTCATCGTGGCATTTTCGCTATAACTTTTTTTCTGTGATGTTTCAGAAGTCGCAAAAAAAACCCATTTGAGAAGACGTCACGCTGAACCTTGGGTCCGAATTTCAGAGCATTTTGCGCGATATTTTCGGAGATATGATCTGAGGAAGTTGGTCTTTTTGCAGACTCCTGAATTACATTCAAAACAGGTGACCTGGGGAAAATCGTCATAACTTTCTTTCTGAGCATCAGATTGAAATTTCGTAAGAACTTAAAGAAAGAGTACGGACTGTAGTTTTCTTGTATATATTTTTCAGAGTCAAAGGTTGGAACAGTGACACGTGGCACTTCATACAAGTTCGCTCTACTGAACTAGTCTATAATCAGGTCACTGCAGGGGATTGTGCATAACTCTTTCTTGGAGAATCCAATTTGGATCAGACTAGTGGCATTGGAAAGAGGACATAGAAGGCTACTATAGGTCACAGTTTCAGAACTGGATGATTCGAAATTACAGAGATACATCAGATTCAATATCAGGCTTCTACAAAGTAAAAAAAGGTGTGTAGTTTTTTTTTAATTTTTGCATAAGCTTGGTTTGAATGAATTCAAAGGGCATAGTAAAGCATTATTATCGGTAACTGATGCCCCGAGGAAAGAAAATGCAAACACCTAGTAAGGAACCTGAAATCTCTAGCATGACTCATGAAGAAGAGGAAGAAATGCTACATGATATATCAAAATTAAAAGAACAAGTGCAACAAATGTCACGCTCACAAAAGCTAACAGATGCTAAGATAAATGGCGTGGAATCTAAGATAAATGGCGTGGAATCTAAGATAAAGGGCATGGAAGCTAAGATGGATGATCTCAAGACAGATTTGAGGGCAGATTTGAAGACAGACATGGCAGATTTAAAGACAGATTTGACAAATTTTCTACAAGAAATACTTACTAATGGTGAAAAGGTTGTAAAGGAAACTCATGATGTGAACAAAAGAAATGTTAATCATGATTCCATAGACTCTAATGTTGGATCGAAGACTCACCATATTCCAAAAATCGATATGAGGAAGTTTGATGGCAAGGATCCCGCCACATGGATATTACAGATGGAGCAGTTCTTCGATCTCAATAATGTGCAAAACACACAAAAGGTACGTATGGCGACTTTATATTTGGAACCAAATCAGTTTGTATGGTATCAATGGCTTTGTTCTCGTAAACAATTTATCACTTGGGCAATTTTTACGGAAGAATTGATAGCACATTATGAGGATACAAAAAACAACACTTTTTTTAGCCAATTGATAAGTCTCAAACAAAAGGGTTCAATAATGGAGCACATTGAGGAGTTCCAAAAATTGAACATAAGGGTAAAAGATATTCCAGAGGAGCATAGGATTGATGTGTTCATAGGGTCTTTAAAGGATAATATCCAACATGATGTGCGCCTTTGGGAACCTGATTCATTAGAGAAGACATTCAAGTTAGCAAGAAAAATGGAAAGCAAAATTATGGCAACTAGGAAGCATACCATTCACAACTATAAAGACGGAAATGTTGTTGCCCACAGTCTTCCACAACCTACAAGGTTGACACCACAACAATCGGAAGAAAAAAGAGCAAAAGGGCTTTGTTACAATTGTGATAGCAAATACACAAAAGGCCATAAGTGTGCTGAGAAGAAATTATTCTACATAGATTGTGAAGAGGAAGAAGAAAAGGAGCAAGAAAGGTCAAAAGAAGAGGATATATTCCAGGAACAAAGCCTAGATGAAGAACAAATAAATCCGACCATATCTTGTAATGCATTGGTGGGAATTACCACTCCTCAAACCATCAAGATAGAAGGACAAATCAAGAAGAAAAAGGTAATAGTGTTGATTGATTCAGGAAGCACCCACAATTTTATTCATTGTAGGGTAGCAAAAGAATTGAATTACTTCCTATATCCAGCACCAGAGTGTCAAGTGATGATTGCAAATGGAGGAACAATAAATTGTTCTGGAAAGTGCCATAATATCAAGCTATCCATAGGAGAATATGTATTGACTAGCCCAATGCTTTCCATTCCAATGGGAGGTGTTGATGTTGTACTAGGAGTCCAATGGCTACAATCCTTGGGTACAATAGCTTTTAATTTTCAAGAACTTTTCATGAAATTTTTTGTGGAAGGAAAGGAAGTTGAATTAAGGGGTATTGCAGGGAAACCAAGAAAGATAATCAGCTCTAATGGCATGACACAGCTTCTAAAAAAAGAGCAAAGAGGTGTAATTGCACAATTATGTTCGCTAGATGTTTCCATATTGGAATCATCTATTTCTCCAGATCTCCAAAAAGTCCTGGACAATCATTCCAAGGTATTTGAGACTCCCACAGGTCTCCCACCTATGCGTGATCATGATCATGCTATTCATCTGATTCCAGGAAGTGTTCCTCGAAACATCAGGCCGTACAGATATCCATATGTCCAAAAAAGTGAAATTGAACGTATGGTTGCAGAAATGCTAGAGGCTGGTATAATTCAACCGAGTCAAAGTTCTTTCTCAGCTCCAGTAGTATTGGTGCAAAAGAAGGATGGATCATGGCGCATGTGTCCAGATTATAGGGAACTCAACAAGCTCACTATTAAAGATAAGTTCCCCATTCCTGTCATTGATGAATTACTGGATGAATTGCATGCATCAATTTACTTCACCAAGTTGGATCTTCGTTCGGGATATCATCAAATCAGAGTGAAGATTGAAGACATTCCGAAAACGACATTTAGAACTCATGAGGGTCATTATGAATTTTTGGTCATGCCTTTTGGCCTTACCAATGCACCTTCAACATTTCAAGGTTTGATGAATGCAATTTTCAAAGCATTCCTTAGAAAATTTGTGTTGGTATTTTTTGATGATATACTAATCTACAGCAAGTCTTGGAAGGATCATGTTGAACATGTTGACAAGGTGCTACAACTATTGGAGGAGAAACAATTATATGCAAAAAGATCCAAATGTTTCTTTGGAGTCCAGGAGGTGGAATATTTGGGTCATATTGTATCTCATGAAGGAGTTAAGGTAGACCCTAGCAAAATTAAAGCCATTAAGGAATGGAAAATCCCCACATCCATAAAGCATCTGCGAGGATTTCTTGGGTTGACAGGGTATTATCGCAAGTTTGTTAAGAATTATGGGAGAATAGCAGCACCTCTAACAACATTATTGAAGAAAGATTCATTTTCATGGACTCCGGAAGCAACAAAGGCCTTTAAACATCTTAAAGAGGCAATGTGCCAAGCACCGGTCTTAGCTACACCGGACTTCACAAAAACCTTTATTGTGGAATGTGATGCTTCAGGAAATGGAATTGGTGTTGTTCTAATGCAAGATGAAAGACCCATTGCTTTTGAAAGTCGTCCAATCAAGGGAAAGTTTTTAAGCAAAGCTATTTATGAGAAGGAAATGTTGGAAATACTCCATGCACTTAAGAAATGACGACCCTACCTAATGGGAAGACACTTCAAGGTAAAAATGGATCATGATAGCCTTAAATACTTTTTAGAACAAAGATTATCCTCTGAAGAGAAACAAAAGTGGGTCACAAAGATGTTGGGTTATGACTTTGAAATCATCTACAAAAAAGGGAAGCAAAATGTGGTGGCAGATGCACTCTTAAGAAAGGATGAGGATATGGAAGCAATGTTGTGTGCCATTTCTATTATCCAACCAGATTGGATAAACGAAGCAAAGGAGGAATGGAAGAATGACGAAGAAGTGTGGGCACTTATTCGAAAGCTACAACAAGATTCCAGTACTTCTGATACATTTAGCTGGCAAAATGATTCGCTATGGTACAAAGATCGCTTATACCTCTGTTGGGCCTAAGTTTTGGTCTATTTTTGCTTAGGGAAACCTACTTAATTCTTATATTTTCCATCCATTTTCCATCACATCCATCTCATTTTGATGTATTTTATGCATATTCAGGTGTTTAATTTTAATTTTGCAATTTCTAGAAGTTTTTATGAAAATTGAGTTTCAAGTGCAATTTTGGACTGAATCAGAAATTCCCGTAATAGCTATGTGGATGACCTATTTGCAGGACACTTGGGATCGAGTTTGATGCATGGATGGACAGCGTGGGAACTAGGACTAAGCTAACTCCACTTGGTTCGGCCAGAACAAGCTTTATTAGGCTCGGTCAAGGCTGGTCAAACATGACTAGTCACCAGAAAATCCCTAGGAAATAGGGCAATTTTGAGATTTTATGGGATTGACCATATTTCTTGGGATGGATTGGATGAGTTCGACTTAGATAGGTGGATATGAGTAGATATGAGTGTTAGAGATAATATAGACTAGTTTGTTTCATTAAACCTCTATTTAAAGCCAAGACTTTGATGGCTTTTGTAATGGAATTGGTATGTAACTGTTGTATAATTTGAGTTGGGAGCTAATTTGAAGAACTTGTTTCATTCCAATTTGTTGTTCATGCTTGGTTGATCTACTGAAGTTGTTGTAGCTGAGATTTCTTCAAGTGTGCAAGGCAAGGGTGGAGGGCCCCCACACCAAGCTAAGTACACTTCTGGTTCAATTTTCATAGTTTTCATAGACTAGTTTTTGTTTCAAATGTATTTAGATGTGTGATGATTGCTGAATGAATATTGGTTTAATTATAATCTACATATGAAGGGACACACAAGAATTTAAGTTAAATTCTCCTTCTATTTGATCTTGAACTAAAACTGAATTTCATTCTCCATTTCTCATTTGAAGTTATTTATGCATTTCTGGTTTGAAGCAATGGTGATTGTGATATAGTAGGATTGTGAAGAAGGACAATCTGGACCTCCTTAGTTAGGAGCATCTTCTTTTACATCTTCTGCATCATAAGCCATTTTTAATTAGTGCTCTTAGATTTATCTTCATGAATGTAGTATTGTAGGGAAGAACAACCTGGTTCTCCTAAGTTAGGAGCCTCTTCCCTCATATATTACATAAGTGAATTAGAAATTGTTAAAATAGGTTTATATTTGTAATATGTACTTCTTTAAATCTTCAAATTTTATCTTCTAAACTTGATTATATCTGATGTCCATATACAGTGGATTTGCCTCCAAGTTTTACAAACCCGGATTGATAATTAAATACTTGTGTTAATTTAGTCAATAAATTAGCCCAACAACCTCTGTAAGAATTCCCAGCTAAAACAAAAGATTCTTATGGAATTGCACACTTCTCCCTTAGGAGGGCACTCAGGATTTTTAAAAACTTACCACAGGGTTAAGAAGGAATTTTTTTGGGATGGCCTTAAATCAGATATTCAAAAGTTTGTGTCGGAATGTTTGGTTTGCCAACAAAATAAAGTTGAAACAATTAAGACACCAGGTCTATTGCAACCTTTATCCATTCCAAGCCAACGTTGGGAGGAGGTTTCAATGGATTTTATCACAGGTTTACCCAAGTCTGAGGGAAAGAGTGTCATCATGGTGGTAGTTGACAGACTTACCAAGTATGCACACTTTTGTGCATTATCACATCCATTTAAAGCCAATACAGTTTCTACTGCATTTATGGAAACAGTTCAAAAGCTACATGGAAATCCAAAGATTATTGTAAGTGACAGAGATCCCATTTTCACTGGAAATTTTTGGACAGAATTATTTTCTTGTCTTGGTACTCAGTTAGCTCATAGCTCATCTTATCATCCTCAATCTGATGGGCAAACTGAGATAGTAAACAAATGTTTGGAAGGATATCTTCGTTGCTTTGTATCTGATAAACAGACACAATGGGTCAAATGGTTGCCTCTGGCTGAATGGTGGTATAACACTTCCTTCCATACAGCAACAAAAATGACCCCATTTATGGCACTTTATGGGTACCAACCACCATCAATCACATCATATTTAAGAGAAAATTCTAAGGTTCAGGCAGTGGAACATCACATCGAACATCAACAACAACTCCTCCAACTCTTAAAGGATAACCTCGTGTTGGCACAAAATAGAATGAAACAACAGGCAGATCAACATCGCAGTGAAAGAAGTTTTGATGTAGGTGATTGGGTATTCCTACGGCTACAACCATATAAGCAAATGTCCCTAAAGCAAGCTAAGAAGGATAATAAATTATCACCAAAGTATTATGGTCCGTACAAGGTGTTGGAAAAGATTGGTACTATGGCATACAAATTGGAGCTTCTTGCAGCTTCTCGATTGCACCCAGTTTTCCATGTTTCATGTTTAAAGAAGGTTATAGGTGACAAGCTCCCAGTTCAAACAATATTGCCAGAACTTGACGAGGAAGGAAAAATTATATTGGAACCGGAAGCAGTCACAGAAACAAGAACTCGACAGCTACGAAATCGATCAATTTCAGAGTATCTTATCAAGTGGAAGAACTTATCCGCTGAAGATTCCACATGGGAGGATGAGAATTTTATGCAGAAGTATCTAGAACTACTCAAGCGTTGAGGACAACACTTTTTTGAAGGAGAGGGGCATGTTGGATCCCTATAATACTAGTGATTACCCCATTACTATTGTAGTTATACCCCTTATTTATATTGTTGTGCCCCTATTACCCCCATATTGTTATTTATGTGCCCCTTAGAATCCCTCTATTGTTATTTTTGTGGCTTTATATTATTATTGTTAGGTCGGCTGGATTATATTGTGACTCCTTAGACTCCTATATATAGAAAGGAGGTTTTGTCATTTGTATCATCCAAGAATTGTTCATTTATGTAATGTAAAGGAGGTTGCCCCCTCGAAGAGGCTGAATTCTAAGGCGTTGATCTTTCTTTTCTATCTTTTCTTGAGCTGGTTTCATAATAGTCTAGTGGTGATGTGTCGAAGGAAAACATTTCCCTTACTGAAGACTACATCATAGCCTTTGTCTTCCAACATTACGATCGACACCAAATTTTTCTTCAGTCCTGGTACATACTTGACATCGGTCAAGGTAATGCGAGCTCCATGCTCCCTCTGAAAAACAACCATGCCTACACCTGAGACACTATACTTTTCATCATTACCCATCGCTATGAGTATCTGGAGATCTTTCTCCTCCAAGGTACTGAACAAACTCTTGTCACCGGTCATGTGGAAAGAAGCTCCACTGTCAAGAAACCAACCACATCCCACCATGGATGAAACCATGCATGCGAAGAGGGTGAAATCCAACTCAAACTGTGAGGCCAATGCCTCACCTTCATATCCTTCCTTGGATCCCATCTTGGATTTCTTCAATGGACAATTTGTAGCAAAATGGCCCACCTCATGACAACGAAAGCATCACACTTTCGATTTGTCAAACTTCTTCCCACCATGGGAAGAATTGGATTTGGAATGATAATCCTTCTCCTTCCCTTTCTTTTCCCTACTCCCTAAGGCGGAATTTTCTTCATCCTCCTTGGATGAAGAACCATCTCTGGTGCTTCTCCTTATCTCCTCCTGCATCATATTCGACCAAAGTTGTTCCCAATCTCGCAGTTTTTCTCTTCCATTAACCGAGTCTTAGTAGCTATGCCAGCTCTTAGGAAGACCGAGGAGTGCAAGACTCACCATGTCATCATCGCTTGTCATGATCCCTACACTTCCAAGCTCATCCCTATAGGTGGTGAGCTTGTTCTGATATGTAGAGATCGTGCCGCCCTTTTCACACTTGATTTTTCGAAGCTTGTCTTTTAACGCCAGCTTCCTCTGATCGTTGTTGTATAGATATAGATCTTTCAATGTTTTCCACATCGAAAATGGTGTCTCCCTCCCATGGAGACTCGAGACTATGTGGTATCGAACTCCCTCCAAAATGATTCTCCTTGCTCTAGCCACACATTTCTTCCATTTCGCCAATTCTGTAACATCAGTCGGCTTGGGGACTTCTTGATCAATGAAGTCCTTTAGATCATTATCTTCTAATACTGCTTCCATGCAATCCTTCCAGGCTATATAATTCGAGTTGCCATCAATGGCATACTCGAGTCTTAAACCGTTGGACGCCATTGGTGAAATTTAGATGTCATAAGAACTTGATTTCTATATTCAGGAAGCTCAAACTTTGAACTTCTCCCTTCGTGTATATTGTTCTTCGCTTTGATCACCTTTTCTCTAATACCATGTAGAAATTTCTCTATAGACCAACTAGCTCTGATACCATGTAGAATTTCCCACCGTAGATCACCTGATTATACAATATACTAAAGCAAAATACAAGATCTACTTCTACAACAAACTTTGCGGAAGCTTAATCGAATATGATCAAGATCAAAGAGAACATATATAACAGATAAAGAGAAATTAATCACACATGAACACAAAAGGATAACCCGGGGAAAGCCTCAACCTAAAACCCCAATCTCTATAATACCATACAAGTAGAAATATGTTCAGATTACAAAAAGAATCACCTCACAAGCTATCCTTCTCTCTCTGCAATCCAACTGCTGCTCATAGACAATCAAAGGCTTTTCACAAACCTTATTTTCTCCCCTCCAAGCCTCCTATTTCCTTGCGCAGTTTTCCTTGGGGTCCAGTGCTGCCACCTATGTGAATTGGCCTCTTCACACACTCACTAACCTCTGATCTAATTGTGCAATCCTAAAGGAGATAATTCCTTCTGCATGGATGAGTTTCCTATATAGGAAAAATCCTCCAAATGATAGTACACTGTCCCTTCCTCTAATCTCAACTTGGTCTCTAATTGAATTGACATGCATGAGTTATTTATGAGAGAATATTCAGTTATTTGGAGAGCAGCAATTACATGCATGCACGCATTAACTAACTGAACTCAAAATTAATTCTACAAACTGTTGGAACTAATCTAACTGGACTTAACTTAGTTAACTGAGCTAACTAATTACAACTCATCCTTATCTCTTTAACTGGGGGATAAATTCCTCAATCAATGGAGAAAATTGTTGCATGTCTTCACATAGACTTCATGTTTGATTTTCTAAAACTAATTAACTCAAGATGAATTAATTAATTATTTTACAAACAACTGCTAAGATCAAATTCAAATTTACTTCTCAATTTTAGTTCAGGGACTAACTAAAATTGGAATCCATCCCGAAATGCTATTTATATTAATGCTATTTTTAGCACTTCCATTTTTCGTTCCTTGTTGCTATGTCCAACACTGGTACCCAAACTGCTATTTATAGCAATGCTATTTTTAGAATTTCTATTTTTAGCATTTCTTGTTGCCATTTTCAACACTAGTATTAAAAAATATATCACATGGAGAAGTCAGATTACCCAAAGGAGTGGAGCATAGGGCTAGTCATGGATTTAAAAGCCAATGTGACCATATGGGTGAAGTTGCTTAACATAGGGGAGATGTTGAAACTTCTAGAGGTAGAATATGACAAATTATTTTTAGACATATGGTCTCATGCTAAGAATTAGAGGTTTATTTATAATTGGAAACTTCTCACTGCAAGTTTGTGGATTCTTTCAACACGAGAAGGTTGATATCATCAATATTGACTATACTAAAAGATTGTAAGTCTCCACAAACCATATTCAAAACACAAGGGTTGAGGGTGAGAATGTTCAAATTTTAAATATTTGAAGATTACAATTGATAAATGTGTTTTACGTTTTGCTTTTCATGTTATAGATATGGATGATGTGGTTTTTATTCTTGAACATCCTTGGATGAACTTGGCATGTTTAATCATAAAATGGTTTTTCAATCAAAGTTCACAGAAGAGAGTTTTAATCATATGAATTCAAGTGATGATGGATCCTGCCTAGTGATCATAGTGATCACGTTAACTTTATGTTCGAACGATCATTTGAATATTACCCTTATCACTAAGTTCATTGTTGTCCCAATTTACTTAATGGCTAGATTGACATAATGAAATATAACTTGATGCCATTTTTGGGTTCAATATCATTTGCATACCCTAATATGAGTCAAGGAATAGTTGAGATGGCATAGTTAATGAACAAATGATCTAGTGGATTCATGTAACAATAGCACATAGAAATGATTGGATTAAAAAAATGCTTCTTGTATGTGTGGTTCTTAGTTGTTCTAGCAACAACAATAGACCTGAGGAATCTTAGAGTTTTTTTTAGCATACTCACTAATCTATGAGCCTCTATGTTAGTTTTGTTGATAATTACACCTTGAACATGCTAAATCTTGAGCAAGTGTCACCAATATACTAAAGCATATTAGTTGGGAATTATTTTGAGTTATTATTACTATGCTCAACACATAATTGGCATAATTAGTCTAAAACTCTGATATTTGGTTGATAATATAATAAAGTGGCAGTTTTTGCTTCATCCACATCATACCTTCCATCTCTATATGTTAAATAAAGGGGTGTGCTTATAATCTAATCACCCAAAACCTTGGTAAAAGTTAGGTAAAGCGAAGTTGTAAGCTAAGGAGGCAAAATGCCATATTTGTTAATGAAAGACTAGATTCAGAAGATCTTAGACCACTACCTTGGTATATGGAAATCTAAGTAAGAGGGATTGAGGCTCGCTACTAACCCAGGAAAAGGAAATTTATTTTCATTATAAAACAACAACTTTATGAGAAAGCAAATTGTAATTTTTAATGTCTAGCCCCAAGTCTTTGTTGAAAAGTCACAGGGAGAAAACAAATTGTAATAGGAAACCTCATGGGAATTCAGAAGTCAAATAGTTCTAAATATAATCCTCTTAAGTAAAATTGCAAGCTTGTAAAAAGGAATTAAAGGGCTAAAACTCTAAAGGTTTATTTGAAATGTGAATGGTTTCAATGTTGAAACATTAAAACCATTGAACTTCTTGTATTGTGTCTCTATATAAATAAGATCAAAGCCAATGAGAAGGGGTTTTTCCTTAACGTTGTAAGTTTTCTTCTTGTTAATTGAGAAGCCACTATTAACCAAATTCTACTATTCATCTCTAGTGCTACTATGAATTTAGTGTAAATTATTATTGTTGTTCATGGTGGTCTAGAGATTTGTGAGAGTCCATCTCCATATATTCTAGACTTTTCTCATGCAATCTAGTATCTATTCTTACTACCCTATTTTTGTTTTCCTAACAACTTAATATGGAGTTGTCACTAGTGGTCCAAAGATAATGTAGTTCATTATCTTGTGAACTTATTTTCTCATTGTATCTATGTTTGTTCCATGTTTTTTAAAGTTATTATTAAATATCATAGTATAGGTAGATTACATTATTTTTAAAACATCCTTATTTCAACTATATATCTTAAATTTAAATCATAAAACCAACAATGGCAACGAGGGCATAATTTAGAGGGTTTGCCATAGCAAATAGGGGAAGTTTTAATTGGGTCGATTTGCTTAGTGACCCTATGACGTTGACAAAGTGACTTTTCATGTGTCCATGAATCTCTACTAGGTATTGTTAAATTATGAGCATTAAGTATGAAAAACCACATGCTTTCTGTTGTGGTTTTTTCTAGCACCACCAGCACGAGTGCTTCAAGGGACATTGAAAGCCTCCTAGAGACAGCTGTAGAAATTTTGAATAATATGACACATATTCACAGAGATTATCCATATTATACACTTATAAGCGGAACATGCATAATACATAACCTCCTCTACGTTGATCATCAATTTACAGAAGCAGAAACATTCAGAGGCGTACATAGAAGCATCAATCACACATATCAACACAATATTTTCCCGGGGAAAGCATCTCGCTAAAAACCCCAACTATATGTATATTATAGTGATTGAATCATGTAACAATACATAGTACAATACTCCTCACAAGTACTCAGTACTATCTCCACATGCTACACACAATACAGCTCAGATCTGATCTCCAAATCTCCCCCACTGCTTGCCTGCCTCCACAGCTCAATACCTGCTCAAGAATGAATGAGAATGGTTTACCAAACTCGTATTTAACCTCCAAAGAATCACTCACACTGGGAAAGACGTGAGCAGAGGCTATAATACTTGGTATTGGCCAATTCATTGGCATACTCAATCCCTTTGATTGTGCAAATCATCATGCATAACTATAGTCACAACTGATAGCAATCTAATCCTCTAACACCTATCCCTCCTGAACTGAACATGCACTGACATGCAACTGAGTTAACTGATGTATTCTATAGTTGCATTATGAGTTAATAATTAGTTTAACAACTCATCATTAGTCTATTTGCAGTTAGACTAATTACAACTAGTTTAACCAAGTCAAACTGAACACAACTCCATCAACTCTACAATCAACTCCACCAAACTCAACTGATTGAATTCTAATTGAAGTCATGCATGCAACAACTCAACTGACCCACAAAGAAAGCGTACTTCCTTTTGACAGTTGCATGTGCCACACCTGTAGCTCAAACTGAAGTGCTCCAAGAGAATAAGATCAAGTTTATAGTCCAAATATTATTATGGGACAATAATATTTGACTTTTGTATTTTTGACAGCCAGTCTAAAAATAGACTTTGATCACTCCAGTTGTGATCACTCCTGCTGTGGTCACTCCTGCTGTGATCACTCCTGTTGTGATCATCCGTGCTGTGGTCACTCCTGCTGTGATCATCCCTGCTGGGATCCAAAAATAGAACTTGTGCCATAATTTGCCTGCGGGCCCACTTAGTGAAGGCGACTCTTTTCACTAAGCTCCATCATGATTCTTGTTGCATTCTCAACAATCATTTCTTGTTGCACACTTTTCAACAACAGCCTCTAGGTTGATTGTAGACCAATGCCTAGGACATCTTAAATAGAGGAATGCATGGAAGATTATGAGTGGGGTTTCTGTTGCACTCCAATTGTCACGTAAGTAAAAAGAGAATAAAGAGGTCTTGGTTCAAAAGTTTGTCATGTAGGAAAACTCAAGCCGACATGTGGATCCAAATGTTCAGGGGGTAAATCGGGCCAACCTCAAAGAGAAATGTCTGGTTCTGGTGGCTGACACACAACAACAGCGAGCGTTATATTGAAGTTGTAGTAAAGTGAAGATGAGGAAAGGAAGGAGGGAATTCGACGCAGAGGATTGTAAACACGACAAAATCCTAAGAAACGATGTTCCAGTAGAAATATGGAAGAGAGAGAAGGTGGAAAGATAGAAACATCGAAGTGCTCATTTAGGTTATGTACCAGATATAACATGGGTACCATTAGTACTAAACAACAAAAGTAAATCTGGGTTCACACAGGTACTACAGGTTAATCAAATAACACAAGTAAATCTGTCTTGTACACAGGTACTGTAGGTTATAGGCTAACACAAGTAAATCTGTCTTATGCACAAGTATTGTTCGCTTATTTAGTAGCCTAGATAAATCCATGAATCAGAGGGAAATTGACAGATTCATCACACTATTTTTAGAGAAGGAAAACATATATGAAATGAGATTACAGAAGGGAAAACATATTGTGCATTGATCTTCTTGGAATCACCAGGGAGTTTCATTAATCCAATATGAGTCCAACATACCAATCCATTTACATTCAACCAAGATATCACTCAATTCCCTCATGGACAGGCAAGTAGAATCAAAATGGATTGTAGAAATCCTGACCCATAGGTGCAGAATTTTGGAACCTCGTGTGAGTGTTTATCCTCCCTATTTAAAAGAAGAGGGGGGAGCTTGGGTTATAGTTACAAAATATCTCAACCAAAGGCTCATTGTTTGATGTACTAGATGCCTCAGCCTGTGATAGCCCCTGCTGCTCAAAAAGATTATAATCAGGATTTGATCCCTTCTTGGAAATAAACGAAAATTACAGAAATAATAAGAAAAGGAAAAACTGGAGGATGATGGAGGAAGATTTCAATTTTTATGTTCCTGTGAAAACCTCTGGTCATCCACGTCTCTATCATTGTGCATCCCTCTAGCTTCTTGATAGATGGTCCCTGTTGCTTTCGCCTTAATTGCCCAACTTCCCCACTCTCTAAAGTTGAAAGTGATTGACTATAGTTGCCCTTTACAGAGTAGTAGTGGAGGTTGTCTTGGAAATCCTTTGATGTGTATCTGAGTGGAGCTCCATGTTGAGCCATTAATCTTCCTGAATCCCCATACTTTCACTTACTCTCAGAAGACGTACAACAAAATAGTCGAATTCATTTCTGAGGGTATTTATGTCCTGGGTTTCTGTTGCGGGGCTTCTACGGGATTATCCCATATCGGTGTGCCACTGCCCCATGCCTTCATTCAATACCTCAGCTGCCAACCCATCCGCCCTTTAAATCTATGTACAATGCTATCAAAGCATTACCACATTGGGACCTTTACTCTAAAAGGCATTGTAGAACAGTGGGTTCTGGTGTTCCTTGGCCCCCCCTTGGTTTAGCCCCTGCCTACATTTCTTCTCATACGACCGAGGGCTATGACCAAGTTCTTAGTCCTCGGGTGCTAAGGCCTTTGGACTGCCTTCCGAGGGGGTTTTTCCTTTGTTACGGAGAATATCGCATACCAACTATTTGTAGTGCTTTGTCTGCGGCATTCCCCTTGACCCTTGCGATCGTCGATCTGCGGGATCGAGCCCACCAAAGATATCACAATCGCAACACGGGAGAGGGGGACCTTTTACCTCCTTTCGTAGCACTGGTTGATTGTCCGAATGTGAACTCCTTATAAGATAGAACACATGAAATATCGCATCCTGGAGGATCCCCCGCATATCGCAATACGGGAGAGAGACCATTTACCTCCTTTCATAGTGTTGGTCGACAATCTGGACGTGAAATCCCGTAAGATGTAACACATAAAATATCGTATCTGGGAAGTTCCCACATATCACAATCGCAACCTTTTAACTTTGTCAATCGCTGATCTGTGGGATTGATGACATCATTAATGCCACATGGCACCTCCTGAGTGGTGACATGTGTCACCTAGATATGCCCCCATAGGACCCCTGAAAAGGCCAGATTGGCATACCACGTGGCCTCCGTACCGCCAAATCATGTTGACGTCAGCTGCCATGTCATTTATAAGGACCAATGGTATTCCGCCATGTCTCCCCTTGCAGGAGAGAGAAAAATGCCCGCATTTCCCTGTTTTGCGTCGATTTCCTTTGTTAAATATTTTCGGCCTTCCCCAGCGATTTAACACTATATGCCCAGTTTTTGGTGATTCCCGTGATATCGACATTCAGGGATGATTCTAGCCATGTGCTTTCATGCACCCCTTTGCACCTGGGATCATCGATCTGCGATATCGGCGTTCAGCATCATGAACTATCGATAAACCATAAGCCTGTTCTCGAGACCCCGCAGATAGTCGATTCGCTGATATTGTGATATTGCAGGACTACAGGATTGCGATATGCAGGACTACAATATCACGGGATTGCGAGATTTTGATATGGCTGATATGCGGGATGCAGGACTACAAGATTTTCCCACCACCAATATGCAGGATTTACTGTGCCCGGGGCCCTCTAATCGCTGATATGCGATATTTTCTCTACCTCGGACCCGCTAATATGCAATTTGCGATATCAACGATGGGATTATCGCAAATTCTGGTGTCTCTCATTTTCACTGCTTTAGTAAGCCCCGATTTGCGATTGCAATGAGCCTGACCCTTAGTTATTTTCTCCTTTCTTTCTAGGTTTTCAAAGGGTATCTTTAATCTGATTTAACTTCTGATCCAGGAGTCCATTTTTGGACTTCCATATACCATTGGAAAGCTTATCAAGAGCACTATGCAATGGATAGGGACTGATTAAACTTTGAAAGCTTATGTGGCTTGGGAAATGGCTTCAAACTTCACTACTTTTCTGCACTCTGGGCAACTGATAACTTTATGAAGCAGTGAGTGACAACACTTTCACTACTCAAAGGCATCCAAAACTCAACACAAAATGGGTCTCAAGGAAGCTTCCTATATGAGGAATCCAATTGTTATATATGAATAGTATATAAAGAAACTCACTTTTTTTGCCACAAGGACAATAGGATGGGGTTCATTTCATTAAAAACCTTGCATTGATGGTTTAGGTTGAATTCTTGGTCATAGGATATAATAGATTTGGGACAAAATCATTTTTTCCATACATATTTGATATGTTATCACTCAGGGGTTGCTTTATTGCCCATTATAAGAATCCCTTGCCTCCATGGAGTTACCATGGTGTCACAAAGCTTGTCCTACTACCAACAAGTGCCCATAGCTCCAATGAATTCCTTTCTCAGTCCTTCCTTTCTTATTTGATATACACTTTAGCAATTAGCAAACAAGGGAAACAATGAAATTTTACAAGCTTGATAAAGGATGACTACCCAAATATTGAGATTTATTTAATAATTTTTTGCACATGGTCATTAAATTAATTATCTTTTGATTTTTATTCGAGAGACATGAAATTTCACCTTTCATGTGAGTAATAGTTTAAGTGTGTGGATGGATCCATTGACACATCAAGCTTTCTAATCAGTGAGGATGCAAGGACAACCAATGATTATCCATTTTTGGAGATCATGGTCCAATAAGTTTCACACTCCTTTATATTCCTAACTTTCATTAAAGATAATATTTCCTTCTAACTCATAACTAGGCATAATCATGTAAAAAAATTTGAACTTGTTTCTTGTGCATGATGCTACCACTATGAGATGAAGACTAAAAAACACGTGTACAATTATCCATAGCCAATGAACCAAAATAATATCAATACATACCCCTATCATCCTTAGGAAAATTAAAATTTCTAAAACAAGATGCTAAAACATGGATCATTTGTAGATGTCAAGTAGGACATGAGTTGAAAAACTAGAAAGACAAGCATTTATAACACAAGCAAAGCTTGAAAAAAAGATTTCATTAAGTGCAAAGCAAAAATAGGTTTCCAAAGTAAAATATATATAAATAACGCAAAACACATGTTGAAAATGGTTGTTATTGATGTCAAAGGTTGTTCAAATGAAGAAGAAAATTGCATAGATTAATAATACGTTATGAGACCTTTCCAACATTATATAGAATGCCTACTAACTCCTCACAATTGAGAAGATATGCATTTCTGAAATGTATATATTAATGTCCCTACCAAAACACAGGTTAGCACATTCAATGTCAAGCCAACCCAAAGACAAATTGGACCCCAAAAATATGATGTCAAAACACTATAAATATGCCACATGTGTGGCTCATTTGAGGAAAGAAGACTCAGATATGTTTAGGAAGTGAAGAAGATGTGTGAAGAAAGAATTGAAATGAGGAAGGAAATCGAGTTAAGGAGGGGTTTGGGTATAAATCTTTGGGAAAGGGTTTTAAGGCTAGGCTGAATTTCTATCCCTTTGGAAGGCCAAGTTGTAGGAGATTTAGAGGGCTAATTCCAAGTTTTTTTTGAGGTCTAATTCTATTCTTAAAGGTGGCTGAATTCTATTCTAATTGAGGTTGAGATCAAGGTCTAGTTTGGAGGAGGTCTATTTTTTTTATTGAGAAGATTGGGCTTTGATTTAGAGGAGGTTGAGTTCACCCATGTTAAAGCCTTATTGGAGGCACTTTTAGAGAATAATTATGAGGTTGAGTTCTATTCTAAGAAACCAAACTATGGAGGGCGAGTCTTGCACCACTAATTTTTGCATAGTTGTGATTGTTTTGGAGGTTTGGCCCTAGTCTTGTTTGGGTAGTAGAGTGATAATGTGAGTGTTGAAGGAGGTCGAGTCTCAGGCCATATGTTAAAATATGTGATTTAATTTTGTTTTCTTTAACATAGGTTTGAGTTATATTTGGGAGTATGTTCGAAGGTGCAGGTTTGAAGGTGCGGGTCTGAGTGTAGGTCAACATATTTGTTATGCCATGTAGTGCCTTGGAGCAATAAGATATAAACAATGAGATGATTTTTGTGTGGAATGATAAATCTAGAAGAATGTGTAAATTCCAAGAGTTGTTTGTGTTTAGATGAGTTAAGGAGTGTCACATGTGATGACAACAAATAATGGTGATATAAAAGAAATCTAGGAAGTTGTATGGAATAGGAGAAGTTGTGAGTATCTTGAAGATGAAGGTTGGTTCCTGCAAATTGTTGAGTTGGTGCTCAGGGATTAGAGTCTTATGTAGGTTGGTGCCTATGAAATTGTTGAGTTGGAGCTTCGTTAGGAGTTGTAATTCCTTATATTTTGGTGCCTACGGAAGTTGTAAGTTGGTGATCACTAAGGATTGGTATCCTCATCTTTTTGATAGGTGTTGGGAAAAAATATTGTCGTTTAATAATTTCCCAATCATTAATTGTCAACCCGAGGATTTTGTAGACTTATGAAGCACATGCACAATATATGCAATTGAAGCCAAATTAACCTAATCTAATGCTTGAAATTGAAGCACACAACTGAAATTGAATTACATAAATTAAATTAATCTAGAAATATGAAATTGCATGGAAGAAAAACAACATGTGAAAAGCAACAAAGGATAAATAACAAATAGCAGAAATAAACACATTTGAGCTCACATTCACAATAAAGAAATCTCAATCTATTACATCGCAATGACTTACAATCCTCTCCAACCATAACATAACATAACATAACATATTCAAATATAGAGAGAGCACTCATATTTATACATGAGTTGCTTTGAAAATGAGATAAGAAACTCATAAATACAACTCCACTTTTCTCTCAACCAATTTCCATAATTGCAAAATATGATCCCTTCAAATCCTCACACAAATCTTGGATGAGATATCCATATCCTCATGATTATCTCCTTGAAATGGGCTTGGATGATTATGTCCTCAAACCTATTTGAAGAATCCTTTATTGAAATATTTTCTCCCATGAGATATGTTAGACTCCTATCCCAAATATTATTTCAATCTTGAAGAGAATTCGAAATTGAACCTTGGAGGCCACATAAGAGTGTCTTGGAAGCTTCCAAATCACCTACACATCTCACCAAACTTATTCCACCTTTAGGTATAAGTATATACATGTTATTTTTCTAACTTTTAATCATAAATTCTCTCAAACTACTTGAAACTAATAACTTTGGAAAATACTAATGTCACCACATATGAACATGAAAATGGAGGCTAATGTAAGGTTATAGAGTTGTGAAATGTGAGTGAAACAGTGGCGATGATAGTAAAAATGTATGACATTTTGAAGACATTTTGGAGGCCCAAAATACCCCCAAACTTAAGTTATTGCATGTCCTCATGCAATCTATTGCATTGATTTACTTTAATCATGATTTGATCTTTTGAATTGTATTTCTTTTATATGAACTTTGGTTGATATTTATTCTTCATTCAACTTCGCATAATCATTTGATCACTTTGTTCCTTTTGCAAAGTGTTCTTTTGAAAAACATTTGATTGCAACATATTACTTTGGTTGGTTCTTGTGTCGCAACCAAATTTTATTAGTATTGGTTCTTGTGTAACAATAATTTTCTTGTTTTTGTGTTGCATAAAAAAGGATTTTGAAATCATTTAATCAACCATCTAATGTGCTCATCCTTCGATCATAATTTGCAAAACATATAACTTTTTGAATCATAATGCAATAGTAGTTGTTTGGAAAAGTATGTTGGTTAGGATGACATTTGATATCAAAGGTGATGATGAAATATGAATGTGATATGTATCCTGAAATGTGAACATGAATTGGTATCCTCTCACCCCGGCTAAATGTATATTAGTTTTTTATGAAATGAGAAAGGGAATATGGTGAAGTATTTTCCAAAAATTATAATTTCAGTATTAAAGGAATTATATAATAAAGAACTAGGAAAGAACATACCTTCACTTACCTAAGAAGTGGAAAAATTTTGCATATCTCAAAAGTTGATGAACTATGCAATAGGAATGTGGTTGATGTTGTTGCTGGATCATGGAAAATGTGTTTGTTGTTGTTGTTGGATTATGGATCAGAAGATGAAGTCTGAGAGTGGAACTGTGGTATTCTCATATTGCTGAAAACATATTACTGCAACTATTGACGGGGTCATGAAAAGTATATAGTCTTCACCTGCTACAAAACACGATGGTACAACTCTAGCCATGTGAATAAATGTTTTGATGTTGAGCATGAAGATAAGTCATTGGATTACAGGCCATTAATGAATGTCATTAATCAATGTGAGGCAAACTCACCATTAATGTCAATGAGTGCCAAGGTACCCAAGTACATCTTTCAAAGTGTGAATAGATGAGTTTATGTCAAGCTACTTGCAAGATCCAACGATCAAGGGACATTGATGTATTCCAATGATTGTCGGCGAGAAAACTTGTCATTAAGGACTATAGATAAAAGATTGGTAGGACATCAATCAATGCGAGTGCGTACAAAATGATTGGTAGGATCTCACGGTTAAACAGTTTTATGGCAAGGAAAACAAGGCAATGTAGAGAGTTGGATGGTTTTATTCGTAAGGAAAAAAGATGAACTGAAAAGAAGCCAAAATGTATGCGACTAAGAAAAGTAGCCATGTGTGAAGTCATGATGGGTAAGGCAATGAATCAATGGACTCGAATATGGATGACTAATGAGCTTTGAAGGAGAAATGTGGGTAAACATATCATGACGCAAAAGGTTTCTGTGTAGCAGAAAATGTCATGACATATGTAATGAAGAATTAGCTCCTCCAAGCTTTAATGATGCATGTTTTACTGTGATTTCTGGAGATCACATCTGTATGAACTTGGATCATTTGTGCACCTGTAAAAGCTCAGTACAAATCCTGCATGAAAATTGTGAGAGATTTTGAAAAACATAAATGTAGAAATGCTAGCAACCAAATAAAATGAAATGCATCTTTCTTACCTGTTGCCTTTGCATGCAAGTTCATTTGAAGTGACTCCAAGAAACAAGTTAGCATAAATTGTTTTCAAGAGTTATGAAATGTCCATTTGCGAAATCTTTTTATTTCTTTCATTTGTTTGTTTGTTGTTGTTGTCGTTTTTTTTTAATGTTCACACAAACCTTTATGAAACAAATAAAATCATTAGCAAAAATCTCAAGCATGAAATGAAATTTACCTATTCAAAGGCGACACATTTTTTATGTATTCCTAGAGTCATCTAGATTTTTAGTCTCAGATTCAATGTTATTGTTGTTGTTTTTATTTATTTATTTTAACAATGAATTATTATTATGTTGTTCTTCTAACAAGATTGACGCTCTGTTTTTCATGTTGTGTTTTTCCTCAGAAACTAAATTTCAACTCCATGCAAAAGATATTGCAAAAACAATGGAATAATCACAATATGATGGCATTCTTTGTGTTAGTGGGGATTATATTCTTGTTGAGATTTTTTTGACATTGTTGGACCCGCCAACATGTCAGGGAATCTCCTTGGTAAGAATTCCCAATTAGACCGCAAATTGTTTGGTGTAGGAGTCCCAGAAGTGGGTCGTACGGTATCGCCTTGACCACGGTTTTGCACATAGGCAAGTAATATTTCCATGTTGGTAGCAAGGGTGTGACATATGCAGTAAGTTAAAGAAGTTGTATGAGCGGTTCTAACACACAAAGGGTGAGGTGAGTGCGCCCCTTGGAAACCTGTGATAGCACAGAGTTAAGAAGGGAACACACGAGCAAAGATGCACCACAACATGGAAGGCAAGTTAGCTAGCAATCCAAAGTGATGCTTAAACCAACAACACGTTTCAATAAGATTCATACATACATATATCGAAAATAGCTACACATGCATGCGTAAGAAAACATATACATATATCATTTATAGTAAACAGATAGCTAAAATACAATCCGACATATGCATAAAATGTGTTGTCTCTATTATATTAAGAAGGGTAAGTTCCAGTCATACAGTACAACCATGACCAACCACTAGTTCTGACAGGCGGAATGTTATAGTCATTGTCGCCTACTCCTCCAAAGAGATATACTAGCTCTGCATAGTGGAGAAACCAAGGCTCGTTACAATATTGTCAAACCTTTCTCTAAGATAATCCTATTGGAAGCTTGGCTGACCAAAAGCCTTTACAATGAGTTATGAGAGAGTATTTATAGCAAAGGATTGGGTGACCCTTGACCTTCCCCTTTGTGACCGTTCATCTATCCTCATGACTCTTCAACTACTTTATGACTGTTACATTCAACTATCGACACTTGTACTTTCACTCAACAAGATGTTACATTATAATGCACACGTACCCATGTGAGACAAAATGGCTTGAGCAAGACACGAAAGAAATCACTAACACTCGGACCGTTGTGGTGAGACCAACTCTTTGACATCCTTGTGATGGTCGATGGTGACGAATTGATGCCAAGCTTGGTCATCTGTGATGGTGTCTGTGCGCTCAATGGTGACATCCTACTGAAAGAGAACTCTTGCCCCTGTTGCATCTTGGTACACCAATATGGGCCCTCTATCCAACTTGTTTGATAGCGTGCGCATCATCGCCTTGAGTGTGGTTGGACCATAAACATATTGATGCATAGTGTCTGTGTTGATCTCCAAGTGTGTTTTGGTGACCATGTGCATCAACTTGTCGAAGTACATGTTCAGCTCAAGTTGGAATTTCTTCTTGCCTTCACCTCTTTGAGTGTGCCAAATGGGTGGGATCGCATGCATACGCATAATAACATGCATGATGTTGAATTCCCTCAAATGTGATCAATAGCACTTCTCACCTTGTATACTTCGTCCCAGCTACTGAGATGGATCTATAACTTGTATGGGTGCAGTTTCATTTGTTTATGCATGTTGTGCCCCCTGTTGTACCTATTCCTGCTGCAACTCATTCTCTCATCTATGCAGCGCCAATGCTTCCTTGAGTTGTTGCTTCAGCACATGTAACTCCTCCTTTGTTTCTTTCTTTGCCTTCATGTGATCTTTGTGTCGTGTTTTCACCTCATAGCCTCAACCTCCAAGGATGCTTTCATCATGAACGGATCTTCTTTGAACTTGCAGCTTTGTTCCGCCTCTATGTTGTCAACAATCTTCCTCTTGCATTCGTCGCATGTAGGTGTGCTACCTTCTATTGTTGTTGATGGTGCTGCCCATTGTGATTCCATTTCCATTCATCTTGATGTCCTTGTCTACGAACAACTTGATGTCTTCATAGGTAGGGAAGCTCATAGACGCTTGCTTGGCAGGAACCCCCATTGTGCTCTTAACAGTGTCCTTTGACTATGCTCTCCTAAAAGCCACTGTGCTTGTGTTGTTGAGAGACAAACGAACACCTGTGATGCCTGGGGACATAGCAACACTCATGACAAGCAATCTTTCAGTTGAAAACCAAAGCAAACTTAAGGACTGATTTGCAACATACCTGTGTGATTGATCATGAAGATTTCACAATTTTCGTCGAGAGTTCGGGAGACTGACTGCAAAAACTGTGTTAGGCATAGTCCAGGCTATCAGAAGGCGGATTGACTCTTGGAACTGTGCAATGCACAATCCATCCTGACCTGCTGAGGACTGAAACTACACAATGCGCAATTTCAGTCAGTAGTGACATGCAACCCTGGGATGAAAATCTGCGTAGTTTATGGGCTGAGCAAATATGGTTGTCACAGAGGGATTGTGAAATTTATGAGAGGAATAGGTGACTGTCTCCCAGGATTGTGATTTTTCCGTGTGGAGCAGTTGTCCAGGGTCAGACCTCGTGATTTTCTCAAGGAATCCTGTCTGATAGTATCTCGCAATTTTTGAGTTGAGAACTTGTCCTGGGTCAGACCTCGCAATTTTCTCAAGGAAGCCTATCTGACTGTATCTTGCAATTTCTAAGCTGAGCAGCTGTCCTGGGTCAGACCTTGCAATTTTCTGAAGGAAGCGTGTCTGACTGTATTGCGCAATTTCTGAGCCCAGCAAGCTATCTATTTGGATTTGCGTAATTTTTTCTAGCCGCTGGGCTGGCTGCCACATAGGGATTACGCAATTTCTGGGAGCAGCAAGTGATTGCTGCCTAGAATTGCACAATTTCTAGGCTGAGCAGTTGTCCTGGGATGAATTGCGCAATTTTTGAGAGGAATATTTTCACAAAGAATTGCGCAATTCTGGAGACCAGCTAGGTTTGTGCAATTTATGGAAGGAAGGTTGGTTCCCCTCTAGAATTGCGCAATTCCCAGAGGAAGCTGCTAAGCCAACAACTGAAACTAAGTCCAAAAAGTAGCCTGTGAGTGGGGGGGGGGAACAAACTTTCATGCACATGCTAACATGACTCTAGGAAATAGTTGAAGTTGATGTGCTTGACAGTGCAAGATATGTTGTTGAGGATGGTCGATAGGGAGGCTCCAAAACCAAGCTAAGGAAAAATTTTGGAGGATGGTTGTAGTCATTACTACACTTGGCGACACACTGGTAGAACTCTAGTTCTTTGAATGGACCTTGTTCGTGAAAAGTAAGTCTAACACCTTCGGAAGTATTGTTCACTTCTTTGGTTGACTTGGTTTCCACACTTGCCTGATTGTAATATGTAGCGTTTACCAAGCCCTTGGTCAGCTGACACACATTCCAAGTAAATCCAAGACATTTGTTTCGATTCGGGATGAGGGGTATATTGGTGCACAAGCAGTATAGTCGTCAAAGTTTTAGTTTCATCTTTGGTGTTGCTCCGCTACCAGCAAGCTTGGACAGTACCCTGGTGGAGTCATGCAAGAACACAAGCATCGCTCCGCTGCTAGCGAGCCTGGTCATTACCTGGAAGAGTTACTTGCATCACCTCTCTATGCAAGAAGCCTTTCTCTTCTTTCACCTTATTCATTTTTCATTTTTTTTGAAATTTTTCACTCTTTCACTTTTTCATTTTTAATTTTCATAATTGTGCATAGCACTTATTCATTTCAGAGGCGGAAGAAGGATCTTGAATTATTGAGAGCAGAAGAGGTTGTTCCTTTATAAAATTAGTTTATATATACATATGACGTGCTTGTTAAGGCTTTCCCCCTCACCTTACTCTACTTGGTTGAGCTGACAGGGATTAACCCAAAAAAACGACTAGAGTAGGTGATACTAGTTTGCGCGCAAGCGTTGTGTTTTCACCAAGGTTCACTTCGAACAGTACGTATTTTCCATTGGCGTATCATGTACTGAAGATAACAAGTTCTTCATATAGAGGTAGGACGACATATAACCAAGTAGTGATAGTTGCACAAGGCCTCTTGTCCTTTACCCAGCTTGTTTCAAGAGTCACACATGGTTTCATGCGAAACTAACCTACAAGCGCAAAACAAGCAGACAAACACAAAGCAAAACAAAAGCGGGAGTAACTGCAAAAGCAAAACGGAAAGAAAATAAGCAAGTAGACAAACAAACATTCGAGGTAAGTAAGAAAACAACCAAAAGAAAACACTAATCCTACTCCTAAACTAACAGTGCATGGGCCTGCTCATGTGAAGTGATACTTCCAATGCATCCATCGGCGCATTGGTTGACCCATGTTGGTGAAGGCATGGTTCACAAACAAGATAGTAGTGCGAACTAGCAAAAAGAGAGATATAACAATGAAGATAGAGACATTTCGGGTTTAAATGCGTCCATAGAACATAAGTGAGTGCAAGTGCATGACATGTGGTTTGTGGACTTACCATGGTGTCATGTGACACTATGTGTAGATGTTAAGCATACGCACACTCTTGGCTATGACATGAAAGCAAATGAAAGTAACAAATACAACTTATGTCACGCACGTGTGATTACTGTGTAAAATTGCTCCAATGCATGAGCGATGGGATCGTGTAGTTCGAGTGGAGGAAGTGAAATCTAAGTGTTAGATTGTTCTTCAGTGCATACATATGAGTGATGATGAGCCTCAGGCATTTTACAATTTCTTGATCAGAAGTGAAACCAACCTCAAGACAGTGAGGACCTGACATAACCATTAGCTCGGGTTGAAGTGCCGCGACAATCTGTGGGGTTTCGATTTCGTCAACAAATAGATCATCGTAGACTAGTGTCTTAGAGAGATTAACAACAATTGAATCAACATCGTGATCAGATGATGAGGTAAAGAGATCACGACAACCAAGATCAGAAAACTCGGGATTTTAGTCGGCATCCTCATGATTTGATGAATCGCATAGAGGGGTGGGTGAGAAGCAAGAATGTTCATCCTCTTCGTTCCAGGAAAAGATAGATGAAAAATCAAGTGAATGTTCAAAGAATGATTAGTCCTCTTTGTTTTCATATGATGGACTGACATCCGGTGTGTCCTACAAATGATCAACAATAGGTGCATCCATTGATGGAGAAACACATAAAAAATCGGGATGGAAGGCACACCAAGGAAGTCAGGAAAAAAAGGAGGAGGTACGAACAGACAAGGATGGTCCTCTGCTGCCGATAGATGTTCAAGATCCTAGTCATACTCTTCGTGAATGACAGCGCATGTTGGTTGTGCAACACCAAATCCATCGATAGATCGATCCTTGTTCAAAACAGGTGTAGAGTCTGGAACAAAAGAACACAAGACAATGCAAAACGGAGGATGAACAGAATATGAGGACGGAGGTTGAGGTACGAAATACATGTGATAACCCATGGGATTCTCAACCAAGCTTGCGCGAAAATCGGAAGGAGCGATGTCAGGAGGATGTGACGGTTGAACAGATTTTTTTTCATGCTCTCCCACATCACTCTGCGATGGTGGAGTTGTTTGATGAGGGGACAATAGACAGTCACTTGTGACAACAACCGTGTCTATCTGTGATTGTGCAACTCCATCACTGAAGTACGTTGAGCGGGGTTTGAGCTTGAAATTCTTCTTGGGATTGACAGATTGGAGAAGGAAATATTCAAATATGTCAATGAGATACTGGAATTTCATCTAAATTGCCGGGGCTTCAAACTCTGTTTTTTTGGCTGACAAACTCGTAGGAGAGAAGGATTCCTGGTTCGAGTGGGAGCAATGGCGGAAGATGGTAAGTTTAGGGTTGAGAAATTTAATGGCCAAAAATTCTCGTTGTGGAAGATGCAGATGGAAGATTATCTCTATCTAAAAGATTTGTACCTACCATTGGGCGGAAAAACAAAGATGCCAATGAGCATGACAGATGAAGAATGGAACCTTCTCAATAGAAAGGCACTTGGAATAGTACGGTTGTGCCTCATAGCGTCGGTCGCCTTCAACATTTCGAAGGAAACAACGACGGAAGGTTTGATTAAGGTGTTGGCGAAACTATATGAAAAACCCTCAACTCAAATAAGGTATTTCTTATGAAGCGTTTATTTAATATGAAGATGTCAGAAGGTGGATCTGTTGCAGACCATTTAAATGATTTTAATATTGTTACAAGTCAGTTAAGTTCTGTAGGGGTAAACTTTGATGATGAAGTTAGAGCTCTGTTATTCTTATGCTCATTGCTAGAAATTTGGAATGGTTTAGTAATGGTCATTAGTAACTCTGTTCCTGGATCTAGTACTTTAAAGTTTGATGATGTCGTCGGTGCTATCCTTAGTGAGGAATTGCGACGGAAAATCTCCGGTGAGACATCGGGTAATGCTTTGAGTGCAAAGTCTAGGGGAAGAAAAATGGAAAGAGGAAAAAGCTCAGGATATCACAGTAAATCAAGGAAAGGCAGATCCAAGTCCAAATCGGGGATATTTTGCTGGAAATGCGGAAAGAAAGGACACCTAAAGAAAGACTGTAGATCTCGGAAGGGAAAAGAAGGAGATGCACCGCAAGAAAACAATCATGAAGCAAATGTGACAGGTGAGGTGTTACAAGATGCTTTGATTCTTTCTTTCGAAATTATTACCGATTCCTGGGTGGTAGATTCAGGGGCCTCATTCCATGCCACACCTGATAAGAAATACTTTCATGACTATGTTCAAGGAGATTTTGGACAAGTCCGTTTGGGTGATGATAAACCCTGTAAAATTGTTGGAATGGGTAAGGTTCTTGTAAAACAGTAGAATGGAAACCAATGGCTACTAAAGGAGGTAAGGCATGTTCCAGATCTGAAGAAAAATCTGATTTCAACAGGGCAGTTAGGCGGTGAAGGTTGTGTGACAACTTTCACAGATAAATCTTGGAAGGTTACCAAAGGAGACCCGGTAATAGAAAAAGGCGAAAAGGTTGGTACATTGTATTTATGCAATGGTATTTCTAACTTTGTTAATGTTTTAACTTCCAAAGGAGCAGATGCAACATTATGGCATCATAGGCTCAGACACATGAGTGAGGAGGGGATGAAGATCCTTCACTCAAGGAATTTGTTGCCGGGTTTGAAGAATGTTGATTTGGACTTCTGTGAGAATTGCATTTATGGAAAACAGAAGAGAGTCAAATTTCTCAGAGTTGGGAAAGAAAAGAAGAGCGAAAAATAGAGCTTGTGCATACAAATGTATGGGGACTTACTCAGGTATCATCTCTCGGTGGCTCTCGTTATTATGTTACTTTTATTGATGATGCAACTAGAAAAACTTAGATTTATTGTATTAAGAATAAATATGATGTATTTGATACTTTCAAGAAATGGAAAGCTTTGGTTGAGATTGAGATAGGAAAGAAATTGAAGTGCCTCAGATCAGACAATGGAGGTGAATATTACAACAACAAGTTTGATAGGTATTTTTCAGAGCATGGAATTCACAAAGAGATGACAGTTCCAAGAACCCCACAAGAAAATGGTTTGTCAGAAAGGATGAACAGAACAATAATGGAGCGTGCAAGGTGCATGAGATTGCATGCAGGATTGCCCTTACAATTTTGGGCAGATGCTGTAGATACTATTGTTTATATAATAAACATAGGGCCTTCAAATTCCTTGGATGGTGGTGTTCCAGAGGAAGCATGGACAGGTAAAAAGGTAAACTACTCCTTTTTAAAGCCTTTTGGTTGTGATGCCTTTGTCCATATTAATAAAGAAAATAGAACAAAGCTTGAGGCAAAATCAAAGAAATGTACCTTTATTGGATATGGTGTTAATGATTTTGGTTATCTCTTATATGATTATGAAAATCACAAAATCACTAGGAGCATAGATGTAATATTCAATGAAAAGGTCTTGTATAAGAATCATTTGCAGGAAAAGAAATAGAAAAAAGAAAACAAGGAATACACAGTTCTTGATGAGATCACTGAAAAAGTAAAGGTGCCTAAAAATAATAATAATCAACAACCACAACAACAGCAACCACCACAACAGCAACGGGCACCCCAAACACTTGAAAGTGGTGTTAGAAGATCTATCAGGATAAGCAAACCCCCTGAACGATACTCTCTTTCATTATATTATTTATTGTTGACTGATTCTGGTGAACCCGAATGTTATGAAGAAGCAATGCAAGTTGAAAGCAGGAAGAAGGGGGAGCTAGCCATGGAAGAAGAGATGGACTCCTTAATGCATAACCAGACTTGCGACTTAGTCAGGTTGCCTGCAGGTAAAACTACATTGCAGAATAAATGGGTTTACAGGTTGAAGGAAGAAGATGGAGGAAAACTGAGGTACAAAGCTAGACTTGTGGTGAAGGGGTTTGCACAGAAGAAAGGTATTGATTTTGATGAAATAATTTCTCCTATTGTTAAAATGACTTCAATCAGAACTATTCTAAGTCTAGTAGCAGCTGAAGATTTGCATCTTGAGCAATTAGATGTAAAGACAACCTTTCTCCATGGGGATTTGGAGGAAAATATATATATGCAGCAGCCACAAGGATATGAGGTAAAAGGGAAGGAGAAACTAGTGTGCAGGTTGAAGAAGAGCTTGTATGGCTTAAAACAGGCTCCAAGGCAATGGTATCTAAAATTTGACAAGTTTATGTCTGAACAAAGTTATACTAGATGTCACTCTGATCATTGTGTTTATCTGAAAAAGAAAAATGATGGCAGCTATATTATATTGTTATTGTATGTAGATGACATGCTTGTTGCAGGGTCTAACATGCAAGAAATAAATGTGCTCAAAATAAAATTGGAAAATTCATTTGCAATGAAGGATTTGGGAGCTGCAAAACAAATCCTTGGTATGAGAATAACTAGAGACGAGAAAAATCGCAAATTAACATTGTCTCGGAATGAGTACATACAAAAGGTGTTGAAAAGATTTAATATGCACAATGCAAAACCAATTAGTACACCTTTTTCTAGCCATTTTAAACTTAGTAAGGAAATGTGCCCAAAGACCCAAGAAGACATGGATTGTATGTCTAAAGTTCCATATGCATCAGCAGTTGGAAGCTTAATGTATGCAATGGTCTGCACAAGGCCTGATATTGCACATGTAGTGAGAGTTGTAAGTAGGTACATGAACAATCCAAGAAAGGAACATTGGATGGCAGTGAAATGGATTCTCAAATATTTGAAAGGTACCACAAATCAAGCATTATGCTTTGGTGGTTCAAACATTTCACTATAGGGATATGTTGATGCAAATATGGCAAGTGACAGAGATAACAGGAGGAGCACTACAGGATATGTATTTACTATAGGTGGAACAACTTTCAGTTTGGTTTCAAAAATCCAAAGTGTTGTTGCACTTTCAACAACAGAAGCAGAGTATGTTGCTGCTATAGAGGCTAGTAAAGAAATGATTTGGTTACAAAGGTTTATGGGTGAATTGGGTAAGGAGCATGATATGAGCATGTTATACAGTGATAGCCAAAGTGCCATTAATCTTGCAAAGAAATCAACATTTCATTCTAGGACTAAACACATACAACTCAAGTACCATTTCATGCGATCAATGTTAGAAGATGGAGAGTTGAAGCTGGAAAAGATACACACTAGCCAAAATCCTGCAGATATGCAAAAAAAAGTTGTAACCAAGGAGAAACTGAGGATATGCTCAGTTTCAATTGGTCTTCAAGTATGATGAAGAAGATGAGAAACAGCCAGGTCCAAAGAGGAGTCATTGTCCAGCAAATGAAGCAGCGGTGGAGTTGCTATAATCAGTCTCCAAGTGGGAGATTGTTGGGTGTGGAGCCTGATTATCTTCTGTATTCAATGGTATTGCCACATTGGACCCCAATTCGAAATGGGGCGGCAACACCGCCCGTAAAATATTCGCTGCAAGGGGGGTCCAGGGGGGTCAGCTGCGACCTTTGGGTAGCCCTCCACTGGCGGGGGGTTTCAGGGGCAGCGCCCCCAAAGCTAAGAATAGATGTAAAATTGCCTTTGTAAAAGTATAGTAATTTCTAGTCAATCTAGGCTATTCATTAGGTGGAGATCTGATAGTAGAAGTTATGTTTAATTTAGGGTTTTTTGCCCTAGAAGGCAACCCCTGACTATATATGAGGGAATTGTATTGCGTCTATGTAGATCTGTATTCTGAGTGAGAAGGAGAGAGGAGATTGAGTGTGAAGAGGGTGTTACAGTGAATCTGTTGTAGGTTGTATCTTTTCAATTTGCTGGATAATATAAAAGGAAGGACTGGTTGTTTCTCCATGGACATAGCCCAAACTGGGTGAACCACGTATATCTGTGTCTCTCTTGTTTTATGCGTTTTCTGTGTTTATATTTCTGCAATATCTTATCTGTTCCATTGCTTCGTAATATATAATTTTCTAACACAAACATGAATAGACGAAAGCACTCTGAAAAATCCATAGGTGAATTGTGTGGGACCTTCCATTGTTTTAACAATTTTTTATCGAGTACTTCAGGATCAAAATGGTGGAAAACAGATTCGATTAGATCGCTAAACTGCTTGAATGAGTGCACGGAGTTATGAGGTAGTGTGCCACATCATTGTAATGGGTGGTCGCGAAGTGTGTGTACGAGCAGCGAATAGACCTTTGTTTCATTAAAATCTTCCAAGCCCTTCATGAGCGCATGGAAGTCATCTAAGTGCTAAGGCCAGGCCACTTCATCTTCACCATCATATGTGATTTGTGACAAGTGATCCCATAACTCCCTCTCAATGTGAAAGATATGTCTATTGGACACACATTTCAGAGGGTGAACTATAACAAACTCCATGATAGATGTGCGAAGTCCCAATTACACCTCGGACCATTTTGTGTAGGAGTCCCAGCAGTGGGTCATATGGTATCACCTTGACCATGGTTTCACATAAAGGAAAGTAAGATGTCCCTGTTGGTAGCAAGGGTGTGACATATGCGGTAAGTCAAAGAAAGTGTATGAACAGTTCTAACACATGGAGGGTGAGGTGAGTGCGCCCCTTGGAAACCTGTGATAGCACGGAGTTAAGAAGGGAACACATGAGCAAAGATGCACCACAACATGGAAGGAAAGTTAGCTAGCAATCCAAAGTGATGGTTAAACCAATAACACATTTCAGGTTGATTCATATATACATATACAAAAAATAGCTACACATGCATGCATAAGAAAATAGATATATATATCATTTAGAGTAAACAGATAGCTAAAATACAATACGACATATGCATGAAATGTGTTGGCTCTGTTATATTAAGAAGTGTGAGTTCCAGTCATACAATACAACCGTGACCAACCACTAGTTCCAACAACGGAATGTTACAGTCACTATTGCATGCTCCTCCAAAGAGATATACTAGCTCTGCGCAGTGGAGAAGCCAAGGCTCATTACAATATTGTCCAAGATTTCTCTAAGATACTCCTATTGGAAGCTTAGCTGACTAGAAGCCTTTATAATGAGTTATGAGAGATTATTTATAGCAAAGGGTGGGGTGACCCTTGACATTCCCCTTTGTGACCATGCATCTATCCTCATGACTCTTCAACTATTGTATGGTTGTTACATTCAACTATCGAGACTTGTACTTTCACTCGATAAGACATTACATTACAAAGCACATGTACCCATGTGAGAAAAAACGGCTTGAGCAATCCATGCAAGACATCACTGACACTCAGACCGTTGTGGTGAGACCAAATCTTTGACATCCTTGTGATGGTTGATGGTGATGAATTGATGCCAATCTTGGTTGTCCATGATGGTGTCCGTGCACTCAATGGTGACATCCTATTGAAAGCAAACTGTAGAGCCTCTAACTTGCACTTGATTATCCATCATTACCTACAGCTTTTCCTCACTTATCCCTCTCTTTTGCTCTATTTTCCGCATAAACTTACCCAGATCATTACTTTTGATGTCTTTAAGCATAATTAGTTAACTTTGCTTATGTTTTACTGTTGGTTTAGATTTTTGACATATAAACAGAGTTTCCGCAGCTGTTCAGCAATTCCGCAGCTGTTCAGAGATTCCGCAGCCTTTTTTTGTTTGATATGCTCCACGTGTCTTCTCAAGGAACGAGCCACATGGGCATGTTGGGTTGGATGTACACATGGATCGTATGTTATTGGTTGAGCCAAACCAGTCACGTATGCCCTTGGTCAACGCAGGTATTCCCTCGGTCAAACGGTCAAGTTCTAAACGGTGGCATGGGAGCCGTGAGCAGTTGGGACACGGAACCGTAGCTGGCACTTCCTCCACGCCACGAAGACAGCTAAAGACAGGATCCAAACATAGATTTGTCTCCCATGATGACCGTTTCCCTCAAAAGTGCACGGAGTTGCCTACATGTTTGCTGCACAAGTTAATTAGCTAAGACTGCGTGTTGCTGCGTAGTTAATAAGTTAGGCTGTAGTTGCTTAGTTCACGCAGAGAGTAGTTGCCTCTGTGCTTATAAATAAAGCGTGTGCCAACGCTTATAGATTAGCTTTTTGAATATTGTAATTGCTGCGTTGATTCTGTTATAAAAACTCTGTTTTAGAAGGCTGTTCCTACAGCACTTTTCACTGTATTTTGACATCCTGGTTTTATAAAGAAGACTTCTGTTCACCTTTTCGTAGCTGATCTTTTAAGTTGGTTGCGTGGATGGAGGGCCCCCATCTATGACAGCCCGTGTACATAGTGTTTGATTTCATTTTCCTGCTTTCAGCAATTTCTATTTCTTTCATCATGTATAATAGTATACCATTTGATTTCATGTCATTTTATTTCCAGCATTCATTTTAAACTGATCAGTATTGTTTTTGCAGGTTTTTAACCCGAGATTGTTTTGTCTTTGTGTATTTGCTTTATATCTGATGGTATTTTCAGTTGACATATTCAAAGTTGCTGCCTTTACTCTATTTTCATAGCTGATTTCTAGTTTAGTTTCTCAAAGTTGTATGTTAACATATTGATGGTCTCTTTATCATAAGTTGTTCATCTTTTAGAGATCAGAATACTAATAAATTACAGCTGGCTTTGAGTACTTTTTAGACTAATCTTTAACTACTTCCTAATCGTGCTTCACATAATTCCATATGCTGAAAGCAGAGAGTTAGGAAGAGCTGAACATTATAACTAGTCTTTAAAGTAGATTTTTCTCATTTTTTTATCACTTTTTAAACTCATCTCTAACTACTTCCTAATCGTGTTTTACATAGTACCATATGTTGGAAGCAGAGAGTTAGGAAGAGATAAACATTATCATTGGTTTTTAAAGTGGTTTTCTTACCTTTTTATTTGCAGCAGCATGAATAGTGTCTAGTGCCATTAGAAAGTGGTTCTTTGCTTTCAGTTTCATTTCAAGTTATTTCTTTCAAGATTTTTCTTTGCAAGTTTAGAAGGTAGTTAGAAATCACCTGTAACACACACTCACTCATTTAGAAATCACCTTACACACACACTCACTCATCTGTTTATAAAATCATCACTCCATCTTAGGAAGTTAAACTTAACCACAACAACACCCCCAAACGACAAAAAGATCTAAGAGGTTGCTTAAGTACATATAGTACACCTTCACTTCATCAGCTTACGAGCTCCTGGTTGACAATTTATGATAGCAATTTAGACAACACTAAATTGACTAAACACAAACTCTTGCCCCCGTTGCATCTAGGTACACTGATATGGGCCCTCTATCAAACTCGTTTGATATCATGTGCATTATCGTCTTGAGTGTGGTTGGACCAACAACATACGGATGCATAGTGTTTGTGTTGATCCCCAAGTGTGTGTTGGTGAGCATGCGCATCAACTTGTCGAAGTACATGTTCAGCTCCAGTTGGACTTTCTTCTTGGCTTCACCTCAGTAAGTGTGCCAAATGGGTGGGATCGCATGCGTGCGCATAATAACATGCATGTTGTTGAATTTCCTCACATGTGATCAACAGCACTGCTCACCTTGTCAGCTCCATGCCAACTGTTGGGATGGATCTATAACTTGTATGGGTGTAGTTTCATCAGTCTATGCATGTTGTGCCCCCTACTATACTTGTTCCCGCTGCAACTCATTCTCTCGTCTATGCAGCTCTAGTTCTTCCTTAAGTTGTTGCTTCAACACATGCAACTCCTTTTTTTCTTTGTCTGCCTTCGCGTGATCTTCATGTTGCACCATCACCTCATAGCCTCAATATCCAAGGCTACTTTCGTCATGAGAAGATCTGTTTTGAACTTGAAGCTTTGTTCCGCCTTTATGTTGTCAACAACCTTCCTCTTGCATTCGTCGTGTGTAGGTGTGCTGCCTTCTCCTGTTGCTAATGGTGTTTCTCATTGTGATGTCATTGCCATTCATCTTGATGTTCTTGTCTATGAACAACTTGATGTCTTCATAGGTAGGCAAGCTCATAGACACTTTCTTCGCTGCAACCCCCATTGTGCTCTTAACGGTGTCCTTTGACTTTGCTCTCCTGAAAGACATTGTACTTGTGCTACTTGGAGATAGATGAACACCTGTGATGCCTGGGGACATAGCAACACTCATGACAAGAAATCTATCAATCGAAAACCAAAACAAACTTGAGGACTGACTTGCAACATACCTGTGTGATTGATCGTGAAGGTTGCGCAATTTCTGTTGGGAGGATGGGAGACTGACTGCCAAAACTGCGTAAGGCACAGTCCAAGATGTTAGGAGGCTAATTGACTGCTGGAAGTACATAATTCACAGTCCATCCTAGCCTACTGAGGACTGAAATTGCGGAATGCGTAATTTCAGTCAGTAGTGACATGCAACCAGCAAACTGCATTATGCAGTTTCTGGGGCCAGCAGGACACTGCCTGCAAGAATTGCGCAATGCAATCTTAGATGCTAGTGCTGGGCGAAACTTGCACAATTTCTGGAGGGAAGGTAGAGATTTCACTTCTGGAAGTGCGTAGTGCTAGCTGGGCAAGGCACAATCCGGGCCAAGGCAGCCTAGACCGGCCGACGAGTGACTAAAAATGCAGTGTCCAGTTGATGAGTTTTGATAAAATCGAGCTTGTGGTGTGCGTGCCACAAAACCAGGAAAAGCGACACTTGGCGGGTGGTTTCTGAGATGATCCTTGCATGTAACCTCCATCTGCTAAAAATAGATCCCTGAATCAAGGGATTCCTTTGCATGCTGCCTTGAGAGAAATAGTCCATGCATGCAAATCAGTTTTGCTTGGTCCCAGAGGGAACCGGTCAACCTGAAGGCACATGCATCGGTCTGTGAGCCTAGGATGAAAATCTACACAGCTTCTAAGCTGAGCAAAGATGGATGTCCCAAAGGGATTACGTAATTTATGAGAGGAACAGGTGACTGTCTCCTAGTTGAGCATATGTCCTGGGTCAGACCTCACAATTTTCTCAAGGAAGCATGTTTGACTATATCTCGCAATTTCTTAGCTAAGCAGCTGTCCTGGGTTAGACCTCGCAATTTTCTCAAGGAATTTTTTCTGACTATATCTCACAATTTCATAGCTAAGGAGCTATCTTGGGTCAGACCTCACAATTTTCTCAAGGAAGCGTGTCTGACTGTTTTACACAATTTCTGAGCCCATCGGGCTGCCTGGCTAGATTTGCACAATTTTTGCTAGCTGCTAGGCTGGTTGTCCCAGAGGGATTGCACAATTTTTGGGAGCAGAAGGTGATTGTTGCCCAGAATTGTGCAATTTCGAGGCTGAGCAGCTGTCCTGGGATGAATTATGCAATTTTTGAGAGGAATATTGTCAAGAAGAATTGCGCAATTTTGGAGCCCAGTTGGGTGTCCATCATGGTTTGCGTAATTTCTAGAGGGAAGGTTGGTTCCCCTCCAGAATTGCACAATTCCCAGAGGGAGCTGCTCAACCAGCAACTAACACTAAGTCTGGAAAGAAGCTTGTGATGGGGGGGGGCGACAAACTTGCCTGCACATGCTGACAAGACTCTATGAAATAGCTGAAGCTGATGTGCTTGACAGTGAAAGACATTATGTTGAGGATAGTTGGTAGCGAGGCTCCAAAACGAAGCTAAGGAAAAAATTTTGAGGGTGGTTTTAGCCTCTACAACACTTGGCGACACTCTAGTAGAACTCCAGTTCTTTTAATAGACCTTGTTCGTGAAAAGAAAGTCTAACATCTCCGGAAGTATTGTTCAGTTCTCTGATCATCTTGGTTTCAACACTTGCTCAATGATTGTAAGATGTAGTATCTACCAAGCCCTTGGTCGGTCGACACACATTCCAAGCCAATCCAACATAGTTGTTTCAATTGCGGATGAGGGGTATATTGGTGCACAAGTAGTATAGTTGTCATATTTTTAGTTTCATCTCTGATGTTGCTCTGCTGCCAACAAGCCTAGACAGTACCCTAGTGGAGTCACGCAGGAACACAAGCATCGCTCCACTGATAGCGAGCCTAGTCAGTGCCCTGGCGAAGTTACTTGCATCACCTCTCTACACAGGAAGACTTTCTCTCCTTTTTCCTTATTCATTTTTCATTTTTTCAAAATTTTTCACTTTTTCACTCTTTCATTTTTCATTTTCATAACTTTGCATAGCACTTATTCATTTCAGAGGCGGAAGAGGGATCCCGACTTATTGAGAGAAGAAAAGGTTGTTATTTCAGAGAAGTAGTTTATATATACCTCTAATGTGCTTGTTAAGGTTTTCCCCCTCACCTTACTCTACTTGACTGAGCTGACAAGGATTAACCCAAAAACAACCGACTAGAGTAGGTGATACTAGTTAGTGCACAAGTGTTGTGTTTTCACCAAAGTTCACTTAGAATATTACGTATTTTCCATTGGCATATCATGGACTGAAGATAACAAGTTCTTCATACAGAGGTAGGACGACAGATAACCAAGTAGTGATAGTTGCACAAGGCCTCTTGTAATTTACCCAACTTTTTTCAAGAGTCACACATGGTTTCATGCAAAACTAACCTATGAGTGCAAAACAAGTAGACAAACACAAAACAAAGCAAAAGCAGGAGTAACTGCGAAAGCAAAGAATAAAGAAAAAAATCAAATGGAAAAACAAACATGCGAGGTAAGTAAGCAAACAAGCATGCAAGCAAACAACCAAAGCAAACATTACTCCTACTCCTAAACTAATGGTGCATGGGCTTGATCACGTGAAGTGATACTTCCAATGCAGCCACCAGCTCATTGGTTGACCCATGTTGGTGAAGGCATGGTTCGCAAACAAGACGGCAGTGCGAACCAGCAAACAAGAAAGATATAACAGTGAAGACAAAGACACTTCGGGTTTGAATGCATCCACAGAACATTAGTGAGTGCAAGCACGTGACATGTGATCTGTGGACTTACCATGGTTTTGTGTTGCGCATGCATGCTTGCTGTTTAAGATTCCTCCAGTGCATGAGTGATGGGATCATGTAGTTCGAGTGGAGGAAGTGAAATCTGAGTGTTAGATTGTTCTTTAGTGCATATAGATGAGTGATGAGGTGCCTCAGGCGTTTGAACAATTTCCTGATCAGAAGTGAAACGAACCTCAGTACAGCGAGGACCTGACATAACCATTAGCTCGGGCTGAAGTGCCTCGACAATTTGTGTGGTTTCGACTTTGTCAATAGATAGATCATCGTAGACCAGTGCCTTAGACAAATTAACAACAGTTGAATCAACATTGTGATCGGATGATGAGGTAAAGAGATCATGACAACCAAGATCAGAAAACTCAAGATTTTGGTCTGCATCCTCATGATTTGATGAATCGCACAGAGGGGTAAATGAGAAGCAAGAATGTTCATCCTTTGCATTTCCAGAAAATATATATGAAAATCAAGTTGATGTTCAAAGAATTATTGGTCCTCTCCATTGTCAAATGATGGACTGACATCTCGTGTGTCTTGTGAATGATCAACAATGGGTGGGTCTGTGGACGGAGATACACATGAAAAATTTGGGATCACAAGATCACCAAGGAGGTCAGGAAAAAATGGAGGAGGTACAGATAGATAGGGATGGTCCTTTGCTACCAGTGGATGTTCAAGCTCCTAGTCATACTCTTTGTGAATGACAGTGCATGTTGGTTGTGCAACACCAACTCCATCGATAGATCGGTCCTCGTTCAAAACAGGTGTAGAGTCTAAAATGGAAGAACACAAGACAATGCAATCCATAGGATGATCAAAATATGAGGATGGAGGTTGAGGTATGAAATACATGTGATAACCCATGGGATTCCCAACCACACTTGCAGGAAAATCAGAAGGAGCATTGTCGGGAGGATGTGACGATTGAACAAATGTGTGTTCATGCTCTCCCACATCACTCTGTGATGGTGGAGTTATTTGATGAGGGGATGGATAGTCACTTGTGACAGCCACCATGATCGCCTGTGATTGTGCATCTCCATCACCAAAGTATGATGAGCGAGGTTTGAGCTTGAACTTCTTCTTAGGATTGACAGATTGGATAAGGAAATATTCAAATCTTTACATGAGATACTGAAATTTCATCTGACTTTTTGGGGCTTCAAACATGAATAGACGGAAGCACTCTAAAAACTCCATAGGTGATTTGTGCGGGGCATTTTGTTGTTTTAACAATTTTTTATCAAGTACTTCAGGATCAAAATAGTGGAAAATAGGTTCGATTAGATTATTGAAATGCTTGAATGAGTGCACAGAGTTGAGAGGTAGTGTGCCACACCATTGCAATGGGTGGTTGCGAAGTGTGTGTGCGAGCAATGAATAGACCTTTGTTTCATTAAAATCTTCCATGCCCTTCAAGAGCGCATGGAAGTCATATAAGTGCTTAGGCTAGGCCACTTCGCCTTCACCATCATACGTGATTTGTGACAAGTGATCCCAGAACTCCCTCTCGATGTGAAATATATGTACGTTGGACAAACATTTCCGAGGGAAAACCATAACAAACTCCATGATAGATTTGTGAAGACTCAAAACAGATGATGAGGACTCAGCTTGTCATCTGGCCCTCCTTCTAGCACCAGAAATGTTGATAGTGCTAGACCTGCCAACATGTCAGGGGATCTCCCTAGTAAGAAGTCCCAATTAGACCTCAGACCATTTGGTGTAGAAGTCCCAGTAGTGGGTCATACGGTATCACGTTGACCACGTTTTTGCATAGAGGTAAGTAAGATGTCCCAATTGGTAGCAAGGGTGTGACATATGTGGTAAGTCAAATAAGATGTATGAGCGGTTCTAACACATGGAGGGTGAGGTGAGTGCGCCCCTTGGAAGCCTATGATAGCATGGAGTCAAGAAGGGAGCACACAAGAAAAGGTTCACCACAACATGGAAGGAAAGTTAGCTAGCAATCCAAAATGATGGTTAAACTAACATCACATTTCAGTAAGATTCATACATACATATACAAAAAATAGCTACACATGCATGCGTAAGCAAACAGATACATATATCATTTAGAGTACACAGATAGCTGAAATAAAATATGACATATGCATGAAATGTATTGGCTCCGTTATATTGACAAGTGTAAGTTCCATTCATACAATACAACCATGACCAACCACTAGTTCCGACAAACGTCACAGTCACTATCGCCTGCTCCTCCAAAGAGATATACTAGATCTACATAGTGGAAAAGCCAAGGCTCATTACAATACTGCCCAAAATTTCTCTAAGATACTCCTATTGGAAGCTTGGCTGACCAAAATCCTTTACAATGAGTTATGAGAGACTATTTATAGAAAATTGTGGGGTGACCCTTGACATTTCCCTTTTTGACCGTTCATCTATCCTCATGACTCTTCAACTAATCTATGATTGTTACATTCAACTATCGACACTTGAAATTTCACTCGACAAGACATTACATTACAATGCAAGTGTACCCATGTGAGATAAAATGTCTTGAGCAAGTCATGCAAGACATCACTGACACTCAGACCGTTGTGGTGAGACCAACTCTTTGACATCCTTGTGATGGTCGATGGTGACGAACAGATGCCAAGATTTGTCATCCATGATGGTGTCCGTGCGCTCAATGTTGACATCTTGTTGAAATTGAAATCTTGCCCCTGTTGCATCCGGGTACACAGATATGGGCCCTCTGTCCAACTCACATGAAGCGAAACACAAAAAGTGATAGAAACGCAATGCGAGACATGAAAAGCGGGCTTACCCCGAAACAACTAAGTTGAATGTGTCAACGACTCCTAGATTCAATGTGGGATGTCAAAGCTGCAAGGCCAATGTGAGGAATGAGCTCTAAAGCTTTCAGTTGATGAGTTTTGATAAAATCAAGGTTGTGGTGTGCATGCCACAAATCTAGGAAAAGCGACACTTAGCGGGAGGTTTCTTAAATGATCCTTGCATGTAACCTCCAGCTGCTAAAAATAGGTCCTTGAATCAAGGGATTCCTTTACATGCTCCCTTGGGAGAAGCATTCCATGCATGCAAATCAGTTTTGCTCGGTCTCGGAGTGAACTGGTCAACCTGAAGGCAATGGATCTGTCTTCGAGCTTGGGATGAAAATCTGCGCAGTTTCTAGGCTGAGCCGAGATGGTTTTCCTAGAGGGATTACACAATTTCTAAGAAGAACAGGGGACTGCCTCCCGGGATTGCTCAATTTCTGAGCTAAGCAGTTGTCCTGGGTCAGACCTTGCAATTTTCTTAAGGAAGCATGTCTGGCTGTATCTCGCAATTTGTGAGATGAACAGTTGTCCCGGGTCATACCTTGTAATTTTCTCAAGGAAGCCTTGTCTGACTGTATCTCGCAATTTTTGAGCTGAGTAGTTGTCTTGGGTCAGACCTCGCAATTTTCTCAAGGTAGCATGTCTGACTGTATTGCGCAATTTCTGAGCCCAGCAAGCTGCTACGTAATTTTTTATAGCTACTAGGCTAGCTGTCCTAGAGGGATTGCGCAATTTCTGGGAGTAGCAGGTGACTGCTGCCCAAAACTGCGCAATTTCTAGGCTGAGCAGTTGTCCTGGGATGAATTGTGCAATTTTTTAGAGAAAGACTATCAGGAAGAATTGGGCAATTTTGGAGCCCAGTTGGGTTTGCGTAATTTCTGGAGGGAAGGTTGGTTCCCCTCCAGAATTTCACAATTCTTAGAGGGATATTCTCAACCACCAACTCACACTAAGTCTAGAAAGCAGCCTGTGGGGGGGGGGGGGGGGGGGGGGGAACTTGCATGCACAGGCTGACAAGACTCTATGAAATAGCTGAAGCTGATGTGCTTGACAGTGCAAGACATGTTATTGAGGATGGTCGGTAGGAAGGCTCCAAAATGAAGATAAGGAAAAATTTTGGAGGGTGGTTGTAGCCGCTACAATAGGTTTGTGAAGAGAACCTTGTTTGATCATAATGCTTTTTTTTTAACTCCATGAAAGTTCATGTTAATGTTCTCTTATCCTCAATAGGCATCCACATTTTTTTCATAAAGTGTTCATTCAAAGTTTTAAATCTTTTTATTTAGTGCATAGATTTTGATGTTCACCACATTCTAGTTGTTCAAGCTAGTAATATGGAACGGTTGGAAAATAAAACAAATGAAAGAACTATTTCATGTAAAGCATCGATACACGAAAATGTTGTGGCTTTTTGTAAGAAGTTGCAGAACAACGATAGGGACATATTGATCCACACTATGATGGATGAAGACTCTTCTCAGCATACCGGCTCCAAATGATCTTCTGCCTCGGCCATGGATTCTAAACGCATTTGTAGGGTAGTGAATCCTGCGAGTCTTGACTGTAATATTCTTGTGCAACTGCCTTCGAGTTCTGAAGAATTGGGTTCATCCTTTTCTCGAATTCAAAGCGTTAATGGATGGTTTTCGTTTTCATTTATCTTCAACTTTGGCACCACGACGTCCAAGTATGCTACTTTCTCCTGGTCTTCCCTCAGGTTATCCTTCATTTTGTCATCAAACCAATAAACAAAGCAAATTCTCAATGGAAACCAAAATCTAAGCTAATCATTAGAGTTTTGCTGGTGGAAAAACATAGTTGTACATTAAGAGACCGTTATGGTTAAAGAAGCTAATAGGATGTGATTGTTGGGACTTCGAAGAGAAATAGCAGGATTTCCATATGTCGAGAATCATGGGGTTACTACAACAACGATTCGGATCCATACCTTAAATGCTTGTTCGTCGATGGACTATACTCTATCAAACATGCCTAGAGCCTTCGGTTGTCATGGCATTGATTTTCACCATCGCTGCCTGTATGCACATCAAGCGGGTTTAAAGACGACAGATCAAGTTTTCCAGCCTCCACATCTGATACACTTATGCCATTGTTGCCCCTACTGAAGAATCCATTTATATCCTTCTATGTAAAACACGGGTCTTTCAGATTGACATAACTATAATTTCTACACATAGGTGGAGGCTGCCTAATTAAAAACACATAAAAAAAAATTGTTTGTCCCTCACAAAAATACTTGGATCTAAAATGCAACGAGGGGAGGAAGTCGAGGCCTAGCTTGGTCAAGATCAAATTTCAACAAACTAGAATCTTGGATATATTCCACCAATAACCTTCCACAATGCCTTCTTCTATAGTGGGATGATTTTGTAGAAATTTTGGGGCTAACATGACAGAAGGGCTTGAGCAAGGTTTTCAAGTATGTTGTAGTTTTGAGCTGCTCGGGCATTGGGGTTGTGTGTTGACCTATGAAGGGAGCCATTTCATTTTTGATAATTCAGTAGTAGTCTTTAATAAGTTGCATAAGTTAGATATCAATTTTTAACTACTTATTAAATAGAGAAACCGGTTATGGGTTAGCTCACTCTGAATAATCAACCGAATTGGTAACTCCTCTTGATGCTCACTTTGTTGGGGCTCCCGATGGAGAGAAATCCTCTCTATAGGCACCACGCTCTTGTTATGAAACACCTGACTGTAAATGGCGTGAAGGTTTACATTCAACAATGGTGCAATATATGTATTCGCCCATTCCTTCATCACAAATGGATCTTTCACACTTATGCAGATAATTTCGTCGATCCCTTTTCCTTTCAGCTCCTTCGCCTTCTCAACAAACCCTGGAACATGCTTCATTCTACAAATGGGAGTGAAATCCCCCAGGATGCCGAAAAGAATAATCTTCTTCCCATCGGCCCAAGAGTGGACGGAAACTTGTTGGATCTTGTTTTCTTTGTCAAAATAGGCCAGACCGTCGTCTGGAATCTCATCACTGACTGCTATTGGCGCCATTGTAATCTCTCTTATCAAAATCTAACACAGCCCATTGGGATTCAAACTCAAGCCCAGTTGCAAATATATTTTAGCATTGTGGTGTTAAATCACCATACCAGCCATAGTGACTCCATCGAATAGTTTCTCTGAACCTGTTGTCGATTTTTCTAGACTCGCGAGTGACCTTCTAAACTACCTCCTCCATATTCGATCCAGCGATCACCCTTTCAGGAATTTGATGATACATCCTAGATAAATGGAGGACAACAAAGAACTGATGTATAACCTCTTGAAGCTTCAGGTATCGTGTTGACTTCGAATTCCATGGCTTCGCTAATGAGCATATACACCGATTTCTAGAAGGGCTCTGGCATCCGATTTGAATATAATGGTGGGTTCAACGCCATCTCTGCTTCACCAATTGTGAATTTCTCCTCATGGATGTACAACAGGGGCATATCAAAAGCCTGAAAGTTCCCAACAGGCTTATTTGCAACAAGATCCCCTTTGTAGAGACTTGTCCCCACAACCACCTTCTTTAGAAAGAATGTGTTGAGAACAATGCTATGTTTGCATGAGGAGGTATCACAGGATCTACTTTCCCTGAGATATTGTTGTAGAAAAGCATAACCAACCAAGAACTCCAATTTCAAACAAAATACAATGCCTACTTTACAAATCCTGCAAATACAATGCCTACTTTACAATGTTGGATGATTATTTTATTTGCCACGTAGAACACTTTTGATTTACGTTATACAACTTAGCCCAATACAGCAAAATCAGAATTCTTTGATCATACTGGAGAATATCTTGGCATGATCTCTTCCTTATTCTACGAACAGAAGCCCGATTCTCCTCGTGGATTTTCGAGGATTTTTTTCCCAAATCTTGCTTCTTGCGAATTGCACTTCTCTTCCTTTGACAACTGTAATGCCAAGCCAAACCTCTCGGCACGCCGGTGCTTCTTTTCTAAGTTAGACAACTATAAAGGCTCTGGAAAATGTCCAACATTAGAATCCTCTTCCTTATTCTGCGAACAGAATTTTTGCATCGTGGACTTTAATAAGCCCGACTTTCCTCGTAGGCAAATGTATTTTGAGGATTTTGCTCCATTTGTAACAACCAGATTTCGTTTATTTTTTTAGTTGAGATAATTATTTACGATATTTGTTGTCATCAAACAGAGGTATTGTTGCACTTCTATCAATAGCAAGGTTGGTTGGAGTTGGAAACACACAACACAAAAAACCTTGCAGAGCCAACGAATAGCCTTCAAAATAATAAATCCATGATCTTTTTACAAGGTGTCTGGATGTTGTCATTTTTTCTATCAAGAAATTGCACCATTGATGTTAGATTTGCAAGTTCTGGCTACAATTCACAACGAAATCGTCATATATTTTGAACTCCACAAAGTGTATGCCCATGCAATTACGAGATAATCTGACTGAATCAAAGTTGAAAGACATGTTTTCCATTTGTTTCAAAAAACTAAATCACAATAAACCTTATTTCTCCCGGATCAAGGGACAGACTGTCGAAGTTGGAACACACCTTTCTTTTTGGTCGTAGTTGAACAAATTCATATCAAATAATTGTTCTCGACTGATGATGGAAATGGTCATGTCCAAATACGTCATTTTTATTTATTTATTTTATTTATTTATTTTTATTTTGTATTGCATTAAAAACTAAAAGAATTAAATTTTATTTTATCGCTATTTTTTGAAAAACATCTTAGAAAATTTTATTGATTGAAATTGATGAAAATTTTATTAGTAAATGGAGACAAATTGATTTGCATATCTAAAGATTAAATTGATTAAGCATGTTGCAAATCCTTAATTTATTCATTCTTGAAAACATTTTATAGACATCCGACTTTTTGATCCTCGAGATCGTGCAAAAGCATGGGAGGAGAGCATACTTATTCAAAACTAAAAATAGCATTCTACCTACTCTATGCTAATTGGAAATTACAAATCATTATGTGTAATTAAATTTCCAATGTAACCATTCATGCAATAGTAATAAAAATATATTCATTTTCAATTTCACGAATTTAAAATGAAAATATACAAGAATAATTGAATTCAATTGCTGTGACTGTGATTTATCGAAATAAAAACAAAAATGAAATTGATCGACCCTGTTATTTTCTTGAAACCATCGAAACCATCTTTCAATAAGGCTCTCATAGGCATGATTTCCACTCTGATTCAAATCATGTTGCAACTTCTCTTTGTCCTCCTCAATCTCTTGTTCGAATAATTCCTCATCAGATGTACAGGATTCTTCGAGTGTTGATTTGTTGTTGCTCTTGAAGGAATATTTAATCTTTTGGTTTTCGTCAAGATCTCTTCTTCGCAAGAAGAGGAGATCCTGACTCTTGCTAGGATCTGAGTGATTTGTTCCAAGCTGATACTCATCGTTAAATCATCTTACTGATACATATATGGATTAGTGGGAGAGGGGTTCTTATGGCACCCAAAACTTAAATCTAAATGTAAAACTAAATGAAAATAAGCTATTTGCATGCACCTATTCTTGCAAAAACATAAATCACTCTTTCCAGAAAAAGTAAACACACTTGTCGTTATCAAGCAAGAAAACTATGATAATCTAGAAAGCAGTAAATAACAACTAGTGATTGAGTTGTCAAGCAAGCAAACTATGATAGTTGGTAAGCAAGCAATTTAATGACAATCAAATCAAATCTAGGAAATGAAATCACTCTTGTGGAAAAGTAAACTAAAGTTCAATTCATTTTTCCTCCTCGGAAAGAGCGCCAAAATGTTGGGCCAAAATATTGTGGTTTAATAATCTCCCAATCATTAATTGTCAAACCAAGGATTTCGTAGACCTAAGAGGCACATGCACAATATATGCAGAATTGAATCCAAATTAACCTAATCTATTGCTTGAAATTGAAGCACACAATTGAAATTGAATTGCATAAATTAAATTAATCTATAAATATGAAATTGCATGGAAGAAAAACAACATGTGAAAAGCAACAAATGATAAATAACAAATAGAAAAAAACAAACACATGTGAGCTCACATTCACAATAAAGAAATCTCAATCTATTACATCACAATGAATTACAATCCTCTCCAACCATAACATAACATATTCAAATAGAGAGAGAGCACTCATATTTATACATGAGTTGTTTTGAAAAGGAGATAAGCAACTCATAAATACAACTCCACTTTTCTCTCAACCAATTTCCATAATTACAAAATATGATCCCTTCAAATCCTCACACAAATCTTGGATGAGATATCCATATACTCGTAATCTTCTCCTTGAAATGAGCTTGAATGATTATCTCCTCAAATCTCTTTGAATAATCCTTTACTGAAATATTTCCTCCTATGAGATATGTTTGAATCCTATCCCAAATCTTCTTTCAATCTTGAAGAGAATTCGAAATTGAACCTTGGAGGCAGCATAAGAGTGTCTTGGAAGCTTCCAAATCACCAACACATGTCACCAAACTTATTCCACCTTTAGGTATAAGTAAATACATGTTATTTTTCTAAATTTTAATCATAAATTCACTCAAAATACTTGAAACTAATAACTTTGGAAAATACTAATGTCACCACATATGAACATGAAAATGGAGGCCAATGTAAGGTTATACAATTGCGAAATCTGAGTGAAATAGTGGCGATGACAGTAAAAACGTATGACATTTTGAAGACATTATTGAGGCCCAACAATAGGTTAGAGTCTGCAATTTTTGTAAGTTAGTGCTTATAGAGATTTGGTTTCCTCACATATGGTTGTAATGGATTGAATATTTTTTACAATTATTTCTTCTTCGATTTTTTACTTACACTTTGGTCTTTATGTTCATAGATTGTAAATGATTGATTATGTGATGTGAATTCAATATTAACTAAGTGAACAATTGTTAAAAGTAATGAAACATTGATTCATCCCCATCTTAGTATCTCCAAAAACACCACACATCACTTTCCAACTAGCACACACCATGGGAAAATCATATGTTCATGCACTTCTTAAATAATGGCTTATCACTGGGAAAGATTATAAATGTAAGCATCTTGTCTAGAAGTGTTTCAAAATTTTGTTAAGATCTGACTATTTTCAAGGCTTATTTCTTATCCCTTTATGCAGTTGATCTTTATAGCCTTGGGTTTCATGATAGGATAGGATTGAAACCCAAGTTCTTTGATAAAAATCAAATTCCTACAATGTCACACAATTGTCTTTTGTTTTGCAAATTTGTCTCTAAATTCTTTTTCATTACTCATTGGCTTCAATGGTCTAAAATATTCACAAGCATTTTAGATTGATATCATTGTGAAAAGAAGGTGATATTAGGGCACTTCTACTTGAGAAGCCCCATAATCAATGGCAATCTCCATGCCTTCAACCATGTTGAAATTCTTGTAAATTGGGCTTACGGATAAAATATGATGAACTCAAAGCGTTTATTGGAAAGGTGTATCCCCATATTTTCACTTGAAATGTTTCTTCAAACATTCCCTATTGTGAATGTGAAATGCCTCACCCCTCATGGTTCAAATTCATAAAAACAAATAGTGTAGTAATAACTACATGCATCTAGGAATATTAGTGAAATAGAGCCTTGATCTAAATTTATTTTTTGAGGATACCTTCAAAACACAAACATCATGCTTTCAAGAATTACTCCATTATGAAGGTTTGATTAGAAGGAAATCTCATGCCAATCACATTACTATTGATCAAAAGGAAATTAAATGGTAATTATGTAATCCAAAATAGTGCTTGAATGATTCTCGATACCTAGTCCACTTCAAATATTTCCATTAATATGCATGGGATTGTTTGTGTTTGAAAAATGTGTGAACTATACTTGCTTTGAGCGCTTCAAAGTAAGTTTTAACATTTCCAATAAGAAATGCATACACATATTCTTTATAAATAGAAAATTAAACAAAGACAATCATACATAACAATCAAATATTTACCCTAGAAACCTTTAACCAAGAAAAACAACGAAATGTTTAGAGCCACCCTTTAATACTTATCGTCAATCAACTTTATCATTTACAATATAATATCTATGGTCTTATGGCATCCAAAACCCTTAATATATTGACCCAAATTAGATTACAACCTTAATTCCTTAATCGAAATTTGAAAACCATGAGTTGGAAAAACATACACTATAAAACTGCCATAATGAAAACCGTGTCCAAAACTAGCAAAAATGGATGCAAAAAAATGCTCAAAAAAATTTGTAGGGGCTCTACCCCTCCATTGTGCCTAACGCATACACGTCACATGCGGGGCTAGTTATGAAAAGAATATGACACATACCAACATTCATCTTACTAAATTATTGTCTATGCATAGGTACAAAGATGAGGCCAAAATTTCAACATCCTCCACTTAAGTAGCCACCACTAACCATTTTATAAGCTCATGCCATTATACTGACCTTGGACACATAAATCACTGCAAAAAGTTACTCCATCACCATAGCCACGATGATTGTGTGGGATTGAGATGGGGATGAAATAGGATAACGATTGACATGATAGAAGGCATTTATCCTCATAATATTGGCATGCGCAAAGAATGAAGAGTAACCAATCATGAATACATGCTTCCAACCAAAGCTTCACACCATGGTTGTTAGAATTCCTTTTTGCTTGCAATTAGTGTAAAAAATTGTACTATAGTTTTCTCTTCTTTGTCCATGATACCACTTTGGAACTTTGATTCATGTTTTAGCGTGATAGTTATTCCTCAACCATCATTGATTTTTTCTTGAAAAGAACCATTTAATATGAGCAAGGAATTGTTAATAAACACAAAATGTTAATGCTAATACAAGTTCAAAACAAATTTAAACACTCCCTTTTAGCTTCTTCTTTATACCTAACTTATCATTAGGTATAGTTGTATTCTTAAAGTTTCAGTGGATGAGTTCGTTCCAAGAATCTCTAATTTTCTATATGGTAGTTTCATTCTTTAGGATTTGAAAAAAATCATTTTGAGGGACCAAGTAAGCCAATGTGTGCCACATTTTACTTTTCTAGAAGTTGAGCTCATCCCGCCAAGATTTTTTTATTTTGGTGAAATATTAAGCTATTTGAACCATTCCCATTATGCAGTAGGAAAAGGAGATGCAATCCAAACTTTTTCCATTAGAATCCTTTGTGTTTGGTTTCTTTTTCCATTAAGAATAATGAGAAATACTATGAGAGCTAAAAAGCATCAAAGAGCTCAAGCAAATAACTGATTGAAAGGTAAACCCAATCATAAAAGGTCAACCTAGTAAGGTCTTGATCAATCCTAGATAGAATAAAGAGAAATCAAAACACCCTAGCTTACAAGATAATAATGAGAGAAAGCACACTTTTTTCACGTGTTGTGTTCCAATATAAGCGTGCATCCTATCAAAAAAGTGGATAGTGCAACAAAGTGTATCTATTTCAAATTGGGTGAGTCTGTCATTCAAAAATGTGAATGAAATACAAAATCCCTAGGGTCAATCTAAGCTTATAAACTAAACGATTATGATGAACCATGTACAAAGAAATATTAATAACCATTAGAAACCTAAAATACAAAATCCCTAGGGTCAATCTAAGCTTATAAACTAAACGATTATGATGAACCATGTACAAAGAAATACTAATAACCATTACAAACCTAAATTCACATTTAACTAATCCTAGCAGGAATGGTAATTCTCTCCATAGTCATTTTTCCAACTAAACACAAGCAAAAAATCATTCCAAGAAAGATATTAGACAATAGAACACAACCATGGAGCTAGAATTGAAATTTGGTTACACATAATTCCAGGAAATTAACAAAAAGTTGTTGTAACAAAACAAAAAAATTGGGAAAATTTGGCCAAAAAAATCATAGGCCATAGCTTTCAACCCGAAACTTAGGTTTTGGAAAATGAGTAGTCAATAGAGATCTATTGAGGAGGAGAATATGTCTTACAACCCATAATTTTGGTTTGGGGTGGGAAAATTCTCAGGCAATTAAAAGAAGGTCATTGGTGGCCTATAGGACTAGAATTAACATGAGGCCTAGAAGTATGGAAAATGCTTAGGAGTCCTATTAGTCATGAAGAAGAGGTCAGAGGTATGAATATTAGCATGGGTAATGCTGAGGCAAAATCAAGGCATGGAAGGGATAGGTCAGAGAATAGAAACCTAGAGGAGACAATGAGGAGTATGAAAAAGGAGGTTCTTAGCCAAAAGGTTGATGAAGTACAAAAAAAAAATTAACACACATACTTTATATAGCTTAAATAATTTACAGATAAGAATGGACAAGAAATTTGATTCAATATAGGCAAAGGAGAAGAATTCACAAGTTTGGTAAAGAATTTTATAGATTCAAGGTTGTTGGGTGTGGAACCTAATTATCTTCTATATTCAAAGGTCTCAGCCGGATGTATACCCCAGGAAGACTGTACACCCCTCCACGTAGGGGGGTGCGGGGGCGACTTGTCCCCCCCGCGGGGGTTCGAGGGGGCTGATCCCCCCCAGTTGGGCGGTCCGTGGGGTAGCGGTCCCTCAGCGGGGGTTTGGGGGCAGCGCTCCCGAAGCTAAAAATAGATGTAAAATTGCCTTGTAAAAGTCTAGTAATTTCTAGTCAATCTGGGCCATTCATTAGGCGAATGATCTGACAGTAGAAGTTAAGTTTAATTTAGGGTTTTTTGCCCTAGAAGGAAACCCCTCACTATATATGAGGGAATTGTATTGCGTCTATGTATATCTGTATTATGAGTGAGGAAGAGAGAGGAGATTGAGAGCGAAGAGGGTGTTACAGCAGATCTGTTGTAGGTTGTATCTCTTCAGTTTGCTGGATAATATAATAAAAGAAGGACTGGTTGTTTCTCCATGGACGTAGCCCAAACTGGGTGAACCAAATATATCTGTGTCTCTCTTGTTTTATGCTTTTTCTGTGTTTATATTTCTGCAATATTTTATGTGTTCCAGTGCTCCGTAATATATAATTTTCTAACAACTGGTATTAGATTCGAAGGTCTATTTGGCTGATAAACTCGTAAGAGAGAAGGGTTCTTGGTTCAAGTGGGAGAAATGGCGGAAGATGGTAGGTTTAGGGTCGAAAAATTCAACGGCTAAAACTACCAGCTGTCGAAGATGCAGATGGAAGATTATCTGTATCAGAGATATTTGTACCTACCATTGAGCGAAAAGACAAAGAAGCCGACAAGTATGACAGACACATAATGGGATATTCTCGACAGAAAGGCACTTGGAACAATACGGCTGTGCCTAGCGACGTCGGTAGCGTTTAATATTTCAAAGGAAATGACAACAGAGGGTTTAATGTCGGCATTGGCCAAACTATATGAAAACCCTCGGCCTCAAATAAGGTATTTCTTATGAGGCATTTATTTAATATGAAGATGTCAGAAGGTGGATTTGTTGCAGACCATTTAAATGATTTTAATACAGTTACAAGTCAGTTAAGTTCTATAGGGGTAAATTTTGATGATGAAGTTAGGGCTCTGTTATTTCTGTGCTCAGTTTAGTTATGGCCATTAGTAACTCTGTCTCTGGATCTAGTACTTTAAAGTTTGATGATGTTGTCGGTGCAATCGTTAACGAGGAGATGCGACGGAAAAGCTCCGGTGAGACATCAGGTAATGCTTTGACTGTAGAAACTAGGGGAAGAAAAATGGAAAGAGGAAAGAGCTCAGGACATCGCAGTAAGTCAATAAAAGGCAGATCCAAATCTAGATTAGGGATAGTGTGCTGGAAATGCAGGAAGAAAGGACACCTGAAGAAAGACTGCAAGTCTCGAAAGGGAAAAGAAGGAGACGTGCAACAAGAAACTAATCATGAAGCGAATGTAACAGGTGATGTGTTGCAAGATGCTTTGATTCTTTCTTTAGAAAATATTATTGATGCTTGGGTGGTAGATTCAAGGGCCTCATTCCATGCCACACCTGATAAGAAACATTTTCATGATTATGTTCAAGGAGATTTTGGACAGGTTCAATTGGGTGATGATAAACCCTGTAAAATAGTTGGAATGGGTACAGTTTTCATAAAACAGCAAAATGGAAATCAATGGCTATTGAAGGAGGTAAGGCATGTTCCAGATCTGAAGAAAAATCTGATTTCAACAGGGCAGTTGGGAGGTGAAGGTTGCATAACTACTTTCATAGATAAAACCTGGAAGGTCACTAAAGGATCCCTGGTAATAGCGAAAGGAGAAAAGGTTGGTACATTGTACTTATGCAATGGTATTTCTAATTCTGTTAATGCTTTAACCTCTACAGGAGAAGATACGACATTGTAGCATCATAGACTCGAGCACATGAGTGAGAAGGGGATGCAGATTCTTCACTCAAGAAATTTGTTGCCAGGTTTGAAGCATGTTGATTTAAAATTCTGTGAGAATTGTGTTTATGGAAAACAGAAGAGAGTCAAATTCCTTAGAGTTAGGAAAGAAAAGAAGAGCGAAAAATTAGAGCTTGTGCATACAAATGTATGGGGACCTTCTCAGGTATCATCTCTTGGTGGTTCTCGTTATTATGTTACTTTTATTGATGATGCAACCAGAAAAACCTGGATTTATTGTATTTGAAATAAATCTGATGCATTTGATACTTTCAAGAAATGGAAATCTTTGGTTGAAAATAAGACAAGAAAAAGGTTGAAGTGTCTCAAATCAGATAATGGAGGTGAATATTGCAGCAAAGAGTTTGATAGGTATTGTTCAGAGAATGGAATTTGTAGAGAGAAGACAGTTCCAGGAACACCACAAGAAATTGGCGTGTCAGAAAGGATGAACAGGACAATCATGGAGCGTGCAAGGTGCATGAGATTGCATGCAGGATTACCTTTACAATTTTGGGCAGATGTTGTAGATACTACTATTTATCTAATAAATAGAGGGCCTTCAAGTTCCTTGGATGGTGGTATTCCAGAGAAGGCATGGACAGGTGAAAGGGTAAACTACTCTTTTTTAAAGACTTTTCGTTGCTAAGCCTTTGTCCACATTAACAAAGAAAATAGAACAAAGCTTGAGGCAAAATCAATGAAATGTACCTTTATTGGATATGGTGTTAATAATTTTGGTTATCGCTTATATGATTATGAAAATCACAAAATCATTAGGAGCAGAGATGTAATATTCAATGAAAAGGTCTTGTATAAGAATCAGTTGCAGGAAAAGAAACAGGAAAAAGAAAACAGAGAATACACAGTGCTTGACGATATCACAGGAAAAGTGATGGTGCCTGAAAATCATAATGATCAACAACTAGAACAACAACCACAACAGCAACAAGCACCTCAAACACCTGAAAGTGGTGTTAGAAGATCTAACAGGATAAGTAGACCCCCTGAACAATACTCTCCTTCATTATATTATGTATTGTTGACTGATTCTGGTGAACCAGAATGTTATGAAGAAGCAGTGCAGGTAGGAACCAGGAAGAAGTGGGAGCAAGCCATGAAAGAAGAGATGGATTCCTTAGCACATAACCAGACTTGGGACTTAGTCCAGTTGCCTGCAGGTAAAACATCATTGCAGAATAGATGGTTTTACAAGTTGAAGGAAGAAGATGGAGGTAGAAAAAGGTATAAAGCTAGACTTGTGGTGAAAGGGTTTGCACAGAAAAAGGGTATAGACTTTGATGAGATATTTTCTCCTGTTGTGAAAATGACTTCAATCAAAACTATTCTAAGTCTAGTAGTTGCTGAAGATTTACATCTTGAGCAGTTAGATGTGAAGACAACATTTCTCCATGGGGATTTGGAGGAAGAGATATATATGCAGCAGCCACAAGGATATGAGGTAAAAGGGAAGGAGAAACTAGATTGAAGAAGAGCTTGTATGGCTTAAAATAGGCTCCAAGGCAGTGGTATCTAAAGTTTGACAGGTTTATGTCTGAACAAGGCTATACTAGATGTCACTCTGACCATTGTGTTTATCTCAAAAGGCAAAATGATGGAAGCTATATTATATTTTTATTGTATGTAGATGACATGCTTGTTGCAGGTTCTAACATGCAGGAAATAAATATGCTCAAAAGGAAATTGGCAAACTCATTTACAATGAAGGATTTGGGTGCTGCAAAACAAATCCGTGGTATGAGAATAACTAGAGACAGGAAGAACCGCAAATTAGCATTGTCTCAAAGTGAGTACATAGAAAAGGTGTTGAAAATGTTTAATATGTAGAATGCAAAACCAGTTAGTATACCTTTGGCTAGCCATTTCAAATTTAGTAAGGAGGTGTGTCCCAAGACTCAGGAAGAAATGACTCATATGTCTAAAGTTCCATATGCATTAGCAGTTGGAAGCTTAATGTATGCAATGGTCTGCACAAGGCCTGATATTGCACATGCAGTGGGAGTTGTAAGCAGGTACATGAACAATCCAGGAAAAGAATATTGGATGGCGGTGAAGTGGATTCTCAGGCATTTGATAGGTACCACAAATCAAGCATTATGATTTGGTGGTTCAAACATTTCTCTACAGGGATATGTTGATGCAGATATGGAAGGTGACAGAGATAATAGGACGAGCAGTACAAGATATGTATTTACTGTAGGTGGAACAGCTGCCAGTTGGGTTTCAAAAATCCGCAGTGTTGTTGCATTTTCAACAACATAAGCAGAGTATGTTGCTGCTACAAAGGCTAGTAAGGAAATAATTTGGTTACAAAGGTTTCTGGATGAATTGGGTAAGAAGCAGGAGTTGGGCAGGTTATACAGTGACAGCCAGAGTGCCATACATCTTGCAAAGAACTCTACATTTCATTCCAAGACTAAACATATACAGCTCAAGTACCATTTCATACGGTCAGCATTGGAAGATGGACAGTTGAAACTGGAAAAGATATACACTAGCCAGAATCCTGCAAATATGCTAACAAAATTTGTAACTAGGGAGAAACTAAGAACCTGCTCAGTTTCAATTGGTCTTCAAGTATGATGAAGAACATGAGAAACAGCGAGGTCCAAAGTGGAGTTATTGTCTAGCAAATGAAGCAGGGGTGGAGTTGTTATAATCAGTCTCCAAGTGGGAGATTGTTGGGTGTGGAGCCTGATTATCTTCTGTATTCAAAGGTCTCAGTCGGATGTATACCCCAGGAAGACTGTACACCCCTCCACGCGGGGGGGTGCAGGGGGGACTTGTCCCCCCTGCAGGGGTTCGGGGGGGCAATCCCCCCCGGCTAGGGGGTCCGGGGGCTAGGGGGTCCGGGGGCCAGCGGTCCCCCGGCGGGGGTTTGGGGGCAGTGCCCCTGAGGCTAAAAATAGATGTAAAATTGCCTTGTAAAAGTCTAGTAATTTCTAGTCAATCTGGACCGTTCATTAGGCGAATGATCTGACAGTAGAAGTTATGTTTAATTTAGGGTTTTTTGCGCTAGAAGGAAACCCCTCACTATATATGAGGGAATTGTATTGCGTCTATGTATATCTATATTATGAGTGAGGAAGAGAGAGGAGATTGAGAGCGAAGAGGGTGTTACAGCGGATCTGCTGTAGGTTGTATCTCTTCAGTTTGCTGGATAATATAATAAAAGAAGGACTGGCTGTTTCTCCGTGGACGTAGCCCAAACTGGGTGAACCACGTATATCTGTGTCTCTCTTGTTTTATGCATTTTCTGTGTTTATATTTCTACAGTATTTTATGTGTTCCATTGCTCCGTAATATATAATTTTCTAACAAAGGCATTCTAGGAGTGTTGTTAGGCAAAAACATCACTCGCCAAGGCATTCAACCAAGAAAGGTTATGTTACTTGAGAATTAAGAAGTAGTCCAAGCATATCACTACTAAAACAACAAAGAAGGAAACCTTACATGGATAATTTACAAGGAGAGCTCAAGAAGATTAAGCTTCCTACTTTTCATGGTGAGCATAAGAAGGGAGAGGAGATTGAAGCTTGGTTGTTGGAGATGAGAAAGCACCTCCAATTACATAATTACTCATCCAACTTAAAGGAACAAATTGCAATCTATCTATGAAAGGAAAATAAAATTTGTGGTGGGAACAACTCAGGGAAGTCAAACACTAATATAGAAAGAAGATCTCATGGAGGAAATTTAAAAGGTACTTTCAAAAGAAGCACTTGTCAAAGCATTAATATAAAAGGAAAATATAGGAGTTATTTGAGCTCAAGTTAGGGAATATTAAAATGGAAGAATATGGTAAAAACTTCACTAAATTATTGAGGTATGATGGCTTTATGAAGGATTAAAAGCTAGAAATACAACTATTTGTAAGTGGGTTTCCACCATTATATGGTGACATAAGTAAATTTGAAGAGTCTCGGGAATTTGGATGAAGATACAAGGAAGGTAGAGTACCTTTATGAGCAAGGTAAAGATAAAATATCCTTCCAGAAAACTTGGGATGACAAGAAAAGAGCTAAGGTGGAGCAAATGAATAAGGGATTTAAAGCCTTCATTTTTAGGAGAAACTCTCAAGAAAACCAACAAACATAGCCAGCTCATGGTATGCCAAGGGGATTTGATTCATTGGATAAAATATCAGTATTTCACCCCATCAGTTGTTGGAGTTGTGAAGGATAACACATGTACAGGGACTACCCTCACAAAGGGGGGCAATAAAATTCAAGGAGTTGATACAATGGAGGACATGGGTAGAAGCATGCCCATGATCTATACAGCATTACACAATAGACAAGTTGATCATCATGAACATATGATTAATGTTTAAGGTAAGATAAATAACTAGCCCATAGCCATTTTAATTGATTCTAGAGCTAGTCATAATTATCTTGATCCTAAACTTGTTGAAAAAAATAATTTGAAGAGAACCAAGAATGACAGGATTTGGTTAGTTTAGTTAGATATAAATATAGTTAAAAGAATAATAATTGAAATTGTAAAGGAATTCCGAATTAATATGAATGGGTTGAGAAAAATTGGAGATTTGAACATCATACCATTGGGTTCATATGATTTCCTAATTGGTATGGATTGGTTGGAAAAACATAGTGCAATCCTAGATTGTTATAATAAAGCATTTACTTTCCTTGATGAATAAGGACAAAAAAATACAACTGCATGGAATTCTAAGGCCAAATTTTTCAGGGAGATATTAGCCATGAAATTGAAGAAAAAATTTAGGAAATGGTGCAAAATTTATGCAACTCACATGGAGGAGGAAACCAAGGACAAGGCATCACGCATTGAATAATAGTTAGGTACTTAAGGAATTAAAAAATGTATTTGTTGAAATCCCAGGTTTACCACCTAAAAGGTGTATTGACTTCTTTATAGATTTGGTACCTAGAGTTGCTCTAGTGTACAAGACACCATCATACAACATAGAACACTAGAACTTAAAAAATTACAAATGTAGTTAGAAGAACTTTTAAAGAAGGGATACATATGCCCAGTTGTGTCACCTTCGAGTGCCCTAGTTCTCTTTATTAAAAAGAAAGATGGTACACTAAGATTGTGTATTAATTTCAGCATTGAACCAAGTAATAGTTAAGAACAAGTACCCTTTGCAAAGAATACATGATTTTTTTGATCAACTAAGGGAGCTAAAGTGTTCTCCAAGATTAACATTATATTAAGGTATGATCATGTAAGAATTGAGGAAGACATCCAAAAAACAACATTTCGAACTTGATATGGAAATTATGAGTTTGTGGTGGTACCATTTGGGTTGTCTAATGCACCAAGTGTTTTCATGTGCCTTGTAAATGACATTTTTTGGAATTATTTGCATAATTTTGTTGTATTTTTGAATGACATCCTAGTGTATTCAAAATATAGGGAATAACATCAACAATATTTGAGAATGATGTTGTATGTGCTCATCGAACATCAGCTATATGGACAATTTAATAAATACTCATTCTATCAAAATCAGACTCATTATTTTAGTCATATGAATTCAGACAAAGAGGTAGCATTATACCTAGAGAAGATCAAAGCAATCAAAGAGTAGTCAACACCCAAATATGTGACAAAAGTTAGATTCTTCATGAGCTCAACGGGCTACTATAGAAGATTTATTGAGAGGTTCTCAAAAATATCACATCCTATCACTTCCTTACAAAAGAAATATGTGAAATTTGAGTGGTGTCATAAACGTGAAGAGGTTTTACAAATTTTAAAAATATTATTAAGAAGCGTTCCAATACTAAGGATAGCTTCTCCAAATGAATATTTCATTGTTTACACCAATGAATGTAAGGAGGGGCTTGGAGGAGTCCTCATGCAAAATAGGCATGTGGTATATTACATCGAATATTGGAAGCTAAAGGAACATGAAAGAAATTATGTCACTCATAACTTGGAATTGGTGCCATTATACTTGCCTTAAAAATGCAGAGGCATTACCTCATGGGGAGAAGATTTGGATTGATAATAGACCAAAATGGTTTGAAGCATTTATTTGGACAGCCAACCATAAATGCTAACAAATTAGATGATTAGAATTTCTAGTTGATTATGACTTTGAAATAAAGCACATAAAAGGTAAGAAGAGTGTGCACAGGCCAATTTTCTTGAATTTGATGAGGAATCCCCCTCAAAATCAAGGGTCAATTTGAGGTCAAAGCAGGTTTATGGTGCCTATTGTAGCGGCTACAACCACCCTCCAAAATTTTGCCTATGCTTTGTTTTGGAGCCTCCCTCCTAAAATCACAGTAGCTCATCTTACGTTGACCCAGGTACTTGTGCTTTAATTGAGTTTTATCTTCTACTTACGGCTTGTTTTTTCCAACTCTCTTCACTTGGTTCAACCCGGTTCAAGGCTTGCCTTAGTGAATTGCATAATCCTTGAGGGAAACCAGCCTTCAATCCAGGAACTGCGCAATCCAAGCTTACAGTGAGCATTCGGCTCCAAAACTGTGTAGAGCCAGCTGACAGCTTACATTCAGATGGGAAACTGCGCAGAGCATGAAAGGGTAGCCTAAGCCACTCAACCCAGGAATTGCATAGAAGCTTTCCCTTAGTAGTTTCCCGATGCATGAGCTATTGAGTTGTCCAGTTCCCTCGGGAACTATGCAATCTCTCCGTGCATGCATGGCAACTTTTTCCCAAAAAGGAAAAACAAGTGAAAAATCATCCCTAAACAATAGGGATCTATTTTTACTAGTCAGAGTTACACTTGATTTATTTTTGGAAACTGCCGCCATGCATTGCTTTTCCTAGATTTTTGGCCTTCACGCCATAAACCCTAAATCAACCAAATCTATTTAATGGACACCGCCAGAGCTCATTTTCACATTCGATCTTGGAGCTTTGGCATTCCCGAGGATATTTAGGAACCTTTGGCACAGTCATCGTAGTTTTTCTGGGTAAGTCTTGCTTTGCTAGTCTTTTATTGCTTTTGTTGTCGCTTTTGTTTGCTTGTCTTGTGAGAGTGTTGTTTTACCCATATTATTGAATGATCGTTGGCGCTTTGATTTATTCTAGCTTGTAGAAGTGTTGTTTTAAGTTTTTCATTCCCTTTCCCAAGTATCGGATGCATAACCCAATTTTTGCACTAACAATCATCGTTGCGGCGACTCTCTCCACATGCTTCATTGTTCTTTAGTGTGGTTTATTCCTACACTTGTTTTGTTTGCATGCATCATCATTCACTCAGATATGCATCCACCTTCGCTTATGCTTTCAGATCTGCTCATTTTCATGTTGCCCTTGGGCAGACCTGGGCTGCCTTAGGTCAAATTTAGCTCTTGCCAGGCATGCACTGCACATTTCTGGATCTCAAGGATCTTCCTTGTCTCCAGAAATTGTGCAGAGGTTGCCAAGATCTGACTCCAACTGCGCAATGCACAATTCCAGGAGCCAGTCCTTATCCTTGGTCATTAGGATTGCGCAATGCATAGTCCCAGTTGGCCTAAGCCTGACTGAACTACACATTGCGTAGTTTCAGTCAGCAACACTACCCCACTGGCAGTTTGGATTGCGCAATGCGCAGAACCAGCTAACAGTCAATCACCTCTGAGAGTCAAGCTTGCGCAATTCTTCCCAGCAGTTGCCCAGTTTGTTGTTTGGTTTTTTCTTGAAGTGCTTTTGGTTTCACACTAATATTTGCATGCCATGAGTGTCCTCTTTGTCTCCAGGTACAACAGTTGTTGAACAACTCTCCATAGTTACAGGTAACATGGCTTCCAAGAGAGTTGTATCAAAGGATACTATTGAAAGTAGCACTGGGGATGTAGTTGAACAGTTGTTAGTGAATTTACTAGTTTATGCAAACACTCAATTATTCATTGAGAAGGGCATGAAGATAACGTGGCAGGAAATCAAGGATAACTTTGTAGGAGACTTCAAGGAAGATCTAGAAGATCGGAAGGTGTATGTCAATATCCATCGATCAAGCTTACATAAGTTTTCATGCACGTACCTAGCCTTCCCTTGTGTAGACATCATCCACTGGAAAATCTCACACATAGATCCCGTGACCATGACATTGAGCAGTGCCAATGGAACACACCTTGCACCCTTGGTAGGACAGAGAATTATCATTATATGTATCACTTACCTCAGCTAGTGAACCGCATGGATGAACTTTTCCATGCCACCCACAGCTATGTAAACACCATGGATATTATAAAGCACTAGGTGAAGGAGCTGTCAAAGTTTAGATCCATGCCCAATCATGTTTACAAGACGAAGTCACTCAGAAAGGCCTACCATTTATTGATCATCTTTGCGTGGAGATTGTACAGTCAAGAGAGGATAGAGACCTTTCCGCAGAATTGGATTTTTGTGTTGGACCAGTTGGTGAGTGATGGAAAACCATTTGACTGGTCCAATATGTTGGCTCATCAATTGAAAGTCCATGTGACTAATGCCCAGAATCTGCCCAAGGATCAGCAAGCGAGATTCTACATGTTTGTGTATTTACTTGATGCAATTTGTGCCTAGCATCAATTTCCTGGCATGGGTTGGATGTGGACACCATAGGGGCATGTTGTCAATATTTATTGTAACTTTCTTTCCAAGTGTAGCTACCGAGGATTTTTGGTGAGGATAGTTGACCTTTTCATCACCTAGTGTACAAGTTGATCTTTGAGTAGGATCCACCTTGCATGTACCAAGAAGCAATGGAGGCATTACTTAACATTGCAGATTGGTATGCCTCACCGGATGGCACCTTCATTAGGATGTTTGGCAAAGAGAAGCCTCTACATGTTCTACCAAGGTTTGAACAGACAAGTTGGTCATGAAAGAGGTCGCATATCACATCTCCATAGGGTTATCAACAGGGATGCATAGGAGGAAGAAGGCACCATGGCCTACTCTTCCTTTGTGGATTGGATTGTACGAGATTAAGAGCTTGAAAGATGCGGATGCTAAATCCAAGGAGGTAATAAAGTATGAGTTCGGCACCAGAAATTACAATCTGTATGATCCCCGCGAGATTTGCAAGAATCATTGTGTGAAGGTGTATTATCCATAGATCCACTGGGCATGTCACTGGGCAGAGGAGGACCCTTGGAGATATTGTTACAACCACTCCAAGCTCAATGAACCAATCAACATAGTCGTAGAATGGAAAGTTTCTCTACAAGTAGCAGCAAACTAGCATAGGACAGGGGTAAAAGGAAGATTGTCGAGAACCTAGAGGTTGATCAAAGTTGCAAGTTCAGATAATATCCTCTCATCGAGAAAGCAACTTTGGCAGCTGAGGAAAAGAGGCAATAGTGCATAAAGAGAGCAGAACGGAGGAAGAGAGAGAATCAAAGGTTGGAGGAAGCATAAAGGAAGTTGTAGGAAACATAGAAGAAGTTGAAAGAGGAATAGGAGCTAAGAAGGAGAGAGAGGGAAGAGAAGAAGAAACAGGAACAAGGGGAAGGGAAAGGCATGATCATAGAGAAAAATGCACCCATACAAGTTGAGGAGTTAGAATAGCCAGCAGATGAAGAAGAGGGTGAGCAGATGCAGGTTTGGGAGCTTTCTCAATAGATTGAGAAAATGGTTGAAGCGACAAACATGGAGTTGGGATAGGAGCCATAGGACCAAGATACCAACCTCATGTCGAGAGCATCTGAGGTTGCCCCTTAGTCTCCACCACCTCTAGTATCAGAACCAGTCCTAAGCGAGCAAGGAGAGGTTTTTATCCTTGATGATGATCCAATGATGGATATATACAATCTATCATTTGATGAGTTGCAGCAGAGGATTGTATAGGCGCGGAGAAAGTGTTTCCTGGATGATCACATGTTACCTGCATTTATGAAGGAAAGGGTGATAGTGCCAAATTTCAGGAAGCATCTAGTCGCCATGGCTGATGCCACTATGGCTTATGCAGGAGCCACAAGTTCACATTTCAAGTTCTTGTTAGCATAGAATGAACAGATGGCTAAGAACTTGCAAATCCAGGAAGAAAGCAGAACAATCTGCAGGATTGATAATGGAAGAAATGAGGAATGAAATACTTGCTGACATATTAGCACTTGAGGCCATCATGCAAAAACTCTATGACATATTCGTAACCATGCATAAGGTGGTTTTCCATCTATTTGGTTTTTAGCGGCGGAGCAGAAATATTTTCCAAACCCTTAGAGACATACACATTGCTATCACCCATGTGCAAGAATGAATGAGATAGAAAGGAGCCCCACTTCACTTTTCGAAGATGATGATGCCGTAGGCAGAGCTAGATAAAGCAAAGATCTAAATGCAAATCCAGAAATATGAGCAGCTCGCCCCATTCGTCAGCAACATATAGGCTTCATATGCACGGTTATTTAAGAGTTTGGATGTGATGGTGATGACGCATAGGATCCCGTCAATCGGTTCCCTCACCGTAGCCAGGGAGAAGAACCAAGTCCGACTAAAGAGTGACAGGTACATGGAAAATCTCTGGCGAGAGGCCACCAGCGATGACTTGGAGATGAGCACAGAAAACATGCATAAGTACATTGGTGTTCATGTCGTAGTCATGACCATGTTGCGCATGCTTCAGGATGAGTTGGAAAAAGGTTCCCAGATCATATACCCACAAGCTATGGAGGTAGAGTTCACTTCCGAAAAGACACCATCAAGCAGTATGGGGACACAATAGCATAGTACCAAGCTTGGTATCAGTATGTTTTCGAGAGTCATCAGATGGATGTTGTCGAGTCGGTCTTCCCCTAGACTTCTGAGTCATAGTGTTGTGTCTTGTTTGGTTGTCTCTAGCCTATTTTGTCTCATATGGGTACATGTGGAAGTTGTATATTATTTGTAAATATATTGTAAGTGAAACTCCAAGTGTCATTAGTGGAATATGAACAGTCACTATGTAGTGTAATGAGTTATTTGTAAAGAAGTTGAAGAGTCATGAGGGTAGTCAAATATTCAAAGGGGAATGTCAAGCGTCACCCCACCCTTTATTATAAATAAAACCTCATAACTCATAGACAAGTCTTTTGGGGGCCAAGCTTTTGGCTAGGCTTATGCTTAGAGAAGGCTTGGGAGTATTGTGACGAGCCTTGGCTTTTCCACAGCGGAGAGCGAGTACACTTCTTTGGAGGAGCAGGTGTTCATGACTGTAATGTTCCACTATTGGGGCCAGTGGTTGTTAATGGTGTATGTATGGATGGAAATTTAACTTAATATAATATAATTGAGTCAACATGTTTTCATGCATAAGTTGTTATTGTAGTTGGACTATTTTGGTTTCTTTAGCAATGTATGTTGTTTAAATTAAGAATTTTCGTATGAACTATTTTGTATGCAATTGTATGAATCTTGTTGGAGGCATGTTGTTGGATTAACCCGTCACTTTGTTTTGTGGACTATTCCGCATTACAGCTTGTGATGTCATTCCACTTGTGTGTTCCTTTCAAGTTACGTACTATTACAGGCCTCTTAGGGACACACTTCTTTTCCCTTTCATGTGTTAGAACCCCCATGCATCTCACTTGACTCACTACAAGGTCACACACTTGCTTCCAACCAAAGTCATCATACTTATCTCTGCGCGTTACCACAGTCAAGGCACTACATTACCACCCACTGTTGGGACTCCTACTCCAAATGGTTTGAGGTCTAGTTGGGACTTCTTACCATGTAGATCCCCGTGACTGTTGGCGGGTCCATCACCGTCAATAGTGCCTTGGCATAGTTCCTATATAGTCAAGAACATCTCAAGTAATAACACCTAGGATGACCCATATGTTTGATGTACATATCATGTTTAGGACAGTGAGTTAGGGACTACTTTGAGGCTAGTGTGCCCATGTACATATGTGTTTTGGGATAAGAGTGTATGTATTTATATGTTTTGGGGCGAATTATCTTAGTTTTGTAAATAAGAAATCACATGCATATCATTACTAGCATTTGCACCAAAAGGTGCAAGGGTACGCGAATAGTGTTTTGGGGTTTTGTTGACCTTTCGAATATATATGTTGGAAATACTAAGAGGGGGATGAATCAGTATTTATTTTCAATTGTTACTTCTACCAGTTATATCCTTATATTTAGAACACAAAAGTGAACAATAAAAGTAAACACTTTTATTAATATAATATTTATAAAGAATAAAGTACAATATGGGTAGGGATCAAACCCTTGATGAAGACACCCAGGCTCCAACCTGGGATGTGCCAAGCACCCACTTGGACTTTAGTGAGGCTTTGACCTCTAGGGCTCCAACCCTATCTTATCCTAGGCACCAATCTTGAGTTTAGGAGCACCAACTCCAAGGACACTAGTCCTCAATCTTCCAGGCTCCAACCTATATTTTCCAAGCACCGACTTGGACTTCCAAGGCTCCAACCTTGTCAATTTTGAGGCACCAACCTCAAGGACTCCAATCCTATATCTGCTTTAGACACCGACCTAGTTTCTTGAGGACTTTGATCCTCTAGGGTTCCAACCCTATCAGTTTTGGGGCACCAACCCAAAGGACTCCAATCCTTTATCTTCTTCAGGCACCAACCTGGATCCTTGAGGACTTCAATCCTCTAGGACTCCAACACTATTCTCTAAGGCACCAACCTTGTTGTTCGAGGCTCCAACCCACTCTCGTACTTTTTCTAGACGTGTTTGATTATACTTCACGGCTCCCTATGTCTTCTTCAATGAGCCCTATCAATCTTCAGCAATGTCTCCTCAAAATTACTTTATCAGTGACAACCTTTGTTCATATGAAGGAGTCTTCACAATTCTTCATACTTTCCAACAGAGTTTGCAAAGTTTACCTCATGATGATCTCAACATTGCATCATGATCTTCAATAAAGTCTCCAAGATCTACTGATGTTTTTCAATAGGATATCTGCATTAGGTCTTTGAAACAGGTCGATGTCTGCGCTATGGCTTTACTTCGGGTCTGATCGTTCCAAGATGAATCAGGTCAAAAGGTTGTCTTCCCACTCTGTCTTCTGCTTCCTTATTCACTCGGCCTTAGGCTTTTATTATCCCTTCATTGTCTACTAGACCTTTGGCTTCTCAACCTTCGGCTTCTCGATCTTTTGCTTCCCTTGTCTCTTCAAGTTCACGAGTTGTGAACTTATTTATGCTCTATTTTTATGCCCGAGATAGATATTAAGAACTGAAGCGTTTTAACTCATTTTTATACGAGTTTCACCAATGACCAAAGGACACGTCGATTGGAGGGAGGTTGACTTATATATTAAAAATATATATCGAAGAGTCTTTTATCCATAGACTTGATTATTCACGGAAACCATATAAGAGTTGCTATACCCACATGGAGGTCCCACATGCCACGTCATCACCTTTAATCCCACAATCACAATTTCATGAGAATCGGAGTCATTCCTTTAATCCTGCAATCGCAACTTCATAAAAATCGGAGGTTTTACAAGTGTGCACATGCTCTGTCTTCCGATGGAGCGGATGCGATATTCAATGAACTATTTTTAATGAATCCATCGGGTCCACAATATTATCGCAATCGGAGGTTTTACACATCATCCCTTTGAAACTTGTGATTCAATGGATGTGATATTACATTAAGTTATGTTATAGTGTTGTAGTCGGGTCTGCAATAATATCGCAATCACAGTTTTTAATGTGACATCCCTTTATAACTTGCGATATGAAAGTTTCAATAGGCGGATGCGATATTACATTAGGGTTGTTACCATACACTAATCGGGTCTGCATATTATATCGCAATCGGAGTTTTAATGTGACAAGCCTTCATAACTTGCGACACGAAGGTTCTGATATGGCGGACGCGATATTAATTAGGGCTTGTTGTAATGGGACCACCGGTTCCACAATGCTCCTCCGATATCGTTGTTTTCTTCCTTTAGACTCTTCCTCTTGGCTTGGATTTCTTGTGGCTTCTCATTCCTGTGATTTCCATTGGCTACTCTTTGACGACTTCTTATAACTCTTCTTCCAATAGCTCTTCCTTTGACTTCTGATAGCTCTACTCCTCCGACGTAATGTTCCTATTTGTTCTTCCGATAGCACTTACCCTTTGGCATATGCGATAACCTGCTTCTCTTGCTCCGATAACTTGCTTCTTTGATGGCTTTTGATAAACTCTTCATCTTACTCTTTGGCTTCATAATGGCTTCTCCTCTTTGGCCTCTTACTCTTGTTGCTTCACAGATCTACTGCTTCTATTTTGTCTGTATATATATATTCAATCCACTTGGGTCCTCCTTCTCATCATATCATCATATATCAAACTTTCACCACTACGAGCATTATGATCAATGGGCATCAATGGGAAATCATGTATCAAAGAATTTTCCATCACTAACACTTCCATATTGGCATAAATGACAACCTAGATTAACAATCTCCCCCTGTGTCATTGATGGCAATATTCTTTCCCTTTCAACAGTCTCTCCCCCTTTGACATCAATGGCAAACGGGGTGCTCAGGGACTCCCCCTATCAAACTGCTTCTGTTCTTTATGAATAGTAGATCTTCATGGGTATGTTACTCCCCCTATCATGGTGCTCTTCTTTTTACTCAAGATAGAAGGATTGTTGTCTCATAACTTACTGAGCTATATTCAATTGTGCAACATTCTTCTTTCTATAGTCCTTTTGATGAGCCATTTTTCCTTGTGTTCTAGTAAAAGTTTCTGGAAGTTATCTCTACTGATTGACAACTTTTTGCAAAGCTTCAATTATGTTTGATGCTGCCAACTGCTCTTGCTTCAAGCTTCATTCCCAGATGTATCTGTTTGTTTGAAGGTTGCCTCTATTTGTGTCCATAATTTGCCTGTTCCCACATTAAATCCCTGAGTCAAGACGTAAACTTCTGTAACAACAACAACATAGTTATTTGCTTATTATCATTAGATGGCCTTCTGCTGCTCCAATTTATTTTTAGAAATCAAGTGGAAATTATTTTTAACAACAGTCCATTGGATAGATAAGAGATCATGTTCTTTCAAAGGAGTGTTCCTAAGAAATGATCTATCAAAGAATGATTGTTAATATAGCTCATCAAGGATTTCATGAGGACCCTTTCATGGATAGCTTCTCCAATAATGATCAAGAATCACAAGCTCCCTCTAACTGTATGCATGGTCTCTTTTTGGCAGAATCTCATCATCAAACACTCGAAATATCAAGAATATCTTCATCAAGTCAACAACATGTGTTGTTGGTTGGAGAGTTCAATATATTTTCAAATTGTATTTGCTTTCTTCTCCATACTTGTGTAACTTTCTTTGTTGGCATGGTTTTAGCTTGTGTAGGAGCCAAAGTTAAGTTACAATCACATGTCATATGACCAATGTTATGAAACTTGAAGCATTCTATGTTGTTCATGAATAAGAATTCATGATTTCTTCCTACAGAATTGCTTCTCGGAGATTGTCGGGGACCATAGTGTCTATCTTTGTGGTATGCCCTACAATCTTTTGCCATGTGTCCAAAGTTTGTACAAGAATAACAATAACCAAGAAATATACTTTGGTACCTGGGAGAAGAAGGTTTCCTTGATGTACTTCTAAAGTCTTTCTTCCTTGAGATCCTTTGATTATAACCATTGCTTCTTGCGTCCTTGACATCATCTGCATTTCTTCTTGGAATAGGATTTCCTTCATTGTTGCCTTGACTCTTATCCTTGCCTTTGCTGGAACTGGGAGCATCAACATTTCTTTCTGGCTTCCTCACATCCTTTTTGTTTGAAGCATTATCATTCTTTCTTGAGGATTCTCCTTCATAGCCAAGACCTGATTTATCAAATGGGAATCTTTGATGGCTGAGCATGTCATCCAAGGCTTGAGATCTCTTCAAGATTTTGTCCATCCCTTCAACCTTCTTCCTAAGGGAGACAATCTCTTCTTCCAATCTTTCACAATCATTATTCTTCTTAGCAAGTTGTTTCTCCGTTTCTTCCTTGATACAAGTAGCTTCATTTGCTTCTATTTTGAGGGAGATGATATCTGATTTCATTTTGAAAATTTCTTCATTTCTCGTAGCTAGACTTCTCTCCATTTCTTCCTTGATCCTTGTAGCTTTACATGTTTTGACCTTGACAAGGTTGATGTCAGATTTTAGTTTGAAGATCCCTTCATCCTTTGCTTTTAGTTGGTATATCATGGTGTTTCTCTCCTTTTCTATTTCATCAACCTGCCCTCATATGATTACCAATGATTCCATTGTCTTCTCAGCTCCTTGTGCTAAATTTCTTGCTTCTTGTAGCTGAGATTTGACAGAGGATACCTCTACCTTGTATTGACCAGTCCCTTCTTCAAGTTTGTTCAAGCTCTTATGCCTTTGTTCAAGTTGACTTGACAAGGTATCTTCCTGTTTCTTTGCCTTATCCAATTGATTTCTCGTGGATATGACTTCTTCATGATGCTTTCTTTTGTTTTGATGAAATTCCTCCTTAAGCTTGGCGAGCTCTTCATCTCTTTCTTGTACTTGAAGCTTGATAAGGTCAACTTCCTTCCTTGTTTGGTCTTGGTCACCAGCTAGAGCTTTCTTCTTAAGTTCCTCATTTTCGTTTTTCAAATTGATAATATCTTCCATGGCAGCCATAAGTTTAGTGAGGAGATCTTCTTCAAAGTCTTTTTCATTCTCTTCATTTTCTAGGTCTTCTTTTGTTGGGTGTGGAGCATGATTATCATCCTAATTTAGAGGTCTTTGTTTCAGTCGAATGTATACCCCAGGAAGATTGTACACCCCTCCATGCGGGGGGGTGCGGGGGGGACTTGTGCCCCCCGCGGGGGTTCAAGGGTGGGGGCATCCCCCCCAGTTGGGGGGTCCAGGGGCTAGTGGTCCCCGGTGGAGGTTTCCAGGGTAGCGCCCCCAAAGCTAAAAACAGATGTAAAATTGCCTTGTAAAAGTATAGTAATTTCTAGTCAATCTAGGCCGTTCATTAGGCAGATGATCTGATGGTAGAATTTATGTTTAGTTTAGGGTTTTTTGCCCTAGAAGGCAACCCCTCTCTTTGTATGAGGGTATTGTATTGAGGCTATGGAATATATGTGTATTCTCAGAGCGAGAAACAGATAGGTGAGACTGTGAGAGAAAATAGAGGATATTACAGTGGATCTGTTGTAGCTTGTGTCTCTTCATTTCGCTAGATAATAGAAAGGAAGGACTAGCTGTTCGGGGTGGACATAGACCAAATTGGGTGAACCACGTATATCTGTGTCTCTTTGGTTTTATGTGTTTGTGTTTTTCCGCATATTATATGTCTTGCATTTCTATGTCATATATAATATTTTTCTAACATCTTTAGCCTTGATGTCATCAATATTATCTTCAGCTTCCTTGATGGGCTCTATATTTTCTTCTTGTTTTCCATCATTTCCTTTACTAGAGATCATTGTCAAGGCTCCTTTTGAGTGAAGGTCATGAAGTTTATCCCATATGCCTTTTGCTGACGAGCATTTTTCAAAATTGGCCTTCATAGAATTAGGTAGCCCATTCAAGATTGCGTTCATTGCTCTTGTATTATGTTCCTTGGATTCTCCATCCATCATGCTATCAACAATCACTGATTTCCAAACTTCAATGCCCTGATTCTTTAAGAAATTCCTCATTCTTTCCTCCCATATATCAAAGTTTTCATTGAACAATGGAGCCTTCACAAATTGATTGACTTCGATTTCGGTGGTTGAGGGAGACACATCTTTAGGAGGATTGGAGACTTTCTTCCTTGGCTTCGCCATTTGTGTTCTAATGATCAACCTTCAAGCTATTAGGCTTTGAGTGAAGGTACTGGATCTGATACCAATTGTTGGAAATATTGAGAGGGGGGTGAATCAATATTTCTTTTCAATTGTTACTTTTACCAGTTAGATCACTTATATTTAGAACACAAAAATGAACAATAGAAGTAAACACTTTTATTAATATAATCTTTATAAAGAATCAAGTACAATATGGGTAGGGCTCCAACCCTTGATGAAGACACCCAGGCTCCAACCTAGGATGTGCCAAGCACCTACTTGGACTTTAGTGAGGCTCCGACCTCTAGGGCTTCGACCCTATCTTATCCAAGGCACCAACCTTGAGTTTAGGAGCACTAACTCCAAGGACACCAATCTTCAATCTTCTAGGCTCCAAGCTATGTTTTCCAAGCATCGACTTGGACTTCCAAGGCTCAAACCTTGTCAATTTTGAGGCACCAATCTCAGGGACTCCAATCCTATATCTGCTTCAGGCACCGACCTGGTTTCTTGAGGACTCCAATCCTCTAGGGCTCCAACCCTATCAGTTTTGGGGCACCAACCCTAAGGACTCCAATCCTTTATATTCTTCAGGTACCAACCTGGATCCTCGAGGACTTCGATCCTCTAGGGCTCCAACCCTATTCTCCAAGGCACCAACCTTGTTGTTCGAGGCTCCAACCCACTCTCGTACTTTGTCTAGATGTGTTTGATTATACTTCACGACTCCCTATGTCTTCTTCAACGAGACCTATCAATCTTCAGCAATATCTCCTCAAAATTACTTCATCAATGACAACCTTTCTTCATATGAAGGAGTCTTCACAATTCTTCATACTTACCAACAAAGTTTGCAAAGTTTACCTCATGATGATCTCAACAATGCATCATGATCTTCAATAAAGTCTCCAAGATCTGCTGATGTTTTTTCAATAAGATATCTGCATTAGGTCTTTGCAACAGGTCGATGTTTGTGCTATGGCTTTACTTCGGGTCTGATCATTCTAAGATGAATCAAGTCAAAATATTGTCCTCTCGCTCTATCTTCTGCTTCCTTATTCACTCGGCCTTTGGCTTTTGTTGTACCTTCATCATCTGCTAGACCTTTGGCTTCTCGACATTCGACTTATCGATCTTTTTCTTCCTCTGTCTCTTCAAGTTCACGAGTTGTGAACTTCTTTATGCTCTATTTTTATGCCCGAGATAGATACTCAGAACTGAAGCGTTTAACTCATTTTTATATGAGTTTCACCAATGACCAAAGGACATGTCTATTGGAGGGAGGCTGACTTGTATATTAAAAATATATATCAGAGAGTCTTTTATCTGTAGACTTGATTATTCACGGAAACCATATAAGAGCTGCTACACCCACATGGAGGTCCCACATGCCACGTCATCACCTTTAATCCCACAATCGCAATTTCATGAGAATCGGAGTTATTCCTTTAATCCCGAAATCGCAACTTCATAAAAATCGGAGGTTTTACAAGTGTGCCCATGCTCTGTCTTCCAATGGAGCGGATGCGATATTCAATTATTATTTTTTAATGAATCCGTCAGGTCCACAATATTATCACAATCAGAGGTTTTACATGTCATCCCTTTGTAACTTGTGATTCAACGGATGTAATATTACATTAAGTTATGTTATAGTGTTGTAGTCGGGTCCGCAATAATATCGCAATCACAGTTTTTAATGTGAAATCCCTTTATAACTTGTGATATGAAAGTTCTGATAGGTGGATGTGATATTACATTAGGGTTGTTACCATACACTGATCAGGTCCGCATATTATATCGCAATCAGAGTTTTAATGTGACAAGCCTTCATAACTTGCGATGCGAAGGTTCCGATACGGCGGATGCGATATTAATTAGGGCGTGTTGTAATGGGACCATCGGTTCCACAATGCTCCTCCGATATCATTGTTTTCTTCCTTTAGACTCTTACTCTTGGCTTGGATTTCTTGTGGCTTCTCGTTCCTGTGATTTCCATTGGCTACTCTTTGATGACTTCTGATAGCTCTTCTTCCAATAGCTCTTCCTTTGACTTCCGATAGCTCTACTCCTCTGACGTAATGTTCCTATTTGTTCTTCCGATAGCACTTACCCTTGGGCATATGTGACAACCTACTTCTCTTGCTCCAATAACTTGCTTCTTTGATGGCTTTTGATAAAATCTTCATCTTACTCTTTGGCTTCACAATGGCTTCTCCTCTTTAGCTTCTTGCTTCTGTTTCTTCACAGATCTACTACTTCTATTATGTCTGTATATATATATTCAATCCACTTGGGTCCTCCATCTCATCATATCATCATATATCAAACTTTCATCACTATGAGCATTATGATCAATGGGCATTAATGGGCAATCATGTATCAAAGAATTTTCCATCACTAACACTTCCATATTGACATCAATGACAACCTAGATTAAAAATATATACAATAATATTTGAAATTGAGGTGGAAGGGTATGTGGGTCCCAATAATAAAAACCATAGTGCTTGGAGTAGAAGGACAGGCAAGCCCAATAACAAAACAATAATGGTTTGAAATACTCCCTCTGGTTTTGAAAACTGGGAGGGGGGGGGCCTCAATTAATATAAGCCAATGATTTTTGTCATTGTGGGATGAAAATTGTACATGTAACCTATGTCAAAGTTGTGATAGGAAATTTGGATGAGAATTACAGAGAAAATCCAAGGGCTCTTTTTCCCAAAAAAATATTTTACCACAAACCATTATAAAGCATTGTTTACAAAATTGTAAGTAAATATAATTACATTATTTGGACTCTTCCCAATCCTATACTGCTGCAAAAAGGTCCTGGAAATTAAAAGCACTTTCAGCAAAATGGAGAAATGGCTCCACTAAAAAGCTAAAAACTCATTTTCTTGTTGTTATTTGGCTTACTATGCCTTTTTCCACAAGGACATGAGTATAATACAATGAAGTTGCATGACCTTTTCAACCCCTTATGTTGCTAACAAAACTCTCAACACCATAACAAGCTAGAAATTGCACAAGTTTGTCTCTAGATAAAGGCTACGAAGGGAAACGATAATTTAGGAACCAAAATAACTAAAAAATAACGCACAACATTGGAAGGAAAAATCAAGCCTCAAGAATATGTTGGACATGTAATACATACATTTTTCTTAAAATTATCTACGCCAACCTCAAAGAAGAGGTCTTTATCAGATTGCAAAGCATTTCTAGTGAGTGCAATAATTGGTGTCTTAATTCCCATTGATCTTAGTTGTCTTGTAGCCTAACATAAAATCCAATCTTTTCCAGGGTAAGAATGAATCGAAATGTGAACCCACAATAAAAATTATTGTGATATATGAGAATCAAGATGATTAAATTAAAAACTCACAAGTAGACAAAATGAAACAAACCTACAAATCCAATGAATTAAAACTTATATACCTCATGTCCATCCTCAATAGGCATTTCGTTTTCCATTAACACAAGATCATAAGTTCTTCCCTTCTTGAATAAATTCACCGTTACCTTTCCACTTTTAGCTTCTTCATAGTGAAGGTTGAGGTTTTCAATCACCTTCCGCAAAATTATCTGGCATAGAAAAAGATTTAGGAAAACAATGAATGATATATTGGCACCAATTTTTTGGGAAATAAGCCTTCTAGGGAAACATTTATTACCCTAAGAGGGTAATTGAAGAAAATAGGCTCAATCTAGGTACCAACTTACTCTATTCATTAATGTATATTTGACAGGAAAGACACGACTACGAGAGCTAGAATCCTATGACAAGGGACTCTTTGGCTTGATGGTTTGTACACTATAAACTCTGGACTTGATATGAGATGAAATGTTGAGTTCATCCTGGAAATTGCATGCTAATCTATAATTTATTGTATTGATTTTATAAACATCTACTTTCCTTCACAACTATGAACTAGTACTAGAGGATAGGGAATTTACAAACAGAAATTGATATCCTTGCCATTTATAGACTTTACTACGATAAAAACACCCACTTGTTCAACAAAACGCTTTTTCATGCTCAATCCCAAACCAGAATATCCATGGTTCGGGTCTTGGCCTGTTGCTAATGAGTACAGCTCAAACCACTTTGACTGATCCTGCAAAGAGATTCCTAAAATTGTAGTATTTCATTATAACTTGGTAATGCATCATCATACTACAAACGAGAGACAACACATTGGGGATGATCTTCATGGAACATATAACCACAAACTTTCCATGTGAAATACTAAAATATATTGAAGCTTATTACTTTGGCAAAGAAAATGTTTAAAGAATTATTTGCATATTCCTTTATTATTAGCTCGCTTGTGGCAAAGTCCTTCACAAAAAACACAATTTTGGAAACTTTATGTTTCATGCCAACACCATTATTAGGAAACATCAGAGAGTGTTGTAAATTTTGCGATGGCACTGCTGATTGGAAACATGACCACTACCATAAAACATCTGCTACAATCTCCACAACATCTTCAGACTTTACTTCAAGCTCTAGCCTTCCCCCAGATGGAGTAAATTGCGTAGCATTTCTTAGAAAGATTCCTATGTAACACATGCGAGGAAACCCTTGAAATAAATTCACTCAAGCTAAACATTGCAAATATTCCAATCAAGACAACAAACACCAATAAGAAAAAATCGCATTCTAGAATGTGCTTAATGTTTGAACAACCCTATGCTTACCCCTAATTACCAGGTATGTCATAAGAAGGTTCTCAACCATAATTTCAATATTCAGCTTTAAAAAAAAATTATTGTGGAATAAGAGATCCTTCAAACCCATAGCCAAAAATTTAGAACTTGTAGTAAATCAAAATCTTCCATATGGAGCTGCAATGACCCATCTTCCCCTTGGCTTGTAATCATTCACAAGTGCATTAAATCATCAAGAAAACTTCCAACACATCCTCAACCAAGCTATTTTGCATGTTATTGCACAAATTTTTCTGAGATGATAACCTCTAATTGGCCCATCAATTAGCCAGTTGGAATGGGGATTTGTCTATGGATGTTTATGGATCACCTCTATTACACATTTCTCTTAGAACCTCTCAAAAATAGGTGATATGAGCTTATATATTATGTCAGTAATTCTTTGTATCTCTTAATCATGGGAGTGGTAATATAAGAGGGAACCTCTATGATTTCAATCTCAATCAACATGTTCATGTGTTGAAATGTATCTCTACAATGGGAAACCAAAAGTTTGTTTGCATGAATTATTGAGTTAGTTACAATCTGTGGTAATTGTCACTCATGCTAACCTCAAAACTCTACAATACCTAAAGATGTTTGGCCCTTTACATGAAGGAGACCTCCCATCTCTGTTCTCTCTCTCCCGATGCAAAGTGAGCCATATATCATCACCATTATATTTCAAGAGAAGGCTTTAAAGTTATTTTCTTGTTTATACCTCAGTTGAAACTTTAGTATATTACACTTTTGCTTGTATGCAATTTGGCGCAACTTTGCTTTCTCCTATTCTTTTCATGCTTTTTCCTTCTAGCATTTAGATGTTTCTTTTGTCTTCTTTTAGAGAGGCTTTTGCACTACCAATACTCTTATCTTACTTCATATGTTTTATAATCCCATTGGGCAATATTGGCCTCCTGTGGATATTAATTGTAAATAAACTTAAATTAAACTACTCTGCGTATGTTTATGCCTTTGTCCTCCAATTTCATAACCTGTACGTCACTGACCTTTCACCATTTGACTATTATTTCAACATCATTTCTATGGTTGCTTATGTCATCATCATCTAAGATGAGTTGTGGATGGGTGTTTATGTCTCATTTGCTATTTGATGATTAGAATTTGCATCTTGAGTTTAGAATAGTAATTTAATTTCTCGTAATGATTATTGATTTCAAAAAGTGTTCCACTAATTTAAGAATTTATGTCATTCAACAAAATTTTTAGCCAGTTATATTAAAAATAATAATAATAATAATAATCCATCTATTTTGGTTACCACTCACCGCACTCATGTTTTAACCATCCACTTTCATTTCTAGACATGTTTTTAATCATTCAAAAGGTATTGAGAATATTCTTCAAGACTTAAATGTTGAGCACCAATTTCGATGCGCTGACATGTACATTATTTACCAATCATTTCCATTCAATTTAAAAAGTACGAGGTCTATCGGGTCATTTATATTACTAGGGAAATCATTGTTATGTGATGGGCAGTGACTGGAAGGGTTGGGAGTTTGACCAGAGAAGGAGGCCTTGTATTTTAGAGATGAAATAATTGTGTGAGGGTTGGGTGAATTCATCGCCCACATCAATAACTTTGTTTCACCGTAAAATGGCTGACGCATGTGCAATTTCCTTGTGGTGGGTCGTTGCTCATTGAAATTCATTAATATAATACAAAACCAATGGAGGAAAGGAAGCAAATGGAAGGTCAAGTTAATTGAGGTAAAAAAAATTGTCAAAATTATTAATATTATGTACAAATTAAGGTGACATTGTCAATATAGTTTAGATTTTCCCATTATATTTGATAATTCATGTGATCTTGGTTCACTTTGTGGCTTGAAGATAAGGCCTTCAAAAATTTGGTACTTTGTAGATAAGATTGTCAACATGTTTGTTGGTTGGTATGAAATAACGAGCATTCAAAGAGGCTTTTAAGTTTATTTTTATTTTTATTTTTAAATTTAAAATTGGTATAAGATGTTCTGGAATAAAAAATGCTTTAATAACTTATTTCACAAAATTGTTTTTGAAGAAACTTGTAAGAGTGTTAAAAACTTCTTATGAAATCATTTTTATTAACTGAAAAAAGCATTAACAAAACTAATCTAGTTATATTATAATGTGACCCCAGAGAAATTCAATAGGGCATGCAGGCCAATTGGAGTATCGTGGGTTTAAAAATAGAGCCAAAGATTCCATTTTTTGGAGAGAGTGAGTTGATTCGAGGTATCGTAGGTTTATAAATAAAGTCAAATATTCCATTTCTGGGAGAAAGTGGGTTGATTGGAGGCATCATGGTTTTAAAAATAGAACCAAAGATTCCCTTTATAGGAGAGAATGCAATTTGGGAAGATGACATTTGTTTTGTGAATAGATTACATTTGTTTTTCTAAGGCTTTCAACATATTCATGTGCAAGAGCTTGTTGTCGAAGCACTAGTTTGCACAGGAGCTTGCTATTGAAGCAGGAGTTTGTACCGGATGCAATCACTTCTTTGGAGTTGTTTGGAAGAGCCCCTTAAGCACCAAAAATCCTAAAATCACCTAGATTTTCCCTGCAAATTTCCAAACCCCAAATATTTGGTGTACACTTTGCTTTCCTTATTGTAACTGAATTTAATACAAAGTGTAATGTTATTGTCTTATTATTTTGTACAAAGCGCAGTGCTATCATTTTATTATTTTGTACATAGCAGCAATACACAACTTATCTATAAATGTAATGTTGATTTTCTCTTATTATTTTGTACATAGCAGTGATACAGCTTATCCGTAAATGTAATGTTGATTTCTCTTGTTATTTTGTACTTATAAGTGATATTGAACTCTTACCAAAATTTTGGTTATGGTATCTCTCTTTCTTTAGTTCTACTCATGAGTTGAATTCCCTCAATGCGCTTCAATGAGAATCAATATTGAATCAACCCAATTGCATGTTGTTGGCAATGGTGATGGTCAGTTGTTTCATAAGGATGTACAATCCATATTCGAAAAAATGTTGTCTAAAGTTGATTTACATGAACCCCTTATCAAATGGAAATTAAGGAGGTTGGGGCTAAGATCGGTGTCTGGTATTTTGGAACTCGATAAAAATATCTCTATAGGAAAAAATTACAACGATATTGTATTGGATGAGGGTCTAAAAGAGGAATTTAAGGATTCCGATACTCAAATATCAATTAGGTTTCAAAGAATCAGAGACTCGTATGAGGAATGTCGAGGAAAAAACATAACAATAATTGGAGCCCATGGAGGTGAGGGGCCTTTTGTCTTTGGAACGAGGAATGATACATGGCAGTGATATGGTGTATTGGCTATTTTTTGTGCTTTGTGTGCTTGGAAATTATGATTTGGAATGAATGTTGAGTATGTGGGTTTTGTGATCTTGGTTGGTCATTTCATTTTTTGTGAGAGTTTGGTTTCTAGTTGCAAATATGTAACATAAGGGAAGAAGATTTTGCAACCTCATAAAATATTATATTGACTAAAAAAGGTAATAGGAGAGAACGATGAGAGTCATAATATCCATTTTGAGCTATTTGGAATGTGTTGAGATCAACCCATGTATAGTTAAACGTTTTCCACTGTTTAAAATGCATGCAACATTATTTCAATTTCTAGAGCAGTTAATTTCAAAATCAGTGTAGTTTTCATAAAATGTGTGCTTATTTATTTGGTTCTCATGACAATATGATATGTGTTTTAGGAGGTCATCATTATTCTACCATAGATTGTTCTTGTGGTACCTCCAAGGCCTAATGTGTGGAAATATGTTCACTTAAATGTTGATGAACTTGTTGTTGAACAACTCTCTATAGTTGAATATTTGGAAGATACTTATTTACATAGTGGACCCACCATATTCAAATGTAGATGTTAAAATTTTGATGATCGATGATGATTAACCAATGCAGCAAACTATATACCTTACTTTGTTTTCAAGGAACTTGATTTTATCCCTTTTATTTTTTATAGAAGAAATCCATAGGAAAGTAAGCATGACAATTTAAGGAATCCATAGATGTATTGTTATAAATTTATTTATCCATCTAAATACATCAGGAATGATAACAAGAGGCCCCTGAAGCTTCAGATATTGTTCTTTTCTCTACCACGAATGTCAGAAAAAGACCATGGGAAGCATATCAGATGCATGTAGAAAGTGGGGATTCTTCCAATTTATTAACCATGGAGTTTTTGTGAAACTTCTCATGGTCGTACGTTTGGTTTTGAAAGAGTTATTTCTTCTATCATTGGAGGAGAAGAATAAACATGTGAATGATCCTCGGACTTATGCTAGATATGGTAGTCGAATTGGTGTGCGGAGAGGAGATATTTGTCGTTGCTTTGAAGATGAGGTAAGGATTTATGTTTCAAAAAATTGTCATTGCTTGTTCTAGTTATGAATTTTAATCGCGGTACAATACTCAAGTCTAAGAAAGCATAGTATGTAGGGTGATATGTGGTTTTTTTAATGTTTTTGTAGGGGACTACATTTTTTCATATAGCTATAACATGAAAAGTTGCCATTTGAAATTTCTGAAAACCACTACACAGGTCCTCCCGTGACAGTGAAAAGATTTAGAGTGGGGCCCTCCATGTGGACAAGGTAATACCATGGTTAGTGGTCATCATTTTTTGGTGAATGGGACACATATTGAGGACCACGTGGATAAATATAAATGGAATTGACAAACAATGACACATGTAAAAGACATTTAGAGGATGATGAATCTCTATAGTGTTGTTACGAAGAACCTCATAATAGAACGCCAATCAGCCTAAAAATACGTCACTACCACATACCATGTTAAACAAGAGATCATGTGGGGATAAAACTTCACAAACATGAAAAGGGAGATAAATGGTAATTGATTAAAGGATTAAGCCTAGGTGGCTAAAACATTATTAAAATAATCTTAACTCAAAAGTGCACATATTTTTATCAAAGGTCCATAAAGTGATCTTAGAGGGTGTCATGTGTCAAGAGAGTGAAATGCACTTAAAAGTGATGGTGTTAGTGTTATTGGGAATATATTACATTATTCATGCTAGTGGGAGGTTATTGGACATCATCGAGGGGAAATACGGATGACCTTGTGACATGATGGACCCCAAGTAAAACCGAAGGAGGATTCGAGAAAAGTGGAATACATTCTGCAGCGTTAGGTTGGAGGGGTACCTGGAGACCCATGAGGTAGTAGGAACACTTGAAAATCATAGGGATTTGGAACATCCATGGCTAACGAAATTGAACACCTTGGAAGGGTAGTGACATAACCCGATGAAATCGAGTGCAGAGAAGGTGTGGCACTACTTGGGTTGTGGGGTTGATGGGGGGTGTGAAACTGTTAGTGGGAGGATGTTTGGTTTCGTAACTTGACCTAGTTATGTATGGTACTAGTATATACTTGGAGTTGGGTAAGTTATTTCCCAATGGATTCGAAGTCCCAACTTAGGGGTGACCTGCTACTTAGAGATTATGAGTAGAGTGGTTTATGGGTCAGTGGAACATTTGAGGTTTGCATCCATTCAATGTTTTCTTCAAAAGATAAGCGTTTATTTTTAATTTTTTTGTATTTCTACTATAATTATATATGTATTCTCTTTTTTGTGCATAAATTGTCATTTAAAGGCGTTATTATGCAAATTACATTTTGGTAAATGAGTGCATTACACAATAGGATGCATAAACCATGTTTAACCTCTAACAGCCCTGGTCAAAATTCCATGTAAATAAAGTTAATAATGGGAAAATAATAACTAAGGTCATGGGACACGTATTCCAAGCTGAGTATTGGGGAAAACATCCTAGTGTGAGTGTTCATTTGGTTTATTATGGCTAAGGAAATTGGCAAAGGCAATAGCAAAGGCTTTGGAAAGGCATGAGGCATTAATTGGCATTTTATTTATAAAAATAATGGAAATCAAGAGAAAATGAAGGTGAAAGGTCACAGGTTGCGTGTGAGGAGGAAATTGAAGGAAAATAATGGAAAATTGAAGAAAATAGAGGCCTCCTTAATAAAAAGGCTTTTGAGGATCAGATGTTACTTTTTTGTGAGTTCATTTTTTGGAGTTCTCTCTATTCTCGCTCTCACACTCTTGGACACTTAGATTTTTCTTGGAGCACTTCAGCATTGGATCAAGGAAAGCAAAGAAGGCAAAGAGGAAGAAAGGATTAAGCAAGGAAGAGCAGTATCTAGTAGCTACATCAGGATTATTTGCAGGTATCGATTTGCATGTGTGATTTCCTTGCTAGATTTGGCATGTATGGTACATGCATGTGTATATTTGGTTCTTTTGTTATCATTGGCATGGGTTTTTCCAGGTGTGATAGTGTTCTTCAACCTTGCCTTGCCATTTCTGGATAGCCATGGTTTGATGGGTTCTAACTGTCCTGATTTTGCGAGGGATTTGGTTAAGCTGGATTGTCGGATGGTTTCGAAACTGAGTGAGGTGGTCCCTGAAACAAATAGCACATGGCCTAGGGATCCCTAGACCAGACTGGGATTGCAGTAAATCTAGATTTTTTGTGCCTTGGTGGGCCTAGGAATCCTTGACCGATGAATGGTGGAATATACAGTAAATCCTGGAGGGTGGAGTCTTGATTAGGCCTAGGAATCCTTGACCGGTCAATGGTCGGATATACGGTAAAGCCTGGAGGGTGGAATCTTGATTATGCCTAGGAATCCTCGATCATTGTATGGCAAGATATACGGTAAATCCTATAAGCTAGGAGACAGGAAAATTCCTCACGGTGTAGGTGGAGAAATCTGGTGGCATACATGCTTGTTTAGGGCTAGTGATCTGGTGGGGATTGCGATAAAGCCTGAGGAAGACTAGTTTGGTTTGGTTTTGAGTCCCACATTCATGCTTGGAATATGACATGGGGGTGACTAGCTGAAAGAAATATTTGGTTCAGCCAATCTATGGTCAGGTGGTTTCATGGAAATCCCAACCCTAGTTGGATTTTTCATTCATTAATAAGAGCTCTTTCTCTTTCATATTCCGTGTGTAAATGTATTGGCTTATATGTGGATTTTATGTTTGTTAAATCCTTGTTATTTATGTTGGTTATATGTTGGTTATGATTATGTTTTATGACAGACATGATGTATGGCTCTCATCGTCAAATGATTGTACAATGTATACAAGACCTAATATATGATAATGAAGTTATTGTGATATGGCAACAATGCTTCTTTACGAATCTCAAATAAGTATGATACCCCTATGCGCATATCTGATGTTATGAACTGTAGATTGAATATTTGTGACATGTCTGACTAAATGTCTATAATGGCTAGTAGGGGTCCAGTCAATTCATTGATCAATTGTTTGCATTAGTGCCTTTGTTCCAATGACATTTATCATTTCTGGAAGTTTCATGAAGTTCTAGGCAGTGGAATGAGACCTGACCCTGAAAAAGTGGCATAGAATCTCAGGTCACTCTCTCAAAACTAGCTAAAAAATTCCACAGCCATTGGCATGCCCTTGTTTTGGGAGTGATTGGAAGGGCTTAGTCGCATGCATGGCTTGCCATGGGAGTGGCTGGGGGTCCAGATAAATGAAATGTCAAGTTGCCTCAAGGGTTGGTTGCTTGGAAGGGTTGGTTAGCTCCTAAAGGGTCTATGGCATGTTTGAAAGGTCATATTGGTTTGGTTTTGTTGGTTCCACTTCCTTAACTGTACATGGGGAGTTGAATCATATCATTAGTAGCCTCTAGTCACATGTTTACCCCAACGGACTAGTTAACTTGGGTAAATATGGGAGGAGGGTGTTAAAAAGTGGTATCAGAGCATGGTTCACCCCTTGGACTAGATGGGCAATTTGTATTGGGCATGCAAACATATCAGTTGCATATGTGTTCTTCATGCTTATGGTCTATGTTCTTGTTGTGTATGCATAGTGTTGGTCATGATTGCATTTGTGTCGCCATGTGACAGTTGATGGTGTTTTTGTTAGATGTGTTCTTCATAAATGTTTGTCGTTCATGCAGTGGTTATGCATGTCAGTGCTTATATGTTGTTATGCATACATTGGCATGGCTATAGTTTTATGCATGAGGTCATGGTATGTGGTTGGTATGATCAGGCATTGATAATTGTATAGTGGTTAAATTGATGTTATATGTTGATATGATTATGTTTATACATGTATTGTGCTAATCTTGTTGCTATTGTAAATGAGATATCCTCCCCTTAAATATACTAAGGTATGTTGAATATGTTATGTTTTGGTCTTAGCTGACATGGTGTTCTTGCAAGAAAGAGATCAAAGATGACTAGCAAGATGGTATACTAAAATTCACGAGATTCTCCCTATGGATCAGATGAGCAGCATGGTGTTGGGCACTATTCTGACTTAGCAGAAACATTGAGAAGTTTGAAGGAAGAAATAAGGAGTTACAAAGCAGATAATGACATAATCATTTAGGCATGGGAGAAACAAGCAAAAATCAATGCAGTAATCCTCCAGAGTTTGTCAGAATTGTAGATACATGGACCACTTTGGATCAGCCATGGGCAGGAGGAAAAAACGAATGGGCCATATGGCAGTGCATCTCATGGTGGGAACAGGTCGGATAGAGATGACAAGATTTGAGATGGCAAACTCTTGGATACTCTGGATAGAAGAGGTGATGGACACAGTTTCTATTCTATTTCTAGTTTTGATCAACATTATGATCGTCATTGTTATCATCCTTATAGGAGGAGTGACAAGGGATATTTTCCATATGAGTTCAAGAAAGTGAAGCCACCTACCTTTGATGGAGATTTGAAGAAATTGGAGGATGCATAAGCATGGCTACTTGGGATGAAGAAATTATTTAAGTTGCATGATTACACAGAGAATATGAAGGTCGGAATAGATATCTTCAGCTTCAAAGGGAAAGAAGACATCTGGTGGGAAGATGTGAAGTGGATCATAGACACCAGAACAGAAGAGTTGAGTTGGCATGAATTCAAGAGACTTTTAAGGAAGAAGTACTTATTGGATAGGTACTACGACAGGAAAGCCAATGATTTCTATGAGATAAAGATGGGATCGATGACAGATGAGGAGTATACAACCAAGTTCATGGAATTGTTGATGTATATACCATATCTTAAAGATGAGAAGGCCAAAGTTCACAGATTTGTCAGTGGGTTTCCATTAGCATTTTGAGATCAGATTGAATATGATGAGCCTCGGTTACTCAAAGAAGTTATTGGGAAATTTAAGCATTGTTATGAGAAGTCAAAGTGCAAGACAAAATCTAAGCAAGGATGGAAAGGGAAATACAAATCTAAAATTAAATGGAAGCCATAAAGAACAAGGCCTCAGGGTATAGGTGAGAAAGAAAATGTTGCACCTTACAAGAAGTTTAATGGGTCACAACATGGAGGGCGGCAGAATAAAGGTGATGGTACAGGACGGTTGCAATGTTGGACATTTGGTAAGGGGCATCTTAAGAGGTATTGTCCACAAAATCAGGGTGGTAGGTGTCATATTTACAGTGTACTGGAAGCGCAGACATTTAGGGATGTTGGGCACTCCATTCCACGGATTTATGCAACATTGGATAACATGCAGGCAGATCACTAGGCCACTGTTATCGAGATGGACGGTAAGATTTATGATCAATTTGTTTCCATTTTGATTGACCCTGGATCTAATTATAGTTGTGTTAGTCCTAACCTGGTGGATAAGTGTGGTTTGAATAAAGAAGTGCATGCAGAATCCTAGTTAGTGCAGTTGGCTGTAGGTACAAAGAAGAATGTGTATCACTGGGTAAAATCTTGTGCATTGGAGTTGAATGGTATGCCTACCTCAAAACATTTGAATGTATTGTTGTTGGGATCGTATAGTGTGCTTTTGGGTATGGATTGTTTATATATTCATAGGACCAAAGTGGATTGTTATGACAAGGCCATTAAGTGTTTGGATGACAATGGAGAACAAAGAATCTTGCAGGGTAAGAAGAAGGCAACATCAGTTAGAATGGTGACATCTATGCAAGAAAAGCGTAGTCGTAGAAAAGGGTGTGTGTTATTTACAATGCATATTTATAGTGATAAAAGTAAAGATGTTAAGGATGCGTAAGTATTGAGAAGATACCTGATCGTGTGGCAGTTTCAGGATGTGTTTCCAACAAATATTTCAGAGTTGCCTTCTCACATAAAAGTGTACTTCTCAATTGATTTGGTACCAAGGTTAGCACCAGCATCGAAGGAACCGTACAGGATGAGCACACCAGAACTAGTAGATTTGAAGTTACAGTTGAAGGAAATGCTTGACAAGGGATACATTAGGCCAAGTGTATCACCTTGGGGTGCACTAGTGTTGTTTGTGAAGAAGAAGGATGGTATTCTCAGGCTATGCATTGATTATAGGCAATTTAATAAGGTGACCATCAAGAACAGGTATATGTTGTCAAGGATTGATGATTTGTTCAATCAGTTGAAGGGAGAAATAGTGTTCTCAAATATTGATCTGAGATTAGGATACCATCAGGTACACATCAAGGAAGAGGACATTTATAAGACAGCTTTCCGGACCAGGTATGGGCATTATGAGTTTGTGGTAGTTCCATTTGGTTTGACTAATACTCCAGCTACTTTTATGTGCTTGATGAATAGTGCGTTTCATCCTTATCTGGACAAGTTGGTTATTGTATTCGTTGATGACATCTTGATATATTCTAAAAATGAGGAAGAGCATGTCGATCACTTAGCATCAATGTTGAGATTACTGTGAAAGCATTAGTTGTATGTCAAGCTTAGAAAATGCAGTTTTTTTCATACAAAAGTACATTACTTGGGACATGTGGTTTCCAAGGAAGGCATAGCAGTGAATCCAGAGAAGATAAGAGCTATCATGGAGTGGGTAACTTTTATAAATGTGGATGAGGTAAGGTCATATATGGGGTTAGTAGGTTATTATAGGAGGTTAATCAGGAACTTCTATCACATTACATATTCGATTACGTCACTGCAGAGGTAAGGTATAAAAAAATTTGAATGGATAGAGGAATATGCCATAAGTTTTGAACATTTGAAGTAGCTGTTGACGAATGCTCCAAAGTTAAAGATTGCAGATCCAGACAAAGATTTTGTGGTGTGTACAGATGCTTACAAGAGAGAACTTTTCAGAGTCCTTATGCAGGAAGGATAGGTAGTATGCTATGAGTCATGGAAACTGAATGAGCATGAGCAGAATTGTCTAACACATGACCTTGAGTTGGTAGTGATCATTCATGCTTTGAAGATGTGGAGACAATATCTTCTTGGAAAGCAGTTCATCTTTATGAGTGATCATAGTGGATTGAGGTATCTATTTGACCAACCAAATATGAATGACAAGAAAGCTAGATGGTTGGACATGATTAGTGAGTTCAAATTTGAGATCAAGTACATCAGTGGGAAAGAGAACAGGGTTGAAAATTCTCTTAACATGAGGATACAGGTAAATCATATAGCAGCTATGAGCTCCTATGGGACAGATTTACAGGATCAGATTTTATGGGCAGGACAGTAGAATGACAAGTACATGGAGCTTATGCATAGGTTACAACAGGGTACATGTGGTCAGGATGTGGAGTATCATTTTACCACAGATGGTTTGGTCATATTTAGGGATAGAATATATGTGTTGAATGACAGTGAGCTCAAGAAGACTATCTTGCGATAGTTTCATGCAAAATGGTATTCAGGTCACCCAAGATACTAGAAGGCATTGACAACAGTTAAGAAGTTTTATAATTGGCTGAATCTGAAGAAGGATGTGGCTGAGTTTGTGACTAGATGTTCGGACAGTCAACAGGTGAAGGTAGAATGTAAGCATTCAGTTGGACTACTACAATTGATTTTGATTCCATAGTGGAAGTAATAGGTCATTTCCATGGATTTCATCATAGGTTTACTAAGAGCATCTAGAGAGCATGATTCCATCATGGTTGTGGTGGACAGGTTGACTAAGGTAGCACATGTCATTCCAATGATGTCTACTTATTCAACTAGTGATGTGGCACAAGTATTCATCAGAGATATAGTGATCTTGCATGGTGTTCCAAGAAAGATTGTGTCAAACAAGGATGTTAAGTTCACTTCCAAGTTTTGGAAGGAGATGTTTGCAGGTTTGGGGACAAAGTTGGCCTTCAAAATAGCTTATTATATGTAGATAGATGGATAGACAAAGAGGGTCAATGGGATATAGGAGAACATGTTGAGGATGTATTGGATGCATCAGCAAAGGAGATAAGAGGAGTACTCTTCCATTTGTTGAGTTTTCTTATAACAATGGTTATTAGGAGTCACTGAGGATGAGTTTGTTTGAGGCATTGTATGGGCAAAGTTATAATACTCCCATTAGTTGGAATGATCTAGTGAAAAGGGTATTTATAGAACCAGACATATTGGCAAAGATGGAACAGGAAATGCAGGTAATAAAGAAGAATATAAAGGCAGCACAAGACAAGTAGAAAATTTATGCAGATCGGAATGTGATGTTTAAGGAGTTTCAGTTTGGGGAATAGGTGTACTTGTGTATCAATCCCAAGAAGATCTCCTTAAGGATTGGATCATTTTCCAAGATGGAACCTCAGTTTTGTGGACCTTTCAAGATTCTTGAAAGGATTAGACCAGTATCCTATCGACTTGCATTGCCTCCAACAGTGAAAGTTTATGATGTTTTCCATGTGTCATTGCTTAAGAAATATGTTAAAGATGTTGATCATGTGATTGACTGGTCTATATTGTAGGTGGATCCAGATGGATAATTCCAGCCAGAACCTCAGTGTATATTGCAGAAAAATATGCTCATGCTCCGGAACCGAGAAATTGAGTAGGTTAAAGTGCAGTGGAAGCACTTTGGGCCCGATGAAGCTACATGGGAGATGGCAGATCAGATGTGGGCTATGTATCCTTCTCTATTCATTGGTTGATCTAATTTTTTTGATATCTATTTTGGTGTGATGTTTTGGTATATGTACATATGTATATGGATGTAAATACCACCATGAGTTGTGTTATAAATCTCCAATAAGTGGCATGGAAGTCATGTCGTCATGATTTTCATGTTGTTATGTTTTTCATGTTGGTTTTCTTCTCAGCAAGTTGATCATTGTAAATATTGCATCGAGCTAAGTTATAAAACTCCATGTGAAGTATGTTTTGCTTTCAACAGTCTTGTTGGTTGTAGGTGTCATTGAACACCGAGGACAGTGTTCCCCTAGGGGGGATGCTTTTGTAATATCCCTGGTCAAAATTCCATGTAAATAAAGTTAATAAAGGAAAAATAATAGCCAAGGTCATGGGCCATGTATTCCAAGCTAAATGTTGGGAAAAACAGCCTAGTGTGGGTGTTCATTTGGTTTATGATGGTTAAGGAAATTAGAAAAGGCAATGACAAAGGCTTTGGAAAAGCATGAGACATTAATTGGAATTTTATTTATGAAAATAATGGAAATCAAGAGAAATGGAATGTGAAAAGTCACATGTTGCATGTGAGGAGGAAATTGAAGGAAAATAATGGAAAATTGAATAAAATAGAGGCCTCATCAATAAAAAGGCTTCTAAAGATTGGTTGGTACCTTTTTGTCAGTTCAGTTTTTAGAGCTCTCTCTATTCTTTATCTCACACTTTTGGACAATTAGATTTTTCTTGGAACACTTTATCATTGGATCAAGGAAAGCAAAGAAGGCAAAGAGGAAGAAAGGATCAAGAAAGGAAGATCAGCATCCAACTACTACAGTGGGATTATTTGTAGGTATATATTTGCATGTGTGAATTCCTTACTAGATTTGGCATGCATAGTACATCGATGTGTGTATTTGGTTCTCTTATTGTCATTGGCATGGGTTTTTCTAGGTATGAAAATGTTCTTCAGCCTTGCCTTTCCATTTCCGGATAGCCATGGTGTGATGGGTTATCTTTTATTTGGTTAAGCTGGATTGTTGGATGGTTTCGAAACTGAGTGAGGTGGTCTTTGAAAGAAAGAACACATGGCCTAGCAATCCCTAGACCGGATTTGGATTATAGTAAATCCATATTTTTTGTTCCTTTATGGGCATAGGAATCCTCGACAGTTGAATGGCGGGATATATAGTAAAGCCTAGAGGCGTCTGTTGGAAATACTGAGGGGGGGGTGAATCAGTATTCCTTAGAAATTAGCACTTTTAAATCTTTTTAGAGAATTAGTTAAACTTCAATTATTATTAATGTTTATGTAGTAATAATAGTAAATAAAAGAACACAGTAGATACAAGAATTTTAGGTGGAAAACCCCCTTCGAGTCAAAAACCGCCGAACGTTTTCTAATAAATTCTTTAATATTTAGCCCTAACTGAAATGAAAGCAACAACTTCCCAGAACTATATAAAAGCATTCTTCTCCAACTCCCACTGGAAGGACGCCCCAACACGCTAGCGACCCACAACTCGCCCTAGCACCATCCTACCACCCTGAAGTGTTCACAGGCCCCAAGCTGTAGGCGACTTCATACACCTACCTAGCACCTCCTTGCCACCATATAATGACTGAAATAAGACAAGAATGTGGATTCCCAAACCAGGGACAACAATCCACGATACAATAAGATGTACAATGATTTTCGTTACTTGACCAAACACCCAATCACTCTATGACCTACAAACCAACCATGGCATCATCCCAAAAGAGACTCCTATACCTCCCAACAATGCCTTTTCGACCCTAGGTAGATTGATTCTTTTACAATAATGACTCTTCCAATGATGACACTTTTACAAATGATTCTTTCACAACTTTACAATGATGACTCTTGGTCTTAACACTTCTTCACAATATGTAGATGGTTTTCATGTCTTCAAAGGATGTCCCGATGACTCTTGGCCTTGATACTTCTTCACAATATGCAGATGGTTGTCATGTCTTCAAAGGATGTCTCGCTGCAATTCCTCCTTTGATTTGATACTTCAGATCTTGAATTCTTGCTTGAAGTTTTACTTGAATCTTCTTCTATTTGCATGCAAATTTGCCCGGCGAAACCAATCCCAAAACAAAACAAAATACCATTCAACTTACCTTTGCCTGCAAAACACATGTAAGTGCATAATAATGAATAAATACAAATTAAAATTACAATGCGTACCTAAAGTGTGCTTGTCACTTTTTTGTTGACTTGTTGCAATAGTAGACAAAGACTCCCACTCTTGATATAGGCATGGACTCTATGCAAGACTATATCCAAAACTGACCTAAAGATATATACAATAGAAACTGATGATAGACCCTAGACTTGTGATGAACCAAGTTCTAAGTACAACAACAGAGACCATTTTATCAACTATGACAAGACAAGTAACATGAAATTACAACATCATATAGATTTAAAAAATTCGGTGTAGCTTCAAGAATATGTAGCATAAAATGTGTAGTATCAAGAATAGGACATTCGAAAAACTAATTGTGACATATAGAGACATAGAGATATAACCGAGACATTGTATATACTTACATTGTCCTACAAAAACATATGTCAGAGATGACACTTAAAATTCAAATGTAAACACTAATCATACATACCTTGATGTAGGAGACTTACCCTTTACTGTTGATGTGTGGTCCTTACTGCAGTGATCCTTGAATGCATGCTTTTTCTTGACGTTTAGGAGCTCGATATTGGATCTATTGTATCTTTTAATTATGGATCTCCAAGGTTTGAAATTGCTTCTTGTGGTAGCCCTCTTAGTCCTCTTTCTAAACCCACAAGTATGATCAATATTTTATTCTTCAGGAAAGAGTTATGCCCAATCTCCCACGATGACCTAATTATAGACTAGTTCAGTAGAACGAACTTGTAGGAAGTGCCACGTGTCCCTTTTGCGACCTCCGTCCCTGAAAACTCTACACAACAAACTACGGTGTGTTATATTTCTGTGACTATTTACAAAATTTGAATCCAATGCTCAGAGAAACTTATGACAATTTTCCCAACATCACCTGTTTGACATGGAATTTGGGAGCCTGCAAAAACCCTAACTTCCTCATATCATATCTCTTAAAATATAGCAAACCAAGATCTGAAATTTTTTCACAAGATTCATCAAGATTTAGGCTCAAATGGGTTTTAATTTCAGCTTCTGAAGATTCACTTTAAAAAAAAAAAAAAAAAAACTATAACGAAAATTCCACAATGACCCGTTTGAAGCCACGAAATCCCTACTAGAGGAGGATATGAGGGTCATTATTTATATGAATGCCTTGAGTTGAGAGGGTCCTCAACAAGTGAACATTGCAGGGATTTTAGGAGAAAAAAATATTTATTAATTATTGAATATTCAATGACCACAACCAATTATGAGTTCCATTCCACAACCCCATGGGGTTTTAACCCACTAACTGGGGTTACTAACTTCAAACATGAATATCTCTCAAACCGTGAAGAGTTACTTGGCGTACCATATATCAACAGAAACATCTCAACGAGTAGAATCCATATAGAAGATCCTTGAATCAAAATAGAGTAAATTTTCAAGTCAAAATTCCCTTGAAAGATTGGGGTAGCCCCTGGTGCTGCTTGGGTTGGCATCAATGACAACCCCTGATCAACAGTGTCTACCCTCGATCAGGCCTAGGAATCCTTGATCGGTGAATGGCATGATATATCGTAAATCTTGGAGGGTGGAGTCTTTATTAGGCCTAGGAATTCTCTATCGTTGTATGGAGGGGTATACGATAAAGCCTAGAGACTATGACATAGGAAAATTCCTCATAGTATAAGTGGAGAAATATAGTGGCATCCATGCTTGTTTAGGGCATATTTATCTGGTGGGGATTGCGGTAAAGACTAAGGAAACCTAGTTTGATTTGGCTTTGAGTCCCACATTCATGCTTGGAATATGACACGGGGGTGATCAGCTGAAAGAAATATTTGGTTCATCTAATCTATGGTTAGGTGGTTCATGGAAGTCACAAACCTAGTTGGCTTTTGCATTCATTAATAAGATATCTTCCTCTTTGGTATTTCATGTGTAAATGCATTGGCTTATATGTGGATTGTATGGTTGTTATATATTTGTTATTTATGTTGGTTATATGTTGGTTATGAGTATGTTTTATGACAGACTTGATGTATGGCTCTCATCATGTTTTGATTTGCAAATGAATGTGCAATGTATACATGATCTAGTAGATGATAATGTAGCTACTGCGATATGGCGATAATGCTTCTTTACAAATATTATATAAGTATGAGACCCCTATGCTCAGATCTGATGTTATGACCTGTAGATTGCATATTTGTGACATGTTTGAGGAAATGTTTGTAATGGCTAGTAGGGGTCAAGTCAAGTCATTGATCAAGTGTTTACATTAATTCCTTTTTTCCAATGTCATTTATCATTTCTGGAAGTTTCATGAAGTTTTGGGTAGTGGCCTAAGACCAGGCCTTGAAAAAGTGACACAGAATCTGAGGTCGTTGGTTAAGAACTAGTTGAAAAAGTCCATAGTCGTTGGCATTCCCTTGCGGTTGGAGCAACTGTAAGGGCTTAGTCGCATGCCTGGACTATCATGGGAGTGGTTGGGGTTCGAGATCAACGAAATGTCAAGTTGCCTCAGGGATTGGTTGGCTCCTGAAGGCTTTGTAGCATGTGTGAAAGGTCATATTGGTTTGGTTTCTTCAGTTCCACTTCCTCAACTGTAAATGGGGAGTTGAATCACATCATAATAGTCTCTCATCACATGTTTACCCAGAGGAGTAGTTAACTTGGGTAAATGTGGGAGGAGGGTGTTACATAACCATTATTGCAGAAAATGGATTAAAAGGTAAAATTGTAGAAAAATCAGGTTACATGGGTAACAGAGGTAGTTATATGCCTTGACAGGTGGTTGGGGGAATTACAAGGATGATCCAAGAAAACAAAGAATTGTCAACTTCTCATGACCTTTGTATCTTATAACACCTAAAATATGTCGTTAGAATTAACAAGGTTTGGAGTTATATTTTCAAGAGATTAAGTTGGCTATCTTCCACAAATATGTATTTAATAACTTGTGATGTTTATATACATGTGCAACATAGAAGTAAGGTTTTATGGGGCTAACCTGGGCTATAGGTTTGTGCTGACTTCAAATGTGTAAGGCTTGATACCAACCAAATTTCTTATTTTCTGGGACTTACTTTCATTACTGAAAGACCCACATGGAAATTTTCAAATGGTGTCACCCTCACATATGGTTGGTTGGAAGTTTTTTTATTTATTTGCAAAATATGTTGGAGTTCTCTCATTTGGAGGACAAACATCACAAGGAGAGTTTTGTTGGCACATTTTGGGTACTTCATGAAGAATGCATTTGTTGATAGGTTTTTGAATGTTGAACACCTATTTAAAAGGAGGTTGGGATTGTATTTTCATAATAGGTGGAAGATGTGACTCTTTGGAATGGCCTTTCAAGGCTAGAGTGTTCACTTTTGAGCCCAACACATATCCATTCTTGGATTTGGAAATGTTGCTTGCAAAGTGCTTATTGTTGAAGGTCATTTGGAAACTGGATGCTACGCATTAAAACCCATTGTTTCCTTCATTTTTGGAGGTGCCCCTATTTTGGGGGACTATTTTTTATCGATTATTGTACATATTATATGATCAAAAAACTATTTTTTTTATATTTTAGATTAGTTAATTGGTAAACAAGGTGTTTTTGTAATAGCTCATGGTTGATTTACTATGTAAATAAATAAAAATAATAACCAAGGTCATGGGACATGTATTCCAAATTGAATGTTGGGCAAAACATAGTAATGGGGATCACTGGTGATTAATAAATGGCTATGGAAATTGGCAAAGGCATTAGCAAAGGAAAAGTGGCATTAATTGGCATTTTATTTACAAAAATAATTAAAAATAGGAGAAAAGGGAGATGAAAGGTCACAGAATTGCATGAGGAGGAAATTGAAGGAAAACTAAGGAAAAATGAATAAAACAGAGGCCTCAATGATAAAAAGGCTTTTGAGCATCAGTTCACAGCTTTTGACAATTCTATAGTGGAGCTCTATTTATTCTCTCTCTCTCTCATACTTTTGCACACTTAGAGAAATCTTGGAGCATTGTTGGAGCATGCTTGGATTTGGATTTGGACAAAGAGGGAAAAGAAAAGGCGAGAAAGCGCAAGGGAATAAGTGGATCAACACCTATAGTTGGATTTATTTAAAGGTAGGAGGTTGCATCTATGATTTTCCTTGTTGACTATGGATGCATGGTATATGCATGTTATTATTTGGTTATGATCTATCATCGGCATGGAAAATTGCCTGGATTGACAGTGGTTTTGCCTAGCCTTACCATTTCATGGATAACCATGGTGTTGTGTATTTTTTTCCATTGATTTGTTTTCTGATTGGTGCTTGTAATTCCTTATGGTTGTGGGTTGGAACAAATGCTTTGGAACCCTTGGAACAACTAGTGTTGAGTTACTAGTCCTAGAGAATAGGTTGGACAAATGCTCTGGAGCCCTTGGTGGGTTGAGTTACTAGACCTCGAGTCGGGTTGGACAAATTCTTTAGAGCTCTGGAAGGTTGTGGGTTGAGTTAATCATTTTTGGAGCCTTAGACAACTAGAGATAGAGACCAATCTGCTTGGTGTTAGTGATGTCTGGTCGTGAGGAGGAATCATTGGTTGAGGATTGAGGTGGTTTGGCCATTGGAATCCCTATTTTTATTTTGTTTTGTTATTTCATGAGATCTCACATTCACACTTGGAATATGGTGCAGCGGTGATTGGCTGAAAGAGAGAATTGGTTCAGCCCAATCTATGGTTGAGTGGTATGTGGAAGCCCCTGACTTGGTTGGATTTTTCATATGTTAATAATATATATTTTCCTCTTGTATTTTCATGAGTAATTGTACTTGTTATTATGTGGCTTTGATGGTGTTGTCGATGCGACAAACACCCTACAAAATTTTGCCTACACTTGAATTTTGGAGCCTACTTGATCTTGCGACCATTCGTTTCATAGCCACTTCTTGTTCAATTGATGCTTTATTAAGTCTTTGAGATCCCTTCTTGGATTGTAAGTGTTGAAGTCACCTGCCCACACATTCTCAGTTCGCAACAAGTTCATGAGCGCATTCTTTTATGAAAGCTTGAACAGACCAAGAATAATCCATCAAGACAGTTCTTGTGAAATGTTCAACCCATGTCGACCGTCAATGCACACTATCATTGACAGTGTCTCACTTTTGATTGCATTTGTACTTCTATTTCAGTGATTTTTTGAAACTATCTCTTTTTTCACCTTCGCTTTCGCGGGTGTCATTTTAATGTTTTATGTTGTCACTTTTACTTTCTTTCACTTTAATTAGTGCCATTTTCATGTTATCTTTGCTCTGGCACTTGTCTCTTTCACTATCATTCACATATCACGAGTGTTGTTCGCACTTTTCTTTTCATATCGCAAGTGTCGTCTTTTAGCATGTTAAGTGTCACATATTGTACAAAAGCTAGTTCTAGTTGTTTCAAGGGGTAATATTTGTGTTAATGAGTTTTCCTTATCATGTAAACATGTATCAAACTCATTTCCAAAGTCTCAAGCACTGTCACACAAGTGTCGTCATTGTCGTCGCAAAGTGTACCTTTAGTGTCACACTTGGAGTGAGTTATCGCAATGTTGTTGCATTGAGGAAAGCATGTTGTTCATGTGTTTTGAGTGTTCCTTGTTGTGTCTTCAAGTGAGCTAAGTGTGTGATCATGTTCAAGTCTTTATTTTTTTCAACTTCCTCTCACTGATCCAACACTTGGTCAAAACTGAGAAAACTCCCCGATCAGGCCACTCGGCCTCATCCAACCCTCCTAAACTGCACATTGCGTAGTCTCAATCCTCAAGAAGCAGCCTTGCCTCTTGGTACTACGCAGTACACAATCTCTGCCTCCCAGAACTACGTATTGTGCAATCACAGTGCTCAAGCCCAACCCCTAAGCTCTAGAACTGTGGAGTTTTCTTCTCCAACTAGTTCTTCATTGCCCATCAGGCAACCTCAGTCCTCAAGCCTTAGCCTTGGGATCCTCAACTGTGTAGTCACTTGGATTCCTCTCCTTCCAAAACTGTGCAGTGGGAAAACTCAATGCTCAAGCCCTCAAAATTTCCTCCTTGAGTTCCCCAACTCACAATTGATGAGCCTAACCCAGCTTGAACAGCGCATCGCGCAGTCTCAAGGCTCAATCCAGGATCTTAACTGCCTGAGTCCCTCAACTACGCAATTCCTTAAGTTTGTCCTTCCAGAACTGTGCATTGGGCAAGCTCAAGCCTCAAGCCCTAACCTTGAGCTCTTAAGCCCTTCAATTCTGCAATCCTTTAGCCTTGGTCGTCCTGAACTATGCATTGTGTAGTCTCAAGCCTCAGTCCTGAACCTTGGCCTCTGGAACTATGCAATCCCTGAGTCAATCACCTAATCAACCATAAAGTTCCAACCCTAACAAGTGATTTCATAAAACATGTTAGATTTAGAGTTTTCAGATTAATGTTGTCTTGTCATGAGTGGATTTTAGTTGCAGGTACTCTATCTGATCATGGCAAGATGATGATGGAGAAAAAGGAGAAGGAGACCATGCTAGAAGACACCTATGGAGCTAAAGAGATAATACGATCATCATGCAAGAAGATGAAGGAACACCAAAGTACAACAGAAGACCAAATATCAAGATCACATTTAAGACTCCTTATCTTCAAGTCGTAAGGAAGAGGAAGAGGAATATCATGTTCCATCTCTCAAGAAGACATAAATAAAGCAACAACAAAGAGGGGCTTGACATTTCCATGTCATCGTGAAACCCATGTCACCAGTTTCATGTCATGTCATGTCATCAGTCATCACGTGCCACATCATTTTTTGGATCATGTAAATCCAATATTGCGGGAATATAATGTAATTTGGAAGTCCAAGATTCATCCATGTAATGTGAAAATTCATGTAGGAAGTCGAAAGGTCATAGAGAAGTCAAATAATCATGAGGGTAGTCCACAAGTCACAAGGGAGGTGAATGATCACCCCATTCGTTATATATACACCATCATAGCACATGCAAAGGACTTTTCACCTTGGCTCCTCCTACTAGGAATTGGAGAGGAAGATAGTTGTTTTAGAGGAGTGAGTGACTACTCTAATGCTCCACTATTTGGGCTAGTGGTGTTCATTGCCATGATGTATCTTGGAACTTTTACTTAATTCAAAATCTCGTTGAGTCAACACGCTTTCATGCATATGTCGTGAATATTGTAAGAATATTCTTTAAATGTTTGTGATGCGTGTTTTTTTCATCTGTACTAAGTAAATTGAACTATTTTGGTGGCTTTGGTACTTATCTTGTTGAAGGTGTGTTGTATTTTTTTTAACAAGCATTGCTTCCTTGTGAACTATTTCATTAGTTGATCACCAATTCATTTATATGTATATGATCGTGTCCCTTTTCAAGATTAGTACTATTACTTGTCTTTAAAGGGCCCACTTTTATCTCCCCTTTGGGCAGAAGGACCTTGATACTTTCCGCAGTTGAACATTTCACAAGGCATCATCACTTGTTGATCCAAAAATACCTATGTATTACTCTCTTTTATTGAACCTTGTAGCCAAGCAAAATCTACAAGGATACATGGGAGTTGGGTTGATGCTTCAAATAGGGCTCCTACTCCAAATAGTGTGAGGTTTAATTAGGAATTCACATCAAGGAGACCCCCTTGGCTAACGAATTTCTAGAACTATCAACAAAATAGCGCTAGAAGGAGAGCTAGATGACAGTTTGTGCATGTTGAATCTTCTTTGAATCTCTTATCCAAAATGGCTCTTTCCCCAATCGAAATTGCGGGACGTTTTTCTAAAGAGCTTGATCTTACCATCCCTGCGGAAGTTATTCATAACCTGTCCCAATTTAAGTTTGATGGCAAGGGTGAATTAACTCTTCATGAACATATGTTTCAAGTTGCTCATTTTTCCTTTTCTGATGGAATACATTGAACGATGTCATGGCTAGATTTCTCACCCTCACATTTGAAGGTCATGTTAAGAGATGGTGTCATACATTACTTGTTGCTTCTATCCATTCATTCGAGAAACTTGTGAAGGAGCTTCATAAATCATTTGATAGGTATGATTACTAGGATGTTCTTAAAATAATTAATCAACTAAGAGTGAAGCCTAATGAATCAATTGAGGATTACTTTGATCAATTCCTTCACCTTTGTTATGAATTTCATAGAGAAGACATGGATTTAGATTTATTTAAACAAAAGTTTAAGCATTTTTTTCATATCTCTTTGCACAGTGAATTTGAACCCCTGATGTCTCTACTTCTCCAACTCTTATAAATCATGATACACCTATAATTTCATAGGAGTAACCTGATATTCCTTTTGTTCCCTTTTCTCCTCCTTTTCCAATCCCAATGAGGGTGCCTCCTTGCGATGATAATAAAGTTGGGAAATATTAAAATCAAATTCCTAATCCATCTTCTCATCCTCCTTCTGCTTTTCATGACTCAGATCCCATGAAGGAAATCCTAGAATGGTTCATGAATCCTATGGTGAAGACTAATTTCTCCATTCTCAAGATGGTATTAACACTCATAAATCTAGTCTTGAATTTGATTTGGATACCTTTCATTCTTTACCATCTCTTTCTCATGACCCCTTATCCCTCAATCTGCTTAATCAATATTCCAAATCCAAACAGTGAAAAAGTGCAAGGTAGTCACATTTCACAGATAGAGGAGCAAGAAGGTGAAGATTCTTTCGATATTTCTTCTCTTTTTCAGAGTCCTCCATGTGAAGATGGTTTTGCCTCACTCTTGGATGATAATGAATCTAGTAATATCGATTGTAAATCAAATACAATCAATTTTCCTAATCAATCTGAAGTCTTGGGAAACAATCATTCTGATGAGGATGACTTTGTTGATATATATGATGATGAATGCCCAAGTGCACCAACTGATCTTTCAGCTTCTCAATGAGATTTTATCTCAAAATATTTAGATCTTAAATTTGTTTTGGTCAAAGAAGATTCACTTGTGAACACTTCTTCCTCTTCACCTCCCTATCCTTTGTGCTCTACTATTTACAATGCATCAACTTGCGATGGAGACTCTCCATGCTCTTCAATATTTTTATCTCATGAGTTGAATCTTGAAATGACACGAGAGAGTGAGAATATCCATGATGAAGAATAAAGCGATGAAATTATAGAGCATCAATTCCATCACTTACTATCTCTTGTTTTGTATGAAAACTCTTTAAATCAGTGTGATCATGATATTTTTACAATTCATACATCCTCATATTTGCAATCAGAAGAATGTTACAACTTGAGAAATTTGTTTGTAGAAGTTGCAAAATATGATCAAACTGATGATGTATATGGCTATGATCTGGATAAAAGCGATATTGTTCATAGCAGCTATCCACATGCAATTTATGATCTGATTCAGTTTATAAAATGTTGTTATCTGCCTTTTCAAAGTTCTAAAACTTTTTACGAGGTCGAGGCACTTCAACTCTTGTTGATGGTTATGTCAGGTTCTCGCGATCTTGGTGAAATTCCTTAACCATCTCAGATCTGGATTTTCTCGTAGAATTCTTTCATTTGTATTGTTTTGCTGGATGCAAACTTGTTCTTGATAAATTTTGGGATTTCTTGTTTCAATTTTCCTATTTCTTGAGATCGGGTTTTTGATCATATTGTTGTAGTGAATTCAAACTCAAACAAATATATTGTATCAAATTTGGGTTAAGAGTGTGCACCTTCTGCGAATGTGTGGAATCACGAAGTTGATCAATTTGAATATTACCATTGGCCGAAGAGTTCATATATGTTGAGTGCTATAGTGAATAATCAACTCCTCGTTTTTTTATGAATGTCTTCATGACACTAGAAATCCTCTTGAGTGTTAGCAAGTGCTTGAGTTATTTTTTGAATCAAGTTTCTCTTTTCCATCCATTACATCCTAACTGGTTTCATATATTTTCTCTACTTGCATTCCTTTTCAATTATTTGAATGATTATGATGCTTGTACAAATTTTCACCAGTTACAGGAAAATGATTTGTCATATTCGACATGCAAGGAAGATGGTTATATTATTCAGAGTATTTTTGAAACTGTTCAAATTGATATATCTTTGTTATCTTCTAATTGAGAATCTCATGTCACAAATGGTCCATCTAATCATAATGTTAACTATCATTCATTTATCATTTTCCCATCAGTATATCCGATGACAGTTTTTTCACATTGATTAATATTTATAGTTTATTTCATTGTTCAAATACTTGGCAAGCACCCGCGTTGATTCAAACTTTGTTGATAGTCATGTCAGGCCCTCACTATCTTGATGAGCCTTCTGAGCATGATCAGATTCATTTTCCCTTACAATATTCTCATCTTGATCCTGCACTTTTAATTGCAAAATCATATTTTCAAAGATTTCAGGGTTTTCAAGAGGATTGCTTCGAATTTCTTGATCTAATTGTTGAATGGTTGGAGAAATCTTACTTGGCAAGCTCCATTGCAAATAACAAGTTTTGATCCTTCCTCATGCTTGCTAAGGAGTACAGTGCAGATGAAGACACATCCACAAGAAGCTTCTGAGGTTTGTTTAGTGATGTTTTTATCGAAAAGGTAAGAATGTGAACTGGTTAGAAGTAGTGGATATGGCATATCTTTCTACTGATAGGAAATACCTACTATTTGTTGTGCAAGTTATTCAAGCTCCTATCTTTTTTGTTGCACATCACTTTATATTAGTTTTAATTGTTTGTATCTTTGTGTATGTACGCCGGGAACAACTACAGTGGCTTCATTGGAAATTTCATTATACTTGACCCTAACCTTCTAGCTGGTTAGGATAGGAGTAATCCTAGCTGCATTCTAGTTTCCCTTTATTGCACCCATCTTGCACTTGCTCTCAGCTAGTCTTTCTTGTTTTCTTCTTTTTTTCTCGCATTCTGGTTTGGTTTAGCCTCTATTTTCTTTGTCCTTTTAGTTTTTGTTGTGTCTTGTCTATTCTATCGTGTTTTGTTTAATAACACTTCGCATTAAATATGTCTCCTTTGGCTTGAATGACAATGTGGCGAAATAGAAGAGCACTTTGTGACATTGCAACATTTAGCTAACCTTTAGTCCTTCTTCCTTGTTTTGGTTATCCTTTGGTTGATGTTGTTCTAGCAGAAAATACCATTCTTTCATAAGGAAAGATTTATGTCGAACCATGATATTTGTGTCTATTCTAGAAACCTCATTCCTATGATCAGTTCTCCCCATTTCAATGTTTTCCATGCTGATCCAATAAAATAGAGAAGGACAAGCGGAAAATCTAAATGAGCAAACCAATATCATAGGTCTTACATATGCTTCTTTGAAGGAACAACCTCTTCTACTCTCTTAATTCAGGATCCTTCTTTCTCCCGTGAAATGAATAAGTGTTGATGCACAGTTCCATATAAGATAAAATAAATAAAGGGTGAAAGAAGAGAAAGGCTTCATGCGTAGGGAGGTGAAGAAAGAAACTCCATCGGGGTATTTTCCAGGCTCGTTGGCAGCATAGTCATTTTTTTATTACTGAAGTGACTCTGTCAGGGTAATTTCTAGGCCGTTGGTAGTGGAGCAACACCAGAGATGAAAAAACTATACTCTGGAAATCTAAAGTTTGAGTGCTTCATTACCCTTCTCTTGTCTTGAAACATTGCAATATCACTAGTTCTATGTTTGTGTTCAACAGAGAAGTAATGAAGGGGGGGTATTTTTATGCATAGGATAAGTGGGGAACCTAAGGTAATCAAAATGATGAATAAATACTCCTCGAGGAACTAGACCCTGTACAAAATATTTGACCATGGCAGAGAAGCTGGAGTTCTACCAGTGTGTCGCCAAGTGTTGCCACTGCGACAAACACCCTCTAAAATTTTGCCTATACTTGAATTTTGGAGCCTACTTTGGATCTTGTGATTGGTTGTTCTGTATCCACTTTTTGGTCGGTTGATGCTTTATTAAGCATTTGAGATCCCTTCTTGGATTGTAAGTGTCGAAGTCACCTGCCCACACAGGCTCAGTCTGCAACAAGTTCATGAGCACACTATTTTACACAAGCTTGAACAAAGCAAGCACAATCCATCAAGACAATGCCTGCATAATTTTCAACCCATGTTGATAGTTAGTGTGCGCTGTCATTGACAGTCTCTCACTTTTGGTTGTGTTTGTACTTCTATTCCGGTGAGATTTCCAAATTGTTGCTTTTTGCACACCTTTGCTTTCGCGAGTGTCATTTTCATGTTTTTTATTGTCACTTTTGCTTGATTTCACTTTTTCATGTTATATTCACTTTGGCATGTGTCTCTTGCACTTTTGTTCACATATTGCAAGTGGCGTTCGCACTTTTCTTTTCATATCGTAGGTGTCATCTTTTAGCACGTTAAGTGTCGCATATTGTAAAAAATATAGTTCTGGTTGTTTCAAGGGGTAATTTTTGTGTTAATGAGTTGACATTATCATTTAAACATGTATCGTACCCATTTCCAAAGTCCCAAGCATTGTCTCACAAGTGTCATTATTTTCATTGCAAAATGTATCTTTAGTGTCACACTTGGAGTGAGCTATCGCAATGTTGTTACATTGAGGTAAGTATGTTGTTCATGTGTTTTGAGTGTCCCGTGTTGTGTCATCAAGTGAAATAATTGTGTGATCATGTTCGAGTCTTGATTTTATTCAACTTACTATCACTGATACAACACTTAGTCAAAATTGAGAAAACTCCCCAACCGAACCACTCAGCCTCATCCTACCCTCCTGAATTGTTCTATGTAGTCTGAGTCCTCAAGCAATATCCTTACCTCTTGGCACTGTGCAATGTGCAGTCTCTGCCTCCCATAACTATGCACTACACTCAATCCCAACCCCTAACCTCCAAAATTACGTAGTTTTCTTCTCCAACTAGTCCTTCACTATGCATTGTGCAACCTTAGTCCTCAAGCCTCAGCCTTGAGCTCCTAAACTACGTAACTACACAATCACTTAGCTTCATCTCCTTCCAGAACTATGTAGTGGGAAAAATCAGTGCTCAAGCCCTTATACTACCTCCTTGAGATCCCCAACTGCACAATTGATGAGCCTAGCCCAGGCTGAACAGCGCATTACACAGTCTCAAGGCTTTGTCCAAGACCTTGACTGCTTGATTTCCTCAATTGTGTAGTTCCTTAAGTCTGTCCTTCCGGAACTATGCATTGGGCAACTTCAAACCTCAAGTCCCGACCTTGAGCTCTTGAGCCCCTCAATTGTGCAATATTTTAGCCTTTTCCATCATGAACTATGCATTATGCAGTCTCAAGCCTCAATCCCAAACCTTGGCCTCTAGAACTGTGCAATCCCCGAGTCAATCATCTAATCGACCACCCGGTTCCAGCCCTAACAAGTGATTTCATGAAACATGTTAAATTAAGAATTTTCAAAATTGATGTCATCTTGTCATGAGTGGATTTTAGTTGTAGGTACTCTATTTGATCATGGCAGGATGATGATGGAGGAAAATTAGAAGGATACCATGCTAGAAGACACCTATAGAGATGAAGAGATAAGATTATCATCCAGCGAGAAGACGAAGGAACACTAGAGTACAACTGAAGACCAAGAACAAGATCACATTGAAGACTCCTTATCTTCAAGCCATGAGGAGGAGGAAGAGGAAGAGGATGTTCCATCTCTCAAGAAGATAGAAAGAAAGCAGTAGAAAAGAGGGGCTTGACATTTCCATGTCATCGTGAAGCCCATGTGACCAATTTCATTTCATCAGTCATCATGTGCCACATCATTTTATGGATCATGTAAGTCCAATATTGGAGGAATATAATGTAAAGTGGAAGTCTAAGATTCATCCATGTAATGTGAAAAGATGTAGGAATTTGAAAGGTCATAGAGAAGTCAAACAGTCACAAGGGTAGTCCAGGAGTCACAAGGAAAGTGAATGATCACCCCATTTTTTATATGTACACCCTCATAGCACATGCAAAAGGAATTTTCACCTTGGCTCCTCCTACCAGGCATTAGAGAGGAAGATAGTTGTTTTGGAGGAGCGAGTGATCTCTCTAATGCTCAACTATTGGTGCTAGTGGTGTTCACTATTGTGATGTATCTTGGAACTTTAAATTAATTCAGAATCTCGTTGATCCAACATGATTTCATGCATGTGTCGTGAATATTTTAAGATGATTCTTCGAATGTTTGTGATATATGTTGTTTTCATCTGTACTAAGTAAATTGAACTATTTTGTTGTCTTTGGTAGTTATCTTGTTGAAGGTGCGTTGTATTTGTTTTAACAATTGTTGCTTCCTTGTGATCTATTTTTCCGGTTGATCAATAATTCATTAATATGTATATGCTTGTGTCCTTTTCTAGATTAGTATTATTACTTGTCTTTAAAGGGCCTACTTTTCTCTCCGCTTTCAGTAGAAGGACCTTGATACTTTCTTCAATTGAACATTTCACAAGGCATACTCACTTGTTGATCCGAAAATACTTGTGTATTACTCTCTTTTCTTGAACCTTGTAGCCAAGGAAAATCTACAAGGATACATGGCAGTCAGGCTGATACTCTAGATGGGGCTCCTACTCCCAATGGTGTGAGGTCTAATTGGGACTTCACAATCGGGGAGACCCCCTTAGTTGACAGATTTCCAGCACCGTCAATAGATGGTTGTTCTATCATGGTTATTATTCTAGTTATATGTTGGTCATAAGTATGGTTTCATGCTGGTCGGAAGTTGTAAGGAAGATAATGACATAGTAATTCAATCATAGGAAAGACTTGTTAGGGATGGCGAGAAACAAGCATAGGTTAATGCAATCATTCTTCAATCTATCATATTTACAAAGACAAGGACCGCTTAGGATCAGTCATGCATAGGAGGAAAGTACCAATGGGGCATATGAAAGTAGGTCTCAGTCAAGATATAGGTTTGAAAAGGATGATACAATTAGAGATGGTAGGTTCTTGGATACACCTGATAAGAGGGATAATGACTATGTATTTCATTCTAGTTCTGGTTCAAAGAGACAACATCGTCATCACTGTCAGCGTCTGTATAGGAGGAGTGGAAAGAAGTATTTTCCATAGGAGTTCAAGAAAGAAAATCCTCCTATATTTGATGGAGAAATGAAGAAGTCACGGGATGTAGAACCTTGGTTGCTTGGGATGAATAAGTTTTTCATATTGCATGATTAATAAGAGAATATGAAATCCAGGATAGCTACTTTTAGTATTAAAGGGAAAGTAGATATTTGGTGGGAAGATGTGAAGAATGTCATAAGCATTCAAGAAGAGGAGTTGACCTGGAGTGAGTTTAATAGACTTTTCAAGAAGAAGTGTCTATATGAAAGATACTACAATGACAAGGCAAAGGAGTTCTACAAGTTGAAGATGGGATCTATGATTGATGAAGAGTATACTAGTAATCCTTTTTTTATTGTTGATATATGTGCCTTATCTTAAGGAGGAGAATGCCAAGATTCAGAGATTCATCAGTCGATTGTCAGTATCATTCAAATATAGGATTGAGTTTGATGAGCCTAGATCATTGGACGAAGCCATTAGAAAGTTGAAGCACTATTATGAGAAATCAAAATGTAAGAATGAGTCTAAGTAGGATTGGAAAGTTAATGAGAAGAATAAGGTAAAGTAGGTTAAAAAGAGAGGAAAACCACATAATACAGATGACAAGGATAATGCAACACCACACAAGAAGTTCAATGCAGTTGACAGAGGACATGGATTTCTATCTAAGGAGCAGAAAAAGGATGATGGTAGGAATCCTTAATAATGTTGGACTTGTGGCAAGGATCATTGCAGGATAGATTGTCCACAGCATCAAGGTGGCATACCATAGATCTACAATGCTCAAGAGGCACAAATAGTTGGGGATGTTGGACAAAGTATTCCTTGGATCTATGTAGCATTGGACAATAGGCAAGCTCATCATCAGGCATCTATTATTGAGATGGAAGGTAAGCTTTGTGATCAAGTTGTTTCTATTTTGATTGACCCTAGATCTAACTATAGTTATGTCAATCTTTACCTCGTGGATAAGGTGGTTTAAATAAATAAGTGCATGCAGATTCTTGCATAGTCTAGTTGGCTACAGGTACTAAGAAAAGGGTTCATCATTGGGTAACAACTTGTGCATTTGAGTTTAAAGGTATGTCTACATCAGTGCCTCTAAATGTGCTTCTATTGGTATCATACAATATTTCTTTGGGTATGGATTGGTTGTACATTCACAGGACTAAGGTGGATTGCTATGATAAGGCTATTGAGTGCTTGGATGATGATGGAGAGAAAATAATTTTGCAGGGTAAGAAGAAGCCTACATCAGTGAGGATGGTTATAACTACTCAAGCCAAGCATAGTAGTAGGGAAGGATGTGTATTGTTTGTAGTTCATATTTCTAGTGATAAAGGTAATGATGTCAAGGATTTTGAAGCATTGAAGAGGTATTCAGTTTTACAACAGTTTCAAGATGTATTTCTAGCAGATATTTCATAGTTACCGCCTCATAGGGCAGTGGAATTTTCTATTGAGTTGATGTCGGGAACAACACCAACATCAAAGGCACCGTACAAGATGAGCACTCCAGAGTTAGTGGAATTGAAGTTGCAATTAAAGGAAATGCTTAAAAAGGGATACATTAAGCTGAATATGTCGCCTTGGGGTGTACTAGTGTTTTTTGTGAAGAAGAATGATGGTACTCTCAGGTTGTATATTGATTACAGGTAGTTGAATAAGGTGACAATTAAGAACAAAGTACCCTTTGAAGCGGGTTGATGACTTTTTTGATCAGTTGAAGGGAACAACAGTGTTCTCAAAGATCGACTTGAGATCAGGATATCATCAGTACGCATCAAAGAAGAGGACATTTACAAGACTACTTTCTGGACTAGGTATGGGCATTATGAGTTTGTTGTGGTTTCTTTTGGTTTGACTAATTCTCCATATACTTGCATGTGTTGTATGAATAGTGTGTTTCATCCTTATCTGGACAAGTTTTTGATTGTATTCATTGATGACATATTGATATATTATAAGAATGAGGAAAAACATGCAGAACACTTAGTAGCAGTGTTGAAATTGCCAAGAGAGCATCAATTGTACACCAAGCTTAGTAAATGCAGTTGCTTTCATAGGGAAGTTCATTTCTTGGGGCATGTAGTTTCCAAGGAAGGTATAACAGTGGACCTGGAAAAGGTCAAAGCTATCTTGGCATGGGAAATTCCTAGGAATGTGGATGAGGTCAAATCATTCATGGGAGTAGTAGGTTACTACAAGTGGTTCATCAGGAACTTCTCATGGATTGTTTATCCTATTACATCATTGTAAAGGAAAGGAAATAAATTTGAATGAAAAAACGAGTGTGCAACTAGTTTTGAGCAGTTTCTTATAAATGCTCTAGTATTGAAGATTATAGATCTAGATAAGGAGTTTGTGGTATGTACAAATGCTTGCAAGAGAGGAGTTGGTGGATTTTTTTATGCAGGAAGGACAGATAGTATGCTATGAGTCAAGGAAATTGAATGAGCATGAGCAGAACAATGTGACGCATGATCTTGAGTTGGCAGCTATCATCCATGCATTGAAGATGTGGAGACACTATCTTCTTGGCAGAAGGTTAATCTTAATGAGCGATCATAGTGGATTGTGATACTTATTTGACCAGCCTAATTTGAATGCCAAACAAGCTAGGTGGTTGGCTACAACCAATGAGTTTGACTTCAAGATCAGATACATTAAAGGTAAATAGAAGAGGGTTGCAGGTGCTCTTAGTAGAAGAGTGAGGTAAATCACATTGTAGCTATGACTTCATATGGGGTAGATTTGTAGGATCAAATCTCACAAGTAGGTCAACAGAATGACAAGTACCAGGAGCTTAAGCACATGTTACAACAACAAGGTACAGGTGAACAGGATGTGGATTATCATCTCATGACAGATGGTTTGGTTAGATTTAGGGACAATATCTATGTGTTGGACAATAGTGAGCTCAAAAAGCTTATCTTGAAGGAATTTCATGTTAAGTCGTATTCAAGTCACACAGGATATCAAAAGATATTGACAGTGGTTAAGAGGTTCTACCATTGGCTAAACTTGAATAAAGAGGTGGTTGATTGTGTTCCAAGATATTTGGATTGTCATGTAGGTTTTAACCCCGTACAGAAATTACCTGCATATGAATTATAAAACACAGAAAATAAATAATGCGAGAGCATAACACATAAAACACATATACACAGAGATTTTCCCTTGGATCCCAAAATCGGGGCTACCAGCTTGATTTTTCACTACATTCCTTTCAATGTTATAATACATATTTCTACATGCCAAAGCATCCAATACCATGGACCGAAAACCATCACGTCCAAAACCATGGACTGAAAACCATCGTGTCCAAAACCATGTGCGAAAATCATGCACAAAACCATAGGTAGGTCCACCCAATCTAACATAGGGTCCAAAACCAAAATTTTCCAGAGCACTGCCCTGGACCCCATAGAGTGGGGTTACCTGCACCCCTCAAACCCCCTGTGACTCCCCCTGCTATGCAATCGGCGCAACGAAGGGGGGGCTCCACCCCCCTTCTAACCCCACGGTTAACTACGTGGGCTAGTCGTGGAAATAATATAACACAACCCAACATTCTCCCACTTGTTGTTTTCTTTCCACAGGGGACCACGAGAGAGCTTAGTCATTTATCTAGCCCTGCAATGCCCATTCTTTCTCTACACCAAGAGAACTTCTCAGAGCTCACAGATTTTGTCAAAGCATCTGCAGTATTCTTCAAAGTGTCCACCTTTACTAGAAACACCTTTTTGTCTTCTATCATATCCCTCACAAAGTGATATTGAACATCAATGTGCTTTGTCTTTGAATGATATGCAGGGTTCTTTGCCAAGAAAATTTCACTTTGGCTATCACATTCTATCCTTATAGCTCCCTATACTAACCCCATATTTGAACACAATCTCTGCAACCAAACTTCTTCCTTGCTTGCATGAGTGGTTGCCATGCATTCTGCCTCTGTACTTGATAGTGCCACTACAGATTGTGTCTTACTCATCCAACTGATTGCACCTCCAAATAGGTTAAACACATACCCACTTGTAGATCTTCTTTGATCCAGATCTCCAGCCCAGCCTGCATCAACAAAGCCATGAATATCCAACACTCTGTCCAATCCTAGTCTTCCTTGGTAGCACAAACCATAATCACTAGTGCCATGCAAATACCTAAAAACCCGCTTCACTGTTGTCAAGTGCTCCTTCCCTGGTTTTGACATAAACCTGCTCAATACTCCCACTTCATGTGCAATGTCTGGTCTAGTACAGACCATCACATACATCAAGCTATCAATTGCACTTGCATATGGAACACGGGAGTTGGGACATGTCCTCTTCCTCTTCTTGTGTCTTGGGACATTGTTCAGCAGATAACTTTACGCCTACAGGAATATGAACCTTCACCAGTTTACTATCCTGCATATTAAGCCTCTACAATATTGTCTCGACATATTTCCTCTAGTTTAACTAGAGCTTCCTCTTTGTTTGATCTCTTTTAATTTCCATTCCCAAAATATAGTTTGCAGCATCAAGATCTTTCATGTCAAATTTGGAGGATAAATGGGTCTTCAAATCCTGCATAATTTCTTTGTCATTTCCAACAAGCAACATATCATCCACATACAAGACCAGATAAATAACATGGTCACCAATTAATTTAAAATGCACACAGTGATCTGCTTTGCTTTTGGTGAAGCCAAGTCCCTGTATAAATGTATCAAATTTCTGATACCACATCCTTGGTGATTGTTTTAACCCATACAGAGACTTCTTTAACTTGCATACCAGTTCTTTCTTACCCGTCACCGCAAAGCCTTCAAGTTGCTTCATCTAGATCTCCTCTTCCAGATCCCCATGAATAAATGTTGTCTTCACATCCATCTGTTCTACCTCAAAATCAAAAGCAGCAGCAACAGATAAAAGTAATCTAATAGAAGTTACCTTGGCAACAGGAGAAAAAATATCACCAAAATCAATTCTCGGCACCTGGGAATAACCTTTTGCTACCAACCGAGCTTTGTATTTCTCCACCTTTCCTTCTGCATTTGTCTTCTTCTTGAACACCCATTTGCTGCCAATGGGTTTCCTTCTAGCCGGCAACTCCACCAGATCCCAAGCCTCATTTTTGTGCACAGATGCCATTTCATCAACCATGGCCTCTTTCCAGAGTTTTCCATCCTCTGAATCTACTTCTTCCTTCACAATTATGGGATCATTAGTAGTAATAGATAAAGAAAAATTTGAACAGAAAGCAAATGGACTATACCTTTCTAGCTGCCTCCTTTCTCGAACTGATCTTTTCACACTCGGAGTTTGTGGCTCTTCATCTTCTGATTCCTCCTCTGCTGTAGAGTCTTATTCTTCCTCCTTTAGATCAAACTCTATCTTCTCAGGTTCCCTTTGTTGGACTTCATGTTTAATAACATCTTTCACCTCTCTGAACACCACATCTCGGCTGTACACAACCTTCCTTGTTACTGGGTTCCAAAGCTTATAACCCTTTAAACCATCCTTATACCCAATAAAGATGCACTTTGCAGATTTACTATCCAACTTGGTTCGTTTCTCCTTTGGAACATGTACATATGCATCACATCCAAATACCCTCAAATGTGAAAGAGAGGGTTTCTTACTAGTCCATACCTCTTATGGAGTCTGATACTCCAACATTGATGAAGGTGATCCATTGACCAGGTAACATGTTGTCTCCACCGCCTCTGCCCAAAATTCTTGTTCTGACCCAACACCACTAAGCATGCTTCTTGCCCTTTCCATCAATGTCTTGTTCATTATTTATGCAACTCCATTTTGCTGAGGTGTATATGGAGTAGTATTCTATCGTGCTATACCACACTTCTTACAGAATTCTTCAAATTCCTTACTGCAAAACTCTCCACCGTTATCTGTCCTCAGTGCCTTTATCTTCTTCTATGTCTAGTTTTCCACCAGATCCTTAAATTCTTTAAACTTGTCAAATACTTCAAATTTCTTCTTAAGGAAATATATCCATGTATTCCTTGAGAAGTCATCTATAAATGATACATAGTACATAGACTTACCCAGTGATGGAACCTTCACAGGTCCAAACACATCAATGTGCACAAGCTCTAATATCTATTTCTCTCTTACCACCAGAGGGGAAACTCACTCGATTCTGCTTCCCATATACACAATTTTCACAGAATTCAAAATCCAGAGAGCTATTACTCATACCTTCTACCATACCTTTACCATGAAGTATTTTAAGGCCCTTCTCTCCAATTCAAGCCTTTGATGCCACAACATGGTCTTCTCTCCAGAGACCACTAGATTTTCTGCTCCACTTTCAGGAACCACAAAACTGTTGCACCCATCAACAACAGTGCTACCTTCTAGCTTGTACATAGTTCCAATCCAAACTCCCCGCATCAATACCAGTGCTCCCCGAACCATCTTGTAGGTATCCTTCTCGAACACTGTTTTTACACCTGCATCATCTAGCTTGCTTACAGAAAGCATATTTCTGGCTAATGCAGGAATATGCAGAACACCCGGAAGCGTTCTAACCCTTCCACCTTGCAACTTCAACTTTACTTTTTCGCGACCAACAATTCTAGCCTTCCTGTCATCCCCCAAGAAGACATCACCACCATCATATTTCTCATACTCGCAGAACCACTCTCTGTGGGGAGTGAAGTGAAAAGATGCACCTGAGTCAATCAACCATGCCTCATGATCTACATGTGTACTTGAAGAAGCCAAGTACACATCCCCACCTTCATCTGAGGTGGTTTTCGCCTCTGTAGAAGGAGCATCATTAGGTCCCTTTCCTTTATCAGGAGCTTTAGATTTACACTCCCTTTTGTAGTGCCCTTCCTTTCCACATTTCCAGCACACCACCTTTACAGGTTTTCCTGGAGATTTAGATCTCGCTCTAGATTTAGATCTTCCATTCAATGACTTATTTTTATTTCTGTTTTGGGACCGTCCTCGTACAGAAAAGGCATCACCATTCTGGCTCTCCATATTTTTCCATCTAATCTCCTCCGTCAGCAAGGATGAGACTGTTTCATCAAATTGCAAGCAGTTGTATTGCTACCTATTGCAATAACCAGACTATCCCATGAGTCTGGTAGAGAACACAACAAACTGATGCACTTATCTTCATCTGAATGTTTAATATCAACAGATAGTAACTGACTTACCACAGTATTAAATGTGTTCAGATGCTCTGTTATTGAGTCTCCATCTTTCATCCTCATGTTATACAGCTTTTTCTGCAGGAACAGTTTATTCACCAGAGACTTAGATTGGTACAAAGTCCCTAACTTGTTCCACAAAGCCTTAGCTGTAGCTTCCCCTGATACATTCAGCAATACTGAATCTAAGACACATAATCATATTGTGCTCTTTGCCTTCCAATCTAAATTCTTCCATTCTTCATCGAACACTCCCGTTGGTTTAGTACCCGGATCTACCACGATCCACTAATCTTTATCCACCAACAGATCCTCCATCTTGAGTTTCCACAACTAAAAACTCTAACCATTAAATTTCTCAATCTCTATCTTTCCACTGCTCTCCATCTTCTTTCACAACCAGAATTGATCTCGTAGATCTCCCACTGAACAGGGTCTACCACAGGCCTGAGCGAAACCCCTCAGCAATAAAGGCGTCCCCTTGAAGCCAAAACAGCTCTGATATGTAGGTTTTAACCCTGTACAAAAATTACCTGCATATGAATTCTAAAACACAGAAAATAAACAATGTGAAAGCATAACACATAAAACACATATACACAGATATTTTCCCCTGGATCCCAAAACCGGGACTACCAGCTTGATTTTTCACTATGTTCCTTTCAATGTTATTGTACATATTTATACATGCCAAAGCATCCAATACCATGGACCGAAAACCATCGTGTCCAAAACCATGGACCGAAAACCATCGCATCCAAAACCATGTTCGAAAATCATGCACAAAACCATAGGTAGGTCCGCCCAATCTAACATAGGGTCCAAAACCAAAATTTTCCAGGGCGCTGCCCCGGACCCCATAGAGTGGGGTTACCTGCACCCCTCAAACCCCCTGCTACACAATCGGCGCAACAAAGGGGGGGTTCTGCCCCCCTTCTAACCCCACGATTAACTACATGGGCTAGTCTTGGAAAGAATATAACACAACCCAACAAGTCACAGGTAAAAGCAGAGTGTAAGCATCCAAGTGGTTTATTGCAGCCGATTCCAATTTGAGAGTGGAAATGGGAGAACATTTCCATGGACTTCATTACAGGTTTGTCGAGAATATCTAGACAACATGATTATATTATGGTTGTGGTTGACAGGTTGACTAAGGTAGCTCACTTCATTCTAGTGAAGTCTACGAATTCAGCTAGTGAGGTAGCTGAGGTCTTCATCAGGGAGATAATGAGATTTGTATGGTATTCCTAAGAAGATTGCGTCAGACAAAGATGTCGAGTTCACTCCCAGGTTTTGGAAGGAGTTTTTTGCAAGTTTAGGGACAGAGTTAGCCTTTAGTACAACTTATCATCCGTAGACAGATGGACATACAGAGAGGGTCAACAATATTCTTGAGGACATGTTGAGAATGTATGTTATGCATCAACAACAGAAGTGGGAAGAGTATCTTCCACTGGTGGAGTTTGCATATAACAATGGGTATCAATAATATTTTAAGATGAGTTTGTTTGAGGCAGTTTATGGGCAGAGTTGTAATACTCCCATCAGTTGGAGTGATCCAGTGAACAGGGTATTGATTGGACCAGACATGTTGGCATAGATGGAACAGGAAATGTAGGTTATCAAGAAGAATTTAAAGGTAGCACAAGATAGACAAAAGAGTTATGTAGATTAGCACATGGTATTTAAGGAGTTTCAGGTCAGGGAACATGTGTACTTGCGCATGAAGCCCAAGAAGAACTCCTTGAGGATTGGATCGTGTGCCAAGCTAGCACCTCGGTATTGTGAGCCTTTCAAGATTCTTGAAAGGATTGCACCAGTAGCCTACCGACTTGCACTATCCCCGACAATGAAAGTCCATGATGTTTCCATGTGTCATTGCTTAAGAAGTATGTGAAAAATGTTGATCATGTGATTGATTGGTCTGTATTCTAGGTGGAATCCGAATGAGAATTCCAACAGTAACCTTAGTGCATTTTGCAGCGAAAGATGATCATGCTCCGAAATCAAGTAATCGAGCAAGTTAAAGTGCAGTGGAAGCACTTTGGGCTCGATGAAGCTACATGGGAGATGGTTGATCAGATGTGGGATATGTATCCTTCTCTATTCACTAGTTGAGAGGATGTGCTTTGATATATGTTTTGACATTGTGTTTTGGTTATGTCTATGTATATGCATATGTATGTAAATACTGCATCGAGCTATGTTATAAAGCTCTAATAAGTGGTATGGTGTTCATGATATGTTGGTTATGTCTTCAGTAGTATGATATGATGTAAATGTTGTATCGAGTTGTGTTATAAAGCTCCATGAGCAGCATGTGTTTTGTTGGTTCATAAGTGTCATTAAACACCGAGGACGGTGTTCCCCCAAGGGGGAGGGGTTTGTAACAACCCCTATTTGATTTCCTATGTAAATAAATAAAAATAATAACCAAGGTCATGGAACACGTATTCCAAGATGAATGTTGGGAAAAACATAGTGATGAGTATGATTGGTAATTAATAAATGACTATGGAAATTAGCAAAGGAAAAGTGGCATTAATTGGCATTTTATTTATGAAAATAATGGAAAATAGGAGAAAAGGGAGATGAAAGGTCACAAAATTGCATGAGGAGGAAATTGAAAGAAAATTAAGGGAAAATGAAGAAAATAGAGGCCTTAATGATAAAAAGAATTATGAGGATCAGTTCACAACTTTTGACAATTCTATGGTGGAGCTCTCTCTCTCTATTCTCTCTCTATCATACTCTTGCACACTTAGAGAAATCTTGGAGCATGCTTGGAGCACTCTATTTTTCATTGGATTTGGAGAAAGAAGGCAAAGAAAAAGTGGGAAAGCGTAAGGGGATGAGTGGATCAACAACTACAATTGGATTGATTTGCATGTAACATGTTGCATGTGTGATTTTCCTTGCTGACTATGGATGCATGGTATATGCATGTTATTATCTAGTTATGATTTGTCATTGGCATGGAGGATCGCTTGGATTGATAGTGGTTTTTCCTATCCTTTCCATTTCGTGGATAGCCATGGTGTTGTGGGTTTTTTCCATTGATTTGTTTTCTGATTTGTGGTTGTAATTCCTTATGTTTGTGGGTTGGAAAAAACGTTATGGAAGCCTTGGAACATCTTGGGTTGATTTACCAGTCTTGGAGCCTAGGTTGTACAAATGCTTTAAATCCCTTGGTGGGTTGAGTTACTAGTCCTGGAGTCGGGTTGGACAAATTCTCTAGAGCCCTGGAAAGTTGTGGGTTGAGTTACTAGTTCATGGAGCCCTGGACAGCTTAGGATAGAGATCGATCTAGTTGGTGTTAGTGATGTCCAACCATGAGGTGGAATCATTGGTTAAGGGTTGAGTTGGCTTGTACTATGGAAGCCCTGGTTTGATTTTGTTTGGTTATTCCATGAGGTCTCATGTTCATGCCTGGAATTCTATGGTGGAGCTCTCTCTCTCTATTCTCTCCCGCTCATACTCTTTCACACTTAGAGAAATCTTGGAGCATGCTTAGAGCACTCTATCTTTCATTGGATTTGGAGAAAGAAGGAAAATAAAAAGTGGGAAAGCACAAGGAGATGAGTGGATCAACAACTACAATTGGATTGATTTGGATGTAACATGTTGCATGTGTGATTTTCCTTGCTGACTATGGATGCATGGTATATGCATGTTATTATCTAGTTATGATTTGTCATTGGCATGGAGGATTGCTTGGATTAATAGTGTTTTTGCATATCCTTTCCATTTCGTGGATAGCCATGGTGTTGTGGGTTTTTTCCATTGATTTGTTTTCTGATTGGTGGTTGTAATTCCTTATGGTTGTGGGTTGGAAAAAACATTATGGAAGCCTTGGAACATCTTGGGTTGATTTATTAGTCCTGGAGCCTAGGTTGTACAAACACTTTAAATCCCTTGATGGGTTGAGTTACTAGTCCTGGAGTCGGGTTGGACAAACGCTCTAGAGTCTTGGAAAGTTGTGGGTTGAGTTACTAGTTCTTGGAGCCCTGGACAACTTAGGATAGAGATCGATCTGGTTGGTGTTAGTGATGTCCAAATGTGGTGGAATCATTGGTTGAGGGTTGAGTTGGCTTGGCCTCTGGAAGCCTTGGTTTGATTTTGTTTGGTTATTCCATGAGGTCTCACGTTCACGCCTAGAATTCTATTGTGGAGCTCTCTCTCTCTCTATTCTCTCTCTCTCATACTCTTGCACACTTAGAGAAATCTTGGAGCATGCTTGGAGCACTCTATTGTTCATTGGGTTTGGAGAAATAAGGCAAAGAAAAAGTGGGAAAGCTCAAGGATATGAGTGGATCAACAACTACAATTGGATTGATTTGATGTAACATGTTGCATGTGTGATTTTCCTTGCTGACTATGGATGCATGGTATATGCATGTTATTATCTAGTGCTGAAAATAGCAACAAGAAATAATAAAAAAAATAGCATTTAGAATATTCCAATTTTGATTTTTTCTTGAATTAGAATTGTGAATTAAAATTCGAATTTAGTCTCACTAGTTGCTTGACAAATAATTAATTAATTCATCTTGAGTTAATTAGTTGGAGAAATTCAAGCTAGAAGTCTTTGTGAAGTCATGCAACAGTTATCCCTTAAATTAAGGAGATTGTCCCTTAATTAAGGAGATAAGGATGAGTTGTATTTGAGTTGTAATTATTTAGCTCAGTTAACTGAGTTATGTCCAGTTAAATTAGTTCCAAACAGTTTGAGGAACTAATTGTGAGTTTACTCAGTTAATGCATGTATGCATCAAACTAGTGTACTCCAGATAACTGAAGATTCTCTCATAAATGACTCATGCATGTCTATTCAAAGAAAGACCCAGTTGAGATTAAAGACAGGGACATTGTAATATCAGTTGCATGAGTATTCCTATAAAGGAAACTCATCAATGTAGAAGGAATAAGGTTCCTTGAGGATTGCGTAGTTTTATAGGGTGTGAGATCAGTGTGAGTGATCAGTGTTACACTTGGTAATAGTAGGATCACCCAGGAGAAACAACGCAAGGAAATAGGAGGCTTGGAGGGCTGAAGAGAAGGTTTGTGAGAAGCCTTGTTTGCATGTGAGCATCCAGGAGGATTATACTGAGAACTGGCTAGTTGTGAGAGCTAAAGCTTTGTGTAATCTTGATGTATTTCCACCTTGAATGATAATACAGATAGTAGGGTTTTTAGCTGAGGCTTTCCCCTGAGTATTTTTTGTGATTCATGTGCATTGATTCTTCTTCTTCTTGTTATATGTGTTCAGCTCAATCTTTAAGCTTCCACGAGTTTGATAGTAAAAGTAGATTATAGTATTTTTCTTTGGTATATTGCATTATCGAGTTAATCTACAGTGAGATTTTCTACATAGATCTCAGAGGTAGATTTGTAGAGAATTTGCAGGAAATTCTACATCTAGTTATGATTTGTCATTAGCATGGAGGATTGCTTGGATTGATAGTGGTTTTGCCTATCCTTTCCATTTCGTAGATAGCCATGGTGTTGTGGGTTTTTTCCATTGATTTGTTTTCTGGTTGGTGGTTGTAATTCCTTATGGTTGTGGGTTGGAAAAAACGCTATGGAAGCCTTGGAACATATTGGGCTGATTTACTAGTCCTGGAGCCTAGGTTGGAAAAATGCTTTAAATCCCTTGATGGGTTGAGTTACTAGTCCTGGATTCAGGTTGGACAAACGCTCTAAAGCCCTGGAAATTTGTGGGTTGAGTTACTAGTTCCTGGAGCCCTGAACAACTTAGGATAGAGATCGATTTGGTTAGTGTTAGTGATGTCCAACCGTGAGGTGGAATCGTTGGTTGAGGGTTGAGTTGGCTTGGCCTCTGGAAACCCTGGTTTGATTTTGTTTGGTTATTCCATGAGGTCTCACGTTCACGCCTGGAATTCTATGGTGGAGCTCTCTCTCTCTCTATTCTCTCTCTCTCATACTCTTGCACACTTAGAGAAATCTTGGAGCATGCTTGGAGCACTCTATTTTTCATTGGATTTGGATAAAGAAGGAAAAGAAAAAGTGGGAAAGTGCAAGGGGATGAGTGGATCAACAACTACAATTGGATTGATTTGCATGTAACATGTTGCATGTGTGATTTCCTTGCTGACTATGGATGCATGGTATATGCATGTTATTATCTGGTTTTGATTTGTCATTGGCATGGAGGATTGCTTGGATTGATAGTGGTTTTGCCTATCCTTTCCATTTCATGGATAGCCATGGTGTTGTGGGTTTTTTCCATTGATTTGTTTTCTGATTGGTGGTTGTAATTCCTTATGGTTGTGGGTTGGAAAAAACGCTATGGAAGCCTTGGAACATCTTGGGTTGATTTACTAGTCTTGGAGCTTAGGTTGTACAAACGCTTTAAATCCCTTGGTGGGTTGAGTTACTAGTCCTAGAGTCGAGTTGGACAAATGCTCTAGAGCCCTGGAAAGTTGTAGGTTGAGTTACTAGTTCTTGGAGCCCTGAACAACTTAGGATAGAGATCAATCTGGTTGGTGTTAGTGATGTCCAACCGTGAGATGGAATCATTGGTTGAGGGTTGAGTTGGCTTGGCCTCTGGAAGCCCTGGTTTGATTTTGTTTGGTTATTCCATGAGGTCTCACATTCACGCTTGGAATATGACGCAAGGGTTATTGGCTTAAAGAGAGATTTGGTTTAGCCCAATCTATGGTCGGGTGGTAAGCGGAAGTCTCTGACTTGGTTGGATTTTGCATATGTTAATAAGATCTCTTTTCCTCTTGTATTTTCATGAGTAATTGTACTTGTTATTAGGCAGCTTTGATGGTTGTTCTATCATGGTTATTATTTTGGTTGTATGTTGGTCATAAGTATGGTTTCATAACAGGTTCTGCTTATGGCTCTTGATATGTTTTGCTTGTTGATGAATGGTTAATGAATGCATGAGCTAATAGATGTTATTGCAGTTATTATGAGAGGGCATTAGACCTTCTTGACAATTCTTAGATAAGTATCAGACCCCTATGTTTAAATATGCATTCATGACCTATAGATTACATGTCCTCAACATGTTTGACGAAATAGTTGTCATGGTTAGGCCTAGTTAGGTCAAGTCCTTGATCAAATTGTGTATGAATAGATTTGTCATGATGTCAACCTATACCTATGTAAATAACATAATTTATCACAAAAAATCCATATAGACATATTATATGGAAGACAGTAATCAAATTACATTTAGGAACATACAACCAACTAATTTAAAATAAGAATTGAAATTAAAGTGGACCAAATTATTAAATTAATATATTTTTTGTTGGCAAATTTAAAATATACCTTCAAAGGAAAAACTTTGTGAATAGTAATTATTGTTGGTAGAAACTAGCATATTTGATCCTAAGCCTTATTCAAATTATTCTAATATCTTATAATTCACCAAGGTTTAAAGAATATTGTTAAATGTTCTAAAATTTCTAAAATCCATCTCCTTTACTTTACTCCACTTCATTTTGACTTCACTTTGTTTCTAGTGGAGTGTATCATTTATCCCATGATAAATCCACATCTCCATTTATAATGAGATTATATATTATATTATTCAAATAATGCAATGGGAAATAGCCCAAATATAGGACTTTCACATTTAAAACTTTGGTTATGCTTTGCTCAAAACAAAGGACTTCAGTGTCTCCAAAAGTTTCAAACAAAAACGATGAAGGTTTGTTAATGCCACATCTCCATTTATAATGAGATTATATATTAGATTCCACATCTCCATTTATAATGAGATTATATAGTATATTATTCAAACAATGCAATGGGAAATAGCCCAAATATAGGACTTTCACATTTAAAACTTTGGTTCTGCTTTGCTCAAAACAAAGGACTTCAGTGTCTCCAAGTTTCAAACAAAAACGATGAAGGTTTGTTAATGCCACATTTTAAATGGATACAACTCCATCCCTTAACCCATGGGAACTCTCTCCTGGATGTGGGTGTCATTAAAGAGGCTGATGGCAAGCCACATGCCCAGCACGGGCTGCCACGTGAAGAGCTGGCGCCTTCAATGCCCCTCGCCGCCGAGACTGCAAGACGGGGGAGGCATAAGGAACGCCTTAATGGGGAAGCTGATGGCGAAGGTAATACAGCCGAGCGCATTCAATGTATGCAAGTTACGAGGGAATGACAGTGCGGTTAAGTATGTGGGAATGTTGGGGAGCGGAGTTCAGTATGTCGAGGAAGAAACTCAGAACGTTGAGTGTAGGTGCTGTGACTTGGTGGATAAGAGCTCAGACGCGGTCTGCTCCTTGCTCGATTTTTCTGGTCTTTGTCTTGGCTCAATTGAGCTCTGGTTCGATTCAATTGGGGGTCGGCAAGCTCCAGGGAGGGAGCGCAACAACAGCTCGCCCACCTTTGCTTTGGAACAGAGTGAGGAATTTGAGGATCCCATGGTGCGAGAACGAATGCCCTGCAGAAGAGGTTCGGGGCGTGGGGAATCCTCTCGTCCCCCTGCAGCGGATGCCCACCATCACTGCTGCTGCTGCTACTGTTACAGGAGGGCAGGAGCCACCCCAATTCCTTCTAGTCAGTTTCTGGAAGCTGGTGGCTCTAATGAGGGAGCACCCATGCTCCCAGCGTTTGGTTCAGTTATTTTCACACTGGGTAGCTCCAGGGACAATGCAGGAATCAATGCACATATTTCAGTGCTTTTCACTAAAATTCCTGAGGAGAATGAGGACGAACCGCCACAGGCTCCTGCTGAGATTCGCTCCGAGATCAACAAGGGGAAGCGTCCAATGGGGGAACCTTCGAATTCAGAGACCATCCCAGAAAGGACGCCTCAGCCAGCTCCCTCCCGCGCTTGTGAAGATGAGAAGCCAGCTCCCTCACAGAATCCCATGGCGATGTGGGAGGGAGTCCCAGAGGGACAAGGATGGTGCAACATTCCGGAAGAAGAACCAGAGGACTAGTGCACAGTGGTTCTCCTCCGCTTTGGACTCCTTCGCGCAAGCTGGGTACGAGGCCTTGGTGGACTTCCGGTTTTCGTCTTATATCTTGGTTTGGTTCCTACTTGTTCTGGGTCGTGGTATCGGTCACTACAGTCTTGCTGGGTCGTCGTCATATGTCTGGTATCCGTCTGAAGATTATGCATGTTTTTTGTCTGCTCTGTGTAATGCTCTTGGAGTCTAAAGTCTTTTTGGGTCATATGTCTTTTAAGGTGCGCCCCTGCGTGGGCAATTTTGTTACATCTCTGAATCATCACCGAGTTTTGAAAGTTGATCTAGTCTGGATATGTCGCCCTGCGAGGCAAATGTTTGAAAAGGATAGAGTCACCCATGGAGCCGCAGCTGGCCCTGGGCAGATAGTCTTTTTTGATGTAAAGTTTACCTGTACATATTAATATAAATTAGTTAGTATTGCTGAAAAAAAAAAAAAAACCCATGGGAACTCTCCATTGTAGCCTTCCCAACTACTATTGGTCATTTTACCTTTTACCTTCATTAGAGTGTTAGCATTTCAATGACTTGAAGAATGCATACTAAGTTTGTATTATGACTTTTAACATTTTGCCATGCAAGCATGATATCTCTTTACAAGAGTAAGATATGTCATATTACATTGTTGGAGATGCTAAATAACATAATGATATTAATTTGAATATAATTTATACAAAATACATGAACACTTGGCACATAAAGCACAATGACTATGACCATTTCATACTTGACTAAATATGAACACGTGGCACATGACAACACAATAACCTTGCACATTTCTACTTTGTCCTGTCCCACCACCTCGTTCTTTCTACTTGGGAGTTAAAATGAGGTTTTCCAGACAAATATTCCACAAAGAATATAATATTTGTTGGTTTCATATACTTTATAGCTTGTAAAATCAAACTCAACCCAAGCCTACTAAAATCTTTGCTTGTTACATGACTCTACCATGTGTTTGGAGTTTGATACTAGGTATATGATAATAGAGAAAGTTTGGTTTGATAGTAGGTATAAGACAATAAAAGAAAGTTGGACATGCACATGGTATGGTTTGAGAACATGAGAATTTATTTCTGTAGTAGAATCTATCGCAAATTGAATCAATCCTTGTTTTTTTCGATAAAAATGCAGAAATGACAATGATCGCATGCAATATGCTATCTTGGTTGGATTCGATCCTTGACCTAGCCACTGTGAACAATAATGATGGTTTTGGGTTTTTAAGTAGGTGAATAAGTGTATGACCATGGAATGAATAAAGTTTATTATTTCACATAAATTGACACTACATTAATCACCAACATAAATTTATTTTAAATATAAATTTAATATAAGTCTAGGGGATCTAATTTTTCACATGTATTTTTTTTTATGAATTTACATTATTTAAATGTTTAGTAAAGTTATTTTTTTGTTTTATTTTTAGATTTTTAAAATTTTTATTTTGGGCTATATGAGCAAAATTTCAACTTTGATGATGGACGGACAATGTTACACATTATACTAGGGTGTAGAATGAGCCTCTCGGGTCAATTAGCGATATTAGAAAAGTGGCGGTGTGACAAACCAACAATGAAATATGAAATTCCAATAAAACATTTGTATTTTTTTTGTTAGTATATTTATGATGTGTGAGATTAGTCTATGATCTAAGAAATAATGAGTTACGGGCATTTAAGTCATCAAATGAATATCACATTCAACCTAAGTCACACTAACTTTTAACATGGTTAGATTTTTTTGGGTTTCTCCTCTCGACTACCATGGGTCTCAGATCTTGATCACCTTACAAAACAAAACCCTCAAAATCTAATCATGCTAGTGGAATTTGACTTGTTTTGAAAATGAGGACATGGGGTGGACTCTGATCTACTTATGTGTGCACGAGTCATAAGACCATTAATATAACCACTTTAGATGCACCACATGTTCTACCACTACTTCAAGTTGTCCCATGGATTTCAAGGTAAGTGGCCCTCACAAGAATTGAACCTTACCCAGTGGTGAAAATCTCCCCACTTTTCATTGTTAAATCTAACCCCTTTAAGATATTTAAAAACACTATTGATTGATTAGAAGACAATCAATAATTATAGTCTCATAAGCAAGAGAAGTAGAAATATATATTTTAGCATGTAGATTTTCCACAGTTAAGTACATGATGATGATGAAACTTTTGGAGCACTTTGAGTTCTTGTTGAAGTGTTTGACATTTTAAGACACAACACCCATCCTCAAGGACATAAATTTGAAATGATAAATCAAAGAGTGTCAAACCAAGTATATATGGAGAAAATAAATCATAAAATGAATATGGAGAAAATAAATCCTCAATTACTAATTGGCCAAATTAAGTTTAAATATTACCTTTAAACATCAAATAATATTATAAATAAATAAGTTTAAAATATTAAAATAAGGCGCAGTCTAACTTATAGACGAAATAGCCTTTTCTTCAGAATCTGACAGTACAATTTCAAGAAAGGTTGTAATATTTTTGTTGTTAAAATACATTTTTGAATGTAGAAATGGATTCAACACCCTTGAAAGCCCCCGGGGCACTCAAATTTTATAGATTAACAACTTAAACTCAAATTTTTAAAAAATTTTACCAGATTTTAATTGAAATTAACTAGAAAAAAATATCCTTTAAAAAAAATCTCAAATACTATAAATTAAAATAAAAAATATAGAATTAATGAATTAAAAAATAAATTATTAAATTAAAATTAATAAAAATAAATAAATAAAACTTAAACATTTTTATTAATTAAAAAAAGGAATTAGGATACAATTAGATTATGTCAAATTTGACCCGTCTATTTCATTTATTTCTTCTTCTAATTTTACATATTCAGGTTAAATCTTAATTCTCCCCTTTTAATTAATAATTTTTACAAGTCTAATTTTAATTTAATAATTTTAATAATCTAATTCATTAATTCTACTCTATTATTTTAATATTTTAACCTCTTTTTTTTGGTAGGTAAGCACCTACCGGGGATTTGAACCAGTGACCTATCGCAAAGAGTGCCTTAACAATGCACCCATTCACCATCAATCCAAAGCCCGGTGGGCATATTTTAACTTTATTTATTAATAATATTTAATATTTAATAGTAGTATTTTAAGACAAATTAGAAATTTGATCCATCCATTTCATTTATTTCTTTTTCTAATTTGACTTATCCTAATTATTTTTTAATTTCTCTTCTTCACTCATTAATAATAATTATTAATAAATAATTTTTTGTTAACGATTATGTTTGTTTGTTTTTAATGGGCATATTCATTTTATGATCTCTTTTTTCCAAGTGTATTGGGTATGATGTTCTTCCAGTTTGTTTTTAATGGGCATATTCATTTTATGATCTCTTTTTTCCAAGTGTATTGGGTATGATGTTCTTCCATTCATTAGGTCAAATTTATGTCTCTGGGATAGGTGACGTGTTCACCTAAAACATCAAATACTTCAACAATATCACAATGCTCAAAATATATATATATATGAACTCAAATTTAATCTTATATATGTAATTAATGTCAGCACACCTCATGATACAATTACTAATTATATTTGAAATATTTTTAATATATATATATATATATATATATATTGTCAATCAATGCATTGAGATTCTCCTATATTATATTTAAAATGAAAAAATAAATATTAAATTATATATGTATATATTATGATAATAAACTTATCCATGATATAAATTACAATTAATAATTATTTTATTACTAATTAACAATTAAATTATAATAAGTATGTGTAGAGTGGAGAATTATTTTGTCATTTCATTGGAAGGTTATATATATATATAAAAGAAAAAGAGTTATGGCGCAACAAATAAAAACCTTAGTTGTCAACCCCTTGACTATTCCTGAAACAAGTTCTTGGGCTCCTCAACAGTCACCTCAAGCTCATTGTATTGCCATGCCTCCCTTTGCCTTGTGAGTGGCCCTTGGGATGGGCTTCAATTGCCAAATGAGCATGTTCCCCTACTCACAGTGTACCTGAAGCCTCCTCCCTCAACTCTTGATGCTTTGCTCCTAAGACCCAAATTTAATAGTGAACCCAAGGTCTTCTCCCTCTTTGTGAAATCTTTGGATGAGGGGCATCTCTATCTCTTAGTGAACAATAACTCCAAGATTGCAAACATTAAGTTTCAAATTTCCAAAGAAATGGATATTCCTTTTTCCGAGTTCAAGCTAGTGCATGGTCGCCATGTGTTGCAAAATGACTCTTCCATTTGTAGTCTGGGCATAGGTAGGGACACTACAGTCTTAGTTTCCTTGGGTCTCTTGGGGGGTGCCTGTGGCCAAACCCCTTTACAGTCGCAGACCTACCAAGCTTTGAGCCAAGCCAGAGCTCCAACCCTGGGGGCTGAGGGCCCATTGCAAAAGAAATCCTTCAACGAAACAACGAAGGGGGCGACTCCATTGTTCCTCCTAAAGCCCTCTCAAGCACATATTTCATCATTGAACATTCAAAGGAGATTCCATCTATTAAGGTAATTGAAGATGTCTCTATTGTGCATGTTTATCTTTATCTAAAAAATGTAATTATCTGTCAGTTTAATGGGTTATGGCCCTCAGCTCCAGCTTTAAGAGACTGGTTGAACAAAACTTGGACTACAAATTACTCTCTCCAACTTTGTTCTAAGGGTTATTTTGTTGTTTTCTTCAATAACTCAGAAGATCATCTAAAGGCCCTTGAACAAGGACCTTGGTTTTGGGGGAGTTCAAACCTCTCTTTAGAACCTTGGTTTCCTGACTTCAACCCTCTAGACATGGAGGGCATGAAGACTCCTATCTAGGTTAGGTTGCTAAACCTAACTATTCCCTTCTGCAACCCACAATCGTTGGAGGAGATAGGCAACGCTCTTGGGTGCTTCATCAAGATAGATGAAGAATGATTCCAGAAAGGCATCTATACATTTGCAAGAATCTATGTAGAAATGGATCTCAGTGATGGCCTTCCAGACAAAATCTTATATATTGGCTAGAGGACTCCTTGATGCAACCTCTAGACTGTGAAAATACTGCCTTTGAATGCAGATCTTGCCAATAGGTTGGACATCTTCAACACATTTTCCTTTTTGTCCCTCCTCGAGGTGACAAAAGAGAAGAGCTCAAAAAGGCTGGTAGGCTTCTCAATCATCCAAATAGAGACCACCTCCTCCATAAATTCCAGAATTGCATCCCCCAACGGCTAATCAGTCAGCCCCGAAAGCACCTTCTTCGGGCACTCAAGTCTAAAAGCCTTCTGCCACTTCTTCGTCTCCTCCATATATCCCCAAGACCTCTCCCCTATGTAAGCAGTTAAGCATTCTTGGGCTCCAAGTCAGCCTAAAGCCAGGAACATTTAGACACCTGAAGCTTAGTCATTCATATTTCCCTTAACAGAGGTAGAGCCACAGAACATGAATTATCCTTAGATCATCTCCAAAGAGGACAAAAGCACCTCATGAGTTCGACAATTCAGAGAGTGACAAAGAAACAAGTTTCGTCTCAGCTAAATCACCAAAAGTCAACCCTACAAAGAGTTTAGCCATAATGATTAACACAACAACCTCTTCCAAATCCATAAATTCAATAGACATCATCCAAAAAAAATTAATATATATATATAGTCCACATAATCATCCCATATTATCCTCTACTTTCCTAATATGCTTGTATTAGTTCTAGAATGGTCCTAACAAAAACTCCACTTTATATTGGGTAAGCTATTAATAAATTTTACTTAAAACCAATTAAATTATAATAAATTTATTATTTTTAAATAAAAATAATAATAATAAATCAAAAACAATATACTATTCAATAACTTCGAATAATTTATAATTTTGATTTCTTCAAATATTTTGATCCTTTAGAATTTCTAAATTCTCTACTAGTTTCTTTCAACGCTGCATTATTCTTTCTAAAAGACAAAAGCTAACTCTGTTAAATTATTTATTGTAATAATAAAAAAACAACTTTCTCATAATATTTTATTATGTATATATAATATTAAAACAATATATATTAATTAAATTCCACCCTAACGCATGCTTTATTTGCAATTGATGCACTATATTCTCAACTTTGTGTCATTTTTCCTATGCTATAAACTATTCTAGATTAGCGTTCATGGATCACATAAGTGATATAAGATGGCTATATATATATGTACATATTTTGTCTATAAATCATAATTTATATATATTTTTATAATTTATTAAATTAAAAAATAATTTTATATTGTTTATATATTAAAATCTATTCTAGATTAATGTTCATGGACCAAACCAGTGATATAAGATGGTTATATATGTATATATTTTGTCTTTACATCATAGCTTATATATATTTTTAAAATTTATGTTAATATTTAAAAAGTAATAATTTTATATTGTTTATATATTAAAAATTATTTTATTTTAATTGATATATTAGAAAAATTAATATTTATATAAAATATTATTATAATGTAAATATACTTGTTTATTAAAAATAATAATTATTATTATATAAATGGTTGGTTTAATTTTTTTAAATTAAAATTATAGAGATAGAGATAATATTTAATTTAATGTATAAAATGAAATTGTAACTTGGTCTTTTAACTAGTATTAAAATCAAATAATATTAAAAATGATATAGTTTTATTGAAAATATCACAAGTGAGGAAGAAAGCATATTTATTTATAGATTAGCATAATAAAAAAATTGAGAATAGTGTAAAAAAAATGGTTTGCGTTTTTGTTAGGGGTTACATTTTCTTGCTTTGTAGAGTTTGACGCCGCCATATTGATCATTCCATGTAACACCTCTTCATACATTTACCCACTTTAACTGGCTTGTTGGGTAAACATGAGTTGAGGGCTACTATGACATGACCCCTCCTAGGTCCCATTAAGGAAGTGGGGCCGACTACTGATGACAAACTAACATTTCACAACATCCTACAAGGGCTACAAGACACTCAGAGGCTGAGAAACCATCACAGGGTGGCTAAACCTTTAGCTGGACCCCTCCTTCTTTGCCTTGGGCCCTCAACCACACCCACAACAAGGCCTCCATGCGGTTGGAAACCTCCAACCGCATGCACAGGTTTACATCCATGCGATTGCAACCCAAATTTTCTAGTTAGGAGCATGCAGTCTCGGATTCTAAGCCTAAATTTTAGAACTTCCCAAACTTTCTAGAATGATAAGTAACTCAATGACAAGGCTAAACATACAAATTTGAATCATGAACTTGACCTAACCAACCTAACCATGACAGTCATTTCATTAAAATAATGTGAACATGTAATTTGTAGGTCATGTAATCTGAAAGGGAGAGTCCCCTATAACCAGATGGAAGTCACTGTGGAGAAGCAAGACGGTTATCCAACATCTTCCTGGCTTCGTCCAAATAGGGACAAAGGTGAATGGGGTGATTCCTTTCACATAACCTACAGGGAAACTTAACTTTACCACTAAGTGCATTCCCCCCAAGCTTCATTACATTCACCTAAGTAGACTACTCGTGGCTATCAGGTGGATGGAATGAAGGTTCTTTTACGAGATCAAGTGAAAGACTCGACTGGGATTTTACGAGATCTAATCAAAGACTCAACTTGGAACTTTGCTCCAGGGGACCTTGTTTCATTTTTTAACGAGCTTGAAACGAAGACAAGGAACTATGCTCATATTCCTTGTTTCATTTTTTAACGAGCTTAACACAAGACAAGGAACTCTGCTCTGACTCCTTGTTTCATTTTTAACAAGCTTGACACAAGACAAGGAACTATGCTCATGGGACCTGTTTCATTTTTTTAATGAGGTTGACACAATAAAAGAACTATCCTCATATTCCTTTTTTCATTTTTTAACGAGGTTGACACAAGACAAGGAACTCTCCTCCTATTCCTTTGTTTCATTTTTTAATGAGGTTGACACAAGACTACGAACTATCCTCGTACCTTGGATTACGACCCATAAGAGGTGATGACATCCAATAGGTTCTCATCAGATGGGAGAACAATGCTCTAGAAGGAGAGATCTGGTTCCAATGTCCCCAGTACATAATGTACAACATCACGGAATTGATCGTCCGTTGATGTAGGCATGGAACGGGTTGCCACATAATTAACCTGTGGCAGGGATGATGCCATTGGTACACAAGGACCATTTAGGGAATATAGTTGACTGGAAGCCATATTTGGACCGGGAAATGAAAGCTGGTCGACGGTGACAGTTTTTCCTTCATGCGGGAAACACATTACTCGAAAGAGTGTTGAAACAATAGCTCCCATGTCATAAACATAGTCGCGCCCAAGAAGTAAATTATAATCTAAAGGTCCTGGGACTACCATCACATTCAGATAAATGATTTTTCCTCCCAAAGTAATAGGCAACTGAGGAAGGATCCCTAATGGTTGACTAGTTCCTCTGTTAAAATCCAACAGATTCTGGGTAACTGGCACAAGCGGTGGCGAACCGAGCGCTTGCCAAGCAGTGGAGGAAAGGATACTCACAAATGCACCTTCATCTATAATAGTGCCAGATACAATCATATTACAAACCTATACTATGATATGGAAAGGCACATAAGAAGGAAGACGACATCCTACCAGTTGATTCCAATCAAAGGAAGTGATCAAACTACTTGGAGGGGGTACCGTAGAAACGGGAGTATTATCCCCTTTTGTTATGAGAACGGAAGGATTTTCCTCCTGTCTTGATGCAACAAGAGGGTTGTCTCCAAGCTCATTAGAATTTGAAGAAACAAAAAGAACCTGAGTGGTATCATATTCACTCTCTTCAGGAAAGGTACAATTAACTAAAGGTGAAATCAAGTCAACTGTTTCCTCGGCCTGTGATTGGTCGGGTATAGACTCATGGGATTCACATTCAGAGAGAGTGGGTTTGACCGACAGTTGATTTGGGTCAATCAATTCATCAACTAGTGAAGGATTAAGGGAGAGTCTCCTGTAACTAGATGGAAGTCGCTGCGGAGAAGCAAGACGATTATCCAACACTTTTTTGGCTTCATCCAGATAGGGACAAAGGTGAATGGGGTGATTCCCTTCACATAACCTACAGGGAAACTTAACTTTACCATTCTTTACATGAACTTTACTACCACTAGTTGATGGTGTGTCACCAACATGATCTCGATAAGTTGATGACACAGGATGATGTGAACGAGAAGATCATTCTTCTAAGATTTGAGGAATAACAAAACAATTTCAAAGAAGATGGTCTCCTGCACAAAGTTTGCATGGATATCAAACTTTGTGAGGCTTGACGGACGATTTCTCATTAGATGTTGCATTCAAATCAATGGTTGCTTGGTTATCCCTCTGCTGAATTTGCTTCTTCTTCTTCTTCTTCCCTTTCTTCTTCTTCTTAGCCACATGGTTACTAGTACCAATACTTTCACTAGGTGAAGAGGAAGAAGGGGAGGAAGAAACAATTGAGGAAGAAGGCAAAGGGTCAACTTTAGGATCAACTGGATGTTGATTTTGTCGAATTGGAGGTGTACTCGATTGCGAAGAAATCACGACATTTTGAACCGAGGAGGTTGAAAACAACCATACTGGTAAGCCAATGGTAAATCCTGGTAGGGATAATGTAGTCATGTAAGGAGCACCAATATTTCCAAAAGGAGGAAAAGGATTAGGATTCCCATCAAAAGGAATTCCTTGATCGGTGGACTCCGGATTTGTCGCCATATGTCTCAACCTAAGATCAACTAAGGACCAAGCGTGGAGGATTTATCTACGGTCAATTAACTTTATTTTAATCAAATAACATAACAAAACAAAAGAGGGATAATCTAGGAAAAATTTTACCAAGCAACTATGAACTGCAAAATACCTCCCGGTGAATTGAGAAGTATAGGTAGGGAATCTCCCCAAATGATGTGTTCGGTGTATCACAGTGTACAAGGCGGCCGACTCGACTACCTAAGGATGGATAGAAACCTAGTGTTGTCATCCCATATATACCCGAAAGTACGTGGAGGCCCAATCCGTATTAGCGATGTCTAATGCAAAACCGCACAACAAGAACATTCCCATATACTTTACGTACTGTAACACCGCCCTATATACCCGAAGGTACGTGGACGAGCTACGATATACTCACGTACGTGGAATGAGGTATCACACTCGGGATGTATTGCAGACAAGTTAGCGACAACTGCTATGTTTTACGATGTCGAAGCACGTCTCTAGCCTAGAACCTCTAAATGTTATTCGTTTGGTGACGATGCTCCATTAGGTAAATTCAGATAAATTTTAAGTTGATCTTCTTAAGAATTTGCCTTTCAAGGTTCACCACGTGATGTATGTTTGCAATTCCTAGAATGAAACTAATATGACAAGCATTATTTCCATTCAATTTAACAATGAAAACCTTAGCTAATAGGGATAGAGCAATCAGATTCTTTTAATCAAAGAGCAAAGAGAACAATCTAATGCAATTTCCCTAAACTATTCCTATGGGCACACACAAACTTTTTCAATGCACAATGCAAGTTTTTCTTTTCAATTCCATTAATGTTGTGATGAACAAAAAAGGAAACTAATGCACATACAATCAATCAATCTTTTTGCAAGAACGAAGACTTTACGATAGTTCTGTTTCGAAAGAAATGAAGACTTTTACGACACTTTCTTTTGAACAAAGATCAATTGACTATAAGCTAACTTTGACAATGAATTGATAATGATAAAGAAAACTCTTAAGAAACACTAAACAATCAAGGTCAAAGTAGGGCTAGAAAGAGGAAATGCAATCTTGATTTCAGAGACACAACAATCATTGACCTTTCAGCAAGCAAAATCAGAAGGAAATTTGGAAAAAATCAAGCCAAAGGTAGGATTTTTGGCTTAAGGAGGATCAGCGCAGCCCTGAATGGGAGCTAGTGCGCTACAGAGCACTATCTCTAAGCCAAGGGTGCTCGGCAGAGCACTGTCTCTAAGCCAAGGGTGCTCTGTAGAGCACTATCCCCTGACCAAGGGTGCTATGGCTATAACACATTCCTATAATGGGCATTTTAGTGCAAATTTTGACCAAAAACACTCCAAAAAGGCTGAAAAAAAGATCAATGAAGGTAAGCAAAGTCTACTAGAGTGTCCTAAGATGTGATAAGCTACTTGGAATGATGATCGTTCCCCAGTGGAGTCGCCAATTTGTTTTGGATAATTTGGTATCTACAGATAAATACTAATTCCCTGGATAAGTAGCCATATCTAGAACAACAGTTTAAAGCACTTTAGCCTTTTCCTATAAGCAATAGATAAGACAAAGAAGATGAAAAGACCTACTTGTAGTTTCACTTTCCTCTTGTCTCCTTTGTATCGATCATGTCGCTCCTTCTCATACTTAACATGCTTGAGAAGTACCTGTAAACATCAACAAAAGACAAAGAACCGATCAAAGCAAAAGATCTATTGAATACAAGTAAATGGAATTAGATACATTCACACATATAAGCATCATATAACAAGATAAGCATATGGGAAAAAGGTTCAAATACTTTATTGAATAGAAGAAGGAATTACAACCATCATGTCTGATTCGAATTCACTCCTCCAACTTGGATCCCATCCACATCACATCAAAAGCATGACAAACTTGTAGCATAACAATACTTGTCTCAAAGCCAATTCTCATAGCGACATTATCTCCTTACAATTCAACATAGTCCAGCCCTTGATCACTTAGATGAGTGCTCAATTTATAGGAAGATGGAGGAGGTTTTGTGATAAATGAAGGTATTGAATGACCTTCCAAACTTAGAGTTAGTTTCCATGGAGGAAGGGATGAGAGCATAGGAGGTTAATGGATCCTTAGTCTATCCAATTTTGATCTCATGGGAGGGGATAAGAGGTGGGATCCTTCTAGAATGATCTAGAACTAAGGAATATTCCCAGAACCCTATGCAAATTTCACTCAATCTCGCCCAGTGCAGGTCAAAGTGGGCCTAAGTGCTCTGCAGAGCACCCTTGCATGGGCCTAAGTGCTCTGCAGAGCACCCTTACATGGGCCTACCTGCGCTGATCCTTCAAGGTGTCATTTTAGGATTTCTTCAGGCCATGAAACTATCTGGGAAGGAGGCATTCAATAGGTTGACTTGTTTAGGGCATCTAGCAACTGAAATTAGGATTTGATGAGCCCTAAAACACTGATCTAGATGATGGGAGTGATGTGCCCAAATGGATCTGTAACAATTCTAGCTTTGGAGCAAGGAAGGGAAAAGCAACCGAAGGAAGGACAAGGAAAGGAAAGGAAAGCGAAGATCAAGCAAGGAAGAGCAGGATCAAGCAACTTCAGCAGGAATACTTGCAGGTAACATATTTCATGTGTGATTTCCTAGCTGGTTTTGACATGCATGGCTTTGCATGTTGATATATGGTTCTCTTGGTGTCGGTGGCATGGTTTTGTCGGGTTATGACAAGGAATTTTAGCCTTGCCTTGCCTTTTTCTAGATGGCCATGGCATGATGGGATTGTTTTCTTGGTTTTGAGCTTTGGAATTTCTGGATGGTTTCGAAATCTGGGGCGGAGGTGGTCTTAGGAAAATTCCCAAAGGCCTATGAATCCCTTGAATACTTTCGGTGGGATGCACGGTAAATCCTAAGGGTGGAGTCTCAGTTTAGGGCCTAGTGATCCGATTTGGATTGCGGTAAAGTTGAAGAGAATAGTGTCTCAATTTAGGGCCTAGTGATCCAATGTGGATTATGGTAAAGCCCGAGAGACAAGGAGACGGAAAATTCCTCAAGGATAGCGATGGAGTCCGGAGGCATTCCAAGATTGGTTTGGTTTTGTGATCTCGGTGTTGGTTTTGGTGAGATCACGGTTTGGTGAGGGTGGAGTTGGTTTAACCTCTAGATTCCCTTGGTTGTTTTTGGATTGGTTTATACATGAGATGCCATAGTCATGCTTGGAATATGGCACAGGCGTGATTGGTTGAAAGAAAGATTTGGTTCAACCATGTCTATGGTCGGGTGGTATGTGGAAGTCTCAAACATGATCAGCTTTGCATGTGTTGAACAAAAGCTAAGTTCTCTTTCTTTTGTACTTGTTATTATGTAGCCTTAATGATTGTTATCTCATTGTTATTTACAAGGTTTAATGCTGGTTATAAGCATGGTTATGTAATTGGTTATAGTCATGGTTATTTCATGTATTTACTTGTAACTGAAAGGATAATGGATGCAAGACATAATTGATGTCAAAACAGTTAAGGGAAGAGGATGGTGATCCTTCTTTTCAAGTCTCATATGAGTTATCAATCATTTATGCTCTATCTTGTATTCATTTCATGTAGATTGCATTGATGCCAAGTGTTTGACAGAATTTTAGTCCTGGTTGGGGATGGTCAAGCCTAGTCCTAGAGTCAGTTTTGATTTGTAAGTCTTGTCATCATGTAAATTACGTATTCTTAAAGCTACAGGGGTTTCTGGGCAGTTACCTGGATTCTGGGCTTGAAAAGTGGCACAAATCCCAGTGTCACAGGCACAGGTCTGAGGAGAAAAGTCCTGAGACACATGCATACCTTGTTGTGTGAGCATCTAGAGCCTCCCATATGCACCCTTGTCCATATCAAAGGAGTGTCTGGGTTTTAGTGGTCTAAAAGCTCAATGGGACCCAGGGGCTGGTCAGGGGAATGATTGGGATGCATTCTGGGAGTCCTGTAGCAAGTGCAAAGGTATGGTATAGTGTGTTTCTATTGATTCCACTTCCTTGACTGGCACATAGGGAGTCAAATCATATCATAATAACTTCTCGTCACATGTTTACCCCAGCTGGTCAGTTACTTGGGTAGATGTGGGAGGAGATCGTTACAAATCCAACTTTTCCTTACTTGTCCCTTGCTTTCCTTTGCTTAATTGTCCTTCCTTTGCTTTCCTTTTCCAATGCTAGAGTGCTCCAGGGAAGCTATAAGTGTGCAAGCATATGAGAGAATAGAGAGAGCTCCAAGCTAAAACTGACAAAAGTTTAACCAACAAAAGCCCAACTGACAAAAGTTTTGAACTGATCCTTACAAGCCTTTTTATCATTGAGGCCTCTATTTTCTTCATTTTTCCTTCAATTTCCCTCTCATGCAAACTTGTGGCCTTTCGTCTCCCTTTTCTCCTATTTTCTTTTATTTCCATAGATACAATGTCAATAAATGCCTCTTTGCCTTTTTAATGCCTTTTCCAATTTCCTTAGCCATAATAAACTAAAGTGAACACCCACTAGAATTTTTTGCTAAACATTCAACTTAGAATACATGTCTCGTGACCTTGGTCTTATTTTTCCTCTATTAACTTTATTACATGAAATTTTAACCCGAGGTTATTACAGACCCCTCCCCCTTAAGGGAACATCATCCTTAGTGTTCTATGACACCTATGACCAGCAAACTATTGAAACCAAAAGATACTACCCATGGAGCTTTATAACTCAGCTCGATGCAATATTTACAATGAACAAACTGCTGAAAAGCAAAACCAACATAACAACATGACAACCATACCGCTTATTGGAGCTTTATAATATAACTTATTGCGGTATTTACAAGAACAACCATACATAAATATGTACATATACCAAAACTCCTTCGTTTCAACCGGAAAACAATGAAGGATGCATAGCCTACATCTAATCAACCATCTCCAATGTAGCTTCATCGAGCCCAAAGTTCTTCCGCTGCAGTTTAATTTTCTCTATTGCTCGGTTCTAGAGCATGAGTTGTTTCCGTTGCAATATCCTCTAAGGTTCCAGCTAGAATTATCCTTCTAGCTTCACTTGTAATATAGACCAGTCAATCACATGATCAACTTACTTCACATATCTTTTAAACAATGAAACATGGAAAACATCATGGAATTTCACAGCCGGCGATAGTGCAAGTCTGTAGGCCACTGGTCCAATCCTCTCAAGGATCTTGAAAGGCCCACAATACTGAGGTGCCAACTTGGCACATGATCCAATTCTCAAGAATATCTTCTTGAACTTAATGCACAAATACACATGCTCCCCATCTTGAAACTCCTTAAATGCCCTATGCTGATTTGCATAACTCTTTTGTATATCCTGTGTTGCCTTTAGATTCTTCTTGATAACCTACATTGCATGTTCCATCTCTGCCAACATATCCGATCTTATCAGTACCCTATTCACTGGATCACTCCAACTGATAGGATTATTACAACTCCGCCCATAAAGTGCCTCATATAGACTCATCCTCAGTGACTCATGATACCCATTGTGTAAGCAAACTGAACCAGTGGAAGATACTCCTCTACCTCCTTTGTTAGTGCATAAGATAAATTATCAACATGTCCTCCAGAATCTTGTTGAAACTCTTTGTCTATCCATTCTGTCCGTGGGTGATAAGTTGTATTGAAGACCAACTTTGTACCCAAACCTACAAATAACTCCTTCCAAAACCTAGAAGTGAACTTGGCATCTTTGCCTGATATAGTATTCTTATGAATACCATGCAATCTCACTATCTCCCATATGAATACCTGAGATACCTTACTAGTTGAATGAGTATAATTCACTGGAATGAAGTGAGTTACCTTAGTCAACCTATTAACCACAACCATGATGGAATCATGTTTTCTAGATTTCCTTGGTAAACTTGTAATGAAATCCATCGAAATGACCTCCCATTTCCATTCTGGAATTAGAATCAGCTACAATAGACCACTTGGATGCCTTCACTCTGCTTTTACCTGTTGACAATATAAACACCTAGCGATGAACTCAACTAACTCTTGCATGAGGAGGAAAATGAAGCAAAATTAAGGGAAAATGAAGAAAATAAAGGCCTCAATGATAAAAAGGCTTTTGAGCGTCATTTCACAACTTTCGACAGTTTTATGGTGGAGCTCTCTCTCTATTCTCTCTCTCTCTCTCATACTCTTGCACACTTAGAGAAATCTTGGAGCATTCTTGGATCATGCTTGGATTTGGACTTGGAGAAAGAATGAAAAGGGAAAACGGGAAAGTGCAAGGGAATAGGTGGATCAACACCTACAGTTGGATTGATTTGTAGGTAACATGTTTCATGTGTGATTTTCCTTGTTGATTATGGATTCATGGTATATGCATGCTATTATTTGGTTATGATCTATCATTGACATGGAAAATTGCCTAGATTGACAGTGGTTTTGCTTAGCCTTTCCATTTCGTGGATAGCCATGGTGTTGTGATATTTTTTCCATTGATTTATTTTATGATTGTTGCTTGTAATTCCTTATGGCTGTGGGTTGGAACAAATGCTTTGGAAGCTCTAGAACAACTATGGTTGAGTTACTAATCCTGGATACTAGGTTGGACAAATGCTCTGGAGCCCTTGGTGGGTTGAGTTACTAGTCCTGGAGCCAGGTTGGACAAATGCTCTAGAGCCCTAGAAGGTTGTGGGTTGAGTTACTAGTTCCTGGAGCCCTAGACAACTTGGTTGGATTTTAGTGATTTGGTTGGTGTTTGTGATGTCTAACTGTGAGGTGGAATCACTGGTTGAGGGTTGATGTGGTTTTGCCTCTAGAAGCCCTAGTTTGATTTTGTTTGGTTATTCCATGAGATCTCCCATTCACACTTCGAATATGGCACAGGGGTGATTGGTTGAAAGAGAGATTTGGTTCAGCACAATCTATGGTTGGGTGGTACGTGGAAGACCCTGACATGGTTGGATTTTGCATATGTTAATAATATCTTTTTTCCTCTTATGTTTTCATGAGTAATTGTACTTGTTATTATGTGGCTTTGATGGTGTTGTCATTGCGACAAACAACTTCCAAAATTTTGCCTACACTTGAATTTTGGAGCCTATTATGGATCTTACTCATTACCTTGCCTTGCTTCAGGTACTCCGTTTGAGTTGATTTTATTTATTTACTTATTTATTTTATTTTATTTGGTAGCTTGGGGTGAGGAACCCAAATACCTACTATGCTCTGGGAAATTATGCACAGAAGGTAACAAATCTGACCAAAAACGTTGGGTGTCAAAACAAAAAACACTCAGTAATGCTCCAAATTCTCATTATAACCAGTGGTCGGAAATGGCGCGACCACTCTACATACACTTATGCGGCTGAAATTATGATTTGAACCCTCGGTCCGCTAAACTTTTGCCTTGCAAAAAGGGCCAAAAAACTGGACGAAAATCACAGATCTTACAACCGGAAGATAGATCTCCTTGAGGAGAATCCAAAAACCATATAGATCTTATAGAAAAATTATCAAGAGCCCATTGAAAAAAAATCTGCAAAAAACTACATAACAAAGTTAGGATTATGAGAAAGAAAACTCAAATATGTAGGATCATGCCCAGATCTTAAGAGAAGCCTAATGGCGACCAGATAGAAAGAAAATCTACAAAAAATAATGAGTGCCCAGGTAACAAAAAATGAAGATACACGTTGATGGTTAAATTCAAAGAAGATGCTAAATCATAGTAGTCATGGCTCTAATACCATGTTAGAATATTAGATCTACTAAACTAGCTATCTATCTAAGAAACCAACAATATATCAACATATAAATAAGAACATAAAGAGAACAAGGAAAAATAATACAATAGATATGCGTGGTTCACCCAATTGGGCTACATCCACGGGAAGGTTGTCTTCTATTATCTCCATAAATCTCCTACAATCTTACAAAGAGAGAAACTACAAATAACTCAATACAAATGGAAGAATGTTATGAGCACAGGATAAGATGTGATGGTATCACAAAATTGTATATCTTAAGAGGCTCCCTTGACCCTATTGTATACCTAGAGATGTGGATGAATTACTATCACATATTAAATGCGGGATAATATAATTCTCCAAAATAACACCTCTTTATATAATAAATGGATACATGAGTATATTGTGCATAATAAATATGGGATATAATGTATTACTCTTTTACATAAGATTGTGGACAACTTCCAACATAATACAAAGACATTATTACCTTCCAAGGAATATAATATATTCCAACACTCCCCCTTAATAATGACTATGAGAAGGGCCCATCCTAACACTAAGGAAGGAAGGAGTCGTTATTTCTCCCCCTTAATGACAACTTCCCTCATCCCAAGAAAAGAACGAAGATGCACATACTTCGCTTCTGTCAAGGATTTGGTGAAGATATTAGCTGCGTACTGCTCGATAGGACAATACTCTAGAGAAAGAATACCATCGGTGACAAGACCTCAAACATAATGAGCATCAAGTTCAAGATGCTTCATCTTGGAGTGATATACCATATTATAAGCAAGTTGAATTGCACCCTGATTGTCACATTTCAACAGAGTGGATGATTTCAGAACCAAACCAAGCTCAGTAAGAACATGTCGTAACCAAACAACTTATTTAGCCGCTTCTTTGGCTGCTTTATACTTTACTTCACATGAAGATAAAGAAAGAGTCTTTATCTTCTTGTTGGATCAAGAGATCGGACCTGAACCAAGTTGAAAAATGTAACCAACAGTTGACTGTCGATCAGAACTATCACCTGCCCAATCAGAATCTATATAACCAGAAATTAAAACTGTAGCATTGCTTGAATAAAATACACCATAATGCAATGTCCCCTGTAAATATCGCAGAATTCTATTGGATGCCTACTAATGACTTTCACGAGGTTACTGCATGGATCGAGAAACCATACTTACCACAAAAGTGTTGGACACAAATTGTCATTGATGTCAATATGGCAATATTCAAGAGGAGGAGATAGAGCATATCGGAGCCAAGAGGAGCAGACCATATCGGAGGAGCCACATATATCAGAGCAAGAGGAGCCATATCGGAGGAGTGCCAGAGCAAGAGGAGCCATCGGAGGAGCTATCGGAGCATATAGGAATTCATTTGATGGCGATAAAATGAACTACTAATATATACATGCCTAGACTTTCCATTAGAACGACGAGAGCATACACATGAGCCATTTGACCTTCCAGATCAACGGTCCAGGAGACATGGGAATAGTGCGATGAGCTGTGAGCCGTCAGATCACTAATCCGGATCGACGGTCCCGATTTAATCAGCAATCGGGAGATCGGAGGAGTGGAGCCTTTCGGGACTGTGAAGTGGAGAGCTCCGATATCCGGAGCCGAAGTCATATTAGAAAGCAGCCTAAAGGGAGATCGGGTCCGATAAAGAATTGCTTGCGAAGTGGAGAGCTCCGATATCCGGAGCCGAAGTCATATTAGAGAGCAGCCTAAAGGGAGATCAGGTCCGGTTTTGTATCGGCGAATGCATACAGATATAACCCGCAACGAGCGATCGCCAATCGCCGACGAATTACCTTTGGGTGGAGGCGGATGCGATAAAATATAAACTATGGTGCATAGCATATCGGGTCCGCGGAGCAGAGAATCCTTATCGCATCAGCGAAATCCAGAGCCGAAACTCTTATCAAGCAAAATAGAAAGCATATCGGGTCCACGGAGGACTTGTATCATTTCGGAGGTAGCGATCAGCGAAATCGCCGAAGGACCCGGAGCTGAAATTAAGTTAGGAAGGAGTATAAGGACGTGTCGGGTCCACGTTCCTTGTCAGAGACGGAGCTATTGTTTACAAGCGAGCGCCGATATACATCGGACCCGAAACCAGTATAGAAGGGAGTCTAAAAGAGCATCGGGTCCACTCCTCATCGGAGGTCAGGCCTTAAGAGTTTTGTTATGGTTGCGAAATCCGGACCCGCCGAATTTATGAAAGCAGCCATATAATCCTTGAGATCCGCGTACATTGAGTTAAGCAGTTTTTATGCTAGTTCTGTGTATTGATATTATATGGTTACATATGGCCATGAGGGGTTTTATGGTAATTCCATATATGTCTATAAGTGTGGCGGGTTGATTAAAGTGCTCGGTGATGGTTGATTAAAGGCTCGGTTGGTGGCTTCCGATGGTTGATTATAAAGCACCGATAAAAGGTGGCTTCGATTCCTAGTAAGTCCATGGTTATAAAAGGCTTTCGGCCTAAAGAACGCTTCCGATAAAGCCTGTAAGACAGAAGAAGCAAAGGAATGGAAGCCGAAGTGTCAAGCGATCAAGTGAGGAGGAAGCCAAAGAGTTAGCATGTAAGAGGAAACGAATGAACAGGGGGATGGAGCATATAAAAGCAGCAAAAACAGATAACTGAAGGTGTAGTTGGTGGATGGCATAACTTGAGCATGAGATAGTGGAAGTAGCAGAAGAAAAGGGGGCAGCAGAAGCAGTGGAAGCTGAAAAGAGCACAGCAGCACACCAGTGTATACCAAAGAGGTTGGAGCCTCAGAATAGAACAGGATTGAAGTCCTTGGGAGTTGGTGCTCTTAAGTCCAAGATTGGTGTCTTGGCAAAATAGAGTTGGTGCTCAGGAGGTTGGAGCCTCACCAAAATCCAAGTTGGAGCTTGGCAACCAATTGTGACAATCTATTTATTGTATTTATTTTACTGCACAATTATATTAATAAAAGCATTTATTCCTGCTGTTCATTTTGTGTTCTGAACATATATGTTTTAACTAGTAAAACAATAGTGAGAAAAAGAAATACTGATTCACCCCCCCTCTCAGTATTTCCAACAATTGGTATCAGAGCGGGCTTCTTCATTCTAGCCTAATAGCTTGAAGAAGGATCAGCAACCATGATGAGAAATCATGAAGCATCAAGAAAACCTCCTCTGTTTGATGGCACTAACTTTGGGTTTTGGAAGAAAAGAATGACTTACTATTTAATGTCCCTTGGACCTGAAGTCTAGCATTTTTGTCAAACTGAATACCGAGCGACTTCCACTCTTCCAACAGACCAAGATGAGAGGAAAGCCTACATTGCAAATGCAAAAGCCATGAACTCTATCACTAGTGGAATCACTGATTCCGAGTTTACAAAAATCATGCACTGTAACTCTGCCAGAGAAATGTGGGAGAAGCTAGTTAGCTTGTACGATGGAGACTCAAAAGTCAAAAAGGCAAAGCTTCAAACTCACATAAGACAATTTGAAAGTTTGAAGATGGAAGAGGAAGAAGATATTGCAGCATACCTCCTCCGAGTAGCTGAAGTGGTAAATTCCCTGAAAGGATTGGACGAAAAAGTTGAAGAAAGTACTATTGTACAAAAGGTATTAAGGTCCCTTCCAAACAGATTTGACTCCAAAATAAGTGCTATAGAAGAATCAAAGGATCTTGACACCCTCAAAATGGATGAACTCCATGGAATTCTCACTGCCTATGAAATGAGGAAAGGTGGACCTAGCTCCAAAGATGCAGCATTCAAGGCCTCAAAGTCAAAGAAAGGGAAAGAAAGGAATGACTGTAGTGATGAGTCAGATCTGGAATCCGAATTGGCTCAATATGTATGAAAGCTGAAGAGAGGATCTAAGCTTAAAGGCAAGTATCCTCTTATCTGTTTTAAAAGTGGTAAAATAGGTCATTATGCAACAAAATGTCCTCATAAACAAGACAGTGATGATGAAAGAAATTCTAAAAGAATGACATACAAAAAGAAAGGGTTCAATAAGAAAAACCTTCTCTCCAAGCAAGGTGAGTCTGATGAGGATGAGTTTATGGTCATCAAAAAGAAATCAGATGAGGAAAGCGATCATGATGAAAGCCAAGAAGCATTATTCATGGCACTCACAGATGATGATGACTCGGGGCCAGAAGGAAATGTGGATGAACTGTTAATAAGTGCCATTGAAGAGAACGAGAAACTACGGAATAAAATTATCTCTCTCAAAGTGGAAAACGAGGAAATAAGAAGGAGAAAGATCTCTTGGAAACAAAGCTTAAGGAAAAAGAAGATACTTGTGAAGAACGTGAGGCCGAAGTAGTATCTCTGAGAAAGGAGTTGGAGCAAATTAAAAAGGGCTGTAAAAGCTCTCAAATACTTGATACTATTCTAAAAAATCAAAAACCTCAACATGATAAGTCTGGAATAGGTTTCAAGGGAGAATCCTCAAGCACTAAGAATAGTGCGAAAAGCTATGCCGATGCACTTTCCTGCAACCCAAAAGATGAAAAAGTATCTTATCAAAAGTGCATCCCAGATTCCAAGAATAAAGGAAGAGTTACTCCAAAGAAGAATGTGGAGTCGAATCATGGACACTACAGCAAATACAAATATGTACCCCACCAAGGGCCCATCAAAAATCCAAAGGACGAGGGAGGAGTAATTCTCAGAAAGGAAAGCGAATTAAACCGTGGTTACTTCAAAACCATATTTCTTGGACACTGTTTTCACTGTAAAAACTTTGGTCACCAAGCTAGACACTGTATGGCTCGTAGAAGTGAAAAGACAACGCAAAAGGACCAAGTAATCAACTCATATGCTCCCAAAAGACAGGGACAAATCAAAACCTTCAATTCATTCGATCCCTTGACTAAATTTGATCTGACTTGCTCTTTTTGCTACAATAATGGACACTATGAACAAGATTGCCCACTCAAAGGAAGAAAGACGAGTATCAAGAACTTTGCAATGGACAAATGCGGCCTGGCTCTATTTGCACAAAATAATGGAAACCAATGGTTTGTGGATAGTGGGTGCTCCAGACACATGACAGGAGACAGAAGGAAATTTATCTCCCTGAGCAAAAAGGAAGGGAATGTGTCCTTTGGAAGCGGAACTGGCAAAATTGCAGGAAGAGGAACATTTACTCTGATCAATGGAAAAGGAAAAGCTCAAGATGCTCTGCTGGTTGACGGACTCAAACACAACCTTCTGAGTGTCAGCCAAATTTGTGATCAAGGACATAAGGTTGTTTTCAGCACCAAAGACTGTGAAATAAGGAACTCTGCCTCTGGGAAACTTGTGGCAAAAGGAGTGAGAACACCAGACAATATTTATGTTCTGAACAAGATTCAAGAAAACAAATGCTACTTGAGTCAGGCAGATGAGATTTGGTTGTGGCACAAGAGACTTGGACATACCAGCTTCGAAAATCTGATCAATATCAGCAAGATCAAAGCTGTACAAGACATCCCAAGGTTGTCCAAACCAAATCAAGCAGTGTGTGGTCCATGTCAACATGGAAAACAGACCAGAACCAGCCACAAGACAAAGGAACACTATACATCAAAGCCCTTGGAGATCATACATGCTGATGTGTGTGGGCCAACTAGAAATCAAGCACTCCAAGGAGAAAGGTACTTTGTATTATTTGTTGATGATTATACTAGAATGATGTGGATATATTTCATAAAGTATAAATCTGAAACTTTTGAGTGTTTTAAGAATTTAAAAGCCCTTGTAGAAAATGAAAAAGATTCAAAAATTAAGTGTCTCAGAACAGACAGAGGAGGAGAATTCACATCAAACGAGTTCAGAGAGTTCTGCAATATTCATGGAATTAAAAGAGAATACTCGGTTGCCAAAACACCTCATCAAAATGGGGTAGTTGAAAGACGAAACCGAACTTTCCAAGAAATGGCAAGAACCATGCTGTTAGCAGCAGACCTACAACCTAAATTCTGGAGGGAAGCAGTAGGGACAACTGTTTATACATTGAATCGGACTCAATTGAGACCGAATTGTGACAAAACTCCTTATGAGCTATGGAAAGGGAGACCTGCTTCGGTGAAGTATTTCAAAATATTTGGAAGCAAGTGCTTCATAAAAATAAATGATGGTTCACCTGGAAAATTTGATTCTCGGGTTGATGAGGGGATATTTCTTGGATATTCTCCACGGATCAAGGCTTACAAGTGCTACAATTTTCGACTGAAGAAAATAGTGGAAAGCATCGATGTAAAGGTTGATGAAGATCTTCCAGAAAAGGAAATTGAAGAACAAGAAGATGACTTTCTCATTGAAGAAGAAGAACCTAAAGAAGAAGAGATAGATGATGAAGAAGAAGAAGAGGAAAGAGAACCACCTCATACCCCTTCAAAGATGAAGTATGTAGAAAGATATCATCCAGAAGAACAGATCATTGGCGATAAAGATGAAGGTGTGCAGACCAGAAGAAGGATAACAACCTCACCCAAGAGAAAAGCCATTGCCCTCCTATCTATGATAGAACCAGAAACATTCACAGAAGCAAGTAAGGATCCTCATTGTGTAAAAGCAATGGAAGAAGAAATGTCCCAAATTGAGAAGAACAAGACATGGGAGCTGGTACCTCGTCCGAAGGACAAAAACATAATAAGAACCAAATGGGTGTTCAAAAATAAAATGAATGAGGAAGGACAGGTTATCAGAAACAAGGCAAGGCTTGTTTGCAAAGGCTATTCGCAAATTGAAGGAGTTGACTTTGAAGAGACATTTGCACCAGTGGCCCGTATGGAAGCTATCAGGATGTTTTTAGCATTTGCTTGCTCGAAAGGATTCAAAATCTATCAAATGGACGTGAAATCAACATTTCTAAATGGGGAACTCAAGGAGGAAGTCTACATGGAGCAGCCAGAAGGTTTTGATCTGACAGCAGGAAAGGACCTAGTCTGTAAGTTGAAAAAGGCTTTGCATGGGTTGAAACAAGCTCCTAGAGCTTGGTATGCAAGACTGGATAACTATCTCCAACAACAAGGCTTCAAAAAGGGAGTGGCTGGAAGCAATCTATACATAAAGACAGATCAAGGTAAGTTACTAGTTGCTCTTGTTTATGTCGATGATCTGAATTTTGCTAGTAATAATGATGAAATGAGCCATGAATTTTCTCAAAGCATGGCAAAAGAATTTGAGATGTCAATGATAGGAGAACTGTCCCACTTCCTTGGACTTCAAGTATCTCAAACCAGAGCAGGATTGTGTATATCTCAAGCCAAATATCTAAAAGACATGCTCAAAAAATATGGAATGGAGGACTGTGCACCCATGAGCACTCCCATTACCACAAACTGCAAACTGAGCAAAGATGATGACTCCCCTCTAGTAGATGCAACTCATTACAGGTCAATGATTGGAGCCCTTCTATACTTAACAGCTACACGACCAGACATAATGCAAGCAGTAGGAATGGTGGGAAGATTTCAATCGGCTCCCAAACAATCTCATTTATTAGCTGTAAAAAGAATTCTCAGATATTTGAAGGGAACTTCTGATTTTGGTCTCTGGTACCCAAAGAGTTCAACATTGACTGTAACTGCATACACCGATGTTGATTGGGCTGGAAACATAGATGATCGGAAAAGTACTAGTGGGAATGCATTCTTCCTAGGAGACTGTTTGGTATCATGGCTCAGCAAAAAACAGTCATCCATATCATTATCCACAACCGAAGCCGAGTATATTGCTGCAGCAGACTGTTGTACTCGGATACTATGGATGAAGGAAGCACTAAAGGATGTCAACATATGTACAGATCAACCAATTACTGTTTATTGTGACAACACTAGTGCTATCAGTCTCAGCAAAAATCCAGTGATGCACTCAAGAACCAAACATATACCAATCAAGTATCATTTCCTCCGTGAGCAAGTAGCTGAACAAAACATCGCTCTGGAATATATAAGTACTAAGGAGCAGATAGCTGATATTTTCACTAAACCTCTTCCTCGGGAAGCATTCGAACACCTGCGACAAAAGATGGGGGTTATTTCTTTATCATCGCTCAAGTTTATTCATAAGGAGTAGCTTGACAGGGGGAGTTCGTATGCATTCCTTTTCCATTGATGTCAAAGGGGGAGAAGGTAGAAGAATATTGCCATCAATAACAAAGGGGGAGATTGTTGGACACAGATTGTCATTGATGTCAATATGGCAATATTCAAGAGGAGGAGACAGAGCATATCAGAGCCAAGAGGAGCAAAAGGAGCCAAGAGGAGCAGACCATATCGGAGGAGCCACATATATCAGAGCAAGAGGAGCCATATCGGAGGAGTGCCAGAGCAAGAGGAGCCATTGGAGGAGCTATCGGAGCTATCAGAGCATATAGGAATTCATTTGATGGCGATCAAATGAACTACTAATATATACATGCCCAGACTTTCCATTAGAACGACGAGAGCATACACAGGAGCCATTTGACCTTCCAGATCAATGGTCCAAGAGACATGGGAATAGTGCGATGAGCTGTGAGCCGTCAGATCACTAATCCGGATCGACGGTCCCGATCTAATCGGCGATCGGGAGATCGGAGGAGTGGAGCCTTTCGGGACTGCGAAGTGGAGAGCTCCGATATCCGGAGCCGAAGTCATATTAGAAAGCAGCCTAAAGGGAGATCGGGTCCGATAAAGAATTGCTTGCGAAGTGGAGAGCTCTGATATCCGGAGCCGAAGTCATATTAGAGAGCAGCCTAAAGGGAGATCGGGTCCGGTTTTGTATCGGCGGATGCATACAGATATAACCCGCGACGAGCAATCGCCGATCGCCGACGAATTACCTTTGGGCGGAGGCGGATGCGATAAAATATAAACTGTGGTGCATAGCATATCGGGTCCGCGGAGCAGAGAATCCTTATCGCATCAGCGAAATCTGGAGCCGAAACTCTTATCAAGCAAAATAGAAAGCATATCGGGTCCGCGGAGCAGAGAATCCTTATCGCATCAGCGAAATCCGGAGCCGAAACTCTTATCAAGCAAAATAGAAAGCATATCGGGTCCGCAGAGGACTTGTATCATTTCGGAGGTAGCGATCAGCGAAATCGCCGAAGGACCCGGAGCCGAAATTAAGTTAGGAAGGAGTATAAGGAGGTGTCGGGTCCGCGTTCCTTGTCGGAGACGGAGCTATTGTTTACAAGCGAGCGCCGATATACATCGGACCCGAAACCAGTATAGAAGGGAGTCTAAAAGAGCATCGGGTCCGCTCCTCATCGGAGGTCAGGCCTTAAGAGTTTTGTTATGGTTGTGAAATCCGGACCCGCCGAATTTATGAAAGCAGCCATATAATCCTTGAGATCCGCGTACATTAAGTTAAGCGGTTTTTATGCTAGTTCTGTGTATTGATATTATATGGTTGCATATGGCCATGGGGGGTTTTATGGTAATTCCATATATGTCTATAAGTGTGGCGGGTTGATTAAAGTGCTCGGTGATGGTTGATTAAAGGCTCGGTTGGTGGCTTCCGATGGTTGATTATAAAGCACCGATAAAAGGTGGCTTCGATTCCTAGTAATTCCATGGTTATAAAAGGATTTCGGCCTAAAGAACGCTTCTGATAAAGCCTGTAAGACAGAAGAAGAAAAGGAATGGAAGCCGAAGTGTCAAGCGATCAAGTGAGGAGGAAGCCAAAGAGTCAGCATGTAAGAGGAAACGAATGAACAGGGGGATGGAGCATATAAAAGCAGCAAAAATAGAGAACTGAAGGTGTAGTTGGTGGATGGCATAACTTGAGCATGAGATAGTGGAAGCAGCAGAAGAAAAGGGGGCAGCAAAAGCAATGGAAGCTGAAAAGAGCACAGCAGCACACCAGTGTATACCAAAGAGGTTGGAGCCTCATAATAGAACAAGATTGAAGTCCTTGGGAGTTGGTGCTCTTAAGTCCAAGATTGGTGTCTTGGCAAAATAGAGTTGGTGCTCAGGAGGTTGGAGCCTCACCAAAATCCAAGTTGGAGCTTGGTAACCAATTGTGACAATCTATTTATTGTATTTATTTTACTGCACAGTTATATTAATAAAAGCATTTATTCTTGCTGTTCATTTTGTGTTCTGAACATATATGTTTTAACTAGTAAAACAATAGTGAGAAAAAGAAATACTGATTCACCCCCCCTCTCAGTATTTCCAACAAAAAGAGCGATCTGGTTTGTTGTGAGTTAAATATATCAAATTGTTAACGAGCTGATGATAAAGAGTAACATCAACCAGTGGAGTGCTACAATCAACATTTAACTTGACACCAGATTGAAATGGTGCAGGATCAGGTTTACAATCACTCATATGGAAACGAGCCAATAAATTTGTCACATACTTAGGTTGAGAGAGAAAATACCATTGGCCATATGCAAGATTTAAAGACCCAAGAAATAGTGCAATATACCGAGATCTATCATCTCAAACTACTTTTGAAGAGCAATTTTCACATCTTGAATTAATACAAGCTAGCTGCCAGTGATAATTAGATCATCTACATATAAAACAATAACGAGGACATTATCACCAAAGTTCTTAACATATCGATTTGGATCAGATATACAATGCTTAAAACCATTATTCAAGAAATATGTATCAATTTATCATAGCAAGCCCTAGATGCTTGTTTGAGACCATATAAAGTTTTGTGTAATTTGCATACTAAACTTGAGGATTCAACAGAAATAAAACCAGGAGGTTGTTGCATATAAATTTCTTCAGTAAGATCACCATTTAAAAAGGCACTTTTAACATCCATTTGATGAATTTCCCACTTATAAGATGCAACAAGTGATAAAATGGTTCTTATTGTGTTCATTTTAGCAACAAGAGAAAAAGTTTCATTATAATCAATACCTTCAAGTTGATTAAAGCCTTTCGCAACTAATCTAGCTTTATGTTTTTCGATCTATCCTTCTACATTGAACTTAGTTTTGTAAACCCATTTATAGCCAACTAAATTCTTTCCTAAAAGAAAAGGAACAAGAGACCAAGTCTTGTTTCTCAAAAGAGATTCATATTCAGTAGACATAGCTTGTTCCCAATGAAGCTTACCTTTAGCTTGAGCATAAGTAGTAGGATCATTTGTGGCCAAAACTTTGGTCATAAGATCATAGTTAGATCTAGTTAGACGAGTGTCGGAAGGATTTATGACCTTACTACTTACAGATTCAAGAGTTTTCCGAGCCCAAACAGGAAGAGTAGAAGGAACATGAGTCACTTCATGAGTTTCAAGTGAAATACTTGAGGGAGAGGAATAATCAAGATCAATAAGAGGCACAAAACTGGAAGAAGAAGTAACATGTGGTATTGGTAAATTCAGGGTAACATGAGATTCTACAGAATCAGGTGGGGAAGAGACTTCATGAAATTGAACATCCCTTCTGATTATGACACTTTGATTAGAAGGATCAAACAACCTGTAAGCCTTGGAATTCTCATCATAACTAATGAAGATACACTTGTGAGATTTGGGTTCTAACTTTTTCTGTTTTTCATCAGGAATATGAGCCTAACATTCACAATCAAACACCTTAAAATTACTAATATCTGGTTTACATCCATTCCATTTTTCCTCAGGGTAACTTGCTTAACAACTTTAGTAGGAAATCAATTTAAAATAAAATTAGCACAACAAATGGCTTCAACCCAAAATTTCTTATGCAGCCCTTTAAAATAAAGAATACATCTAGCCATTTCAACTAAAGTTCTGTTTTTCCTTTCAGCAACACCATTTTGTTAAGGTGTGTAAGGAACAATCTTTTGATGTTGAATACCATGTTTAGATAAATATGCATCAAATTCTTGCTTAACAAATCCCCCCCCCCCCCCCCATTATCAGATCATAAGGTTTTAATACTCTTACTAGATGCGTTTTTAACCATGGATTTAAATTCTTGAAATTTTACAGATGTTTCACTTTTATTTTTCAAAAAATAAACCCAAGATTTTCTACTAAAGTCATCAATAAAGGTAAGAAAATAAACTACATGAGATATTGAAGGAACTTCAAGAGGACCACAAATATCACTATGAATTAATTGCAAAGGTGCTTTAGCATGCTAGGCTTTACCTTTATCAAACATTTCTCTATGATGTTTACCAAGAACACATCCTTCACAAACACCAGTAGTAGAAGAAATATTAGGCAAACCATGAACCATTTTAGTTAGCATTTGCATTTTACCATAATTCAAGTGACCCAATCTTTCATGCCATAATTGACTTATTTCATCAGCATGAGCAACATAGGAATAAAAGGGTTGTCTCTTAGTTGAATTAAAACCAACAAATTTATATAAACCAACTATATGATCAACAAGTCCTGAAGAGACTACTTTGTAATTTCAGTTGATATCTTTAAGAACATATTTATCAAGCCAAAGCTTCAAATTTAAAACCTTTCTGACATGCACGATAAATAGAAAGTAAGTTGACGGGCATGTTTTGAACATGAAAAACATATTCCAATTGACCATTAGCAACATTAATATTACCATAACCAATTACAGGAAGTTGTTTACTATCACCAATATAAACTTTTTGAGATGAGTGCTTAGTAGTGTCATAAGATGTAAATAAAGAAACATTACCAGACATATGTTTAGAAGCACCAGAATCCATTATCCATTCCACATTAGAAGAAGAATTGCTAGACGAAACAATAGATGCACATAAAGCTACTTGAGATTCATTAGAATTTTTCTTGTCAGCGTTAGCCATTAAACGTTTCACTTTAAAGCAATTCTTTTCATGATGGTTAGTTTTACCACAATGCTTACAAGGATCATACACTTTCTTCCTATTACTGGTTTCATGATGTGCATGAGAAACATGACCATTATTATTAGTATGATTAGAAGTGTGTGAATAAGAACCTTTAGCATTATTAAAATTTTTCTTAAGATTCTTATTATGTGCCATAAGAGATTTATTAGGCGAGACTTGTCCTGAAGCAATCAACCTTTCTTGCTCATTTATCAACACTTTACAGAAACCATCAAAAGTAGGTTTCGTGGTACTTTGAGACAATTCAAGAGCCCTATTCATAGTTTGGATGAACATGTCAAAACAAGATGGCAATTTTTGTTCTACAAGAATGATAAGAGCAGTGTACGTCTTCTTGTAATCTTTACCACAATTATTTAATTTTTCATTTAAGGTTTTCAATTCAGTAATATATAATTCTACTCTATCAAAAATAGTAGGATCTAGCTCATGAATCTTCTTTTCATGGTAATAAGCAGAAACATCATCAGATTTATCAAATAAAGAAGCAAGAATTATCCATACCTCAACTGAGCTGTCTTCTGCCCCAATACTCACCTGAAGACTATCTAAAACCGTTTGACCAAGGAGCCCTCTTGCTTGATCACACTTTTCTTCCCATTTAATCAAGGCTTGAGCATTTGTAGGTTTCTTGTGTTCACCATTAACCAACCTCCATAGATTCTTACTCCTGAGAACATCAATCATTTTCCCTTTCCATGCAAGATAGTTAGAACCAACAAGTTCAGGAACAAAAGCTACTTCTGAAGATATAATGATAGAAATTTTGACAAGAAATATAAACCCAAATGTAATAAATGACAAGAGAAAAAAGTGGATAAAAAACTGTAAATTTCTGCAGTTCATTTTGCCGTCACTAGAAAACCTGAAAAAAACTGGAAATCTTAAATCAACGATAATTTTGCTTCCCGTACTCCGTTTGAGTCTTTTTTTTTTCTTTTCCTTTTTTTAAAAAAAAAATTGGTAGCTCGACGAGAGGAACCCAAATATCTACTATGTTCTGGGAAATTCTGCACAGAAGGTAACAAACCTGACAAAAAACGTCTGATGTCAAAACAAAAAACACTTAATAATGCTCCAAATGCTCATTATAACCAGTTTTAGGAAATGACGTAGCCACTCTGCATCCACTTATGCGACCAAAATTCTGATGTGAACCTTCGGTTCACCAATCTTCTGCCCTGCAAAAAGGGGCAAAAAAAGGGCCAAAAAACTAGACGAAAATCACAGATCTTACAACCAGAAGATAGACCTCTTTGAGGAGAATCCAAAAACCATATAGATCTTATAGAAAAATAATCAAGATCCCCTTGAAAAAAGAATAAAAATGTAAAAAACTACATAAAAAAGTCAAGCTTATGAGAAAAAAACTCAAATAAGTAGAATCATGTCCAAATCTGAAGAGAAGCCTAATGACGACCAGATATAAAGCAAATCTACAAAAAACAATGAGTGCCCAGGTAACAAAAAATGAAGACACACGTTGATGGTTAAATTCGAAGAAGATGCTAGATCATAGTAGCCATGGCTCTGATACCATGTTAAAATATTAGATCTACTAAACTAGTTATCTATCTAAGAAACCAACAATATATCAACATATAAATAAGAACAAAAAGAGAACAAAGAAAAAGAATACAACAGATATACGTGGTTCACCCAATTGGGCTACGTCCACGGGAAGATTGTATTCTATTATCTCCATAAATCTCCTACAATCTTACAAAGAAAGCAACTACAAATAACTCGATACAAATGGAAGTATGTTGTGAGCACATGATAAGATGTGATGGTATCACAAAATGGTATATCTTAAGAGGCTCCCTTGACCCTATTATATACCCAGAGATGTGGAAGAATTACTCTCACATACTAAATGTGGGATAATATAATTCTCCAAAATAACACCTCTTTATATAATAAATAGATACAAGAGTATATTATGACATAATAAATATGGGATATAATGCATTACTCTTTTACATAAGATTGTGGACAACTTCCAACATAATACAAAGACATTATTACCTTCCAAGGAATATAATATATTCCAACAATTTATACAAACGTAACGTAGGTTTGAGATAAAATTGTCTTGATAACTTACTAACAGAAAGTAAAAGCTAACTAATTTTTATTTTACAAACATAATCCCGAAGGATTAGTTAACAGTTACTAAAGTCATCCAAGGCAATTATATCCAAAAAGGTTACAAGGTTCAAGTTGGATAGGTATCCAGGGGAGGGCACACTGAATTGGCTGAAGAGGTTGGGGAGAGAGTACCGTGAGCTCCTTCTTATGGAGTAAATTAGACGTTCTCCACTTGTTGCTTCAAACTATCCACTTCATCATTATGCCTCTAAATCAAATATCCATGTTATATTGAGATTTCCATCACCGTGGTGAGCTTAGCTACTGACTAGTCCACATGCAAACATAAAGGGATGAGCTCAACTTGCAATCACCAACCTCGACTCTAGGATATAATTTTGTATTGCAACATCTTCCTTTCCTATATTCCATGTTGAAGCTTGAAGAGTGACCCTAATTCCTTGACTTCCTAAATCCTTGGCCAAACTTCTAAATTGCAACTACCAACCAACCTTGGCCTTCCTACTGCCATAATTGAGACAATTGATAAATATAAATGTAAAAGGATATGTGTGAGGTCTGTCTTGCTTAAGGATAACCATTATTGCCCACTTCAATTTGCAAGTTAGTAGATTCACTCTTATATTTAGCAACAATATCGACCAATAACCCAATGAATTCATGATGACATATAAAATACCTATGCATACTTTGTTAGTAATCCCCCCCTCCATATCTACACTAGTATGCCCTTATTCATCCCAGAGAGTTTTACGTGTTGTATGGGAGATTTGCCTTATTTTCTCCATAATGATTATGTGATGTCGATGCCCAGGGGCATGCATCACAACCCTTGTCAGAGTGATGACCGATACACCAATCTGACTTATGGCACTCCTTCCACTTTTTAATATTTTTGAACTATGGAACCAAAAGGATTTGGGTGGTTGGGTGGTTCCATTCATCTTCAATGTTCCATGTGAAAAGAAATGACTTAGTGAACTAATGAGTCCACAAACAATTTTAGCTCCCTTAATACATGATTAGTTTCAAATTAAATTTAGTTACCATAGTATATGATTAGTTTGAAACTCAAAAATGTAGAATAATTTTAAAACCATTTTTTCAATGATAAAGTTTCATTTAAAATTTAAAGTAGCAATGCCTAAATTTAAATACCTGATTATGTTGTTCGAGACAACCACAATAATTATTTTGTGTATTAATTATTTTTGTTTTTTGTAAGTAAGAACAATCTCATTACAGTAAAATTACAAAAAGTACAATCTAGAGAGCTTTGGAGCTCAACTTATGTTGGTCCTGAACATAACATTTAGGACAAAAAGGCAAAAAGAGCAGACATAGTTGGGGAGGTTTTTGCTCCCTCCCAGTGGAGAAACCATAAAACCTCCTCGCCTTTACAATTCTCCAAAATACACAAAAGCATGGTAGATTGGCAACACCGCCTTGAGACATAAGATCCGTGAGAATAAGAGAAACCAAAGATGAGAACATGTGACGAGTAATGAGATGAGAACTGAATAGACACGATACCTTGAGAGGTCAAGCTATCCAACTTAATGCTCTAGGGGATTCTCCTCAACCAAAAGACAAGGCTTGTAGAAATCCAGGTTCTCAGGCAAAGGAACCTCTGAAGAGGCTGGAGGAATTGATCTAGGTGGATATTGGTGGCCACCTGCCAAGTCCACTTGGACCCCCACCATTGTTTGTTTCAGTTTTTCAGTTTCCTTAATTGTAGCATAGTTTACTATTTTTAGCAGTTTTTCCGGTACTGAACTTCCAGAGCCGTTTTGAGGCCCTAAACGACGTTTTTTTGGGAAAATTGGGAGTAACATGGGTCCATGGACTATTGTTGCTCTTCCCAAAGTTGTAATTCTCAGATAGATCTTTCTAGCGAGATACTGTGTGCGTCAAATGGAGATCGTATGCCAAAGTTACAACCTCGGGAAGTTGATGTACCAATTTACCCAAACGAGGCCCACAATTTGGCGTTTCATCTTCTAGGGTTAGGTTTTGGATGTTTAGGGTTTTCCATTGTTTCCCCACAATAAATAGGCTTTCGGGCCTCATTGTAACACAGTTCAGAGGCATGTAGCCGCCACATCTCTTCTCAGAGATAAGCTACCATCACCCTAGCTGGTTTATTTCCATTGTTGTTTGTAAGCATATTTCAGTATTTTACATTAATGAAATGAAGTATTATTTCCGCTGCATCTCTGTGTTTATGGTTATCTTTGTAATTTTTTGCGTTCCTGTTTAAATATGGATTAGTGGTATCCGAGGGGTCTGTTTTTTCTCTGTTTTTCTTTGCATGTCCCCAACGAGGTCAGGATATAAGGAGTTAGGGCTTGAATTGGTCGAACCTTTACAAGACCAGCCTTGCAAATCCTGCCGGCCTCCCATGGTGGATGAAAAGAAAGACGAGGGGGTAGGAGATCCTATCAAAATCTTGCTCGAAGAAGCCCTCGAGCGACAAAGGAATGCGATGATAAACAATTTTGCCCAGATCCTTTAGCAGCTACCTAAGGGCGACACATCGACTTCTAACAGCTACTCTGGAAACGCCACACCGTTTAAGGTACAAGTTAATTTTGAAATCCCCATATTCGAGGGTCATATAGATGCAAAAGTTGTCGATAAATGGTTAAATCTACTAGAGGGTTATTTTCTGTTCATGATTTTTCCAGCTGGGAAAAGATTATTTTCGCTCTTCTCAAAGCAACCCCCCACGTCAAGGACTGGTGGGAAACCTAATGCGAGTAGAAGGATGAAAGTATAGGCTCACTATTTTCAGTCTCACCCACTTGGGATTCATTTCGGGATGCCATCAAGGAGCAGTACTACCCTGTCGGAAGTTATGAGGATCAATACATAAAGTGGACCACGCTGCGGGAGGGAAGGGACCAAGATGTGCCAGAGTTTACCAATATTTTCCACACCCTTCACACAAAGTTGGGTATCAACGATTCAAAGTAGAATTTGGTACTCAAATACCACGGCTGCCTACACAAGTACATCCAAGAAGAAATAGAAGTCCTGAACATCCCCTCCCTCGGACAACATACCGATATGTCGTCAGGGTCGAGCAAAAGTTTAAACAGAGGAAGCGAGACTTTGGATCTGCGAATCCGAAGCAAGGGAAAGGTGCCCCCAAACCACAAAACAAAAGACAAAGCCAAGGCGGGGCGGCCCAAGACAACCCGCCAAAGCTGCAAGCAAAGAAAAGCGCCGTGAAGCCGAAAAATGACACAGGAAAGTGGTGTGAGTTCCATAAGAGCTCCACTCACAACACAAGTGAGTGTTGGGCCACGCAGTCACTGGTGACCGAGCTAAAGGTTTCAAAATCAGATGCATGTTCTGACTCTAAGTTAGAACTCGACAAAGGGAATGACAAAGGGAAGCAGATTATTGATGCAGAGCCCAACGCCACTGTTGCCACCACAAAGATCCAAAAGGAGGAACTCGAAGATCCAGAGGAGAAGGAGCATCTCTTCCACTCCCAGATGTGGGTAAAGGGCTCCCCGCTACAGTTCATTGTCGACAGCGTGAGCCAAAAGAACCTCATTTTGGCAGAGGTCATGAAGTGGTTGGGCTTACCGACCAAGGCACATCCATAACTGTACACCATCAAGTGGCTTCACCAAGGACGGGATCTATGCGTGAACCGGCAGTGTCGCCTTCCATACAACATCAAGCCCTTCACGGATGAGGTATTGTGTGACATTGTTCCCCTTGAAGTTTGTGATGTATTATTAGGCCAACCATATTTGTGGAAGCGACATGCTGTTTATGAATTAAGGCCCTGTGCTGTTATTGTTACTTTGGGAAATAAGTTGTACAGGACACCGGAGGTAGCACCGCCTACCACCATCTCTTTGATTACTACAAAACAATGCAATAAGCTCGTTTCCAAAACCGGGAAATTTGTTTTCTTGATGATACGCCCTCAAGGAAATAAGAAGACAGTGACCACGACCTCCAGACAGGGCTCCTCCGCATGACAACTACAGATGGACAAGGTCGTGGAGGAGTACGAGGACATCTTCACCTCCCCCACCGGGGTTCCTCTGCATTATCAAGTCAAGCACTCCATCGATATGACCCCAGGTGCGCCGCTGCCCAATGGACCAATCTATCGGCGCTCCATTCTAGAGAATGATGAAATCAAGAGGCAAATTTAGGAGCTGCTACAGAAAGGTCACATCCGCCTGAGTTCATCGCCTTGTGGGAGCCCGATCGTGCTGGTACAGAAGAAGGATGGGACTTGGAGACTCTGTATTGACTATCGGGCGCTGAACAAGATCACTGTTGGTAATAGGTACCTGATCCCATGGATTGATGACCTCTTGGACCAACTGAAGGGGGAAAAATATTTCAGCAAGATCAATTTGAAGTCAGGATATCGCCAGGTACCAATCGAACCCTTCAATGTGTAGAACACTGCCTTCAAAGCCAAGGAGGGCCTTTTCGAATGGTTGGTTATGCCTTTCGGATTGACGAATGCTCCTACAACCTTCATGAGGCTAATGGATGACATCTTGTGGCCATTCACCAACTCATTTGTAGTGGTATACTTGGATGACATCCTGATCTTCAGCTAGAGTTGGGAGGAGCACCTCCAACACATCTGACAGGTTCTCCAAACACTATGGCAACACAAGTTATGTGCCAATTTGGAGAAATGCACTTTTGGCATGACCCAGGTTCAGTATCTGGGATACATTATTGATGAATAGGGTGTGCATGTGGATACAACCAAGATCTAAGTCATTTGAGATTGGCCATCTCCAACCACTCTGCATATCTCTATAGCTTTCTAGGTCTTGCCAACTTCTACCGCAGATTCGTGTTGGGATTTTCTCATATTACTTGGCCCTTGAGTCAAGTCACCAAGGGAGGAGTGAAAGCAAAATTCTTTTGGTTTGAATCTCAACCGAAGGCATTCACATAGTTGAAAGATCACCTCTGCATGGCACCAGTGTTCGCATTACCAAACTTGCAACAACCATTTGAGGTCGAGACAAATGCCTCTAACTATGCTATTGGGGCAGTCCTTACTCAACACGGGCATCCAATGACATATCATAGTGAGACACTTTCAGACATAGTCCGAAAGTATCCCATTTATGACAAAGAGATGTATTCCATTGTGTAGGCCTACCGACAATGGAAGCATTACATTTTGGGGAAGGAAACGGTCATCCACACAGACCACTGACCCCTGCAGTTCATACAGACCCAAGGGAAATTGCAAAATGATCGCCATCAGAAGTGGTCCACATACCTACAACAGTTCCATTTGAATCAAGTATAAGAAGGGTAGCACCAATAATGTTGCAGATTGCCTCAGTTGACCACCGATCATGGCATTAACCATTGTGCTCAACTCTTGTGGGCACGAGACTTTTGATTGGCCACTTCTCTACAAAAGCGACCCAGAATTCGGCTACACATACCAGACACTCTTGGAGGGTCAGCATGTTCCAGATTTTCACCTCCAGGATGCTCTGTTATGCCACCTGGGTCACCTTTGTGTTCCTTCAAGCGAGCGTGCCAAGATGATATGGGAAGCACACTATAGTCAAGTTGCTAGACATTTCGAAGTCGAGAAAACAGTGGCAGTATTGCAGAAGTATTTCTATTGGCCGAATCTTTGACAGGATGTCGGGAAGTACATCAGATCATGCACTGCCTACGCCATTGCCAAACTGACCATTAAGAAGCAAGGCCTCTATACCCCGCTCCCTACCCCTAGTCGACCTTGGAAATCCATCTCCATGGATTACATGTCAGGCCTTCCTTCCGCTAAGCATGGAAACAACTGTGTTTTTGTGGTCATCGACTGGTTCTCTAAGATGGCCATTATGGCTGCCTTCAAGAAGAATATCACAGCAGAAGCCACTGCTAAACTCTTCTTTGAACGAGTGTGGGTACACTTTGGGATCCCACAGTCTATCATCTCAGATCAGGATAGCAAGTTCCTCAATACATTTTGGTCTAGTCTCTGGTCGATGCTCGACACCAAACTCATTAAGTCCACAACCTTCCATCCTCAAACTGATGGCCAGACAGAGGTTGTCAATAGGATGATCGTACACATTATGCGCATGTACAACTCAAAGCATCCACGCACATGGGACGAGAGCCTCCCCTATGTTCAACACAGCTACAACCGGGCTCTCCTTAGCTTGACTGACCACAACCCTTTTCATGTGGGCTTGGGATTCCAGCCACTATGTCCCATTGATGTGGCCATGCCATTTGTAGCTACTCACGTAGATTTGGCTCATGTCCAGTCCGAAGCAGATAAGGCAAACAACTTCATTGAACACATCCAACATATTCGCCAGAATGTCCATGAAATTCTAAAGAAATCAAATGCCAAGTACAAGTAGCGACATGATCAACATCGGGTGCCACACAAGTTTTAGGTGGGCGACAAAGTCTGGTTGCATTTGCAAAAGGAACGCCTTACCAGAGCCTATCGGAAACTAAAACCACTTCAATATGGTCCTTACACCATTACCAAGGCTATGGGAGACAATGCATTTGAGCTCAACATTCCCCCATTCCTTGGCCTGCACCTAGTGTTTAATGTGGACCGCCTTCGGCCATACTTTCCACCATTACTAGATACATCCGACATTGCAGATTGCACAACCACAGAGTTAAATCCATATTGCATGGAACAAGCTGCAACTGATCGGATCATGGACACACAGATCAAACACACTCACCAATAGAATATCCAACTGTATCGAGTTGTCAAAGCAGGCCAACTCCTTCACCAGGGCAAGTGGCTCACCAGGGACCAAGTTTAGCAGAAGTTTCCTCATCTCATGGAGGAACTCAACGCAATGGGGACCATTGCTTCCTAAGGGGGGAGGAATGCTCCAGGTGGATATTGGTGGCCACCTGCCAAGTCCACTTGGACCCCCACCATTGTTTGTTTCAGCTTTTCAGTTTCCTTAATTGTAGCACAATTTACTATTTTTAGCAGTTTTTTTGGGTCCTGAACTTCCAGAGCCGTTTTGAGGTCCTAAACGACGTTTTTTTGGGAAAACTAGGAGAAACATGGGTCCATGGACCAATGTTGCTCTTCCCAAAGTTGTAGTTCTCAAATAGATCTTTCTAACGAGATACTGTGTGTGTCAAACGGAGATCGTATGCCAAAGTTACGACCCCGGGAAGTTGATGTACCAATTTACCCAAACGGGGCCCACAATTTGGCGTTTCATCTTCTAGGGTTAGGTTTTTGGATGTTTAGGGTTTTCCATTGTTTCCCAACAATAAATAGGCCTTCGAGCCTCATTGTAACATAGTGCAGAGATAAGCTACCATTGCCCTAGCTGGTTTATTTCCATTGTTGTTTGTAAGCATTTTACATTAATGAAATGAAGTATTATTTTCGCTGCATCTCTGTGTTTATGGTTATCTCTGTAATTTGTTGCGTTCCTGTTTAAATCTGGATTACAAATGGAGGAAGCATGGAATTCAACCGATCGTTGCATGGATTCGCTAACATGAGCATTGGGTCTACTGGTCTAGCAATTGGGGCCTCTTCCTAAGTTGTGGGAAGGACCCATGCCTTATGGGTTTGCCTTCGAGTTGTGGTGAGGCTAGCGACGAGGAGGAGAGGGATGTGTGATCTGGCATGAACAACACATGCAAATTTTGGAGAGTAAGAAGAATCACAGACTGTATCTGTCGATGGGGAGTCAGACCCTTGAAGTTCCATGCCCAAAAGACGGGCAATTTGATAGTATGCCAACTTTGCATGGTGGAAGTGATAATCTAGATCAATCACATGACCCTCAAGCAACACATTAATGTCTTCTTGATCTCTATAATGACGACCTAGTATGTTGTGCAAGGCCCAAAGGTGATCTCTTGAGGTTCGAAACTCACCAGCTTCAACATCAACCACCATGCGTCTAAAGCAGTGGAAAATTCCACTATGAAAGTGCTCATTTCCATGCCCATTCCACGGAGGGTGAGGAGGTTGACCTCACCTACGCCCTCCTCTGCTGGGCCTTCCTCACTCTAAAACCATGGACGTAAAGCCACATAATGCATGGGTCTGAAACAAAGCTGAGATACCACCTTTTCTCGAGAACCAAAATTGAATTGCGAGGTGTGAGCTTCCATTATTTTAATGATGGATGGTAACTGTGAAGGCCAAGTGGAGAAGGCGAGCACTTAATGTGCTTTAAATGCTTGAGGGGGTGGACTTGACACCACCGCTTCCTCCCTTCTCGAGACGCTGTAAGAAGCAAGCTGAGTGCGCTGCCAAAATCTGTTTCCAAGTTGCATGTATTGCCAACTTGACATGCATGGGGTTGGGTCGTTGTGATTACCACCCGAGGCACATTAATGATTTTTGGACTAAATAATTTTTTAGGTTGCCAACTTGACATGCATGGGGTTTGGGTTGTCGGGATTGCCCCCGGGGTACATTAATGATTTATGGACTACATAAATTTCTCCTAAAATAAATTAAAAATTAAAAAGTAAGTTAATACTATCTTTACAGGTGGGAGAACCGATCATAACTCAGTTGTCAAACCAGCAGTGAGGACAACCATCTCTAACTGATATCCGTGAATGCACGCTGACTCATCATTGTTATTCAAGGAAAACCAGGCCACCTGGAATAACCTGCTGGTAGTCCGTAAGGGGGCAAACTTTCACTTCTGCGAGATGCCTTTGGGTCTTGGACTGTTATTTTTTTTTCACGTGTGGTTCACGGACATCTGTAGTCACTGGGTGGCCGCTACGTCCACGGAAATATTTGAGTTTGATCAAGGGTATCAAGCCCCACGGTCAATAGCTAGGCCTAACCCCAAGGGCTTCGGGGAGAATTGACCCTTTGACCTCCCAAACGACGAGGCACTTATTTGACCAGTTCAGCTAACCCTTGGGGCTTCTAGGAGGGGTATTGGACTGTTAACCCATTTCCTTTACATCCGAGAAAAACGACCTCTTAGCCAAGCAAACATAGTTTTTTACATCCGAGAAAAACGACCTCTTAGCCAAGCAAACATAGTTTTCTTAGACCATACTCAGACACAAATAAGTTAATACTATCACTACGAATAAGTTAAAAATTATTACCTTATTCTAAGAATAAGTTGATATTATTGGAGTTGTCTTTAGTGAGATTTTTTGGACTTTCCGGAATCCGATGGAAAAATTTGAGATGAAATCTTGATTTGTGTTATTTAAACTAGTTTTTTTTACTGTATATATGGATTCAACACCCTCGAAAACCTCGTGAAATCTTGATTTGTGTTATTTAAACTAGTTTTTTTTTCACTGTATATATATGGATTCAACACCCTCAAAAACCCCTAGGGCACTTAAATTGCACATGATTATCTATCAAGCTTGTGATTTCAATAAATTTATGTAGTTTCAATAAATTTATGTGGAATTTTAGAAAACTTTGACCAGAAAAACTTACCATAAAAATTTCTGAAAAATCACACTAAAAACAACTCCAATATTATTTAGCCACACGTCAAACTCACCATAATTTTACTAATATATTGTTGGTACATTTAAATATTATTGTATATAAAATATTATCATTAAAAAAAATTGAGAATACCAAACTTTAACTTATTCGTATTTTAAAAATGTTTATGAGATCTTGATACCGAGGTTCGCAGTGAACTGAGTTTATTAATGCAGTTCATTTTTGTAGGGGTGGGTCACGCCTGGTCACTCACCTAAATGTGTATTTAGCAGCTCAAGGTTTTCATCGGCATTGCAGGAGGTACTGGGTCTCATCGGCAGCAATGGCTTCAGCGGCGCTTGCAGCGTCGTCCACAGTCGGAATCCAGGCTTACAACATTTCGGCCACCCGACCCAACGAACAATCAAGGCCATCGTCTTCGATCTCACTAGCGGCGGCACCAGCCAGGCCCTTCTTGCAATGCCGGCACTCGATCTCTCGACCTCACGCCGCTGCTGGCACGGGATCGCTGTTCTCGTCATGGTGGGGGAGGCAACAAGAGATCCAGTTGCAGAAACGACCATTATTCGCGCCGTTAGACGGCTTGCGACACCGCCGCCCCACCAACGCTCCGCCGGCTGGGAGGCCGCGCGCTTCCTCGGTGGTGGAGCCTCCCCCAGCGCCGCCAGTGCAGCCATGGCAGGGCGCGGCGCTAAAGCCCCTGGCGGCGTCGATCGCCACCGGTGTCCTCCTGTGGCTCGTGCCGGCACCAGCGGGGGTGACGAAAAACGCCTGGCAGCTGCTGGCAATATTCCTGGCCACGATCGTGGGGATCATTACGCAGCCGTTGCCCCTGGGGGCCGTGGCACTGATGGGCCTCGGTGCTGCGGTGCTCACTAAAACCCTAACCTTCGCTGCTGCGTTTTCGGCTTTCGGTGACCAGATTCCATGGCTTATCGCGCTCGCTTTCTTCTTCGCCCGTGGCTTCATCAAGACGGGGCTCGGCAACCGCGTGGCCTACCAGTTCGTGGCTCTTTTCGGGAGCTCGTCATTAGGGTTGGGGTACAGTCTCGTGTTCAGCGAGGCGCTGCTCGCCCCGGCGATCCCTTCCGTCTCCGCCCGCGCCGGCGGCATCTTTTTGCCTCTCGTTAAGTCTCTCTGCGTGGCCTGCGGAAGTAACGTCGGTGACGGGACGGAGCGACGGCTGGGATCGTGGCTCATGCTCACTTGCTTCCAGACGTCCGTGATTTCCTCTGCCATGTTCTTGACGGCCATGGCAGCTAATCCCCTGAGTGTGAATCTTGCCGCAGGGGCCATTGGCCAGACGATCGGGTGGACGGATTGGGCAGTGGCAGCGCTGGTGCCGGGTCTGGTGTCTCTGATCGTTGTTCCGCTTCTTCTTTATGTGATATATCCACCCAGTGTCAAGAGCAGCCCCGATGCGCCGAAGCTCGCGAGGGAAAAGCTGCAGAAGATGGGACCGATGACCAAGAATGAGATCATCATGAGCGGCACGCTACTGGTCACGGTAAATCCAATAGCCCTGATCAAATACCCAAACTTTTGCTTAAATTCTATCTTTTATTTTTTGAGGTCTCAGAGGATATTAAAAACAAATCTAAATATAAGTTGAATTAAATTAGATACCAGGAATTGACACACAGGGAAAAATGGACCCCATAAGAATTGCCATTCTGGAGTTTCAAGAAACGTGATCCAAATGGCTCTATTGCAAAGAGTTAGTTATTCAGTTATAATTGTGGCCGGGATTTGCACTAGGTTCGTCCCTTTGAAACCGATCGTAGAGATGTGGCCAGACCGCGACGAAAATGGAACCTAGGTGGACAGCTTTAGCATTTTGTCGTCAAGTTCATTAGTGAACCAAAAGCTCATTATAACGTCAGAATGGGATTTTGACTTCAGTTTCAATGTTTAGTCTTTTCCAGAAATTGTCACAGTAAAAGACAAAATCGATCCAGTGGCAATTGTTTTTTTACTTCTGGGAAGGTGCTAGAAGAAATATGGTATGCTTAAAGGGAAACTGCCTCCAGATTAGGTGCTAGGTGAGCTTGGCTCTTCCCTTTGAAACAATTGCCTTACCCTTAGTCACCGCAGATTATAAATTTGTCAAACGTGAACTTTAGCTGAACTTCAACCCGAATTTCAAGACGAACGTCTATACATCAAATTGAATTTGTCCAGATGAATTTGAAATTTACATTCCACTATATATATCTGACATGTTTTAAAAAAATTGAACAAGTGATTGTCTTTTTGAAATGTATGATTAATGTTTGCATTTGATTTTCATTTTTAGCATATATGTTTAATGAGCGGACGGAAAATAATAGATATGTATAAAATTTGAAAATTTTAAATTATAGATTTCCTTAAGCTTATTGCTGAACTTTATCTCAGTTTTACATTACCAATTATTTTTCCGAACTTCATGGTTGCTGAACTCGAACACACACCTGCACCAAGTGACTTAAGGCATGCCCACGGGACATATCATACTGAGAATGGAAGTCGGGGATGGCTCTATTAACCTTATTAGTGAATCAATGTCATGTTGGCGCCCTTCAATACTTTTAAAACCAGAGCTTTGAACCAGAAAAACACCCAATCCTTCCAAACCACCACATATGTATGCTATAGCGATCATAGACCTCTCATTTCCTTGATTGCCAAAAAAAGGCGAAAATGGTTAAGGGCTGTTCTGTTCTGCACAGGACAGTTGCACCTGAAAGAGAAAAGTAAACCTTCAACAGCAAATAACCTTCTGTACGACTACACAGTCACGCACAGTGTTGCATGGGGAAAGCAGACATTACAAATCAGATAATAGCATGCCACAGGCCTTTCCTGGAAAGCCTTCTTACTCTGCTGTGAGCTCTGCTTCCACTAGCGTTGCTAGGAACCAAAAAGAGTGGACAATGCTAGGAACCGACAAGAGTGTAATTCTGGCTGCAACTGGCTTTTCTTGCTATACCATGCCAAACCTTGCACAGCTGATGGTAATCTACCACTTTGATGCAGACACTCAGTGTGAAACAATGCTTCAACCCTCTGCTTGAGTAAAGATAGAGATAGAATTGACTGTCTTTCCTTTCAGTCAATTGATCCTTCAAGTATGTTGGTTCTGCTATAATGTCTCTGTTCTAGTAGCATAAAACCCTCCAGATTGTGATTTTAAACCTGTAAAGACACTCAACATACAGCAATATACTGGGGACAGTTACAATTAGTGAGGTTAAGAAGCACAAAAAATTTCAGTTACAGAACCTGCTATTTTCTCTTCGTAAGAAAGCTACCAATTACAGACCTGTTCCTACTACCCGGAATACTCAAACAACTCTTTCTCCTTTAGGAACTCACAAAATAAATAAAGATGCATAATTTGATGCAGTCCATAATCTGGATAAGATTCTCCAACCGCACTATCTGTCCTATGCTACAGATATTCAATAGTTTTATTTTGAAAAACAAGGCTTGCTATAATCATCGATCATTTCCTACAAATCTATCAACTGTGCATGGAGGAAAAGACAAGAAACATATCCTGGCAGCTAAAGCAGAAGTCGAAGACATAACCAGTTTATCTCCATGGAACTCCCTTCTTCCACACTCTTTTCTGCAAAATGCCTCTATGCATTTCACCAACTTGGGTTCATCCCTCAACCTCACAACAATGTCCTCCACACTCTCACTCGCCATCAGCATGCCATTCCCCTTGTGCTGGTGAAACCCTGCCAGTGTCTGGAGCAGGAACTGTGTGGGTGAGGAGGGAGCAGGCGCCTCTTCTCTTCCTATGCATCCATTTATCCAAGACCTTCTCCCATGATTTGGCATATAGCTTTTCTTTAAATTAAAAATTTCCTGTCAACAGAGACTAAATATGTTCTGTTTGGAGGTACATCAAAAACTTAGTAACTAGCACAAATGTAGCTTAACCTTTTCAGTCTATTAACCACTGAGTGATCTGATTAAGAAAACTGAGGCGCCAACTGTTGCATGCTTAAAAGTTTAGTGTTTTTTTTTTTTTTTTTTAATTAAATTATTATAATAAATAAAACATTTCCGACTTCAACTTTTGTCGAAGTTTCAGTTTATAAGCTTTTGTCGGTCCAATTAGAAACTCAAAGTTGCTTGAAGATAGAATTTGAACAATGTTGGTGTTTAATAGGCGTTGAAATATTTGCTCTATCTTGTACTGCTACTGCCTCTATCAACTTGTCTTTATTAGAAAGGATGCCAGCTCTGGAATTTTCTTGTATTTGGACATAAATTCGCTCCAAAATGTATGATGAGAAATTATTAGAACATTGGTCTAGCAGAAGATGCTTGAAAAATGTAGGACTTTTACGTTTAATATTGAAGAAAAAGAAGTATTAAAAAGCCTCTCTAATTTTAAGCAATCTTTCAACTTTTGAATCTTGAAATTGCATTTCTTGAACATTATCGCACTAGGAGTGCCAGGAACCAACAAGACTGTACTGCAGGTCGCAACTGGTATCATCGGCTAAACCATGCCAGCCCTTGCACAGCTGATGGTAATCTGACACTAATGCAGACACTGTGAGTTTGCGACAATACTTTAACTCTATGCGGAAGTAAAAATAGAGGTACAATTGATTGTCTCTTGTTTCAGTCAATTGATCCTTCAAATCTAATGCTTCTGCTGTAATGCCTCTATTATAGCTGCATAAAACCCCCCTGAATGTGATCTTAAACCTGTAGAAAACACTTAAACGCACAGCAATATATTGTGGACAGTTACAGTTAGCTAGGATAGGAAGCACAAAGAAACCCAGTCGCAGAGCACTCTTTTTTTCTGTTACTCGAGAAAACCACCAGTTACAGACCAGATGCTACTACTGAGAGAACACCAAAACTAATCTCCTCCAGGCACACTCATAAAATAAATAAAAACATATCATACAATAATGTCCGTAATCTGGAGAAGAGTCCCCAACTGCACAATCTGAACTACACTACACATATTCTACAATTATCTTTTGAAAATTGAAATATGGATTATCTATTATTTCCCACAAACCTCTTAACTGCCCATAGAGGAAGAGCCAAGAAACATATCCTGGCAGCTAAGCGAAAGCTCAAGACATATCTTATCTACCGCGACAGCTAAGCGAAAGTATTTTTGGCATAAATTGGTGGGCAAGCAATCTCTAAAATATCTCATAGCTGCTGGGCCTGGGAATGCATCATCCTCCCCAATGCTTTAAAATATGAACCTTGAGACTTTGACTAAATTCACGCACTTACGTAATCTCTGTATCCTTTATTCCAACTTGAAAAGGATGAATGTCTGTAACATTGAAAACGTGATTGATATCTATAGTTTCAGTCAACTTCAAAAGATAGGCATTGTCATTGATTCGACTGAAAACTGGGCAAAGCCCAATCTTTTTAGGTTTGAGCTTGTTATAATTCTTCTGAGGGTACCTTTCCTTTCCAAAGTGCACTATAGCTCATTCTTATTTCATGAAACACATTCTCTTTCCTGCTTGTTGTTATCCTCTCAGGCAAATCAAGTAGATCTACCTACCCCCTTGGGATTATCTCCATAAATAACTTGGAAAAGAGATGTACCTGTAGATCTGTTAGCACTGGAGTTGTATGCAAATTGAGCTTGTGCCAATTTGATCCCATTGCCTCAGCTTTTCAGAAGCTAGATTTTGTAACATATTACCCAAGCTTCTATTTACTACCTCTGTTTGACTCTGTTTGGGAATGATATACTGAGCTGAACTGTAACTTGCTGTCCAATTTCTTCCACAAGGTCCTCCAAAAGTGACTAAGGAATTTAGTATCTTGGTCACAATCTCTTTGAAAATTTTTTTTTTTTTTTTACCATCACTAGTTTTCTTGTGTAGAAGGAAATGAGCCATTTTAGAAAACTGATCCACAATTACAAAGATAGAGTCATTACCTCTCTGAGTTTGTGGCAGCCCCAAGACAATCTCAATCGAAGTATCTGTTTATGGTCTCTCAGGCACAGGTATGGGTGTATATAACCTGATATTTTGCTTCCCTCCTTTAGCAAACGGACAAATTTGACAAGTAGTAACAAATTTACTGGCATTTCTCCTTATTTTTGGCCAAAAAAAACTTCACTTAATAAAGTATAGGTTGGTCTTATCCATTCCAAGTGTACAACTAAACCTCCGGAATGCAATTTTTGAAATTAGCTCTTCCCTTCTAGATCCATTGGGAATGCACAACTGATACCTTTAAATAGGAACTCATCAGCCAATACATAGTCTTCAAATAAGTTATTTCTTGAGGCACTGAGATCCTTATAAACCTTGCTGAAATATGGATTAGCAGTATATTCACCCTTCATTTCTTCAAACCAACTATCTCCATTTCTCATGGTGACTAAGCTATGATGCCTCTGACTTGATGCATTGGCCACGACATTGTTGTTCCACTTTGATGCTTCACAACAAATGTATAGGACTGCAAAAAGGAGACCTGTTTGGATTGGAGCTTTGGTTACCTTCTTTTTCAGCCGTTCAAAACTTCTTTTAACTGCTTTGGCCCATGAATACTTTCCCTTTTGTACAATATGTTATAGTGCACTAATGCCATTGAAATTTCTAATGAACTTCTTGTAGAGGTTCACAAATTTATGGCAGCTCTTCACTTATGTTATTTTTGGGAGAAGGCCACTCAAGAACAGCCTTTACCTTTTCCAGATTTATATTGAATCTACTTCTTGAAATTATGTTTTAACCATTTTTTTTCCATACAAAGTTCACTCTTACCTAGATTGAGGAACAATCTTTTAGCTGGCAGAATGTTCAACACTGCTCTCGAATGTTATTTTTGGGAGAAGGCCACTCAAGAACAGCCTTTACCTTTTCCAGATTTATATTGAATCTACTTGTTGAAATTATGTTTTACCCATTTTTTTCCATACAAAGTTCACTCTTACCTAGATTGAGGAACAATCTTTTAGCTGGCAGAATGTTCAACACTGCTCTCAAATGTTCGATATGCCCCTCCATGTTATTGCTAAATATTAAAATTGTCATCAAAATAAACTATAACAAAATTTCCAATGAATGGCCTCTAGACCTGATTCATAGTCCACATAAAGGTAGCTGGAGCATTGGACAGCCCAAATGACATGACCAACCATTTGGCATTCATACATAATGCTCTTTTCCATTCATCTCCTGTCAGATTTGGATTTGGCGATAACCACTTCTAAAATCAATTTTGGAGAAGTTCTCTGTGCTTGCTAAACAGTCTAAATATAATACACATTCTGGGTAATGGGTACATGTACTTAACAGTAATCTTATTAATTGCCCTGAAATCCACACACAGTCTCCATTTCTCATCTCTTTCTAAGGGGAAAAACGAGTAGGTACAGCAGAAGAACTCATACCTTCCCTTACGAATTTTTTTTTCCAAAAATTCAGAAATTTGATGCCTCATTACTTCATTCTCGAGTGGAGTCCACCTATAAGCAGCTTTAGTTGGGTAACCTTGCATTAGGGATCAAATCAGTGCAGGTGGTAGTTCAGCTGGGTTATGTCTGAAAGTTCATTGAGTAAGCCTTGAACCTCTAGTGGAATTTCCTCATTTAACCTCTTCCCATTTGTAGGACATAGATTATAACAAATAACAAAATTCTTGTCTGGGCTCATGCTGCACTTTATATGTATTTTCCAGAACATGTTGGATGACATTCCTATAATATTGCCAGGTCTCCCCAACAAAAGGTGACAAGCATCCAATCAGTATTACATAACAAAACACCCAATTCTTGTATGGCTCAATATTGAAGCAACCCAACATGAGCTGTCTACTAACATACCCTGATTTTTTCTTAACCAAGAGGGTTAATAAGGATCAGTTAGAGTTTCTAGACAATTTAAGTTCCTACCAGATGATTAGTGGATCATCTATCAATGATCACCTTGCAAACCCTCTTCTTGCACTTGCACCTAGTTTGGAAGACATTCTCTTCCCCTGTCATCTTTTGGGACCTGCTTTGCTTCCCTTCACTAAAGTTCGTTGCAGCATCAATGTCTTCCCTGCTTCAGAATCAACTTCCACTCCATGTGATTCTTCTTGTGTTATTTTTGTCTTGTTAGTAGCTCAGAGGTTTAGAGGACATTCTTGGGCTTTATGTGGCTTATTGGAAATCAAGCACCCCAAGGGAGTTTGATCTCCAAATCCTCTATATCCCTACCTCTTAAGCCTTTCGTTCCTCTGCAGTTAGGCCTCACATTTTGCTCCTTTTTTGGCTCTTCATTACTAAAGTTCTTTGCACCATTAATATCTCGCCTGTTTCAGACTCAACTTCCTTCTCCTTGTTAGCAGCTCTAAGGTTTCGAGGACATTCCTGGGCTTTATGTGCCTCATTGGAATTCAAGCATCTCAAGGGTGTTTGATCTCCAAATCCTATAATCCCTGCCTTTTAAGCCTTCCCTTCCTCTGCAGTTAGGCCTCATATTTTGGTCGTCTTTTGGCTCTTATAACTTAGGAAGTTTGGAGGTGCTCTCTTCTCTAATTGAAGTACGACCTGTCTCTTCTGCCCTATTTTTCAGTTCTTATTCCATTTTCCCTCAGCCTTTAGAGTATATTGAGCACCTTCATCCTCTGTAATGGTCTTAACTAATGCAAATTCATTTTGGAGCTGGAACATGAGACCATTGACATATCTTTCTGCTAATTGCACTTCATCACCTTGGAAATTAGTTCTGATTTGCAGCCTCGTGAACTACTCTGTATAAAATTGGACAGAGTGCTCTCTTTCCCTTGAATTGAAATTCTTGATCAATTTCTGTTAGTAATCTGAAAGTAAAATCTTCGCCCCCAAATGTTTCAACATCTTAGGCCAAAGCCTATCCTTTTCCTTGCCTTGCCTTTTTCTGTGATTCTGCCAATTATTCCGTGATAGGACTTCAATTTTGACACTGCAATTTTCATTCTTTGTGGTCCTCTTCCTCAGTCCCATCCATTTAAAAATATCTATCTAAGTTATAAACCCAACACAAACAAATTGGCTTGAGTTTATACCTCTATTTTTCCCTTCGTTCCCTTCTTGAAAACTGCTTCAGTTAATCTTTCCATGGTATTTTGAGCTTGAATGGGGAGCCCTTTGCACCCCATGTTCATATTCAAAATCTTCAGGCTGTAGTCTGGTCTCTGTGGCAACAAGTGTTTTCTAATCTCCATTCCATCTACCTCTCCAGCTTCAATTCACAGTAAATCCTCTGTGTGTCATTTTCCTTGGCCGAGTGCTCTTGACACTCTGATACTGATCTGATGTAGACACTCTCAGTGTGCAACAATGCTTTAACTCTGTTGAAGTAAAAATAGAGATACAATTGTCTCTCCTTTCAGTCAATTGATCATTCAAATCTGTTGGTTCTCCTGTAATGCCTCTGTTTTAGCTGCATAAAACCCTCCAGAATGTGAATCTAACCCTTTAGAAAATACTTAGAGCACACAAGTGATATATTGGGGACAATTACAGTTAGCCAGGTTAGGAAGCACAAAGAATACCACTTACATAACCGGCTGTTTTCTCTTATTAAGAAAACTTTCAATAACAGATCAGCAGCTAACAGATAAGTGACTACTACTAGAAAACTCAAAAAGCTAACTCTCCCCCAGGCACACTCATAAATAAATAAAGATACATAGTACAATACAATCCATAATCTGGATAAGACACCAACTGCACAATCTGTCCTATTCTACAAAGATACAACAATTATCTTTTGAAAAGAGAGTTGGTATAGCCATCTATCATCTTCCACAACTCTCTCAACTGCCTATGGAGGAATAGTCAAGAAACATATTATATGAACCAAGCAAAAGTCTAAGACATATCTAGCCTACTCTGAAATCTAAACAATATTTTTTGGCATAAACTTGCAACTAAGCATGGTCTGAAATATCTCCTTGCAACTTGGCTCAGGAATCCATCACGCTGCCTCAACCAGATCATGTCCATGGAAATCCTCTCTGCCAGACTCTCCTTTCTGCAAAATGTGCTCATACATTTCCCTAAGACAGTTGGGTTCATCCCTCAACCTCACTACAGTGTTCTCCTTACTCTTCTTTGTGGTTGAGAGGGAGGCAAGTACCTCTCTTGTTCCATTCGTCCAAGACCTTCTCCCATGCTTTGGCACATAGCGCTGTTTTAAATGAAAATTTTCTTGGCAAGTGAAACTAAATTTGTTCTGTTTGTATATGAAAACCTCCTAGTAGGTGGCATATATGCACCTTAACCTTGGGCCTATTAAACAGTGAGACGGATCAGAATAACAAAGCTGAGGTGCAAAACTCTACATGCTTAAAAATTTACTTGTGTTTTTTTTTGCATTAACATCAGAAGCTTAACTTTATTAAAAGTTTGGGTTTATAAGCATTACACAGATAGTGTGCCCTGCTTCCCTTGGTGCAATTAGAAGCGCCATCAGAGTTGTAAAGTTGGCGATTATAAAATCTGAGGAATTTGCATGTTTATGGGCTTTCAAATGTTTGTTTTATATTACTCTTCCTTTATCAACTTGTCTTTATTACAAAGTATTTGAAGTCTTGAATTCTTCTTTTCAGATTTCAAAATGTTTTATTAGAAAATATCATAACAATGGCTCTAGTAGAAAATGTTGAACTTTTTATCTTCATATCGAAGAAAATGAATTATTAAAAGTCCTGTTCAAGTTTCAACAATGTTTTAACTTTTGCATGAAATGGCACTTTTTGAACATTATCACATCTGCTCTGCTACTTGCGGAACGTCTATTTTGTTATTTTATAGTGCTTGGGTCTGTAGAGACTCCTGATTTGAGTAGTCATTATTCGTCTATTGTGAGCCCATGATTGTTGGATCAATCATCGAGGAGATCTTTTAAGCACGTGACAATGTTTTGGCTCGATTTTGTCTTCTCTTGCACTTGCATTACAAAGTGGAATCAAGGAACACAAGATTATGGGGAATCTGATAGGACTTGTAGAATTAATGTCCTTTCAAACTCTTCAAGTGATAACATGTTACGAGGATGCTGGCGTTTTGGGCAGGTGGGTCTTTGGATATTTGGGGGAATGCTGAAGGTGGATGCTGTCACTGCAGCGATCCTTGGTTTGTCTGTCCTACTCTGCACAGGCGTTGTGACATGGAAGGAGTGCTTGGCTGAATCAGTAGCGTGGGACACTCTTACATGGTTTGCTGCACTTATTGCAATGGCAGGCTATCTAAACAAATATGGCCTTATTTCATGGTTTAGCCAGACTGTTGTGAAGGTATTTCTATTTATGCATTTTCTGTTGTTTTGCAGTGGCTTCTGTCCTCATTCCTTGATCTAGTGTGTAACAATTAGTTGGTTGTCTTGCAGGTTGTTGGTGGACTTGGTCTGTCATGGCAACTTTCTTTTGGAATATTGGTATTGCTGTACTTTTATTCTCACTACTTCTTTGCAAGTGGTGCAGCGCATATTGGGGCAATGTTTACTGCCTTTTTATCCGTCGCAAGTGCTCTAGGGACCCCACCTTTATTTGGGGCAATGGTTCTTTCTTTCCTTTCAAATCTTATGGGAGGCCTTACACATTATGGTATTGGATCAGCACCTGTTTTCTATGGAGCTAACTATGTACCTTTGGCTCAATGGTGGGGTTATGGCTTCCTCATCTCTATAGTGAACATCGTTATTTGGCTTGGACTTGGAGGAGTGTGGTGGAAAGCATTGGGCTTATGGTAATCTACTAATTTGTTGAAACTACGAGCCGCACTAAAAATGAAATAATCAGAATTACAAAGGTTAGGAAATCTAGAACATGTCAAAATATCTACGAGTTTGGTCCCATTTTTCAGTTGTTGACTGAGAGTTATTCTTGTGTTTCTCCCATCCTAATTCTACGGTGGGTCCGGGCAAGAGGTATTGCAATAATGTTGATTTTGTAACCAGCGAATTCATTCTTTTGGGATAAAATATATAGTTTTTACCGTTAGAAAATGTGAAATTCATAATTTTTTTTATCACGAATAAGCATTTTTGTTTGCCAAATCTTTCCTTCATCTTTCTTGCGAAGATCAAGTTGCATTTTTTTTGTGCTGACCTTGATGGAATCACAAACTGCAGTTCTTGTTCAAGTGCTTTTAAATATTTTAAACGTATTGTTGTGCAAGGCCAATTTTCATGGTGCATAATTTCTCTGTATAATTTGCTGGATTATCTTTGGTTTCTGTGTTAGCTCTGTTTGTTTTTAACAAAAGAAAATGCTTTTATAATCATAATTATATTAATCTGGAATGAAATTATCAACAAAAGAGATTTTACTTTGATTTCAAATATTAACAAGAAAACTTCAGAACACACGTAATTATTAATCTGGGACTGAATTTTAAAAGAAAGAAAGGTCAAGAATAATCATTAATCTGGGACTGAATTTTAAAAGAAAGAAATGTGAAGAGCATATCTAGAGTATGTATAATTTTGTAGATTTTAGCAGTTCAATAATTGTTTCGAGGGGGTCATTTGTTCCACAAACAAAGTGGTTTCATACACCAATTTGGTGTCTGTCTTGACAATAATCTTTTATAACTTTTCAAACATATAATTATTGAAACCAACCAACAAGAAGTTTTTAGATACATAATTTCAAGGAGCATCAAACATTATTAGAGAAGAACTAAACTAAACAAGTGGAGAGCTGATTTTAATTTCTTTTGAAAAATTAATATTATATGAATCCTTTCATTTTAGTAAGAGGTTAACAACTAGTGAAACTAAAATCCATATAGAATATTATGTGTAACCTGCATTTAGCTTTTGGAATGTTTTGTAGAATTGCCAACTTTGGATGTGGTTGACTTTATACAAATTGAAATTTAGCGTTATATATTATTTTTTAAGTTATACTGGTCCTTTCATTTCATTTCAGTAAGAGGTTAACAACTAGTAAAACTAAAATCCTTATAGAATATTATGTATAGCGTGCATTTCGCTTTTGGAATGTTTTGCAGAATTGCCAACTTTGGATGTGGTTGACTTTATACAAATTGAAATTTAACTTCATATATTATTTTTTTAAGCATCTAAGTTTAAGCTTTGTTTAGGTATGCTGTTTTTAAAATGTAATAAGGTAGGATAGGGTGGTTTTTCAATATATCAATGTTTTTAAAATGTAATAAGGTAGGGTAGGGTGGTTTCTCAATATATCAATGTTTTATGAGATTTTTAGGCTAAAATAACAAATCGTTTTGAGTGAATTTTTCAATTATTATTGTGATACAAATAATGTGGTGTTACAAAGCTATTTTTGATGAACTAAGTTTTGCAAGTTGACTTTATACAAATTGAAATTTAGCTTTATATATTATTTTTTAAATTATACTAGTCCTTTCATTTCAGTAAGAGGTTAACAACTAGTAAAACTAAAATCCATATGGAATATTATGTATAGCCTACATTTCCTAGCTTTATATATTATTTTTTAAATTATACTAGTCCTTTCATTTCAGTAAGAGGTTAACAACTAGTAAAACTAAAATCCATATGGAATATTATGTATAGCCTACATTTCCCTTCTGGAATGTTTTGCAGAATTGTTAACTTTGGATGTGGTTGACTTTATACAAATTGAAATTTAACTTTATATATTATTTTTTAAAGCATTTAAGTTTAAGCTTTGTTTAGGTATGGTGTTTTTAAAATGTAATAAGGTATGGTAGGGTGGTTTCTCAATATATCAATGTTTTATGAGAGTTTTAGGCTAAAATAACAAATCGTTTTGAGTGAATTTTTCATTCATTATTGTGATACAAATAATGTGCTGCTACAAATCTATTTTTGATGAACTAAGTTTTGCAATTCATATATATATGTATATATTAATTTAAATCCTAAAAGTACGAGGTTAACAACGATTGAAACTAAAATCCATATAAAATATTAGGTGTAACCTGCATGTTGCTTTTGGAATGTTTTGTAGAATTGCCAACTTTGGATGTGGTTTACTTTACACAATTGAAATTTAGCTTTACATATTATTTTTCAAAGTTATATGAGTCCTTTCATTTCAGTTAGAGGTTAACAACTATTTTTTAAGTTACATGAGTCTTTTCATTTCCGTTAGAGGTTAACAACTAGTAAAACTAAAATCCATGTAGCGACTTATGTGACCCGCTTGCGACCAGACTTGTTTTTATTCTGAGCCTGAGCAGCCTACCGATCCGGACAATGAGACACCTTACTCTTAGCCTTTCGAGCCTTTGCCTCACGATTCAGAGAATACTTATGATTCGTAGAGTTCTGATGATCCGGAGAAGATGCCGGATAGGCCAAAGGTTCAGGTTCACGTCAATAGGTACCACTGTTATCATGGGGCAATGTCAACGGTAGTAGCGCAGATAGTGTTTGTTTCACCACTGAGCCATATAGAATATTATGTGCAGCCTGCATTTCGCTTTTGGAATGTTTTGTAGAATTGTCAACTTTGGATGTGGTTGACTTTATACAAATTGAAATTTAATTTTATATTATTTTTTTAAGCATCTAAGTTTAAGCTTAAGCTTTGTTTAGTTATGGTGGTTTTTTCATATATCAATGTTTTATGAGATTTTTAGGCTAGAATAACAAATCAATTTTGAGTGAATTTTTCATTCATTATTGTGATACAAATAATGTGGTGTTACAAGGCTATTTTTGATGAACTAAGTTTTGCAATTCATATATATATTAATTTACATATTTTTAGAATTACAAACAATTATATAAGAATAATAAGAAGAGAGATTATAGATGACTCCAATTGTTAAATGATAGAAATATGGAGAAGGAAAATTAGGGTACCTAACACAATTCCATCTTTTAAATTTGATTTAATGAATTGGAAAAACACAGGTAATGATGAACTTTTGTATTGATCTATTTCAAAGGAGCTTCTATATTTTTAGTAGTGCCACAAGTAAATTTTTTTGAATATCCTTATAAGTTTCTAAATGCAATGATCAAATCTTGGAGATAGAAAAATATGGGGTTGAGATGCATATTGTTTTAGGGTTCTCACAACCTTGTCTTTCATGTGATTAGACTTAGGGGAAAGTATGTATGGGTAGAATCCTTGTACTCACCGCCATGGAGGAAGATTGAAAGTTGGTGGACTAGGGTGAAGGTGGCACTATGAATATCATTTTGGTCTTTAGGTCACATCTGTTGGAAATTTCTGTTTATTTCAAACACACAAAAAAAATAACACAGAGAACAACACTCTGTTTCTAATACATGATCTTTATTATAAAACAACAGAAAATAAAACTATTACAAAATAGTCTTCCTCTGCTCAGAGGGATTTACAACAGGAACTTTAGTTCCAGAACTTGAGTCTAATATCTCAGAAAATTATTTCTCCAGCACTGCTGTGCGTTGTAAGAAAAGAAAAAAATGACTCTTCTTGGCTAAAAAACTCTCTTCCCATCTCTGCTTTTGCATTCTTTTTATTTTTAACAACATAAAAATATCTTTTACAATACGTGTTGCTTTTCCCCACTTCCGTGAAATAAAAAATAGTAAAATTTAAGATTTCACCTACATTTACCAACCCTAGTAAATATCATTTATTACACGCCTCAAAATATCTTGCTGGAATTTAATGCATGGCTTATCACACCATCGCATCGCAACAAGAGAGAGGATGTGCCACCGCCTCTATAACCTTTAAATCATGCGATCTGCGATCTGCGATCAGATCGCATCGCAGACAATCAAAGGACACGTTGAAGTCTGGCAAGAAAGGAAGTGCGATATGCGATGGGATCGCATCGCAGGAAAAAGTCTGCAGTTTGAAATTAACATTCCAACACTCCCCTTTAATTTTAACTGCTGGGTTTTTTCTGCATACCCAGGCATTTCCTGAAATGATCAAAGCTTTTCTTTGCCAATGGTTTTGTCAAGATATCAACGAACTGTTCCTCTGTTCTACAGTGCTGCAAAACAATCTCACCATTGTTAACCAATTCACGTATGAAGTGAAATTTGGTATCTATATGCTTTGTTCTTTTATGAAAAACTGAATTTTTAGACAATGCTATTGCTGAGCTATTGTCACAGTAAATGGTTGTGCCCTTTTCCTGTTCATGACACAAATCTCTGAGAACTCTTCTCAGCCACACTGCTTGGCATGCTGCTGCTTTTGCTGCCACATACTCTGCCTCTGCTGTCGACAAAGCTACGACTGGTTGCTTCTTGGAAGCCCATGAGATGGATCCCGATCCCATATGAAACACATATCCTGATGTGCTTTTCCTATCATCAACACTTCCAGCCCAATCACTGTCAGTGTAACCTGTCAACATGAAACTTTCAGAAGAGGAGTATAAAATACCAAACCCCTTCGTTCCATTCACATACCTTAGAATCCTCTTGGCTGCCTGCCAATGAGTCTCTTTCGGTCTTTCCATAAATCTGGAGATTAAGCTCACAGCATGCATAATGTCCGGCCTAGTTGCAGTCAAGTACATAAGGCTGCCAACTATGCTCTTGTACAGTTTTGGATCAAAATCCTTGCTGCTGTCTTCTTTGGTCAATTTCAACCCCACTACAGTTGGAGTCACAGCTGCCTTGCTGTTCTGCATGTTAAATCTCTTTAACACTGCTTCTACATATTTATCTTGAGAAATGAAAACGCCATTTTCACTTTGGTCTACTTCAATTCCAAGAAAATATCTTAAGAAGCCCAAGTCAGTCATTTCAAATTCACTCTTCATGACTGCTTTAAAATCAGCAATGAGAGATCCATCATTGCTAGTAAAAATTAAATCATCTACATATAAAACAACAATAAGAATCTTACCGTCATTATCCTTTATGTAGAGTGTGGGTTCACCATCACACTTATCAAACCCATTGTCAATCAGATAAGCATCTATTCTGCTGTACCATGCTCTTGGAGCTTGCTTCAGCCCATAAAGAGCTTTCTTTAGTTTACAAACTTTATGCTCTTGGCCTTCAACTTCATAGCCTGGAGGTTGTTCAACATAAACCTCTTCTTTTAACACCCCATTCAGGAATGCAAATTTAACATCCATCTGATAAATCTTCCATTTGTGTTGCGCTGCAATAGACAACACTGTTCTGACTGTTTCCATCCTTGCTACTGGTGCAAAGGTTTCATCATAGTCTTTGCCTTGTTGTTGCTTGTAGCCTTTCACAACAAGTCTTGCTTTGTGTCTGTCAATCTTGCCTTCAGCATTACTTTTGGTCTTATAGACCCACTTAACTCCAATGGCATCTTTGCCTTCAGGGAGGTCCACTAACTCCCATGTTTTACTTTTCTCAATTGCACCAATTTCTTCATTCATTGCTTCAATCCATTTATCTTCATTTACAACATCTTCAAAATGGACTGGGTCATCAACATGACAATATAAAGCGAATAATGAATTTAGACCGGTATTGTTACTTACCTCTCCTTGTTCATAAATCTCATTCAGATTTTTGAATCTTGGTCTTCTTGGTGTGCTTGGAGTTCCATCCGAACTTGAGGGTATTTCTGATCCCTGTGGTGTGCTTGGAGAAGCACTTCCTTGACTTCTCAAGGCTGTTCGAATTCCAGATTGTGGTGTGGTTTGTTGTACTTGCTGTGGTGTAGGAGGAGCCACCAAGGAAGGATTATTTGCTTCTGTCCCTTCCTCTTCTTCTTCGTGAGACACAATTGTCTTCACATTCACTGTCTTCTCTAAGCTTCCATCCCAAGCTTCATCTTCAATGAACTGCACATCTCTGCTTACTATCAATTTCTTGGTGGATGGATTATAGAGTTTGTATGCTTTTGACTCATCACAATAGCCAACAAAAACACACTTCTCCCCCTTACTATCAAGCTTCTTCCTTAGCTGATCCGGTACATGTGCATATGCCACACAACCGAATACTCTCATGTGAGTGACAGTTTGTTTTTGACCACTCCATGCTTCTTCTGGTACTTTGTTCATGACAGCTTTAGTTGGGCATCTATTCAAGATGTAAACTGCGCAAGTAACAACTTCTGCCCAATACTCATGCGGCAAGTGTTTTGCCTTCAGCATACTTCTGACCATGTCGAGAATGGTCCTATTCTTCCTTTCAGAAACTCCGTTTTGCTGAGGTGTATATCTCGTGGTGAACTGTTTTTGTATGCCATTCTCTCTGCAAAAATGCAGAAAGTCTTGGGAGATGTACTCTCCTCCTCTATCTGTTCTGAGCACTTTGATATAATGCCCACACTGCTTCTCAACAAGAGTTTTGAAGTGGCGGAATTTCTCAAACACTTCACTCTTCTGTTTCAGCATATACACCCATGTATTTCTGGTGTAATCATCAATGAAAGTTAAAACATATTTATTTCTGGAAAATGATGGTGTTTGCATCGGTCCACACACATCAGAATGAACAATTTCCAATGGTGCTTTTGCTCTTATACTCTTTCCTGCTGGAAAGCTTTCTTTGTGTTGCTTGCTCAAGATGCAGCCTTCACAAAGGCTGTCTGGTTTCTCGATCAATGGTAATCCCTTTACCATTCCCTTTCTGTGCAGCAGATTTAGGCCTCCGAAATTGAGATTTCCAAATCTCAAATGCCACAACCAATTCACATCTTTCAGTTGTTCCTGAAAGACTTCTTGTGTTACAGTCGCAATAGTTCTGCCTTCCTTCAAATCTGCCCTGAGTTTGAGAGGAAACATTCTATTGCTGGTCATCTGCACCTGTGCAATGATCTTCTTACTTGGAGGTATGTCTCTGATTGTACACAAATCATCTTTGAAGAACACGTTGTAACCTTTGTTTATGAGCTGTCCAATGCTCAAAAGATTACATTTCAGACCAGGTACATAGTATACCTCTGGCACAATCATCTGTTCTCCATTTTTTGCTCGTATACTGACTCTGCCCTTACCCTTGACAGATATCGTATCATCAGTGCCAGTTGTTACCTCAGATTTCACATTTTCATCCAGATTGGCAAACATTTCAATATTACCAGTCATGTGATTACTACAACCTGAGTCTAAGAACCAAAAATCTTCTTGTTTGTCTTGTGCAATGTGACATGTTAACAACACGTTCTTTGGGTTCTTATCTTCTTCATTTGCAAAATTTCCATTTTGCCTATTATTCATGTCATTTTGCTTTTTCCTACATTCATTGGCGTAGTGCCCATATTTCTTACAGTAATGACATTGGACTTGGGATTTGTCATACCTTTGTCCATGAGCTTGTTGTTTGTTTGAACCTTCATCATGGTTCTGATTGCAGTGCCTTCCGCTTGTGCTTGCAGGATAATTGCTGCCTCTGTTTTGGCTTCTTCCACGACCTCTGTAATTTGCTCTGCCTCGACCTCTTCTTTGGCCAAAAGACATCTAAGTCTTGAATGCTTGCTCAAAAGAGGAATCTGTTCCTCTACTCAGTCTGTGTTCATGAGACAAAAGAGAAGCACTCAACTCATCTACCGTGAACTGTGAGAGATCTTTTGTTTCTTCTATTGCTACCACAATAGATTCAAACCTTGAGGGTAAACATCTCAAGATTTTCTCTACAATCCTTCTATCTTCAAGAGTCTCACCATGAGATCTTATCTGGGTTATCAAGCCAATAACCTGAGTGAAGAATGAATCTATTGTATCAGATTCCTTCATGCTGATATTTTCAAAGTCTCTCCTCAACATCTGCAACTTTGCAGTCTTCACCTTCTCCATGCCTTGATAGGCAGTTTTGAGAATATCCCATGCCTCCTTGGACTTTATTGCTGCTGCAATCCGCGGAAAAACACTTTCATGTACTGATTGGAAGAGGAAAAAGAGGGCTTTGGCATCCTTCTTCTTGTCACTCTTCAACTGGTCTCTTTCTGCTGCTGTCAAAGCAGCCAACGCTGTTGCATCTGCAGGTTCAGCATAGCCTGTTTCAACCAGCTCCCATATTCCTTGAGAAGCAAACAATGCTTTCATTGTTATGGACCAATAACTGTAGTTTTTCCCATTAAACTGTGGCAGTTGGGGATTCGTCAAACCAGTTCCAGCATCTGCCATCTTAACTTGTGAAAAATAAAGAAGAGATACTGACTGTAAAAAAAAAACAAGCAAAAAATTTCTCTGCTGGGACAAAAAAAAATCTGCTCAATAAGCTTCTTACAGCTCCTACAGTGAAAAAACAAACTCTTGTTTTTTTGACTCACTGAGTGCCTAGACTGGCTCTGATACCATGTTGGAAATTTCTGTTTATTTCAAACACACAAAAAAAATAACACAGAGAACAACACTCTGTTTCTAATACAGGATCTTTATTAGAAAACAACAAAAAATAAAACTATTACAAAATAGTCTTCCTCTGCTCAGAGGGATTTACAACAGGAACTTCAGTTCCAGAACCTGAGTCCAATATCTCAGAAAATTATTTCTCTAGCACTGCTGTGCGTTGTAAGAAAAGAAAAAAAGGACTCTTCTTGGCTAAAAAACTCTCTTCCCATCTCTGCTTTTGCATTCTTTTTATATTTAACAACATAAAAATATCTTTTACAATACGTGTTGCTTTTCCCCACTTCCGTGAAATAAAAAATAGTAAAATTTAAGATTTCACCTACATTTACCAACCCTAGTAAATATCATTTATTACACGCCTCAAAATCTCTTGCTGGAATTTAATGCATGGCTTATCACACCATCGCATCGCAACAAGAGAGACGATGTGCCACCGCCTCTATAACCTTTAAATCATGCGATCTGCGATCAGATCACATCGCAGACAATCAAAGGACACGATGAAGTCTGGCAAGAAAGGAAGTGCGATATGCGATGGGATCGCATTGCAGGAAAAAGTCTGCAGGTTGAAATTAACATTCCAACAACATCAAGAGTTCGTTGATATTTGGGGAAATATAATGTCCTTAAATGAAGCCTTGTTTTTAGTGAATGTGGACTGAAATATGGTAAGTGTTATGCCAGGTGGAAGGCATGTAGTTGAAGGCAAGTCTCCAAATGGGATGGGACATGTAAGGTTTTTGGAAGAATGGAAAATAAAGGTTCTTGCCAATTTTGGATTGACCTCATATCTAGAAAAATGGTTTTTTTGACATGAATTTGCGATGTTTCCTTCTCATCACACTTTAGTCATTTGAGTTATGGATTTGTGCACGTTGATAACTCTTATTTAGTTGTTGAATTGGTGAACTTGAGCCAAGGGTTAGGAGGTAATAAGACTCTTGTGATGGTACAATGTATAAAGGAGTTTCTTGTTGATAAGAAGTAAGGGAGCTTTGAAGGTGACTCAATTTTGAGGGAAAATGGGTTTTAGGCCCTCATAAAAGAAGTTTATAAGAGTTAATATAAAGGAGTTTAAATAGTAGTTGGCTTTCATGAAGGTATGTTTGAGGTTGAGGGTTTGATGGCGAAGGTGCTTGTAGGGAGATTTATGGGGGAAATTGCAAAGGAGGAATCCTTGAAGTTGTGGATGGAAGAAGCTCAATTACCTATTCTTGGATATTTACATGATTTTTTTTTTTTGTAAACTTGGCAGATCTCTATGTATTATCTATTTTCAAAAGTTTTTTACATCCATTTGCTCCGGGTAATCACCTGCCTGAAGGAAACTAGGTGACCATCGGTCAGCGTTAAATCCAGTCCAAAATTTGAATAAGTTCATAACAAGCCATCCACTATTTCTATGTTGACTGTTTCTATTGCTATCTCTAAAGATCCAAATAAACATGCTTGTTTTCTTCATAAATTTCAAAATTCAAAAATCAAAACATTCTGGTGCACTTGATCATTCCTCATCCGAGGATACTATCGGAGCTGGTGCCTTTGCGCTGGATCTTGGCATCTCGCATCTCTGTTCCATTTTCCACTTTATCTCTTTTAGGGTCTGTTCAATCCTTCCCAAGGTAAGATTGTTCCGGTAAGTCTGTATTTGTATGGTCGCTATTTCCCTTAGAAGTTCAGCTCGGATTGGGTCCTTCTCCTTTCTGTGTTCCTGTTTGTCAAATACTTCTCCTTCCATGTGCTCGCGGTGGAGGGTCATGGCTCGTGCCACTGTGTTTTTCATGATCCAGTGCTGGTGCAGGGCTTCTCCTTCCATGTGTTCGCGGTGGAGGGTCATGGCTCGTGCCACTGCGTTTTTCATGATCCAATGCTGGTGCAGGGTCTTTTTGAACAGGGATTGTCTTCCGTTCGTAGTTCCAGGGTCTTGCACTATTCTTTCCCATTCCTCCATGGGTATGTCTCTGTATCTAAGATTGTCTCTTAGATATCGCTCCTAGCTATTAATCTAGTCCCTTACTTCCTTCAAGTTTCCTTCCATGTAGGAATTAATAATCGTCTTCATGTGGTCTTCATATTGCTTCCTGCCTCTTTTCTTTCCCTTGCTGCTTGTTCCTTCGTCCTTATTAGCTGTCCTCTTGCGTCTTCTAGGAGCCATTCTGCGTTCAGCTTGGCGGTTGAAGCCTATAAACTTGTTCTCCCTGACCTGTTCCACGTGCCTTCCCTGTTCTGTTGCTAGACCTATCACAGAATCAAAGCATATGTCAGCCATATTATATTGGTTTATATCATTTTCCCTGGTTTTCCCCCCTCCCTCCTTCTTGAGTTTCCCGGCGTCTGGTTTCCTACCAAACTAAATTTGGCTCCATCTTTTTTAATTCTCTGGGTCATGGGGTATCGGTGGTTACGTTTCTTTTCCCATCCCTCGCAGAAATTCCACTCCTGCTTTTTTTGCCTCTTCTCTCCCAGGGCCTCGCCCTTGGTTAGTTTTAGGTAGAAGAGGCCTCCCCTTAACCCAGTTTTCTCAGGCTTTTCAGCAGGGTTTCTGCTGGCTTCTCTCCCTCCCCTCTCCCTAGGATGCAATGCCATCTCCCTGGAGCTCTGGGTTTTCCTTTCCCAGCTTTCTTCTCTCGGGGCTACAGGGATTCTGCTTTTCACTCCAATGAGTCTTGCTAGGACCCATATTCTGAGGTGGGGATTGTTGAAATTTTTCTCAGGTATGCCCTCATTCTCATTGAGTTCTCTGCCTCTCCTCTCATTCTCTCTGTCTAGAGCAGACGAGATCTCTTCAATTCTTTTTTCTTTCATTCCACTGAGATTGCTATAGCAATTGATATAACGATACCAGGGTTGCTTATAATACCAATATCCTAACCTACTTCTCAAACATTTTAAGCTTTCAGGAGTTAGGGCCAGAGGTATTACATACCCGCTTACCAAGCTTCGTCTTTCTTCCTCCTTCTGCGTCTTCTCGCTGCCTCCTCTTCCTTTCTCGTCACCTTTCCTCATTCTCGTCTGCATGCATAATGCCCCTTTCCTCTTTTCCTTGAGATTTATCTCTTTTTCGTTCCCGACTCTTGTCTTTACCACCAGCTGTCCTGTTTTTTCCCCGACACGCATCCCTTCCCTCTTGCCTTGGGATGCTGCCCTCATGTCTTGTCCACTGTTGTCCTGCATTAACTTCTTTCCTCTCCCGGCTGCTCTTGTCGTAGTATTTCTGACTCTACTCTACCACTTGTCTTTATTCCTCTGCTCGTCTTCGATTTCTCTGTCCTGCCCTCTCCTCTAACATTCCTTTTCGGCTCATCCCCCGTACTCTCGAGGTTTGTCCTTCCTTTGCCTTGCTCCATAATCCTGCCGATCATCTCTCTTCCCTTGTCCTGTTTCTCCCCTATCCTTTCCTGCGTCTGTCCTTTGCCCTCTCTGCTCTGGTCTTTTCTCTTCGAATTCTCTAGATGATCGCTCATATTCCTATCTTGTTCTACGAGTTGTATCAGTTGTGCCATTTCCTCCTTTTGATTTAGCTCTGCCCCGCTTGCGTCCAGTTGCTGGTCTCCCTTCCTGCATCCCCAGTTCGCTAAGCAATCAGCAGGTGAATTCCCTTTTCGTCTCACATGGGAAGGTAGTATGTATGCTATCCTTCTCAATAGTTTGCTTATCTCTTTGATTATTCATGCGGTCCGCTAGCTGCGACTCAGCTTCTCTGCTGATGCTCCGTGCTGTAATTGTTTGAGTATGTCTATCACTAGCTTCGAATCTCCTTCTACCTGGAGTTTCTGATACCCTTCTCGTATGGCTATTTCTATCCCCCTGTTCAGCGCATGGAATTCTGCCTCATTGTTTGATGCATTTCCACAATCCATCGCATATACCCTTAGCGTTCTTCCTCTGTCATCCCTGAATATTCCTCCAATGCCTGCCTCCCCAGGGTTTCCTTTTGCCGCTCCATCAAAATTCAGTTTTGTGAATCCCTGCTGCGGATTCCTGTAGTATCATTGTCTCCTACTTCTTTGGCCTTATATTTCCTTGTAGCCATGTCTGTTATGCTTATTTTTAGCTACAGACGATTCAGAATTCATGTCTTTGTTTGGTCTGCTTTCCAGTCTTCGTCATTCCACTTCTCTAGGATTATGGTTTCTCTTATGTTTTGCACTGTTTGGTTCCATATATCCTTCGTTGCTTTGCCTTCGTCCTTAAAAATCAACTGATTCTTTTCTTTTCATATGTTCCACAGGGTGAACCCTATGGAGAGATTCCAGGCTCTATTCAGGACTGCATTTTGGTACGGTTTACTCCTCTAGTTTTCTACTGTTAATTTCATACTGCTTGTATCTCTGTCGCTAATCTCGAAAAGCTGTTGGTGGTGTCGCCACAGGATGTTGCTGACTCGACAGGAGTTAGTCAGGGGTTCCATCATTTCTTCTTGTCCCTGGGTGAGTACGCAACGCGATGGACCTTGCGTCCCCTTCCATCGCAACTGGTCCCAGGTTAAAGCTCGCCCGTGGAACATTATCCAGGTAAATAACGCTATCTTTGGCCAAGTTTTCATTTTCCAAATTCTGTCCCATTTTTTGGTTTCAGGATTACTAGTGCTGCCCGCCTTTATGTAGTATCCTTCTGCTGTTGTAAACATCCCTTTAATTCTTTTTCCCCATCTTATGATGTCCGTCCCTTCTTTTACCGTGATTTTCCGTGTCTCCATATCCTTTTTGTAGTTTGCCTATTGTTCTGTTTCTGGTGGTTCTTGCCAGTCTTCTTGTGTTTTCCATTTTCTCCAGTATCCTTCCCTATTAGGGAGCCAGTAGTTCCAGATTGCGTCTTCCTCCATTTGGGTGGTAAACTGGTGAATTTCTTGGAGTTGAGGTTGCTGACGGAGTTTTCCTCTTTGTTGCCATGCCTCATCCCAGAAGTTCGCCTTGTCACCCTCTCTTATTTCCCAGAAACTATATTATCTTATCAGGTCCCTATTTGATCTTGCCAGGTTCCAAATTGCGGAGCCTTTCTTTTCCTATTGGCTTCTCAATTTTCCTTCAGGAAATCCGGCCATCTCACATTTCTTCTCCCACAACTTTTTCCACAAATCTTCTCCTCCTTGTATCCATCTCCACCACAATTTTGCCCCCATTACCTAGTTTAGGATATAAGGATCTCGCAGCGCTAATCCTCCTTCTGTTAATGTTTTACTTAGCCATTTCCATGATAGCAACGCCCACTTTTTAGCTTCGTTTGTCCCTTTCCATAGGATTTTTTTGAAGATTTCCACAATTTTTTGGCATATTGTTTTTGGTATAGCTTGGCTAGTCCTTTGATAAATTAGAATTGATTGGAGGACCAATTTGAGGAGAATGATGCGGCTCGGGGCGTTCAGAGCCCTGAAATCCCAGTTATCCATTCTTCTTTGTATCTTTCCCAAGCCTCCCTAGTTAGCAATTCTGTTTTCGCTTATCGCTTAGTTGGATGCCTAGATATTTAGTGGGGAACTTCCTTGTTCGAAAACCCATGGTTTTAGCTAGAAATGATTGGGAAGTCATTGGAGTATTGAAGAAGTAGATTTCCGTTTTGTCTTTATTTACCTCTGTAGCTGTTGCTTTTGTAAATTCTCCAAGGATTTCCATTAATTGCTTTGCTTCTTTGAGATTGGCTTGTCCATACATCATGACGTCATCTACAAATTGTTGATGTGTTAGGGGTAGTTCTTCTCCCCACAGTCTGAGTCCTTTTAGCTGTCCGCTATTCACTCTTGCTTTTATTAGTCTTCCCAGACCATCAACAGCTATTATGAATAGGAACGGGGAGAGAGGATCCCCCTGTCTGAGTCCTCTGGACGGGTTAAAGGCTTCTGTAGGTGTCTTGTTTAGCATTATGGACATAACTGGCGTGGTTATCATAGACATTACCCATTCTTTCCATCTGTCGTCGAAACCATAAGCTTTTAGGATTTTCTGGAGATATTCCCAGCTTAGCCTGTCATATGCTTTAGCTAGGTCTAGTTTGATCATCATTCCCTTGTGTTTTGAATTCTTCAGTGAATGGATTGCTTCTTGAGCAACTATTATTCCGTCCACTATTTGTCTCCCTTTCACGAACCCCGTCTATTCCTTTGATATCAGTTCTGGGAGGATGGATTTGAGTCTATTCACCATTATATTGGCTAAGATTTTGTAAATTACATTACATAATGCTATCGGTCTGAAGCCTTGAGGTTATTCAACCTTTTTCGTTTTCGGAATCAAGGCGAGGAAGGTTGCATTCCAAGTTGGGTGTATTCTTTTTGTGCATCTAGATTCTTCCACTGCATTTACAATGTCTTGACTCATGAAGCTCCAAGTGGCTTGGAAGAATTCCGAGGTGTATCCATCCGGTCCTGGGGCTTTGTTCTTTGCCATCATTTTCACTGTCTCTTTTACTTCTTTCTCAGTTATCACCCTTAGGACTGCCATGTTCTGTTCTTGATTCACCCTTCTGGGTATATATTGGCTTATTTTTGCTATATCTTCCTCTTTATTGCTTTGCGTCTCGGTCAGGATTCCTTTGAAGTGTTGTACCAACAGACTCTCCATCTCCTCTTTCTGAGTTAACCTGTTGCCTTGGTTATCTTTTAGAGAGAATATTCTATTTTGCTGTCTGTGCTGTTGCATGGCCTTGTGGAAGAATTTCGTATTTCTCTCCCCCTCTTTTAGCCATTGTATTCTTGACTTTTGTCTCCATAAGGTTTCTTCTTGTTTATCTTTCCTCCACCCTGTTTAGTACCACTCCTTCTTCCTCTGCTAGTTCCTCTGTTCTCTCGTCTTCTATGATTTTCTGTTGTATTCTTTTGATTTTTTTCTGGAGCTTTTCTTGGACTTTTTGAATGTGTCCAAATTCCTCTCTATTCCACTTCTTTATTTTGCCTTTGAGATCCTTTAATCTTAGCTGTAGGGTATGCATTTTGTTTCTTCCTTTTATTTCAATCTCATTGTTCTTCCACCATTGTTCCATATTTTCTATGAAGGTTGGATCTCGCAACCAGAAAGCCTCGAACCTGAAGGGTCTATTCTGATTTTGATTGTTCATGGCAATTTCTAGTTTTATGGGCCAATGATCTGACCCTTGACATGGTAGGATTGTTGCTTCATAGAAAATGTCTTTCCCTATGAAATGTTCTGTTGCTAGGAACCTGTCAAGCCTGGAAGCTATTTGCTTGCTTCCTTCTCTACGGTTGTTCCAAGTGAATTTTCCATTAATAGTGTGTATGTCTATCATTTTCAGTTCTGACTGTATGTCCCTGAATCTTTCCATGTCTGGCTCTTCTCTTTGCAATCCCCCTTTCTTTTCCTCTTTTGAGGTTGTCATATTAAAGTCGCCGGCTATTAGCCACAACTTTTTTGTGTGCAGGTTTCCTAACTGTTGCAGTTGGAGGAAACTTCCTCTTTCCACTCGTATGTGAGGTCCATAAACTGCCGAGACCAAGAACCAGTGTTTATGGCCTATAAGTCGGAATCTCTCAGAAAGAATCATTTTCATTCCTATCCAGTAGTCGACTGTAACTTCTGCAAGGTTCCATAAAATTGTAATCCCCCCTGCACTGCCTTTTGCATCAATTGTCATGCATTCATATGTAGGTTTGATTTTGGTTAAGATCTCCTTCATTTTCCCCATCTGTTATTTTTATTTCGTGTAACAACATAATTTGGGGTCTTTCTATTTTTATTATTTCTGCTAGGTATCTCTGTTTACCTTTGCTTTTAAGTCCTCGTATATTCCAGGATGTAATTATCATTGGGCGGTTGGGTTTGTTTGGTGGAAAACCGCTGAAAGTGATACTACTCTTCTAGTGTTTACTAGCATTTCCCCCATGATCTGTATTGATTCCTGAATATTCCTCCTGCCTCATTTTTTTCCTCCTTTCGATTTACTTTTTTGATCTAGGGTATTTTCAGGTTGGATGACTAGTTGTTCAGTCATTTCTATCTTTTCATGTTCTTGTTTTTCCTTATATTTTTGAAAGGTTTCCCTGTATAATTTTTTGTCCTCTTCTGGGATGAACCTTTCATCCAAGTGTCTCCATTCGTGTAGAAGTTTCCTTAGGATTTCTTCTTATGACGTTGGATCTTCCCCTCTACTGGTATCGATTTCCATTACTTCGCTTTCCCGATTCTCCCCCTTTTCCTTTCCTACCTTTTCCGTTGTTTCACTTTGGGTTTTCCTCTTTGTATTTTTTGCGCCTTGGCTTGGGTTGCCCTCCTGTTATTTCTCTTCTTGATAGTCCATTATTCGAATTTCTTTGTCCTCTTATTCTACCTGTAGAATTTCAAATTTGTTTGACTTATTTGCTTTGGCTGGTTGTTCCTTTCTGCCTTCCTTGGGGTTTTCCTTTATAGGTCTTTTTTCGTAATTTATCTCCTGAAACCCTTCATTATCTTCTTGATATTTCCTCTGTTGCTTGCTTCTCTGTTCTTCCTCTTCTGTGTTGAGAGGAAATTCCTTGAAAAGATGCCTATATTCATGACACCTTTTTCATATGAAAGGGATGTGCTCGTAGTCCAGTGCTTGCTGCCACACCTCCTCATGGTATTCTAGCTTGACTGCCCTCGAAATCGGGTCGGCTATGTTCATATAGACACAGATTCTTGCATAAGAAGTGTATCTTCCATTCTTTGTTGATTCAACTATTCTAACAAAACTTCCTATGGTATTCCCTATTCCTTCCAGAATCTCAGGGTCCCAAAAGTCCATTGGTAATCCGAACAGTCTTACTCAAACTGGAGTTGCTAGGAATTTCTCTTTATCAGGGTTATAACACTCCTCCCAATACCACATGAATAAACCTGAATTATTATGAAAATATGGACCGTTTTCAAACACTTTTTCTTTATCTTGCAGGTTTGAGAAAATTACCGTAAAGAAGCCTCGTGCGCCTAGCTTCAGCTCTATGTGGCCTCGGGGTTTCCATTTCTACTGTATCCATCTAGTTAGGTCCTTTTTTGACGGCCATACGCAAATAAACTTGCATATTAATGCGTGGTCCTTCATATAGCTTCTATATCGCTCGATTTTATTCATAGGAATAATGAATCTCAGTTTTTCCACTGCATACGGTAAGCATTTTCCTCTACTTCCTGCCTGCCATCTTGCTTTGAGGATAGGTCCTTGTATCTTCGTTTCCTCATCCAGTTTGCTGTTGCTCGGTCTTTCTCCTGCCGCTGCATCTCTATAGGAGGGGATCTCTCCCCTCCTGTCTTCCTCTGTCATCGCTGTAATCTCTTGGTTTCAGTGCCCCTTTCTGACTGTATTCGTGGTTTTCCGCGCCGCCTACCTCATGGCCACATGACCATTAGGGTTGCAGAGCTCCAAAAAAAGGTATGTTTGAAATGTTAGATTATTATTGATATTCACAAGACTTTTATTTGTTCGTTCATAGCTAGATTTGTTTCAAGATAAAAAATTATTGTTATGTAGAAATCCTTGTTACAAAGGATTGGTTATGGGGTCCATATGGGCTAGTTTAAAGAGATAGAATATGTGTTTCAACCCTAGGAAGAAACCAACTTTTCTATAACAAATCTGGGTATTGTTACCATGTCTTCCATTGGAACTTTGGAACAATTTTCTGGAAGGAATAGAGAGTTTGCTAGAGAACTTCATTGCTTTGGAGGAAAAGTAATTGGTCAAAGAAGAATATAAAATGTTTAAAATAGTGGCGGAACTAGAACTAAGAGAGAGGTAGCTACCATAAAATAATATTTAATGGGAGTCTTATATTTTTATTTAGATGTTGGAGTTTTGGAAACTTCCCTTCATATATTTTTTCCAAGGAAAAAAACTATAACTTCATTTATAGAAAACAAAATTACATTTTGTATATAAACATTAATGTGTGTATTTAAAAAGGATGTACGAAGATCCATTCTATGGCGAGACATGTGATAATACAATCCAACAAAACTATCACCTCTAGTACAAAATAACCTACCTAGGTTAGCAAATAGACCATCCTAAAAGTTAGCTGCCACAAATTATAACCTCTCAATGTTTACATAATAACCAACCATTAAGGCTTGTAGCACAAAGTCAAAAATAGATCTAAAAAAAAGTTTCCAAAATATATACAACTGTCATGAGATCAACAACTAAAGCAGAGAAACTGTGCTTCATATATGGTGTTTGTCACCAAATTGGCCATTTGTGGGAGGAATGTAAAAACCCCAAGGGCGGTTTTTATGGAAGAAGATGTGGGTTAAAAATGCAATCCCCTCTAGCGATTTTAAATGTTCTCTAGAAACTCTGAAGCTAAAAATTCATGAAGGTCAGGGTTCGGAGCCTTTGCCTCACCCTCCACCATGAATTGATTGTCCATCTTCAATGAGTTTGAAGTAGCCTCGAGGAGAAATTCAATTGCGAGTCAAGGCATGCCTATCGTAGAGGTACCAAAGTAGTTTTTGGATAACCCTATTAAGAAGTCTATTTTTGATGTCTCCTCTAAAGGCAGTTCCAAGGAGTTTGGGGATTCATCATCAAAAGGTTTAAGTTAGGAAGCTAGAATTTTATCCCATAAGGGTGAATCAGTGGAAAAAAACCTTGAGGTTCCTTTATCCAACAAGAGTATCCTATTAAGAAGGAAAGGGGTGCTATCCTTAGATCAAGACAACCTAATCATAGTTGGAAGAAATTGCATGCCCCTAGGAAAACATCAAGCGAAGAAAGAGATTGGGGGGGGGATCATTTAACAAGTAGTGGGATACTTAGGACAAGTGAAGCCCGCAAAATAGTGCCAAAAACAATAATTTCATCTCCGAATTCAAGAGGGGTTAAGAATGCCCTTAAACATGTTGTGCACATTTTTTGCACTTTATAAGCTAGATGTATTTTTGCTTGAAGAATTCATGTGTTAAGTTGAAATTTGTGGAGTTTTTATCTTCTTTTTTGAAAGATTGGGAATTTTTTTAGTGGATGGTGAGGGTCGGTTTTTGGGTGGAATGTAAAATGACACATTTTCTATCAACATTGGGGAAAATGTTTCAACCCTAAAATTGTATGGTCCCTATGGGCACATGAATCTCATCAATCAAATTGTTCGAATATTTGGAGGTAACATTACGAGGTAAATCCCCTCTTCATTTTTTGACAGGTGATATTCTTATTTTCTTCAAAAATATCAAAATGCTTGAGATAGGACAAAGCTACTCTTTTAAAAGTAATACTACACACACGCACACACACAATAGTAATGATAGAAATTATATTAACATAATCTAAACATGAGGCAAAGCATATTACATCCAGTATTAAGAGAGCATGTTTCTTGGATAATTCAATATGCTTCTAAACCTATCAAATCTTCTATATCAAAATCCTATAACATACATCTGTAGACATCTATAAGTATATTGCTATAAAAGATGCCTTAAATCTTACAAAATTTGGTAGACAATAAAAAAATTGATATCTAAAACATAAAAAATAGTCATATAATATATTTATATTCTTTGTTGATACTATTTGCTTTAGGTTGGGGATTCTAGGTGGCGCATTTCAAGAAAAGTTGGTTGACGAAACTTGAGCTTGAGAATCATGACACCTTCCTTGCTGAGTTGCTCGGGTTGAAGCCAATTGTGAATTGACTTTGAGAAGATCCTCTCTATGTTGTTGGAATTGGTTCCTCTAGTTAGACATGATGTTCAAAAAATTCTATTTGGCTTATGGATTCCTTATTTCCTTGTTTCACCTTTGGATGCCTCCCACGTCCTTGTTTTCTTTCCATGGCCTTATCAACATGGGACTTCTCTTGTGCCAAAGGAAAAAACCTGAGTAATTATTATCTAGTCACTCCACAATAATCTATGGATTCAAGGATTACATCACTTGGGGAATCTTTGCGGAATCAATAACATGTATACACTTTTATTCTCTCACACTACCAATGTCTTCATCTTATTCCTTTTCGAAGCTACAAGGTGGGAAGTTTAAGTCCCAAAAGTCCATTTGCTTGAGTTATGAGGGAAGTCTCAATCTCACGTTGATGGACGAAACTTGAGCTTGAGAATCATGCCACCTTCCTTGCTGAGCTTCTTGGACTGAAGCCAATTGTGAATTGACTTTGAGAAGATCCTCTCTATGCTGTTGGACTTGGTTCCTCTAGTTAGACATGATGTTCAACAAGGCATATAATTGAGTAAATAGCTTGTTAATTTTCATGCTAAGTGCGGTAAATTCTATTCGGCTTATAGATTCCCTATTTCTTTGTTTCACCTTTGGATGCCTCCCATGTCCTTGTTTTCTTTACATGGCCTTATCGACAAGGGACTTCTCTTGTGCCAAAGGAAAAACCCGAGTAATTATTATCTAGTCACTCCACAATAATCTATGGATTCAAGGATGAAATCACTTGGGGAATCTTTGCGGAACCAACAACATGTATACACTTTTATTCTCCCACACTACCAATGTCTTCATCTTCTTCCTTTTCGAAGCTACAAGGTGGGAAGTTTAAGTCCCAAAATTCCATTTTCTTGAGTTATGAGGGTGTATTTATAACAAATGAGGTGACTCTCCACCTCCCATCTGACTCTTGAACTCCCTCATGACTCTTGAGATTCTACAATGACTTTTCGAATTCTTACATGACCTTTGAGCTTTTATATGAATTTAGAACTCAATAGTGAGTGTTCATATTCCATGTCACTACCAATGTCTTCATATTATTCCTTTTTGAAGCTACAAGGTGGGAATTTCAAGTCCCAAAAGTCCATTTTCTTGAGTTATGAGGGTGTATTTATAACAAATGAGGTGACTCTCCACCTCCCATCTGACTCTTGAACTCCCTCATGACTCTTGAGATTCTACAATGAATTTTCGAATTCTTACATGACCTTTGAGCTTTTATATGAATTTAGAACTCAATAGTGAGTCTTCATATTCCATGTCAGACCCTTGGTCTTCAACATATTTTACATTTTCTCATTTTGGGAAATTACACAATTACATTATGCAAATGATGTGGCAAGAATTTATAACACATGTGACTCTTGTACAAGCCATGACTTGGAAATGATGTCATGGAACTTCACGATGATGTGTCAATGCCAAGCTTCTCTTTCTACTGCCTCCTTGACATCTTCATGATGGATCTTGCAAGTTGTTTTATCTTCATCCTTGAAGGGGATGATTTATATGGAGTCTTTTATGTGATCTGGACCTTGTAACTTCTATTGCGATCTCATGTCCCTTCATATTTGTACTCGAATACTTTTTCATATTTACAACTTCACAAGTGTCTTCTATCATAGTCTCCTTCTCTTCCTTTCCAAGTATCATCCTGTCATGTCAAGATATAGTACCTACAAGTGAAATCCACTCATGACAAGACGACATCAGTCCAAAAATATCCTAGTCTAATTCTCTTCATGAAATCCCTTGAATGACTTGGAACTGGGTACTAGACTAGGAGGAAGGCTTAGGGATTCGCAATGCAAAATTTTAGAGGGCATGAGTGACAAAATGAGGCTTGCAACTACGCAATGCGCAGTTCTAGAAGATTGATAAGCAAGATTGAGAAGTTGAGGGTCACACCGAGGCAGTGTTTCCCACTTTGACTGCTCAATGCGCAGTTCTAGAGGGAGACTAGGTATTTGGATTGCGCAGTTCCGTAGTTCATGGAAATAGAGAGAGAGACTACTAGACGCAACTATGCAATGCGTAGTTTTGGAGGGAGACTGGGCATTTGGATTGCGTAGTTGCGCAGTGCAGGGAAGCAGAGAGAGAGACTATTGGTTGAAATTGCGCAATACAAAAAAAAGCTGACTGGAAGGATGAATTGCGTAGTTCTGGGGAGTAAGAGACTGATCTTGAACACTATGACTGTGGAATGCGCAGTCCTTAGAGACAAGGATGCAGGTTGAGGCTTGCAACTGCGCAATGCATAGTTCAAGGGGGCAGAGTGAGCTCAGGTCAGTCGATCGTGAGATCTTCCAAAATTTAACTAAGTGTGGGATCAGTGAGATAGAGATGAAACAAAGTTTTTACTTGAACATGATCACACTCTCTTTAAAATCAAAGGCACAACATTAAACACTCAATACTCACAATCAACATGATCCCCTTAATGTGACGACATAACAACTTTCTCCTCCAAGTACGACACTTAAGGTATACTTTGCGACAACAGTGACGAAACTAGTACGACAATGCATGAAACTTTGGGAATGAGTATAATACATGTCTATATGATAAATATGACCCATTGGTACAATATTTTCCTCTTGAAATAAAACTCTATTTTCACAACGTGTGACACTTCAGATACAATTTGCGATGCAAGTGACGACACTAGTGAAACAATGCTCAAGACTTGGGGAATGTGTCTAATGAATGTCTTCATGATGGATAAAACACAGTAGTGCAGGAGAATGCAACAAAAATTCCCTTCAAGGGTGTACAAATGACTTCATCTAACTAGATGCGACACTTCCCTAACCAAAATACGACACTTGCGATAGTAAGAAAAACATGAAAATGATACTTTCAAAAGCTAAAGAAAGTGAAAGTGGCACATGTTATGGTTTAGAGGACACAAAAGCATCACTTATATAAGTGAAATCAAGCAAAAATGATAGTCACAAAAATGAAAATTGAAATGAAATCCAATGCGCACAAAAAGCAGTAGTTGAGAAAACTCATTGGGATGATGATACATTTGCAGCTATCAGTGAGGGATCTGTCAGATTGGGATTATGCACTGTTGTCTACAGGGATTTTGCAGTCTCTATCTACAGGGACTACGCAGTCATTATCCTTAGATATTTCACAAGCAATATTAGCGAGGACTGTTCAGTGCTTGCCTTTCTAGGGTGCATATTGACTGTTGGGCTTGCTTTGGATGAGATGCACTTGTGAATGCATATAAATTTAAGCATGTGTAACCAAGTGACTTTGTCAATTAGAATATCAGAAAACATCAACCAACTATGAAGCATATAGGAACATTCAAGGGATGACCAATTATAGGATCACAAGTAAGCTCCAAAATTCAAGCGTAAGTAAAATTTTAGAGGGTGTTTGTCGCAGCGAAAACACTTGGCGACACATTAGTAGAACTCCAAATTCTTTGTTTAGTTCTTATATTTAAGTGAAAGGTCTTAGTTTTTCAGGAAGTATTTATTTTCCATGTATATTTCCCCATCTTTGCCACTTATCCCGTTTAAAGATATAGTCCCTTCTATTCCTTCCTTAGTTTGAAACATAACATATATGACTAGTCATACCTCAAATTTTCGATAGAGTAAAAGGATAATAAGTATACCGAGATTTAAGTACATTCCCTGGTGTTTCTCCACTACTAGCGAGCCTATTCAGTACCCCGACAGAGTCACCTCAAGGAAACACAAGCATGGCTTCGCTACTGGCAGGCCTGTTCAGTACCTCGACGAAGTTGTTCGCTTCACCTCGCTATGCAAGAAGCATTTCTCTTCTTCACCCTTTATTTTATTTTCTTAAAGATATGCTTGAAGCATTTATTGAATATTTATAGTACAGGTGGAAGAGGGATCTTGACTTATTGAGAGAAGGAGAGGTTGTTCCTTGTTTGAGGATTTTGAAAAGTAACTAAAGTTAATATGTTTGTTTTAAAGTTTTCTCCTTTTCCTTCTTTACTTGGTTGAGTCGACACGTCGAAACACCATTCATTACAAGGTAGAGTTAGAATGAATATCCTAATAAATATACGGGCTTTGTATTTTTCCCAAAGGCTTTCCATCTAGAATAGATCATATATTTTGTCTAGACATCATCAAATTTAAAGAAAAGTAAACCAAGACAAAGAAGAGGATTATAGATAATTTAGCCAAACATTGTTCGTCGTCACAATTTCCATTTTCAAGTTTTGCCAAATTTTATTTTGAGCCAACCGAGAGAATTTTCATGCAGAGTATTATTAAACAAAACAAAATAAAAAACTATGAAAAAAATGGGAACAAAACCAAAAGGACAAAGCAAGTGGAGGACTAAACTGAAAGCAAGATGTGAGAAATAGAAGTACGAAAACCATGGAAAGAGTAATGGAGAACAAGTGCAGGATGAGTGTAAAGGAAAACTAGGATGCAACTAGACCTATTCCTAATATAACCAGCGATAAGGCCAGGACTAAGTGTAATTAAATTTCCAATGTAACCATTGTAACTACTTCTGACCTGCAAACAAAAAGATGCGAGCAATTAAAAACCACATAAAGCAATGTGCAAAAGTAAAGATAACAAGTTGAAAAGATTACACAATGAATTGAAGGTCTTGCTTATCATTAGAAGATGTGTGATAATAACTAACTTTAACTAGTCTTGAGGTTTACCTTGTTGACTGAAATAGCGATCATACAAACCTTGAAGGCTGGTTGCGAAAGTGCATTCATTCATGTTTTCAGTTTTTGTAAACATAAAAAATGATCGAAACTTATTATTTGCAACAGATATTGCAAAGTAAAATTTCTCTAACCATTCAGTGATTGGATGTTGACATTTAAAACAACCAATTTGAAAACCACGAAACTTGAAAGAAAATGAATTTTCAGTTCATGCATTCAAATCACAATGAAAATCTTGTAAGGGAGATTTGATCTAATATTTTCAAGAAATCTTGTCAAGATGGTGGGGACCTGACATAACCGTCAATTCACGCCGAAGTGCCTCAACTAATATAAAATTTTTTGAATCATGAAATGATAAACCATGAAGATGACTAGGTTCAACAAAATCGATCAATGTAAGACAACTATCATAAGGTATGCTAATAGTAAAATGATTAATTAAGTGATAGTTGTTAGAACCAATATTATGGTAAGATTAGTCGGTTAACACATAAGATTCTCGATCCTCCATTGGTTCCTTTTGTACTTAATCAAACATCACACAAAAAATATGAAATCTTAAGGCCTTTAGAACAATCAATGACATTGTAAATTTAGGAAAATAATTAGGCTACTAGGCTGGTGAAAGATTGGAAGCAAGGATCAAGTCAAACTAGGTATTCATATAAACACAAGGGTTTTGACTCGCTAAATGAATCAAAAAATTTACTGTCACTCAAGAAGAGAGATTGTGCCAAAAATATGATTAAACTTATGACATACAAAAAATGGATAGGAAGGTGATCGATCTCATAACTGTTTAATAGGGAGGAATATTCCAACCCAAAATGATCTTTGTCTTCATAATTAGGATGATAGGATTTGAAACTGTGTATCTGTATAATTTTCCCAACTCTAAGTGTGATGTAAGGGATTCAAATGATGAAGAAAAATTAACCAAACAAGAATTTTTATTTGATTTGAGGCTTTATCTTGAGGATTAAGAGAATTAACCTAAAAACACTGAAAGTTATTCAAGAATGAGCTCACTTCTAGTGGATGAATGTCAAGGAAAGAATTGTGTGTGAAAATATGGATCCAACTTAGTTTGGAGATATCAACATGATTGCAAAAATCTAACATAACCATTAGCAGGGGCTGAAGTGCCTTGACTTCCTGGCAGGTCTCTGAACTTTCTGATGATGGATCATCGAATTTGGGTGGATTAGAAAAATCAACAGGTAAATGTGCACCACTGTTATTAGATGTATCAATGAAAACACTACTAATGCCACTAGTTTGATCAGAATTAAGATTAAACATATTAGATTCTTGATGGATAGAGAATTGAGATACATAAGTTGGGAAACTCCATTGATCATTTAGAGTTATAACATCTTCCACCTAACATATGAAAGATTTACAAATGAATAGATCATGAATAATAAATTCAAGCTTTTCATCCACTAATTATATGACCACACCATCCTATACCTAGTTTCAATCATGACCAACCAGATAAGGATATAAAGGATTAAGAAAAGTTGATAGTCTAACAAACTTATCCAACATATTTGGGTACAATGAATAATGTGCTAGAGGTGAGGAAATATGTAAAGACTCAGGAGGAGAAACACTAGTTGTAACTAAATTAGATTGAGATTGTAAGAACAACATATCAACATGCATGTTATGTTCCATGAGATTATTTTCATCATCATAATGATCGAATACATGCATACATTTAGATTGATCTTGCTCTTCTTAAATTGGGTATATTGAAGATTCAAAATCATGACAACTTGTTTCTTCAATTTTGATATCTAAAGATGCATGAATCGAAGAAATTCCAGAATCATTCCAAGTTGAAGATTGCAAGCTATGAGAAGCAGATTCCGAATCGATACTTCACAAATCTAAGCCTTCAAAATAAGAAAAGATATCATTTGATGTACTTGGATATCCATCACCACATATGTTAATGGGAACAGGGATGTCATGGTGATGGTTTTCCACAATATCAACTTGAATGAAAGATTTGAAATCATTTGATAGGTTATCAAGGCCGCAAGATCAATGATTAGCCAAAAATGCAATATTATCATCTTGAAAGAGGGAAGAGTGATGAAACATATCTTCATTGCTTTACTCCTCTGCATGTGCGATGAAACTGCCTTATATATGATTAGTGCTTGGTATAATGGGTCGAACATCATTAAGAGTTGAAGTAGGTTGATCAAGCAGATCGTGAAACAAGGAATCATGATACATGGATGGTAGAGGGTGAAAGTTATCCCTTGAAGAAACCATGCTTTCAATTGGATTAGATTCAAGTTTCACATTATGCATGTCAACGTTATCTTGAAGAATCGAGGGATCAATTTTCACTTTAGGTTCCATGCGATTACGAGAACACTCAAGGTTCTCCTGGATAAGTCTTTCACTAAAAGAAAGTGAAGGTGGAAGGTGTAGACCAAAGATTTTATTTTCATATTTCCCAACTTCAACATCTTCACCAAGAGGCAACCAAATTGGTACTGGAAAAGGAGGACAATAAAAAAAGGAATAGTAGGTTCCTCCTCACAAATTTGGGGTGTCTCATGATCAACATAAGTTGGGAGAGAAGAATCATCTGGGCTTTGGATTCAAAATATTTCAAGGTTAGTAGAATCAAACTCTAAAATTTATCCATGATAAAATTCAAATCAATCACTCCCTTGAGAAATTCATAACAAAGGTGAAGAAATCGATTTTGAAAATCCTTTATGGATTCACCAAATTTCATTCTACGCTGATCAATTCTATCACATACATAATCATAATCATACTTGTCAAAGGTTTGATGAAGCTCCATAGTGAGTTGTTCGAATGAATTAATGGAAGCAACTGGAAAATTCTAACACCATTTCTTAAGTCGAAATTCAAGAGCGAGAGTGAAAAAATTGCTTGCAATATCTTCACAATCAATTTGATAATATTCACAAAATTTGAGAAACAAATATATATATTGAGCTATGAATGTTTCACCCTGGCCATCAAACTTCAAATTTGACAAGTCATCAATTAATTCCACGAGGATTGAAATAATTGATCTATTAGAAAGACACTTCAAGATTATGATTTTGGATAGATCCATTTAAGATGAGAGGTTCAAAATAGACTCAACGAGAAAAGCTTTTCATTTGGCCCTCCTTCTAGTGCCAAATATCGATGGTGCTGGAAATATATCAACCAAGAGGGTTTCCCGATGTGAAGTCCTAATTAGACCTCAAACCGTTTCGAGTGAGAACCCCAACTAGAAATACGACTGGTTTCCATTATCCTAGGGATTTTCCATAGCTTCCATTATTAACATAAGAGGTTATACAAACATTCTTTGAAACTAACAAGTTGACACTGCGGTGAATACAATTCCAATGTATATAAGGTACTTTCACGAAAAGGATAAAGAGAGTGAGCCTCTAGAAGAAAAGTAATAGTACCATCCTAAAAGAGACACACAAGAGCATAAGAGGATCACAAGTTAGTTTTCAAAGTAGTTAACAAGACAACCACGATCATAAAATAAAATACAACACACCTTCAATAAGATAAGTACCAAAGTCACTGAAATAGTTCAATTTCCTTAGTACATATGAATGAAACATATACCACAAACATCTAAAGAATAATCCTACGATATTCATGATACATGCATGAAAATGTGTTGGCTCATTGAGCTTCAATATTAAGTGGAAGTGCCAAGATATACAAGTACAATGCTGCCACACTAGCCCCAATAATGAAACATTAAGTCACCACTTTCTCCTCCAAGGAAAGATCTTCTCTACTATGCCAATGCTAAAATTCCAAGGTGGGAAGTTCAAGTCCCAAAAGTCCATTTGCTTGAGTTATGAGGGTGTATTTATAACAAATAGGTGACTCTCCACCTCCCATGTGACTCTTGACCTCCCTCACGACTCTTGAGATTATACAATGAATTTTTGAATTCTTACATGACCTTTGAGCTTTTATATGGCTTTAGAACCCAATATTGACTCTTCATATTCCATGTGGGACCCTTGATCTTCCACATATTTTACATTTTCTCATTTCAGGAAATTACACAATTACATTCTGCAAATTATGTGGCAAGACATTATGACACACGTGACTCTTGAGATGACTCTTTTACAAGGCATGAATTGGCAATGATGTCATGGAACTTCATGATGATGTGTCAATGCCAAGATTCTCTTTCCGCTACCTCCTTGACATCTTCGTGATGGATCTTGCATGTACTTTGTATTCATCATCCACGGGGCTGATTGATACAGAGTCTTCTATGTGATTTGGATCTCGTAACTTTTGTCGCGATCTAGTGTCCCTTCATCTTCATGCTTGTAGACTTCTTGATCCAAGGGATAAAAAATATGCTAAAAAATTAAAGTGCTCAAATTATCCAAAAATTGGTACCAAATCGTAGATCTATTCGTTTTGATTCTAATGATGCTTGAATCACCTCAATCCGACATCGTATGAGGAAGTTATCATGTCATGAAGTTTTTGGCAAACAGTAAAAAAGTCAACTTGCAAGGTTGCCTGATAAGTGTACGAATGCCACATGGTACTCTGTACGATGACATGGTGCTAGCATCAACAGGATGACTGAGCAGTATGGATCCAATTAGGACATGACACGTGGCCTAGTCGTACAGAGGAATTTGACATGTTTTGATTGGTTGGAGGTGATTTGGTTTGGGCCAATCACAAAGTGACACGTGGCCCAATCACAGGGCACCACGTGACACTTTGAATAATGCCAAAATTTGGTTTATACACCAGGTGAGCCTCCACGGGGTTTGATCCCACGACCTCCATATTACAAATCGCCCACACTACCAACATGCCACATTAGTTCTTGTTATACCATGGTCGACGAGTTTTATTTAAATAGTACTGAGGGCACCGTTGGGGGGAGGGATGGGATCGCTGGCTCGCTCGACCGACCCAACCCCACATCATATTGTTTACTGTGACCATGGAATAAGGCGGAAAGGTCGGGGCACGTGGTAGCGTTCCCATGCCCCAACTCTAGGTTTTGTTGTGTTCACATGATCGCCGACGAAAGATTCAAGAGGGGCAGGCATGTGGCACCCTACTCATGAGCAGGGGCCAACAGGGCATGTGGCCTAGGGCCCATAACCCACAGTCATATATGTGCCACATGATCGACCAAAGGGCAAAGAAAAAGGGGGGAGATCCATTTGTTCAGTTAAATGTTAGAAATTTGCATCCACATCGGTGAGATTTGTCGACCGAACCTACCACCTGTAATTGCTAAAAATTCTCCTTAACAGTTTTCCAAAAATGAATTTTGTTGCTAGTTTTGCAGGGAGGTTGAATTTGCAGAACAATTAGTAGAGAAAGGGAGAAGGATGCCTAACTTGGCAATAGTTCAACCTTTTGAGTTCAAAAAGAGATTACACATGGTTTTTTGGGTGTTTTGGACATAATGGCAGTGTTATTTTTTCAATTGAGTGTTGTATGTTGATGTAAATTCAAATTTGAGTATATAATATAAAGAGTCACTATTGGAAGCTCGACTTGAAGACATAGCCTAGGAGGGGTGTAATCCGTCATCAAATTGTTGTGTTGTGATGCTGCATGTTGTCCATTTTTAATTGTTAAAATATGAAAAATTTAACTTAGTTTGTATTCTTTTTCAATATTGATCCATTGCCCATAAGACATAAACTAGCTTGTAAAACTTCACATGAGACCTTCAATTTTAGTTTCAGATTAGTTTGGTATAAGAGCATCGTTTTTGTGAAGGTTTGATAGAATTTTCAAGTGTTTTTTTGAATGAATACAAGGTCTAAATTGAGAAGAGGAGAAGGAGTAATTGAAGAACCAAATCCTCAAATGGTTTAAGGAGGCCACAAATTCCACCAGTCATGACACATGAAGAAGGACTAGAGCTGACGTCTAAGGATGATAGATATTTTAGAAAGGATTTCTATGATATGTTTGAGATGGTGAAATTGTTGTACAATGATAGGACAACATGGCTGCAAGGAGAAAGTTCTAATCAACCAAAAGGTAATGGTGGTGATGGGAGAAATCCTCCACCTCCACCTCCTCCTTCACCTCCATCTACACCTCCATCCTCACCTCTTTCTCACCTCCTTCATCTCATAGACCTACTCCTCCTCCATCTCCAAAGGACATGCTAATTCTCCTTTAATTAAGCTTGATGTCAATTTTGAATTGCCTATGTACAATGGGGAAGTAAATGCTAAAAATTTGGATAATTGGGTTCGTCAAATTGAAGTATATTGTAGGATTCAAAAGATTGATGATGATGTCACTAAGATCCAGCTTGCTTCTCTTCTCCTGGAAACTGCAACCATCATCTGGTGGGAGGCCAGAACTCAAAAAGATTTGAAGAAAATAGGTAAAATTATATCTTCCTAGAATGATTTTATAGTTGCATTAAGAAGACGATTTTATCCATTAGATTACATACAAAAATAAATTATGGATTGGAAAATTTTTAGACAAGTTAAAGGTTAGAGTGTCCAACATTACACACAAGAATTTAGAAGAAGAGATTTAATATTGGATGTTGATTTGTCTTCACAAGATACTCTCCTTAAATATATCGGTGTATTACATAGTTATTTGAGACATACTATACTTATGTTTAATCCCACCAATCTAAATGAAGTATGCATTCATACAAATCGTTTAGAATCAAGAGGTAAGAATGTTCCTCAAGGGATTAGCAAGAAACCTTCTAAATTTGGAGACAAAGGAAAGGGGAAGTTTAAAGGCAAAGTCAAAAAGAATGTTACTATTGAAAAGAAAGAGGGAGAGAAACTTACCTATAAACATTGTTCAAAACAAGGTTGGAAATTACTCCTAGAAATGAGACCAAATAATTTCAATAACAAGGGGAAACAAAAGATTGCTGGTACAACTCAACAAGATCTAAGATCTGATTCAGGTGATGAAACCAAAAACACAACCATGGGAATGAAAGGTATAATTTCTAATGCAAGTAATAATTCTTCTAGTAAGCCTATTGAATCTCAAAATGATAGAGAAATAAGTGATATTTTCCATATCAGGGTCATTACAAAACATACAGACATTGATACATTGTTTGATAGTGGACAAGTCAGTTTATCTCTAAAGAAATTGTCAAGAAACTTAATTTAGAAACTACACCTCGTAATAAACCTTACCCTTTGGGTTGGGTATGTGATGATGCCAAATTACGAGTGACAAGAAAATGTAAACTCAATTTCTCCATCACTGCTAATTTTATAGATGAGGTAGAGCTTGATGTTGTACCACTTAATATTTGTGGGATATGTTTTAGGGAGTCCATACTTGTATGACCAAAAAGCCATATTCTATTGTCATGAGAACAATTATCATATTTTTAAATATAGATTTGAGTATATTGTTAGAGCACATCACAAGAAGATGAACTTATCTCTTGTTAGTGTTTGTAAGATGAAAAGGCTTATAAATGTTAGTAATAATTTTGTGTTGTTGATGATTAAAGCTAAATATACTACTGAATCTGAAGCTTTCATAAGGTGTGATTCTAAAATCAAGCATGAAATGGTTGAAGTTGTTAAAACTTATGACATGATGTTTCAGGAACTTGAAGGGTTACCTCCAAAAAGAGGAATCCAAATGAGATTCACTTGCATTAGGATGCACCAATTCAAAATATTGGCATGTATAGAATGTCGGTTTTGGAGAATGTAGAGATCAAGAAGAAAATTCAAGAGCTTCTTGACAAAGGGGTCATCAAGCCTAACACATCTCCTTGTGGGTCTCCTATTGTCTCTGTTCCAAATAAAGATGGTACATGGCACATGTGTGTGGATTTCCAAGCTTTGAATAAGATCAGTAAGGAATATTATCCTTTTCATCGTATTGATGATTTGATAGATCATTTAAAGGAAGCTTTTTACTTTACTAAGTTAGATTTGGGAAGCGATTATCATCAGATAAGTATTGCCGAAGATGATATTTGGAAAACTAATTTCAAGGAAAAACAAGGTTTGTTTGAATAGTTAGTTATGTCGTTTAGGATTTGCAATGCACCTGCCACATTCATGAGAGTTATGAATGATGTATTGCGACCATTCCTTGATGATTTTTCATAGTCTACTTAGATGATATTTTTATTTTCAGTAAGATTCTTGAAGAGAATGTCAAGCATGTGAAATAAGTACTAGATATCTTGACAAAGGAAAAGTTGTATTTGAAGATGTATAATGTGACTTTGGGAAAACCTCTTTGGTTTATTTGGGTCATATTGTAGGAGGGGGTGAATTGAAAATCAATCCCTCAAAATTTGATGTTATTGTGAATTGGCCTAAACCCAACAATGTAACAAAGGTTAGGAACTTTTTGGGAGCACCCCAATATTGGATAAAATTTATCGCTAACTTCTCATTCATTGAAACACCATTACATGATTTGACAAGTGTAAAACAAGTAATTAAGTGGGGAGGAAAGCACCAAAAATCCTTCGACACTTTTAAGAGAAAATAAATACAACATTAGTTCTAAAAATTCCAGAGCTTAAGCAACCATTTGAAATTCAAACCGATGCAAGCGAATATGCTATGGGAGCAATTTTGATGCAAAATGATAAGCCAATATGTTATCATTCTGAAACCTTTACCATTGCGGTAATTAAATATCCAACTTATGATAAAGAGTTGTATGCTTTGGTACAAAGTGTGAAGACATGGAAGCATTACTTGATGGGTAAAGAAACAATTATTCATACTGACCATCAACCTTTTCAATATTTACAATTGAAAACCAAGTACATCAAGTTAGACATTTCAGGTGGCTGGGATTCCTACAAAAATTTCATTTGGTAATTAGGTATAAGAAAGGTATATACAATAAAGTTTTAGATATATTATCAGGCTTATTGTTAATGCATCTATTATTATTAAGCATAACTAAATCATGCATGAAAGTTATATCGAACAATATTCTCAAGATGAAGATTTTAAATATGTTTATGCAACTTTGAGTCAAGACAATCATGTTGAAGAGTTGGATTATCATGTTCATAACAAGTTGTTATATCATATTGGCAAGTTATGTGTTCCATAGGGTGAAAGAGTCAATGTCATAAAGGAAACCCACACTTATCTTATTGCCGGTAACTTTGGTGTAGGAAAAACAATTGCTGAAATTCAAAGGTATTGTTATTGGCCTCACATGAACGAAATTATTTCAAGATATGTGAAAGGATGTTCCACGTGAGCTACTAGCAAGCCAAGTAATAGGAAATTGGGTTTGTAAACTACACTTCCTATTCCTTCTCGTCCTTGGGAAAGTATTTTTATGGATTTTGTTGGAGGACTATGTTGGGCCGCCAAATTAACATCAATTTTCACTCCATTTTCACCTTTATCCTCATTTTGTCACCTCATTTCATCATATTATCATTACATAACCCTATATTTCCATTACCATATGAGTTTATATTTTCATTTTCCAAAGTTATTAATTTCATGTATTTAGAGTGAATTTATGATTAAAAGTTAGAGAAATAACATGTATTTGCTTATACCTAAAAGTGGCTTGAGTTTGATGACATGTGTAGATCATTTGGAAGTTTCCAAGGCACCCTTATGTGGCCTCCCAAGATCAAATTCTAATTTCAACTCAAGAGGTGGACCATATTCCAAGGAGAAAGATCATGGAGATTTTGATGTGTCATGGGATTTGTATCTAGTATTTAGGGATAAGTTGAGACAAGTATGGGTCTAGTAGATATTTAAGGGATCTACATTTATTGAGTAGATATCCCTAATTCATGTATAAATAAGAGGAGGGAGAGAAAACAATTATCAGTTATTCATTAGCACCAAATTTATGATTGTTCATTCAACATGAATAATATCATTTTCCCCAAATCATGAGTTATGAGTGTTGTTTGATTCTTAAGGTGTGATAGTTTTTCATGTGTGCTCATTGAGGAATGGAAGGATCCCCATACTGAGCTAAGTACACTTTGTTGTAAAGTAATATTGTGAATATACTAATTTTAATTCTAATGTTCATCTTATTTCTTTGTTGTAAATAATTGTAGATAATTTCAATATGAATTCATGTTATGGCCATGTTTTGTTGTGTGAAGGTTGATCTCCTTTCAGTGGCTAGTTTTGATGTGAGAAGGACAACCAAGAACTCCTAAGTTAGGAGTCTCTTCTCCATGAGCTAGACTAAACTGAAACAAGATTTACTTTCTCATATGCTTTCCTAGATTACATTTATGTGAATATTGATTTCCTTTCAGTATATAGTTTTTATGTGAGAAGGGAAATCAAGTCCTCCTAAGTTAGGAGACTCTTCTCCATGAGTTAAGAGCTGAACTGAAAACAATATTTACTTGCTTTCATTTATATGCTTTATTTCCTGCTTTCTTAGGTGTTTGGCAATGTTATTATAGGAAGATTGTAGAAGGACAATCAGGACTCTTGAACAAGAGACTCTTCTCTATCTTCTAAAGTAAAATAATTCCATTGATCAAACATTTTTATGCTTTTATAAAATAGATCTGATAGTTTAGATTTGTAATATGCATTTCCATTCTAAACAAACTTCCTACACCTGTTTCATCTGAGGTCCCATATATTTTGGTTTGCTTCTAAGTTTACGAAACCCCGGGTTGACAAATTAAATGACAGGGATTTAGCAGACAACTAAATCGCCCAACAGACTACCAATGCCTAGGAAAGGTCATGATTATATATATTTTATTGTGGATTGTTTCAACAAAATGTGTGTTTATTCCATGTAAGAAACCAGTTACAATTGAACAGACCAAAAATATGTTCTTCCAAAATATATGGGTTCACTTTGGGTTACCCACTTATATTATTTCTGATCGATATTCTCAATTTGTCGAAAAGTTTTGGTCAAGTTTATGGGAACTCATGGACACAAAGTTGAAGAAGAGAACTTCATTTCATCCACAAACCGACAACCAGACAAAAGTAGTGAACAAAATAATAATGCATCTCTTTCAAGGATAACGTGGTAAGCATCCTAAACTTTGGGATGAGAATTTTCATTACATCTAACATGCCTACAATCTGTCCAAGCATTCATTTACACAAGTATATCTATTTTAAGCTTGTTTGGGTTGTTTTCCAAAGTCTCCTTTGGATTTCACCTAAAGATATTGAAGTTGATGGACATAGTGATGTGGACAAAGGCAAACATTTCATTGAACAAATTCAGCAACAACGTCAAAGGGTACAAGAACAACTACAGTAAATCAAAGCCAAGTACAAAGAAAGACATGACAAGAATCGGGTTGATCATGATTTCTAAGTGGGAGATCAAGTTTGTTTGTACATCAACAAGGAAAGAGTACAAGGTGAAGGTAAAAATCTCAAGCCAATTAGATACGGTCCTTTCAAAATCTTGGAGAATATTGGTAAGAATGCTTTTTGATTAGATTTGCCAACTTACATGCAAATTTATTCTGTTGTGAATGTGGAAAACTTGAGATTTTATGAGCCTCCAATGATTGATGATCAAGAAGAGAATGTTTAGATTCCATTTATAGAATAATTTTTTCCTGAATATTTAAATGAGTTGTAGGAAGACTCAATTCTTGATAGGAGGATAAGGACTTCACATAGAGGCAATGTGGAGTATCTTTTAGTGGGGCTCAAAGGTACCAATCTAATCAAACCAAGGTGGATAGAGATAGGGAAAGTGAGGGAGTTGTACCATCACTTGCTTGCTGAGTAAGAAAACAATTTTGGTGGTCCAAAAGCTTCTAGTGGGGAGGAATGATCTAGGGGATAAAAAATATGCTCAAAAATGAAAGTTCTCAAATTATCTTGAAACCAGTTCCAAATCATATATCTTGTTGTTTTGAATCGAACGACGCTTGAATTGCCTCAATTCAACATCGTATGAGGAAGTTATCACGTTCTGAAGTTTTTGGAAAACAACAAAAAAGTCAACTTGCAGGGTTGGCTGGGCAGTGTATAGATGCCATGTGGCAATACATACCCTGACATGGTGTTGAAGTCAACATGATGACTGAGTAGTACAGATCCAATCAGGACATGATACATGGCCCAGTCATACAGAGGCATATGATGCATTTTGATTGGTTGGAGGTGATTTGGTTCGAGCCAATCACAGAGTCAGACACGTGGCTCAATCAAAGGGCACCACACGACACTTCGAATAAGGCCAAATTTTTGTTAATATGCCCGGTGAGCCTCTGTAGGGTTCGACTTCATGACCTCCATATTGCAAACGGTCCACACTACCAATGCACCACATTAGTTCTTATTATACCATGGTTGACGGGTTTTGTTTAAACAATACTGAGGGCGCCGTTGGGGGGAGGGCCGGATCGACAGGCTCCCCTAGACCGACCCATCCCCAGATCATATTTTTAGTTGAATTGATAGTTGATTAGCAACGTTACTGGTTAACTTTTATGGTTAGTTGGGGTAAAGGCCTTTTTAGAAGACATTCTTTTTTGGGCTTTTAGGAGTCAACAATGGTCATCACAATTAATGTAGGGAGGAAATTATAGATAGAATTATATATATTTTTAAAAATTTTCATAATTATTAAAGAGTAAAGAAGGTATATATATATTTATAGGTGGTGTTTGTGTTTTTTTGTTGTTGCAATTTTAAATTAGGTGTTAATCTAATATTGAAGGAGATGGTTTGTTTTTCTATTCTCCATAATGTATTCTTCATAATGTATTTGACTCAGTTGTAAGCTTTTGAATTTAATTCCTTGTGAACGTGATCAAAGGATATAACCTTGAAGGTTATAATCAACTCCATAAATCTAATAATATATTGATCCAATAAAGAAATGTTCAAGGAAGTATAACCTTTAAGCCAATTTATAACAACCTTTGAATCCCCTATCACTTGTAAGTTTAGATTGTTAAAGTGACACAATTAAAATGAATAACATAAATGACTACTTTGTATTATTGTAGTACTTTTTAGGTAGTTGTATTTTTGTTTCTAAACTAAATTAGTCATACACGTTAGTCATTTTTAGTTGCATTACTTATTATCTAGTCATATATTTTAACCTGAGACTAAATTAGTTGTTTTTAGTTGGGTCACCTAAGGTTGCACATTTTTGGTAGTATTTCACTTGGAAAAGTTGTGGTGACTAACTTTTTTAGTCACCTGGTAACTAATTCCATCATTTTCTACTAATGTATGTTGGCTGTGTATGTTGTAAGAGGCCAAAAACCCAAGAGGAGAGTTGGTTATTTTCATATGTTGATGTTATGTTTTCCTTGTGAATATTTTTTCATCAAGGTTAATATATTTCTTGATTAAGGAATTAGGTGTAACATGTGAAAATGGTTGATTGAAGGGGTTGTTATCTTGATATGAGATAGAGCATTCATTACATATACTTGAGCGAGATTAGTTCAAAAGAAAGGTCTTGTGTAGACCTTGTAGACAAAGGAATTCTAGATTTTCTAGAGAATGAGACTGCAATATTAGAGTTTATCCTGAATTATTAGGAAGTCCCTTGTGTTTCATCATCCTCTTCAATAATACTTACTTTATTTGTATGGTGAATTATTCTAGTATAGTGGAGAAAGTAATTGAATAATGTAGAATATATAATGAGACTGTGATATTAGAGTCCATATTGACTCATCGGGCACTAGGAACACTTCACATGATGAGAGTTCCCTTACTGTCATATAGCTTAGATAATGCGGATATGGTTAAAGATGGTGAAGATACTGCTACATATGACAATCAATTTCAAGATCAGCCTTGTTTTTCCCGGCCTGGAATAAGGAGGTTGATTTTAATCATGTTTTTGAGCTGGATTATGGGGCCGATGCTTTCAATAATAGAAAAACTTCTCTCTAGATCAACCTTGTTGTTCCCGACCTTGAATAAGGAGGTTGATTTTAATCATGTTGTTGAGTTGGATTATGGGGCCGATGCTTTCAATAATAGAAAACCTTCTCTCAATTGGAGAACATATGATATTAATTTATTTCATAACAAAGATTATACTCAATGGTAATGTTGCGATTTATTACATTTTTAGCTTCAATTATGTCTTAGAACTCTTCCTACAAAGGTAACTATTGTCTTGTTTTACTGACTAAAATGCCGAGAAAACACTACATACATACATTATAGCCACTATTTGTGTAATTATAAGAACTGAAGATATTCATAGTCTTTGAAACTATTCTTGAATTCCCAAAATCATAAATTTTATGTTTCTTTACTCGGCCTAGTTAATTTTAGCTTAATAATACTCCAAATAAAGAGAAAAGAGGCAGATGAGGACTCATCAATTAAAAAAAATTGCAATTTATTGATGTTGTTTGATAGCACTAGGATTTACGTTATCTTGCAGTAAACCTGCAACATCTGAATATGGCGATGTCGTATCTTTTGGGATAGTTGAATCTACCAAGATAACGCAATGGTCATTTTATTAAGCCATTAAATGAATAAGTAGGTGTATCCCTTGCATTATTTTGGGCAAAATTTCAGTTGCGTTCATTTTTTTTGTGACTAGAGAGTCCCAACCATGTGGTATGATTCGAAATGTATTCTATTTATTGGTTACAACGTTAGGTTAAAGGGAAATTTATGTAGTTTAATTACAAGTGAAGGTGAATAGCATTTAAGCATAATGACATTATTTGTGTTGACATAAGATGGCATAGAGATACCAAGAATGTTGGACGTGGTAAGAAGGCCAATTTTTTCAAAAGTGTTTTGAAAACTAAGATAAATATGGTATTGGTAGAGAGGTTGACATTGACTAGGCTATTAGAATAGATCATAGATTAAATTTTAACATTGAAAATACAAGAGGACAGTTTTGACCAAATGTGGAAATGTGTTCTAAACTTGAAAACAAATATGTTATTTGGTTTGCGATGTATATATATAACTGCTAACAATTCCATGGATACAAGAATAGCTACATGGTAACATATCGAGTCCACTTGACAAGATGACCACTGATATATATATATATATTGTTCATTAATGAACTAATAGCTAGGTGTGTGTGACAACACATGGGAGGAATAAAGACTTTAAGGCACAACTCAGGAAATTGGAAACTGAGGTCAAGATATACAAGGAAGAGATAAAGAAACTTGAAGGCAACAATAAGAACTAACATATTGGAACCATGATCTGTAGGAACACCTATAGGGATTGACATGCTAGATTCAACCCTAAAAAAGGAAGTGGTAATCGAAGAAAAATATGTTGAGAAATGAATAAGGAAAGAAAACCTATCTGGTGTTGGTTTTGTGGGGAAGATAACATAAAATGAGACTATCCTCACATGGTGAAAAAGAAGGGAAATTGATTTTGTTCTATATGTATATGCATGATTTATGATTGACAGTACCATAAGAGTTGGACTCAGGACATGGAATAAAATTTTGGACCACTTGTTGATTTTGTTATGCTATGCTTTTAAATCTTAAGCATGTGGTTGGTTGTTTAATGATTGTTGAAGTATGCATGGCTATGATTTTTTGATTGTAGTTTTTTCTATGATTGTGATTATGAATTTTATTTCTTTTGTGATGTTTGTTTTATTGTTGCCTCTTGCACTTCATATTGATCTTATAACTAATCAATTAATACACATGCTCGCATCCCTGGGTAAGGGGGTTGAGGTGGCATAGAAGCCATAGATTCTCGAATATGAGAATAAGTTCGTTGAAAACATCAGTGGTTGGGAATTTGTTACATACCAACAATGTGATAACCAAGAAGCTTGGTTGAGTCCATGGAAATGATTAGAATTATAAGGGATTTCTCTTAAACCTAAATTCACTACACATGTGCTTATGTATTTATTATGTTGTTGCATATAAATACGAAATTACCAATTTTGTTTGAAATGGTTGTCAAGGGGAATATGAACGGAAATTTGATCACACATGGATATCATCTATTGAAAAATGAAAGGAATTATTCTCACATTTAGCCCATGTAAATATTGTGAACATGGAAAAACATAAGAGGCGGTATGGCCTAGTTAACATAAATAGAGACAATACGATCTTTTGATTCTATGTTACAATGTGTTGGGTCATATGTATATGTGCACATGTTATGTGTATGTGGTATTGTGCCATATGTTCATGGATTGTGCTATGTATACATGTTATGTGTATGTGGTATTGTGCCATATGTTCATGGATTGTGCTATGTGTACATGTTATGTGTTATGTTGTGTAACATGTTTGGGGTAGAGAGGTATGGGATTTTCTAGGCCCTTGTGTTGTGTAATAGGTCAGATTGAGGCGGGGTAGCCTTTGGATTCCTGATGAGATTATTCTTTTGACAAAAGACTACCTGGTTTGGTAATGACTATCTAGTTTGGTAGTGCCCATACTTGTGGGGTAGAGAAATGGGCTTATAAATTTATTTATGTTCATTACAAGGTGGAGGTGAGCCTCTAAATTCCCTTGATGATTGAGGTAGAGGTGAGCCTCTAGATTCCCTTATTGCTTGGGAAACCAACCCCACATATGGAATACAAAGAGAAAAGAAGAGAAGGCATTGGGTGTTTTCCAGTTTGGGAATCAATCTAGTGTGTATAAAGATAGAAGCAAAGAAAAATTCAAAGATAAGTCTTATAGTGTATTCTTATCGAGAGTGTACGAAAAGAGAACACATTAAGCTATGGATGATAAACAACCCTAACAATAGAAATGGTTGTAGAACCCTTTAGATATGCAACAGATATAAGAAATAAAACCTGCAAACTTCTAGATCTATGCAACAAAAGTAGTTATACAACAGAAAGAAATAGGAACTATAGCGAATAATAACTCCAAAACAACCAATGGACAAGCCAAGAATATGAAATTGTAATTTTATTATGTAATACCTGGTGAAAGGAATAGGTAAAATGATACGAGTCCCCCTCAAATGCGATGGGTTCTTGGCTGTCCTCAACGCTTCAGCTTGGTAGAGTCTCTCTTCTCTATAATGTATAAACCCAACGTAATGTGTGTGTAGAGCTCAAATGGGAAATCAAGGATAAAAAGAAATGGAAAACAACAATGATCATAATGGGAGCTACAACAGAGAGTGCAACAATGAAAATAATCGAAAGTGAAGAATGAATGTAAAACGCTTCATTTTATAACAAAATATTAAGTTATTCTAGAATAATGGAAAATAATAAAATATTATTCAGCAAATTCTAGACCTAACCGCTTGGAATATTTTGTTATATTTTGTTGGAGGGAAAAATTATTTAATTTGGTCAAATACTTTTATTTAGAAATAATAAATAAATAAATGATTTATTTATTATTTCGAAAATGTAATTAAAGAATAATAAACAAATAATGGGTTGTTTAATTATTCCTAGGTGATTTAGTCAAATTTAACGTGGAATAATAACCAAATAATGATTAATTAATTATTCCTAAAGATAAATAAGAAAAATAATGATTTATTTAATTATTTCTTGTGATTGGGTCAAATATGACAAGGAATATTAGTTAAACAATGGTTTAATTAATTATTCCTAGAGGAAAATTAAATAAATAATGATTTATTTAATTATTCCTCATGGGTTTAACAAATAACTTAGTAAATGTGGTTTATCAAGCAATTTCTTACGGTGAAAGAAATTTTACTATGGTGAAATTGGTCTTACATGGTGTATTTCGATCCATCTAGTTAGATATGGTTAGATCAATTTTTGGCGATAACAATAAGTATCAATATTGAATTCATTTTTGAATTTCTACATTATGAATCTAATTCCATGTTCTGATTTATGATGGTTTGGATTATGATCTAACCCATTTTTATCGTGATACGAGTCAGAATAAATTTCAAAGTTGACCTCATGGATAGGTTACCAATGCGGTATGATTTAAATTTATTACAATTCCTTTATGACGAGTATAATGGAAATTTATGTGCTTTGATGTAGGAAACCATGGAAAAATTTCTTGGTTTGTGTGGTTGGAGTTAGTTGCAAGAGCAATAGCAACAGTAACAAAGGAATTAAATCATGCAGTAGAATGTTGATAAAATATTTAGGGATAAGGCCATTGTGGGAAACTAGTGCCAATGATATCAATTGATTGCCCTAAAGCATGTTATGGTCAGTATGATAGCTTGAGGCAGGGCTATGCCTTGGTTTCGAGACCCTTTCGATGCGAGGGAACCTTTCCAAGGAATAGATCACCCAAGGGACTGGGAAGCAGAGAAGGGGATGCCTAAACTTGGAAGGTGAGTGACTACACGGAAGGGGGTGACTGGATTTATTGAGGACTAGGAAGGTAAAAAGGGAAGGTTGGGGGAATAAGTTAGATTTTTTCTATTAACATTGCTAGTTGGAATTAAGAGCACATTGGGAGTGTTCCCAGACACAGGGAGCTGGTAACTGTTCACTAAAGGAAAAAGGAGCACAAGGATAGTAGCGTTGGACATTGGAGGCATAACACTCAAAGGAAGAGGGAACAAATCCAAGTTGGATTGAAAATGTCAAACACAAAAACACTGCCAAAAACAAGAATATTGAAAGATGGTTGTCTTTAGCCAGCCTATGTTGCGGTAGTTTTCCAGAGGCATGCATCAAGAGCCCCGTGGAATCTCGTCTGAAAGGATGCGTAAGCAGGCTCGACTGATAAGGACCCTTTAGGGGGCTCGACTGATAAGGAGAGGAGAGGGAATTTGCGTGCGTTTTACGACGACTTTACACACCCAACCCTGCTATGATGGTCGAGCCATTCTTCCTCTCCCTCACCATATGACAAGTACTTATCTCCTTGCCCTCAGAAGTGCAAGCCCCTCCAGGACCTTGATCTTTATGCGAAACTAAAGTCAACGAAATCATACTTTTGTTTGTTGGTTGAAGTAAATGCATAGAACATTGTAAATACTATAAGAAGTTGAATATGTAAAGCTCCATGAAATAATATGTTTGTTCTCAAGTGTGTCTTTTGTGTTGTATATGGACAAAGAACACCGGTTTGTGACAACCCTAGTCATTTTTCCATTTGTGAAATACACTGTAAATATTTTATGTAAATAATTGGCAAAAAATATGGTTGAGTTAGGGACACAAATTCTAGGGACTAGGGATTATTGCTTGCTTGTGATGCTCAATTTTACTGGCTACAAGAAAAGAAATCTGAATTGTGATGAAAACCATTGAAGGTTGGTTGGTGAGTTTTAATGGTCTAGTGTTTCTCTAAATTTATGGGGCTGAAACAAATGTATGCACACCATGCTTACCTTGGAGAAATTGACAAGCAAACATGACAAGAAATTAAAGAGGAAAATGGGAAAGCTGCTAGCTCGAAGAAATTTGGGGGACTGTTGGATAGGTGGCACAATTGGAAAGGCTAGAAAGACTGTGGAAGACAGAGGTCATTTTCAAAAGAAAAGATGGTTCGAACAATTAAAGAGGCAATAGAGAGAAGGAAGAGAGGGTGTAGTCAAACAAGAAGGAAAAAAAGGAAGGAATAAAAACGTAGAAGAAAAGACGAAGACAAATTTGGAAAAAGAGAACGCAGAGCATGACCGAGAGTAGATAAAAATTAAAAGGCAAGGAGAATGCTTAGGAGCAACGAAATGATGTTTTGGTTGGAAAGTAAGAAGGAGGAAATCGATCCCAGGTGAGGAATTATTTGCCTCTCGATTCCCCATTGGCCAAGGGGAGGAGATGGGTTTTCTCTAATTTCCTTGAGAGCTAGGGTGGAGGAATTTCTCCTAGAAAATTCCTAGAGAAATTCTGGAAGCTTCCTTGTTTTATTTTGGTTTGATTATGGTTATAAAGTCCCCAAGATGGGTGGAATCACAATGTTGTAATTTTAAGTGTGGAGATAGAAAGTCTCTAGGCTTCCTGTATATGTTGTTGACTGCAAATCAGTTGGTGGGTGGAGGTGGGAGGACCTCTAGAATCCATAGTTCAACTGGAATCTTGAGTTTAGTCCCTGAGAAAAATCCCCTCCAATCTCTATAATCTAGCTTAGGGGTGACAAATACAAGTGAGAACTAGTTGCAACTCGTTTATGATTGGGTGGAGAGTTGTTTTCCTTAACTTAGTTTCCAAAACTCATTTTCAGATAATTATTTCCATCTGTATTCCTTGCAATTAAGTTCATGTTGAACTATTAAGTTAATTCACTTTGTGCGTTCTTTGCATGAATGGTCATGGTTCACTCATGATTAAAAATAATGAAGCTCTATTGACTGTCCCTTATGACAATGGTTTTACATTGATGCTCTTCCTGCATGAAATGAAAATATAAATGTTTATCTTAATGTTGGTTGCATGAAAGATGGTTAAATTCCCGAGCTTGAAGTTATTGAAGCTCTGATGAATGGTTTTTGTCGTTGTGGTTTCACACTGATTTTCTTCATGCAATAAATTACACACACATATGTATATATGCATTTATAGTGAAGTTAAAAAAATTGGTTGTGGGTATGGTTAAAGTTTGTGTGTAGAAATGATAACTTAAACTAATTTGATTACATTTTGAGCTTGGATAACCAGCTGAAATATTGATGATTCAAGGGCCACAATGGGCCTGTAAAGGAAACCTGTTCCATCCACACAACACTGGTGAATTCAAGGCGCAAAAGAAGCTTTGTATTAATAATAGTTTAATAGTAGTAAGATGCAAGCTTGGAACACAAATCATCATGGTACAATGAAGAGTGATAGGATTCGTGAGCAACGTGATGGGAACCGACTTGTATAGCCATGGCCATATTTAGTGGTGTGGGTCAAATTCTGGCTCAGATGCATAAAAACGTAGTTCTAGAAACCACTTACCTGCAGTCACAACATCAAGGAAGGCGTATTCGTGAGGCTAAGTTTTAACCTTTGAGGTTTTCCACAAGATCAGAAAGCACACAGGGTCGTTAGAAAAAAAAATGCTACCCGTGATAGTGGAAATAAACTGAGCAATCTTCTTTCCATCCTATGAATTGTAAGTAACAAGTAAATGTGATAAAACACATCGAACCACAAGGAGGAATAGAAATTACCGAAATAAAATATCTTTGCCATTGATTGAAAACTCACAAGTTATGGGTTAAGTATAATGCTTACTAGAGTCTTGTAAGGCAAGGAACTACACTGAGCAGGCCTCCTCATCCCTGGACCACCATGAGTAAGTATTATAAGTGATAGAATACAAAAAAAAGAGAGGAACAATTAGTACTATGCGATAAATGGGTTTTCCGATTCCCATGGGAAAATTTAACAACCAAAACCAGAAGAAATTCCATGGAGGAAAAAAAAATCACCCGTGGAGAGCGTATTGGGGAAAAAACTGTCTGCCAAGCTGGAACCAAAGGCCTTGTCTCCCAGTATGCCAAGAGAACACTGTGATACACGAGAATAAATATTAGTTTAACACATAAGAGTAAAGAAATGTAGATTGAGTTTTATAGGAGCCCAACAATGGAAAGACCTGGAAAAAAAATTCGATAAAAATATTACAAGTGATGAGGAATAACACTCAGAGAGAGAAGGGTGACTTTGCCACGTAACTTGGTAAGAAACCCCGATGCCAACCTCATAAAGTCTCATACATGTGATAAGAGAATGACACCACCTCCAAAATGAAGAAAAGACTAAGTGGGAAAGGGAATAACTCTAAAAAGAAGGGTTAGGGTTTGTGCAATGTAATTTCCACCTTGGATTAAAGGAACCAAATATCCACCGTTCACCATTACCAAAATATGAAAATCACGCGAAGGGCCACTTAAACAACGAGGACATGGCGTCCCATAATTCGCGCACAAATATCAACCATTCCAAACTTCTGTTAGGTACCCACGTATGCTATTATGAGAGGCTCATGGTTATGTGAAACCAAGAAACCTTAGTTACCCTCGAACGAATAGACCAATGAATAAGTAAATATGCTATTACTAGAGACAAGTAATATGGGTAAGATATTTCCTTACTAATCACAAGTATCAACATTAGGAAATATTTATTGTAGCATTAATTATAACAATGTTTATTAGCGTTATATTAACTCACTTTGTTAAGCTTCCTCTCCTCTACCACCGCCGAGAGATTTGGAAACCAACTGCAGTTATTTAATCAACTGCAGTCATTTCCTTAAATTACGGAAACCAATTGTAGTCATTTGCTTCAATTATGGAAACCAACTGCAGTTAATTAATTTCTTGTTGGGAGCTCCTGGAGTGGTCCATTAATCCCTCTACAGTTCTCTACCATGATCTGTAGAACACTTGACACATAGCCAACAAAAGCTTGATGGAAGCTTGGCTATAAATACTTCTGTTTGGTCCCCAAGCTCACTAACTCAATCCCCTTCAGGCTTACACCATCAAGTTAGAGTGAGCAGAGCTTGGAAGTGCCACACGGATGAGAGATTTTGGGTGAAGTTCTGTTAAAAAATATTTTCTTCCCGTTCCCTCCTGCTCGCCTTTTATTCGCAGTACGTAGCATGAACTTGGCAAACGTTCCGAGGAGAAAGAAATAAGAAAATCTGCTCTTCGTCCTTTTCAGCAAAACAAAAGGTGTAGGAAAGGGGTTGCACATATTATTTTGGTTGAAACAGATTCACAACTGATAAGTTTCAAAGCATAGCTCTGAGCAGCGCACATAACGGTGTTTGATTCGCCAGCAGATTACTTCAATCTTAACAAAATATCGGCTATTCGTGTCTATCTGAGGAGCTTGTTTTGTATGGTTTCACTGGTTGATTAGATTGCGAATTAGCAAGTTCTGTGGGTAGAAATATGATTCAGTGTCATTGATCAACAACTGATTGATACTGGTACCCATTTTATTTCACTAATTTGGGTACAATTGAGAAAACAAAAGGGAAGTGGACTGCTAACAAAGCGCATAAGAAAGTATGGTATCAGAGTGTGAGTAGCATCAATGGTTGGAGGTACGATTTCTTGGGTATTAAAGTTTTTCGATTCTTTTAAGTGTTTGTTCCGCATTATGGAATCGTTATTTGTGCTATCATTTGGTATCGGAGCAATTTTTATCTCTGCGTTGGTGTTTATAGACATGTTCTGTTTGGTTAAATGAGAATTTTTTGAATTAAGTAATTTATTTGGAAATATGTCAAATTTTTGCTCAATTTTTATGCTTATAATATTTATTTAGTTTAATTATATGCAATTTGGATAATTGTTGTGCAAAATGTATTAATTATGCTCTTATTTAATTTGCATGAATTGATTATTTTTGCTCTAATTAAAACATGCTATTTTGGATGAGTATATGAGATCCATCGTTAAATGTTATGCATGAATATTATAGTTTTATTTATGCAAATTATCATTATTCTCATATCAAGTTAATTTTTATGAAAGAAATAATGTCTAGTGATCCATATAATTTTTAATTGATTAGAGAATAGCCACAACATCTCTAATTAAATAATATTATATATTATGATTGATTAGGATCACATAAAGAATATTTAGACATTAATTGTAATTAATTATACTAAATATAATAAATTTTATCCCACAGGAATTTTTATTATATTTATATAATTAATTAGGATAAAATATTAAATTATTCATAACTTACCCACAGGTATTATGAATTAATAGTTTTATCATAAAGTTCAAATCTAAGATAGAATTTATATCAAATTATAATCATAATATACCCTTTAGAATTATGAATTAAGTGAATAATTAGATAAATTCTATTATAAAGAATAATTGAATCTGCTTGAATTAAAAATTTAGTCCATAGACAATTTTTATGTCATTAGATTCAATTTTAAGCATGATTTACATTGGTAAAGCATGAAATTTTATTTAGGCCTCAAATTTAACATAAGCATGTGATCTTTAATTTTATGCAGTTGTACAACCTGCAAATTTATCTGAAATTCGTTGTGATATCCCTGAACTTAAGGGAGATAACTATAAGGTCTGGAAGGAGAGAGTTTTCCTTCATTTGAGGTGGATGGACATATACTATGCTATTAGGAAAGATGAACCACCGCACTCACTAATACCAGCACTACAGCGGACATCACGCTTTATGAACGATGGGAGCGATCTAATCGCCTAAGCATGATGTTCATTAAGACTAAAATTTCAGCTGGTATTCGTGGTTCCGTTGATCAGCATGAAAAGGTCTGAGACTTGTTGAAAGCCATTGATGATCAATTCGTCACTTCAGACAAGGCACTGGCAAGCACCCTAATCATGAAGTTCTCATCCCTAAGGCTCACCAGTGTGAAAGGTGTACGCGAGCACATCATGCAAATGAGGGACACTGTGGCTCAATTGAAGAAACTCGAGGTTGAAATATCGGAGTCCTTCCTGGTGCACTACATTTTGAACACCCTTCCGCACCAATACGGACCCTTCAAAATCTCATACAACACACATAAGGATAAATGGTCAATTAATGAACTCATGACCATGTGTGTTCAAGAGGAAGAGAGACTGGTGATGGAACTGGGAGAAAGTGCAATGTTGGCAACACGTGGAAAGGGAAAATCTCAAGCCAATAAGAAAGGGAAAGGTAAAGTACCTCCCCAAGCTGATATCAAGAAGGATTCCAAGTGTTTCTTCTGTAAAAAGAAGGGACACATGAAGAAGGAATGTGCCAAATTTCAGAAATGGCTTGCGGACAAAGGTAATCCAATCTCGTTTGTTTGTTATGAATCTAATATGGTTAATGTCAATATTAACACTTGGTGGATTGATTTTGGATCAACAATTCACATTTTGAATTCCTTGCAGGGTTTGCAAAACCTAAGGAAGCCAGTGGGAAGTGAGCAAAGCATCTTATCAGGAAATAAGATGGGCTCGCATGTGGAAGCTATAGGAACATGCTATTTAACTTTAAGTAGTGGCTTTGTTTTAGAATTAGAAAAGACCTTTTATGTTCCAAGTTTTTCTAGAAACTTGATTTCAGTATCAAGGCTTGTACCTTTTGGATATTTCTTTAACTTTTCAGAAACATCTTTTAGTTTATTTTATAAATCTGATTGTGTTGGGAATGGTATTTTGTCTAATGGTCTTTACTACATTAATTTACAAAATAATGTCACTTATGATTCAATGCATGTTCATACTGGCACTAAAAGATGTGCTATTAATGAAGATTCCTCTAAATTATGGCACTGGAGACTAGGTCATATCTCCATAGAAAGAATTAAAAGATTGGTAAATGAAGGGGTACTTAATACTCTGGTTTTACTGATTTTGAGACTTGTGTGGATTTCATAAAGGGAAAGCAAACCAACAAGTCAAAGAAAGGTGCCAATAGGAGTTCAGACATATTAGAGATCATACATACTGATATATGTAGTCTAGACATGGACTCACATGGTCAGAGATACTTCATCTCTTTTATAGATGATTACTCACGATATATGTATCTCTACATGCTTCATAAAAATAACGAAGCATTAGATTCCTTTAAGATCTTTAAGGTTGAAGTAGAGAAACAATGCGGCAAGCAAATTAAGATCGTGAGATCAGATAGAGGTGGAGAATATTATGGTAGATACACAGAAGATGGAAAAGCACCTGGGCCATTCACAAAATTTCTTCAAGAGCATGGGATTGTTGCCCAATACACCATGCCCGGTTCACCTGACCGAATGGTGTAGCAGAAAGAAGAAACCGAACATTATTGGACATGGTGCGGAGTATGCTTAGCAGCTCCAATCTTCCTAAATCCTTGTGGAATGAAGCACTTGAAACGACAGTGTATATATTAAACCGAGTTCCAACCAAGGCTGTTCCTAAAACGCCATTTGAATTATGGAAAGGTTGGAAACCGAGTTTGCGACATATGCGCGTTTGGGGATGCCCGTCTGAAGTGAGAATATATAATCCATAAGAGAAGAAGCTGGACCCAAGGACCATTAGTGGGTATTTCATTGGAAATGCTGAAAGGTTTAAAGGTTACAGATTTTATTTTCCATCTCACAGCACTAGGATTGTGGAATCAAGAAATGCAAAGTTTCTTGAAATTGACTTGATCAGTGGGAGCGATCAAACTAGGAACATAGTTTCTGAGAAGGTTCATTTAGAATCTCAACCTTCCACCTCAAGTGATATATTGGTTATTGTTCACAGCACTCCTCAAGTACAAACTGGTGTTGAACAACCAATTGCTGAAGTTCCACAAGCTGCTGACGACATTCCAGTAGATCAGGTAGTTCAAGAGTTGCCAAGAAATTTTGAACAACATGTTGAACCACATACTTCTCAGGAAGATGATGGTACAACATTAAGAAGATCTATTAGACCAAAGAGATCAACAATTCCTGATGATTATGTTGTGTATCTGCAAGAATCTAACTACAACATTAGCGCTGAAAATGATCCTGAGTCTTTTTCACAAGCCATGAGTTGCAAAGAATTAGAATTATGGTACGATGCCATGAAGGAAGAGATGAATTCTATAAAGAGTAACGAAGTCTGGGATCTTGTTGAGTTGCCTAATGGTGCAAAAGCCATTGGATGTAAATGGGTCTTTAAGACAAAGAAAGACTCATTGGGCAACATTGAGAGATATAAGGCAAGACTCGTTGCTAAGGGATTCACTCAGAAAGAAGGAATTGATTACATGGATACTTTCTCTCCTGTGTCTCAGAAAGATTCCTTGTGTGTTATTATGGCATTAGTAGCCCATTTTGACTTGGAGTTGCAACAAATGGATGTGAAAACGAATTTCTCAATGGAGATCTAGAGGAGGAGGTTTATATGAAACAACCTGAAGGATTCCCCTCTAGTGATGGTGAGAAATTGGTTTTCAAGCTCAAGAAATCATTATACGGTTTAAAACAAGCATCCAGCCAATGGTATTTGAAATTCCATAATGTAATTTCTTCTTTCGGTTTTGTAGAAAACATTATGGATCAATGTATATACCTGAAAGTCATTGGTAGTAAAATCTGTTTCCTTGTTTTATATGTGGATGACATTTTGCTAGCAACCAATGATAAGGGTTTGCTGCATGAGGTGAAACAATTCCTCTCTAAAAATTTCGATATGAAGGATATGGGCGAGGCATCTTATGTCATTGGCATTAAGATCCATAGAGACAGATTCTGAGGCATCTTGGGTCTGTCTCAGGAAACCTATATTAATAAAATTTTAGAGAGATTTCAGATGAAGGATTGTTCACCAAGTGTAGCTCCCATTGTGATGGGTGATAGGTTCAATTTGAACCAATGCCCGAAGAACGACTTTGAAAGGGAGAAAATGAAGAACATTCCATATGCTTCTGCTGTCGGAAGCATAATGTATGCTCAGGTCTGCATAAGACCTGACATTGCATTTGTTGTGGGAATGTTGGGACGATATTAGAGTGATTCAGGTTTAGACCACTAGAGAGCTGCAAAGCAAGTAATGAGGTACCTTCAAGGAACCAAAAACTACATGCTTATGCATAGACTGACGAACAATTTGGAAGTAATTGGCTACTCAGATTCTAACTTTGTTGGATGTGTTGATTCATGCAAATCAACATCAGGATACATTTTTATGATGATCGGTCGAGCTATATCATGGAGGAGTGCCAAGCAGACCTTGATTGCCACTTCCACTATGGAAGCCCAGTTCGTCTACTGTTTTGAGGCTACTTTACATGGTGTATGGCTTAAGAGTTTCATTTCTGGGCTTAGAATTATGGATTCTATCTCTAACCCATTGAGAATGTATTGCGACAATTCAGGTGCTGTTTTTATGGCTAAAAACAATAAAAGTGGGAGTCAAAATAAACACATCGACATTAAGTATTTAGCTATAAGAGAATGTGTTAAAGAAAAGAAAGTGATCATTGAGCACGTCAGCATTGAGTTGATGATCGCTGATCCTTTGACCAAGGGCATGCCACCGTTTAAATTTAAGGATCATGTAATGAATATGGGACTTGGTTCCATTATGTAGTTTCTCATTGTATGGACAATGTTATTTTAATGAAATTCTTAATTATTGTGATGTTTTTCTCATATTTATGTTCACCTTAATTTGATTTGAGAAAATTCATCTGTGTAGGACCAAGAATAAACATAGGGTTTATTCATTAAGAAATTGTTGCCACATAAATTTTAATAGAAATAAATACATAGTAATACATGGAAGATAATACACGTCATTAGAGTACTTATCGCCATGATTCATGTATCTATTACTTAATACAGATTATCAATGGGTTTTAAGATGAGACATTAAGATGGGAAGTATGGACCAAGTGGGAGAATGTTAAGCTCCCTCTCCTCTACAGCCGCCGAGAGATTTGGAAACCAACTGCAGTTATTTAATCAACTGCAGTCATTTCCTTAAATTACGGAAACCAATTGCAGTCATTTGCTTCAATTACGGAAACCAACTGTAGTTAATTAATTTCTTGTTGGGAGCTCCTGGAGTGGTCCATTAATCCCTCTACAGTTCTCTACCATGATCTGTAGAACACTTGACACATAGCCAACAAAAGCTTGATGGAAGCTTGGCTATAAATACTTCTGTTTGGTCCCCAAGCTCACTAACTCAATCCCCTTCAGGCTTACACCATAAAGTTAGAGTGAGTAGAGCTTGGAAGTGCCACACGGATGAGAGATTTTGCGTGAAGTTATGTTACAAAATATTTTCTTCCCATTCCCTCCTGCTTGCATTTTCTTCGCAGTACGTAGCATAAACTTGGCAAACGTTCCGAGTAGAAAGAAATAAGCAAATCTGCTCTTCGTCCTTTTCAGCAGAACAAAAGGCATAGGAAAGGGGTTGCACATTTTCTTTTGGTTGAAACAGATTCACAGCTGATAAATTTCAAAGCATAGCTCCGAGCAACGTGCATAACGGTGTTTGATTTGCCAACAGATTACTTCAATCTTAACAAAATATCGGCTATTCATGTCTATCTGAGGAGCTTGTTTTGTATGGTTTCATTGGCTGATTGGACTGCGAATTAGCGAGTTTTGTGGGTGGAAATTTGATTCAGTCTCATTGATCAGCAACTGATTGATACTGGTACCCATTTTATTTCACTAATTTGGGTACAACTGAGAAAACAAAAGGGAAGAGGACTGCTAACAAAGCACAACAGAAAGTCTGGTATCGGAGTGTCAGTAGCATCAATGGTCGGAGGTATGATTTCTTGGGTATTAAAGTTTTTCTATTCTTTTAAGTGTTTGTTCCACATTATGGAATCGTTATTTGTGCTATCACACTTAGCATGAGGTAAAACCTTGGAGACAAATAAGCAACACCTCTAGTTTATAATGATATCCAAATAATAATAATAATAGATTTAGATATATAAAAAATATTGAAGGACGGGTCCGTGACACCACTAGGGTTGTATGGGAAGGGCTTCATAATTTGAAGACAAAAAAATTAAAGGGTATGATTTTAAAAATTGACCCATCAAAATCTTATGATAGATCTAGCTAGTTGTATATCAGGATGCTACTCATTCATTTGGGTTTTAATAATGATGTTATAAACTAGATTATGTCTTGCATATCATTTGTCTCTTTTGTTGTATTAACTAACAAGGTAGTGTTATATTTTTTTCTTATGGACAGAGGAATTCGACATGGGTTTCCTCTATCCCCATTGATCTTTTTGTTGATTGTAGAAGGTCTTAGCATATTGATCAGACATGCGAAATGTAGGGGGAGGTTGAAGGGTGCTCAGGTAGCAAGAGAGATAAATTTGACTCATTTACTTTCCGTAGATGATATCCTCATTTTTATTGATTATTCTTGAAGTGATGTGGATGCTAGTAAAACCATTCTCAACTTATTTTACAAAGCTATGGATATGGAGATAGATTTACATAAATCATCAATATTTGCAATTGGGTGCTCAAAAGAGGAGGTTGCATATTCTCAAGAACAATTTAAATTTCAGTTATTTTGATGATAGGCTAAAATACTTGGGCTTTCATATGAAGCCAAATGACTAAAACTACCTGATTGGATGTGGCCGTTGGCGAAAATTGAAAAGAGAATTAAAGTATGGAGCCACAGATGGTTATCTCATGTAGGTAGATTGGTTCTCATAAAATAAGTTTTGGAGGTTATTCCAGTATTCTGGATGTCCTTGTCATGGATTCCCAAGGGCATTCTGAATATGATCCAAAAATGTTTTTGTGGTTCCTTATAGAGAAGCAAAAATGAAGGAATTTTTTAGCTTGGGTTCGGTGGGAAAGGATTGCACTTCCTAAAAAATGGGGAGGATGGTGATTAAAAAATTTACATTGTTTCTCACAGGCGCTTGCTGCAAAGGTTTGATGGACATTAATGACTACTGTTAGTTTATGGACATAAGTGGTATCTAGAAAATATATTTCCCCACTATCCCTAGAGGTCCAGATCAAGCATCAAAACAAGAGAAAACATAACATATCTACTTATGGAAGGAAATGATTGATTATTTTACAATCATTAAATCTAATTTGGCTTGGAGAGTGGGATCAGGCGATCAGGTCTGAATTGGGCTAGACCCATGGTCGGGATGTGGGGATCAACATATCCTTCCACTTGAAGTGGTAAATTTATTGGACATACAATGCAGGAGAACCTTAAATCAAATTGTATATCCAAAAGATACTTTTATTTGGGGTCAGAGTTGGCATTCAACTCATGATTTAAATATTCTTGTAGAATGGTAGCAACTATGGAATGATTACACAAGATCTCTCAAACTTTCACATGTCAGGATAGTGGATAGGGAGGATGAAATTATATGGAACCACCCTCTGATTGGAAGATAATCATCAAAATAAGGATATATATGCGTGTGTGTGTGTCTGTGCAGGAAAAGAACCGGAGGAACATATTTGGAGGTGGGAGCTCATATAGAAATTAAAAAGCCCAACCACAGCTCGATTATTTTTATGGTGCCTACTAGAGAATAAGGTTCCTACATGTGATAATTTACAAAGGAGATCTCTCCATGGGAAATCATGGTGTGCTTTGTGAAAATCCGCGGAGGAATATGTAGATCATTTATTTTTTTCATGTTAGATAATTGTCCAAATATGGAATATGATTTGTCAATATTTAACTGTTTGAATTAGATGGCGAGGTGAGACTTTCAAGAAGGCATGGAGATCTTGGTAGAGTGAGGCTTCACCAAACAAATTATAAAATCTTCCTCTAGTTATATGTTGGGGCATATGGTTAGGTAGAAATCGTATAATTTTTCAAGACAAAGTCATCTCTCCTAAGTTTATTGGAGCACAAGTAATGGAAATTTATAACCTTATTCATGATGAATAACCCAAATCTAAAAATGGATCCATTATGGCTGAACATATTGATCATTCTATGCCTTGGGTATACTTGATGGATCACCACAAAATAGTAGATGTGGTGGAGGGGCAGTATTATATTTAAATCACGATCATCATTTTAAGATAAAATTAGGGTTGGGTCCCATTACAAATAAATATGGGGAATTATACAATATAGAATTGCTCCTTCTTTTTTCGTTAGAAAAGGGATGCCAACAACTATAGGTTGTTGGAGACTCCACGGTGGTTGTTGATTTGTTTTCTAAAAAATATACATGTCACATGCACACACTCAAAATCATGGTTGATAATGTATTATTGATTAAATGACAATTTGGTCTTATTATTTGTCATCACATTTATAGGGAGAGGAATATGATTTTCGATCAACTATCCAAAGAAGGTGCACAAAAGAACAATGGGATATGTAAGATCATAGAGAAGAATGGAAATGACCCTTATCAGTATTAGCATTTCCCTTTTGATGATATTCTATAGGAAGCTATGGACCATGCATGATTTCAACGCTCACATCTATTTTGGTATTTTTGTACTATAGAGTATATCACAAGATTTTTTTATGATTATATATAGTAGATACATGATATATTTATTAGGACAATTTTATGTAGGTCCTTTTTTATGGAGTATCTGACAATTAGTTGATTTTAGAGACTATATATGGACACTATTTCAACTGATTATTGAATGATCAACAATCACTTATTTTGGATATGCTATATTAACATCTACAACATGTAATTTTCACTTTTATTAATGAAAGTTATGATTTCTCCCTTGGGAAAAGAAACACTACACTAAAAAAAATGCTAAAATTTTCAATATGATATTTTACATAGAAATTTTGTTGATTAGTAATAGGAAGTGGAGTTTCTAAGATTGAATGCATGAATTTTCAAGGCAACTCCTTTTGTATGAATTTATAGGATTGGTAGAAAAGAATAGGGTTTCAAGGGTCTCGAGGGCAAGAGAGTGCCAAGTGTTATTAGTCTTTCATATGTGTGTAGGGTCCAATAGTAGCAATAAATTCAATTTCCTGGGGCTCTAACTAAGGAGGCTCTATACCCTTATACATACTACCCAATTACCAAGGTACTAGAGAGCAATATATGTGAGTTTCTTTCTTGGTGCCACTATAATAGCTAGATAGTTCATTGGCTTGTTAAAGACTAGTTTTAAGAAACCCGCAGGAACTTTGATATACCCGATGGTACATGGAAGTGAATCTTTGTATATATATTCTATCTAATATTTTACTTGTCAAAAGGGTACCAACAAGGGTTACAAGGGTGTTCAACTAGGTGAAACCCTTTGTATTTCCCATTTATATTCTTCCCCTCCTATAGTTTGACTTATTGAATGATAGATCACTATGTAATTTATAGATGTTAGAAAAGATACATGGCTTAAAAAAATTGCTCTAAAATATGTTCTTATGTAAGTGCTATGATACCACTTCCAGTATTCTTCATTATTAGATTGAAAGACACAAGGTAGAAATACTAGATTTTACCCAAATTTATTATAGAAAAGACAAATTATAACCACAATAGAAAAATAATGAACCAAATTACAACAAAAATTTATACCTTTATTACTAGAATCAATTTTCACTTATTTCTTCAAGGGGACAACCTCCAATATGTAGAGATTTAATTACAAATAACTTCATAAGGTATATAATTATATTTCTTCTACTTCTTTATATAGTACTATTTACCTGCTAGGAATATTCTAGAGAAATAAATTTCTAGTATGCCGAACCTTCTAATAAGCCTTCTTATTTTTTTTGTTTTCAAGCTACAACATTGGCCTTTTTAACTAAATGTGGCCTTCATTCATAAAAATAAATAACAACCCATCTATCTACTTATTTGGTTAGGGATATTATTACCCTAACGACCAATGAGGCTTAAAAGAACCTTTATAGATATACTTCTCTAATTTTATTCATAGAACCATAGATTGGGGCATGAGATCCATTTATGTTGTGTTATTTGTTAAAATTAAATCCACATTTGACTCATAGGAGAAAGAAAAATTTTAGGGGTTGAATTTCACCCATGGGATAATCTTCCACATTTTTTCCAAAAAAAATACAATTCACCAATTTTATTTTTTCCTAAAATGAATTACCCAAATTCTATAGGAAAAAATATTTAACTCTAAAAATCACCTAAAGTTTCTAAAAACTATATAAAATCATTGTAAATCTAAACACTTTTACAAAAATACCACTGAAGTTTTTATGGTTGGAATTTTAAGAATCAGTAAGATTCATTAATACTTCTACATTTTAATGATATGAATTGGTTCGTTATACTAAATTTCATCCATCTTGAATCTTTTAGAGTGGAAAAGTTGGAGCAATAAACTTACATGGCCATTTTTGCTGGGGTGTCCTAGTTTGGTGAACTAGGGTTTGACACTTTCTAGCGGTGGGTTGAGGCATTAAATGAGGATTTTATATAGCTCAAAAAAGAACTCACTTGAATATCACACCTTGGCAGTGTTCTACACTTGTAGTCATTTCTAATGGTGTAAGAAATACTTTGAATTCTAGAGGTGGTTTGAGGCATTAAATGAGGCTTTTATATAGTCCAAAAAATATCTCACTTGAATATCACACCTTGGAAATGTTATACACTCATAGTAATTTCTAATGGTGTAAGAAAGACATTGAATATATTTTGTACACAAACTTTATGCCACCGATAAGTTGAACTTCTTATTTTTACCACCACGATTCAAGAGGATTCCATGTAAATCTTGTTACTCATGGAAAAGGGGCAAGCCATGTGGAGATTATGAAGCAGACTCTATAAGGGTCAAATTTGTAACTCTAGTTGAGAGTTATAGGAGTCGAAATTAACCTCTAGTTGGCTATCAAGTTGTTGTAATCGAGCCAGTAGAAGGAAAAGGGGTTCCATTATATTCAAGTGCATTTGGTTCCATAAAATAATATAACAACTTGGAAGTGGGAGTGAAAGAGCATAACTAATGAGATTCTATTCTATAGTATCCCAAAGGCCACATGCCTCTAGTAAATCCATAGAGAGTGACTTCTCCTTTGTATTTACATTATTTCCATTCTAGAAAAAAAAGAGCAAAGAAATCTCACTTTCCACCTGAGTTTTGTCCTAAAAGGGTTTCTTAGAGCATATCTTGTCGTTCATGATGATTGTTGTATGTTTGTATTTCATTGTTCTCTATTTTCTAATTTTATATATGGAATGCATAAACAACAATTTTAATAATAATAGATACAGATTCTAAAGGAATTAACCCTTCATTTTGTAGATTTCATTTCATTTTAATAGATATAGACAAGCTATTTAGTGAAATGTCCATGACAATTTATATATAATTTAAGAGAAGTATGAAGCCTTAAATTTCTCTTAATAGGAGAATGATATGATTTATAGGGCCTACATTATGATATGGTCTTCAGACATGATCATGGTACTTAGAAAACTTATTAGGGGTAAGCTCTTTGGTTTATGGAAAATGAACCACAAAATCATCCCCATATCCAATTCACAGAGTAAACGATCCCATATTGGGATATATTTTAGTTTACATTCCTATTCATAGTTTATAAGTCTTGACAGTAATCACGGGGTCCAAATTTTATGGTTATTGGCCCTAAAGTAGTCACTTTTTCATCTTACACCATGGAATTATCTTAGTTATCAAGAACACATGCATATTTCTATATGTTAATAATTATTACATGTTATGAAAGAACTAATTTGCTTATGCCTTTATATTATGTACATGTTTTGGTGAACTAAAATATGCACATATTTTGTTAAACTAGAATGTGGAATATTCATTTTTACCTAACCTACATATCTTGTGAGTATCCAAGCTTGGGCCACCTCAAACTTATCTTTTGCAAACATGTTAACATTTTACATTTCATAACATGAGTGGGTTTTTTAGATATTTAATTACATCTTAAGCATCCACAAATTTCACGTACTCACCCTTGTACATATCTCTTTGTTTCCATTACCCTAATTATCTTCCTTGCTAGGCATGATAACATTGCTATTATGAAAAACATGTCTTAATATTGAACCATGTCTTAGTAAAAACTACCAATCACTATTTGACACATCTAAGGAAAAAAACACATTGTTGCAATGTTTTGGGAAAAATAAGGCTCATTCTTTCCATTCCACATATTCTTAGTTAAAACATATTATCTCACTATCCTAATATTCCTTTATGTTACTTCATTAGAATGTATCCCACCACTTAGACCGAAAAATAAGAGATTGGAAAAATTAGGTGTCCACTTGCACAATCTCCTATATATTTGTAACATGTCCTAACTTCTCCTCTCTTAGCTTTTAATCATGTACATGTCTATCATGATTACATTGGTTGAACTTGACCTCCACTCAACATTCAAGTGTGACATGTCCATCATTAACATCCTTAGTGAGAGAATGATGTCCATATGCCCACATGGATGGGAAAAAATGCATCTATAAAAACGATAACAAAGTATAATGTCATATGTCTAATAATCCATTCATTAATAAAAGTATAATACATGCTATAACTAAAATATGCATTTTTAATGAATAGTTGGCATGAATAGATAATTAAAGAGTTATTGCATATAATACATATGTTTATTGCATTCCCTTCACCACATAAGTAATGATTTGAGGTGCCATATTTTTGTATTATTTGGCTAGCCACCCAACTCTTGGGATGTATCATTGACATATTTTATTTTAAATGATCAATATAATACATGCTCCTACCATATAGCCAAATGAGCTATTTTATATCAATGTCTCGTTTCCTTCTCTTCTTTTCATACAATGTAACCCACAATTGTGTTGCATCTCTATTGCAAATAACACATTTATTGAAGACATCATTGTATTAATTCACTAATGTATTTTTGGAGTCAAAAGAAATAATATGAAATCAAATATATATTATCAAGTTTATGACAAATAGTTACTTAGTAGAATATTTACAAAATATAAGTGACTTACTCTTTATTACACCTCAATTATTAATAATAATTATTTATTGTATGATATTTATTCTCATTTATTTTCTATACACATGAATCTAAAATTTTCGTTATTATTTTTAACTTTCATCTCATAATCCTAGATTAGCCTCGCTTCTATGGTAGCATGATGTCGCATAAATAAAATTATTTTATAATTCCCTTAGTACTAGGTCTAGGTCTATTTTTGGAGCAAATGTTATCGAATAAACCACTCTTCTTCTTCATGTGTCATTGGTTTTCTTGACTTACTCCCTATCATAATAAGGTAAATCATATAATATGTACCCTTTTCTATAAACCTCTTTATTTATTTTTGTCAAACAATGAACTTCAAAATTTTCATGTACCTCTCCCATATGTATATCCAATGACATTATACCACCTTAAATAATTCAACCTCATGAGCTATGCGATTCGGAATATGGACTTACAACTCCATGATAGTTATGGGTAGTTGCTTCTCATGCATAAAAATAATAATCTTAGCTATCTGTCATCATGGATACTATCCATGTGAATACTTTATATATGGTGCTCACAATTCCTACGGGAAGTCGTGGTTCATAGAACTAAGCATCAGAAAAGGACAATAACAATAGAAAATAAACATGCATACAATTAATTAGCATCAAATTGTTGGTGCATAGTATAAGCTATACTATAGACAATTCCTACGGGAAGTCATGGTTCATAGAACCAAGCATGAGAAAAGGACAATAACAATAGAAAATAAACATGCATACAATTAACTAGCATCAAATTGTTGGTGCATAGTATAAGTTATACTATAGAAAAATAAAGATATAATTGACATATATGTGTTTAGAAGGTTCAAAATGTCATGATGTTTCAACCTCAACACTCAACACATTCCTCTTTATGATGAATTCGTTTTCGAGATTTGACTTGTATAAAGAAGGTTCACACCCAATATAACATCTTTCACAAATGTGGGTCACCCTTTTACAAAATCAATACCAAGAGAAACTAGCCTCTTCCTTCTTTTCCTATCCAATGTTTGTTTTTAGTATTAAAAGAAATAAGATATATCCTAACACCTAATATTCCACCTTTATTTTATGATATGCATATGGGATTGCTCCATCTGAACTTTACTTTAGATATGGAAGCTCAAAAAATGCATAACTTCTTTTCATCCCATTGGGAAGTTTTTCAACATAGGTGTTAATAACGTTTGATCATTGAACATAGATTCCCCATTTGATTTGAAGAATTTTATGATTTCCTTCTTCTTTATTTTATTTTATATGTATCAAGTTATTTTGGTGATGTCATTATTTTAGTTCTTTGTGTTTCCCTTAGTCTGCTATTAAAGCTAGATGTTTCTCTTTTATGAGTGTCGTCTTTGGGGATAAATAGCTTGGAATAGTCATACATTAGTTTCATTAGGTTGCTATACCACGTAGTATTTATAAGAGTTATATAACATTTACATTAATGATACTTTTTTTGTTAGGAGGTTTACAATGCTATTGTATATGAAACAAAATATTTGCAAAGAAGACACTTGCACAAGTTAAATATGCCAAATAATATTACAATTATAATAATATTGTTTAAATTGTTTAAATTTTTTTTTAGAGAAAACACCAATTTTTGATAATTATGCATGGTATATGCACATATCCCATAAAATATGAAAGAAATTTCTCTTGGATGGGTTTTCATATATTGCATATTTTTATCCTTTCCAATAATTTCTTTAATTCAACCATGAAGGCTTGAAAATAGACTTTCATTTTATTTACTTGTTTCTTACTAAAAGATGTATGAGCTAACATGAAATATTCATTTCTTATGAATAACCATAGGCAATATTTTTACTTATCATTACCATTCACCAAATAAAATAGTTGGTGTTTTGGAGGGAATATAAGTTAACTCATTCATTTCTATGCTCAATCAAAGTTTTTATACTTCATCCTTGAATTTATTAGGCCACATATCATCTATATGCTTCATGGTTATTTAATCCACTAGGATCTCCATAAATCTTAGCTCACTTCTATGTGAGGCATGCCATCATTGTAACATAATTAAATTTTTGCAATGAATGATACTTTGAATACCTGAGATTATGTGTGTTTCAATATCATAAGAGGATGACTATGTGTCTTAACCTTCTTTTTAATTTTGGTACCTATCATGTCCACACTTTAGTCATATTTTTTTGTTTGCATGTTCATCTTCGTAGATAAGTGTTACAAGACAACTTAGTCCCTACCAATCAAGTTAAAATTATATTATGGGAAAGATTGCAAAATAAATTATAAGCTGCATTGATCAATGTAGCTAAATTAATAATGGTTAATAAATTATAACCTGCATTGGTCAATGTAGCTAAATTAATAATCGTTAATAGGAAAACAAAATCCTATAGTCTTGTATTTGGAGGAGCTAATAAATTGAGATTCAAAGTGGATTGAAACCATATTCATAAATTGTAGCATAAAATACATGAAGTAGTTATCCACATGGCATTATCTTGTTCAAATATTGCAATATGACCTTCAAGTTATGGTTCAATAAAATGTTTGAAAATTAGTTTTTCTAATAATAAATAGATTGCTAGAGTCTAGGCTTGGTAAATGCTAATAACATAACTATCTCGAGCATGATATGGCATTTATTCAACAATTGTTTTTGCTAAAATTAAAAAATATCATAAAAAATAAGAAAATTTTAACTTTATTTTAAATTATTATTATTATTATTGTCAATTATGAAAAAGTGTATATAAGTCAAATACACACACATAGACAGGCACAAGCCACACACATGGATATAAACAAGCGAAAAAGGGTATAAGTACTTCGGAGATAAATCTCAACCTATGATTTGTACAACATTACTATGAATGTTATGGAATATTTTATGGGGGTTAAATCATTACCATCCACCTAATAAATATTGATAATTAAATTGAATTTATGGAAGCCCTATTCCAAAATATACATGGCTATGGATGTAAAAATAATAAAAACTAACTAACTTGTAAATTTATTTTAAATTATTATTCTTGTGGTCAATTATAAAAAATTAATATATGGCTAAACCAATATCTAAGAAAAGTTGAAAAAGATTCTTAACCATGGAGATTTACCCTCACTTTACCATAGAAATTCTCAGTTTGTAAATAAGTTTTGTTACAATACCATTGACCAATACTACAGTTTATCAATATCACATGCCCTAAAAATCATAAGTCACTATATATGACACTTATTTATATAAATTTTTTTAATTAATTAATTTAATTTCATTAAAATGAAATAACTAATTTGAAAATAAATCTCAACATGTAATTACTATAAATATTTTAATAATTATTATAAATAAATTAAAATTATAAAATCCCTATTTTAAAATAGACATATGTATAAAATTATAAAGGTACCTATTATTCTAATTAATAATAAATATAATCTACATTATACTAAGAACACATAAATCCCCTTGCTATTTTCTTTTGTTACATGATTCGTTAAAATACACGGTTCTTAATGGTTAGTTACTTGAGTAGTGCACTAAGAAACCACTATTTAATATATTACATATTTATTTTTATTGGAAATTATAAAAAACAACGTAGTTTATAATGTGCTACACATTCATCCATATGCAAAGAAAGTGATGGTGGAGGCAGATTTTAAGTTTTGGAAGAGCATATTAGCAGTTAAATGTGAGAAACAAAAGTCTTTTTTGTTTTAATTGTTTTAATTATTGTTTGACACCATATTAGTTGAATGTAATTTTATAACATTTTAAAATAAATATATCAAATTTATTTATAATATTTTAAAACAAATATATCAAATTTAAATTTTTATTAACTAATATATATATATATATATATATATATATATATATTCTAAATTAGATTAATTTTATTAATGTAACAAAAGTAGTACAAGGAGGTACCGGTCTCTGCAGAGCAAGCCCCAAATTATGTCATGTTTAACAACAAAAGACTAGAAAGAGTCTGTCCACATCGGGGAAACCAGTCCAAAATTATAAGAATTTGCTGCCCACGCAGGGGTAACAGCCTGTAGTGCCAGAGTGGAATAGTTTTTTGAACAATCATCAAAATTAACAACATTGCATAAAAAAACACCAGAATAGACCCATAGTATTGGGAGTCGGGAACCCAGAACCTGAAAAACATTAACCAGCTAGGTGTCGTTAGGAGGAGGACGTTCTTTTACTATTAGACATCTATACACCTCCATGTCATATTCTGCATCCTGTTTGTCTATCGGAGTTTCTTCCATGTTCTTGAAGTGGCCTGGATTGGTGTGTCCCTTCGGTGCTTCTATGCGTCCCTGAGCTGCTTCCAGGGGCTTTTCTCTTGCTGGTGGTGTTCTGTGCCTGAGTATTGCGGGTTGGGTCTTCAGAGTTTTGTGGCTCCTCTCTAAATGCCACCGAGATAGTCGCTATTATGTAGGGACGTTCTAGCATGCAACAAAATTGAAATTGTGCAGAATGACTAGGCTGCAGAGATGATACAGAGGCAGTAGGAGGCTGGGGAGCAGCGTCAATAGGCCGAGGACCTGCAGTCTAAGCCCACCCCTGACCGCTGCGAGTGGTTGAATAGTGTCCAGAGAAATGAACCGTCGAAGGAGAGGATGAGTCAGAGGGGGACGAGTCAGAGAGGGACAAGGAGGGGGGCGATCTTCCTCTGCTACTGCCCCTCCTGTAGTGCATTTGATGACGCAAATGAGGCATGCTCACCTGGGAAAAATTGAGTGGATGAGGACGAGAAGGAGCAGTGCTAAGGAATGAGTGGTCAATGGGAATAGAAGGACCTGTAATTAGCAGTTCATAGCAGAGATTCAAGCCCGAAGAACCAGTCCGTAGGCAACATAGAAGACTTTGCGAGAAATGTGCCATTAATATTGGCAGTGGCTTTCTGTATATGATTCTGAGTGGAAGCGTGGGTGGCCAGGTGGCCTCGCCATTTGCCAACCCAAGGTCGCTGCATAGTACCTGCGTGCCTAAACACCCGCATCCGGGACTATTAACTAATATATTTATGCCCATAGACATGTTTATTTTGGAATAGGGCTTTTAGAATATCAATTTAATTATCAATAATTATTAGGTTGATGGTAGGGATTTAACTTCCATAGAATATTTTAGAATAATCTTAATAGTATAAAAAAATCAAAGGTTGAGACTTATTTCCAAAGTAGTTATGCCTTTTTTCCTTTTAATTAATTGATTAATTGAAAAAATATGATATGAACAAGTGTCATATGAAATGAGTTATGATTTTTTGGACATGTGGTATTAATAAGCCATGGTCTAGTTACAAATTCTATTTACATATTATGAATATCTATGATAAAATGGGGATGAATATCCACGGTTAATAATCCTACTAGATGTTAGGGGTGGCACGAGGGGGAGGGATTCTTTTGGGTCCCAATGGAAAACAAAAAGTTCATTATGCATGGGGTTAGGACAGAGAAAAAACAACCTGGCATAAATATATGGGCTCTTTCTCAACCTCAAACTGGCTTAAGAGAGGGATGTGTATAAAAAAGTGATCATTGGAGACTCCCTCATCATTATTTAGCATCTCCTCAAGGGTTCTTCTCCCAAAAAAAAATATCTAAGCCTCCTTCTAAGTCGGATCACAAGTTTTCTTAACTCTTTTTCTCATAAGTCTTATTTCCACATCTTGCGATGCCAAAATGTAGTAGCAAATGCTTAAGAAAACAAGTGTGCCTCCTTGAAGCAAGGAAATTAGTAATTAATTTTGTTATAGGCATGATAATTATTCCATGAAGCTATATCTATATGAATACTCTCTTCCTCTCAATAGAAAGCGGGTAATAATGTGCAACAAGAATACAATATTAAGTTGACCCCCCTAGCCAAATTTTTTGTCCCATCACATAATGACGGGCGACTTCATTTCAATTGGCATCATGATATAATCATCAAGGTTGAGCTGGCTAGTCTTATGTGTGCTCAACATACACCCTCCCTCTCCATGCATGTGGATCCATTTATGGATGGCTTGGTCTTTGATAGAAATATAGTCCTTGCTGTAGCTTCCTAGAGGGTTGTAAGGTTGCGTAATTTATTGCAATCAAAGGCTAATTCGAACTCTGGGGTGTAGGAAATTCCACCTTCAAGATTTTAGCCATTAGAAAATTTCAATTGGAGTAGTTCCTGGAGAATTTCCTCTTTTTCTGGAGCCTTCTGGGTAGTTGGTGGATTCAGTTTTCTTTTGATGCTCAAAGGGCCAAAGTGAATTAATGTTGGGTGTATGTTATATTATTTCCATGACTAGTTGCACATGTGGCGGGTGATATCTCGCCCTGTTTGTTGCACCAAGCGCAACCCCCCCTTTCGAGGGGTTTCAAGGGCGCGATAACCCCCCTATATGGGGTTTGAGGCGGTGCCGTGGGTTTTTTTTTTTGGACCATATTAGATGGGTGGACCTACTTATGGTTTTGTGCATGGGTTTCGCACATGGTTTTAGACATGATGGATTTATTCCCATGATATTTTGTAGATTCGGTAAAGGAAACTACTGTTATGTTCTAATCCAGGATTAATGTATTGGGGTTTATGAATGCTTCAACATATATATATATATTGTAACATTGAAAGGAGCATAATGAAAAATCAATGTGGTAGTACAGATTTTGAGATCCAGGGGAAAATATCTGCATATTTGTTTTGCGTTTCTTGCCATTGTATATTTTCCATTTTTAAGAATTAGTTTGTAGGTAATTTTTGTACGGGGTTAAAATCTACAATTAAATCAGACTGATTTTCCTTCTTTTCACTAAGAGAACCTTCCTCTTCATATGTAAGTATTATCAATCAATTTTGGCTCTTGTTTTATTGGTTCACTTAGTATCTCAAAGGGAATGTTTACATTTTAAAGGCTACGTGGATAGAAATATTTTTAAGGAATATCAACTCTCATTTCTAGTGTCTATCTCATTTTCACTTCTTAAAGGCCATGTTAACCAACTTGAAGATGAAAATGAAACAATGCACCATCAAATTCGTGATCTCCAAGTCGAAAAAAATGAAGAAGGCCAACGCAGCTTTGGCAACAACAATTTTGGAGACCCGTCAGACAAGATGTTGATAGATCCTCCAAATTTATAAATGGTTTCTTACTACAAAGTTGTTTTTTTGGGGGAAGCGTGAAATTTTGTCGGTTTTATAGTTACAATCTAGTTTGCAAACTATATGTTAATAACATGTTTTTAAAAGACGGTCTTTGGTATATGTCCATGCTTTCTATTTTAGAATCTATATCAATTGACAAAGTTTAATTCTCCTAGCCTCATTCCAATGGGACTTGCTGGCGAGGAGAAAATGGTAAAAACAAAAATATAATAGTGAGAGAAAGCTAAATAACTTCATGCAAAATGGCCACATTGAGAAGAAGAATCTCAAAACCCAAAAAAATAACAACCATCTCTAATAAGAAACATTACACAAACCAAGAGCATCTAAAACATTATCAGGTGATGGAGAATGACAAAAGGCCTCATGCACGCGAGCTTCTATATGAATCACCCTTCCTTATAGGTGGGCCGGTCTCTCTTAAATCCACTTCATCCTGCACCAGAGAGAAACCAACATATCCATAATGTGCCATTGATTATGTTGTAAATCATTCAAAAGGCTATGAGCTCATTGCGTTTGTTGTGATGAGCCCGAGATAATTTCTCTAGCAATAATGTGACCTAACGCAACTGAGCTTTGATAGTCAAATGTGGGGGGAAGGTTGGCTCTTCCTGGAGAATTAGCTGATTGTTGGTTAACCTCCTCCTCAATATCCCGATGTTACACTAGATGCACCACTCCCATCCCTCGAGGGACAACACCCCTACGGGCATGTCCCCTTTGGCATTGCATCACCCACCAATCCCCCACTCACCTAGAATTAATGGGGAATCACGCCATGTAGGTGACCAAATGAAAGTGACCCTGTGAATCTGACATAAAAACCTACAAGATGAAACTTCCAAGTGACAACAAAACCACCTCAAACCCAAACATGACCACTTATCAACCACCTTACGCATTGTGAATTGTTGAGACCCAATAGTCCGTAGCCACCACACTACTACAAGATATGGAGTTTTAAGACAATAGTTTGAGAAGAAATAACAATTTCATATCAAATTTCCATTTTCCTACTTCATATTTATCTTATTTAATGTTTATTTATTCTTTTCTGACTCTCTAACAACAATTTTTTTTCCTTTTATAATAAAAGGAATGTGCGGGAGTAAGATAATGGTGCCCTATGGAAGGAATGAGAAAAAAAATTAATGATGGTTCCCTATCATTTGATTGATTCACCTGAACAAAGCTATAGTTTCTAAAAAGAAAAAAAATGGAGAATAGTAGTGATTGCCACAAGCTATAATTTCTAAAAGGAAAACAAAGTGGAGAGCAGTGATTGCCACAAGCTGATTTTCTAGACTAGAGTTATAGTTTCTGTTAACGAAAGAAAAAAATGGAGAGCAACGATTTCCACAAGTGATAAGGGAATGCTGTTCCTTATCTTGTCACAACTATAGGGGCCGTGGGATCTACTCTTGGCATCCATGGTGTGCATTATGGAACAAAGTTTTCACGCAGTGACCCAAAATCTCATGATAAGGTCTCGTGCACTCCTCCCTCCCTTCTCTAGTTTCTGGATTCAAACATGAAAGAAATTAAAACCTCTCTAAGTGCATGGATCGATTACAGGACCAATATCTCTAGTTGGCCTCTGAATCCCTTAAAAACCCAGTTACAATTACTGCAAGATTAAGGAACCCTGAATAACCACAGGAATGCATTTCAAGTCTAGGGTTTGTGAATAATTTTACTCTGCTGTAGGATGTTGTCTTGACTTCCATATGCAATTTGCATAATTCAAGTATTGAGTCCTTAACTAGGGTTTGTAAAGGGCTTAATGCTATTAATCTTGTGAATTGCAGGAATTTGTTATATAATGCCCTGGAAAGCCTTAAAAAATATGACAGTGTCCAAGAATTGAGTTTAAAAGTTCATTTTGGATTTACTCCTTATGGTTTGATAATAATAGGCGAGAATTTCACAATGCTTTTGAGGTTCTCACTCAAGCTTCAACCATCTCTCCACATTACCCTTGTCATGGCCACTCACTGCCGTGATCTACAAGAACTATCTTTACAATTATGATGTATGGACTTGTGGGAATTACTCATATCATTCCAAATGACTACTCTTTCTCATGGATGCTATGGGGAATGCTTGTCAATTATGGTCAATAATATAATGCTTGTTGTTGTTGTTGTTGTTTTTTTTTTTCCCAGAAATAATGGAGAAATTCCATAATTATAATTGCAATAAAATATATAATCACTTAAAATGATATTAATTGGGTATAGATACATGCTATCATGAACAATATAATAATTTTTTTTTACAAGATTTGAAAACTTTCATCATCGATCTTTAGAGGGGAACATGAACTACTTTCTATTGCCTCCTTTGACCAAGTGCTCCTAACCAATCTCTTTACCACAGTCACCACATATAACTTTTACTGGGATTTTCACTTCACCTTGAAGCAGGAGATGTTTATGAATCTTGTTATAACATTGCCGAGTCATATTGGGACAATTTCACTGCTATACGATCTCTACTCCATAGGATGAACCTTGTTATTAGATTTCTGGTTTATGCTCTATACTATAACTTTGTCACCACTATTGAAATTTTGGTCATTACATGATTCCTGTTACTCAAATTTGTCACTGTGGCTTGTCCCAGATTTAAGTCATAATTTCCAGTGTTTTTTTCAACATGTTGATTTGTTACTTGGAACAACTTAACATGAGAGATTTCCATGGAATACTTGATATTTTTTTATTCCATGAACTTTTAAAATTTTTCCCATGCCATATCTTACTCTTCTTTGGAAATTATTTCATCTTCATTCCCTTGGAGAATAGTCTCATGTTCATGATAATTGGAAATCCAACTTGAGTAATGATCTTTAAGTGAGATCTTCATAAAAGGAGATTTTTTGGTGAGGAACTGAGCATATCAACAGGTGGATTTTCAATATAATTAATTGGTGCTTCTACTGTATTCTCTACCTAGGTCTTTTACTCCATTATAATTATTGGCAACATTTTCTTTATCTTCAATATTGAATAGGGTAAAACTTCTGCTTTATTAATGGACCTGTGAACCTATTACTTATTGACAACTGCTGCAAGACCCTCCTTTGCTACCTTCCGTTTATAGATTTTTTCCTCCATTGTTCCATGAGCATCCAAGCAATAAGCATAAACATGCTTCATCTATACAAATATTCACACAAGAAAAAGAGCATGAAGATCATGTGTTGGATTACAGGAACCATAAAAAATTATCACCTGATTGGTTGTTGGAAGATTTATACCCAATGATCCATCTCTAGTTGATATTAAAACACAACAAACCTTTTTTATTTGAAGGATTACTAATTTTCTCTACTATATTTTTCCTTTGGGTGACACTAGTGTGTCCATCAATATTGCACCATGTTAAAAAATGAAAAATGTGGAGGAAAGTGATCTTCTCAATATTATAAAAAATTAAATAGATTACATTGGAGACAACAATAATTAATGATTGAACTGGAACTCAAGTGTAACTCAACTAAACTGGACTAAATTAAAACTGACTATGACACCTAGATTGAGCTTTATGATGCCTAGTAGGTGGTTGGAATTAGTTTCTCCAACACTCCCCCTTAATTACAACCACAAAAAAATATAAATTAAGATACCTGATGGTTTAAGTCTCAACTAGGCTTACAATTTTGACATGAGATGGATTTCCTTTTCTTTTTATTTTCTTCCAAATCCTATATCCTCTAAATTATTTTAGATTTTTCTTTTTGTTAAGGCGTTAAATTTTAGATTCTTCATTTGCTGGTGCAACTCTTCTATTGTTCGAGGTTGTCTAAGCATGTCCTTGATTTATTCGAAAATTGGTTTGTATGTGGACTGCTGCCACATGTCATATTTTGTAGTGTGGTTTTCATATTCAATATTTTTCTCATCAATTTTCTGCAACATAAGATGAGAATAAAATTTTATCTCTTCAAAACTCCAAAACATGAAAATTTCATTAATGTTTTCATTATCCATGCTATCTTCAACATTCATTTCTACAACATTTATGCATACTTTATCAAAACATGGTATTGCAAGCCATGCTTCAAGGAACCTTAATTCTTCTTCCAATTTTTTTGATTCTTCCATGTTGCTGCTAACATCTGCACATTCAAAATCAAGGTTAAGTTTAAAAATATTTGCAAAACCATATTGATTCTGTTATTTTTTCTCTGCAATGAGAGATTTCTCTTCTTGTGCTTCCTTCTCTGCCTATGTCACTTCCACTTCTTTACTAACTTATGTTTCTACAAACAAGTTGTCTTCCACTTGGTTTTTAGACTCAAGTGGGTTTCTCTCAACAATTAACATCATGTTGATATTCTATTTCTATTGCATCATCTGTAACCATTCACCTTTGGCTAAATGTTATTCATCAAAACTAGCATCGACAATTTTAATTATTATATTCATCATGCCAATGGCTACTCCAATGACAACTTCATTGTCATTAGTAAGCTATATTGTTTGATTCAATTGAATATTATCCACTTGTGGCTATTCACAGTGGGATTTAGGAGCATATGTGTGTTCTTTTCTAATTCTTCTGCAAATTCTGTGTAGTCATCATCCACTTGTGGTCGAGAACAGTGAGATTCACAAACATTTATGTGCTCTTTCTTTGCTTCTGGTAACAGACCATCATCAATCTCATCCACTTTCAACTGGGACTCACCAAACTCTTCATATTTAACTTGATTACTCCCCATTACACCAAAACTCCCTTCAAGAGTATCCCAGGCTTCCTTGGCTATCTTTGCATTTGCAATGAGGGGAAGAATGTTGTCATCTACCCATTATTTTATGAATTTCAATGTGAAGAAAATATTTTTCCTTTTGTCTTCCAACTCTTTCAAATGAACCTCAAACAACCTTTGTTGTTGCTTCGACTTTCTCAGCCTCTTGGATTTTCCCATAGCTACCTAGTTTGTGCTTCAAATATAGGTTAAAAACTACTAGTTGTGACTTCCACTTAATTTTTTTTCCTCTCTTATGAATCACTGCACTGTAAGCATCATGCCCCTCTAGATCCGAACTAAAATTCACAACTAACTCTCAAATTTAATTTCAAATTTCAACTAAACCAAAATTTTTGTTTTGGGTTCAACTTATGACAATGTTAGGGTCCAACCCTAACCCCCTTATTTATGTAATAGGGTCGAGTCATAGTTATAGTTAGTTAAAGAGTCAATAAAGCCCATATTAATAATTGTAAATGGTTGACCCACATTTAAAGAAAGGGACCATAGTTAGTTGCAAATGAGCCATGGTATTAATAGAACCATGGTACTGACCCATGGTATTGCAGGTATGAATCCTATATAAAGGATATAGACTCCCCATTGAGGAGTGTCGTGTCTTATTCTGTAATTGAGCCCTACTCTATTGGAGGTTGCCCCCTCGAAGAGACAAGTGAACATTTCTTTCATATCTGAATAATAAAATACATGTTGTTATTTCTCATTTTGTTCTATGTTCTGGGTTGTATTTCCTTGCATATTTGGTATTGTGGCATTTTCTCGCAGGTCAAGAGCATAACAAGTGGTATCAAAGCACTTTCCAGGGCCGGTGGTATCTCCATTTGTAGTAGATTTTTTTTTTTTGGCAAGAGACGTGTTCCAGCGTCTTTAAACGTGAATAAACCTGTGGATTTGGGGAAGCATGCACGCAGAAAATACAAGAGGTGGTCACGCTTGTTGGAATCCCTTGTAATCCCTGTGGGTAACCCTTCTAGTAGTAGCGCATTAGACAGAACCGCACATGGATTGTATTCCATGTACCCTCTGGGTATATTGGAAGCCATCTAGGCTCACCTGAAACCTCGCTGTAGATAAACTGTCGGTCGTCTTCCTGCTACAGTACACCGAGAACAACACTCGAGGAGATTACTCACGCATATGATAGGGTAGTTGGGTAGTACAACTAAGGTTATGGTTGATCCTCCTTAGTTAGTGCCCTGAAATATTAGGTCGAGTACCACTGTTGGACCCTTATGTATATTATGATCTGTAGCACCTGACACTCCTTGAGACCATAGTTCCCTTGTCTATATGAAGAACGCCCATCATTTCCTTGCCAGATCAGATCTGGAAGGTTTGGTTCTGCGCCGCCACAACAATTAGATCCACCAGAATACCATTCAAATTTAGTAGCGGGGGTTCGGTCGCTGCCGTATTCCTACTCACACTCTACAGTTGAGGGTTTCACAAATAAAGCTGACCATTTGTGCAGGGATTCTTGTGGCTCTTATTCCTTGGGGTGATTCTCACAGGACATTGGGCAAGATTAAATTTTCTGGAAATTGGCTACTGCAGTATTGATAAGCGGGGAGTAAAACTCCTTTCAAAGAGTTTGAGGCCTTCCTGGGATGCTTATAAGAGACCTAGCCCATAAGAATCTGGACGATGGGCTGAGCAAGGTGGTACCATTCACTTGTCAGCTTCAATTTTCGGGCGGTCCCAAATTTTTTCACAGTGACGACAAGTGAACCAGATCTGTGTATGGTAGAAACTAGAGCTCAAGCTATGGCCAATGAGAAGATGGAATCCATTGAAAATAGGTTGGAGAAATTATCGAGGCAGATCCAGACATTGAACGACACATTCACAAAGGGCAAGTCGGCGATACAATCAAAGGCATATGCTTTTAATGAAGACCATGAAGGAGAATCTAGTCATTCTCTTCACTTCCATGGAAACCACCAACATTCCCACCCTCGACCACCCAAGCTGGACATGTACAAATTTGATGGATCTAATCTGGAAATATGGTTATCACAAATGGACCAATATTTCACGCTGAATCACATCAGAGATGATGAGACTAAGCTACATGTGGGAGGCCTTTACTTGGACCAAGAAAGATGGAAATGGTGGCAGTGGCATCAAAAATGCTATGCAAGGCCAATTACTTGGCAGGAATTCTCAAAATCCCTTTGTGAATGCTTTGAACGTGAATCCAATTTTTTGGGTTGTCTTACTAAGCTCAGACAGATAGGCATAGTACACGACTATATTACAGCCTTTGAGAAATTAGCCTTTCACACAGGAGGTCTGGCAAATGAATTCTACTTGGAATGTTTTATCAGTGGTCTCAAAGACACCATCCAAGCTCATGTCCGGATGCACCACCCACCCACATGGCTAGAAGCTTGCACAATGGCTCGTGAAGTGGAATGCGCATTACTGACCTAGTCGCATCGTCCAAATTTCATAGCCAAGGGATGACCCACCCAGGCTCCGGGCACTACCCAAACACTTAAGGTTAAAAAGGTGTCACCAGCAGAAATGGCGAAAAGAAGAAAGCAAGGATTGTGTTACTACTGTGATGAAAAATACTCCCCGGGACATAAATGCAAGGAACCCAAATTCTTTCAAATTGATGCTACTGATCACAGTTCATCTGAGGAAGCCCTATCCTTTGAGGGACCAAAGGAGGAAGATAAGGACAACCAACAAAACAATGAGCTCCCAGCTACACTAGAAGAACCAGTTATCTCGCTCCATGCTTTGGCAGGCATTTCCTCTCCCCAAACTCTCAAAATCAGAGGTTTTATTAAACATCGCCCTATAGTAGTCTTGATTGATAGTGGCAACACACATAACTTTATCCATCAGAGAGTCGCAGAAGCTATGAATTTTTTTGTTAGAGTAGTTTTTAATTTCCAGGTATAGATTGCTGATGGGGGGACAATGAAATGTGAGGGCCGCCGTGAAAATATCAAAATTCAGATGGGATATTACCACCTAAAGACCCACATGTTTGCCATCAACATGGGTGGGTGTGACATTGTATTGGGTGTGGAATGACTCTGCACACTCGGCCCAATCACAATGGATTTCCAGGAGTTATATATGAGCTTTAAGAAGAATGACCACATGCATACCCTTCATGGACTCCAAGCAGGTACTCCTTCTCTCATGAGCTCGCATCGAATGGAAAAGTTGTTAAAAAAGGGCCACCATGGAGTTATCGCCCAATTTAATGCCATTCAGGCATTCGAGCCCCCTACTCTTCATATTCATCCTGAGATGCAAAAGGCCTTAAACAACCATCTATAGTCTTTGACAAACCTCAGGAGCTTCCACCATCGAAAGGGGAACATGATCATAGCATTACTTTGGTCTTAGGGGTACAACCATCAAAAGTGCACCCATATAGATACCCTTTCGCCTAAAAGAATGAAATTGAAAAAATCATTAAGGAACGCATGGAAGCCGGTGTCATTCATCCTACAATTAGTCCTTATTCATCACCTGTGGTCATGGTGCTCAAGAAAGATGGGGAATGGCGTATGTGTCCAGACTTCAGGGTGTTGGCATTATGACACAGGTTTGGCACTATGGCACAGGTGTTGTCCTTGATGGCAACTCACTCAAAGGGAAGATCACAATTCAGGCTCTTATAATGAAAGAAAATGAGGTATACGCATGTTCCTTTTAACAAAATTGCGTGTACACGCGGGTGTACCGATCAAAAGGCGCGTATACGTATGCACACACTTTCATGCAAAGAAAAGCACGTACATGTGGGAAAACTTATGGTTGGTCCATGGTATTTAGTCTGACATATTTGAACCTATGGTTTTGGTCCTTGGTGTTATAGACATTTTTGTGCCTTACAGCATCAAGCATGAAATGTCCATAATCTAAGGGATCCAAAGTCCCTAAACATGTTGTTCCTACCCCTAGAGGAACAAGGCTAACAAACCACAGCAATTCATAGAAGTTCTCCACCAGAAACTGCTCAAAAACAAGTCAATTCAGGATCATTTCAGTGGCTACACTAGCTGTTTGCGCTGAATGTCAAAGCCAACACTGGCTACCTGCGTTGAATGTCAAAGGGAACACTGGCTACCTGCGCTGAACGAGAATGGACATGTGGCAGGCTCATTTCTCAAGGTGTCAAAACCCAGGAAGCTTCCAAAATGACACTTGCCTCAGGGAATTCGACTGGTGATGAGTAAGAGGTTCCAAATCTCCAAGTGGAAGCAAGAACCTCCAAGTGGACTCAAGAACTGACAGAGGGAGAGGACACTAGTCGGATCTCAAGTTGACTCATCCTCTCTCCAAACATCTATATATGGATCTGTCCTCCATGAGATCTGGAGGCTGGAACTTTGTTATTGCAAAGAATTGCTGTTGGTTTGAGATTGGAATCATTGGGTGCTTAATGCTTTGAAGGGGGTGAAGATAGGAATTCCATTTGCTGGGAAGGAGATGCTGGATTGGAGCCCTCTGGGTTGTATCTCTTCCTGAACCTTGTTATTCATCAATAAAGCTATCTTGGTTTCTCCTATATGCTGATGTATTTTTGATGTATGAATGCATTAGTATGTTTAGTTTATTTCTAATCCTAAACTAGTTATGAATGTGAATATCTGTCTTTGTGTAGTGTTCTTCTCTTGTCGCAAGTAGCTGTTCTCTTGTCACAAGTAGCTGTTCTCTTGTGATCTCGCAGGAACCCGTTGAAGCTGGACAAGCAAGAAGGCAAGTAGCTGTTCTCTTGTGATCTTACATGAACCTATTGAAGCTGGGCGAGTGAGAAGGCAGGTAGCTGTGAACTCCCAAAGAGAAGAGAGACCGGATCGAGGGACAAACATAAGACACCGGTAAGTCTATTGATCTCTCTTCTTTCACATTTCATAAAGGAAGAAACCAGAATAGCTGTCTCTGTTTGTTGCTAAGGCACTGTCACACCTTAGGTGGATAGGATCGTCCTGCATAGGCATTTTTCCCCACAACAAATTGGCGACTCCGCTGGGGAGATCTGTTTAGTCATTTTATTTGTGTTTCTATCATTGTTTATTTCATAGACTCGACAGCAACAATCGAACTGCATCTGCTTTTCCCGGATGCAAAGTAGACAGTTGCTGCTTTGATCCAATCACTGGACTTGTCTATGATCTGAACAATGGACTCACAAATGATTTGATGATCCTTTGTGATAGATATTAGTACCCCCTCAAAGCATCCCTTTGATTGCACCTTTCTTGTTGCTTTTATTTGGCCTGAAACAGTGAATTAAATAGCAATCTGTGACCCAGAACCTGAGGGAAACGAGAGTTTCTCCTTCAGCGCAGACCCAGTGAAGGGATTCTGCATTTCAACGCAGGTCCCGTGAAGGTTACCTGCGTTGAATGTCAAAACCCCTGTGTTGAGGTTGCGCTGAACCAGTTTGCCCTTGTGCAACTGGGGTTCTCTGCTCTGCTTTGCCTTGTTTTGATCTCTGATTTTTGCAGCCTGTAACCAGCATAGGTACCAGTCTGATAACTCCTTTTCTCTGCTTAAATTCCGCCTCCTTTTGTACAAAAAGACTGTGAGTGTTTTTATGTGTTTTTGCGTCATTTACAGTTTTCCTTTGCATGAGTGAAATAGTCATCCTGTAGCCCTTGATTCAGATCTGTTGATTGTGATCTTAGAAGAGAGTTCATTGGCTGTTTGCAGATTGATTATACATTTACTCTTGCTTATTGGTTTGAGTTTGTCTTTTTTAAGTGTCGAAACAAGTATTCATTTCGAAAATCGTTAAGTGTTGTAATCTCTTCTACCCTCTCTGATTTCGAAAAAGTAAACTTGTTTGTACTTGTCATTTAAAAGCAAATTCAAAGTTGTACAAAAAGCTTTCTTTGTAGGCATCAATACTAAGAAAGCGGAAAACAAACACCTGCATTGTGCATTTGCATCTTGATAGTTTGCATGATTGATTTAGGAAAAGTGCATTAGAGTGTGCTGATTGCTCTTTGAGAAAAGATGGTGTCTTTCTTTTCCCTTAGTAGCTAGGATTTTCAAAGTTGAAAAGATATAAAGCTTGCTTATCATCTTTAGACTGCATTTAGGAATTGTATCATACATCTCGTGGTGAACCTTGAAAGGCAAAATTCTAAAAAGATCAACTTAAAATAAATTGAATGAACTTAACAATGCTTTGCAACATAACGCACAACATAGAGGTATAGGCTAGAGACGTGTTCCGGCGTCGTAAAGCCTGGTGACTGTCGATCTCGTGGATGGTGGGTGATTCCTCCTGAGGGACGATAGCGCCAGTACGGATTGTGCTCCCACGTACCGTCGCATATATATTGGGAGACCCCTATAGGCATAAAACCTTTATCCTTAGGAAGCCGTGTCGGCCGCCCTACTGATCGCAATGCACTGAACACAGCATTCAGGAAGATCGACCGCCCGTACCCTAAAAAGTATTCTACGGTTTTGCGAAAAGTTTGGCACACCCTCTGCCTAGAACTCCAGAACAGTCCCTTTTGGCCTTTTTCAGACTCTATAACGGAAAAAGTCCATCCGAGCATTTGTCACTTCGGGCTCGTTAAAACATCGAAGGAGACTAGAGTCATCTTTAGCTTTTTATCGACTCTTTAAAATTGAAAAAGCAAGTTGTGTCTAAAGCGTCGTTAAAATTTATTTTAAACGGAACAATCACCCCTATTCCTGCGTTGATCTTTAGGTTGAAAAATGGAGTACACCAACCAAGGAACTCCCCTTGGTGGAAATCCTAGTCCCTTCTCCTCTTGGGGAGATGTTGGTGTGCCCCATATGGCCACATTGTCGCTTCCAGGACTGACAATTGGCCGCCGGTCTGGCTCTTTTCAACCAATGTCATTCAAACCACCACTATTCCTGAACGGTCAAGTCAACAGTTAGACCATACCAGAGTTGCCCACCAGCCTTCTACTTCATCTAATTCTTCTTCTCCTCCTTCCTCTTCGCTTGACGGAACTGGTAAAACAAAAAACCAAGTTCCTAAGGAGAAGAAGGAAAAGAAGAAGAAAGAGAAGAAGAAAAAGGAGCCAAAAGCGACTGGGGGCAAACAAGTGTCGTCCAACAAAAATCCACACACAACACTGACCAGGCCTAAATCGCCATGTGTCATATGCAAGGGAGACCACTTCCACAGAGATTGTCCCTGCATCCCTCAGATACTAAGGGACTGGTCTCCCCGTTTGCACAATTCAGTAGCGTCAACCTCTGATAGCCATGTTGACTGCCCACCGTCAACTAGTGAAAGTGAAGCCCCAGGACAGAGAGGTAAAGCTAGATTTCCCTGCAAACTGTGTGAAGGCGACCATGCCATCCACCGTTGTCCCTTCTTAGACGAGGCTAAAAGAGTTTTGGAAGATCGCCCGATCTTACGAGCGCAACTTCCTCCTGGATATCAAAAACTCCTGCCAAGTCCTTCACTAGTTGAGAATCCAGCTGGCCCGCCCAGGTGGTCAGCCGAAGCACCTATCATTGAAGATGAACCGTCTAGATCCATGCCTGACGAAAGTCAAAAGGTTGAGGCGGCAGTTGACCCGGTTTTGCCTTCAGAGGCTCTATCTTCGAATGATACCATCACAGAGGAGAATAAAGACGACATCGTCCAAATTCTCTTCATCAACACTGACTCCGATGAACATGGGGGCAATTCACCCATTCCTTTATCGCAGGAAGGAAGTTCGTCAGAGCGATATCCGGCCATCTATTCGGTCCCACCACCAAGCAACCTAGTTGTCTCGTTCGACTGGAACCAACTAGGCAGACCCCGGTTGCCAGCAAGCATACCATTCAGAATTATCGTTCAAATATACAGAATGGTAATGGCTGGCACTATCATTGATGAGGGGGCATCTGTGAGTATCCTTTCCTCTATTGCTTGGAAAGCGCTTGGTTCGCCAGCGCTTTTGCCTGAAATGAGAAATCTATCAGGCTTTGATAAAGGAACCAGTCGACCTTTAGGGATCCTCCCCAATGTGCCCATAACATTGAAAGGGAAGACCGTTCAAATGAACGTGATGGTCGTTCAAGGACCCTTGGATTATAACCTACTCCTTGGACGAGACTATATATATTGCATGGGAGCCATCGTCTCCTCACTCTTTAGAGTAATGTGTTTTCCGCATGAAGGAAGAGTGGTCAAGCTCGTGGACCAACTTTCATTTCCCGGATCACGCATCGCAAATAGTCATATACCATCCCTAAATGGTCTCTTCACTCAAGAAATGTCTCAACCCACGGTCCGTCCTCCTGATGAGCGCGAGTAATCCGGGAGGATATGACCGGAACCCAGGGGGCATGCGTCCTGGTCTGCTTCGGCAAGAAAACTTTGGGTATAGGGTAGGTTTCCGCGGGAGAATATGACTAGTCCATACCCCGTCCGTGGTTGGAAGAGGGGTTGTTCTGGAATAAGATTCTCTTGTCAAAGTTATGTGAGAGGGCGGGTCTCGTCACTCACCTTTGTTTATCTCGGTAGACATCGCCGAAGAAGTGTTTTGTTGAAAGAATAACAGAACAATCTTTGGGTAGCCTGAAAGAGGTAGGCCTCTCCCGGTAAAACAAATGTTTTATCTGCAAATTGAGGGGTAACCTTGAAATCGTAATTTATGCCTGGGGGCATGCAAACCTTTTGGAGTGCAAGAAAAGAGCGGTTATTTATCTGTTTTTTGGGTTAGCCGTTTCCTAACTTGCATAAAGAAAGGATGCGGGGCATAGCTTTATAAGATGAAGCTCCATAAAAAATAGAATCTTAATGAGACTTTATTATCATATGACTGGGTAATCGAGCAGTTTTAGCACACAATTCATGCTCGTTAAAAAATAAACGCAAGATCCGAGCAGTTTTAGCGCATAGTTCATGCTCGTTAAAAAATAAACATAATACCGAGCAAATGTTTCCACCCGCGTTTAAGCTCGTTAAAAAATGAACTATCCCGGTAAATAACCACAGTGAATGTAATATCATCAGCCATTAAAGCCTTGGTCGTGTTTGCACCATCACCTCCACTTTTCATTTGGCCGATCGTTCACCTCCATATGATTGTTTACCCATTTTGAGGAACAGCTGCGAAGAGTGATTTCACCTAGCCATCCTTGTGACACTGCCGTGATTGGAAAATTCCAACCTGTACCTGGAATCAGCTGCTAACCCTGTTTATCACTCGTTCCTCAAAAGACGAGTCTTCTTTAAGCTCTTTTCATCTGACTCGTAAAATATGAAAAGATTGCCGAGTTTTGGCCTTCCAGCTCGTTAAAGCAACCGGAAGAGCTATCCCTCCTCTAGATTTTAATCTTTTTGGACCTGAGGGATTATTGCACAAAAAGATCGAGTGCTTGTTTTGTTTGGCTCGTTAAAACTATCGAAAACTCATCCCTTCTGTATTGTTTTATACTTTTTTGGACTTAAGGGATTAGATGACGAAAAAGGACTTTTGGAGTTAACTTTATGTACCTTTTCAGACTCTCTAAAAATGAAAAGGACCGAGTTATCCTTGTCGTTAGACTCGTTAAAATCATTAAATAGCGACAAACTTGTCTTTAGACGAGAATGAGTTTCGCTATCGCTAGGCTCGTTAAAACATAGCGATGGTCTTGCCCGAAGGGAAGGTTATAGAACAAGCATATGTTATCCTCCTCAAGCTTGACAAAAATAAAGAGGTACTGGTCAGCAATGATTGGGGAAAAATTGGGAGAAACTCAAGAAAACTTTGATGGTAGCAAGTCGCTCTTGAACATGACACTTTTCCTCCGCACCACAATCGGGTTGGGTTGTTTCATTCACCGGTCACATCCATGGTCTCGCCATACCATCCATATTTGGGGTAATGCTACCGATCCATCACATCAGTGTCACCATATGTTCAAGAGAAGTCGTTCAGAAGAGTCAACCGTGTCCCATCCACTGCCATACATTATCCTTCATCCTTTCATGACCGCCGTGACCCTGAATCATATGTCACAGATCGTTTTCACCTCCATCAAAATCATTAGCTCTGTTCCGTGTCACTGATGTGGGATTCATTAAGGCCCTCCTTTGATGGATCGCTTCTTGTCGACATCAGCTCATTATCCAAGAAGTTGATCTAGGAACAACCCCTTCAGTACTTTGAAGCTTGCATGCCTCAATGGCAAGTTTCTCACTTCCGGCGACAGGTATACATCAATGACCTTCGACCGAAAGATTTTGCGTGGTGTTTGACGCCAAGTCCTTTATTCACACCACGTGAATTGTACTGCAGTACCTTGAGGGTCATTATCATTATCGGTGAATTGACCGGTAATCAAGCGATGTCTTTCCATGTTCGACTTCAGAACATTTCTCACATGGATCGACTTGTACTTAGAGTGAAGATCGAACGAGTTTGAAGACCCCGGATCTAGTTTCATCCATCCGAGCTGCGATATATATTCAGGAAAGATAAAGACATTGACATGTACATCGTTGCAGCAGATGATCATCCTACTCAAAGGATGATAATTTCATCAAAATTATCAGTCTACCATCAGACGATTGTCTGTTCTATGTACAAAAAAATGAATTTATAAAGCTGAGCATGGGAATGCCCGCCTCAGCTAGATCATGAAAGCAGTATGAAAAATAATGTATTGTATTGTATCTTATTACAGGTCTCCTCTCAGCATTGGATGAACTTCGGATCCCCCTGATAAAGCATTTCGCTCGATAAACAACCTCATACTTTAGGGGGCAACTGTTATAGACATTTTTGTGCCTTACAGCATCAAGCATGAAATGTCCATAATCTAAGGGATCCAAAGTACCTAAACATGTTGTTCCTACCCCTAGAGGAACAAGGCTAACAAACCACAGCAATTCACAGAAGTTCTCCACCAGAAACTGCTCAAAAACAAGTCAATTCAGGATCATTTCAGTGGCTACACTAGCTGTTTGCGCTGAATGTCAAAGCCAACACTGGCTACCTACGTTGAATGTCAAAGGGAACACTGGTTACCTGCGCTGAACGAGAATGGACATGTGGCAGGCTCATTTCTCAAGGTATCAAAACCCAGGAAGCTTCCAAAATGACACTTGCCTCAGGGAATTCGACTGGTGATGAGTAAGAGGTTCCAAATCTCCAAGTGGAAGCAAGAACCTCCAAGTGGACTCAAGAACTGACAGAGGGAGAGGACACTAGTCAGATCTCAAGCCGACTCATCCTCTCTCCAAACATCGATATATGGATCTCTCCTCCATGAGATCTGGAGGCTGGAACTTTGTTATTGCAAAGAATTGCTGTTGGTTTGAGATTGGAATCATTGGGTGCTTAATGCTTTGAAGGGGGTGAAGATAGGAATTCCATTTGCTGGGAAGGAGATGTTGGATTGGAGCCCTCTGGGTTGTATCTCTTCCTGAACCTTGTTATTCATCAATAAAGCTATATTGGTTTCTCCTATATGTTGATGTATTTTTGATGTATGAATGCATTAGTATGTTTAGTTTATTTCTAATCCTAAACTAGTTATGAATGTGAATATCTGTCTTTGTGTAGTGTTCTTCTCTTGTCGCAAGTAGCTGTTCTCTTGTCGCAAGTAGCTGTTCTCTTGTCGCAAGTAGCTGTTCTCTTGTGATCTCGCAGGAACCCGTTGAAGCTGGACAAGCAAGAAGGCAAGTAGCTGTTCTCTTGTGATCTTGCATGAACCTGTTGAAGCTGGGCGAGTGAGAAGGCAGGTAGCTGTGAACTCCCAAAGAGAAGAGAGACCGGATCGAGGGACAAACGGAAGACACCGGTAAGTCTATTGATCTCTCCTCTTTCACATTTCATAAAGGAAGAAACCAGAATAGCTGTCTCTGTTTGTTGCTAAGGCACTGTCACACCTTAGGTGGATAGGATCGTCCTGCATAGGCATTTTTCCCCACAACACTTGGTATTGCATCCAAACTGTTGAACCCAAGTATTGAGTCCCTAGTATTGGATCTCTATGGTTTTGGACCATGGTTTGAGTAAGGACTAAGACTATAAAAAGGGAAGGAGATCATTTGGCAAGGAATCAACTGAAGCATTGAATATCTTATGAAGAGCAAGATTTAGAATACTGTCAGTGGGTTATGGTGCATAACTAGATTTGAATCAAGGAGGAACCTGAGCGCAAGGAGAAGGATAAGTTCTATTGATGGGTAAAGATCTTAAGGCGGTTTGAAGAGAAGTATCTTTGTGTAATTTTTGATCTGTTATATTTGGCACATGACGTGATCTATAAATATGATAATATGGGTATAACTAATGTCTGAATATGTAAAAAGGATAAATTATCTTTTATAGATCTGTACGCAAGTTCAGCGCAGCAGAGGCGCGTATACACGCTGGTTCACTAACTTAAAACAACATATACATAGGATGGCCTTGATACAGAAGCATATGCACGCAGGTTTCACATATTGAAGTAGCATATTTTCAGGAAATATGTTTTAGCTTCTTCTGTTTATTGCTGTAGTGTTTTGGGTTCAGAATTGGTGTTTGGTTACTGGTACTGTTTTTTGGTTACAACATTCTGAGAAGTTATTGGTTGATTCAGTATTTTTTGTAAAAAGGAGTATGGTTAATGTAGATATACTTGATGTTTGATTGATATTCATGGATCCAGTCTAAAAATTTATGAAACATGGTCCCTGAAAAAAAGAGAAGGTTGTAACCTTCTGTAGGTCAGCACCACGTACTAGTACCTCAACTAGTACAAGAGCTAAGGGGGTTGTAGCTCCCTTCCAGGAGAAGCTGGAGAATGAGAGAAGGTTGTAGACTTCTGCAGGTAGCGGCCTGCATACTGGTATAAGACTGCACCAATACAGAAACATTGTAAAAAGAAATTTCTAATTGAAAGAAGATAGAGATGAATTGCAGCAGGTGGTTTTCACCCACATTGGGTTTCCACCTTATATCTTGTGTTCTTATGTGTGATTGCATGTTCTGTTTTACTATTCCTGGTTACTGTTCATATGGTTTGATGCATAGATTAATGATCAATATCTGAAGAATAATTTAAATTACAAATCTACTTATATACGCTTGTTTCCTTAACTGAAGTTGTGTACATATGCGGTGTTTACTAACTGAAGTAGCGTATAAAAATCTGATTGTGAAATGAAAAATAATTGACCTGATAATACTGATTCACCCCCCCCTCAGTATTATTTCCAACAATTTGTATCAGAGCAGGTCCTTCAAAAGAAGCTTGATCACTTGAAGGAAGATCCATCATCATGAGCAATTACGAGAAAGAAGCATCGATCAGGTCACCAATTTTTGATGGGAGCAATTTTGTTTATTGGAAGGTAAGAATCACAACATATCTTCAATCTTTTGGTATAGAAGTCTGGGATATCATGGAAACAGGATACACATTTCCATCAGTAACCCCTATAGATACGGCTGGTAAGAAGTAGTATGAAACAAATGCAAAGGCTGTCAATACTCTATTAGGGATTCTATCTCAATCAGAATTCGTCAAGGTTATGCAGCTCAAAACTGCAAAAGAAATATGGGACAAGATCATTCTGAGCTATGAAGGAGATGATCAGGTAAAACGAGCAAAACTACAAACTCTCAGAATTCAATATGAAAATCTCAGAATGTACAATGATGAAAGTGTGGCTAACTATTTCCTATGTATAGATGAGATTGTTAATTGTATGAAAAATTTGGGTGAAGAAATAAAAGAAGTTGTTTTGGTTGAAAAGGTTCTAAGATCTTTGTCTTCTAAGTTTTAATCAAAAGTTTCTGCCATAGAAGAAAAACAATCTACAAAGCCTTACCATGTCATAGCTACACGGAATCCTAACCGCTTAAGAAATGAGAAAAGGGGGACCATCAGACAAGAGAGAAGCCACATTCAAAGCCTCAGGAAAAGGAGATTACAATGACTCAAGACATATGTTGGAAGAAGAGGAAGAATCAAATTTTGTCAAGAACCTTCAATACGGGGTTCTAGAAGATTCAGAGGTAAGCTACCTTTCAAATGTTTTGATTGTGGAAGAGTCGGTCATTATGCTGCCAAATGTCCTCATAAAGATAAGCTTGACAAAGGTAAGGAACCAGTTAGATGGAACAGAAAATAGAATGTAAGTAAGAAGAGCTATTACACACATGAAGACAGTGATGGACTTTCAAATAGTGATGAAGATGAACAAGGTAATGATTATAGACTTTTGATGGCTTTTGAAGATGATGATTTCTTGGATGCTATAGATGAAGAAGGTCTTTAAGAAGAAATTTCTAAACTCAAAATTTGCTTAGAAGAGAAAAATATGATTATAGATACTCTGACATTCCAACTTGCTGAAATGGAGAAACACAATGAAAAGTTAGAATGTGAAATTGTGGGACTTAGAAAGGACATTGAGAAAACTAAAGCTCTTAATCTTAGATTTGCTAAAGGATTTGAAACTTTAGATGAGATTATCAAAGTGCAGCGTTCTCCTCTAATCAAGACAGGTCTTGGGTATACTCAAGAAACATCTCAAGCATAGAAGCCATCTACCTCCAAAAGTTATCTTGGAGCTACAAGGAGAAGTGAGCAGGTTGACAATCGACAGCAAAGGCACAATGAAGATCACCAGGTAAATCAGGGACAATTTACTTCAAGAATGAACATAAATCACCAAGTAAATCGAGGACAATCTAATTCAAGGATGAACATAAGCTACAACCAACCATAATTAAATCATTCTCAATTTACCTCAAGAATGAATGGATATTACAATGGAAGGTTTGATGATCGCAGGAACTTCTTCAATGGCCAATGTTTCTCCTGTCATAACTTTGGATATAAAGCAGCTCAATGCGTTGCCTACAAGACCATCATGACTAGATAAGCACGAAATCAAAGGAGTGTGACTGGAATCATGAAAAGAACCTACAATAACTTTTCTGCTCTTGAAAATGAAATAGAATGTTCTATCTGTAACAACTTTGGTCATGAAGATTCTGAATGCCGGAGTAGGTTTCGGCAAACAACTCAGAAGGAGCAAGCTTCATTGAGCCCCAAAACATGGAGGAAGAAAGAACCACAACTAGAAAGATGTGGCATAGCGTTATACGCGGAAGGGCAGGAAAATCAGTGGTACATCGATAGTGGATGCTCTAAACATATGACAGGTGATAAAGAAAAACTTCAATCATATAGCGCCTTAGAAAAGGAAAAGAAGGTCTCATTTGGAAATGACACCCCAGCATTCATAAAAGGTAAAGGTTCTGTTCTTTTGTAAGAAAAGGTCAAAGATGGGAATGTTATGTATGTTGATGGCTTAAATCATAATCTATTAAGTGTCAGTCAAATGTGTGATCAAGGAAATGAGGTAATATTTCGATCAAATGGATGTATTGTTCGTGAGCTTGATACACGAGAAACAATGATCAAAGGCATAAGAACTCAAAATAATTTATACATACTCAAGGGAGGACAACAACAATGCTATCTTAGCAAGAATGATGAACACTGGCTATGGCACAGAAGATTGGGGCATCTAAGCTTCTCTCAGATAAGGAAAGAATGTAAATATCAGGCGGTTCGTGATCTCCCTAACATCAGAATTCCAGACAATACAATATGCAAATCATGTCAGTTTGGTAAGCAAACCAGAACTAATTTCCCTGAGAAGGAAGGATCAGCTAGCAGGCCACTTGAACTTGTCCATACTGATGTATGTGGTCCATCTAGGAAAAGGTCACCTCGAGGAGAAGAATACTTTATATTGTTCATTAATGACTTTTCCAGGTTGTGTTGGTTAGGACTTATGAAGCATAAAGACGAAGCTTTCAAAAAGTTCAAAGCATTCAAAGCCTTGGTTGAAAATGAATCAGATCGCAGAATCAAATGCCTAAGGTCTGATAGAGGTGGGGAATTTACCTCGGATGAATTTTTTGATTTTTGTGAAGAACATGGAATAAGAAGGGAATTCTCTACTGCAAGGACTCCTCAACAAAATGTAGTAGTTGAAAGGATGAACAGAACGATTCAACAAATGGCTCGTGCTATGCTTGATGAGTCTGGAACTCCCACAACCTTCTGGGGTGAAGCTGCATTTGCTGCAGTTACTATTCTCAACAAGACAAACATCCAGGTAAAAAACACTCAGACTCCTCATGAACTTTGGTATGGTAAGACTCCCACGGTAAAATACTTCAAATTTTTTGGAAGCAAATGCTACATCAAAAAGGATGATGAAAACCTTGGCAAGTTTGAACCTAGAGTAGATGAAGGCATTCTCCTTGGTTACTCTCCCCACAACAAAGCATATAAGTGTTACAATAAAATACTTGGAAAAATTGTTGAAAGTATTGATGTAGTGGTTGATGAAGAAGGAAACACTCCTAGGCAAATAAAATCTGAAGACTTCGAAGATGATGAGGACTATCCTTCAACATCAAATCAGATTCATGATGAAGAAGAAACCCATGAGGCACCAGAAGAACAGATAAGGATAGAAGAAAAGACTCCATCCAGGTACGTTCAGAAGAATCATCCAGAAACTCAAATTTTGGGACAGAAAGAAGCAGGTGTACAAACAAGGAGAACCATTTCAGAAGCTTCAAGCTATCTAGCATTGCTCTCCTCCACTGAACCACAAAATGTAAGAGAGGCATGCAAAGATGAATGCTGGGTCAAGGCCATGGAGGAAGAACTTGAGCAGATTGAAAAGAATAACACTTGGGAGTTGGTTCCTAGACCAAAAGATAAGAATGTCATAGGAACAAAATGGATATTCAAAAACAAGCTGAATGAAAATGGAGATGTTATTAGAAACAAGGCTAGACTTGTTTGTAAAGGGTATGCTCAACAAGAAGGCATAGATTTTGAAGAAACTTTTGTTCCAGTTGCTAGACTTGAGGCCATAAGAATGTTCCTTGCTGTTTCTAGCTTTCAGAAGTTCAAAGTATTTCAAATGGACGTGAAGTCTACCTTTCTGAACTGAGACTTGGATGAAGAAGTGTATATTGAGCAACTAGATGGGTTTATTCTTGGAATGATCCTAAACTTGTATGAAGACTCAAAAAGGCTCTCTATGGCCTTAAACAAGCTCCAAGGGCTTGGTATTATCGATTGAATAAGTACCTCCATCAACAAGGTTTTACAAAAGGATCAACAGACATCAATCTATATATATAAATTGACAATGATAAGTTGCTAATACTTGTTGTATATGTTGATGATATCATCTTTGGTAGCAATGAAGAAGACATGAGTCAAAACTTTGCCTTGGTAATGCAAAAAGAATTTGAAATGTCCCTTCTTGGTGAGCTCACATACTTTCTTGGTTTACAAATCCAACAAAACAAAGACGATATTTTTCTATCACAAACCAAGTATCTCAAGCAGATCTTGAAGAAATATGGGATGGAGGATTCGAAACCAGTATGTACCCCTATGGTAACACGATGCAGCCTCAGTGCAAATGATGAATTAGTAGAAGTGCATCAACCAACCTATAGATCCATGATTGGTAGTCTGATCTATCTAACAAGTACCCAACCAGACATTATGCATGTAGTGGGAATAGTTGGAAGGTTTCAAGCAAATCCAAAGGAAACTCTTCTTCAGGTAGTTAAGAGAATTTTCAAGTATCTTAAAGGAACTCAAAACTATGGCTTATAGTATCCTAGAGGTACAGATCTCACACTTCATGCATATACAGATGCAGATTGGGCAGGAAGCGTGGATGACAGAAAAAGCACTAGTGGTGGTGCATTCTTCATGGGTCCTAGATTCGTATCTTGGTTTAGCAAGAAACAGAGATCAATTGCATTATCTACAGCTGAAGTAGAATATGTAGCTGCTGCATCTTGCTGCACACAACTCCTTTGGATAATGCAAACATTGCAAGACATGCAAATCTCTTGTACTCCACCTATCTCCATTTTTTGTGATAATACAAGTGTAATCAATATTTCAAAGAATCCCGTCATGCATTCAAAGACCAAGCACATACCTATCAAGTATCATTTTCTCTGGGAACAAGTGCTTGAACAAAAGGTTAAATTGGAGTATGTTCCCTCTAAGGAACAAGTTGCTGACATACTCACCAAACCACTGCCCAGGGAGACATTTGAATACCTCAGACAGAAGCTAGGGGTAGTTGATGCATCATCTTGCTGTTGAATCTTGTTTGTTTCAGAGAAAAGTGGTTGTACGCGAGTTTCATGAGGAGGATCCGTGTACATACGCCGGTTTATGAAGATACAATCGCGTATATGTTGGTTTAAAGAAAAACAGTGGGCCAGCTTCAGGATGAAAAGAGTCTGATATAGGTCTGGCAGAGACCATCTGGCACAGGTTCAGGGGGAGCATATACTCTTCTAATAATGCATTGTTGGCATTATCTTAGAAGATCTTGGTTTACATTCACAGTTGTTTTAATTTCAGGTGGAACAGGTGCATGCGGAAGAGCATGGTTGCTGGTCTGAATGATGATTGAGGGTTATGATGATTGATGATTGACAGATGCTAGTCTTGCTGTAGATATTTCGTCTCTATGTCATGTATTTCTTTTCTTATCAAGGCCATGTAACGGCCTATCTTGGTTTCCCCACTATGCCTGGGATGGATGAAGTAATGTTCTTGTTGTTATCATGTGTAAATTCTTGGTGTATCCCCACTTGGTTGGGTAGATGAGTCAGTCCCCACTTGGTTGGGAGATGGATGTATGTATGAGTCTTTGGTGATAGGAAGGTCATTTATAATGTATAAAGTCATGTTTCTTTTGTAGAACATCTTCTTGCAAACCTTGCCTACAGTTGGGGGGAGCTTGGACAACACAACAGAGCAGAGATTTCAGCATGTATTTAGGGGGAGCATAACCCTTTTCCCTTGAAGTCAAAGGGGGAGAATGATTTTGAGTGACTTGGGGCTACCATCAAGTCCAAAGGGGGAGATTGTTGGAATTATGACACATGTTTGACACTATGACACAGGTGTTGTCCTTGATGGCAACTCACTCAAAGGGCAGATCACAGTTCAGGCTCTCAGAATAAAAGAAAATGAGGTATATGCAAGTTCCTTTTAACAAAATCGCGTGTACACGCAGGTGTACCGATCAAAAGTCCCGTATACGTATGCACGCACTTTCATGCAAAGAAAAGCGCGTACATGTGGGAAAAATTATGGTTGGTCCATGGTATTTAGTCTGACATATTTGAACCTATGGTTTTGGTCCTTGGTATTGCATCCAAAGTGTTGAACCCAGGTATTGAGTCCCTAGTATTGGATCTCTATGGTTTTGGACCATGGTTTGAGTAAGGCCTAAGTCTATAAAAAGGGAAGGAGATCATTTGGAAAGGAATAAACTGAAGCATTGAATATCTTATGAAGAGCAAGATCTAGAATACTGTCATTGGGTTATGGTGCATAACTAGATCTGAATCAAGGAGGAACCTGAGCGCAAGGAGAAGGATAAGTTCTATTGATGGGTCAAGATCTTAAGGTGGTTTGAAGAGAAGTATCTTTGTGTAATTTTTGATCTGTTATATTTGGCGCATGACGTGATCTATAAATATGATAATCTGGGTATAACTAATGTATGAATAAGTAAAAAGGATAAATTATCTTTTATAGATCTGTACGCAGGTTCAGCGCAGCAGAGGCGCATATACACGCTGGTTCACTCACTTAAAACAGCGTATACGTAGGATGGCCTTGATACAGAAGCTCAGGTTCCGCATATTGAAGTAGCGTATATCTCATGAAATATGTTTTAGCTGCTTCTGTTTATTGATGCAGTGTTCTGGGTTCAGAATTGGTGTTTGGTTACTGGTACTGTTTTTTGGTTACAACATTCTGAGAAGTTATTGGTTGATTCAGTTTTTTTTACAAAGGAGTATGGTTAATGTTGATATACTTGATGTTTGATTGATATTCATGGATCCAATCTGAAAATTTATGAAACGTGGTCCCTAAAAAAAAGAGAAGGTTGTAACCTTCTGTAGGTCAGCACCTACGTACTAGTACCTCAGCTAGTACAAGAACTAAGGGGGTTGTAGCTCCCTTCCAGGAGAAGTTGGAGAACGAGAGAAGGTTGTAGCCTTCTGCAGGTAGCAGCCTGCGTACTAGTATAAGATTGCACCAGTACAGAAACATTGTAAAAAGAAATTTCTAATTGAAAGAAGATAGAGACGAATTGCAGCAGGTGGTTTTCACCCACATTGGGTTTCCACCTTATATCTTGTGTTCTTATGTGTGATTGCCTGTTTTGTTTTACTATTCCTGGTTACTGTTCATATGGTTTGATGCACAGATTAATGATCAACATCTGAAGAATAATTTAAATTACAAGTTTGCTTATATACGCTTGTTTCCTTAACTGAAGTTGCGTACATACACGGTATTTACTAACTGAAGTAGCGTATACAAATCTGAGTGTGAAATGAAAAATAATTGACCTGGTAATACTGATTCACCCCCCCCTCTCAGCATTATTTCCAACACAGGGCCCTCAACAAGTTGACGGTCAAAGATAAATTCCCCATCCCGGTTGTTGATGATTTGCTGGATGAACTGAATGGGGATCAATTCTTTACTAATCTAGACCTTCGCTTGAGCTATCACCAAATTTGCATGAAAGAAGTAGACATTCCGAAGACTGAATTCTGAACTCATGAAGGCCATTATGAATTCCTTCTCATGCCAGTTGGTCTCTGTAATGCCCCATCCACTTTTCAGAGCCTCATGAATCACCTGCTCAAACCATATCTCAGAAAATTTGTCCTCGTTTTCTTTGATGACATTCTCATCTACAACCTCACCTGGGAAAAACATCTTCAACATGTAGACCTACCCTTGCAACTGCCCGGGAAGCATAAATTATTTGTCAAATTGTCCAAGTCCTCTTTTGGCATGAAAGAAGTCCAGTATTTGGGCCACATTGTGGGACATAAAGGTGTTAGGGTGGATCCCAAAAATATCCAGGCAATGCAGGATTGGCCCCAACCAAAGACCTTGAAGATTTTGAGGGGATTCTTGGGTCTCACCGGCTACTATCACAAATTTGTCCGCAATTATGGTCGGATTGCTAGACCCCTCACTCACCTTCTCAAGAAAAATTCATTCCTCTGGAATGATGAAGCACAACAGGTGTTTATAGCTCTCAAACATGCCATGTGTTTCACTCCCGTATTGGCACTACATGACTTCACCAAATCTTTTGTGATTGAATGTGATGCTTCAGGTACGGGTATTGGGGCTGTCTTAATGCAGGAAGGTCGACCCTTGGCCTTCACTAGCCAACAACTAAGTGGGAAACATCTGGGACAATCTATCTATGAGAAGGAGATGATGGCCATCTTACATGCAGTGGATACCTGATGACCATACTTATTGGGGCGACATTTCCAAATCCGCACAGACCATCAAAGCCTTAAATATTTTTTGGAGCAACGCCTAACCTTGCCACAGCAAAATAAATGGCTAGCCAAAACATTGGGATATGATTATGAGATAATTTAAAAGAAAGGGCACGAAAATGTCGTAGCAGATGTTTTATCACGCCAATTTCAGGAGGAAAACACCCTGCTAGAAATCTCTCTTCCCATTCCAGAGTGGATTGAAGAAGCTCGCAAGGAATGGCTTTCACATCCCTTTCTCTCCCAACTCATTCATAACTTGCAAGTAGATCCAAATTCCACAGTGGGCTACTCTTGGAAGGATGAGATTCTTCGCTACAAGGACAAAGTAGTGATATCATCGAAATCCACCCTTAAAAGGTGCATTTTGGCAGAATTGCACTCATCTCCCACTGCAGGCCATTCAGGCTTTCAGAAGACTTATGCTCGCACTCATCGTTCCTTTTTTTGGATAGACATGAAAAAAGAAATTCTTACTTTTCTAGCTGAATGTGATGTGTGTCAGCACCACAAAGGAGAAACAATCAAGTCCCTAGGCACTTTACAACCATTTCCCATACCTGCCTCAATCTGGACAGATGTTTCTATGGATTTCATTATTGGTCTTTCGAAGTCAGGAAACAAGTCAGTCATCATGGTGGTTGTGGAAAAACTTTCTAATTATGCTCATTTTTGTGCCCTACCCCACCCTTTTACACCCACTTTGGTGGCTCAATCTTTCATGGACCAATCTTCAAATTGCATGGCATGCCAACTTCCATTGTGTTTGACCATGACCCGATCTTCACCAGTAAATTTTGGCATGAAATTTTCAAGCTACAAGGCACCCAACTCCAACTCAGTACTTCCTATCATCCCCTAACTGATGGACAAACTGAAGCAGTCAACAAATGTCTGGATACCTACCTCAGGTGTTTCACTTTAGAAAAGCAACATCTATGGGTACAATGGTTACCTCTCGCTGAATGGTGGTATAATACTAACTATCATGCCACCACCAAGATGACTCCATATGAAACAGTTTATGGTCAACTCCCCCCTTCACCTACTTCTTATATCCCTAGATGCTCTAAGGTACAAGCAGTGGATCAACTCCTACACAACCGTGCAACCATGCTCGCCCACCTCAAAGATAATCTCCATCAAGCTCAGAATCACATGAAGCAACATGCAGACCAACATCCTTTGGAGCACACATTTCAAGAAGGGGATCAGGTATTCTTGAGGCTGCAACCATACAAGAAAACATCACTCAAAGACAAGGGGCCTACTTCAGAGCATTGGAGAAAGAGCCTACAAGCTAGCCTTGCCACCCACTACAAAAATCCATCCCATCTTCCATGTCTCATGACTCAAGAAAGTGGTAGGGAACAATTGCAGAATTCAAACCAGTCTATCAAGATTGGATGAAGAAGGTTAAATTTGGCTCCGACCTGAATAGGTTCTTTACACGCAAGAATGGTACCTGCGTGGCCACACGATCAAGGAAGTCCTCGTCAAGTGGAAAGATATCTCTCCAAAAGATGCAACCTGGGAACCAACCACTATTCTTCAGTAGTTTCCGCAGCTTCAACCTTGAGGACAAGGCTATTTTTATGGGGGAGAGCATGTTAGGGTCCAAACCTAACCCACTTATTTATGTAATAGGGTTGAGTCATAGTTATAATTAGTTAAAGAGTCAATAAAGCCCATATTAATAATTGTAAATGGTTGACTCGCATTTAAAGAAAGGAACCACAGTTAGTTGCAAATGGGCCATGGTATTAGATAGATGGTATTAATAGAACCATGGTACTGACCCATGGTATTGCATGTATGAATCCTATATAAAGGATAGAGACTCCCCATTGAGGAGCATCGTGTCTTATTCTGTAATTGAGCCCTGCTCTATTGGAGGTTGCCCCCTCGAAGAGGCAAGTGAACATTACTTTCATCTCTGAATAATAAAATACATGCTGTTATTTCTTATTTTGTTTTGCGTTCTGGGTTTCATTTCCTTGCATATTTGGTATTCTGGGATCTTCTCGCAGGTCAAGAGCATAACAGACAAAGGAGGGTCAACAAGAATCAACAAGATGATTGAAAATTTTTACTTAAATAAAGAAGATACTCATGGATATTATGAACATAATTGATCCATTCAAGTATGCTAATTAAAATTTACCTTCCCCTTTTTTTCAAAAATACATGCTATTAAAATGGAATTTCAACCTATAAAATGTCATGCACATGATGCACATGTATAACATGAAGTTGACTTTTATCATAAGCTCATTTCATAAGAACCAATGCACATTACATAACTACATTTCATAAAATTTTGACCTTTCATGATATCTCATAAGGAAAGAGGGCTACGATTTACCTTTGTGACCTTCCCAACATTTGATTGATCTCTGACGAGCTCTCTTCGCTTGAGATTTTAGAGGGGAAGAATGTGGACTCACGATTTAGATTCCATGCCAACTTTTAACTTTGAAGACTTATGTATTTTTGTTCCTTAACAAGGAGAACTTACAACTAACATACTTGTGGACATTGCTATGTTGCTCCATGGGCGTTGTGTCGCTGCATCAATGTGATTTTTTCTTATAGCTACTCAATAACGTGACTTGATAAGCTTTCCTTGGGCATTATAACAATACTGCTTAGCAGAAGTCAATGTAGGATTCTGAATACTCCTTTCCCTTCAATGACTTTGCAACAATAGTCTTTATTGCAGTAGGAATGGTGACTTTGTAAAACAACGAAGGCTTCTCACACTCTCTTCTTGCATGAATGGACTGCGATCTCACTACAAATCCCTAGGCTACTTTTCTTTTTCTTTATTGGGCGTTTCTAGTTTACTCATGTGTTCTCTATTACTCTCTTAAAGAGTCTTATGTAGGCTCACACTCTTTTCTTGGCTTATCTAAAAGAGCCTTATGTAGAATGAGCTATGATACCATGTTAAAGGCAGGAAAGAGAGAAAATTCATTGGGCATATGGTCATATGGAGCTGATGATTTTCAGTGATATGATGGGGAAAATTAGGAAACCTTATACAGGGGAAAGATAGGCAATCCTTATGGTATTTTTTTATCAAATTCGTTGTAGAGGTGGTGAGCAGAGGAGTAATGTAAATAATAACATCTAAAGAAACTAAGTAAGTATTAATTATAGATGTCACAATGGAAGAAGAACATTAAATGTTTAGTAATCTATAACATAACACTTAACATTGAATTCTGAAATAAATCCTGGCTTAACTAAACATGAATACATAACATTTAAAGCTTGATTGTAACAAAAGATAAATTCACATATACAAGAGAAAACATCACCATAAGCAATTGACACATGAATCTTTGTAAAAGTCAACTTAAGCCTTCATCATTCACTGAAAAATTTCTGAAGATATACAATGCACAATGTTTTCTTTCTCTAACCCTGACCAACCATTTCTTTTTAATGAGAATTTTTTCGGCGTAAATCACATGAAATTTCATTTGTCAACGCGTTTCGAACCAACAAGTATGGTTCATCGTTAGGACAAGTTGAAGAATTAGATCCAGCTTTGCATAATAAATAGTAAGAGCAGAACACCCAACAACTATATTTCTTAACGGTTATTTTGACCAACAACTAAATTTGACTGGGAAACGGTTAGTTTAAGGGCACAACCTTTATTTTAATAAATAAGTCAATTCCAAAGAATATTAAATTGAAAGTTAGTCATATATTTATTAAATTAAAGGTTAAAGGGACTTTAAATTAATAGTTATTTTAAAAATGATTAAATATATAAGTAATTAGTTAAAGTTAAAGGGTTATTTTATGAACTTATAATTCGAAATAAATATTAAAATAAATTAAATATAAAATAAAATCAATTTAAATTATAAAAATTAATAAATAAGTCTATTAAATTGATAGTCGGATCTGTTGTTTCTTAAAAGATGCAGGGACTCCTCCATTATCTCGGTCTTCGCTCAGATTAGTCATCGCCTTCACTCTCCCCAGAACCATCAGGTTTTCCTTAAGGCTAGTTTAGCTTTATTAAGGGCTGAAATCAATAGGGTCAGAAGGTCCCTGAATCAGCTCTCTCTTTATCTTATGGGTTTGCATCTAGTTCTTGCAAACTTGATTTCCGCCTCTCTTTGGGCCAGGATAGATGCTTGTTCGACCTTAAAATCTCTGCGGTTAGAAGAGATTTGGAAGCATAAGCATCTCTCTAAGTTTCAAAAATTGGTGCTGAAATATTTGGGAATTATTTCCCACAGTCGTGTCTCGGATGGACAGAAATCTGCGCTCAAGGATTGGGTTTCTTGTGGGTTTTCGGATTTGTTCCATCGCTCCAAAGTTAATGATAATGCAAGCACTAATGTTGAGGCCGGTTCCTCCTGTCCCCGCAATCCGCTCTGGTCTTCAGATATCCTTCGCTCCGGCGTGGGGGAGAATTATCTACCAGTCTAATCGATGCCTAACGAGTGATCTGGTCTCCTTCGAACCCATCCTCAGAGCTCGTTCATCTCTTATCTCAGATGATCCGCTGCGTGAAGACAATCTTAATTTGTGTCTGAGGGTTCCAGAAGATAAATTGGAGAACGACGCAGTATGCATCTCTTCTTCAGAACATGGATGTGATTCGTTGGTATCCACTACTGGCTATCCATTGTATTGTTCTTCCCTCTGCAGGCTACGTGAAGACAATCTTGATGAAGGTCTGCAGGCTCCGATAAATAAACTAAAGGACAGCACGTTATGCAGCTCTTCCTTAGGATGTGGAGTTGGTTTATCGAGATCCTCTCCAGGTTGTCTTTCGCTTTGTTCTCCCCCGTGCGTTTCTAATCCTGTTTATTTATCCTCTCCTGACCTATTGGTGACTGAACCGCTGAAGTATGGCTTCACTTTGTTCATTGATACAACTGGCCTATGGGAGAGCTCGAACCTCCAGGTTTTTCATAATTTGAATTATGTTTATAATAATAATAATAATAATAATAACAACAATAACAATAACCATGTGAATAACAATAATAATAATATTATTAATTATAATATTAATAACATCAACGGCAATAATGATAATAATAATAATAACAACAATAATTTAATAATAATAAGAAAGGTAATAATATTAATAATAATAACAATAAGAACAATAACGGTAATAATAATAATAATAACGTAGATAATAATAATAATAATAATAATAACAGTAATAATAATAGTAATATTAATAATAAAATTAATAATAATAATAATAATATCAACAACAACAACAACAACAACACCAACAACAATAATAATAATAATAATCATCATCTTTCCCCTCCATCTCACATTAATAATAAGGTGATCAATTTATCTAGTTTTTCCTTTCCCCCTTTAGTTTTTAATGTTTTAAGTAAAGGGTTAAATTTTGCCTTAACCCCTAAGAAGATCTCGATGGATGACATTATTTGTGACATAGAATTCGGGATTAGAGGTTTACCTGATAATATTAAAAACACTATCAGGCAGGATTGTGCCGTAATCCTGAGGAAGGCAAAGCCCCCTAAGAGCAACCTTAGCAGGGAAGAATTTGTAGCCCTTAGATCCCTAAACCAGAACAATGATATCGTTGTTCTGAAAGCCGACAAAGGTGGGGTTGCTATCATTCTCAACAAGGTTGATTACCGCTGTAAGATGTTGGATCATCTTCATAATAGTGGAAGCTACAAGAAGCTTCCCAAAAACCCTTTAAAGAAGATTTCTAGGAATGTGGCCCTTGCCATTAAATCCTATAAATCTGTGTGTTCCTTGCACCATAAGCTCATTGAGAGCAATCCCATCACTCCTAGGATCTATGGGCTCCCCAAGATTCACAAAGAAGGAGCTCCCCTTAGGCCCATTGTCAACACCATTGGTGGTCCTACCTACCTTCTTGCTAAATTCCTTGCCTTAAAGCTTAAGCCCTTAGTTGGCCGAACAGAGTCCTTCGTCAAAGACTCTGCTTCCTTTATTAATGAGCTCAAGGGCATTAAGCTGGACCCTGAGGACATTCTCATTAGTTTTGATGTAGTTTCCTTGTACACCTGCATCCCTATTAATGAGGCCTTGGAGGTGATCAACCGCCTAACAGATCCGGATACTGCTTGATTAGTCGAGATCTGCCTCACTTCTACCTTCTTCAGTTTTGAAGGGGAGTTCTTTGAGCAAACCTGTGGTGTTGCCATGGGCTCCCCCCTATCTCTTGTCGTAGCGAATCTTTTTATGGAAGATTTTGGATCCAAGGCTCTAAACTCGGCCCACCTCCTGCCAAATCTTTGGAAAAGGTATGTAGATGACACTAATGTCATCTGGTCTCATGTCCAAGAGGAGTTAGATCTCTTCTTTGATCATCTCAATAGTCAATCCTCAACCATTAAGTTCACCAAGGAACAAGAAGTCGATGGTTGCCTCCCGTTCCTTGATATTATTATTTCAAAGAATAGTGATGGCTCCCTCTCCCACCAAGTGTTTCAAAAGAAAACACATACAGAGCAGTATCTTCATGCCAATTCCCACCATTTCCTTGCTCAGAAGTTGGGTGTTCTCAACACCCTTGCTACTCGTGCCTTGAGGATCTCTGATGAAAAGAGATTTGAGAAAGAAAAATCCCACCTCCTGAATGTCTTTGTTGAGAATGGTTATAGTAAGTACCTGGGTCAGAAAGCTTTCCTCAAAGCTGCCAAAAATTCGTTAAATAAAAGAGAACCGAAAGAGCGGGTCCTTGGGGACATCTTCCGTATGTGCAAGGGGCTACTGATAAGATTGCAAGGATTCTTAGGAACCATAATGTCCCCTTGATATTTAGACCCCTCAACACCATTCGTAGGTCCCTCAAATCTATGAAGGATCCTATCGACCCTAAGGATATGAAAGGGGTTTATATCATTCCTTGTTCCTGTGGGACCCCGTATATTGGTGAGACTGGTCGCTCCATTAATCAAAGGATTAGTGAGCATGCAGTGGACCTCAAGCAGAGGAGAACCAAGTCTTCCGCTTTAGCTGAGCATGCTGAGAGAACCAAACATCATGTTTGTATAGAGGAGTCAAGTGTTATTGCTAAAGTTTCGCAGTTCCATCACCACAAATTTAGAGAAGCCCTTGAGATTGAAAAAATACCGAACAATCTCAATAGAGAGGACAGATGGAAGATTAGTAGTTGCTGGATCCCAACCTAGTCGTTTTCTTCCCTTCCTCCCCTCCCTCCTTTTTAGCTGGTTCTTGGTCTAATCTTCCCCTTGTTTTCCAGTATCCTTCTCTCTTTGGCCGTTTGTCTTTGATGAGTTGTTTCATTTTATTATATTAGTTTTGGTTATTCTTTAGCGGTTGGGTCCCTGCCCTCACCTCTTAGTCGCTCTTCAGGTATTTTATTTACTTAGGTTATAGGTTCTCGACTTTATTAATAAAATTGATTGAATGATCTAGGATAACATGCTAATAATAATAATAATAATAATAATAATAATAATATTCTTTCTAACCCTTTAATTTCTATAATTTAAATTGAATTTATTTTATAACTAATTTGTTTTAATATATATATATATATTTTGAATTATAAGTTCATAAAATAACCTTTTAACTTTTTAATTAAAAAATATAACTAATTATTTATATATTTAATAATTTTTTAAACTAACTATTAATTTAAATTAATTTATTTTATAATATTATTTTAGTAAGTATATAACTAACTATCAATTTAATAGACTTATTTATTAATTTTTATAATTTAAATTGATTTTATTTTATATTTAATTTATTTTAATATTTATTTCGAATTATAAGTTCATAAAATAACCCTTTAACTTTAACTTAGAATTATTTATATATTTAATAATTTTTAAACGAACTATTAATTTAAAGTCCCTTTAACCTTTAATTTAATAAATATATGACTAACTTTCAATTTAATATTCTTTGGAATTGACTTATTTATTAAAATAAAGGTTGTGCCCTTAAACTAACCGTTTCCCAGTCAAATTTAGCCGTTGGTCAAAATAGATGTTAAGAAATATAGCCGTTGGGTGTTCTGCTCTTACTATTTATTATGCAAAGCTGGATTTGATTCTTCAACTTGTCTTGACGATGAACCACACTTGTTGGTTTGAAACGCGTCGACAAATGAAATTTCATGTGATTTACGCCGAAAAATTTCTCATTAAATTGATATGGATTACAAAAGCCTTAATTCAACAACCATTTCTTAATAAAAAAGAATTCCTATACACATCAAATACAATTAGTTCCTTCCTTTAGAAACCAAATTCCCCAAAAATATTTTAGTTTCTCCCTATAGCAGCGAAAATAGAACTAATTTCTAGAAACAAGGAAGTTGTTTTGACCAAAAGAATTCTTAAAAATTACATTAAATGCCTACACAAAGATGGAGCTTGAATCTCCAATGTACTTCAATACGTTTGCCATGACCAGAAAAATTGGTTTGGTGAAGTTTAGACTCGAAATACAAATTCAAATCGTTCGCTATGTGGAACTCTCTTCTTCAGCAGAAACAAAACAACAAAAGTGCAACGAGTTGATGATTTGTCTACTTCTGATCATTTTATGAGACCCTGAATGAATCATGCATCTGAAAAATTACCTGAACATCATCAACTACCCTTTGAAAATCCTCTTGTCATACTGCAAACCCTCCATCCTTCAAAAACATCCCTACAGTAAAAGCGCATAAAAAATTTACCTTCAAAATAATGACTAGTGCTTAGGTCTCTGAGCATGGAAAATAACCATTTGATGGTGTTGACAATATTGTAAGCCTTTTTTAAGTTCCCACACACAAAAAAATGCCAAAGCCTCAAATTTATATTACCCTAACGCTGTTGATAGTAGTGCAACATCACTATGTAGACTACTTCCTTTGCAAACCATCTCAATTTCCTAATCCATCTTCATTCAACCTGTGTACTTGGGAAAAATACAAAAAACCAAAATTGCTTTGATTACTTGTCAAGATTCAGACTTTCGTTGGTTCAGCCAATAGATCAAGATTTCCTCTTCCTTTTTCTTGTATTTCCTACAATGCCTCCTGCAACTATTGTTTAGAAACCCTTAGGTCTTTCTTCAAGGTGATATTTTGTCTGCAGATGTTCTTGAGCTATCTGTGTAGGGAAAAATTATTTTTAGCATAGACATAATATTTAACAATGCTAGCTCACACATGTTAAAATGATCATGTATCTTTTGTCTCTCCCTTTTATCTTGTTTCTTAAGCCTAGTAATCTCATTTTGAGATTTCTTCAACTGCTTCCTCATCCTATGTTAAAGTATGCTTCCCTTCATCCACCTCAACCTTCTTCTTTTCTTGGATTGACTCTTCCTTTTGTAGTTGCAACTTCCTTGCTGAAGACTTGGTCACAAGAATTCTTGCTGATGTGGTATCTAGATTTTTAATATTCTCTGTTGTTGCCTTATCTTTACCTTTTGACTTAGTGGAAGATGGTGTTGTTTTCATCACTAGCTCTACTTCATCAACCTTTTGTGTCTTATCCAAAACAATCTTATTCAACTCCCTATTGTCATGTTGTAGCTAGGAAATGACTAAATGATCATTTTTTCATTTGTTCCCGTAGTTCTACAATCTCCTTATCCTTGTCATCTGAAACAACATCCTATGATATGATATCTATAAATTCAATTGTTTGTTTAAGTGTTTTCTCCATTAGAAATTTTTTCATAACAACTCTTGTGAGTGGCTTCTTGGGAACTTCCACTACCTCAGGAGATAAATGAAGCTTCTTACCCTTTTTCTTGTCTGATGGGTCAACTGAAGTTGATGGCCTTTTTACTAAGTTATCAACTGGTGATTGCACATCCCTTGCCACAGATTAAGGTGTATCCTTTTTACTCCAGGGGCTATTTGGAAACTCAACTCTCAACTTGGATGAATCTATGAATGAGTACCATGTCTGATTTTTATTTTTCAATTCTTTCACCACTAATAACTTAGTCAGAGAGAAATAAAAGAGATCGGGATCTACTTGACTTTTCTTACCTTGAACTCTATCTTCCATTTTACTAATTCTTCTGAATAAATAGAAAGGCAGATTCGAAGGGATTTTTCCTGTGAAATACATCAATATCCTAAAATTATACTTATAAATTCTCCCAAATCCGCCTTCACAAGCGAAATATCTCTGTATGACCTTAAGAATTTTTCTATAGGGTTATAACATATATTCTCTTGGCACAATAGCTTCATATTCCTTGTTTTTGTATTTTGGATTTAGGAAATCCTTGTAGTTGGCTATGTCTAGAGGAAATCACTTGAACCAATGTTCACCTTGTAGAGGAATATTTGTAGCAACTGAAATGGTGACATCAACACTGGAAAACTCAACTCTCCAATCTTAACATCTACCCTGGTGATATTCAAAGCAAACTCTTTGGTCAACTAAACATTATAACCTTGTATCTTCTCACAAAGCTTGATGCCACCAATCTGCTCAAAATAAACCCTAATTACTAGATTTGAGTTTATCAAGGCTAGATCTTGAGGCTCAAGCCTAACTATGTATCCTCATTTGAGCTTATTTCTATCTGCAGTTGTCAAGACTCACAACAAAATATGAATTCTATGGTTTTTTGATGCAATTTAAGTGTTTGACAACTAGTGAAACAAGTTAAAGGTTATGAGGGTTGCAAGATTTAATAGGTGCTCTCCTCAATTGCTAAATATTAATCTACGAGTAGATGACATGAATTATACTAGAAAAGAGAAATTTGGAACCTGGGGATGGTCGTGGTAGTAGGAAAACCTTTGATTTGCAGAAGCGCAACGCAAAGTGAAAGCACAACAACAACTTGTAATGATGATGATTTGATGATTTGATCTTATAATTAACTTAAAAATACACCACTTGATTCTACTCAATGATGAAAAACCCAAATCCGTTCTAATATTCACTCAAAATACTAATAAATTGATCTTTAAGAGATCATAACTAGACTTTACAAAATGACCAAAATAATAAAAAGACTAAGCTTGAATTTGATTACTATAACATAGGAAACTAACATGAGACAACAATAATTAATGAATAAACTAGAACTCAAGTGTAACTCAACCGAACTAGACTAAATTCAAACTGAGTATGACACCTGGATTGCCTTTTATGACAACTAGAAGGCGGTTGGAATTAGTTTCTCTAACACACCATTCTTTACCTTGCCTCCAGTATTAATATTACTTTCCATGCAGGGGTAATTTTATGAGGAATGACTCAATGAGATCTAATGTAACCAATATTTGGCTAAAAACAAATGCCTTATAATATTGCTCAAAGCTTAGGTACATTAGATATAGCAACAATACCATCTTACCACTATAATCATTTTTTTCATAAGATTTATCTAGAATAATGTCCTCCCACCACTTATCAGCTTGCAGGGGAACCTCTTCCAAATCATTTTCTTTGTTTTTTCTTGTCCAATCCACTCTACCTTTCATCTTATCTCCATTCATGAAGTCATGATCCATATCATCATTGCTGAAGCTACATACAAAATGAAATTCTCAACTGTGACATCATCGTGTTGAGAGTCTCTGCCCTTTTTGGCTATTTGCAGTAACCCTAAATGATTCCAAATCTGGGCTAAATAATGAAGAAGCATTTCCTATGTGCCCCTTTTACACACATTCTTTTCATTCTTCATAAACCCATGTACTTCTAGGAATCTGATGTATAACTGCCACTGTAATGGAGAAAGATGTGTAGATATCACATATACACATTTTGGAGGAAGTTCATCCTTCATCACATTCAAGCCCATACATTGTAAAAAACCTTTTAAATGTTCATATATGACATGTGATATTTGATTCATTATTTTCACATCATTTGAAATTGAATTAGCATGTTGACCATTTTCTATGGGGCTTTGGAAACGTTTCTGAACTATGGTTGTTTTCCAAAGAATCCTTCTTTTACTAAGTCTACCATATAATAATATTCCATCAAATTATTTTGTAAAGGAGAACTTGTCAACGCAATTTTGTGTTGGGTCTTCACTTGTTTTAATACTTGTTTTATATCAAATTTTGTGTTTTTTGTCATGCGCGCCTCATAAAAAATGAATAAATCAAAACGAATTTGTAAAGCATCAAAAATATCATATGCGATATCCTTTCTTTCACATATTTTCCTAAAGATAAGTTTTGAAATGCTGCATAGACTATCAGTAGAATTCCAACTTTTTCCCTCCATTTGGTTAATAACCTTTGTTTCTTTGTGTTCTCCCTGAAAGCATCCTCAAGCAAGAAAACTGGTAAAGGGTATAAATAAAAAGGTTTCCATTTGGAAAACTCGTCTCCAGTAATGTAGAAAATTCACTGGCATTACAATAAGGTAAGTCTTCAAACCTAGATCCACGAACTACGTAATATTTTATATAACATTTATAACCTACAACGTATTTCTAAGTCCCATACCATGGGCCAAAATGAGACCAAGAACCTTGTTTCCAAACATGATCTTGCTTACCAATTGAATACATTTTTCCCACATGAAATGCATGCCAACAATCTGGTGAGGTTTCAAGATACACGAGATAGATGGAGATATTTTGACTTCTACCTCATTTTTTCTTCAACATTAAAAATAAATCCTGTAGAAATTCATTGTAGATTCAAACTGTAGATTGTAATATGCTAAAAAAATTGACTTGAATCTAATCTAATCATCAGCGGAAATAATAAATGACTGATGAAATCATGAAGCATACAAGAGAAGAATTAAATCACACATAACACAATAATTTTCCCATGAAAGCCACAACTAAAAACCCCCACTATCTGTATATTGCATTAATCATAAAATATGAGAAGATTACAATGCTTTGATCAAGTCCAAGAAACCTCAGTACTATCTCTATCTATCTCACTACATCCCAGACAAGCTCAAGACAGTACTTAGCCAATTCTGCTACCTTCCAAGCTCTTATTTCTTACACAGTTCCCATGGAAATTAACCCATATTAAATTGGGAAATTCCAATATTATGAATTGCATAATCCTCATAGGCCTTCCTCTGGTTGCATGCACCATCTGTGCAATTCAAATGATTATACAACTGATAGTACACTGTTTGTGAACTCCAATCTCAACTGGATCTTTCTATGATATGGCATGCATGAGTTAATTATGATTGAATATTTAGTTTATTGGTTGATCACAACAGGTTACACCCCACTACAAGATCTCCCACTAATTCCTCCATTAGTTGGGACTAGTTTAAATGAATTTAACTCAGTTAGCCCAAATTAAATAATGACAACTCAAAATAAACTCAACCAGGGCTCCTATAAAGTAGGAGAAACTCTACATGACTCAAGTTAGACCCTCAACTAGAATTAATTGAGCCAACTAAGTAAAATTAACTTAGTTAACTATTACAAGTTGTCATAAGATGTTGAATTACTATTTAATTCCTAATTTAATTCAAGGACAAAATTAAATTAGGATTTTATTGTTTCATTTTCAACACTCCCTCTCAACAAGAAATGAATTATCTACTACCAGGATCCTGGCTCTATGAAACTCGAATTTGCATCTTGACAATGCCCTTTGTTAAAATATCTGCATCCTGCTCCTTTGTAGGAATGTACTTCAACAACATGATTCTCCTCTGCACATAATCTCCTAGATGGTGATACTAGATGTCGATATGCTTGGACCGATCATGAAAAAATGGATTCTCTGAGAGTTTGATACAGCTATGATTGTCACAATAAATCACTATAGGATCCATCTGCTGACTAAATAAACCAACAAGAATCTTCCTCATCTAGATAGCCTCACAAGCTACCTAACTAGCAACCATATGCTCTACTTCTACTGAACTGCGTGAAACTGATATATGCTTCTTGCTGTACCAAGAAACAACTACTGGCCCAATACTGAAGATTCTCCTTGATGTGTTCTTTCTGTCAGATGGACTCCTTGCTCAATCTACATATGTGAAGCCTTGAATCTTCACTCCCTCTGTCCGTTCGTACATAACACCAAACTGAGTGGTGCCTCTGAGGTATCTCAACACATGTTTAATTGCCTTCCAATAAAGTTTGGTTGGCTTAACCATGGCTTGACTAAGCTGGTTTATTAAAAACACATGTCCAATCATGTGTTCACCAAATACATAAGTTAACCCATAAGAGGTTTATAAATAATAGCCTCAACTACTTCACCTGAAGTAACATCTTCCATCTTCCTCCAATTACCTACTAGAGGAGTCTCCATGGGTTTTCTACTCTCCATGTGGAGCTTTTTTGATATCTCATTGGCATACTTTCCTTGAGAGACGTACAATTCCTCATCTCCTTGCCATACTTCCATACCAAGAAAGTAATGCATGAGCCCCAGATCCTTCATCTTGATTTCTCTTGCAAGATCCTCATTTCAAGATTTTATCAACTTCTCATTAATTGTTAGAATCAAATCATCAACATATAATACTATAATCAACAATTTACCTTTAACCACAATATGGTAAAGGTTCACATCTACTTCACTTTTGGTGAAGCCCAACCCGGTGAAATAGCTATCAATTTTGGTGTACCAAGCACAAGGTACTTGTTTTAGTCCATACAACGCTTGCTTCAGTCTACACACATGTGACTCTTTGTTGAAGGTCTTGAATCCTTTCAGATGCTCAATATACACCTCTTCCTCAATAATACCGTTGAGAAATGTTGTCTTCACATCTATTTGATGTATCTTCCATCCCATCTGCACTGACAATGATAGAATATATCTGATTGAAGAGTACCATTCTACTTGAGCAAAGGTCTCATCGTAATCAATTCCCTCCACCTGAGAGAATCCTCTGGCCAAAAATATGGACTTGTGTTTCTCCACACTCCCATCTGCTACCTGCTTTACCTTGTAAATCCATCTGGAACTCACCACTAACTTGTTTGTTGGTCTTGGGACCACTTCCCAAACATTGTTTTTGATAATGGAGTCATACTCGTCAACCATGGAATCAAACCGTACTGGTTGCTGCACTGCTTCCTCGAATGAGGATGGCTCAACCTCTACACTCTCGCTCATCGGAGCCATGTAGTCAGTGTATAGATATCATGACCTCCTCTGCCTGCACTGAGATGTGGGTTCTACCACATTCTCTCTAGCATAATGCATGAATCTATCAACTTCTCTGGTGCACTTCCTTACATCTCTAGATGTCTCTGCATGAGTGGGTGCTTCCACTTTCTACTCCTCTGCATGTGGCTATTCCACATCATCCTGAGGTTCCTCCTTTGGAGCTAAAAGATCCTGAATATGCATCTAACTAAAGCTCCCTCTCAAGGGAACATATCATGGCCTTGTCTTCATCGAACTTCATGTCTCTATGAACCACTATCATCCTGTTGGATGGCAGGTACACTCGATAATTGTGAGGTGTATCAATGTACCCCACAAATATTCCCAACTCAACTGTTGGCGCTATATTTTTCTGAGCATCCTTGGTAACATGACAATAGACTAATGAACTAAATATCTTGAAGTGTGCCACATCTATCTTATTACCTGAAAAATCTTCTTCTGGTGTACTCATCTCAATAATTCAACGAGGGCTTCTGTTCTACAAATAAACAACTATGTTGCATGTTTCAGCCCATAAGTGCAACGATAGGTCCTGATTATGTAGCATCGCCTGTGCAACTCCCACAATACTCCTGTTCTTCCTTTCAGCCACCCCAATTTTTTATGGGTTATGAGGTGTTATTAACTCCCGTCAGATTCCTTCAGATGCACATAAGCTATTGAATTAATTTGACACATATTCTCCACTGTTATAGATTATGAGAGCTTTAACTTTCCTGCAAGTATCTTTCTCGATAAGTGATTTAAATTCACAAAATTTAGCAAATATTTGACCTTTCTTCTGTATGAAGAAAATACAACACTTACGAGAAAAATAATCAACAAATATTACATAATACCTGTTCTTAGACGTGGATGCTTTCGCGAACTGTCCACACACATCTGAGTGAATTCTATCAAGGTTTTCTTGTGCTCAACTTTCTTTATCATGAAAGTAAGATTTGGTGTAATTACCCAATATACACCCTTTGCATGTGTCTCTCTTCTATAGCATACCCTCGTGAAGTCCTGTAGAAATTTTCTGCATGATATTCAAAGCTCTGTGGTGCAAGTGACCCAATCTTCTATGCCACAACTCAACAATGTCTTGGCTCTGCACCTTCTATACTTTTTTGCTCAAAGAAACACAATATTTTACATCTAATTTGTAGAGGTTCTTCACCCGAACCCCGATCCGCTTCACCTATCCTGAGGCTATGTGACGAAGGAAATCCTTTCCCTTTCTAAATATCACATCATAAGCAAGATCCTATAACATGGAAACTAAAACCAAATTCTTCTTCAAACCCATAACATACATGACATATTTTAATGTGAGAGGAGAACTAGATTCCTTATGAAAGGTAACAATATCGATTCTGGTTGTGATATACCTCCCATCATCTCCCATCTCGAAGTGCATCTGGAGGTCCTTCTCCTCCAATTCACTGAAGAACTCTTTTTTTCTGGTCATATAAAATGAGGCTCCACTATCCAGGTACTACACACTACCCATCATTGATGTCACCATGCAAGTGATGAGGGTGAAATCTAGATCGAATTGTGAAGCAAGAGCTTCACCTACCACTCCTCCTGATGGCTTGTTACTGACCTTCTTGTGCGAACACTTTGTGGCAGAGTGTCCTAGCTTTTGACAGTGAAAACATTTAATATTCGACATGTCCTTATTATTTCCACCCTGACTGGAATCTGATTTGGAATGGAATGACTTCCCCTTCCCTTTCTTTGCATTTCTAGCTAATGCACAATTCTCCTCATCATGATTCTTGGATGAGGATCCATCTCTGATGTTCTGTCGAATCTCTTTCTGTACCAAGTCAAACCACAATTGTTCCCACTCTAGTAGTTTCTCCCTCCCATTAATTGAGTCTTGGTAGCTGTGAAATATCTTGGGAAGGCGTAGAAGTGTTAGGCTCACCAGATCATCTACAAAAACCATAACACCAACACTTCCAAGCTCATCACAAAATTGGGTGAACTTGGTCATCCTTCTCCATATTGATCTTTCTGAGTTTGTCCTTCAAACCCAACTTCCTATGGTCACTTATATTTTGAAACAGGTCTGTCAATGACTTCCACATTGAAAATGGAGTTTTCTTACCATGGAGGTTTTATACAGTATGATCTCGAGATCCTTCTAGGATAATCCTTCTTGCCTTTTCCACACATTTTCTCCACTCTGCCAGATCTTGAGCGTCAACTATCTTAGGAATATATTTGTCTATGAATTCCTTAAGCCCCTTGTCTTCCAACACTGCCCCATCTTATCCTTCCAAGAAATATAGTTCAAACTACCTTCAAGGGCATATTCAAGTCTCAATCTGTAGAACGACATCCTGTTGGCTCTGAAGTATGATACTGCAAATTCGATTTCTCCTACAAAATACAAACTCATATTCTCCTCTTTTATAGTGATTTCAACTTCGATACCATATAGAAATTCCTTGTAGATTCAAACTGTTGATTGTAATATGTTAAAACAATTGACTTGAATATACTCTAGTCATCAACGGAAATAATAAATGATCAATGAAATCACGAAGCATACAAGAGAAATAATTCAATCACACATAACACAATAATTTTATGGGGAAAGCCACAACTTAAAACCCCTTCTATCTATATATTGTGTTAACAGAAAATATGAGAAGATTACAATGCTTTTCTCAAGCTTGAGTAACCTTTGCACTATCTCTATCTATCTCACTGCTTCCTAGACAAGCTCAAGCCAATACTTAGCAAATTCTCCTTCTTTCCAAGCTCCTATTTCCTTGTGTAGTTCCCTTGAGAATTAGCCCATGTTTAGTTGGGAAATTCCACAATTATGAATTGCATAATCTTCATAGGCCTTCCTTTGATTTCATGCACCATCTGTACAATTCAGATGATGAAAACAATTGATAGTACACTGTCCCTAAACTCTAATATCGACTGGGTCTTTCTATGATCTGACATGCATGAGTTAATTATGAGTGAATCTTCAGTTTATTGGTTGATCACTGCAGGTTATACCCTACTACTGCAAGTTACACCCCACTACTGTATCTCCCACTAATTCCTCCATCTGTTAGAACTAGTTTAACTGAATTGAACTTAGTTAGACTGAATTAAATAATTACAACTCAAATTAAACTCAAAGAGGGCTCCTATAAAGTAGGAGACACTCTAAATGACTCAAGTTAGACCCTCAAATCGAATTAACTGAGCCAACCATTTCAAATTAACTTTGTTAACTATTACAAGTTGTCATGAGATGTGGAATTACAATTTATTTCCTAGTTTAATTCAAGGAAAAAATTAAATTAGGACTTTCTTATTGCATTTTCAACAAATCCTTGAGTAACATTACCCAGTAATTCATTTTCCTTGGTCCATGCTTTTTCTCCACATTCATTGGTTGATCCCTTTGATCACTATTCAAACATTAAATGCTTTTGAAACATCTTAAGGTGGTCCCGACACTCCTCAATTGTAATCTTTTTCTTTATTTCTTCACCAAACTCAACATCATTGATGATTCTCTAAATTCTCTTTCCTCTCCATATTTGACCAAAACCCAAATAAGGATTTTTTTCATCTGAAGATGCATATTCACGATCAAAATCCAAATGAGAGTGGTTTGCTATCTTTTCAGCCATATTATAGTCATATTCCAGTGAAGCTTAGAAGAATATGGTAACAATAATAACAATGCCATTGTGAGTTAGTTATTTCTTTCATTTTTCTTTCTATAGATTTTGTGTTATGCACTTGTCACAAAACACTTTTTCACATAAGAGTCATAGCAGATTAGTGAACCTCCTTTCCCACACCAACTGAAAAAATCTTTTGAACCATCAAGATATTTTTGAACCATCAAGATATTGCTCAAGCGAGGCACTCACTACTACACAAAGTGGGGTTTTAAAATGCTTTTTAAAGGCAAAAGACATATTTTGTCTTAAAAGTTATATTTTTATTTTATTTATTTTAATTATAATTTAGAATTATTTTAATGGTCTTAATTAAAGACAAAAGGAACTTTTTGCGGACAACTTGCAACTTCCCAATGCGGGACAGGGGTACGAGACTTATTTTAGTTTTCATGAAGTATGCTATACACGCCTGTGGCCAAGGTCAACCCACGATTCCCACAAATGGTGTGCTTGTGAAGAAGAAACTTGTTGCGCCCCCATTAGATGCTCGACAATGGTTCGAGGTTCATTCGACGAAGCCAAAATTTTGACATTGGTTTAAAATAATGCGAATAAGTCTATCCCAATAAGAGGGCTTCATATTAGACGATTTGAATTTGAGCAAGATTAGGGTTGAGATGAATGTATGAAGGGATTTAGATTTGAGGATATGAATATGAAAATGATCATGGTTTAGATTAATGTTTGAAGTTATTCATAGGCATAAACGTTGGTATTTAATTGTGAAGGGTTTAAATGGGAAGGAAAATCTTCAAAGCATTGCTTCTGCATCATATGTTAAGGAAACTAGAAAAAAGTATCTTTTTTCACCACATATGCGAAGCAAGTAATGCCTTAGACAAGAATGTAAGATTCTCCTCTCTCAGGATTTATTCTCTATATCTTCAAATGGCGTTTAGGGTTTTAGAGGAGGCTCCAACAATGGCATCTCATTGATGGTTTTCATTTTATTTGCTGTGATCAGGCGAAAGTAGTAGTTAATGTAAATCCAAAAGCTTGGCCATTGGATGATACAAATCTCTACACAACAATAATAAATGTTGTTCGAGATGCATCTGAAGTCACATAGCTCAGGAACCGTGCATAAGAAAGTAACTTCACTGGTTACTGCTGCAATTATTTATATATTTATTTGTTTGGGGAGATGTATTAGACAAGTGTTTGCGATGGCATTTTTCAAGACATTTCATATGGGTTAGTAGAATTTGCTCTAATCGCAGTGGACATGCAAACTCGTACCATTTTTCTCCATCTACCATCCTTGGCTTAAACTAAGGTAATAAAATTTAACTTTGAATATTACAGATAGAGGGAATGTTGTGTTTATATTGTTAGTATTAATTTGGGAATTTGTGTTTCTCTATTTTTGGACATAAAGTATCATGTGTATTTATGGCATCAAAACAAGAATTGGGCTGTCCGCATGGAATGGTGATTAGTCCATTGGTTACCTAAATTATGATGTTGACAAATATAGGGAGCAAATTTGACTCCCAGATAAGCAAGCTCAAGGTATGTAGCAGGCTTAAGGGCTTCCAAGGAGGTGTCGTCCCATGAGTGATCCAGATTTAAATAGGAATGCAATAAAGTACAGACATAACCATGAATACAGAGATGCAGCGGAAATAATACTTCATTTCATTAATGTAAAATAATGAAATATGCTTACAAACAGAAATGGAGATAAACCAGCTAGGGCGATGGTAGCTTATCTTTGAGAAGAGATGTGGCAGCTACATGCCTTTGAAATGTGTTACAATGAGGATCGAAGGCCTATTTATTGTTGAGAAATAATAGAAAACCCTAAACATCTAAAAACTTAACCCTAGGAGATGAAATGCCAAACTGTGGGCCTCGTTTCGGGTAAATTGGTACATCAACTTCCCGGGGTCATAACTTTGGCATACAATCTCCATTTGACACGCAAAATAGCTCGTTAGAAAGATCTATCCAAGGAATACAACTTTGGGAAGAAACATATGTGTCCATGGACCCATGTTACTCCTAGATTTCCCAAAAAACATCGTTTAGGGCCTCAAAACGCCTCTGGAAGTTCAGGACCCGAAAAATTGCTAAAAATAGTAAGTTGTGCTACAATTAAGGAAACTGAAAAACTGAAAGAGATAGTTGTTGGTGTCCAAGTGGGATAGGTGGGTGGCCACCAACATCCACCTGGATCATTCCTCCCCCCTTAGGAAGCAATGGTCCCCATTGCGTTGAGTTCCTCCATCTGCTGAACTTGGTCCTTGGTGAGCTGTTATGCAATCTCTGATGTGTCCAGTAATGGTGGGAAGCATGGTTGAGGGCGTTTCACATTGAACACTCGGTTCAAGATAAGGAATGGAGGAATGCTGTGCTCCAAAGCATTGCTTCCCACAACCTTGGTAATGCTGTAAGGACCATGTCAGAATGGTCTGAGCTTCTAATGGGCTCTTGTAAGGCGTTCTTTCTGCAGATGTAACCAAACTTTGTTGCCCACCTGAAACTTGTGTGGTACTTGATGCTGATCATGTCGCTGCTTGTACTTGGCATTTTCCAGAATGGAGTGGTGATAGATAAGCTCGTTGGGTAGAGGTGCTCCAAAAGTCAGATCGGATGAATGCTTGACCTAAGAGTGCAACGATACCCCTGTGGGTGAGGAGAAGATGACCATATCCCTCTGCTGCTGCTGCTACATGGAGGAACCCTTTGCGGGGCTCATGGATGTGGTGACGATCTTCCCCTTACTTTGGGAGCGAACCATGTTAGTGTCAGTGTCTTCACATTGCCATCAGTGATCAAAATCCGCTCTTTTGCATTTCATAGTAGGAGTCCCATACTGATGAGTTTTCATTCCATTAGGTCATGGATTCATTGATGGTAGGGTTTAATCAATTTTCCCTCATGATCTGTACTTGCTGATCCTCTCCCATATATTTCAGTCATGGCTCATGTTCACTCTGCAGTATATTTCATTAGGTCTTAGGGTTTGGTCTCATAAGGTTTTAGGGTCCCATCATGGTCAAATTCAGTGATTATATGCCAATGATGATCAACAAGGACATGAGGAGGTCAATAATGATTGGTAAAGCCATAATTTATCATTTTGAAAGCTTAATGTAGTTCTCACCTCAAAACTTGTTTTGAGGTGAAAACAAGGTATTTTGTTTTTATCTCCATTAATGATGTAATTTTACGTTTTCATATGTAATATTGGTTCCCAGATGCTCCTAAACATCTTGTGATGTTTCCAAGCACCTGCCACTGCAAAAATAAAGTCATCATGAGCACCAATTCACCTGCAAAAGAAAAAGAGAAACAAGCACTAAAACCCTAATTTCCTTTCCCACTGAGCTAGGGTTGGTTATGGGATCAGAAATATCTAAGAAGAGGAGGAATAAGGGATATCAGAAGGTATGAGGCCATTTCATATCATCGAACATCAAGTCTCCATCATTTGTCGAGAAGTCATTCCAAGGAACAAGCCATTCACCATAGATAAGGGACGGTTTTTCTTCAAATTGTGTTTCTGAGCAAGAAAAGATAAATTTGACAAAAGTGAGAGAGGTTTTGTCCATCATAGATCCAAGAAGAAAAATCTCCTTTAGTTTGTGTTGACACCTAATCATCAGGATTGGGTGAATAACTGAAAATGATGTAAATAAATAATAAAGAATATGAATAGTCACCGGGAGATGAAATGAACAGTCTCTCCTTCATGTATATAATAAACACCAACCTAAATGAAATCAACGAATTGTCTTGAAGATTTTCTGCCTGGTCTGACATGGTATCAGAGCCAGCTCCCAAAATTAAGTTTTGTGTAACTCCTGGTGTCAGTTTCTGCCTATGTTCTACCTATTTTGCAGAATTCACACCTGCCCATCTGTGGTGTCAGTTGCCTGAAGCTTGAAGCTTGCTCCACCTGCTCTTCACCATTACTCCGACTGCTCCTTCTACTGTGTTGAAACACTATCAATGTATTGAAAACGCCATTCTATTCTCCGACCATTGTATTCTGCAAGGTTGAATACCCACTGCGTTTTCATTACTACACATACCACCAGCAAGCCTCAACGCCATCTCTTCATCAGATTTTCTGTGCTAAACATCTGAACCTATGGTGATTTTATGCAATAGTTGTTAAATGTATGTGGAGCCTATGGAAATTTTGTTTCTCAACATTAGCGTGCCAATAGTTTTACCGGACCACACAAGTTAAAAAAAAAACTCCCCTCCATATCCTATCGCATCTCGCCTATCTTCTCTACTATGTAGCTGTTATCAATGCGTTGACATGATATCATTGTTGGTATCATTGCCACAGGTATGAACATCTGCCGGAGCCATCGTGAGAGAGAGGCGCAACTGGGGAGCGGTGGTTGCTAGAGAGAGCCATTGAGCCAGACAACCTACCTCAGACAAAGAGCTCACCATTTGGGAAAATAAGAACAACAAAGCCTATGCATTAATTGCAACATTTGTAAGTGAAGAGGTGAGTTGCCATATTTCACCATTTTCAACTGCTTTCGAAGGCTTACAAAAGCTGAAAGAACTCTATGACTCACATTTTGCACTTGAAGTTGTTCAACTCATGATTAAACTCTTCACTCTTGAATTGCAAAATAATGATCCTCTTGGTCTTGCATCCGAAGTAAAATCTATAATGCATGATATCAAAGCCACTAAGGTTGAATTGGATATTCCTCTTATCGATTTTCTCAAGGCACTTTATCCTACTTACTCCAATTATCTTGACTCATTACAAGCAAATGGAAATCTTAAATATATTACCTTTGACTCTCTTGTGAAAAAATTTGCTGACAAAGAGAAAGATTTTGGAAAGAAGACAGCCCCTGAATCTTCTGAAGAGGTTGTGTGCCTTGCTCATAAATAAAAGAATCCTGCTCAAGATTCTTCCAGAGGAAGAGGTGGTCGAAGAGGAAGAGAAAGATATTTCAGAGGCAGGGGGGCAGACACTCTCAAGGAGAAAAGGCAGATTTGCACTGCATACGCTACAAAAGAAATGGATCACATGATGGCTCTACATGCAAGTTACCATGGGACAAAATTGAGCAGCAAAGAAACCAACAAAAAGGTAAAACTAATGATATAGACAAAGGTAAAGCACCTGAATCTACTCATTATGTGGTGGCACAATGTAATATTGGAGTAAATGAAGATTTATTTAATGCTTCACTTGCTTCTTGGAAAAATGATTGGTTGCTTGATTCAGGAGAAACTTGCCACATGACTCATAGAAAAGATTTTTTTGAAGAATTTATTGACAATGTTGATGGAGCAATATACTTTGCAGACCAATCAAAAATCAAGCCATCAGGGCTTGGCACAATCAGGCTTAAATTCCCTGGTATTCCAGACTTCCTTCTGCATCATGTTCTATATCTCCAACAACTGAAGAGAAGCTTGCTATCCTTAGTCCACATCCACCAGCAAGGTCACTCCATTCATATGTTTGATGGCAAGCTTGAGGTAAGAAAAGGCTTCTCAATCTTGAGGGGAATAGAAGAAGAAAGGCTTCTCAAGCTGCAAGGTATTTTTGCTTGTGCACAACATTTCTCATACAACTCTCATTATGAAGAAGGTACACTTTCATCAAGTCTATTATGGCATGCTAGATTTGGACATTTGAACTATGACAACCTTCGCTTGTTGAAGAAAAATGGTGTTGCTGGTTTGCCTACAATTCCTAGGAAATTTAAGCAATGTGATGCTTGCATTCTAGGAAAGCATAGCAAACAGTATTTTCATGATTCACATTCAAGAGCACATAGAAAACTTGAACTCATTCATTCAAATTTATGTGGTCCAATGCCTATTCTTTCTGCAAATGGAAATAAATATATGATGACATTTATTGATGACTACACCAAAATGTGTTGGGTTTATTTATTGAAGAACAAATTTGATTCTTTTCAAACATTCAAGAAATTTCATAAATGGATTGAAAATGATGCAAAATCTCATATTGGGTCTATTCGCACTGATAATGGAAAAGAATACACATCAAATGAATTTGAAAACTATCTCCGCCAACATGGGATCAAACATCAAACCACTGTGCCTTATAATCCCCAACAGAATGGTGTAGATGAAAGAATGAATAGGACAATCTTAAATATGGTACGCTCCATGCTCTTCTTCAAAAATGTAAAAATAATGTTTTGGGCTAATGCTGTTCTATGTGCTGCATATATAAAGAATAGATGTCCATCTAATGCTATTAGAAACAAGACTCCATATGAAATGTGGTATGGGTACGTTCCTTCGGTAAAGCATATTAGGGTCTTTGGTTCCACCTGTTATGCCTTGATACCAAAGGTACATAGAAACAAACTTGGTGCAAGAAGTCATAAGTGTATCTTCCTGGGGTATTCAAACACCTCCAAAGCATACCGTCTCTATGATGAAGTCAATAAAAAGTTTGCTGTATCTAGAGATGTAATTTTTCTTGAATCATCCAAAACTGACAATGTTGTTGAGCGGAAACTTGATCACTTGGATAGATTCGCAAATTCAAAATCATTTCAATAATTTGATAATCAGATTCCACATCTTGAAGGGGGGATTCCTATACTATATCAACATGTGGAATCTTCTTCTGAAGAACTCTCTCCCCCACATGAAACTCCAACAATGGATGATGCTTTAAGTGATGTGATTGATAGAATGGGAGACTCGATCTTGATTCAGTCCCAACTCAATCAATGGAGCAGCCTGGACCATCTGAGAGAGGTCCTCCAAAGTGGCTGATAAAGACACTTGAAAGTGTTCATCCTGATGAGGTTGGAAAGATAAGAACTAGAAATTCAGACCCGCAAAATGGAGGTGATGTAGATGACTCTAATTCACCTATTGATATGGGTGTTTCTTATGATTGTGAATTGAATTTGTTTACAGATTTTGAACCAACTTCCTTCAAAGAAGCTGCTTCTCATGATGAATGGAAAGAAGCAATGGGAAAGGAGTATGATGCTCTCATAAAGAATGGCACTTGGAAGCTGGTTGATCCTCCATTAGGAACCAAACCAATTGGCTGCAAGTGGGTCTACAAGAACAAGTATAAAGCTGATGGCTCATTTGACAAGCATAAAGCCAGGCTTGTGGCAAAAGGTTTTGTACAGAACGAAGGGGTCGATTATGAGGAGAATTTTTCCTCCACAACAAAATGTGCTACCATCCGGACACTCTTTTCCCTAGTAGTTTAAAACGGTTGGAAAGTCCATCAAATGGATGTAAAAAATGCTTTCTTGAATGGAGATCTAAAAGAGAATGTTTTTATGTCCCAGCCTGAAGGATTTGCCGTGAAAGGACATGAACATAAATTATGCAAACTTTTGAAATCCTTGTATGGCCTCAAACAAGCACCGTGAGCCTGGTATGAAAAAATAATTGAGCATCTTCTGAAACTCAATTTCAAACATTATGATCTTGATGATGCAACTTTATTTGTCAAGAAAGTTGCAAAAAAGTTGTATATCTTGTGGTATATGTAGATGATCTTTTGATGACAGGGAACAATGAAAGCTACATTGCATCCATAAAGAAGGAATTGGGGAAAAGTTTTGAAATGACTGATTTGGGCTATGTTCATTACTATCTTGGTATTGAAGTAACTCAACATCTGAAGTCCATATTTCTTTCTCAAAAGAAGTACATTGGAGATCTGTTGAACAGGTTTGGCATGATAGAATGCAATCCTCTTACTACTCCAATGGAACAAAACTTAAATCTCACATCTATTGAAGGAAAAGAATTTGAGGATGTAACAAAGTATAGACAACTTGTAGGAAGTCTCAACTACCTAACTACTACTAGACCAGACATTTTGTTTGCTGTTGGAATCCTCTCCAGGTTTATACAAAATCCTTGTGAGGGACATTGGTCTGTTGCAAAAAGAGTTCTAAGGTACTTGAAGGGAACTCAAGAATTTGGAATCAAGTATACACAGGTGGACGACTTTAGCTTGATTGGATACTCTAATTCAGACTTCCATGGAGACAAAGAAACTGCGGTATCTACTTCAGGATATGCTATGAGTCTTGGATCAGGAGCTGTCTCCTGGAGATCACACAAACAATCAGTTCTAGCAGATTCCACAATAGAAGCAGAATACGTGGCAGTAGCTGAGGCAACAAAAGAAATTGTGTGGCTCAGGAAGATTCTTGAAGATTTATAGGTAAAGCAAGTATAATAAACTACATTCATGATTGGAAATACCTCTACAATAAAGTTGGCCAAGAACCCAAAGTTCCATGATCGAACGAAGCACATCAATACTAAATATTGTCTGATTCGACATCATGTTGAGGCCAAAACAATCCATCTCCGCCATTGTTCCACAAACGAGAAAATTGAAGACATCTTCACCAAAGAACTTGGAAGAGAAAAGCTTGAAAGATTTAGAATGATGCTTGGACTCATGAACATCCCTTTAGATTAAGGGGGGGAATGTTGACACCTAATCATCAGGATTGGGTGAATAACTGAAAATAATGTAAATAAATAATAGAGAATATGAATAGTCACCAGGAGATGAAATGAACAGTATCTCCCTCACGTATATAATAAACACCAACCTAAATGAAATCAATGAATTGTTTGAGGAGTTACTGCCTGGTCTGACAGTTTGTACACAAGTGTCATGGTTTTAGAGAAATTTCAAAAATACAGTTGCCTCAAGAGAGTTGATGCACTTCTGGAGTGACCTTGGGGAGGTAAATATTTCTCCTAGATAGGGTGACCAAATGACTTTCTTGATGGGTCAAATGATCTCAATACACAAGGATCTTTCCAATGAGCTATCGGGAGATCAATTTGGAGTTCAGGAAGACCTCCAAACATTGACTGAAACAACACTCTGCATTTTGGCAGCCTCATTCTACACATTTTGACTAGAATTGGGAGATTGGACTTTTGACAAGGAAAATGAACTCAAAATTGAAAAACTAAAGATGTTATGAAAAGTAGACTTGAAAACATTTCCAACGAGCTATCCCACACTCAATTTGGAAACCGAGAAAGCCTCCAAAAGTGGTTTGCAAAAAGGCGCTGCAATTTGAGAGGGTGGAAATGTTCTTTGAGAGGGTGGTGCTGCACTTTTGGCAGTGGCGCTGCGCTTTTGGTAGGAGAGCCAGAAAGGCCTCAAAACTTCAAGAAACCTCAAGATTTTCCTCTCTTCCCTTCAATGCAAGTAAGTTAACATCCCTTACTACATTTTTGGTTTGCATTTCAAACTTTTTAGCATCATTCCCCATGGCAAGTGTGAAACCCTAAAAATATCCCTTGGTTATGCCTAAACCCTAAAACCCCCATTGTTCCTCCTATCACCTATCACTACAGATCTAAATTTTTTCCCTATCCCTTTATCCCTTTATCCCTATTCCATATCATCCCTATCCCTTTATCCCTCTTCCCAAAGGGCAATTTCTCAAACAAGCCAAGCCCTCCCTCTCATTTTATGATTCCTACTCCCTCATTCATTTTCTAGCCCATAAGCTCATCTCCCATCCCCTCATTCCTAAAAAAAATTTCACTCATTCCCTTAATACACCTCAACCTTGCAAACATGGACCAAGAAGACCGAGACTATAAGGAGGAGGAAAACATAGGCAGTGACACCTCAGTAGGCAGAGCTAGGCAAAAAATAAAACCACACAAGGGAGGAAGATAGACTCAAAATATTGGCTGAAGATTCTTTGGCCAACCAAATCACTTGATGGTGGTGCTTCATGCCAAATTTGGGCAAATTTTGAGAACTTTTTGCATTTTTGAAAATTTTAAATTCACAACATAGAAAATTTGCCCAGAAGCGTAGCGCCACTGGCGCTGTGCTTTTTCCTGGGGCATCCAATGGAGAAAAGGTTAAAATTTTTGGATTTATAATGATGAGGACATTCACCTTGGAAATTTTCAGAAGTTTTGGATCTGATCTGGTCCACCAAAAGGTCCAAAAACTACCAAAAATGACCATTTTGCCTCTTTTTGGACACATAGAAGCAGTCTTGGGAGTTTCAAGTTTTGAGGGGGAAAATGACCTCTAAATTCAAATATTCTAGGTGTTCCAAAAACTAGACTTGAATAAATTTCCAATGAGCTATCATGGGATCAATTTGGCTAAGGGGAAGGCCTCCAAAAGTGTGCTGAAAGTAGCGCTGCGCTTTGAGCCAGTGGCATTGTGCTTTTGACCATTTTGCTCAGAAATCAAAATTCGCCTATTTTGACTGTGAATTTGATTTCTCTCTCCTCATGGATGATTTCAATGATGTTTTGGTGACATGGCATGTAAAGGTAATGGTAAAACAGTGTTAGAGGGTAGATTCATTAGTTAGAGGTGGTTTTGAGTCAAATGAATCAGTTTCCCCTCTTTTAGAGGCTAGTTGTTTGACTGCCTATACTCCAGTTCTTTGTTGGGAAATGGCTGAAGCAACCCCTCTTCTCATGGATTCGACCCATGAAGGTCAGGATGAGTTGTTTGATGCCTATATTATGTATTTTCTTAGTCATTTGTAGAGGTTGGATTCACTTGGATGCTCTGAACAATATTGTACATCATTGTAAGCAGTTTGGCAAGGAAAGTAATAGGAGTTGCAACTATTTTTATGGGATACCTGTGGTATGGTGTTTTTGCATAGTTTATTATTTTTTATCAGTTTGCTTAATTTTTTATGTGTGCCATCATCTATTTCACTGCTTCTAACTAAATGATATCAAGATAGATAGGTAAAATTCATTGTTTACAGTGTTTTGCCTTGGGAAACCATTCAGTATTCTATGTTTTCTTCTGTTTGAGAAGGATACATATACATGCCCTCATCAGCTCCTCACCAGTCTTAGACATCTCACCTCACTCAATTACAAGTGTAAAAGCCTATACCTACCTTACCCCATAGAACACCCTGTATTATGACCTAATTTCCCAGATCCAAATTGCCTAGCTCCATTTGATCTAGCATAAAAATCAACAAATTCAATCAAAATCCCCTAAGCTACTATACCTAGCCTAAAATCCCATATGATCCAGTCATTTTGATTGAGATCCATAAAGGAGAGAGCCCTCTCCCGACCTGGTAGGGCTAGCTACAAGGTTAAGCTTGGTTTGTGGTTACCCTAGAATTGCCTCCCTTCAGCCTGAGGTCAATCTAGGTGACAACATAGTGGAAACCATACTAGGGAACGTAGTTTTATCTTCCCCAGTAAAATGTATCAAGTTTCGATCTGATCGTTGATGGTGGACAATGATCAGAGACCGGAAGGCTGAAATCATTCACTCCAGTGTCGAAAAATCCCAAGCTTCATAATTTTTATGGCAACTCTACTCTTCAAGAACTAGTAGCATGAAGAATTTATTGGTGAATTCATTGTTATCAAAATGGATTTGTTTTCTCAAAGGTATGCTCCCATGAGTTGAGCTCACATTCCAGGTTTCCAAAATAAAATTCCTAAGGTAGATTGGCAAAGGAATTTGCCTACGTTTAAAGATGATGATAGGAATGATGCTGCTTTACATATGGTTAGATTTCACATGCATATTCACAAGTTGAAGGTTGATTTTCCTGAAGTTTTCTTGATGAAGATATTCATGGCCACTTTGGAAGGTGAAGCCCGATCTTGGTATGAAAGTTTGCCACCTGCTTTTATTTATTGTTTAAAAGATTTTCATACCATGTTCTTTGAAGGTATAAAGAATCTTGTCCATCCTTAATATTAGTTCAGAACTGTTGCAAACATGTCTATAGTTTTATTGAAAATATTGAGAAAATTTATGAAGATGATGACTTCATGGATGATGAGATCATGGAAGCCTTGTATGAAAATCCATTTCAGCAGCATAAAGAGAGCTTAGAGGATACTTGTCAAGATGCTTAGGAAAATTTGCAGTAGGTTCAAGATCTTAGTACAATTGAAAATGATGGAAGACAAGGTCTTATTTCAGATATGATCATAGCAAAAGATGGTACACAAGAAAATCAAGTTCCAATTTTAGATTGTGATAAAGTAAAGTTGGCTATTCCATATCTAGATTTAGATCGTGCTGATGAAGAAATCATTGAAGCCTTCTTTGATTTTTCCCTTCAAAAACAGTCTCAAAAAGCCAGTCACTTCGTTACACAAGATCATAATCAACATATAGTAGCTTCTTCTTTTCTTGAAGATGAAGGAATTTTGCATCTTGATAGTTAACATGAATCACATGAAATGAATCAGTAGTTTGAGGAATATTTATATACTCCATTGCTTGAAATTAATGAAGATATTCAACAACCTTGTGAATCTTTAGGAGGGAAAGAAGACAATTATTATTTTAGCAAAAGAAAACAAAAAGTACTCTCTCCTCTATCTGAAGATGAGATAGATCAACTCCTGAAAGGTCATGTTACAGCCCAAGCTAATGCAGGTTTGTAGTGTTCACATAGTCAAGAAGGTGTTAGTGAAGCTTCTTCCACTTTTGAAAATGATGACAGTCTTGAAATTAGATTTATAGATCAACGAACATATATTGTTTTCTTTCATGAAGATGATAGGGTTGTCATGTTTGATAATCTTGAAGAATGTTTTATGTTTAAGAATGACTTAGACTATGAAATTGAGGAATATGAGCCTGAGAGAGACAATATGCCAGAAATCGAGTTAGAATTTCTCATGCTTGAGGAATTTACAGCCAACACTCAGATAGAAAAAGCTTATACTTCTCTATGCCTTCCTATCAATCAACAACCAACTGTTCTTTCAGATCATAATGAAGGGAGTACTTGTATTTTTGTTGCTGGATCTCAAGACAAGCTAGTGCTTCAGGATTTTCAAGATCCCTTCAGCATTATTTTGCAAGCATTAGAGAAGATGAATGTTGCCTAGTTTATTAGCATAAGCCTTGGTTTTAGTTGTTATTGTGAGTTTCCTACATGTACATTGTTCTACCTGCTCACGGAAAGTGAGAGCAAAATTTTAGCAAGTAGCCATCTACTGGATTGGTTACATTGGAAGGCCCACTTCATATGATTGTACATATTTCATCAATAGGCAAGTGGTTGTCATCATGATTTGAAGCCCTCAAATCTCGATGATCCGCTTCCATTAAAAGTCTTTGTAATTACTTGTTTTAGTTAAGTAAACCTTGAGTCATTTTCCCAGCCATTTTCAAGACAGTTTCAGAGTCAGTTTGTGTCGTCAAGTCGTCAGCTTTCAGTCATGAATTTTAGTTTGCGTTTTTGACTGCATTCCCAATGCATAAGGCTACTAGGTCTACGGTGTTCTTGGCACCTTCAAGGAGCAACCATCCCCATTGGAGCCAATGTTAGTGTCAGTTTCTTCACACTGCCATTAGTGATCAAAATCTGCTCTTTTGCATTTCATAGTAGGAGTCCCATATTGATGAGTTTGCATTCCATTAGGTCATGGATTCATTGATGGTAGGGTTTACTTCAATTTTCCCTCATGATCTGTACTTGCTGATCCTCTTCCATATATTTTAGTCATTGCTCATGTTCACTCTGCAATGTATTTCATTAGGTCTTAGGGTTTGGTCTCATTAGGTTTTAGGGTCCCATCATGGTCAAATTCAATGATTATATGCCAATAATGATAAGTAAGGACATGAGGAGGTCAATAATGATTGGTAAAGCCATAATTTATCATTTTGAAAGCCTAATGTAGTTCTCACCTCAAAACTTGTTTTGAGGTGAAAACATGGTATTTTGTTTTTATCTGCATTAATGATGTAATTTTAGGTTTTCATATGTAATATTGGTTCCCAGTTACTCCTAAACATTTTGTGATGTTGCCAAGAACCTTCCACTACAAAAATCAAGTCATCATGAGCACCAATTCACCTACAAAAGCAAAAGAGAAACAAGCACTAAAACCCTAATTTCCTCTCCCACTGAGCTAGGGTTGGCTATGGGATCAGATATATTTGAGCAGAGGAGGAATAAGGGATATCAGAAGGTATGAGGCCATTTCATATCATCAAACATTAGGTCTCTATCATTTGTCAAGAAGTCATTCCAAGGAACAAGCCATTCACCATAAATAAGGAACGATTTTTCTTCAAACTGTGTTTCTGAGCAAGAAAAGATGAATTTGAAAAAAGTGAGAGAGCTTTTTGTCCATCATAGACCCAATAAGAAAAACGTCCTTCCATTTTTACAAAAGTGTCATGGTTTTAGAGAAATTTCAAAAATACAGTTGCCTCAAGAGAGTTGATGCACTTCTGGAGTGACATTGGGGAAATAAAGATTTATCCTAGATAGGGTGATCAAATGACTTGCTTGATGAGTCAAATGATAACTAGACACAAGGGGATTTCTAACGAGCTATCATGAGATCAATTTGGAGTTCAGGAAGACCTCCAAACATTGACTGAAACAAAACTTTGCATTTTGGTAGCCTCATTTTTCACATTTTGACCAGGCTTGGTAGATTGGAATTTTGACATGGAAAATGAACTCCAAATTGAAAAAATCCAAAATATTTTGGAAAGTAGACTTGACATTATTTCCAACGACTATCCCATGCTCAATTTGGACACTGGGAAGGCCTCCAAAAGTGGTCTGCAAAAAGGCACTGTGCTTTGAGAGGGTGGCGCTGTGCTTTTGGCAGGAGAGCTAGAAAGGCCTCAAAACTTCAAGAAACCTCAAGATTTTCCTCTCTTCCCTTCAATGCAAGTAAGTTAACATCCCTTACTACATTTTTGGTTTGCATTTCAAACTTTTTAGCATCATTCCCCATGGCAAGTGTGAAACCCTAAAAATCTCCCTTGGTTATGCCTAAACCCTAAAACCCCCATTGTTCCTCCTATCACCTATCACTACAGCTCTAAACTTTTTCCCTATCCCTTTATCCCTTTATCCCTATTCCATATCATCCCTATCCCTTTATCCCTCTTCCCAAAGGGAAATTTCTCAAACAAGCCAAGCCCTCCCTCTCATTTTATGATTCCTACTCGCTCATTCATTTTCTAGCCCATAAGATCATCTCCCATCCCCTCATTCCTAAAAACACTTTCACTCATTCCCTTAATACACCTCAACCTTGCAAACATGGACCAAGAAGACCAAGACTATAAGGAGGAGGAAAACACAGGTAGTGACACCTCAGCAGGCAGAGCTAGGCAACAAAGAATACCACACAAGGGAGGAAGATAGACTCAAAATATTGGCTGAAGCTTCTTTGGAAAACCAAAGCACTTGATGGTGGTGCTCCATGCCAAATTTGGGCAAATTTTGAGAACTTTTTTCATTTTTGAAATTTTGAAATTCACAACGTAGAAAATTTGCCCAGAAGCGCTGCGCTTTTTCTTGTGGAATCCAATGGAGAAAAGGTTGAAATTTTTGGATTTAGAATGATGAGGACATGCACCTTGGAAATTTTTAGAAGTTTTGGAGCAGATCTGGTCCACCAAAAGGTCCAAAAACTACCAAAAATGACCTTTCTGCCTCTTTTTGGACACACAGAAGCAGTCTTGGGAGATTCAAGTTTTGAGGAGGAAAATGACCTCCAAATTCAAATATTCTAGGTGTTCCAAAAACTAGACTTGAAGACCTTTCCAATGAGCTATCATGGGATCAATTTTGCTAAGGGGAAGGCCTCCAAAAGTGTGCTGAAAATGTCGCTACACTTTTGACCATTTTGCTCAGAAAAACAAAATTCGCCTGTTTTGACTGTGCATTTGATTTCTCTCTCCTCATGGATTCTTTCATTGATGTAGTTGATAACATGGCATGTAAATGTAATGATAAAACAATTTTAGAGGGTATATTCATTAGTTAGAGGTGGTTTTGAGTCAAATGAATCAATTTCCCATCTTTTAGAGGCAAGTTGTTTCACTGCCTATATTCCAATTCTTTGTTGGGAAATGGTTGAAACAACCCCTCTTCTCATTGATTCGACACCTGAAAGTTAGGATGATTTGTTTGATGCCTATATTATGTATTTTCTTAGTCATTTGTAGAGGTTCGATTCACTTGGATGCTCTGAACAATATTGTACATCATTGTAAGCAGTTTGGCAAGGAAATTAATAGGAGTTGCAGCTATTTTTATGGGATACATGTGGTATGGTGTTTTTGCATAGTTTCTTCTTTTTTTATTAGTTTGATTACATTTTTATGTGTTACATCATCTATTTCACTGCTTCTAATTGAATGATATCAAGATAGATAGGTAGAATTCATTGTTAACAATTCTTTGCCTTGGGAAACCATTCAGTATTCTATGTTTTCTGCTATTTGAGAAGGATACATGATCTATACATGCCCTCCTCAGATCCTCACTAGTATTAGACATCTCACCTCACCCAATTACAAATGTAAAATTCTATACCTACCTTGCCCCATAGAACACCCTGTATTCTAACCTAATTTCCCAGACCCGAATTTCCTAGCTCCATCTAATCCAACACAAAAAACAACAAATTTAATCAAAATCCCCTGAGCTACTATACTTACCCTAAAATCCCATCTGATCCAGTCATTTTGATTGAGATCCATAAATGAGAGAGCCCTTTCCTGACCTGGTAGGGCTAGCTACCAAGTTAAGCTTGGTTTGTGGTTACCCTAGAATTTCCTCCCTTGAGCTTGAGGTCAATCTAGGTGATAACAAACTAGACAAAAAATGAATTTCCTAGTCTGGGACATGAGCTTACTGCATTTCTTAGCAGTGATTAAAGAGGTGGCGGTAGGTGGGGCTACCTATGGTATCCTGTATAATGAATTACCCAAATAAATAATGACAACACGAGGCCTTCACTCATACACAACATGTCGCCTTCATAAGTATGGTTGGCCTAATAGTACATCACAAACATCAAGAGCTGCAACATCACACAATACCTCATCTATGAAGAGCTTGATGTTGTAGGGAAGGTGGCATTGCTGGCGGACTCGGAGATCTCGTCCTTGGTGAAGCCACCCAATACTGTACGTTTGCGGGTGTGGTATGGTTGGTAGTCCCAAACGCTTCACGACCTTTGCTGAAATGAGGTTCTTTTGGTTTCTACTGTCGACAATGAATTGCAACAACGAACCCTTCACCCACATTTATGAGTGGAAAAGACGCTCCCCCTCCTCTGGATCTTCGGGCTCATTCTTCTGGACCTTGGCACTGGCAATAGTGGCACTGGGCTTTGTGTCAATGATCTGCTTCCCTTTTCCATTCCCCTTGTCGGGTTCTGACTCAGTTTCAGAACATGCATCTGATTCGAAAGCTTTCAACTCGGCCACCAACAACTGCTTGGTATGACACTCGCTTGTGTTGTGAGTGGGGCTCTTATGGAACTCACACCACACCCTTGTGTCCTTCGAATTCGTGGTGTTGTTATTTTCTTGCGGATTTGACGGGTTGTCTTGGGTCACCCCGCCTTGGATTTGTCCTTTGGTCTTCGGATTCGTAGATCCAAAGTCTCGCTTCTTATATTTAAACTTTTTCTCGATTTTGACAATGTCTCGGTACGCCGTGCCGAGCAAGGAGATGTTCAGGAATTCCATCTTATCCTGGATGTATCTATGTAGGAAACCATAGTATTTGAGTACCAAATGCAACTTAGAGTTCTTGATACCCAACTGTGTGCGAAGGGTATGAAAAATGTTTGTGAACTCCGACACATCTTGGTCCCTTCCCTACTGCAGCGTGGTCCACTTTATGTATTTGTCCTCATAGCTCTTGACAGGGTAATACTGCTCCTTGATGACAACCCAGAATTAATTCCAAGTGGGTGTGGTTGAAAACAATGAGCCCATGCTTTCATCCTTCTGCTCGCAGGAGGTTTCCCACCAGTCCTTGATGTGGGGGGCTGCTTTGAGAAGAGCGAAAATAATCTTTACCCGATTGGAAAAATCATGAACAGAAAAATACCCATATAGTAGATTTAACCATTTATCTACGGCATGTGCGTCTATCTGACCCTCGAATATGGGGATTTAAAGATTAACTTGTACCTTAAACGGTGTGGCATTTCTAGAGTAGCTGTTGGAAGCCAATGCGTTGCCTCTGGATACCCGCTGAAGGATCTGGGCAAAGTTTTCCATCATCGCGTTCCTTTGACGCTCGAGGGCTTCTTCGAGCAAGATTTTGATAGGATCTCCTACCCCCTCATCTTTCTTGTCTTCCGCCATGGGAGCCCGTCAGGATTTGCGAGGCTGGTCTTGCAAAGGTTCGACCAGTTCAAGCCCTAACTCCTTATATCTCGACCTCGTTGGGGACATGCAAAGAAAATAGAGAAAGAGTAGACCGCTCTGATACCACTTATCCAAATTTAAACAGGAACACAATAAAGTATAGACATAACCATGAATACAGAGATGCAACAGAAATAATACTTCATTTCATTAATGTAAAATACTGAAATATGCTTACAAATAGAAATGGAGATAAACCAGCTAGGGCGATGGTAGCTTATCTCTAAGAAGAGATGTGGCGGCTACATGCCTCTGAACTATTTTACAATGAGGCTAGAAGGCCTATTTATTGTTGAGAAATAATGGAAAACCCTAAACATCTAAAAACCTAACCCTAGGAGATGAAACACCAAACTATGGGCCCCATTTCGGGTAAATTGGTACATCAACTTCCCGAGGTTGTAACTTTGGAATACGATCTCCATTTGACGCACACAATAGCTATTTAGAAATATCTATCTGAGGAATATAACTTTGGGAAGAGAAATATGGGTCCATGACCCATGTTGTTGCTCCCAGATTTCCGAAAAAAAACATCGTTTAGGGCCTCAAAACGGCTCTGGAAGTTCAGGACCTGAAAAACTGCTAAAAATAGTAAATTGTGCTACAATTAAGGAAACTGAAAAACTGAAAGAGACAGTTGTGGGGGTCCAAGTGGGATAGGTGGGTGGCCACCAACATCCACCTAGATCATTCCTCCCCCCTTAGGAAGAAATGGTCCCCATTGCGTTGAGTTCCTCGATTTGCTGAACTTGGTCCCTAGTGAGCTATTCTGCTATCTCTGATGTGTCCAGTAATGGTGGGAAGCATGGTCAAGGGCATTCCACATTGAACACTCGGTGCAACCGAAGAAATGGAGGAATGCTGTGCTCCAAATCATTGTTTCCCACAGCCTTCATAATGCTGTAAGGACCATGTCAGAGTGGTCTGAGCTTCTGATGGGCTCTTGTAAGGTGTTCTTTCTGCAGATGTAACCAAACTTTTTTTCCCACCTGGAACTAGTGTGGTACCTCATGTTGATCATGTCACTCCTTGTACTTGGCATTTTCCAGAATGGAGTGGTGATAGATCAGCTCGTTGGGTCGAGGTGATCAGGAAGTCAGATCAGATGAATTCTTGACTTGACAGTGCAACGGTACCCCTGTGGGTGAGGAGAAGATGACCATATCCCTTTGCTGCTACTGCTGCGTGGAGGAACCCTTCATGGGGCTCATGGATGTGGCGACGATCTTCCCCTTTGGGAGTGAACTAGACAGAAAATGAATTTCATATTCTGGGAGATGAGCTTGCTGCATTTCTTAGCAGTAATTAACGAGGTGGTGGTAGGTGGGGCTACCTCCGGTATCCTGTATAATGAATTACCCAAAGAAATAATAATAACATGAGGCCTTCACTCATACACAACATGTTTCCTCCATAAGTATGGTTGGCCTAATAGTACATCACAAACATCAAGAGCTGCAACATCACACAATACCTCATCTGTGAAGGGCTTGATGCTGTAGGGAAGGTGGCATTGCTGGCCGACTCAGAGATCTCGTTCTTGGTGAAGCCACCCAATACTATGCGGTTGCGAGTGTGGTATGGTTGGTAGTCCCAGTCGCTTCACGACCTCTACTGAAATGAGGTTCTTTTGGTTGCCACTGTCGACAATGAATTGCAGTGGCGAACCCTTCACCCACATTTATGAGTCTAAAAGACACTCCTCCTCCTCTGGATCTTCGGGCTCTTTCTTCTGGACCTTGGCAGTGGCAATAGTGGCACTGGGCTCTGTGTCAATGATCTGCTTCCCTTGCCATTCCACTTGTCGGGTTCTCACTCAGAGTCAGAACATGCATCTGATTCAGAAGCCTTCAACTCGGCCACCAGTGACTGCTTGGTATGACACTCACTTGTGTTGTGAGTGGGGCTCTTATGGAACTCACACCACTCCCCTGTGTCCTTCTTCGAATTCATGGTGTTGTTCTTTTCTTGCAGGTTTGACGGGTTCTCTTGGGTCACCCCGCCTTGGATTTTTCCTTTGGTCTTTGGATTTGCAGATCCAAAGTATCGCTTCTTCTGTTTAAACTTCTGCTCAATTTTGACAGCGTATCGGTATGCTGTGCCGAGCGAGGGGATGTTTAGGAGATCCATCTCATCTTGGATGTATCTATGTAGGTAGCTGTGGTATTTGAGTACCAAATGTAGCTCAGAGTCCTTGATACCCAACTGTGTGCGAAGGGTGTGAAAAATGTTTGTGAACTCCAACACATCTTGGTCCCTTCCCTGTCGTAGCGTGGTCCACTTTATGTATTTGTCCTCATAGCTCTTGACAGGGTAATATTGCTCCTTGATGGATTCCTAGAATGAATTCCAAGTGGGTGCAGCTAAAAACAGTGAGCCCGTGCTTTCATCCTTCTCCTTACAGTAGGTTTCCCACCAGTCCTTGACGTGGTGGGCTGCTTTAAGAAGAGCGAAAATAACCCGATTAGAAAAATCATGAACAGAAAAATACCCATCTAGCAGATTTAATCATTTATGTATGGCATCTGCGTCTATCTGACCCTCAAATATGGGGATTTCAAGATTAACTTGTACCTTAAATGATGTGGCGTTTCCAAAGTAGCTGTTGGAAGCCGATGCGTTGCCTTTGGGTAGCCGCTCAAGGATCTGGGTGAGGTTTTCCATCATCGCGTTCCTTTGATGCTAGAGGGCTTCTTCGAGCAAGATTTTGATAGGATCTCATACCCCCTCATCTTTCTTGTCTTCTTCCATGTGAGGCCATCAGGATTTGCGAGGTTGGTCTTGCAAAGGCTCGACAAGTTCAAGCCCTAACTCCTTTTATCCCAACCTCGTTGGGGACATGCAAAGAAAAACAGAGAAAGAGTAGACAACTCTGATACCACTGATCTAGATTTAAACATGAACACAATAAAGTACATACATAACTATGAATACAGAGATGCAGTAGAAATAATACTTCATTTCATAAATGTAAAATACTGAAATATGCTTACAAATAGAAATGGAGATAAACCAACTAAGGCGATGGTAGCTTATCTCTGAGAAGAGATGTGGTGGCTACATGCCTCTGAACTGTTTTAAAATGAGGCTTGAAGGCCTATTTATTGTTGAGAAATAATGGAAAACCCTAGACATCTAAAAACCTAACCCTAGGAGATGAAACGCCAAACTGTGGGCCCCATTTCGGGTAAATTGGTACATCAACTTCCTGGGGTCGTAACTTTGGAATACGATTTCCGTTTGACACACACAATAGCTCGTTAGAAAGATCTATCTGAGGACTACAACTTTGGGAAGAGAAACATGGGTTCATGGACCCAAGTTTCTCCCATATTTCCAGAAAAACGTCGTTTAGGGCCTCAAAATGGTTCCGGAAGTTCAGGACCCGAAAAACTGCTAAAAGTAGTAAATTGTGCTACAATTAAGGAAACTGAAAAAATGAAAGAGATAGTTGTGGGGATCCAAGTGGGATAGGTGGGTGGCCACCAAAATCCACCTAGATCATTCCTCCCCCCTTAGGAAGCAATGGTCCCCATTGCGTTGAGTTCCTTCATCTGCTGAACTTGGTCCCTGGGGAGCTGTTCTGAAATCTCTGATGTGTCCAGTAATGGTGGGAAGCATGGTCAAGGGCATTCCACATTAAAAACTTGGTGCAAGCGAAGGAATGGAGGAATGCTGTTCTCCAAAGCATTGTTTCCCACAGCCTTGGTAATGCTTTAAGGACCATGTCAGAGTGGTCTGAGCTTCTGATGGGATCTTGTAAGGCATTCTTTTTGTAGATGTAACCAAACTTTGTCGCCCACCTGAAACTTGTGTGGTACCTCATGTTGATCATGTCGCTTCTTGTACTTGGCATTTTCCAGAATGGAGTGGTGATAGATCACCCCGTTGGGTAGAGGTGCTCCGGAAGTCAGATCAGACGTATTCTTGACCTGAGAGTGCAATAATATTCCTGTGGGTGAGGAGAAGATGATCGTATCCCTCTGCTGCTGCTGCATGGAGGGACCCTTCATGGGGGTCATGGATGTGGTGATGATCTTCCCCTTACTTTGGGAGCAAACTAGACAGAAAATGAATTTCCTAGTCTGGGAGATAAACTTGCTGCATTTCTTAGCAGTGATTAAAGAGGTGGTGGTAGGTGGGGCTACCTCCGTTATCCTGTATAATGAATTACCCAAAGAAATAATAACAACACGAGGCCTTCACTCATACACAACATGTCACCTCCATAAGTATGGTTGGCCTAATAGTACATCACAAACATCAAGATGTGCAACATCACACAATACCTCATCTGTGAAGGGCTTGATGTTGTAGGGAAGGCGGCATTGCTAACAGACTCAGAGATCTCGTCCTTGGTGAAGCCACCCGATACTATATGGTTGCAGGTGTGGTATGGTTGGTAGTCCTAGCTGCTTCATGACCTTTGCTGAAATGAGGTTCTTTTGGCTGCCACTGTCAACAATGAATTGTAGTGGTGAACCCTTCACCCAAATTTGTGAGTGGAAAAGATGCTCCCCCTCCTCTGGATCTTCGGGCTCATTCTTCTGGACCTCAGAGGTGGAAAAAGTGGCACTGGGCTCCGCGTCAATGATATGATTCCCTTTGCCATTCCCCTTGATGGGTTCTAACTTAGGGTCGGAACATGCATCTGATTCAGAAGCCTTCAACTTGGCCACCAACGACTGCTTGGTACTGTTAGCACTCCATGAAGCTCTCCTAGGTTGTAGCTCGGAGATGCATGGAAACATATAAATCTTAAATATCGTTCTCTGAACTATTGGAATGGATTGGGGTTTGGATCAAGTCAGATGACTGTTTCAAATCTATTTTCACTCAAAACATGCATGAACACCCTCAGCTTGATAAGGCTTTCAACCAATAATGCTCAATAGTTTATAGATTCAATGAATAGATGGAGAATCCTGACTGTACTAGCAGATACATACATAAACACATATGAATGGCTAGCTACAGAAAGTAAATGAAGCTTACAAATCTAGTTTATCAACACAGAGATAACGTGATAGTTATCTGGCATTCGACATAGAAGAAAACATGAATAACCCATTCAAGTGCAAGCTTAGAACAGAGGGAAAGTGGTGATTGAACATAGAACAACAAAATAAGCTTGTATTATTGGAATGAAGATGAGACACTAGGAGGAATAGAGTATCCATGGTCTCTGAAAGTTGAACCTTTAATCCCTCAAACTTTAATCCATTTATAGGCTTTTTACAATGCTCTCGAACCCTCTGAGGCTCGAGATGTATTTTTCTATCCCCTCTGTCTTCTAACAAACCCAATAACCAAATTCTGGTAATTTCGCTACGATGTTAGGTAGCTCACTCGTGCCAGCGATGCTCTATGATCACTTTTATTGGTTCAGCTACATCGTGCTGTGGCTTTTTCCCTTTTTCGGCTTTTTGTCTCCTGGCTTCTGTCCGCTCGAATCCCTCTTCTAGCATTAAATAATCCTTGCATAACGCCTTAAGGGGAGGTGGCCACCTATTCTACAACGGATGAGTGCATCGGGCCTTTGGAATCCCCGAAACGGCTTCTTTCTGTTAACACAGAGAAATGCATTCAAACTGTGAAAAAATCCACCAAAAACACTGTTCACCTGGATTTCAAATGTCCTCAAATCCAACCTATTCTCTATCAGGTCTGCCTGTGAATTTCTATCGCATGTCGCAAATGGCCTGTCCCTTTGTATTTTAGAAATGCATTAAAACACTAAAAATCCCGTAAAAAGAGCCTTGGGTGGATTTGAAATGACATACAATAGCCTTAAGGAACCCTTTTGGGTCCGGTTTATCACATCAACATTTTATCCTTTGTATTTCATTTGATAAATGAAATATGCAAATACAAAGGAAATTGCTGTTTCCCAGAACTCAAATTAGATCGAATATGGTTTATAATGTTATCGGATTTGGTTAATCACATTGCACATATATATAGGTATAAGCCCCACTCCATTGTGTTTCTTCGATTGCGATATCGCGATGCGATTGATCGCAATCACATATCGCGATAACCCTAGGCCATTTGGTGAACGCTTTATTGTTGTTTGCCGATTGCGATTCGCCGATCAGATCTGGACCGTTGATCGGCTAGATTTGATGGCTATTGTGCCAAGTTGCTGTAAGCCTCCACTAAGCCTTATTTCACTATTTTATTGTGTTTTTTGCCTCTTGATAGTGTTTTTCCGCTTGTTTGAAGGTTCCCCTTATGCGATGGTTTTGATCTTTTGAATGATTTTAAGAAGATTTCAAAGACTTAGAGAGTGTTTTGGATCTGTTTGGATCAACACCTCAGGGCTAACACTAGGTCCTTCTGGGGATGAAAGCCTCCCCGTGAGGTTTCAATAACTGCAGACTACTACCTTTCCAGTAACAACCCAAACAAACTTATCTCCTAGTGTTCCATTGGGCATGGAGTTGATTTGCATAGAAAACAAAAATTGAAAAAAACTATTAGAAAATTAGGGCCTTAAAGCCTCATATGAAGTAAAGTTTCAAAAACTGCCCATTGACTGGGCCATCAAAAACACCTTCCCCCTCCAAATTGTGCAAAATGAAAGTATTGTTCATATGAACTTGAGCAATGACAAACGGTCCCGTCCAGAAGGCATCAAATTTACCACGGTTTCCCTTCTTTCCCTTCAATGCATCCCATTTGAGAACCCAGTCACCAACTTGAAAACTGTCCATTTTTTCCTTTCTATCAAAGGTTTATTTGATCTTCTTTTGGTGAATTCTTGACTTCTCAACCAGTTGTTCTCTGATATGCTGTAATTCAACCAAGTTACTCATTCTTCTCGCCATGTCATTCTCTTCATCATGTTATTCTTGGAAGAATTTGGCCACAAGGAGAATCAACTGGATAGGGAAAACCACATCAGCACCATAAACCAGCTTAAATGGAGAATTTGCTATGGACTTCTTGTTGGTAACTCTGTCAGCCCACAATGCAAACTTCAACTTGGAATCCCAGTTCTTTTTTGTTTTCCTCCAACATTTTTTTGATTATCCTTACAAGGCTCTTGTTAGATGATTCTACCAAGCCATTGCCTTGAGGATAATATGAGGTAGAATGCACCAATTGCATGCCCATGGATTCACACATGTCCACCAATTCTTCTGCCTTGAAAGCTGCTGCATTATCCAAGACTAGTTTGGTTGGGCAACCAAATCTAGTGAAAATATTCTCATTCAAGAACTTTATGATAACCTGATGATTAGCATTTATAGTGGGTATAACCTCAATCCATTTAGTAAAATAATCAGTGGCTACCAAGATCCATTTGTGATGGTCACTGGAATGTGGATTGATCTCACCTATGAAGTCCAAGCCCCACTGCTGGAAGGGACCATTGGTGTGTACTAGCTTCAAGAGCAGAGATTTTAGCTGTTGTCTTCCTGAAAACCTCTGACGTTTGTCACAAGACTTCACAAAAGAAAACACATCAGAAAATACAGTAGGTCAATAATACCTAGCTCTCAAGATATTGTGGGCTGTGGTTTTCCAATAATGATTCCCTCCACAGATGCTAGAATGGAACTGGTGCATGACTTCCACAGATTGTCCTTTGTCTAGACATCTCAAGAGGATTCCTGATGGTTCTTTCCAATAAAGTAGGTTTTTATTAATGTAGAATTTGGCTAATCTAAGCTTAATGGCCCAGGCTTGACTTGAGCTAAGCCCTGGAGGGACTTCGAGCTTCTGCAAAAAATGAACTACACTAGAATACCATTCACAGGTGGCTAGATTTTTAGCCAAAGATTGATTTTGCTCTTACTCTTCTACTGCTTCCTTTTTCACCACCTGAATTTGAACCCGCGCAATTGATGTCTAACGAACTATAATTTTCCCCAAACATAAGCTTAGCCAAGCCCTGGCCTTTGACAAGCTTGGTGGGCTTCACCTTTGTGTTGAACTCTATGAATTTCGCAATCCATTTAGCTCTCTTTCCATCAATATGTGGTTGATTTAGGACCTCTTTTACTGAGGCTGGAGGTACATAGACAACCACTTTGGAATGCAAAATATAAATTCTGAATTCCTTTAAAGATTTTATGAGAGCATAAGCTTGCTTTTCAATAAGGTCATACCTTAGTTCAACATCCCTAAGAGTTTTACTGAAAAACGCCACAAGGTTCTCTACACCTTCATCATTTTTCTGCAATAGAACTGCTACAAGTGTATCATAAGAGGAAAAAGAGAAGATATAAAACTCCCTGGTATAATCTGGGTTAATGAGAGTGGGAGATTACATGATATCCTGTTTGATGGCTCCAAAATAGCTTCTTGCACCATCTGTCCATTTCATTTCTGATCCTTTCTTCAGCATGGAAGTGATGTGCTTCACTAGCTCTGTAAAGTTTGGAATAAACCTCCTGACAAAGTTAATCTTACCTAGGAAAGATTGAATGTCCCTTTTTGACCTTGGGATGGACAATGTCTGAATTGCTTGAACTATTTTTGGATTGATCTTCACACCTTCAGCGGAAACAATATGTCCTAGAAGTTTGCCTTCTTCTAGAGAGAACTGTGACTTCTTTGGGTTCACAGAAATTCCAAACCGTCTGCATTTTAGGAACACCTTCTTCAAATGTTGCAAATGGTCTTTGTTACTGCTGGAAAAGACTATTATGTCATCAAGGTAAATAAGGACAAACTTGTCCTTCTCTCCCACAAAGGCTATGTCCATGGCCCTCTGAAAAGTAGCCCCAACATTCATCAGTCCAAAAGGCATCTTGGAGTACATGAAAGTGCCCCAAGGAGTAGTGAAGGCAGCTTTTTCCTGATCTTCTAGATGTACAACAATCTGATTGTAACCTAAAATCCGTCTAAGAAAGACATGACTCTAGCCCCTGAAACTTTTTGCAACAAGTGTTCCATCTTAGGTAGGGGGTAGTTGTCTTTTTTAGGGCATTTGTTCAGATTCCTGAAGTCAACACAAAGCCTGATCTCTCCATTCTTCTTTCTTACTACCACAAGGTTAGCTATCCAATTTGAATACCTTAGGGGAACTATTATCTTGGCATCCAACAACTTCTTGATTTCCTTTTCAATCAAGGGCAATAAGAGAGGGCTGATAGGTCTTAACTTCTACTTAAAAGGGATGGTGTTCTTCTCTAGTGGGATCTTATGATGAATGATGTTGGTGTCATAGGCCTTAAGATAATTGTATTCCCAAGAAAAAATATCAGCAAATTGTTTCATCAGGGTGCAATACCTAGAACTTTGGGCAGAAGACAAGTTAGTGGACAGATTTATGTGCTTTGGTTGGGTTGGACTCCCTACATTATGTCTATGAACTGCAGAATCGTTTTCTTTTTTGGCAGGCTTATAAGGTACATCATTATGATCAAACAACTTCTCTATGGGCACCAATCCTTTAGGTATATAGTTACTAGGTAGCTGAACAATGCTTTCCCGACCAATCTCATCCTTTAGCTTGGACTGGTTGCATTCTTCAATGGTTTCGTTTTCATTTCAGAAAATTCACCAATGACTTGTAAAAACCTATTAATTTCATCATCATCTTCAAAAAATTTCCAGTATTTGACATTGTTAGGCAGAGATGGTCTATATTTCACCTAAAATTCATAAGTCAATTTAGGAGGCAAAGGAGGAATAAACGTGCAAGCAAACACAACAAGAGAATTAGCAAGTTGGTTGTTCATTCTAGGGATGTAGGAAATGCTAAAACTATTAAAAGAACCCTTGAGCTTCCATACCTCATCTCTGTATGCTTTCAGCATTGGATGCTTTGCTTGGAAAGTTTTTTTCACCTGCTGAATGATAAGGTCTACATCTCAAAACACCTTCAGACCTTTGATTCCCATTTCTTTAGCAGCATTTAAGCCCAATATCAAGGCTTCGTACTCTGCTATGTTATTTGTGACCTGAAAAGTTAACTTGAAAGATAAATGAATGCATTCTTGTGTGGGTGACACAAGGACTACACCTGCCCCTGCAACTTCCTTAGAGCAAGCTCCATCAAAGAACATGTCCCAAATTTGTGGGCCTACTTCCTCTGTGATTTGGAAAACTGGTTTCTTAAGATGCATGGAGGCCAGCTGGGATTCTTCAATCTGAAGAATACAGCTCCAAAATCAGTGTTGACAACATATATGGGATGATTAGTAGGATTCCTTTCATCACTGATGATACAAGCCAATTGAGCTTCTCTATATAATCTCCTATTCTCACCTCAAAAATTGGAATAGTAGCATAGGATGGATCATTTTGCAATGTTCCACCTAATATCTTGATCCAACCTCTGGAGAGAAACATGCCAAACTTGGGGGGTACATCTGCTACCACAATATCCTTCATCATGCTCTTCATGGGTAGCTGAGACAAGGTGATTGCTAGGTCTTTGATTAATCCCAAACATTTCACTTTTCTAGAGTAAAAAGAAAACAGGTCATGAGAAGACTTGGTAATGTCAAGACCCAACTCATCCATGACAGCCTTGGGCATTAGATTATGGTTGGCTCCTATCTCCAGAAGGTAGTTGTGAAGGATTTTGTCATGAATAGTCAAAGAGACATAGAATTATGGGGAGCTGTCATTACAATTTTCAATCATTGGGCTGAGAACAATAACCGGTTTTTCGTCTTGTAGATTTATATAGTCAGTGGAGGCTTGGATGGCTTTAGGCTCAAGGGCCTCAAGGATAGATCTCTTGAAGGACTCATTCTTCACTAGTTCAATCAGAGGTATAGGTATGCTTAGCTTTTGAATTTCTGATTCAAAACTGAAAGGAGAAGGAGACTTGTCAAGGCCTCTTACCTCGTGACTTGGAGCTTTGATGATGATGGGATCAACTGCCGGTCATTTCTTCTTTTTAGCTTTCTGTATTGCAAGGAAAACAACTCTCTGAACAAGAGTTTCCTTGGCATTATTCATCTTTGACCTCAGATCATATTTGTGTTGATCATCAATTTTAAGAACAGCTCCACCATCCCACTCTTGGCTAATCTGGTCATTGAAAAATGACTTTTCATAGGCTCCTGAGGTCAAAAAGGAGGCACTTCCTTTGTCTTCCAGACAATGGATCTCATCATCTTCTTCAAACTGCTCTTCTTCCATGACTACATTCTGGAAAGGGGTCTTCACCCTTTGGTCTTCATTGGCATCTTTTCTTCTTTACAGAATCTGCAACTACTCATTAGCTCTTCTATATGGATTTGGGTTTCTAGGAGCAAAGGTATTAGGAACTCTTCCTTTCCCAGGGTGCTACTCAACCTTTAATTTGGAGATTTAAGAGGCCAATGACTCTGTCATTTTGGTCATTTTATCTATCTTGGGATCTGAAGATGATGAAGATTCGCCCCTCTGTCTCCTTCTATCAACATTCCCTTTGAGCTTCTCTTCATCCATGATGTTTGATTCTACTTCCAAGGCTTCATCTTGCATATCAGCCAAGGTAGCACATCGTCTCTCCCTCAACAGTAGATAGAAGTAGGAATCAAAGGCACTAGCATAGGTGAGTTTAGCAGAGGTAGTGGTGGGTTTTACTTCAACTGGTATCTCATTGTACATGCGGTTAAACCTCTTATTAAAATCGGACAACAACTCACCATTTTCCCTCTTTAAGTTCCCAAACTCGGTGTGGTAGTAGAGTAGATCCTTCTTATCCCCCCAATGCTTTAGGAATGCATCATCTAAAGCCTCAATATTTGCTATAGACCTTGGGGTCAGTTCTCTGAACCATTTTCTAGCCTCTCCATCTAGACTTTGGACAAAGACTCTCATCCATACATCATCTTCACTAATGTCCAGGTTATCAACATAGCTATAGAATGATTCAAGATGTTCCTCAGCTGTAACACCTTCAGTCCCAATGAACTTAGGCCTATACTTATGATATTCTCCAGTAGGCATGGAATTCAAAGGAGTGGGCAGTACTAGAGGTCCATACCTAGTAGCTATGATTCTTTCAATTTTGGTAGGTGCTTGTGGTCCTGCCATAGTTGTGGTGGCTACAAGGGTACTGGAAGTCTGAATGACAGAGAGTTGAGGAGTTACTCATAAGACTAAAGGAGTATGATGGATAGGAGGAGAGGCTTCCTTTGGGCTTACAACGAAAGGAGAACCTAAAGAATAAGGAGCTCTATGAATCTATGAGATCTTTTATTCACTGCTAGTATTAGATGCTATACTCTCAACATGTATTTGTTCTATTATAGGATTTTCTTGAAGAGGTATAGAATATTGTTTAGATCTACCTAAACTTGATGCTCCTTTCTGCAACGCCTTTCTTTCTTTGATGATTTTTTCAGGGTCAGGTACTGGGTCAGCTAGTGGCTTCTAAGGATTTCTCCTAGTATGCCTCACAAACTGAGCCAACACTATGGAGTGGAGTTTCCAAGAGGTTCGTACTCCAGTAGAGTCGCCAGATAGATGATTCCAACTGAAAAAGTGTCAAGAATTTGTCTATCATCAAAGCTGGATCTGTGTCATCTCCTAGGGAAGCTGAGATTCAGTCTCCTCTCCTCGGCAGTGGCGCCAATTATGTTAGCACTCCAGGAAGCTCTCCTAGGTTGTAGCTTGGAGATGCCTGGAAACATATAAATCTTCAATATCATTCTCTGAACTATTGGAATGAATTGGGGTTTGGATCAAGTCAAATGACTGTTTCAACTCTATTTTCACTCAAAGCATGCATGAACACCCTCAACTTGACAAGGCTTTCAACCACTAATGCTCAATAGTTTATAGATTCAATGAATAGATGGAGAATCCTGACTGTACTAGTAGATACATACATAAACACATATGAATAGCTAGCTATAGAAAGTAAATGAAGCTTACAAATATAATTTATCAATGCAGAGATAAGATGACAATTATCTGGCATTCAACAGAGAAGAAAACATGAATAACCCATTCAAGTGCAAGCTTAGAACAGGGGAAAGATGGCGATTGAACATATAACAACAGAAGAATCTTGTATTACTGGAATGAAGATGAGACGCTGGGAGGAATAGAGTATCCATGGTCTCCAAAAGTTGAACCTTTAATCCCTCGAACTTTCAACCATTTATAGGCTTTTTACATTGCTCTCAAACCCTTTGAGGCTCGAGATGTCTTAATATATCCCCTATGTCTTCTAACAAACATAGTAACCAAATTCTGGTAATTTTGCTGCGCTGTCAGGTAGCTCGCTGGTGCCAGTGATGCTCCATGATCACTTCTGTTGGTTTGGTTGCATCGTACTGTGGCTTTTTCCCTTTTTTAGTTTTCTATCTCTTGGCCTCTGTCCGCTCAAATCCCTCTTCTAGCATTAAATAATCATTGCGTAATGCCTTAAGGGGAGGTGGCCACCTATTCTATGACGGATGAGTGCATCGGGCCTTTGGAATCCCTGAAACGACCGATTTCTATTAACATAGAGAAATGCATTCAAACTGTGAAAATCTGCCAAAAACACTGTTCACCCAGACTTCAAATGTCCTCAAATCTGGTCTATTATCTATCGGGTCCACGTGTGAATCGCTATCGCATGTCGCAAATGGCTTGTCCCTTTGTATTTTAGAAATGCATTAAAACACTAAAAATCCCGTAAAAATGGCCTTGAGCGGATTTGAAATGACATACAATAGCCTTAAGGAACCCTTTCGGGTCCGGTTTATCGCATCGATGCTTTATCCTTTGTATTTTGTTTGATAAACGAAATACACAAATACAAAGGAAATTGCTATTTCTCGGAACTCAAATTATATCAAATATGGTTTATAATGTTATTGGGTCTGGCTAATCGCATCACACATATATATAGGTATAAGCCCTGCTCCATTGTGTTTCTCTGATTGCGATATCATGATGCAATTGATCGCAATCGCATATCGCGATAACCCCGGGCCGTTTGGTGAACGCTCTATTGTTGTTTGCTGATTGTGATTCTCTGATAAGATCTAGACCATTGATCGACCAATTTTGACAACTGCTTTGCCAAGTTGCTGTAAGCCTTCACTAAGCCTTATTTCACTATTTTCTTATGTTTTTCGCCTCCCGATAGTGTTTTTCCGCTTGTTTGAAGGTTCCCCTTATGCAACGGTTTTGATCTTTTGAATGATTTTAAGAAGATTTCAAAGACTTAGAGAGTGTTTTAGATCTGTATGGATCAACACCTTAGGGCTAATAGGTACGACACTCACTTGTGTTGTGAGTGGGGCTCTTATGGAACTCACACCACTTCCCTGTGTCCTTCTTCGAATTCGTGGTGTTGTTCTTTTCCTGCGGCTTTGACGGGTTGTCTTGGGTCACCCCGCCTTGGCTTTGTCCTTTGGTCTTTGGATTCGCAGATCCAAAGTCTCGCTTCTTTTGTTTAAAATTATACTCGATTTTAACAGTGTATCGATATGCCGTGCTGAGCGAGGAGATAATCAGGAACTCCATCTTGTCCTAGATGTATCTGAGTACCAAATGAAACTCAGAGTCCTTGATACCCAACTGTGTGTGAAGGATATGAAAAATGTTTGTGAACTCTGGAACATCTTGGTATCTTCCCTGCTGCAGCGTGGTCCACTTTATGTATTTGTCCTCATAGCTCTTGAAAGGGTAATACTACTCCTTGATGGCATCCCGAAATGAATTCCAAGTGGGTGTGGCTGAAAACAGTGAGCTCGTACTTTCATCCTTCTGCTCGCAATAGGTTTCCCACCAGTCCTTGATGTGGGGGGCTGCTTTGAGAAGAGCGAAAATATTCTTTTCGCGACTAGAAAAATCATGAACAGAAAAATGACCATCTAGCAGATTTAACCATTATCTACGGCATCTGCATCTATTTGACCCTCGAATATGGGGATTTAAAGATTAACTTGTACCTTATACGATGTGGTGTTTCTAGAGTAGTTGTTGGAAGTCGATGCATCATCTTTGGGTAGCCGCTGAAGGATCTGGGCAAATTTTTCCACCATCGCATTCCTTTGACGTTTAAGGGCTTCTTCAAGCAATATTTTGATAGGATCTCCTACCCCTCGTCTTTCTTGTCTTTTGCCATGTGAGGCTGTTAGGATTTGCGAGGTTGGTCTTGCAAAGGTTCAACCAGTTCAAGCCCTAACTCCTTATATCCTGACCTCATTGGGGACATGCAAAGAAAAACAGAGAAAGCACAGACCGCTCTGATACCAGTGATCCAGATTTAAACAAGAACACAATAAAGTACAAACATAACCATGAATACAGAGATGCAGCGGAAATAATACTTCATTTCATTAATGTAAAATACTGAAATATGCTTACAAGCAGAAATGGAGATAAACCAACTAGGGCGATGGTAGCTTATCTCTGAGAAGAGATGTGGCGGCTACATGCCTGTGAATTGTGTTACAATGAGGCTCAAAGGCCTATTTATTGTTGATAAATAATGGAAAACCCTAAACATCTAAAAACCTAACCCTAGGAGATGAAACACCAAACTACGGGCCCTGTTGGGTAAATTGGTACATCAACTTCCTGAAGTTGTAACTTTGGCATACGATCTCCGTTTGACGTGAAAAATAGCTTGTTAGAAAGATATATCCAAGGACTAAAACTTTGTGAAGAGAAACTTGGGTTCATAGACCCATGTTGTTCCCATATTTCCCAAAAAACTTCGTTTAGGGCCTCAAAACGACTTCGGAAGTTTAGGACTCGAAAAACTACTAAAAATAGTAAATTGTGTTACAATTAAGGAAACTGAAAAACTAAAAGAGACAGTTGTGGGGGTCCAAGTGGGATAGGTGGGTGGCCAACAACATCCACCTGGGCCACACTCTAATCACTGCTTCCTTCAATGCCATAGTCTGACATGGCATTACCAAGGTTTGATTTTAAAGGCAGGTCGATTCTCCTTATGTAATTACAGGTAGGAAGGGAGTCTTATTTTGGAGTCCTAGTTGGGTATTAATCCCTCCAAAACAAGGCTGCATACTCATGTAGTAATAAAGAAAGAAAGGGAGACTTGCTGAGGGTTTCTGAAGTGTTTTTTTAGGGAGAATGATTACCTAGACATGATCAAGGAAGAGCAGTAGGAAACCACATTGCAGAAGGAAAAACCTGGGTGGTTTGTGGAACAACTTTATGCATGGAATGATGGGTATTCCCTATAGTTGGTGAGCCACAGACCTTGAGGTAAGTCACAGATCAGTCAAAGGTCTTGAGGAGGTGTTTGGAAGGGTTGTTGGCCCTTAAAAAAATACAAAAATATCTATAGCAACAACAGGGTGCTATTTGAGGGAGGCCACAGTCTTTAAGAGGACTATTGTAGCTGGAAGAAGGGCTAAACAAGGTTGTTTGGATGCCCTAACCAGTGATCTAATGCTACAATAGAATGCACAAGTTCCAAGTATGTATTTGATGTGTTGGGTCTAGTTTTGGACCTGTTTGGATGGGTCTCAAAGGATAGGACAATTGTGGACATCCTATGAAAAAGTTGTTCAACAATAGTGTATGTGTCAAGAGGAGCAACAAGAGGTTGTAAAGAAGAGGTATATTAGTCCTATTTAGTTGACGTGACTTTCATATGAATGGTATCCTTGGAGAGGCAGATTTGAGGAGTCTGTGGGCAACCAAGAGGAGGGGTTTCCTAGAGAGTTGAATTCCCTAGCTAGGAGCATATGCTAAAATAGGTATTGGAAACTCATAGTCTATTGGAGGGCAATGTGAGAGTGGAACAAGTGTAAACATGGATTGGGAATTTATGGTATGTTGGGGGACAACATGATAGTGGCCAATTTAGAGCCCAATGTGCACCATCTTCATGGACTTAGATGGTTTCTAGCGTGGAAAAAGAAGATATCAAGGGTTGATGATCTAGAAGAGCAGTGGTGCAGCCCTAGACTTGTGTTTGGAGAAGGGCTTCTATAACAGATGATGGGAAATCCTCCTTGCCCATGTTCATTGTGGGAGATGGACATATTGTAGTGATAGGTGGAAGCCCTCCATGCCCTATGTTGGTCTTCATTAGAGAATTGTAAGAAGACCATAGTGGGCTGATGTCCCTGAGTAGCAGTAGTGGGTAGATTGAGATTTGTACACAAATAGAGTTGTGAACAACTCAACAAGAGTCTTGATGTGTTGATGGACGAATGATTAACTAGTGAGCAAATTGGAGAGTCGAGGTTTAGTGGCTAGATGGACTTGGATCATTGATAGAGGTAGTGCTGCAGATCAGGGCCAATGAATTGGGCAGGTACATGGTATGACCAAGGCAGCTGCGAGGAGCTCGATGTTAGCTAGATGGTCATAATATGTTGTTGAGGGTAGATTGGTTGTCGATGGATTGACATGAAACCCCAAATTTTTATTCTTGTATAAGTGGATATTTGACCATTATCCCTGGTACGGGAGCCCCAGACTATTGTATTATTCAGGTTAATTAATATAATGAAGTTGGGTTATTGTACGAAATTGTAAAAAGTTGTCTATATTTTGTGCACTAATAGATTTTTTGTTGTTTATATTTTTCTATGCAAATTAATTTCATTGTGATTCTTGGTTTGGTAGCGTCAAATATTTAAGATTCTATCCAGACACCAAGATCATGGAAAAATAATACGGTATTAGATATTATTTGAGCTAGTTTGAGGAACAATGAATTAGAGTGTGCACAATGAAGCAATGCAGAGGGAGTTGTGGGTGTCTATATAATGGAGAAGAGGGTTCAAATAAAGACATGGAGATATTGTCTTGATTGGCTTGGCAGCGAGATTTTTTGGGAATTCTGGTGGATTGGTGGTGATCCTAGTGAACAACAGTTTGTTGTAGTTAAAGTTGCTAATCGTGGACTTCCTTTGAATAGCCATGGATGGCCGGGAAAACTCGAGGGTTTCTTTGGCTTGGATAAGATCAAGCTGATAAATATTTATTCATGTGATAGACTATAGGTTGGTAGGCAATATTCTTCAGTGGATCATGGTGTTGCATATATGAGATTGAAGGGATTTTCACATGTGCTATTTGATCTAGGAGGATGAGTGCTTGCAGGACTAAGCTAGTGGAGATAATTTAGGCTTAGAGGGAGAAGTTCTATGGAGGTTTGGGATCTTTAGGTTCATATGTGATGAGGTAGAAGCACTATTGAGGTTTTTGGGTTCATTCTACATAGTATGTTGCAGTGATGGATGCCAGATGGGCTAGTGTTGCCGAATGCTGATGGTTACTTCCTAGTCTTGGAAGTACCTCCATCTCTAAGAAGGAGTGTTGATTTTTGATAGTTTGGGAGGTACTCCAAGCCCTAGGGTTCATGGTTTGGAGGTTGAAGTGCCACAATAGGGCATTGTGAGCTTGAAACCCAAGATTGGGGTTTTTCACCCATTGAAGTTGGGGAAAAAACTATGGATATATTTTGACAAGTGATGGATGAGGATGTTAGTGAAAATCGAGACGAATATGATGCATCGAAAATAATTCTATTCTAAATTTTGGTTGAAGAGTTATGAATTTTTAAAGTTTATGTGTGGGTTTGTGCACCATAACAAAAGTCAACCTTGTTGTTGGAGAGCCAAAGAGTGGGCTAGACGTTTCACATGGCACATGTATAAATATAGGTGATATGTGAGGTTATTTAAGATATCCATGGTGCAACACATAGAAAAGAAGAGCTCTTTTTTGGCCACAGAAGAAAGGAGCCCAATGAAGGTGAAGGAAGGCATAGTTTATGCCTCCTTCTATAATTTTTGGGAGCCAAGAACCTACATGAAGGAGGCTGAGATCATGGTGGGAAATTCTAGGAAAAAATAAGTAGAAACCCCACAAGTGAAAATTCCTAGTCTCCTTGTGTAATTATACATAGGAAGGGAGGCTTGTTTTGGAGGCCAAGTTGGGTATTAGGCCATCCAAAAAAAGGCCACATACTCCTATAGTAGCAACAAAATAAAGGGAGCCATGGTGAGGGTTTCTGAAGTGTTTTTATAGGTAGAATGATGCCTTAAACAGGGCCGAGCAAGTGTAGTAGGTATCCACATTGCCGAAGGAAAAACCTGGGTGGTTTATGGAGCAACTTGTGCAGGGAATGATGGGTATTCCCTCTAGTTGGTGAGTTGCAAACCTCGAGATAAGTTGCAGATCAAGCCGAGGTCTTGAGGAGGTGTTTGGAAGGGCCGTTGGCCCTTAAAACAAAGACAAGACTACCTAGAGCAACAACAGGGTGCTATTTGAGGGAGGCCACAATATTTAATAGGATTGTTGTAGCTGGAAGAAGGGCTAAACAAGGTTGTTTAGATGTTCTAACCATTGATCTAATGCTATAGGAGAATTCACAAGTTCTAGTTATGTATTTGATTCTTGGGTCTAGTTTTGGACCAGTTTGGATGGGTCTCCAAGGATAGGACAATTGTGTACTTCCTATGAGAAAGTTATTTAACAAAAATGCATGTGTCAAGAGGAGAAATAGGAGGTTGTAGAGAAGAGGTATATTAGTCCTCTTGAGTTGATGTGACTTGCATATGAATGGTTTCTTTAGAGAGGAATATTTGAGGAGTCCGTGGGTAGCCAAGAGGAGGGGTTTCCTAGAGTGTTGGATGCCCTAACTAGGAGTAGATGCTATTGGCCCTCAATTTTGGTCATTTTTGCCTATCCTAAATCCATTTATTTACCACCATATTCAATCCTATTTCACCTATATATTCCTAAATTTAGTCCTATTTTTCATATTTAGGTAACTAAATTAAGTTTTTCAAATTTTGGAAAATTTTGTAAAAGTTGGGTTTTAAGAGCAAATTTGGATTGCATTAAAAATTCCTGTAATAACTTCATTAAATTTATATGTGCAGGACGCCTAGGCAAGATATGATCACATATTTTGAAATATTGGGAACCACGGATGAAGAAACACCTATTGTGTCAGTTAAATTGAGCAAAAACAGGCCTAATCAATGTTGGTCAAACTTGACCCGTCATTCGGGAATTCCTAGTAAAAAGGATCAGATTTATTATTTTGTCGGATTTTTCCTGATTTTGTGCACCAGATTTGATGAGTTTGACCTGTAAGGATGGATTAGGATTGATAAGGCTGTTAGAGCTATTATAGCAAAGTTTGTTTATAATTTTCTTATTTAAACAGAGTTTATGGACCATTCAAAGTCTGTAATTTTGTATTAAGATTATTGAAGACTTTTGAGATAATTTGAAGAATTATTTCTACTGTTCTATTTACTGTTCATGTTGTGGATGATTTATTAAGTAAGTTGTAGCTGAAGAGTTCTTCAGGTGTACAAATGGATTTATTAAGGTTTCTTAAGTTCGTTGTAGCTGAAGAGTTCCGAATGTGGGAAAAAGGACAAAGATTCCTTGGGATTTCCTGGGTGTTATGGAAGCTTTTGATGCCTACTAGTTATACTAGTTCAACAGAGGATGTAGGAAAAATGTGAAGTAATAAATAACTAAATAAAATAAAGTGTTAGAGGATTCAACTAACTTTGAGACAAAGTTCCTTATAGAGGGGGAGTATGTAATGCCTCATAATAAAAAAAATAATAAATAAAAATATAATATAATATTAAAATATAAGTAAATAAATAATAAATAATAAATAAAAGATAATACTAAATAAATAATACACAATAAAGAAAAGATAATAATAATAAATAAATAATAAACCATAAAGAAAAGATAATAATAGTAAGTAAATAATAATAATAATAGTAAATAAATAGTAAATAATAAAGAAAAAATAATAATAGTAAATAAATAATAAATAGTGAAAAAAATATAATAATAATAAATACATAAAGTAGTAAATAATAAACTAGAGTTTTAAATAAATATATATAAAAGTAAACTATGAAAATAGTAAGAATAAGTAAAGTCAACTAAAAGTAAAAAGGAATAAAATAAGAAAGAGTTAAATTAAAAGAAATATTAAATTAAGTAAAACTTAAAATAAAGAAATAAATTTGGCATGTTGACACATGGAATGTGTGCATGTGGATCCCTTTCTATTTTTAGAACCATTTGGTCTATTTAATGGATGATGAAGAGGATGAGATTCATCATTCCTTCATCCATTCTCTTGGGAGAAAAGTATTGTGAGACAAAGGATTCCATGGAAGTAGTACACTGATTGAGGGATCGAGGGTGGCCAACTGTAGAAAGATTACATGCAACTGAGCCTATGGTTGGGTGGAGAGTCATCCCTAAAATTTTGTTGTAGTTAAAAGAATTCAAAGAGCATTCAACTCCAAAAGCATAAGTAAGGAATATCGTCAATACAAGTAAGTCATCTCTACTCGTGATTTTTTGAAAATTCTATATTAAATAGTTGAATAGTTGTGTGTTGATTATTAATCATATAATTTGATGTAATTATTTGTATATTTTAAATCGAGGTTGTTAATAATTTCAATGTAAAGAGATAACTTGTATGTAATTCTACATTATGTTTGGTTAACTAATGTATTTTGATTGTGTCATATTGGTAAACAATACATACAATATATAATACAAACAAAAATTAGGGGTATGGTTTCCACATTTTCCACTAGTGGTTTGTCTAATAATCATTCATGTTGAACCCTTCTCTGATGACTCATCATTCTATATAAATATTCTATACGATAAACTGTGCATTTATATAGATATCAGTGGTGGGTGATAGATCATATGTAATCCAGCCATTCCACCAATACCTTCCCGCCGTATATTGTTTTTATCTCAACTTTCTTCTGAAAAAATTGTGAGGGGCCCAAGGGCCCTAACCAAATTAGTTGAGCTAACGAGTGCTCTTCATTAATTTTGAAGTTTGTAGTTGGTTGAATTACAGTTGGTGAATTGACTTTTTGTCTTGCTTGATGTTAATAATCTCAGTGGTTTAGATATTCTATTTTATACGTATGTATGGAATCTAAATTAATAGATTATGTCTTGTGATCTAAGTGGAGTAGATTAAAGGAAGGACATTAAATATTAAATACCAAATCAATCAATAGGAGTGAATTAAGTAGGGAGTTTTGAAGGGTTCTAAATAAAAAAGAAATTTGATGGATATTATCAGATGCTTTTCGTTTGTATTTTGTAATTGTATTTTCTTTGCATTCACTGTAAAGTAGATTCAAAAACAAGTGTTACATATGATGGTATATCTTTTCTCATCCATGGGAAGCGCCAATTTATAATTTTTGGCTCCATACATTACCCAAGAAGTACCCCAGAGATTTGTAATGAATTTGGTATTATTTTAGTTATATATCTCTTTATTGTTTACTATACACTTAGCTTAATTTATATTTATTAATCAGATGTGGGCATATCTTATTGCCAAGTCTGACGACGAAGGAATTGATGTTATTAAAACTTATGTATTTTGGGATGGACTTGTATTTACCTTTAGATTTCATTGGCCATGGGTAATATTGTGGAGCAACTCTATTTTCCTTGTCATCTTAGGATTTTCAAAGTAGAACATCAATATTTATTTGAGTAATAGCTTAAGGGAAATTACTTACTGTTAGCTACCTATACCAATAGGTTTCATTTTTCATGATTGGCAGGAGAAGTGCCAATATGATCTACTTTGGTGATGCAAAGATCTCATATTCTTGTGAAATACACATATCTACAGTTGATTGATGCTGTACTACTTTTGAATGGGTGATCCAACAGTCTAAGCTGGGTCATGCCATGTTTCAATTGTTTGTTGTAGATCAGAGAAAGAAATCTGTCCAAACTGTTCAATCTTGGCAGATAAAGTAGTTAGGTAGAGAATGAAGGTTCCCAACTGTTTAATCTGGGGCCTTGGAAGTAATAAGGGTAGCCTTAGATAGAAAAACAAAAGAAAAAGCCAAAGGAAAAGAAAAGGCACATAAGGGTTTACAAGTGCAAATGCACCCTCCTTGAAGTAACAAAAAATGCTAGGCAATAGAAGGGGTAGGTAGATGGGGTTGCAGAAGCATGATTTATGACCTTTCACTGGCTTAAGCAAAGGAAAAACATGGTGTCAGTGCAGATCTTCCTATTCAGCAGCATTGTAGCAGCAAAATGATGCATGTCTAACTTCCCAATCATCCCCAATCATATTCCTTGCTAACATCCCAATACTACCTCTGTTCATGAGAGAAATCAAACTCTTTTGTTGATTCTTGTTTTATAAAGAGCCACATTTCTTGTGTAAAATTCTTTTCATTTTGATCTACTCCCTAACTAAGTTTATTTCCTAAAAAAAAATTAGTATCTATCACTTCCCATTCACATTCCCCTCCAAAACTAACTACTGACACTATCTATACTTAACTCCCTGTGCTTCCCCCTCCCTATTACCATAACACTATTGTGTATAAAACCCCAGAAATATGTATATATCCCTCCCCTTTGGCATTATAGCCATATGTCCAAATATGGGACAACCATGCAGAATCTAAGTCCGGTTCAAGATGTTTTGTTCAAAATCAGGGATTGAACTAACCCCATGTTGGTTTAATAACCTAGGCCCTACCCGTTTTCCCCTTACAACCCCTCTGAACTATTATGTCTAACCCGCGCTATTTGCAAAAAAAACACCAATAAACCCACTTTATCCCTTAACCCAAAGTTTTTGATTAAAGCGCATTGAATACGAAAAGCATTGAAAAACCCATATTTTCCTTGGTTTCCAAAGTCCCGCCCGGGCGCGCATTTCAAGAAATACAATTGTTTATTCCCCGCCCCGCTGCCGTATCGTCCTTTTATTTTATTGACCCGTCGACCGTCGGATCTGGGTTTTCCCATCCGACGGCCCATATCAATATCGGGTCGCCTCCGATGTCCGGACATTACCTCCCGAAAAGTGTCGAAAGGTGACGTCAGGCCAGTGCCACGCGTCGGTCCCAAATCGTATCGGGTGGCCGCCTGCCAATACTGCCACCGTACCATAAGCGTTCCGATAGAACTGCTTACCGCCCTCCGTATACCGTCTGCCCACATTAGCACCCGGCCTGCCATCACTCCGACCTGTCCGCCACCTCATCAGTCCTCGTGGATCGCTCACAGGCTGCCACGTCACCCTTTCGTACCTGAACCCACCCAATGACGTCATGCTGACGTCATCCAAAAGGCGCCAATAGCCCAAGAAGTCCATATTTTCACCAAAATTCGCGTTTTTTTTCACTTTTGCCAAAAGAACTATTTCTGCTCTCTGCATGTAAATTATGACCATCCCGCCGCCAACCTGCAGAAATCGACTTGAAGACCATGGGCGCCCTCAATCTGCCTGCATTTGCCACCATTGCCAGAATTCACCAGGTATTTCTCCAGAATCTCCCTTCCGCACCTGGTTTTGTGCACAATTCACCAAAGCAAGCGTAAAAAGAGTGAAAAACACTGTAACCTGTTAGTGTCAGTCTTTCCAGCCTTCCTACAATGATCAAATACGCTCTTACAAAGTGGTCTCAGAGTGTCAAGGTCAAATTTTGTCATTTCAGTGAGTCTTCAAGCAAAATTTGGTCACTAGGCATTAGGTCTAGGGTTTGCCCAAATGTCAGTCCATGTCATCATTCAGCTGAGCCTATCATCATCCAGAGGGTTTTCATTATCATGTCAGTGTCGAATGAGTCATTTTACACCTTATTCATGCTTCAGTTGTGCCTAGGTAAGGTCATTTCCCTCTCCTAGGGTTTTGAAAGCTAATTTCTCTTGGACGGTCAAATCATCAGCAAAACTTGTATCCTGATGTTCATACACCTTCCCCTATCCTTAAAGTACCTTACCAAATGCTTCCCATCCCTTAGATCCGCCAAATTTCTCATTTTTGCACAAACCCTAGTTTCTAGCTACAACCTGGCAATTTTCTAGGTTTGGCCTGTGTTTTGCCCTTTTGGACCCCTTCCCCTCACTCAATCTCTGAGATTCCACTTTCCCCTACTTCCTAACATCCCTCCCTACTCCCCAAAATTTCCCCAAGAATTTATAAGCCCCTTATCCCCTTCATTTCGCTTCATTTCGACAAAATTCGTTGTTTCACACATCGGGACAAGTTTCACTCAAATGATGTTTCAGAGCAATCAAAGATGAATTTTTGAAAACTAAGAGAGGTTTTTGTCCAAAACATTCCAATGAAGAAAAACCTCCTTCACTTTTTACACAGGTGTCATGGTTTGAGAAAAATGTTAAGAATACCGTTGCCTCAGGAGAATCAAAGACACCTCTGAAGTGACCTTGGGAAAATCAAGTTTTCTCCTAGCTTGGTTGGCCAAATGATTTTCTTGATGGGTAAAATGATAACTAGACACAAATATCTTTCCAATGAGCTATCATGAGCTCAATTTGGGGTTGCGAAAGGCATTCAAAAGTTGACTGTAACAACACTCTTCCTTGAGGCAGTCTCATTTGGCACTTTTTGACAAGTCTTGGGAGATTTGAGTTTTGACAGGTCAAATGAACTCCAAATTGAAAAATTCTAGTTGGGTTGAAAATTAGACTCAAAGACCTTTCCAACGAGCTATCTTGTACCTGATTTTGACATCGGGAAGGCCTCCAAAAGCCTCCTGCAAAAGCGCGCGACCCGTCAGGCACCCTCTGCCAGTGCAAAAATTACACTGGTGCGACCCGTTGGGGATTTCTCCACAGAAATTTGCCAGTAAACTTGCCAAGGAGCCAAAAATTACCAAATTTTGTAAGGTAGGCCCTCAAATCATGAAAAATTGTTGCTTGTTACAGTTTAAGAAGATCATGATTATATTTGTAAAGGTCTCCATTTGCAAGTAGAAGTCTCCATTGTGCTTTGGCTTGAAGTTGTCAAATTGCTAGGGTTTTATATGCTGTTTTGAGGTATCCCTTGTATTCCCTATTTTTCACCCCCCATTCCATATTCCCTATCATTTTTATTTAAATTTCCCTTCCACAATTGCTAGGAGCCCTAAACCCTACCCCTCTTCCTAAGAAATCAAAAAATTAAACCCTAACCCTACCTCCCATAACATCCTTGCAAATGAAATTGTATGATGATGTATATGTCATGCACAACACCACCACCACATCCTGAGATTGTTCACGAGGAGGAAGGACCATCACAGCAGCATGACATCCCCGTCACTATACATGTCAGCTCCTCACCTTTGGTTACTTATCAGAGAGGCCAGAGGGTTTTATTTGCAGCAGCCAGGCGAGTACTATCTCCACATCAGGTGGAAGGGGTCTCGCCTTCATCTTCAGCTCAGCGAGTGTTATCTCCACATTAGGTGGAAGGGGCCTCGTTTCCTTCACCAGCACAGGCAGCACAGAGGGTCAAACAGCCCATGATTCATGAGGGGCCATCAGGAGTTCCAGATATTGAGCTTGTGGATCTTGAGACCAGTTCTCCTAGCCAAGAGGCAAATGAGATTATTAAGCATCTCAGAGCTGAAAATGATGCCTTGCAGAGGAGGTTAGAGGGAGTATAATGGACAATCTCATACCTGGAGCAGCGCAACAAACAATTGGAGGTTGAGAAAGTCCTTGATGAGCTATGGAGGATTCGAGGAGACCGAATCTTGAACAGAAGAAGGCCCGGTGATTTAGTGCCAATTGAGCGGGAGACCATGCTTATCCGGGTCAATGCACACTTGGAGAGGCTGTTGGCTAAGGCCAACCAAGAGAAGATATTGCTAAGGAACATGAAAAACCATTACTGGGCAAGAATGCATGTGTGCAAGGCCAAAATGAAGATGTTTCAAAGGCGGTTGTCCGAGGCCCTAAAAGGGAAAAAGAAGACCAATCCACTCCGTATCTTGGCTGAGGCTTCACTCAAAGATCATGGCACTCAATAGCCTAGCCACAGCTCAAATCCCAAATTTTTTTGAGAATTTTGGGTAATTTTGGCATTTTTTGGTAATTTACAGGTTTTGGCTCTTTAACGGGTCTCACCCCCCGTGAGACCCTTCATCATGGCAACTCCTTTTCACAAAAACTCAGCATTTCCTGATTTTTTATGTAAAGTTACATATGCCCATGGATGGACTTGAGTTTTTATGGAGTTTTGGGCCTCCAGAAAGTCAAAATACATGCAAAATTTGACTTTCTGCCACTTTTTTGAACTGCAGAAAGCTGTCTTGGGAGAATTGGTTTTTGACAGGGCAAATGAACTCCAAATTCAAAAATTCCAGTTGGGTTGGAAAGTAGACTCACAGACCTTTCCAACAAGCCCACTTTTTCTCAATTTGGCCACCTGAAAGTACCCCAAACAGAGCTCCAAAGGGGCGCGACCCGTCAGGCAAGGGGGCGCGACCTGTCAGACAGTTTTTTGCCAGATTGCACTGTACAGCCCAGAAAACACAGATTTGACTCAGTTTGACTTTTTGGGGTTGAAGATGATTATCTTTGATGTAATTATTTTAACTCTAAGATACTTTTACTCTTGTTTAACACTTCTAGAAGATTCATTCATGTAATGGGTAAATATGTAATGAATGGATTGGTTTCCAAGTTTATAGAGGCAAGTTGTTTTGACTGCCTAGTTTGTAGTGCTTAGTTTAGAAGTGGTTGAAACAGCTCCTAGGATAGTGAGCTCGACCCATGGAGGCAGGGAAAGAGGTTATATCATCTATATTATGTACTTTCTTGCTCATTTTCATGGTTGGACTCTTGAGGGAGAAGCTATCATTGTATTATTTCACTGTATCTCTGCAATTTTTGGCTAAGGAAGACCAGGGTTTTGCAGTCCTCTTTGGGATTCTTGTGGACTCATGTGTTGATGGTGTGTTTCTCAATGTTCTTGTAAGTGTGTTTATGTGAATCATTTCCTTTCCTTTACTGCTGCACATTAAACAAATGAAGTGTTAAAGTAAGAATTCATGCTTGCCATGCTCTGCTTTTAAATTTGTTTAATTTCTATGTTTTCTATTGTTTAAGGAGAATTCAAAGTATTGTTTGCTCTCCTTAGCTCCTCACCGGTCTTTTCCATCCACTCACCTCAATCAAAGGCATCAATACGGTCTCCTACCTCGCCTCAAAGAACCCCTTGCAGAAACTGTGTCAAATCCCCGCACCCAAAATTGCAATTCCTCAATTTGCCACCAAAAACCCAAAAAACCCCAAAACAACCTTTCTGATCAGTTTACTAGCCTAATATTAGTGTTAACATATTGGTCATCTCATCCATTGAAGATTTTACCGAGATATACCGGAGAGAGCCTTCTCCTGCCCCGTAGGGCTAGCTACGAGGCTAAATGGTTTGATGTTGCCTTGAGGTTTACCTTTCTCAGCCTGAGGTGAAATTTCAAGTGCTAACATAACCTACAGTAAATCCTCGTGGACCACCATTTTTCTTCAGTTCTAAGGTCGAAATTCACCTACAGAAGTTCACATTGAGTCGAGTTTCCATAAATTTACAGTCAGTTCGCGCATTCGTGAACTTAAAACCTTTGCTGCACTAATTCACCGGGAAAACCACCCGTGAGTCTCAAATGCCTGCTCATTGAACCTCTTTTAGGGGGATTGTGACTTACTTTCACCATAATTCACCTGTTTTCCTCTGCAAATCACCCTGCTCTTGCAAAATTCACTGCCCTGTGTTGCTGTGCCTACAAAATCAAGCTCAAATCCATTTCCAAGTGTTAGTGAAACATGGAGACCCCATTTGCACTGAATGTTGCACCTCTTAATGCCCCACACAGAGAGTTGGAATGGCAGGCCCTAGGTGATAGAGATTACCAGATGACAGAAACACTCTCAATGAAAACTAAATATAATATCCATGTACTCAATGAGCTGAAGCCCCAGCACCTCAGTGGGACTGATATTCTAGGGATTTGGGACTCCAATTTGCCCATTTATAACCTCCCTCAAGTCAATGTCCTTCCAGATTTAATTCACAGATGCAGTGCCAGCTATGACCCATGTCAAAGAGCTGTCCTCAATACCTCAGGTTCAGTTTTGTTCCATGTCACCCCTGAGGCTATAAATCAGATGCTGAACTTTCATTCTACAAGGCCATTGACTCCTCTTTCCATGAAGGACTTGCTAAAGAAAGGAGGCAAGCTGTCTAGTGCCCAAATTTTAAAGATTAATCAGCTATTCATTGAATCAGGCTCTGAAACTGTGAGAACCCCTCCTATAGGAAATGTATATTTCAATGAGTTGGGCAAGTTGCTTGTAGATTTGATCAGTTATGTCCTGGGTTACAGATCAGCTGAGGATGTTGATGAAACCATTCTGGCAATGATGTCTATCTTCTCCCCTGGAATGCCTCCTGCTGTGCACTATGACTATGCTGCATACATTTCCAATAAGATTCATGAGCAATTGATGAATCTAGAGAGGGAAAAGGTGTTTAGATACACTTCATACATCTATCACTTGTTCCTGTTTTATCAACCTGATGGATTCCTTATTCCTCTCAAGAAGTTTGATGCTCAGGGGAACCCAAGGTCTGTGGTATTTTGGACTTCAGTCTTTCACCACACATCTTATTCACCATACAGCTACTGTGAGTTCATAGACCTCTTTATCCATCCAGCTATGTCCTTGCTATTGGGTACCCCTCCTCCAAGATTGACAGATGAGATGCAAAGGATTCTCCAGCTCTCAAAGGCCTACAGCATTGGGGATTGGTACTTTTACCAAAACCATACAGTAATCAGAATATATGGCTGTGAATTGGCCCCATATAGACTGCCAAGATATGTCCCTATGAGACTCTTTGCCTTAGAATATTTCAGGCAATTTGGAAATGCAGACATGGTCCATTTCCACAGCAAAAACAAGAAAGTACAGCTCAAAATCAGAAACCAGCTAGGCCCATTCCTTTATAATAAAAGAGAAGAAGGATGGAAAGAAGCAGACAAGATCCTAGAGGGCCTCCAATTGAAAACCAGTTTCCTCTGGTCACCCTATGACCCAAATCACTTCATTAGTCTTAGAAGGGTCAAGCATAAATTGGCTAGTTATGATCATATAAGGCTGCCTCACATTGAAAAATATGCTAATCTGTTAGGATGGAAAGAGGGCACTTTAGAGGAAGCAAGTCCTGGAGAGGAAATACTACAAAGAGAAGCTAAGAATCTTGAGAAAGAAGCTGACTTGGAAACTTGTGGGCAGGTTTCCTCTTCTTATCAAAGGCAACTTGGAGCAGCTGCCTCATCCTCTACAGCCCACCAGCAAGCAGCTAAAACTACTCATCAGGCAGCCAGCAAGGGTAAAGAAAAGGAGATGGAGCAGGAACAACCACCACCTACCGTAGAACAGCAAAAAGAGCAGCCAAAACAACAAGAACAAGTGGCTGAAGCTCCCATTTCTACAGAGCAGCAGGCTCAACAAAGTGTGCCTCCCAGGCAGGAAACAATAGTGGAGACCTCAGTGCTCCAAACACCAGTAAATGAAGAAAGAGGCAAGAAGAGGGACAGAGAGCAAGAGACTCCCCTCACCGCATCCACAAATCAAGGGGAGAAAAGGCAGAGGTTAAATCCTCTTTCTGAAGAGGAGATGCCCATTGGGCAATCCTTGGGCATGGGCCCTCCTAGCATGGAGGCATCTGCCAGTTCCTTTCAGCAGGAACAAGAAAGAACCCTTGGAGGAGAGGTCAGCTCCTCAAGTCAGCAAAGGAGAGCTGAATCAGGCATAAAGCAGCAGTTTATTGACATCAAAAAGAGAAATGAGCCAGTCAGGCTCCAACTCTATAATCACCTGCTTAAAATGGCCCCTACAAACCAGCAGAGGCTTATGTCAGCATATGACATAACAGAGGGGAAAATGACCATGAGTCATTTCATGCCTACCATGCTGCAGCCACAGTCAGCTGCAGATTATATAAGGACCAACCTTGAGGTTCTTGCCAAAGACATCCACCCTATGGACCAGATAGAGCTTCACAAGCAAACGGGTGAGATGGTCTATTCAACACTTGCAGACAAGACCTTCCTGGCACATAAGTTGCAAAACAGTCTGCATAATACAACTGCTCAACTTGAGTTGGAAAAAGCATCCTCTCAGGCCAAAGACAACAGGATCAGGTCTTTGGAAGACATCATTATAGAGCTTGGGAATGACCCAAAGGATCCCAAAGCTATACAGGCGCTGCTAAAGATAAGAGATTCAGACATTGCAGCTTTGAGAAAAATGATAAAGATCCCAGCAACCCTTCACCCTCAAACGGAAGAGGTTGCTCAACAGAGAAAAGACCATGATGTAGCAGCCATGCTGCTAACACTACATAAGCAACTGGTACAAACAGAAGGAAAGCTGGTAGAGACAGAGGCTGCACTTCAGGAGGCATTAAAGCAGAAAGGGGAAATCCAAAAATCTCAGCCCCCTCAACCAGTGATAAACCTTGAGGAGCCCCCTCAAACTATCACTCCTCCCACAGGGCAGGCAGTTGAAACAGGCCCATCAACAACAGCACCAGCAACGACATCAGAACAGGCTCAAAGCCTTGACATGCAGAAGATGATGAAAGAAATTCAGGTTCTAGAGGCACAGATGGCAGAGCTGAATGAAGCCAAGGAGAAATTGGCCACACTCAATGAGAAATATGACAAATCAAAGCAAAGTGTAGCTGAAAAGGCAAGAGAGGTGAAAGCTCTTAAGGAGAAAATAAAAGAGCTAGAGAAAGAACTCACCCTTGAGAAAGTAGTGGCCGAGATCAAGAAAGTCCTATGGGCCAATATTGGCCAATCAATAACAGATCAATGGCAGTACATAGAGACCATTCATGAGCACATGGAGCTCATAAGCATAGCACACAAGGAAAGCCAAAGAGCAAGGGCATCTCTAGGCAATATGCCTGAGATAGCCAACAGAATGATAAATGTCCTTAATAACCGCACAGGCCCTCAGCTGGCAGCATAAGGGATCACCAATAGAACTGACACCATCTTGATAATAAAGAGGGTCCTCACTTTGAGAAATCTGTTGCAGACATTGGATAGAAGGTGCCAGGAGATGCAAACAGAGGTAAACAAATTTACTAATAAATTCACAGCATTACACAGCCGAGGCCTTCCCAGCTTACTGAACAGCGCAGGAAGGCTACTATCACATGAAAATTATGCTAAAAGGGTAAACACATTTGCCGCCAATCAAATCACTGCAGGATCAAGTACCCCAGAAGAAGCAGGGCCTGCATCTGGGCAGAGCCTTTATGAGAAAATAGAGAATTTATTTTTTATCATGAATGAAATCAGACATTTGTTTGAAGTACCTCCAAATTACTTCAAATATACAGAGGCAGATGAAACATTAGGCACAATTTTGAGGCATCAGTTGCCTACACAGGAATGGTGGACCAGCACGATACAACTATTTCTGTGAACCAATAGGTTTTCATCAAGTTTTTGCATAAAAAATATATAATCAGCAGGTTCAGAAGGTCAATGCATTCAGTATGACTGAAAAGACTGGGATGAGCCAACTCAGCAAAGTAATTCGGCCACGAAAGCAACAGTGACGAGTACAGATGACAGGGCCGAGAAAGCTACAGCACGACAGAGCCATCAAAACATATCATTCAGAATTAATGAAGAGCGCTCAACCGACTCAGTGGCCTCCAAAGGTCAAAATATTTCTGACAGAAGTAAAGGGTATTCATTATAAATTTAAGACAACAATAACTTTCATATCTGCTATTTTGAAAGTTGGTGAACGCATTTATTTATCAAATGACTCAGCGATTCAGATATTTTGTAAAACCGATTGTATATATTTCCCCTCGCATAAGCTTGCAGGGGTTGTTGATTTTCTCTTCAAAAGAGCCTATGTTGTAAATTTCAGAGTTTAATACAGGGAGCTAATGGAATTTCCAAAGTTCTGTGTTGTTTGATGCGTTGTGGTGTGTTTGCTGACTGCTACAGGATTCCTGCATATTTCGTGGCACAATAAGTTTCTTTAACCTTCTTGTTATGTATTTCATTATTTCATAATCCGTTCATGCTCTATGTTTCACAGTTTAACAGCACAAAAAAAGAATAGTTTCAGGATTTATTCACTGAATACCCTGAACTCAATCTATGCTGTTATGAATGTTTTTCTCCGGTTATAGTTGTAAAAGTGCAATTCTTAATTGCTGCACCTTCAGACTAAAACTTTTCACAGAGACTATTATTCAGGAATTCAAATATGCTCCTAGGTGACATGTCTCTTTCTCACGTCATCAGCTTAGTGAAAAACTCTTAATTGCCTTTCATTGGCTAATCATATTTCATCACCACAACCTTAAGTTTGTTTCATGACATATCCAAAGGCCCCGCAGTTCCAAGCAATCTCACTCAACACCTCAAACAACCCACAATCACAGACTCCATTGCCCAATGGACTGAAACTGTCTGAAAATCTCATCTTAGCCACTGAAAGACATCATTCAACCAAAATTTAAATCAAAACCCATACCTCATAACTAGCCTAAGATCCTCAAGAAAGTAAAAAAAAACAAAAGAGAGAGCCCTCTCTGAATGCAGGTTGGCTAGAACCGGTAATCCAAAGCTTGGTTAGTGGTTACCCCGGCCGTATTCCCTCAGGAGTCAAAGGGAACAACCTGGGTGTTAACACTTACAAAAATGTATTAAATGCAATTTATCGTTAAACCACATTACAAAAATGGCAGTATATTGTTTTTGATTATAGCAAGTTATTCAACATAGAAGAAGACACTTCATAGAAAAAATAATGATGAGATCGATAATGTTGATCTATTCTAACATTCAAAAATTATACTCTACCAAAAGAAAAGCCTCAAACATCTTTAGACCTTGGATAAACATAGCCCCCTTTTCTGAATATGTTCTCCATTTTCTTTAAGGCAATGCATGTTCTCTGGTCCAAGGATATGATGTCGGAATACAAAATATTTCTCTTGACATTCTACATGGAGCTTGAATCTTGTAATAAAACAACAAAATTGTCTCTTTATTCCCCCATATTCAATGTTCTTTGAGCCCACTCTATCTACAATAATGCAAAAAATTTTGATATATAATTTTAAGAAAAATTATCGTTGTGTTCCCGTGAATGGGAGTGATATTTCTACCTAATTACCTCTTATGTAAAATGTTGACAATTTTTGAGTAACCATCCACTTCAAAGGCAACACTAGAGATTGCAACCATTCTACGAGTCTCTAGTCCCCATGGATCAATGTTGGTTGCTTCCTTTGTCATCTTGGATGCAAGAGACTTAACAAGCACAATTTTGATTTTTCCAGAATTGAATTTATTTATTGTGCTCTTTTGGTGCTTAGAACTAGAAACATCTACAAAATTCCATTTATGTACAACTGAACTCTGGGCATTTGCACAATATTTTTGTGTACAGCTGAAATCTGGGCATATGAAATGTTGTTCATATATGTACTGTCTAAATGGTACATGTCTCAAGGGGAGTTCCACTCCGTGCACATTTTAAAAATGGTTTTTTTAAATATAAGACCAAGGTATCAAATATATTTGTTAAAAATCCAAGTGAAACTTACATGTTTTATAACGTTCCAGAAAAAAACTTTATTACATTAGCATACTAAAGTAGACATTTATAACAAGACTGTCAATTGATAAAGACTTTAGTTTTTAATAGAGTCTTGTACATGATGCTAAGAGGATTCCTTAAATCTTGAAACTTGAAATATACAATTCTTCAACAACTACAAGTTCTAATATTATTTGGATCAAATGCACTGGTGTAAGCTTAGTTTTTTTCATTTGCATAACTATAAATATTCTACATTCAGTTTCCTTACTTCAGGTCACATGCATCAAAATAAATCAGTTGACAACATTTCCTTGCATAGGCTTCACTCCAGCAAATTAATTAATGTTTTCTGATCCAATGCATCAATCTATCGCACTGTCTAACCATATTTCCATAGGCTTTGCTAGGAACAAAAAACTAGACTAGTGAATGCATTGTTGGGTGTGTGTTATATTCTTTCCACAACTATCCCCTTGCGTTGGGGGGTCATAGGGGGGTGATAGCCCCCGCTGTTCGCTGTTCGTTGTGCCGGGTGTAACAAGGGGGGCAATAACCCCCCTCTACGAGGTCCATGACAACACCTCGGGGAAATTTTTTTGGACCCTATATTAGGTGGGCGAACCTACCTATGGTTTTGTGCGTGGTTTTCACACATGGTTTTGGGCATGTTGGTTTTCTTCCCATGGTATTTTGTAGATCCGGTAAATGGAACTACGGTTATGTTCTAATACATGGTTAATGGATTGGGTTTTATGGATGCTTCAACATGTATATCTATATATATATATATATATATATATATATATATATATATATATATATATATATATCTATATATATATATATATATATATATATATATATATATATAGATACATATATATATATATATATATATATACATATATATATATATATATATACATATATATATATATATATATATATATACATATATATATATATATATACACACACACACACACACACACACACACACACACACATATATATTGTAACATTGAAAGGAATATAATGAAAAATCAATCTGGTAGTCCCGGTTTTGGGATCCAGGGCAAAATCTCCATGGATATATGATTTATTTTTTATGTTCCCGCCATTGTTTATTTTCTACTTTAGAATTCGTACGCAAGTAATTTCTGTACGGGGTTAAAAGTACATGCACATGTTGTTTTCCCTTCTTCAAGTCTGTGCTATGTTCATAAGCTTTTACGCTATATGAATACACATAGTTTCTCCAATGTTTAACATCTAAATCGAATATCCAAAGGAGGCATATTTAACTTGTTTAGAGTGGACCATATCAATGCATAGGAGATCACTACTACTTCACAATCATATGTTCATATCCTTGCAGAACATATCAACACAATTATTAACTCACACCAAATCAACTAATGCATTCCATATTCACTGGAGGATCAAATCAAAATATTTGTTTTATTCAATTACTCTTTGGATAAAAAAATCAGATCCATAACACCAAATTAATGCATTCATACTTATAATGATGACAAATTCAAACATAGTCATTGCAAACCACATCAATTGAACAATATTCAATAAATCCATTGGAAACTTCTCTAGTAGGAGTTCATGGTTTCTTTTTTTGACCTATAGGAGAGTGTCGCATGCTTTGAACTGTAAGACTACAACAAGTGTTGTGGGAAGAGTGTGGCAAGCTTACGACATTGCCTCACTGCTACAATGTGAAAGACAAAATACCGTGGGAGTCTATATATTAATGGAAAACCCTATCTTTCTCTAAAACAAAATTCTGTGAGCTTTGTAAATCAGTTCCAAACCCTCCAACTACTATCAAGCACTTGCAATAACATTAGAACAAATAGTCTATATTGTAACTCTAGAATGATGTGTTTTGAGCTATATTAATACAAAACAAATAGTGGGGTTTTGAGATATGGCTTTCCCTGGATATTTATTGTGTTATGTGCCTTTGATTCTCTTCCTCTATTGATTATTGTTTGCTCAATGTGTATGGGCTTCCACTATAAAGAGTAGAAGTATATTCTTGTCTCTTGCTTTAGCAAATTGCAATAGATTGTGAATCTACAGGATTTTCTACATGGAACCGGAGCAAGATTGTTTTCTGGGCTGAGAGTTTGAAGAGAATATATGAGAATTTTTGTGCAAAATTTTCATAAACAAATTGCAAATCTATATTCCTTGGGAAAAGATACCCAAATTCAAAAAAAAAAAAATCGGCCAAATCGGAGTTCAGAATGAGGGAGATCTCATTGATTTAAAATCAACTCTCTAGTGGAGATTTCAAAGTTTTGAGTTTCTAGGTTACATGTGAAAGTTGAATTTGCAATACATACTTTAAGATCAATAGCTGGCATTCCATGGGTTGAGGCTTGAGTATGCCTTGGAAGGAAGCTCAAATTTTAGAGGCTGGAGGGACAAGATGGAGGCTATGCTAGAAGATAATGGCTTGAAGGAATTCATTGATCGAGAAATCCCCAAGCTAGCAAATACGGATGCACAGAACTTGGCCGAATGTAAGAAGTGTGCGGTGAAGGCAAGGTGGATAATACTTGAGGGAGTTCGAGACCATATTGTCTCGAGTATCCATGGCAAGGAAACTCTGCATGTTATGTGGAAAACATTGACGGACTTGTATCAGAATAGCAACGATCAAAGGAAGTTGGCATTGAAGGATAAACTTCATAAAATCAATATGGAGAAAGGCGAGATGATTCCAAAGAACTTGACCAAGTTCACTCAATGTCGAGATGAACTTGGAAGTGTTGGAATCATGGTTTCTAAGGAGGATATGGTGAGCCTTACTCTTCATGGACTCCCAAAGAGTTGGCATAGTTATTAGGACTCTGTAAATGGTCGGGAGAAGCTACCAGATTGGGAACGAATATGGTTGGATTTGATTCAAGATGAGATCAGGAGGAACACCAGGGATGAATCTTCATCAAAGAATGATGATGAAGAGAACTGTGCCTTAACGATTAAGGTGAGGAAGGGGAAAGGTAAAATTTCCCATTCCAAATTAGATTCTTATCATGATGGGACACTTTGCTACAAATTGTCCATTGAACAAGTCCAAGGAGAAGTCATCAAGAGGAGCAGTGGGTGAGGCTTTGGCCTCCCAATTTGAAATAGAATTTTCCCTCATTGCATGCATGGTGTATTCAATGATGGGAAGTGTCTGGTACTTAGACAGTGGAGCTTCTTTCCACATAACTAGCGACATAGAGTTATTTAGTGAACTGGAGGAGAAAGATCTTAAGATGCATATGGAGATGGGTGATGATGGTAAGTATCGCGTTACTGGAGTGGGTACTATTACTTTTAAGAGGGAGAATGAAGCTCCACTCACCTTGAAGAATGCAATGCATGTACCCAGACTAACGAAGAACTTTATATTTTTTGCCATGCTTGAGGATAGAGGCTATGATGCGATCTTTTCGAAAGGAAAGGTGTTCCTTCGACACATAGCCACGGGTCAAGTAAAGAAGATAAAGATTCAAGTTTAGAATCTCTATAAGTTATAGGTAGAGGATTGTGCTACTTTGAGTTCAAAAGCAGAAAATATGTTGAGTCGAGACATCAACGAGTTGTGGCACAGGCGATTGGGCCACTTACATCATGGGGCTTTGAAGATATTGCAGCAAATCTCTATAATCTTCCCAAAGGTACGATTGAACAGGTTGATACATGCAAGGGTTGTACTTTAGGAAAATACACCAAGTCTTCCTTTGGAGACAGAGACAGTTGAGCATAGTCTATTATGGACAGAGTCCATTTAGATGTGTGTGGATAATTTTCAACAACAACCATGGCCAAACATAGGTATTAAGTTATATTTGTTGATGACTATTCTTGTAAATGCTGGGTATTTTTTATGCAGAAAAAGGATCAAACTTTCACAAAGTTTTGTGAGTTCAAAGAATTGGTAGAGAAAGAGTCTAGAAAGAAGGTTAAAGCTCTATAGAGTGATAACGATGGTGAGTATGTCTCCAATGAGTTTAAGAAATTCTATGCAGTGGAAGGGATTAAATGAGAGTTGATGACACCCCATAACCCTCAACAAAATGGGGTTTCTGAGAGGAAGAACATGAGCATAGTTGGGGCAGAAATGGCGATGTTGCATGATCAGGGCCTATCACTACACTTGTGGGCTGAGGCATGCAACACATCGGTTTATGTTTAGAATCGTATCCCACATCAGATACTTGAGATGAAGACACCAGAGGAGACTTATTCTAATAAGAGGCTAGATTTTGGTCACTTCAAGATTTTTGGGTCATCAGTTTATTTCCATGTGACCAAAGATCCACGGAAGAAGTTTGAGCCAACAATAGAGTTGGGGATCTTTGTGGGGTACACTGATACAACCCACAACTATCGGGTGTACATTCCTACTAGTAGGATGACAATGGTTCGCAGGGATATCAGGTTCGATGATGAGAAGGCCATGCGAGTATCCCTTGAGAGGGAGCTTGAGCTACATGCAGATGAGGAGCTTTTAGTTCGTAAGGTTGAGGGGCATCAGATTGATGTGGAGAAACCACATGTAGAGGTTCAGAGAGTGGATACATCCACTCAGGCAAAGTCTTCCAGAGAGGGAAGAAAGCATACTAGAGAGGCCGATAGATTGTTGGATGATGCACGAGAGAATGTGGGAGCACCCACTTCTCAGTGCAGACAGAGGAGATCATTAGAGAGGTACATTGGATACATGGCACTTATGGGTGCATGCATTGTGACAGAGCCATATTCCTTTCAGGAAGTAGTGCAACAACTGGTTTGGGTTGATGCAGCGGTGGAGGAGTATGACTCCATAGTTCGAGACAATGTTTGGGATGTGGTCCCGAGACTGGAGGACAAGTCAGTTGTGAGATGCCATTGGCTTTACAAGGTAAAACAAGATAAAAATGGTAGTGTGGAGAAGAATAAGGCCAAATTTGTGGCCCGTGGCTTTTCATAGGTAGAGGGGATTGACTATGATGAGACCTTTGCTCCTGTTGCAAGGTACTCATCAATTAGATCTATTTTGGCACTATTAGCACAGATGGGTTGGAAGATCCATCAGATGGATGTGAAGACTACCTTCCTCAATGGCATGATTGAGGAAGAGGTGTACATAGAGCAGCCTGGAGGTTTTGAAACCTTGGATCATGAGTCACATGTGTGCCGATTGAAGAGAGCATTGTATGGGCTGAAGCAAGCACCTTGTGCTTGGTATACCAGGATAGATAACTACTTCACTGGGTTGGGATTCACAAAGAGTAAATTGGATTTGAACCTGTATCACATAGTGGCGGAAGGTAAGTTGTTGATCATTATACGTTATGTAGATGATCTCATAGTGATAGGTGATGAGAATCTCATCAAATCTTGCAAGGAGGACATTGCAAGAGAGTTTGAGATGAAGGACATGGGGCTCATGCATTACTTTCTTGGCATGGAGGTATGTCGAGGAGATGGGGAGTTGTTTGTATCTCAGGGTAAGTATGCCAACGAGATACTCAGGAGATTCCGCATGGAGAGCAGTAAACCCATGGAGAATCCTCTAGTTCATAACTAGAGGAAGGAGGATGTTACTTCACGAGAAGTAGTGGAAGCTATTGTTTACAGGTAGCTTATGGGTTCACTCATGTACTCGGTGAACACATGACTGGATATGTGCTATGCAATTAACCATCTTAGCCAAGCGATGGTTAGGCCTACCAAGCTGTATTGGAAGGTAGAAAAGCATGTATTGAGATACATCAGAGGCACTACTTAGTTTGGGTTATGGTACAGACAGACATAGGTAGTGAAGATTTAAGGCTTCACCAATGTAGATTGGCTAGGGAGTCCATTTGTCAGGAAGAGCACATCAGGATGGATCTTTAGTATTGGGTCAATAATAGTTTCTTGTTACAATAGGAAACAAATATCGGTTGCACTCATTTCAAGAGAGGCATAGTACATGGCTGCAAGTCAGGCAACATGTGAGGCTATCTGGATGAGGAAGATCTTGGTTGGTTTGTTAGGTCAATAGATGGATCCAATAATGATTTATTGTGATAACCAGAGTTGTATCAAACTCTATGAAAATTCAGTATTTCATGATCGGTCCAAGCATATTGATATCCGGTATCATCATCTTAGAGATTGTGTATTGAGGTGGATCATGTTGTTAGATTACATTCCCATGGAGGAGAAAGATGCTGACATCTTGAAAAAGGCATTGTCAAGATGTAAATTCGAGTTTCACAGAGACAGGATTGGGGTAGTTGATAATCCATTTCTTGTTGAGAGGGAGTGTTGAGAAATGGCAACAAGAAATTCCAGTTTAATTTGTCCTTGAATTAAACTGTGAATTAAATTCGAATTCTATTCTCATAGAAACTTAAAATAGTTAAATTAAGTTTATTAAACTTACTTAACTTAGGAAATTTGAGTTGGAAGTCTTTTGGAAGTCATGTATATGTTCTCCCTACTTTGTAGGAGTCCAGTGTGAGTTAATTGTGAGTTGTAAAATAGAAGACTCAGTTTCATGAGTTAGTTCAGTTAAATTAGTTCTCAAATTGATTGAGAGAACTAATAGTGAGTTAACAGTCAATGGTGACACTAATGAACTCCACCAGTGCTACTCTAGTTAACTGAATATTTACTCATCATGCATGTCGATTCTGAGAAAGACCCAGTCGCTACTAGATTGTAGGGACAATGTACTATTTGTTTTAGATTAATCTGAGCTGCAATGATAATGCATGCATTCAGGAACTGATCCTTGAGGGATTGCGCTATTTTTAGAGGCTTTATTTCCCTTTAAATACGAGCTATCCTTCATAGGAATTACACATTGGAATAGAGACTTGGAGAGATTGTGAAGATGCTAATATTTGGCCTTGAGCTTGCTTATGAGTTGGAGATTGAATTTGCTGAGTGCTGGGATTGTTCTAGAGAGAACAAGCATTGTAATTTCATCTTGATTTTCCAGATTAATACAAAACAAATAGTGGGTTTTTGAGCTGTGGCTTTCCCTAGATATTTATTGTGTTATGTGCCTTTGATTCTACTCCTCTATTGATTATTGTTTGCTCGATGTTTATGGGCTTCTGATGTAAAGAGTAGAAGTAGATTCTTGTCTCTTGCTTTAGCAAATTGCAATAGCTTGTGAATCTATAGGATTTTCTACATCTCTTTCGAAGATAATGGAATAGTTGGTTTTTTCTTTGAAGACCATGATACTAAACTTGATCCAAGGCTAAAAACATAACCTAAATTACTTTTTCTATCATCAAAAAATACAACCGAATATCTATCTATGGAACCAACAAATCCAAAATTATTTGTTGAAGTATACCAAATTCCAAAATTGCTTGTTCCGGGGAGACACCTCTAAATTATTTTTTCTACTCCAAAAAAAATCTTACTTGGACTTTGCATGAATCTAGAAATTAAGCTTACTACTTGCATAATATTTGGTCTAGTGGTTGTAAGATACTTAATACATCCTATCAAATTCCTCTAGGATTTAGCATGTGCCATTTTAACTTCATCTTTAATAGAAACTTTTTCAGTAGTATTCATGGGTGTGTTTTAACGTTTACTATTTTCCAATTTCCACTCATCACTACTATAAGATGGGGCATGTTTTAAGACATCAGTTTGAGACAAAATAAATATTTTGTCTCAAATTTCCTCTTTATAAATGATGGAGTGTTTTAAGAAATTAGTTTGAGACATTTTTCTCATCTTTCCCATTTCGTCTCACCTAGAATGATTGGGATAATAAAAAATGAGTGGGATGAATGAAGGGCATAGCCAATGTTATCCTAATAAAAGTCAATATGTAGCAGGGTCTCATCTGACTTCGATATTCCCACTGGCTTCTACTTTAAAAAGGTGAAATTGCATCCCCAACAATGTGAAAAAAATCTTCTCAAGGCACCAAAACTACAACCCCAACCTAACGAAAGCTATTATTCTTGAGGTACCAAAGGCCTAGGTCTTATCGAGTCTCTATAAAACCCAGGATGGGATCAAACTTGATCCATAATTCCATAGGAAGTATAAAACAAGACCTTGATAAAGCCAAAGGTGAACTACAGGTTTATAGTTTACGAGTTCCAACTATGCCGATCTCATCACTAATCCATGTAGTCTTGATTTTGATTTTGTTTGAGGGTTGCACATAATTTTTAATGTAGCTACACTACCATTGCCTAGATCTCCCATCAGGAAAAATAATTAATCCACTTTATGATGTTATTCGAATCAATCATCAGTTCCATACTCAAACAAAGTCATTCGCCAATGGTAGGTATATGTAGGACCTAGGCTGCATAAGTTAATGACACGACTCATAGAGGGAAAGCACTAGTTAGAGAAGGAAGCCCATAGCGGAGGCTGGGAGGCACATAGGGAAAAACCCATCCTATCCTCCAAGATATCCAAGCCCCATGCTACTGAAGGGAGCCAACTTACTCATCAATTTACAATGGATCCATGGTTCATATGGTTACGAGGTGTTTTTGGTTAATTTTGGATAGTGGTACCACTGCGTCGCATTAGTAATTAGGTACTGCATATCTTTTTATCTTATTGACTTCATGACACATGTGACCACAACACATGGGACTAGAGGTCCAATTCAATGTACATCATTTTTCATGTTTGCTGCATCCACATAACACCCACAATATTAGCTACAGTGCCATGATTCCAGAGACAAGAATATTGATATCCTAGTTCTAAAAATCCTACATTCCAGGGTTACAACTACAAGATTAAGGATTCATGGAGATAGGTCGTGTAGACCTACTATAATGTTTACTTAGGAAACAAAAGCATGGTTAATTAGAACCACCCTGGATTTCTTACCCTGTATTCCCACCATTGAAGGTTCTTTGTGTATGTATAATATAAGCCCATTTTTTGTACTTGACTACTTCCTAGTGAAAAATTCCATCAACCAGATACAATAAATTAGGGTAAATATTTCATCTTCTTCCCTCTTGAGTGTATGTACATAACTATTAGTATCTATTCAAATTAGCACTTAGAGGTATTCAAACCCTCAAGATACATAATCCCCAGTAAGGAACTGACTTGAGATTGTGTGACCTCAAGGGTTTTAATACCTCTTAGCTCTACACTGATTAGGGTTTGTTAGGGGTATGGTTCTATAATTCTGCTCGACCGCTTCTCAATCTTAGAATGCCATTTAAAATTGCCCTTGCTAAAGCCAAGTGAGTGGCAAAAAATGTTTTTTGATGCTAGCTCATTGTTGGGCCTAAGAATTATCCTTAAAATACATCCACTTTCACTCCGTTCACACATTTTCTTACCTCTATTCCACCACCATGTCACCACATCAGCTTCACTTTCATCATTAAATGGGTTACCATTGTGTTTTACAAAACATTATTAATTCTTAGTATTTTTAAGTGAATTTGTGGTTAAAATTTAGAAAATAATATCCATATACTTATACCTAACAATTAGAATGAGTTTGTTGACATGTGTAGGTACAAAGGAAGCTTCCAAGGCATATTTATGTGGTACTCTATGTTCAAATTCGAATTGGAGGAGATCATGGACCTCATGGAGGATAGGGTTATGTGTCACCATTGGTTGAGAAATATGTGGATCAAAGGAGGGAATAGTGGATCTACATTTATGAGTTTGTTATCATAGCTTTTGTATAAATAGGAGTGTTATATCCTTTATTTGTAATCTTAATCTTTTCAGAATATTAGAACCTAGTCCTTCATTGTAACCTAGTAATGTTAATCTAGATAGAATTTATAGTTTTGGTTAGGATCATATGAGCTTTTAGCCATTGTACTTTGAAGATTATGATGAATAAAATGGAGCCTCTTTGATCCTCTACATTTGACTTCTCTTTTGGTGTGCTTGTGAATCCTTGGAAGGATCCCCATTGCCTAGCAAGTATACTTTTGTTTTGGCAAGCTTTTATTTTATGTTTGTGAATTTCATTAGATTAAATTATTAGGTTCATATGTTTGAAATACTAATGATTGACTTTTCGTAAGAAAGTATTAATGTTTCCTTCAATGAATCTGATTTGTTATTTAATGTTTGATTCATTAGTTTAAGTTTTTGATTTATATGCTTGAGATATAAACGAATAGTCTCTTGTAAGAGAGCTTTAATATTCCATGCGATCAATCAGAATTATGTTTAAGAGCTTAATTTCATTAGTTTAAATAGTTGATTAGAAATATTAATGAACAATCTCCTGTAAGGGAGCTTCAATATTTCTTTACCTAGCTTAGTTTATTTTGTCTCTAAGTCCATATATATTGGATGGTCCTCGAAGTTTACTTACATGGATTGATAGTAAATGAAACTGTAATTTGCATTCACATTTTAGACCCAACATTTTGGCGCTGTTTCTGGGGAGGACGATTTGGAGATAGACTTAGGAAGTTATTTTTATTGCAATTTCTTTTTATGGACTAACTTGTGAAACCTGGTGACAACAGGATCTTCATAAAGGAGTTCAAGTTTGAGCTTTTTGATTTTTTTCGTACTTAGTTAGTTTCAAATTCAATTTTTAAACCCCCCATTTCTTACTAATCCATCTACAGATGAGAAAATTGAAAATGTTGAATAGGTACTTCTTGGAGATCAACAACAATATTGAAGATTGGTTTCAAAAGAACCATGCGCTAACTTTTAAATCTAGATGTGAGCATTTTCGAATTCTTAGTCCGTAGATGGCTTCACTAGAAGCATTCTTTTACCTAGTAAATAAAAATATTTCAAGTTAAATAGAAAAGATTAGACAAATAAAACGAGATCTCGTAAAGTTTTCTTTTAGCCTTGTTTTCAAAAAAAAAAAAAAAATAAAAAATCATAAACATTTCTCATGAATAAATTCATGTGAGCCACTTCATCCATGCTAACCTGCAAAAAAAAAGAAGAAAACAAATCAATAGGTTAGTATGCTCTCTTCATACGCTTCGAGCGATCAGGAAGATCAGAAAATATCTTGATTTATTTTCAAAATTAAATAAAAATATCTTGCTAGGAATTTGCACAAATCATTAAAACTACAAGCATTATAAGAAATCGAAATAATTAAAAAAAAATCTTTATTTTCAATTTCAAATTTAAAAATTAAATCTATAGTTTAGTGATTTGATAATTGTGTTAAAACCTCTTTGCATAAAACTTCTCTGCATATGTGATAGGACCATTTCTTCAAACAAGCCAAATCTGCATATAAACAATTCAATGTCAGTCTTAAGGGAAGAAATTTGTGATCTTTTTAAGGAAGAAATTTGTGATAAAAATCCATTTGGATTGATCTTAATTGCGAACAAACATTTTCAAGATTTGCTCTTAATCTTTTTGAAACCGATTATTTCATGACAGGGGAGGTTTTACACGATTATATGGAAAATTAATCACTCTATCATCGGTCTCGCAATTTCATTGCTCTCCTTATTGACTGACTCGGAATTCAAAATCTATAACCATTGTCTCGGCTCATCTTCGAAATTATTCTCTGTATTTTATTTTTAATCAGAATTTGTGTAGGATGGAAGAAGTTTGGCTAAGGAAAAAAGAGAATCAAAACACATTAGAAATAGGTATGGGAAATAGTGCATTAGAGAGATGGAATGCCACCATTAGTAATTTATCAGAGATGGGCTTGACCTTGGACTCAATGCAGAAGCTTCTTCTTCAAAAGGCAGTCTATGTTGACGAAGAAGCTTTTGCTTAGGAATCTACAAATTCTATGCAAGCTCGCAATGCAATGGAAAATTGCTTGATCAATCTGTTTCAGAGATCGTTGGCAGAGATCCTTTGACACCGATATTGCCTTGATCGATCTTCCTCAGTGACTGATCCATTACAAATAAACCACCGTAAAGCACAGGCCTAATGGCCTAATGAAAGATCAATGATATGTTAAATATGTGGGAATGTAGCAGAAAATATAAAGTTACAAAGCCAACGGTGGTGTCGTCTCAACCACCTTGCTTATGATAGAAGTAGGCGCAGTGAGGGCAGATGCTAAAGCCAATGATGATCTCATGATTCTGATCTCATGGCACCATTGTTATTGAGGCCGCCCATCCTATGACCCCAATTGCCTCTTCCACCTCCCTCAATAGCTTCGTCCACGTTTTCGATGTCGGCACCAACACCGCTATTTCTACGCTCGAGTCGCCCACTTCAGAAGCTTGGAACGGGTGGTTCCATCCCAAGGGGAATATCTTCACTGTAGCTAGAGTGGGTAGCACGTCTGTGAAGCTGTGGGATACTACTACATGGTGGATAGATGTTTCCCTCGAAGTTCTAGTTGTTGCATGGAGTCGAGATGAAATTCGTCCTGCATATTGTTATTGCGTATTCAACCTGGAGCTGAGAAGAAGGTTTTAAAATTCTTGTCAGTAGCATTGGTGCATCTGCCAGGAAGATGAGTTATAGGATAGCTGATCCACATGCTTAGAAGGGTTGTGCAAAACCCACTATAATTGAAACCCGAAGGAAATACTTATTTTCTTAGGGTAACTTCTTATGTGCGGATAACTTAAAATTTATTTCTGAAGTGGATTTAGAGAGCATTCAAGACTTGTAATTTCCTTTTGACAGTGGTAGATAGCTATGTTACCGGCAACGAGAAACGGGAAAAGGAATGGGAAACTTCTAAAATGATGGCAAGAATCCATCTAACCTACAACAACAATATTCCAATTAAAAAATTTGAGCGATTTGAGCATGCAGATTTTGTGAAATGATTTGAGCGATTTGATGATTGCATGCAAATTTTGTGAAGCCATTAATTAGAGAAGATATCAATAGCTATCAGCTTAACTCATCTTCTAGAAACTTTCTGTTGAGGTTAGTGATCTGCGTTTTTAATATTTTGCCCAGAATAACGAACCTAGTTTCTCCATAAAACCACTAAGAACTGCATGTTGCTTGTACGACTTGAATGATGGTGTCGATGACAATAAGAGTGTTAATTCCTATGGCACACCCAAGGTATGCAACACGAAAGACCCCATCTCCTCCTTTAAGGTTTTCAAAGCTCATACGTTGACAAATTTCATGCTCCAGAATAGGCTTTATCACTTGTATCACTTTCAACTGAAACCATATCTCCAATTATTAATAGAATGGATGAAACCAACTACAATACACTGAGAAGGGATTGAAGTGGGGATCCATATTATATAAGTTTCGAGAACCGATCATGATTAGGATTCAAGGAGAGATAGTTAATTGAACAAAAAATTGAAATGAGATAACTAGTTGATATAGGTACTCGGCTAAATAAAGAAACACGAGTGATGAGCCCCAATTTTTGGTACAATTTGGGCTCATTTGGCCTACTTGCTTTGCTCAAACCATTCATCTTTTATTGCTTATGCATTCATTTCTTGGTTTATTCGTGTTGTTTGTAGGAAGAAGGGTAGGCATTCTATCTACGTGACTAATACATGATGATTTCAGGTTTTTGGCATTAAAAGGGAGCAAAGACCACGAAAAAGGAGACAAGGAGACAGTAAGGTGGCACTGCTGGTTTTTAGGGGAGGATGTCCACAGTCTTGGGGACCTTCCTCGTGATTCCCACCATAGCTCCGAGCTCCAACCAATCTCCCCACCGAGCTTAGAGGCAGCCAACCGTTCTACAGGAACAACAGTTACAACTGTTCTACAGGATCAGCAGTTTAACCTTCAGTTGGACAGCCGAGCTCCACAAATCAAGGAAACCTGTTGGATTATCATTTTGCATAAATACTGAGGCCGTAGCCTTTGATGGAAGCTTTTTGAACTTTTGCATTACTATTGTAATTTCGAAGTACGAGCTACAACTCGGTGTTGGTTCTTTTTGTAACCCAGTTTTGGCATGACATCAGATTTTTGGTTATGAATAAAGGCAGGCAGATTTTGATCTCATTCTGAGTTTCTAAGGGAGCTATAGCTCTTAGGTTAGGGCCCAACCTGAGAGCAATAGACCTCCTCTGTGTTGTAATGTTATTTGCCTTTCGTTCCAGCACTTCGTTTCTTTACTTTTACATGCAATTCGAATTTACAGTCTGCTGGTTTAGTTTTTATGAGATTGAATAGGATTAGTTTATGGTGAATTTTCTTCCAGTTGCTTAGGTTAGAAGAGGATAGTTATAATTCATTGGAGCTCCAGAAAAAGGTTGAAAGGACCTCACTTCCATCTCTGTTAGGGATTGGGGTGTAGTCTGAACCAACCACCAAAACCAAACGCAGTTCTTTTCACGTCCATGCAAGCTGCAACAGTTACTTTAGTCGTAGATCCATCCATGCACTTTGGTCTTGATCATTACTTCTTCATTCCACTTCCATGCACTTTTGATATTGAACCATACTTCTACATTTTTCATTCCATGCACGGCTTCTTTTCTCTGTTTTCCATTGCTGTTCATAGGTTTAATGGCACAGGTATCATAGGTTAATGAATTCTCGTTGTTGGTGCAAGACATAAGTCATTTGTTTCATTTACACTGCTCCATATCATTCTACTTCCTTCCTCATCTTCTTGATCTCTCCTCAAGCCACCTACTCGGCCTCTGTCCAGCTCATTTACCCTCCAACTCATCCATTGCCACGTAGCTTCATCTTCTTGACCTTTCGTTGATCCCATTCTCCCATCCACCAACCGACTTCATGCATTCTTTCTCTACCTTATTTCTCTGCCCCTGAGCCATCACAAGTTCCATCTCCACCTTACCTATCCACCCAAGCCGTTCCATCACTTCACCAACACACAAAACTTCCACCTACAGCACATCCTGTAGAAGGTAGCAGACTTCCTGTAGAACCCCTGAGTTTCCTGTAGGATCCCCTGCAGACTTCCTATAGAAGCCTGCAAACTTGGTTGCTGAGCTTCCGAACGTAGTAGACTTCTGTGGACTGATGCTAGAGATCCTCTAAGGCCTCTCCTAGCCCCCCTGACCTTGCCCATGCTTTCCTTCCATTCGAACCGCTCCTGCACAGTCAAACCCTAATCAAAAGCATCATCACAATAAATCCAACCACTTAATGAAAAAATACAAAAACATGTCTTTTCAGATGAAAGTAGCTTAGATGCATGTATTTCAGCTCACTGCAAGTAATGGCATCATTGGTAGAAGTTTCATTCACAGTTTTGCATTGTAAGGGCCTAGCTAGTCAAATTAGGGTTTACTAGGGTTTTCATGCTTTGTTGGCTTTCAGTTTCTTTCTGCAAATAGATTAGCCTCCTTTGAGTTAGCTTTCGTCCATCACTCATAAAGCTTCTTCTGAGAGCATATAGAAGTTGGCTTGAGCCCTAGCGGACTTGTGCCAGCTGACCAAGTGACAGCTGCGACAAGAGCTAGTACTTGTGCATACAGCACCGTCGCTTCCAAGTTTGTACGAACTACCGGGTTGATAAAATTAGAGATAGGAAGCTCCAGGAGTTGTAGCATTATTGCTACAATACTGGAGCCCACCATCTTTTTGGCGCCGTTTTCGGGGAAGCGTCAGAGTATTAGTAATTGTTGCTTTTCTTCTATTTTCTTACTCTTGCCTTCTGCTAAGTAGTTTATTTCATTTCCATTCTGCAAAAGTAGCATAGACATTTCCTGCTTTCATAGATTAGCATTTCCTGCTTTCATAGATTAGCATTTCCTTTCTGCAAGCGTAGACTAGCATTTCCATTCTTGCAATTTCATTTGAGCAAAGTAGATTAGTTCTTTCCTGCTTCCAGTTTAATTCTGCATCTTTCATAGTTAGTTGTAGATCAATCTGTTTCAGTTTTGCAGGTACCAAAGGAAAAAAAAGCAAAAACAATCAAAAGAAAAAGAAAGTCTTTTCCATTTCATGCCTCGTAGGAACCGAGATAAATCAGGCAAATTCCTACCCAACACCCCCACCACATCACTGAGTCACCCTTCTCTCTTCTTTGGTGACAGTGACCCAGAAGAACCTATAGGTGAATATCCCAAGATATACAAAGATCCTATAGTAGAAGAAGAGTTAGAGACCACTCCATCTGAAGCTATGGCTGACAATAGAAGAGAAGATGAGAGAATAGAAGGTGCCTTCCCCATCCGAGAGACCAATGGAGAAATGAAAATGAAGAACATTAGCCCCTCCGCCTTACCTCACTTCCATGGACTGACTACTGAAGATCCGGATACCTTCCTGTTTGAGTTTGCTGTCCTTTGTAGAACCTATGACTATATTGAAGATGAGCAAAAGCTGAAACTTTTCCCTTCCACTCTTAAGGATGCAGCTTTACGCTGGTTCATGGGCTTACCTGGGAATAGTATCACCACTTGGGCTCAGATGCAGCAAGCTTTCAATACCAAGTACCGGGATTACTGTAGGTCCAAGGAAACAAAGGGGGAAATCTTTCGGATGACCATGGGAAATGATGAGTCCTTAAAGGATTATGAGGAGAGGTTCCAACTAAGCTATAAGCGGGCCAGGTGCACACTTGACCCTGAATCCCTCAAGTTGGTCCTGCTCCGAGGAGTCCCTGAAGACCTCATAGATACCCTTCACATGTTAGCTGGGGGGGACATTTACCAACTTCCTTATGAGGACATCAAAACTGTGTTTAGAAACCACTCCAGGGCAGCTCGGAAACGAGGTAGAGGAAACCTCCCCTCAACTAGTGTCCCTTTCTCCAAACATGAGCTTGCAAATCAATTAGAAGATCTCAAGAGTGAGGTGAGACAGACCATTGCCATGCAGCTGGACACATTCAGAATCCAGCAGAAGAAAGAAGAAGCTGAGAGAGCCTTGGCTGTCTTCTGCCCTAGGTGCACAAGGAGACACCCTAAGAACGAATGCCCATTGCATTCGGTTGAAGTATGTTTCGTTTGTGAGGAGGACCATCCCACAAATCAGTGTCCAACCTTACCTGGGTTTAAAGCCATGTACCAAGGGACAGAAGCTCCCACTGAACCTCTCTATTACCTCAACCAAAGGAGGCCACAAGGATCTAGACCTTATCAGCAGGGGATGCAAGGGGCACCTCAAGCTTATTACAGCCCCAACCAATCGACTCCTATGCCCTCCTGGGGTCCCCCTGCTAATCCTTCATGGTCCATGCCTCCTCCATGGTCTTATCCACCTCAGTACCCCACTCAACCTACTTCTCATTCATATCATTCACAGGCCCAGCCACAGCCTCAATGGAATGCACCTCAGTCGGGGTGGAGGCCCCAATACAACACTCCTCCTGCCATCTTGCCTCCACCACCAGTTCAACCTCAGCCATTACCTCCTGCTCCTCCAAGGTAACCTCAAATGCCTGCTCAACCGAACCCGAACCCCAACAATAGACAGGCCCAGCAGGTATACACTGGGGAAACCTCATGCCCTACATATGCTGTGGAGATCCAGGAGATCAATCTTCGATCTGGAAAGACTCTACCAGATCGCCAACCTCCTCCCCCAGAGGATGAGGAAGATAAACAGGAAAGTGAACCAAAGGCTATTCCACCCTTTCCTGAGAGACTAACAGTCACCACACAACCCAACCCAGAGGAGGATGAGCTTCTGGGTGAGCTCAAGCAGTTGTGTGTAAAAATACCACTTCTCCAAGCCATCAAGGATGTGCCAATATACAACAAACTGGTTAAGGAAAAGTGCTTCAAACACCCAGGCAGGCGGAAGAAAGATGCTTCAACCATTAATGTCATAGGACAACTGTCTGACCTGATGCTAGGACAAGTCATCTGCCCAAAGTACCTAGATCCTGGAAGTCCTGTAGTAGATGTCCACATCAATGGCACCATCATAACTCACACCTTAATTGATCTGGGGGCTGCCATTAATGCGATGACTAGGGATACCATGCTTAAACTCAATCTTCAGGGTTCCTTGAGGAAGACCTCGACAGTACTGCAACTGGCAGATCGCTCCACTGTGACTCCCGAAGGGATTGTGGAGGATGTCTTGGTCTCTATTGACTCTTGGGAATACCCTGCAGACTTCCTGGTTCTGCAACCAAAGGCAAAGCTTACTGGATATCCCCTCATTTTGGGAAGGCCTTGGTTAGCTACTGCAGATGCTTACATAAGTTGTCGTGCAGGAAATATGACCATCAAAAATGGTCGTATGTCCAAGCAGCTAGTCCTATACCCTCCTGCCCAACCCTCCTTAGAGCATGACTTACCTCTATGGTTGGAAGAAGGAGAGGAAGACAAGGTGTACTCAGCACCTCTGTGCACCTTATATACCACTAGAAGAGACCCCCCAACCGAGGATGACTTGATCGAGACCTTGATCCAGAATCCACCTTCCAGTGCACTGCCCTTAGAGAAATTGGTGGAGGATGCCCAAGCTAGCACCTTAGTGGATCTTTTTACAACCAACCCTGTTACTTCCAGAATCAAGAATGTGGAGTTCGGCCCTGAGAAAGCATTGAAGATCAGCTCCTCCCTATCTCCTTCCCAGGAAAAGGAGCTGTGTAGTCTGTTGGCCAACCACCTAGATGCTTTTTCTTGGAGCTATAAGGAAATGAAAGGAGTCCATCCTTCGGTCTGTACCCATCATAAATACATCAAAGAGGATTGTAAACCGGTGAGGCAACCCCAGAGGAGAATGAATCCAGCTCTTAAGGACATTGTCAAAGAAGAATTGCAAAAACTGTTGGATGCAGGATTCATCTACCCCATCTCAGATAGTGAATGGGTGTCCACTCTGGTGTTGGTTCCCAAGAAAAATGGGAAATGGAGAATCTGTGTGGACTACCGAGAACTGAACAAAGCTACCAAGAAAGACCATTTCCCTCTACCTTTCATAGATCAAGTGTTGGATGGACTGGCAGGAAAGAAGTTCTTCTCTTTCCTGGATGGGTTTAGCGGGTACAACCAAATCCAAATCAGCCCGGAAGACCAAGATAAGACCACCTTCACTTGTCCTTGGGGTACCTTTGCCTACCGAGTTCTTCCCTTTGGGCTATGCAATGTTCCTGCTACCTTCCAGAGAGCTGTCTTGAGCATCTTCTCGGAGCTGGTCCATGATGCAGTGGAAATCTATATGGATGACTTTACTCCTTATGGGGCCAACTTCCAGGAAGCATTGTCCAATCTGGGAAAAGTCCTAACCAAATGCATCGAGATGAACTTGTCCCTTAGTCCTGAAAAATGTGAATTCCTAATGACTGAAGGGACCGTGCTAGGCCATACCATTTCTTGCCAAGGGTTGCAGGTGGATCCTAACAAAATTGCTCTCATCAAGAGGGTTCCACCTCCTCAAAAGGTAAGGGATGTCCGGAGTTTCTTGGGATTAGCAGGATACTACCGGAGATTCATTAAAGATTTCAGCAAGCTAGCCTCGCCATTGTTTGGCCTGTTGGCAAAAGATGTGGAGTTTAAATGGACTGACGATTGTCAGAGGGCTTTAAATGAATTGAAGGACAAGTTGGTGTCAGCCCCAATCCTGAGAGGTCCAAACTGGGCCCTACCTTTCCACATCCACACTGATGCCTCGAACAAAGCCATAGGTGCAGCTTTAGGACAGGTTGAGCAAAAACTTCCATATGCCATTTACTTTGTTAGCAAAAACTTGTCCAAAGCTGAGCTGAATTACACTGTAACCGAGAAAGAATTCTTGGCTGTGGTCCATGCATTGAACAAGTTCCGACATTATATTACTGGTTACCAGACCTTTGTACATACAGACCATGCTGCAATTAGATATTTAATGAATAAACCAGATGTGAATGCTCGTATTATTAGATGGTTACTTTTATTGCAACAGTTTGATTTGACCATTGTTGACAAACCAGGTAGAGAAAATGTTGTTGCTGACTTTTTATCTAGATTGGATTTGTCTGCAGATGAGGATGGAACAGTGGATGACCAGATGCCCGATGAACATCTGTTTGCTATTTCAGTACTCTCTCCATGGTTTGCTGATATAGCAAACTACCTTGTTTCAGCACAGTTCCCTCCGCACCTATCTTCCAGAGAGAAGAGCAGAATCATCAGAAAAAGTGCCTCATTTACTTGGATAGGGGGCAATCTGTTCAAGCTTGGCCCCGATCAGATCTTAAGGCGTTGTGTAAGGGAGGAGGAAGTCTTTGATATCCTCCTCACTTGTCATGATGGGCCTTGTGGAGGACATTTTGCAGCAAAGAGAACTGCCTTCAAAATCCTGCAGGCAGGCTACTATTGGCCCACACTTCATCAAGATGTCAGAAGATATGTCAGCCAGTGTGACCAATGCCAAAGAATGGGGAAACCGACCCAAAGGGATGAGATGCCTCTCCAACCTCAAGTGACTCTTGAGCCATTTGAGAAGTGGGGCATGGACTTTGTGGGCCCAATCAACCCTTCTTCGAGGCAAAGGTCTTACATCATTGTGTGTACTGACTATTTGACAAAGTGGGCAGAGACTAAAGCAATCAAAGCAGCAACAAAAGAAAAGGTGGCCGAGTTCCTAAGAGAAAACATCTTCTATAAGTTTGGCTATCCAAGAGAGCTGGTCACCGATCAAGGGAGCCAGTTCACATCCAACCTGGTTGAAGATCTACTAGCTCATCACAAGATCAAGCATAGGACTTCCACCCCCTATCACCCTCAAGCAAATGGGCAGGTGGAAGTCACCAATAGAGCATTAGAAGGGATCTTGACTAAGGTGGTGAGCAGCAGCAGAAAGGACTGGGCAGATCGCTTGGTTGAAGCCACATGGGCTTACAACACCACTTGGAAGACCACCACCAGCTTCACACCTTATGAGCTGGTCTATGGGAAGAAAGCTTTGCTGTCCATTGAGTTTGAATACAACACTTTGAGGATGGCAGCTCAGCTGGACCTAGATCTCAGCCATGCACAACAAGAAAGGCTATTGTAGCTGAATGGCCTAGATGAGCACCGAATGCAGGTCCTCCTTCACTCAGAAGTGGTTCAACTTCAGAGAAAGGTGTGGCATGACCAACATCTCCATGACAAGCAATTTCAGCCGGGAGATTGGGCTTTGTTGTATGACTCCAGATACAAAGATTTCAAGGGGAAGCTGAGAACCAGATGGCTAGGACCATATGCAGTGGAAAAATGCCATGACAATGGATCTGTCCTTATTCGAACCATTGATGAGGAAGCCATTCCCATGCTTGTCAATGGGCATCGATTGAAGATCAACAGGAAGCCTCCCTCAAGACAAGAGTTCATCAAAACTATGGAGAAGGCAGTGTTGGTCATAGAGAAGGGTTCTGCCTCTGCTTTGGGCATACCCTGAAGAATCTAAAAAAAAAAAAAAAAAAAAAGAAAAGAAAAAAGAGAAAAATAATAATAAAGATCCTTGGGTGAAAACCTTTCTGAGGCACCCAAGGCAGGTGGTAGGGGTGAAAACCTCATTGAGGCGCCCCTATTGTCTTTCAAAAAAAAAAGGAAAAGGTTTGAAAAAGATCCTTGAGTGAAAACCTCTCTGAGGCGCTCAGGGCAGATGGCACAGGTGAAAACCTCTTTGAGGCGCCCCTGTTATCTTTCAAAAAAAAAGAGAAAAAAAGAAAGAAAAAACAATAAGCAAAATATGGTAAAATTGCATGCAGGTTGCAGATGTTCTATGGAGGAGAGGAAGCCTCTCAACTCAAAGCCAAGGGTCCTTATCATGCTGTCAAGGGAACTCACCAGCACCTCCTCCAAGGATACCCATGTTTTTTCAAGGTATGTGCAATTTTATCATGGTTTGAATCTTCTACAGGAAGATGCAGTCTTTCTACAGGAAGACGCGGATTTTCTACAGGAAAGTGCAGACTTTCTACAGGAAGCCCGAACTTTCTATAGGAAGCTCTGTGTTCTACAGGAAACTTCCTGTAGAAGTTTGGGACGGCCCAGAATTCATTTTAAAAGGAGATCTAGCGACTAAGGATCAGTTTGGACGCATGCAAGCCTCTGTTGGCACCCTTGCACATTGCTGTTACCTTGCTCCACCATCCTTGTCGACATGCAACCAAGTTCCCTGCACCAGCAAAGCAGATCGATGAGTTCTCGCGGGAAAAGCCATTTTCAAAGATGAACAAGTGCTGAGATCTCATACCACCAGCATCAGAAGCTCCAGGAGCATGATCGAAAGGGCAGATCCTCCGTCGTGCAGCATGCACCCAAGGAGGAAGAACTGTTACGAGACACCCCGCGGGAATACTGTAACAGTTAAACCTGCTAGAGTGGATACCATTCATAGCACCGCCATCTGAAATGAAACGCGGGCGCATGCAACCAAAGCATCCACTCCATCGTCGGCAGCCTGTAACCATGAGCCTCCGGGTCTGTGTGAGTTCGCATGCAGCAGGTAGATCCACTCTCCATCGTCCAAAAACTGGAAAAATCGTGTGCAGCCATGCAGGTAAGTGTCTCGACCCTTCCTTCCATCAAATCGCATGAATTTTACTTTGAATTGTTTGCACAGCGTAAAAGTGAATGGTTGAGCGGCCGTATGGCCAGTCGACTGGCCACGTCGGCTAGTTATGGTATAGTTGGATGTTTGGGTGGCGGCCACGACAAAGAGAATGAGCAGCACGCACGTGAGAACACTCCCGTCGGAAGCAATGAGTTTAACAGAAAGAGGCGGCGGCAGATCTGTGGGAATGGATGCGGCAGCAAGTGAATACGCAGGCGAATGATGGATGACGTCGCCCAACGGTCCGGCGGGGACAACTCACCCCCCGCGCCACGGATTGCGCCGATTCAAAATATAATCGGCTAGATTGTGCGCATGCATTTATCAACCACCACTTCAAACTCAAGTGGCTATTCTGATCTCTTCTGCACTTTGATACGTCGAGCTTTTGGCTATCAGAACACTAGTGAATCACACCTCGAGCGCAGGCCAACTACAGTCCTCCCCGAAATTTGCGCACTGCTCCTACAGGAACATAGTTTCTACAGGAACGCAGTCTCTACAGGGACGCAGTTCTACAGGAAGGCGGGTTCCCCACGTAAAAAAGGTGGCAGAAAAAGGTAACCCTGAAACTCTTCATGCAATTGGTTTTCAAAGGTGGCAGGATCATCGTCCACAGTCTGGTCATAAAGATATCGGTGAAATTGTTGTTTGTTGTGCCTATACTGTCGTTCTACAGGATGTCAGTGTAATTAGACTGTGTTGAGATCCGCAGGGATAAATTTTGTGGATTATGTGCATGATCTGTCTCAATAGACCAAATATCTTTCGCACTTGCCACCTTTAGTTAAAACAACCGTGTTCATCATGCCGGGTGGGTTTATAAGACGGGAACCCACTGATTCAACCAAATTAAGGGAAAACCAGGAAGTGGTAGAACTCTTCACACGGGTTCAATGGATATCTTTTTGTGATAAATTGCAGGGTTACGATGATGAAGTAGCAGAAGAATTTTTGCAGGCTCTGAGGCCGAAATCCAAAACACTGGCTACAGTAACCTTCAGGGGCCTAAGCCTCAAGCTCACCCCACAGTATATCAGTCGGATTACAGAACTTCCTATGGGTTTGCCGTGGGATAAGGAAGAAAGAAAGCTGAGCCAGCAGGCAAAGAAAGAATTCTTTCCACCTGAGGAGGAATTCTCGGAGGACAAAAATGGGGTGCGAAGAACGAGTCTGTTGCCACCATGGAATGAAGTCAGTTTGCAAATCATGAAATATATAACTTGTGAAGGCCGTTTTAGCATCGTGTATGCATATCACTTTCGGTTGCTCACTGAATTGAGGCACCGGATTGATCTTCCTGTAGAACAAAAACTGAGCATCCCTTATTTCCTATTGCAGTCTCTAATGGAATGTGCCACAAAGCTAAAAGAGGGCATACCAGATCAGATAGCCCACCATGGGCTGATAAAGCTTCTTGTGGAGGATGCGCTGCATTCATATAAGGTTCCCCTCTCATGGGAATCATTCCGGAATTTGACAAGAGATGGAGACATTAAAATGTTGATTGAAGAAACGGGGTCCTCCAGCAGTGAGAAACAAGAAGTAGTGGCCGAGGAAAAGAGAGAAAAAGGCCAGAAGAAGGAACAAAAGAAGAAGCATGAAGAAAGGGATGACAAAGGAAAAGGTGGCACACCCATCTTGTCAGCAAGAGAGAAAAGGTTGAAGAGCAGAATGGACAAAGCTGAGGTAGTCCACGTCAGCCCAAGTACCTCATCAGCACCTGCAACCAAAGCAAAAAGCAAAACTCAGGCAGCTAAGCAAGCAAAGGTGGAGACACCTGTGTCTATAGGAAAACAGAAACAGGCTTCTACAGGAAGCCCGAAGACAGAGAAAGGGTCTTCTACAGGAAGCCTGAAAATTACCAAAACAGGGGCTTCTACAGGAAGCCCCGAAAAGGTGAAACCCAAAGAGAAGAAGGTGGATATTCTGGCATGGGAGGCAGCAGCTGTATTAGCTGGCCTCAGCACGCCACTTAAGCCAAAAGAAAAGAGGAAGAGGGAGACCCCTCTATACTTTAAAGCTCGAAGAAGTGTTAGGATAAAGACGGGCAAGCCACAACCTCAGTCCAGCAGCCCGATTGTCATCGAAGATACACCTGCTTCTCCCAAGGAAAAGTCACCCTCCAGGATCACAGTCACCTACGAGAAGGGGAGTCCAAAAAAAAATATGTGGCAAGAAAGGTTAGACCTGTTGACTGAAAAAACTCGGCTACAGGAAGCTGAAAATGTTCTACAGGACACTCTGGCCCGGCTATAGGAAACGGAAAAGAGGGAAGGAGAAGGACCCTCATCACCACCAAGGGAGGGTGAGGTAGAACCGCCTGAAGAGATAGAAAGAGAACATATACCAAAACCTAGCCCTTCGCCTAATTTGAGTTCATACTACACCTTTTTAGAGGCGGGCAAAATCATACCGCAGAAATTTATTGTGCCTCTATTTTTTGCACTAGAGGAAGAAAGATTCCGTTCCCACACATGGATGCATATCGCCAAATCAAAGGGTGTGGCGGACATAGGCCCTTTACAAGAGCAACTCAAGGAGGTTAGGAGTGAATTCACCATGGCTAAACATGTGGCTAATTGCCAACGTGTGCTTCTACAGGAAGAAAATCAGAAGCTGAGATTGCAGCTACAGGAACTAAGGGCAGGGGCAGGAACATCCTCCAAAGACATCACAAAAGAACAACAAAGCAAAAAGGAGCTGACCACCGGTCTTGAAGAGCCAATGACACTTCTACAGGAAGCAGAACAACAAACAAAAATTGAAGTGCAAGCTCTAAAAGAACAGCTGCAACAGAAGGAAGCACAATTGGCCTGCATGGCCAGTTGGGCCATGGAGGCAATACAGTGCAGACCACCTGCAAAATCCTATGGATTGTACTTAAAAGATCAATGGCTGCAGTTCCAAATAAACACCTTGGCACAAAGAGGTATTTCACATATCCAAAACCCACAACAATTTTCTGAATTGTGCAGTACTAGTTCGTTAGAAGACAAAGCCAAATTAGCAGAGTTTTACCTCCACAATTTGGCTTTGCCTAATGAAGTCTCCTGGGATCCCAATATTGCCTTGGGTGATATGCAATTGATGGCGTTCGCTTCATGGTTAAACCACGAGGATCAAAGAGCAGCTGAAGCAAAATCGGTCATGAACCGAGAAGTGAGCGAGCCACTGTTCATTCGAGCAGAACCAGAGGATCCGGTGGCACTCATCTCAGCCCACCAACAGTTGGCTACTGATCCCACAGCTTCCTTGAGATTTATGGACCAACAGGCACAAGCCATAGCTCACTTTGAAGACATGGAAAGGTTGTTAGGAGAAAGTGCTGCCCAAGCATGTGCACGCAGATGGAGTACCTTGGCACACAGCTTGAAAATTCGAGAGTACCATACCCCCATTCGGATGAAGGAAGCTTTGGCAAGGGTTGACCTTTACAAGAAATCCATGCAAAGCCTCCAGGCCAGCTGGATTGGCCTTAAACTCAGCCCACCACTGCTGCTAGGGTTGACTGAAGGCAATACAGAGGAGGATGACAGTCAACAATGGGAAGAAGTGAACAGGAAAGCAGGGTTCCATATCAACAGAGAGGACACTACCACAAAGCCTTGGGATGTAAGGGAAGCAGTGAAAGCAATGAAGGATGAAGATTTGGACTAAGTTGCTCAAGGATGAGCAAATAGTTTAGCTGGGGGGTGATGATGAGCCCCAATTTTTGGTACAATTTGGGCTCATTTGGCCTACTTGCTTTGCTCAAACCATTCATCTTTTATTGCTTATGCATTCATTTCTTGGTTTATTCGTGTTGTTTGTAGGAAGAAGGGTAGGCATTCTATCTACGTGACTAATACATGATGATTTCAGGTTTTTGGCATTAAAAGGGAGCAAAGACCACGAAAAAGGAGACAAGGAGACAGTAAGGTGGCACTGCTGGTTTTTAGGGGAGGATGTCCACAGTCTTGGGGACCTTCCTCGTGATTCCCACCATAGCTCCGAGCTCCAACCAATCTCCCCACTGAGCTTAGAGGCAGCCAACCGTTCTACAGGAACAGCAGTTACAACTATTCTACAGGATCAGCAGTTTAACCTTCAGTTGGACAGCCGAGCTCCACAAATCAAGGAAACCTGTTGGATTATCATTTTGCATAAATATTGAGGCCATAGCCTTTGATGGAAGCTTTTTGAACTTTTGCATTACTATTGTAATTTCGAAGTACGAGCTACAGCTCGGTGTTGGTTCTTTTTGTAAGCCAGTTTTGGCATGACATCAGATTTTTGGTTATGAATAAAGGCAGGCAGATTTTGATCTCATTCTGAGTTTCTAAGGGAGCTATAGCTCTCAGGTTAGGGCCCAACCTGAGAGCAATAGACCTCCTCTGTGTTGTAATGTTATTTGCCTTTCGTTCCAACACTTCGTTTCTTTACTTTGACATGCAATTCGAATTTACAGTCTGCTGGTTTAGTTTTTATGAGATTGAATAGGATTAGTTTATGGTGAATTTGCTTCCAGTTGCTTAGGTTAGAAGAGGATAGTTATAATTCATTGGAGCTCCAGAAAAAGGTTGAAAGGACCTCACTGCCATCTCTGTTAGGGATTGGGGTGTAGTCTGAACCAACCACCAAAACCAAACACAGTTCTTTTCACGTCCATGCAAGCTGCAACAGTTACTTTAGTCGTAGATCCATCCATGCACTTTGGTCTTGATCATTACTTCTTCATTCCACTTCCATGCACTTTTGATATTGAACCATACTTCTACATTTTTCATTCCATGCACGGCTTCTTTTCTCGGTTTTCCATTGCTGTTCATAGGTTTAATGGCACAGGTATCATAGGTTAATGAATTCTCGTTGTTGGTGCAAGACATAAGCCATTTGTTTCATTTACACTGCTCCATATCATTCCACTTCCTTCCTCATCTTCTTGATCTCTCCTCAAGCCACCTACTCGGCCTCTGTCCAGCTCATTTACCCTCCAACTCATCCATTGCCACGTAGCTTCATCTTCTTGACCTTTCGTTGATCCCATTCTCCCATCCACCAACCGACTTCATGCATTCTTTCTCTACCTTATTTCTCTGCCCCTGAGCCATCACAAGTTCCATCTCCACCTTACCTATCCACCCAATCCGTTCCATCACTTCACCAACACACAAAACTTCCACCTACAACACATCCTGTAGAAGGTAGCAGACTTCCTGTAGAACCCCTGAGTTTCCTGTAGGATCCCCTGCAGACTTCCTGTAGAAGCCTGCAAACTCGGTTGCTGAGCATCCGAACATGGTAGACTTCTGTGGACTGATGCTAGAGATCCTCTAGGGCCTCTCCTAGCCCCCCTGACCTTGCCCATGCTTTCCTTCCATTCGAACCGCTCCTGCACAGTCAAACCCTAATCAAAAGCATCATCACAATAAATCCAACCACTTAATGAAAAAATACAAAAACATGTATTTTCAGATGCAAGTAGCTTAGATGCATGTATTTCAGCTCACTACAAGTAATGGAATCATTGGTAGAAGTTTCATTCACAGTTTTGCATTGTAAGGGCCTAGCTAGTCAAATTAGGGTTTACTAGGGTTTTCATTCTTTGTTGGCTTTCAGTTTCTTTCTGCAAATAGATTAGCCTCCTTTGAGTTAGCTTTCGTCCATCACTCATAAAGCTTCTTCTGAGAGCATATAGAAGTTGGCTTGAGCCCTAGCGGACTTGTGCCAGCTGACCAAGTGACAGCTGCAACAAGAGCTAGTACTTGTGCATACAGCACCGTCGCTTCCAAGTTTGTACGAACTACCGGGTTGATAAAATTAGAGATAGGAAGCTCCAGGAGTTGTAGCATTATTGCTACAATACTGGAGCCCACCATCGAGCATAACTTGTATCTCCATCTCTGCCCTTCATGCCGAGCACATTCTCCAGTGATTTCACTCCCTCCATTCCAAATATTGAATTGGCTTTATAGCTTTCATACAGATGTAGAGCGTATTCAAATATTTCTCTCTCTCAGTGAGGAGAAGTTCATGTGATGCTACGAAACTTGATGTAATGCGGTTTATTTATAGTGGAGACAATCAAAATATAATTAGAACTCAACAACTCAATACTTCAATGCCGTGTGAGCATCTAATCCTATTTTTCAGCTCATTCCTCTGTTTTCCATATACTTCCAGAAATTTTGAAATTGCAGTCGACATAATGAGAAATCAACTCGAGAATAGTAAGTAGGGATAAAGAACCAATGACTGGGGTTTTATGGAGTGGAACCTAGTTTCTCTGTAGTCTTCAATATCTCTGATACCATGTTTTGCAGGACAATCACCATTTGAGGAGCTTGGTCAGCATTTCAATTTGACTGTGCTCAACATATATTGGTATTATCACGTTTCACCTGCACTATTATTTTTGTCCACCTATTTCGATGGTTATGCCCCATGTGCACAAAAATATAGTACTTTTGCAATCTGACTCTAATAATAATCGAATCTAATCAACCAAAAGTAAATTTACTGAGGATTGACAATGGCACCAGCCAACTCAACATTTGCACAAGGTGGTATTCTGGTAGCAAAGTGGGAAGTTATATGTCTTGAGGGATCTGTGCCTTAGCAGGTCTTGTTTCGACATCAAGAGCTCTCGGCACAACACATTGGCAGACTTTGGAAGAAAATTTGGAAGATTGATTTATTGAACATTTGGAGGATTATGCTTAGAGTTGGCATTAAAATCTATGCTTTTATTCTTGTTGTATGCTTTTATGTAACGTACTAATTTGCAGGACACAACAAATCTATAATGCCAAGCTTTTACATGCACATTCCATGAGTCATTGGACACAAACAAGGAGTTGATTACTTTTCATGGTTATTTTTATTAAAAATAGATTGTTATTAACATCATGAATTGGACTAAAATTATGCTTTTGATATTCCTTAATATGTTTCATTTTGGCATACAATTTTTGTGTAAGAATCAGGAAGGGAATGGCCATCTCTTCTTGAACAAACTTAAGTTCTTTATGCCAAGTTGTTTTTTTAGCAGGTTTGGGATGATCAACTGAGCATTAAGAAGATTAAATTGTGATGACAATTGGTCTTCAAAATACTATTATCATGAGAAATTCTAAAGAACAAGACCATGATCATAAGAACGACATTTCCAGAAAATTACAAGTTCTTGTAACTTCCTGTAAGGGTTTAATGGTTTGATATGTTGCACGACAGATTAACAAATTCAAAGACTTGGGGGTTGTTCCTAAATGTACAAGGATGGTGAAATACCTATTCACACTTGAATTCGACGTCTATAAGTGGTCAGTCAATGCTAGTCAAACTCAACTATTTTAGCAAAAAGTCCAGAATTAAGGAGAAAATTTGCTATTTTTGAGATTTTGCATGCCATAATTCACTTTTTCCCTGCAAGAGTCATTATCCATTTATCATTATCCACATACACTTCATTATATTTTCTTCAATCCTAACCCACCAATAAAAGCAACGAAGCTCATTTACAAGCTTTTTGTTCCACTTTAAATATTCATTGTTAGTTTCCTTTTCCCTACCCTTGCAAATAAAACCTTGCTTCCATACATCATTGAGTCCATAGTCCTTGAGTCTAAATATTTTTCTAAAAACACCTTGAATCTTGCATGCCTTAAGAGCAAGCTATCATGCCGATAAACAAAGGGAATATATCAATGTTCCTTGTTCATCGGATCTTCTAAGTGTTTGACAACAACAAATTCATTCATACTTAGAAAGATGTGTTAGGGGAATCTTGACTCTCATCCATACCAAAGATGGGAGCTCTCGTGTTGACTAGTGGCATCCAGTTATGGCCACTAAGTTAACAATTTCTTGTTATGTTCGACACCCAAAACATTTATTCACATGACAAGAATTGTGCCAATGAGGGTTGAAGACTTGAAGATCCATCATTTTGTAGCAGAGGAAGCTTTTCAGTTTTTGATGTAAATGATTTGAGGACAAGTCAATAAATAAGGCTCGGGGGAAAGTGTAAATTTTGTATACCTTACAAGCCTTATACATTTTTAGCCACATTCAACAGCAGATTCCGAACATTCAACACAAGATCCAGTAGTAGATTTAGCAGCAGATGCATCAACAATAAAAGAATCACTTTTTCGACTTCATCCACCATTTTTACAACCAAGTGAAGAAGACTATGATTAGAATTTTGCAGCCACACATGCACAACTCTCATCCATTTTTGAAAGGGTAAGTTGAGGTATGATATTTTCTAACTTTTAACCATTTAATTCCTTAAAATCTAGAATGATAATTTTTGGAAAACTTCCTTTCCTAATTTCATAAAATTGCCAAAACCATCAGTTTGGGGGGGAGGGGGGATACATTTACATTCATACTTTGTCACATTCATATTTTTCCATATTCATATATCACATTCTAAAACCCACATACCTTCAAAATATATTCACCATTACATGAGCATATAAATGGCTTTGTAAAAAGTACTTAAAAGATAATTGGATGCAACACAATCATGGTTGTTACACAAGAACCAATCATGATGCATTCCAACAAAAATACTTTGCAATTAAAATAAAATTATCATTATGCAAAGTTCATACATTAAAATTAAAGGCAACAAACAAAATATGGTTGAAACACAAGAACCAACCAAGTCGCAATTCATCAAAAACACTTTGCAAAAGTTAAGTAAAGATATCATGCAAAGTTTAAGCCAAAGCTCAAGTATCAAAAAGTAATGTAATAGATTGCATGAGGACATGCAATACCTTCAGTTTGGGGGTATGTTGGGCCTAAGAATTATCTTTAAAATACATCCACTTTCACTCCATTCACACATTTTATCACCTCTATTCCATCACCATGTCACCACATCAGCTTCACTTTCATCATTAAATGGGTTACCATTGTGTTTTATAAAACATTATTAATTCTTAGTATTTTAAAGTGAATTTGTGGTTAAAATTTAGAAAATATTATCCATATACTTATACCTAACAATTAGAATGAGTTTGTTGACATGTGTAGGTACAAAGGAAGCTTCCAAGGCATCTTTATGTGGCACTTTATGTTCAAATTCGAATTTGAGGAGATCATGGACCTCATGGAGAAGATCATGGATCTCATGGAGGATAGGGTTATGTGTCACCATTGGTTGAGAAATATGTGGATCAAAGGAGGGAATAGTGGATCTACATTTATGAGTTTTTTTATCATAGATTTTGTATAAATAAGAGTGTTATGTCCTTCATTTGTAATCTTAATCTTCATTTGTAATCTTAATATTTTTAGAATCTTAGAACCTAGTCCTTCATTGTAAACTAGTAATGTTAATCTGGATATAATTTAGAATAGTTTTGGTTAGGATCACATGAGATTTTAGCCATTGTACTTTGAATATTATAATGAATAAAATGAAGCTTCTTTGATCCTCTACATTTGACTTCTCTTTTGGTGTGCTTGTGAATCCTTGGAAGGATCCCCATTGCCTAACAAGTACACTTTGTTTTGGTAAGCTTTTATTTTATGTTTTTGAATTTCATTAGATTAAATTATTAGGTTCATATGTTTGAAATATTAATGAATGACCTTTCGTAAGAAAGTATTAATGTTTCCTTCAATGAGTCTGATTTGTTATTTAATGTTTGATTTCATTATTTTAAGTTTTTGATTTATATGCTTGAGATATAAACGAATAGTCTCTGTAAGAGAGCTTTAATATTTCATGCAATGAATCAGAATTATGTTTAAGAGCTTTAATTTCATTAGTTTAAATAGTCGATTAGAAATATTAATGAACAGTCTCCTGCAAGGGAGCTTCAATATTTCTTCACCTAGCCTAGTTTATTTTGTCTCTAAGTCCATATATATTGGATGATCCTCGAATTTTACTTACCTGGATTGATAGTAAATGAAGCTATAATTTGCATCCACATTTTAGATCCAACACTCATAATTATGTATTATACACCATAGAAAATCCGAAATTTTGAAACTCATTTATGAGAGCATAGGGAGAAACAAAGTATCTTGTGATAGAACCCATACTTTGGGTTTTCCTTTTATACTTTTGTTTACTAGCACTATAGAAGTTCTGGTTAGATTTTTCTGCATGGTTTACTTCTATATTGGATTATCTCAACTCATTAAATTGCAACTTTAAACCCGATCTCACAAATTGTGCTTTGTTTTTAATAAAGTTGTGCGTTTGCCTTTAGTTTCATGAAATTTCCTTTTTGCGGCTTCCCTCATATGGTCATAGTGAGTCAAAATAAATGTTAATTTATGAAATAATTCATTCAGGGCATTATTTGGCAGGTTCAATTTAACAAAGTGTGGTAATCTATATTATATAAGTTTGACTTGTATGTTGGTGTTATCTCAATCCACATGCATGGTGTATCAATCATCTAACATATGTTGGTGGAATTATCTAGGTATTGGTGCTTGGGAAACTGCTCTTACAAACACACTATCAACATGAGATCGAATCATCTCTTTTGAGATGGGCATTCTATGGATTGATCAAATGAAGTGCCTCAAATTTGATGTTTATGTTGTACAATGTGAATGGGGACAGTGGTGGATATTAGGATACTAAAGGAAAATCATGAAGCAGATAAGGACCACAAGGTAAAGGCTATTTGTTGTGTTCGCAATGAGATTGCAACTAGGGTAAAAAATAATTTAGAAAATATAAGGAAGGTGCTTGGTGAGTATGACCACTAGTGTTGATTTGATTGCATCACTTTAGAGTATTTATTTAGCATTTTACAATGCCACTTAATAAATCCATTGTCTACAAAGAAGAAGAATTAATTGAGGGTTGGAAAACTCGCTATAATCTGTCCATTTTTATCTTGACTATATATTTTGGAATATTCTAGAGATTTGACAAATAAGAGAAACTAGCTATAAACATGCCATTCTTATCTTGATTACAAGTTCTAGAATTTGGATGGACGAGAGTGAAGTTAACTATTTGACTTCATTTCTATCCATCAGATTTTCAGAATCTAAAATCAAGTTACGCTCATACCTATAATCATAAGCAAAACGACTCTGTTTTTTTTCAATAATAAAGTCACTTTTAATCATAAGAAAAATGACTCTGTTAGATTGTTTTTTAATTGGAGCTATCATTATTCATTTCCATACAATTATTTTCCTTGTTAATGTTGACTTTCATAGAGTGTTAAGAAGGAGAAGCCTTTAATTAAGTTATATTATTTTGGATATATTAGATTTGCACTCTTGTTGAAAGATCTAGTGAAGATATGAACCTTAAGAAATAACATAATTTTCAAGGTTAATATGCATCAATTTCCACTTGTTGAGTACCCATAATAATGATCTAGGATTTAAATTGTTTTCATAAGCCATTTTAGTGTGGTTCCTAAACATACTATTGGATATTCCAGACTATATCATCAATACTTTTTAATTGCTAACCGTCCTGCAATGTCAAGGATGTGCCTCGGACAACAAGCATAATGGATGGTAATTCTTTTGTTTTTCAAGGAGGAATCCAATTTGTAGAGATAAGAAAAGTCTAGCTAATGCAAATAATTTTAATGATTTAAAACAATATGTGGTCATGTTTATTTGATTGTATGCTGAATTCCTATTACCTTCGATAGTTCATAAATTTCTTTTCCCTTTTTTCTCATCACTTATTATTCCTTCTCTTTTTATAAATGTACTTTGATTACACCTTTATTTTTTGCAGTTCCTTTCACTTCGTTTCATGAAATGATTCCCTCCCTTTTGTATTTTATGATGTTGCTTCAAAGTTTAGGGACTACATTTCATATAATGGACTTGGCTGGCTTCGATGTTAGGTCTAAGTGCTGACGATTCTACCAAAATTTCATGGGACATGCCTTGAGCTTCATCCTTTTCTGAAACTTTCCATTTGGGTTGGGGGGGCCACCATGATAATGCAACCATTTTGGACAATTTAATACTCCATTGACATCACCAACAAACCAATGTACCATTCGGGATGACTCCTTTGTTTAATTCTATACAAGTTAAAAGTGTGCATATACAATAGTAAGGTTAGACGACTAGATTACTTCTTGGACACAATCAATTAACTGTACAGGAGGGTGTTAGAAAATAATCTACCAATAGTTCACCAATCAATCTTATGCCTTTCTTCATCCTTAGATTGTGGTGTTTGTGTGTCATACCATACATTTGACTATAATATGTTTCTTCAATGTTTATGCATTTAGAATCAATATGAATCCAAAAAATTGAGAACAATCTACAAGAATTCACTTTTTTCCAAGAACATAGATTTTGGATGTAAGAAAAGTTGAAAGACATACAAGTGCCATGGAATAGCATGGTAGAACTGATATGATTTTAACTTTTATCAAGAGGTGTTGATAGCTAACAATAGTCTACAAAGAAACATTTCAATTTTACTGCAATGTCTCTAAAGAATAAGACCTTTTTTATATCTTAGTGATTATAAACTTATTAGTATAATGAATTCTATTGTCATAAGTTTAGTATTTTGAAATTTCAGTCAATAAGTGGTATGTCCATTGAATTCAAATGTAACAAATTTCAGTCAATAAGCTTGGGCCCACCCTTATGGTCATCTAGTTGCACTCTATGATATGCTAAAATTATATTGTTTTTCATGGTTGGTGGATTCACACTAGTCTTATCCTAATCAATGCCATAGTAGACATTGAAAGCCAACATTTGCTTGACAAGTTTTGGAGCAAACATTGATCCTACAAATTGAAATTCATTGTGTAACAACAATTGGCACAATGATTTGTAGCAAGTATTGTTGTAAGGATTTGACTACTTGCAAATGGAAAATAATGGGCACCATCAAGTAATCTAATGATTGACTTACTGCGTTTTCATATTGTACATTTAATACTATATTATTTCCATCCAGTGGATAATATGGAAGGCCAATAAACCAATCATTAGCTTACTGCATGGTGCTTGGTAGTATTTTACCTTGCAAACCATCGTTTTGCACTTAAATTCAAGTTATATATAATGAAAAATTAGTGATACATGACATAACAATAGACAATGATGGCTGATTACTAACATATCATATTTTACAAACACCAAGGTGAATACACCTCATTGGAGCTCAACATTGACACCTTCCAAAGGCTTGAAACGCTAAATATTGTGCTGCATAGTTTCCTATTTTGTTACATTTCTAGCTCTACATGTGTTAGCTGCTTATTGATATGCTTATTAAATGCATGGTCATGTATATTCAGGTGAAGTGTCTAACTTCCCATCAGATGATCTAAACCTAGAGGATGAATCTGAAAAGGTCAACAATGCACTTATGGCAAGGGCATGGTCACCTGGTTCAAGCAGTTATGGAAAGGATCTAACTGAATCTATTAGTGGACTTGTGCTTGACCATGCAATAAATTGTTAGAAAATAGAAAAAGAAACAAAGTCTTTGATGTCACCTCATCTGCATTTTGGGGAGTTGAGTGTTAGAAATGTGTTTTACCTTTTTTGCATCAAACAAGTTTTATGGGCTAATGAGGGAAATGATTCAAGAGAATAGAGTGTGAATATGTTTTTAAAGTCAAATGGGCTCGACAAATATTCAAGATATTTTAGTTTCAATTTTCGTTGCAACCACGAGAGGCCAATTCTTTCACATATTAATTATTTCCCATGGAGGGTTGACAAAGATTACTTTAAATATTGGAGGCAAGGTAGGACCAGATATCCACTAGTTGATGCTGGGATGTGAGAACTTTGGGCAACAAGATGGTTGCATGATTGAATTTTGGTGGTGATCTCTATTTTCTTTGTTAAGGTTCTCTGACTTCCATGGAGATTGGGTATGAAGCATTTCTGGAACACAGTTCTGTATGTTGATCTGGAGTGTGATGCTCTAGGATGGTAGTATATTCTTGGTTCTTTGCTAGATGGGTGTGAGATGGATCAAATAGATAATCTTAAGGTATGTTACAATACAATCTGAATTTGTGTACTAAACATAGATAAAGTTATTGCATTTAACTTATTCATGGATGAAAATATATTGGGATTTAATTTAAATATTTTGACTCTTCATATTTTGGATATTTTGGATTATGCATAATTTTAAGGCTACAAATTTGATCCAGTGGGTGAATATGTTTTTTGCTGGCTTCTAGAATTGGTTAGATTTCCCACAACATGGATACATCATCCATGGGATGCACCACAAGCAACTCTTTAGTTTGCTGGAGTTGAGTTGGGTTCCAAATATCCCCTACCCATTGTAGAGATATTGATGACAAAAGACTGAAAATAACTTACAAGGCACCCTTTCAGAAATGTGGCAATGTGAAGCAGTTGTTAGAGCTTCTTTGGAAAATGGAAAAGAAGAAATTTTTGGAGAATCAATGGAAAATTCCAATGCCTCAATGTTTGAACATATGGATGTTGTCAAAGAGTTACTTAGAAACAACAAAGGTTTTGCAACAAGGCCACAAGATGACCAATTGGTGCCAATTATAATCATTATGGTGTAAAGGGAAGATGTAAGTTATACTTTGAGCAAGGCTAAAACTTCTACTCAATATGAACAAGTAGAAGTACCTTCTAATAGATATTTATGAGTAGCTTCTGCAACCTCATCTTGACAATTTTTAGGATGGTCCATTTGGTCCATGACAAGGGGTTTAACAAAATATCTACCAAATGTGATTATTCATTATCCCCAAATGCAAGCCCTAGATGAATATAATGAATCTCATTCAACTACAGATTATTCTAGTATCTTGAGAGAGAAAGATGATACAAGTAGTCGAGGCATTGTACCTGTTTGGTTGTAGCCTTTATCAGGACATTCACAATAGTTCCTAGAGGAAGGAACTATTCCTAGAATAACTGAATATAGTCTTCAACAACAATTACACCATCATTCAATGGGAACCTGGAGTCATGGTCATAATCAAGGTGTGGTTCAAATGTCCAAGCCTGTGTCCTGAATTTAACTTTAAGCATGTTGTATTGTGTATATTGACCCTATTGTTGTTTTTTTCCAAATTTTTTTATGGAGGCAACTTCACATCTAACCTTGAATTGGAATCTACTACTCCAGTGTATTTTTTAGGCTTCTAATCTTGCCAACATCAAAAATATGTTATGGGACAAGACTCAAAATGGATTTGGCTCACTCTTTTTCCTACTCCAACATTGATGCATAGATTGTTTGTTCTGGTAGTGGTGGTGGTTTGAACCACTTGTTGAAGAAGGTGTAACTAGGTTCGGTCTTCATAAATGTAATTTTGATCTTTGTACTTGTAAAAGAAAAGAAATATTATTTTTGTCATTTATAAAAATGAGTTTCTTGCTCATTGAATAGGTCAAGCACATGTTTAAGAGCTTCTAGAAATTCAAAGAGTCAATGTCATGTATGAAGCTCTTATTTAACATGATAAAATTATATATATGAGTCTACAATAGACGTCCAAATACAAGCACAATCCTCTTGAAGAAGTTGGACAACAAATTAATTAAATATAAATCATGTCTGCTTGCGTTAATAGAGACACCTCTTCAAATTGTCATGTTGGCTCAATATCGAGGATGAATTACTATATATACCCAGCTAGGGTCTACACAAAACTCAGATTTGTTTGATAGTTTTGGATGTCTGTCATAGGGTAATTTTAAGATGGGTACAGGGGTCTACGATCCACACTACAGGAGAACAAAACTTCAGAGGTCTCTGAAACTTCATAGGCATAGTTATAGTCTCGGTGTAATGATAATCACGGTACAAGAAAGAACACAATCACTATCTCATAGTCTCGGCATAATTATAAGAATGATTTCAATACTCTATCTTGACATATATACTATAAACACAATCATAGTAATCATTATCTCACAGTCTTGGTGTATTCATGATGAAGAGGATCTTAGTGATCATACAGTCTCATCATACCTTCTAGACACAGTGATGATCCCAGTCACAATCTTTGTCTCAGTGGTATTCTAATGAATATCTTGGTGGTAGTGCAACAAGGTGCAATAATGATGTAACAGTAATGATGGTGGTGTAGAGATGATTTTGGTGAGAAGGTTGCAATGATCTAAGTGATGATGGAACAATGATGAGGAAGAAGTAATGATGATCTAAACAAAAACGAAGAATAGGATTGGTGTCTTGGTCTTGGAGTGGAATCATAAGTCAAGGGTCATGGTATTGGTATTCATCAATTGGAATCTATATAAGAATAATTTTTTACGAGTTTTCCTCTCCAAAGAGGGAGAGGTTTTGGCCCTAGAAGAAAGCCAAATATATTGTGTTCTTGTCTCTTTGTGTTGGTAGCTATTTGATGAACTGAGAAGACACACTCTAATAATAATAACAAGTGAATATTGTGCTAAGAAGTAAAGTTAAATAACTCACAAATATTTATCATGAGAAGAAGAATCTCATTATCTACATTTCCCTAGATTATTCAACATGGTATCAGAGCTAAGGTACTGAAGTAAAAGGAAGGGAAACAAAAGAGACATACAAGGATCAATATTCAAGAAGGGCATCAATGCAAGTTAAAGGGTTTTGTCAAGATTGAAGGATCAAGTCTACAATTAACAGTCTACAACAACAAGAATTTTTTCTCCACAGTCATCATCAAAAGGCCACTAAGACTCTTATCAAGATGTCTACAAAGCAAGGTAACTCAAAGGACCCTAAAATCAAAGATCACATCATCTTGGAACAAGTTGAAATCCTAGAATTAGTTCTGACCTACACTACAAAAGAAGGCAAAGCATATTGAATGCAAGAAGGCAATGTCATATTCAAGCTTATAAAAAGAAGAAAGGATCATCTCCTTGCCCTAGAAGAAGATCATCCAAGGAAGCATCAAATCATCCTCATAAAAAGGGCGCAACCTTTTTTGTTGAAGAAAGGATTTCTCATTTGAAAGAATATCATTCAAGAGGAAGATCTAAGGCATCTGCGTCAACCACTTCCAACATAGTCAAGGTGAAGATTTTATCTTCATATCTCAAGTAAATATATTTCATTTTATAATCAAGTTCAGTTAAATGAATTCGTGTTTGCAAGGAGATCCATAAATCAGTTGGGTCATCAAGATCCTTACATAAGAAAGGAGGATAGATATAGTCCCCAAAAGAGAAGTCATATGAAATCATTCCTAGGACATCTCATCCCTATGTAGAAGGAGAGGTGACATAAAAGAGAGATATGAAATGCTAGAAGATATACTCTCTGAAATGCAGTGAAGAAGGTCATATCCCTTAGACCTGATTGAAGGTATCAAAAGAATGAAGGAATGTCTTCATGAGATCTCAATTGGGAGATATAGGAAATATGATAATAAGATAATCATCATTGTTCTAATGAATAAGAAAGGTAAAAAATATCCATGAATGAGAAGGTTACCTCATTCAACAATTTGTGGTCTTAATGCTAGATAGAGAAAGATAAGTTTATGACAAAAGTATTGAAAGATAAAGGACTCAAACATGTGCATAAAGGAAAGAAAGTATGGTCCTCAAACAAGAAAAAATAGTATAGCTAAGATTATTGAAATATTATGGAAGCTCATATCACTGGATAGATGGAGGAAGCCAAAGAAAAAGGGCCAACGAAAGAGAGTAACAAATCTTTACTATGATTGAAATGGTATCCCTCACAAACTGGCCCTACCATAAGCTTGTGTTATAGATATGAGCATGATAATAACATGCATTGTGGCATCATGAAAGCATTAGAATCAAGAGATCGTGACATCACCATGGGAATCACGAAGGACAAAATCCATGACAGTCAAACATGAAGGATATAACTCTTGGGAACCTCATGAAGGAAAAGAAGAAGTCATCCAGGACAAGACTCATCATACATCAAGTGAAATAGGAAAACATATGCTAGATGAGGATATCCAAGATCCTCAAGATTCTCTGGTGGAATCCTCATTGGAAGTTTCACTAATATAGAGAGGAAGCGAGTGTTTCATCAGGAACTCTAACTTATGGAATTCATGGGATGATGGTATGATGCCATGAAGTAGATCAAGGGATTGGATAACTTTTCAATCAAGGAAGCGTTGGAAGAAGTGTAGATGACTTAAAGGTAAAATGAGGTATGCATGCTTGTGTTTAATATTATAATGTCATGTCATATTGTTGCAGGTAACATGGATCATTAATTCTATCTTGAGAAGCATGATCAAGAGAAAAATGATCTCCTCCTCTGAAAGGATGCAGGAAGGCATAAATCGCACTACATGGAATTAACATAATATGTCCTCATATGAAGCATGAGATGGTTGAACACAATGAATAAACTCTGATTGAAAGCTCTTGGGAATGGAATGTGTGAGGAAGGAATATATTGTGAGATATGCAACCCTTATGAAGGCAATCAACATCCAAAAGACTAAAAATATTTGACTAGGAAATCTCCTAGAAAGATCTGAAGACTCTCATGGAAGTTTGAAAAAGATGGAGACCCTTCACTATGGATATCTTTGGGAGATGTGTCAACAAGTATGTAGGATGCTAATACCTACAGAAAGATGTCATGATGAAGAGCCATCTCGAAAAGTACAATTTGATTTAATGTTACATTTTGATTTCTTGAATAATATATGGATGAGTTCATGCAAGGCTACTGGCATAAGAGTGATAAGTACAAGTACAACTATAATTCATGTGGAGGATGGAAATTCATGAAAGAAACATGATAAGGGAGAAGTAGCCATATGATGAAGGTTCCAGATATGTATCAAGAAGGCCACTTTCCATGAAGAAAGGAATGACATGATGAACCAAGAAGGAAAGTGATCGATGGCTAATGCCTTACAAGGAAGAAGCTTGACTGGATTTCATGACATCAAGGAAATTGATCAAGTAGCTGAAGGACCCAAAAAGAAGAAGCTACTGATGAAAAATAGAGTCCCTAGTTAAGAGGGAGCTTTGACAAGTCCCTAATTAAGAGGGAGCTTGGGAAAGTTCCTAGTTAGAGGGAACTTGGATACATTCCTTTATACGAATAGGCATATCCTCCCTAGTTAAGAGGGAGAGATAGACACAACATTTTTATCTTCACCTGGGAAGAAATAATGGAAGGATTGGGTAATCATCTGGCATCTAATGCTCTTTGAGGAAGTGTAGGGCATCCAAGATAAGAGTAGATGAGAGGACCAATATTCTTTGAGGGATAGGAATCCGAGATAAAAATAGTCTTAGAAGCTCATACTCAGTGAACACCTAGGTGGGTATGTACCTTGAGAGACAATGATGAAGGTGTCTATAGTCATTGGTCTCACCAACATTGTGCTATGATCTAATGCGAGATATATCTATCAGTCAAGGCCTTGTTGTGGAAACAATGTTGGTTACTATGATGTTATACAAATGGGTTACCAATTCGATTGTTCTTATGAGAATTTCTTCAGATTGAGAATGCCCAAGTACCATTATGAATACCTCCCTAGTTAAGAGGGAGTGTTGAAGAAAGTGTAATTAGATTCGGTTTTTATAAATGTAATTTTGATCTTTGTACTTGTAAAATAAAATATTGTTTTTGTCATTAATAAAAATGAGTTTCTCACTCATTGAATAGGTCGAGCACATGTTTAAGTTCTTCTAGAAATTCAAAGAGTCAATGTCATGTATGAAGTTCTTCTTGACCATGAGAAAAATATATATATGAGTCTACAATAGCCCTCTAAAGACAAGAACAATCCTCTTGAAGAAGTCGACCAACAAATGAATTAAATATAAATCATGTCATATTACATTAACGAACACACCTTTTCACACTGTCATGTCGGCTCAATATGGAAGACAAATTACTATATATACCCAGCTAGGGTCTGTGCAAAATAGAAACTCAAAACTCGGATTTGTTTGAGATGTTTGGATGTCTATCACAGGATAATTTAAGTATGGGTACAGGGGTCTACGATCTGCACTACTGGAGGACACAACTTCAAAGGTCTCTAAAACTTCATAGGCACAATTATAGTCTCAGTGTAATGATAATATTGGTACAAGAAAGAACGCAATCAATATCTCACAATCTCAACATAATTATAAGATGGATCTCAATACTCCGTCTCTGCATATATACTATAAACAGAGTCACAATAATCACTGTCTCACATTCTTGGTGTATTCATGATGAAGAGGATCTTAGTGATCATACAGTCTCATCATACCTTCTCGATACAGTCATGATCCCAGTCACAATCTTGGTCTCAGTGGTATTCTAATGAAGATCTCAGTGGTAGTGCAACAAGGTGCAATAATGATGTAACATTAATGATGGTGATGTAGAGCTGATTTCGTTGAGAAGGCTACAATGATCTAAGTGATGATGTAAAATGGTGAAGCAACAGTAATGATGATCTCAACAAAAACGAAGAAGAGGATTGGTGTCTTTATCTTGGAGTGGCATCATAAGTCAAGGGTCATGGTCTTGATATTCGTTAATTTGGATCTCTATAAGAAGAATTTTGTGCAAGTTTTTCCTCTCCAGGATGGAGAGGTTTTGCCCCTGACAAAAAGCCAAACATATTGTGTTCTTGTCTCTTTGTTTATCTATTTGATGAACTAAGAAGACACGCTCTAATAATAATAACAAGTGAAGATTGTGCTAAGAAGTAAACTTAAATAGCTCACAAATAGTTATTATGAGAAGAAGAATAACTACATTTCCCTAGATTCTTCAACACCACTGCCACTCACACATATGATACAAAGTCTGCTGGTGCCAACTATGCCATGGGTTTCATCATTGATAAACATGTGGGAATAATTCTCGCTAACTTCCATGTTGCCATTCCTGGTAAGATTCTAACAAATCATCCATTAAATTTCATGTTTTCTAAACTTTGTATTCATAATTTAAAACGAAATTCCATTGAAAGCCTGCAAAACTTTCAAATTTTTAGTTTTCATGCTAAAGTTTGTATAAGGATTTTAAAAATAAATTACATATAAAGCCTGAGAAGGTTCCTATTGCTAAACTTTGTAATCCTTTAAAAGGTACAAATAGAGCATGGTATGCTTCAAACAATTCCTACATTTAGTTTTGTTAAAATTTATATTCATCTTTAAAATTAAATTATGTTTAAATTATGTTAAGTTATTCTTCTAGTTACTTACACTATTGCTAAATTTTGTAGATATCTCAACAACCAAAAAGCATTTGCAAGATGCCCTTCTAGAAAAGCGGTAATGTGAAGCAGCTGTTAGAAATTCTATGGAAAATGGCATAGAAGAAAGTTTGGGAGAATTATTGAAAAATGCCAATGCCTCAATTCCCAAACATATCATCTTGAACTTTCAAGATACTAGAAGAATTTGCAGTTGAATGAGATTCATTATGTTCATCTTGGTCTTGTTCAACACATTTGGTAAACTTTTCCACATTTATTTCTCATCTTCAAAACCACATTTTATATATCTTCCATCCTGACCAAAAATATATTTCCAAGCAACATTAAACATACATCTCCTAGATTTGTTTTTTATCATGCTTGCTTGGCAAACAATTTCGATCCATGTCCATCTTGGGAATGTTCAACCTTTTTCTTTACAGGGTACTTAAGATATGTAGATTTATAACAGTTGTGAGGGTACTTGGTACCTTAACCTATTGCTTCACACATACGATCTAATTATAGCAATAATTTTAAATAACCTCTACAACAGGATGAATAGGATGCAGAGGTTTCTATTTGGGTTAAGTTTCTCATGAAACCAGTTGAGGGGAAATGATTTTTTATCAGTTTATGATTGTGTTAGAATCTTCTATTGACATGAAACTCCACTAGTATATCCATCAAAACCAATGGAATATATGAATAATGGAAACACGCTAAAAAAAACGCACAAGTTGCTGTTTAAAAACTCTGCTTTGAAAGACAATACACAAGTTTCTCTTTCATATTTAACAAACCCGAGTTTAAATATACGATTGATGTAGCCTTGATGGTTTGAATACATAGTGAGAGGGTTTTCATAAATTAATATGGTGAAGTGGGGAATGCTAGCTTTCAAATATTCCCTTCCCTCAACTCTCTGTTTCAGGTACTACATGCCCCTTTCATTTTTGTTGTCTTTGGGGTGTTTCTCTTCAGCTGGATTTGGTGTACATTTGAGGGTTTTGGACATAACAATCTTGGAAGGGTTTAAAGGAGCTGAAATGAAGGCAGTGACATTTGAGGATGGATGACCCGCAGCTCCATAGGGCAACAAAGTGTGGTATATGTGTGTATTTTTTGGTTCTGTGAGCTCTGGGTCGAAACAATGAAGTTTAGTGTTTGGGAAGTATGGAGTACAACAAAGATGAAGCGTGTAGGGCCAAAGAGATCACGAAGAAGAAATTTATGGCACAGGACTTGAGCGGGGCTAAGAAATTTTCTATGAAGGTCCAATAACTCTATCCTATGTTGGATGACCTTCCGCAGATGATGGTTATTCTCAATGTCCACATGGAAGCAGAGAAGAAAACAGACATGCATACCAATTGTTAGGGGATTTTAGAGGTTGAATGGGTTGCTGATGAGGCATGAAGCAATATAGAGAGTTTTTCGTGATGCTCCATCCAGATAAGAACAAGTCTGTAGGTGCTAAGGGTTCTTGTCTGTAGGTGCTAAGGGTTCTTTTAAGCTCATAGCATAAGCATGGGGCATGCTCTCTGATAAGGATAAGAGATTCTCTTATGATATGAAGAAAAACACACCATCCTTTCAACTACAACAAAAGATTCAAAAACCCCAAATGCAACATGAAATGCTAAAAATCACCGTTATAGATATCCTCCTCCCACTCATCCCAACACGAGCACTAGCGGTTCCTTTTCTGGCACGACCTTCTAGACATCCTATCCATTTTGTAAAATGCAGTACGAGTACCCAAGAATTTATGTCAATCATCACCTTCTATGCCTAACTTGTCAGAAACCCTTCATGGCCTTTGAAATCAAACCATTTTCTAGGATTGGAGTGAATGCTACTGTATAAAATTCCACAGGAGTAGCAACTACATTTTCCCATATGTTGTTTAGAGGATATTTTCCAGGTATGTCTAAAGGTGTGCCCTATCCCAATGTTAATTATTTTTCTTAGAATGCCTTTGCCAAGGGTTCCAACTTGGCTTCCAATGCCGCAAGTGATGTGAAGGCTAAAACTGAGCCTGTTAAGAAAAAATAAGTTACTCCCAAGGAAAATCAAAATCAACCCAAAGATTGAAGAAGCTTTGGTGTGCATGTTCATGGAAATGGTAGAAAAGCCATCATGAGAAGAAGAATAGGTGAAGAAAAGCGAAGGATAGTGATTCTAATGATGAAAATGAAGTAGACTACAATGAAGATGACTTTGAAGTTGTAAAAGTTATGGGTGAGGGTGCATCAGATAACAAGGGGCAAAATATTTAGGCAAAAAATAAGTGGTCAAGGAAGAAGATGTTGAAGATTGAAAAAATGATTCTATGGAAAGTTCCAAAAGAAAGAAATCAACTAAATATGATATGGGAGATACTGAGGAAAAAGAATTAGCTCAGGATATTAATGTACCTGATGCTAATTTTCATGACTTTAACAAGGATTGAATTGAGAACCATTTTGAAGCAAATTAGGTTTGGGATATATACGATGATGATGATGGAATGATGTGCTTTTATGTTCATATTAAGAATGTTATTTCACCAATGAAGAGAAAATTGTCACTAACTAGCTAGATGATGGATTTTACGAGGGTTGTGAGAATTTTAAGCATGGAAAATCTACCAACAACAACATGCTAAATATTTTTGCTCATATTGTTTCATGGGTGATGTTTGGGCCCTGTATAGAGAGTGGCATTCTTCTTCGAAAGAAGACACTCTAAAAGTTAAATGTAAGTATTAAATGGTAGAAATTGTAAATGACTTGTGGAAGAGGTTGGAGTGAGTGTGCTTCCTCTTGTTAGGATTGATGGTTTCAAGTCTATTTATTAGAAGCAGGTGGTTAACTTGGTTACTAGGAAGGAGCTTCTTAGATTTTCTCATCAGGGTCAAGCAAATAGACTTTTGGGTGAAGAAGCCTCAAATTCACCCCAAAATTGATGTGAGTTGGACCCTGTTGCAAACCGTGAAGATGAATTTAAGGCAACTTGATTGCTTGGCTTTTTAATCAGGACTTCAACCTTTGTGATTTTGGGGTTTAATTTGGATATGTGATAAATCAAAATATACCTTACTCTTTTGATTGTCATGCAGTAGGATTAAATCGAGCTTTCAAAGCTACACATGACTTCTTTGGAAGTGTAATTGCATAGCACACTATTAGCATTGGTTACATTGAATGGCCAAGCAGATGCTGGTTGTGCACTAACCTTCTCTTCTAGGGTGCAAGTTAAATATGAGGACATTGTTAACTCTCATTTTTTTATCATTACTAACATGTAATAATAACTATGCTGAATTATCTAACTTGCTGCAAAAGTTTAGGGATATATAGGTAGGGATTGATAGGAGGATGGCTATGCCAATTTCTTTGTACCTTATCTTTAGTTGATGTGAAAAAACTCTTTAAAAAATTCATATTGCTGGAATATAAGAAGAGTAGAAACATGGTAAACATAAACCATTCGATAGTTATGACAAGATATTAACGACTTGTGATAATTCTAGTCAATATTTTATTTTGTATGACTAGATTAAATAGTTTGTAAATTATTGTGTATTATTAGCTTGTTGTGCAAGTAATACTACGTAAGTGTGACATTGAGCTAACTCCATTAATTTATTTTTATTAAATTAATACCCTTTGTCTAACGCGCTTCGGACAAGTACTTCATACCCTTTGTCTCATGCGCTTCGTACAATTGTATCTCGGATTTATGAGGCATGTCGATATGAGGGATTTGAGAATGAAGAATTTGTCGAAGAATGCGCGGTCCTGGAGAAAGTTATGAAACTTCTGTGTCGGCTCTGCGTGAGATATGGATTCCCGGCAGTTTTGGAACTGGTAGCAACGAATGTGGGATGATGGCGCAAATCACAAAGATTTTAAAGCATGCCCTCTTGCATCGGCGACCGGGTGCCCGATCGTTCAATGCCAGGCACCTGCTGTATGCGTTGGTGATGGCTAAATACATTTATGAGTGTCCAGGCGGGAACTCTATTGCAGGTCCCGAAGACGTGAAAGTTGTGTTGGATTTCTGCATGAGCGATTTGCCCAATCGTTACCTCTTCAATGGTCATAGGAGGTTGAAGGATTTGGTCGATCAAATGGTGCCCAGTGTCCTAAACAGTGTCCATGCTGAGTATGTACTCAATAATTGGAATAGCTGGACGTGGGTCCATTCAAATCCCTATAAGAGTAATTGAGGTTTTTTAATGGAGATGTTTATAATGTGATTTTTTGGAGATTTTGGTGAAGGAGGCAGAAAAAATTGAGGTTAAATCTTGATTTGTATTATTTAAAATGATTTGTTAATTGCATATTTGGATTCAGCACAGTGAAAAACCTCTGGGAAGCTTTGATTGTGCAGAAACTAGCTATCAAACTTACAATTCCAATAAATTGCTACAGGATTTTGATACCCACCAAAAAAACTTCCAAAAAATCTCATTATAGACAACTGCTTTTTTAATAAGATATAAAAAAATTAATCGAAATTTTTTAATATTTTATTTTTATGTTTTAAGAAAATTAAAGAAACATTGCGCGATGATTATATGAATGTATTTTCAAGGCATTAGTTTATTTAATTATGAAATATGGGTGGTTGATAACTTGATCCTACTCACATCAAACCTACTACCTCAGTGCCGTACTCACCTTAAACCTAGTGCCTCCCTGCCTAAGTAATTTGGCCAACACTAAGCTTAAAAAAAATTGAATGAGATGTAAGTGGAGAAAAAAATGAATAAGATGCAAGTGGAGGTTTTAGAAAGATACAACTAACTTTTAAGTTCTTCTAGATTTGAAGACCATCTGAAATAACCAATGAATTATAACTTTAGATGTGAAGACCATCTGAAAAACCAATGAAGACCATCTGAAATAAGCAATGCATTGTTAACCAAAATTATTGTTTATATTATAATCCACTATAATTAGTTTATATTATAATGCACTATAATTAAACACAAAATTATTGTTTATATTATAATCCACTATAATTAGTTTATATTATAATGCACTATAAAAAACACATTAGGAACCTTTAATAATATCATTAACATTGATAACCAAAATTATTGTTCATATTATTATAATGCACTATAAATGAAATATTTTAATATTCATATAAAATAATTTAAAATAATTACATGAAGGAAAATGTGTATTTTATTTAATTTTGATATAAACTTAATATGTATTATTTAAAAATTATTAATAACAATAATAAAATTTGATGTATCTAATAAATAAAATATTTCAATGTAATGTCAAGTATTATTGATGTGTATTTAAGAATATATTAATATAAAAAAGAGCATTCTAATGTGAACATACTATTCATAAATAAATATTTTAATGACCATGTTTAATAAAATATTTTAATGTCCATTATGTATATATGATATATGTTTTTAAAAATAAAACTTTATATTTTTATTTAAGGAAATTGAGAAAAATGTTATGGTTAAAGTGTTTTAAGTATTTTCAATTTTTTACATTTATGTTTATTTAATTTGAGCCTAGAGGCTCATTGTACAGCCTAGTGTGAACGTGATGTGTAAGTATGTCTTTCCCCTATTAAAATAAAAATAAAATAATTTCTAAATGGAAAAGCAATATCCATATTAAAAAAACATGTTATGCATATTTAAAAATATGAATATGTGAGTAAGATGCTTAAACCTTATATTTAAAAAATATTTTAACATGATATCAACTTCATATATATTTATATAAAAAAAAAAAAACTTTAAAAGAAAATATTATGATGTTATTTAGAATAAAATATCCAATGTGAGCCATGAATAAAGTATTTTAATATGAATTAATATTGACATATATTTAAAAATATATTAATAATAAAAAACCTTTTTAATGTGTGTTGATAAAATAGCTCGATACAAGTTATTTAATTTATATAACACTCAAAAATACAATTTAAACAAAAGAATTATACATTGTTTTTGCACTTTAAAATAAGTTTGCACCTAAAAATTTAATGCCTCTAGTGTTAGATCCGTGCTTAAAATGGACATTTTACAACTGGGTGTGAAGGAGAACATAAAATATTCTCTAAATAGAAAAACAAAGCCTACTATACTAAAAAAAAATGCTATGCATATGTGAGTAATATGTTTAAACCTTATACTTTTCAAAAACAATTTAACACATGATATTAATTTCATATATATCTATACTGAAAAAAAAAACTAAAATATCCAATGTAATTATAAGTAAAATATTTTAATATGAATTAATATCCATATATTTTTAAAAAGTATTAATAATAAATATGGATAATACCAAAAATATAATTTAAACAAAAAAAACTACCCATTGTTGTTTGCACCTAAAATAAAATATGAGTTACTCTAAAAAATTTTTGCACTTAAATAAATTTGATTCCTTTCGACATAATGTTACATCCATGCTTAAAAATTTTGATTTAGTCAAATTTTTTCTAAATCTAACAAATATTTGTTGGATTCAAATACATACTGAAAATGAACTTGAATTTTGATAATACATTTTCATTCTATAAATTTATAATTTAATAATTAACATAAATTTACCTTAATCTTCAATGTTCTTAGGTTTATGAAATTTAAGATACACTTAAGCTTGTTTTATACTTGGTGTTTTAATATTTCTAAAACTTCGGATACTTCCCTATATTTTATAGATGGTACATCCTTGTAATAACCCCAGTATAATTACTTTTACAAATCATATTTTTCTAGATTTACTAAGTTAAATGATTTATGTTATAAAATTTAAGATGAATAAATGTTATTTTGGGAATAGTATTGGAAATAACACATGATCAATGTAGTACCATCCTCTTTCAATAATATGGAAGAATCCTAATTAAAACATATCTATATATTACCCATATTTAAGAGACCTATGTTTGAAATAGATATACAGGTTCTCCATTGGAAAGTCTATCAAAACAAACTATATAACACTATTTTAATTATTTATATTTAATTAAGAGTTGTTGTCATCTTCATAGGAGTTTCTACAGAACCCGTGTTAGGGTTATGCATGGACATATAATATAATCAATAATTAAGAAAGGTCGGGGAAAGTACCCTCCTGAGGGAAGGAATGCAGAATGGTAGCAAACACATAGGATGGTATAACATAAAATGATATTAGAAGCTTTTGTATTGAATCAATCAAGATATTATAAGCCTTAACCATGCATGAAAATATAATATTAAATGATCAGAATTCAATAGGAAGTTATGGGAGTTATACCTCTCTTCTTGAGTTTAACAACCCATAGAAGTTTATCTCTGTATATATAGTTTGTTACGAATTGAAGTAACTATAGATATACACCTCTATTATTATTGTGGAAATATAATGATACAAGTAATTTGATAATTATTATTTCTAAAATCCTTATCTTATGAATGGTATTATGCAAGGAACACAAAATACCAAGACAAAGATACTAAAGAACAGGTGTAACGGAATCAAAGGACATTAAGAGTTAAAATGTAAACATGTGACCCATATGGGGTGAATTAAATGTACGTAAATAGGTTGAAAAATACATTAAGAGTACATTGACAGAGATATACACGTATAGAACCAGTGATACAAATCTTATATAAATAAACTAGTCACATGGATTACAGTGGGTATCTAATTGCTCTAAAGTAGTTAAGACGAATGTATAAGGCATTTATAAGTGATGGCCATTCTGAAAGTAATACAATTATTCGTTTTAATCCGATGATTATGCATATAAGCAAAGAAAAAATACCAACACAGATTAGAATTAAATAAATACAATATCAATATATAATACATTAGAATACATAATACATTAGAATTAAATAAATACAACTATGAATACATAATAGCTCAGAAGAAAAGATGCAACAACTATATTAATTTAAG